>CM048649.1:38730446-41230446 GCA_026413185.1 Pueraria montana var. lobata | reverse complement strand
TGTTCGACCAAGCAAACCTTGGGAGAATGTAAAAAGCTACTGTCAGAATTATGAAGTGGTTATGGAAATTCAAGTCAAATGCAACCCACCTCCACCTGGATGGTTCTGCTTGAATACAGATGGCTCCTCAAAAGAACAGCAAGGGGTAGCGGAACGTGGATGTCTCATTAGAGATAGTTCAGGAAGATGGATATGTGGTTTATCAAAAAGGATGGTACTGCTACAGATTTTATAGGGGAATTCTAGGGAGTTCTAGAAGGATTATGTCTGGCCAAGGATAACATAGTGTTTGGTTGGAGGAAAATGGAGTGGAGGGAAAGGGAGGGGAGGAATTTAAAAAAAAAAAATTGTTGTTTAGTTCAATTTTTATGAGGAGATAGAAGGGAAATGGAGGGGAGCAAAATCCCTCTTCATCCAATTTTAACTATCTTCTAATATTAGGAGATTTGGAGAAGAGGAGAAGGAGATTCAAAACATTTTAATTGTAATGTCTAAAATATATTTATTTATGTTTTAAAATTTAAATTTATAAGGGTACAAACATAAATTAATTTTTAAAATCTCTTCCCTCTCTTTATGAACCAAACAAGAAAAAGTTTTCTTTCCTCCCTTTCATTAAAATTCTTTCCCTCCCCTCTTCTTAACCAAACAAGATGTATAATCAAAATTCTTCTCCTTCCTTCCCCTTTGCTCCTCTTCCCTCCCCTCCATTGAACCAAACAGTCCTGAGGCTTAAATAGGCTAATTTTACAAGTAGAATCTGAGGCAGTAGTTAAGAGTATTACGGGATCTTCAAAAGGCTGTGCTAGTGGATGAAGTCTGGTACATAAAATCTGGCAGCTGTTAAAGCAATGGGGGAAGGATTGAGATCACTCATATATATATATATATATAATAGAAAAGGTAACCGTTGCGCTGATGCATTAGCAAATTTTGCTTGTGAAAATCAGCTAGATACTAGTAGATTTGATCAACCTCCGGCTATGCAGAGCCAACTTCTTATGTTTGATGTAATGGGAATTTCTGTCCCACGTAGCATTACTCTGTTTTTTTTTTTTTTTGCTGAAAGCGTAGCATTACTGTGTAATTGTTTTTTATTGGGATTTTAAGCCCCGTTTAATGAAAAAAAAAACAAATTATAATTAAATTTAAAAATTAAAAATAGCAATTTAATTTTTTTTTTTGATAAACAACAATTTAACATTTTTATTATAATTTTATTAAAAGTTATTTAAAAAATTATTGTCTTTTCATGTATTAAATAAAATAAATAAATTATCAAATATTTATTTATTTTTTAAAAAGATACATCTGAAAAAAAGACAATTGAAAATCACATCTATCCATTGTCACAAATTCAAATCAACCACATAAATATATATAGTATGCTAATCTTTATTTGACAATTTATATTTCATTTCATTATTATTTTTAAGATATATAACATTAATTTAATAATAAATATGTAGTATTGTCTCCTTTATATTTATTATCCTTCATGTTTAATTGATTTTAATTTTTTCAGATACTTAGGTGATGAAATTATCTATTTTATTTTAAAAAATATTTAAAATATAACTAATATCTAACTCAATTTAAAAATAAATTTAAATTTGAAATATATATGTATATTAAATTATTATAATAATGAAAAATAAAAAACTATTAAAACATTAAAATAATTTAAAATCCAAATTTAATGTGCATAGAAAAAAAAACACATGAATTAATTTTAATATGTTATAATTTAATTGAATCTAAATTAATTATGTGAAAAATTCAAATTTACTTGAATAAAAAAAAGTCTTCAATGAATTTGAGTGAGAAGATATTATAAAGAAAAAAAAATATTTATATTGAAATAAATGTAATAATATAACAACAAATTCTCTAATTTTGTGTATCATATTCATAATTGTCCATTTTAAATTAATCTTTAAGACATAGTTCTATTACTCAATTCATTCATTCAAATAAGAATATATACGGTTATAATTATCATAGTTATTATAATTGGACACAGACATTAATTTTGAGTGAATTTGAAGAAAAAATCAATTTATTTTTATTTAAAATGATGTTTTTAAGAAAATTCAATGAAATTTTTTGGTCAAATTAATTGTTAATTTTAAATTAATCATCTATTTTAAATTTGGTCCATAAAATGCTATTAAAAAAGAGAGAAGAAAAATAGAGGAGAAAACATAATAATAATAATAATAAAATATTGTAACTTCATCACACCACCATCATAACTCTATCATAAACGCTACTCGAAATTACAACAATTACAACAATTGTCTCTGCAAGTATCCTATAACCTATCGCAAAAAATTCACCATCATCAACTCCCAGTCTCCTTTTATAACCATATTAATTAATTACAAAAAGTAATCATATAATCATATTAATATTAATATTTGATATAATTATAATACTAACTCAATTATATAAATCAATTAATAACAATATTTATTTATCAGTTATGAAATATAAACATAATCATAATATTAAGAAAAAAACTCTTTTTACAAAATTTTGATTGCCATTTAATTACAATCAATTATATTATTATTATTTACAATCAAGACCATTTAATATGATCAATTCTATCAACTATATAAAATAAAATTAATTGCAATCATATTATATTATTATATCATTATCATAAATTAAGATTGAATTATTTTACTTTATTAAAATATTTTTAAAACATAATTTTTTTATTATACTTATATTTATTACTATTATTAATATATTTTAAGGTCATGCATTTAAGATTAAAAAAGACTTAAGTTAATTATTTCTGCAAAATTGTAATAATTTAATATTTTAATTTTAAAAAATAAATAAATAATTTTAAAATTGATGCAATTAATTTAAATTTTAAACTCTAACTTTAGACTTCATTTTAAATTTTAATCTCATATATAAATATTGATGCCTTGTATTCAATTTTTAACTCGTAGTGGGTACAAATTAAATCTAAAAGACAATAATATTTATTTATTTTATAATTTATTATATTAATATAAAAAGTTTATGCTTATATAGTAAATTTTGCACTTCAATTTTCATTCTTAAGAAATTACATCATATTTTTTTCTTTTATGAATTCATGTCTTTTTTCCAGAGCGTGACATATACATCTCATAAATTTATATTTATTAAATTTTAATAATAAATATAATTTTGATAAATAAAATAAGTTTTAATATCATGCAATAGTATATATTTTTTTTAATATCATCCAATAATAATAATAATAATAATAATAATAATAATAATAATAATAATAATAATAATAATTATTATTATTATTATTATTATTATTATTATTATTATTATTATTATTATTAATTAAAGTAGAAATATTATTACAAAAATCAAATGAATCAATATTAGTAAATTTTTAAAATTACTTTAATTAAAGTATTAATATATTATGCAAGTTATCAAACATTCAAAATATAATTTTAAAATTTGATCAACGCGATATTATTTTAAAATATAAAATTGATCAAGATATATTAATTTAAAATTTGTTTATTTAAATCTGGAAAGAGAAATATCAATTATTAAATTGTTATAATTAGTATAATTATAAAATAAAATAATAATTATTAAATCAATTAATTATTATATAATGAGATACACATAATATATATTATCTCATTTTTACATGTTCAATTTACCGTTTATAATAATTGTATTTTTTTATAGAAAATAATTGTATAATAATTGATGCCAATTAATATTTGATGTCAATTAATATTATAATATTTCATTTAAAATATAAAAATATATAATTGTTAAGGTGAAGGGTATTAATAAACTATGTCAAGAAATGAAATTTAATTACCGTGTATTATATAATACTATATAATAGAATATGATATAAAATTAAATATAAAAAATTCAAATATAATAATAATAATAATAATAATAATAATAATAATAATAATAATAATAATAATAATAATAATAATAATAATAATAATAATAATAATAATAATAATAAAAGTAAAAATATTATTACAAAAATTGAATGAATTAATATCATGAAATTTTTAAAATTACATTAATTAAAGTATCAAAATATATATTATGTAGGTTATCAAATATTCAAACTATAATTTTAAAATTTGCTTCTCACAACATAAAGCTAATTTAATAATAATAATAATAATAATAATAATAATAATAATAATAATAATAATAATAATAAAAGTAGAAATATTATCACGAAAATTGAATGAATTAATATTAGTAAATTTTTAAAATTAATTTAATTAAAATATCAAAATATATATTATGTAGGTTATCAAACATTCAAAATATAATTTTAAAATTTGGTTCTCACCACATAAAGTTGCTTAGGATATATTTTTTTAAAATTTGGTTATTTAAACTGGAAAGAGAAATATAAACATATTAAATGTCTTACAGATATTAAGATTGTGATTGTGATTGTGCTAATTAATAATTATTTAATTGATTAATGATAGTAAAATTAGGAATGAAAAATTGAAGGGAAAAAAATGCATGTCACACGTCAATTACCAGTCCTAGTCAGCAACCATATTTTATATAATATAGATAGATAGATAGATAGATAGATAGATAGATAGATGTAGATAGATAGATATAGATATAGATAGATAGATTTTAAATATTTAGTTTATTTTTCATATGCACTCAATGATAACATTTTTATATGTATCAACCAATTAGAAATCATCCTATATGCATGAATTTTAAAGTAGTTATTAAAAGTCAACAAAATTATCATACATAACAATTTGTAATTGGATAATAGTATAAAAAATATTTACAATATTGGTGCATTTTAGTTAAATTCCTAAATAAAAACTTATTTATTCTAAATAAACATAAACAACTTGCACATCGTACTGTAATATAACTAAATTTATAAAAAAAAAAATATGAAAAATATTATAAAAATGAATGTTTATATATGAATATAATTTTTTGTGATCAACGGGTTCAACAAAGAAAAAAAAACTATTTTAACCTTTTTTTAACAAAATGCAGGCCAAGTTTTAAATTTAATTATATAAGGACTCCGTAGCTTTACCAAAATAACAAATCTTTATAAAAGAAAATACAAGGACTCCATTGGTTAGTAACTAATCACGATATTATTTAAAAATATAAAGTTGATCAAGATATATTAATTTAAAATTTGTTTATTTAAATCTGGAAAGAGAAATATCAATTATTAAATCATTATAATTAATATGATTATAAAATAAAATAATTATTAAATTTATTAAATCAATTAATTATTATATAATGAGATACATATAATATATATTATCTCATTTTTACATGTTCAATTTACCGTCTATAACAATTGTATTTTTTTTTATAGAAAACAATTGTATAATAATTGATGCCAATTAATATTTGATGTCAATTAATATTATAATATTTCATTTAAAATATAAAAATATATAATTGTTAAGGTGAAGGGTATTAATAAACTATGCCAGGAAATGAAATTTAATTACAGCGTATTATATAATACTATATAATAAAATATAATATAAAATCAAATATCAAAAATTCAATAATAATAATAATAATAATAATAAAGTGGAAATATTATTACAAAAATTGAATGAATTAATATCAATAAATTTTTAAAATTACTTTAATTAAAATATCAAAATATATATTATGTAGGTTATCAAACATTCAAAATATAATTTTAAAATTTGGATCTCACGACATAAAGTTGATTAAGATATATTATTTTAAATTTTGGTTACTTAAACTGGAAAGAGAAATATAAACATATTAAATATCTTACAGATATTAAGATTGTGATTGTACTAATTAATAATTATTTAATTGATCAATGATAGTAAAATTAGGAATGAAAAATTGAGGGGAAAAAAATATATGTGACATCGATTACCAGTCATACTCAGCAACTATGTTTTATATAATATAGATAGATAGATAGATTTTAAATATTTAGTTTATTTTTCATATGCACTCAATGATAACATTTTTACATGTATCAACCAATTAGAAATCATCCTATGCATGAATTTTAAAGTAGTTATTAAAAGTGAACAAAATTATCATACATAACAATTTGTAATTGGATAATAGTATAAAAAAATATTTACAATATTGGTGCATTTTAGTTAAATTCTTAAATAAAAAGTAATTTATTCTAAATAAACATAAACAACCTGTACATCGTACTATAATATAACTAAATTTATAAAAAAAATATATGAAAAATATAATAAAAATGAATGTTTATATATGAATATAGTTTTTTGTGATTAACGGGTTCAACAAAGAATTTAACTTTTTTTAACAAAATGTAGGCCAGGTTTTAAATTAAATTATATAAGGACTCCTTAGCTTTACCAAAATAACTAATCTTTATCAAAAAATATAAGGACTCCATTGGTTAGTTTCTTTTCTAGCCGCCATCAATTAGTAGATTTTTTTTTTTTATAAAAATTAAAAATTTGTTATAATAGATATTTTAGTGTGAAGGAGCCTATAGGAGGGCTTTTGTCAAATATTCAGAAGAGAAGTCCCAAACAAGTGGATAACAAAATTCTGAATTCAGATCTCGTTCTGATCTCTTGCAAAAATGTTATGAATCTAGATCTAGATATATGGATCTTTTTACTTGCATACCACAAAAGAATACACGCGCGCGTTGATATGTGATGTCAATGAATGAAATTTTGATTATATCTTAATTATATTTATTTTTGGAATCACGTTACTTACCATATTAATTAGTAGTGATTTATTTTTATGATCATTATATAATTATTAACTTACCATCAATATGAATTAATATTCCTTCACCGAAAAAAATATATGGTTGGATATTGGAATTCAAAAGCAAATCATGAAAATCCAATAATATATAATTATTGATAGGACAAAAGGTCTTTATGCACAATATAAATAGGTTAGTCGTGAGGGTAAAAGATGTCGGAGTTGTGTGTTAAGGTTTGGTTTAGTATAATACATTGATTGATATGGTCGTTAAAAGTAACAGTACTGCAATGTCTGTCATATTGCTGCTTGGAATACTATTGTCCAGTACTCGACTAGAATTTACAGGTTTACAGTACTTCTCTTATGTTATATTACTATCAAACTTATTATACAAGTGCTCTGCTATAAAATATCCATAGATTTACTATATTAGTCTTATAACGTTAATTTATCTAACGCATCTTCGTGTGTTTTAATTTTACATTTTGCACCACTATTTGTTTCTTGAATTTCATTCAATTTGTCATATAAAGGTGATAAATCATGATAAATCATCCAAATACGTACTCAACAATTTAGGTCATTGTGAATAAGTTGTGAATATTAAATGTCACACGTATTTTTATTGTTGATAAATCATGATGCAGTTGCACAGTCCGTAGGAGTTTGCTATGGAGTGAATGGTGATAATCTACCATCAAGGCAAGAAGTTGTGGATTTATATAAATCAAATGGTTTTGGTAGAATGCGCATATACTACCCAGATGAAGAAGTACTTCAAGCTCTTAGAGGTTCAAACATAGAGTTGATCATGGACGTGGCTGGAGACACCCTCCAATCTCTAACAGATCCCAATGTTGCCACTGATTGGGTCAATCATTACGTAAGACCCTATTCAAAGGATGTCAATTTCAAGTACATTGTCGTTGGAAACGAAGTTCACCCCAATTACAATGTTGCTGAATACATTCTACCTGCCATGACCAACATTCAAAATGCAATTTCATCAACCAATTTACAAATCAAGGTGTCAACAGCAATAGACTCCACTTTGATCACTGACTCCTACCCACCCAATAATGGCGTTTTCACCAGCAATGCAAGCCCATTTATAGAGCCCATTATCAACTTCTTAGTGAACAATGGGGCCTCACTTCTTGTCAATGTGTACCCCTACTTCGCTTATGTTAATGATCAACAAAACATTAGTCTTTCCTATGCTCTTTTTACTCAACAAGGAAGCAATGATGTTGGGTATCAAAACCTGTTTGATGCAATGTTGGATTCAATATATGCTGCTCTTGAGAAAATTGGCGCATCTAATTTGGAGGTAGTTGTATCTGAGAGTGGGTGGCCATCTGATGGTGGAGATGGAGCCTCAACTGAAAATGCACATGCTTATTACACTAATTTGATTAGTCATGTCAATAGTGGGATTGGAACTCCAAAGAGACCTAGTAGGCCTATAGAGACTTTTTTGTTTGCTATGTTTGATGAAAACCAGAAGCCGGGTGCAGAAACTGAGCGACATTTAGGTCTCTTTCATCCTGATAAATAATCCAAATACGTACTCAACAAGATATCATCAAGTGGCATTAGTAAGTTGGAATTTTTTTTATTAGGTAGCTTCTTAGGAATGCTTGTTACTTTTGAATTACTTCTCTAGTAAACTCTATAAATAGATATTCACTCTCATTTGTAATTTTTCTTATTAATCGATATAATATCTTTCTCATTTGTGATTCCTTTCAAAATATTTGCATGGAATTTCAAGCTTTTCTTTTTAATTTACAAGGTGGCTTCTTTGGACAAGGGTTATTTAAGTCTATGTACCCAAAAAAATTAAAATCCAAATCGCATCTTAATTCCACCAGAAAATGACATTTTTCTAATAGTACGATGCACCATAAATGACACATTAATTCCTTGTCACTTGCCATTCCACAAAGAATGCCACGATCATTTGTTAAGACCACCTCATGTGGAACACGCAAAAGAAAATTTTGATTTATAGTTGGCACTTGCCAAATCCCTAATCAGCTAATATATATAGCCTTTTAGAATGGTGAAGATCAGCTTAATTTTATGACCACTGAATATGCAGAAATAATATCAAACCCAACCATTAGATCATGGTCCTCAAAGCTATTGTATAAATCAGGTGAGTAATCATGGGAGGCTTTTACAGCAGGAATGAGGCAGACAGATCTATCTAGAAGCCAGCATTTTATATGTTCGTGGTTTCAATTACCACCACCCGAAGTAATTTAATCACTTTTTTGTTTATCTCGGCGTCAGTTCAGCGTTGGGTAGCCCAATTTTTTTAAGAGTCCTGAAATTATTTTTCAAAATTTAATCAGAATTACATTTTACTTCAGTAATTTAATAATTATATTTATTTATTCAGATAATAACTAGTGCATATTCTCGTGCGATACACTATCATCCAATCATAAACTACCATATATGATAGATTTGTTGACTTTTACAATAAACACCAAAAGTTATACTAACAATTGTTTCTGAATGGTTGATAGTGTAAAAAAATTTACACTAACAGTGCATGACGAGAAATTATTCTATGGTCCGGAACCACCACGTCAGCTGTGGTCCCGGCCAATAAATAGATGACACGTGTCCCATAGGACAGATGCGCACTAACGGGACTGACGAGGGTTAACGGCATTTACAAATACGGAGGTTTGAAATTTAAAAGACAAGATTATCAATTCAACGCAAATCACATTACAGGTTAGTCAATTACTATCAATATCCAAGAAATAAGTGAATAACTGCCAAATTATATCTTTTTTTGCTTATTCTTAATCAAAATAACCGTAAATCTTTTTTTCCAAAAATAATGGCTTTGCATCGTCTCTCTTCCTGAACGCCAGAAAAATTTATCGAGCTGCTCTACGCTCCCGTTCTTGTATGTCTCTCTTCCAAATGGCGGGAATATTTTATCTTGTGCTCCATTCTTGTTGATTGATATCAATAATAATCTTTGTTTGCTTCTAAAAGAGAAAAGTAATGTTCTGCTCTGCAAACATGACTTTGTTGGCCTGTTTGTTGATCAAAAGTTTCAATGGAATTTGATATCAATCTGTTGGTGTAAGAGTCATGGTTAAAAGAATTAGCAAACAAGAAACAGATTCTGATTGGCTATATATAACTCTATTAAGGATGCCTATATACAACTCTAGAAAACTCATCTCCTATAGAACAAGTAGAAACACAAACCTATCAGTTCAAAGTCAAATGAAAAAGAAACAGGGAGAAGAAAATGAAAGGAAATTTGTACGATTATTGCGGTCAATTAATATTCGAAAATAGATAACCACAATATTTGTGGTGATCCCGGACCATAGAATAATTTCTCGTGCATGACCATTAAACCCTAAAAGTGATATATCATAATACACTATCAAGTTATACATTTATTTGAATAAATTAGTTATAATTTAATGTTTATTTTGTATTATTTAAGTTAATAAAAATTTTAATTTGATTAAAATTAGTAACTATTGATTACTTTTATTTATTTATATTTTTCACAATTTATTGTCTTTTTTAATTTATTATTGAGTTTAATCAATACTTACTAATTTTAATCAAATTTATTTTTTTTAACTTAAATAATACAAAATAAACATTAAATTATAACTAATTTATCCAATGTATAACTTGATAGTGTATTATGATATATTGAAATAAAAGAAACACACTAGAAAGGAGGTTGAATAGTGTGTATGTAAAGTTTAAAATGTTTGCAAAGCTTTGCGCAAACACAGAGTTTTAAAAACAAGTTTGTAAGCTTTCTTCCAAAGAAGAACATGAAGGGAAAGATAAGAATAAGAACACAAGCATCATTTTATACTGGTTGACTCAACCTGAGCTACATCATGTTCTTCTTCAACCATAAAAGAGTTCCACTAACCAAAGAAGGTTACAACAAGTATTCTCTATGTCACTTTTGGCTACAACCAACAGCAATCTCAATAACCCGAGATTATCAACCAAGTATTCTTTGACACTAAGTCACTCCTGGCTTTCACAAATAACAAATGTTTGAAAGATTACAACGAATTTACTCACAGTATAAGGATATAAAAGTTAAGCACAATACAAGCAACTTTACAAAGCAAAGAATGAATTGTTTAAGTACTGAGTGTTTTGTCCAAAGGTTTTTTAGAGCAAGAAATGTTTCATCCAAGATAACTTTGCTTACTTCATGTATTCTAATATTCTCTTCAAGTCTTTATATATACTTCAAGAAAGATGTGTCTGTTGTGAGAGTGAACCCTTCAAAATTTTCTATTCTGAGTCTTCATTAAATGCATGGAGAGTTTGACACGTTATTGTTTTTGACGTGTCTACTTCTATAGAGGAAAGGGAAAAGGTAGGTGTCATTTCTTTCTCAAAAAGGAACTGATACTCTCTTAAACGTGTTCTGCTTTTCTACTCATTCCTACTTTAGTCTTCTCCATTGTACTAAACCTCGATATATGACTTTCATTTGATCAAAGGTTGTACTCATACTAAAAAAAACCTTGATTTTCATTAAATGCTTGAAATTCAAATGTTAGAGCATATTTGAAAAATAGAAGGAATATTAGTCTAAGGTTATATGAGAAAGAATATAAGAGCAATTAGCTTTAACATTCAAACTTTATAAAATAAAGAGCTCAAAGTACGTGTTCACTTTTGGACAAAGAAAACTTAGTTAAGATATAAATCATAAGTGTAAGTTTTTCTTAAAAAGCGTTGGATAAAAACAGTGCGTTGGACACTAAATATTTCATAAAAGCTTTGGACACAACATTTTGTTATAATAGCGCTTTGGACGCTGGGTTTTTATAAAAGCTTTTGGATGCAAGTCTAAAATAGCACGTTGGGCGCACGTATAATAAAACTCATTTTCTGCATCTTAGGTAGAACGAATATACCTATATGATCATTGGGCACATGTTTTTCCTACATACCTCAACAAACCTCATCAGCTCATCAAAGTTTAATATTTTTTGTTATCATCAAAACTATGAGACTTTTAAAGGCTAAACATTCTCCATCTTTTTGGTTCAAACATATATCACTTTTATTCAAATTGTAAGCATAATCACTAATCACTTTTTTACGTGATGTTAATTACATTAAATTTTAGATGATTTATATACTCATTTAATTTTATACTCAATATATTCAAAATTATATTGAAAATTAAAATTTTCGTATAATAATAATAATAATAATAATAATAATAATAATAATAATAATAATAATAATTTATCGTTTATTATAAGTATTTTAATTTTTCGGTCTCATATTATGTATCACCACCATATTTATTATTTTTTCTCTTAAAAAACTTTTTATCTTATAATTAATTATATCAATTATCATTTATATAATAGTAATTATGGGCATCTACCTGTGTGATAACACTACGTTGATTCTTTTTTGTTGAAATTTTGTTAAAATTTTTATTTATTAATTCATAAAAATACATAATTATAGAAATTAAGAACATTACAATGAGTATATATTTTGATAAAATCGATCAATTAAATTATTAAACATTATATGAGTTTTAATTTTATATAATATAGCAATCAATTAGCAAGCGATCAAAATAATAAATAAAATAAATTATTTAATTATGATATATTTAATTAATTAAGGTATAAATTTTATTTGAACAATATATATACACGAAAATGAAAATATTTTAAAAAAGGAAACCTACACGTCACATTCTCGCTCTACGAAATGAATTGATTTGAAATAAAAAGGGACAACTACACGTGACATTCTCAAAAGCTCTACGAAATGAATTGATTTAAAAAAAAAATACAAGCTACACGTGGCATTCTCAGAAAAATTATTGTAGTTAAAATGATTACATTAATGAGTTTTAAATAGGTATATTTGAATTTGAAATTTGAAATTCTTTTAGCATATGATTACACTAAATAAATTATTAAGAATATTAACACATTTTGTCTCTTATTTTTCTAAATAAATTATACTCGGGTTAATATAATTTTTTTTAAATATCATTATAATTAATTTTTGGAAATAATTTATTTAGTGAAATCATTTATGTTAATAACAAAATTTATTTATGACAATAATTTAATATAAGTATCAAGGACAAAAAATATAAATATTATTATAATTTTTTAGTGTAATTTTATTTAATATTTGCTTAGAAATTGTTAAGTATAATTTTTAAATTAATTTGTAAGTATAATTGCTATAAATTAAATTACCGTACCAATATATATATGGACAATTGTAGACAATAAAAATCTATAATATATTTGCTTAGATATTGGTCTTACATTCATTTGCACGTAAATCAATTTATGAACAATTATGACATACAAAATAAAGAAATCATTTTTTTTTATTTTATCTTCTAATTGATCACAATTCTACAATCATGCTTATACACAATCATAGGAATGACTAGTACCTAATATGTTTATATTTTGAAATTTAAATAGAGTTAGAGAATAAAAGGCAGTCAAGCAAAGAAGAAATGAGAAATGGACGCATATTCGGAAGAGACTCAATCTGGGTTTTTTATGTATATATATATATATATATATATATATATATTTTTTTTGTATTTGATTTCTTTCATTTCTTTTAGATTCAATTTTGTATTCACTCTCTACAATGTTAGAACTTTTTTTTTGTTACATGTTTTAAACAGTCACCCCCATTGCATTGATTCCTTTGGTTGTCTTTGTCCCCTCCTTGTCTTTGTTAAGGTGAGAAAATATATTGGCAAATTGAGATGCATATACGTCAAGTAATTTTTCCTATTTTTCTTTTATGATTTTTACATTTTCTTCATTCTTTTGTTTGCTTATTTTATTTTTGCTTAGTGTATTGTCTAGATTGGACGATCAAGATATCGACATTAAGGATGAAGGCAAAGATGGTGCTCAAGATCCCAACTTACTATCAACTTCCTCTTCATTTGAGTTTTTTTATATTATTATTTTGTTCTTTTCAAATGTACAAATTCAAAAGAATTAAAGAAGAAACAAAAATGATATAATAGGTTTCTCTCTCCCAAGTGAGTAGTAGGGTTTTTTCACACACTCTCTCTTGAGTGAGACATAAGGTTTTTTCAATACTTTGTTTGAGTGAGGAGTGAGACATGGAGGATCAAATGCAAGGGTTTTTGTTAGTAGAGGAGGAACATGATGGATTTGTTTTCAACGTGGATAAAGTTGAACAAAACAAAAATGATCTGGAGTTATGTCATGTTGGGGGGGTTTCTTACAGATAGACCTATACGTGTTCATATTTTGAAAGAACGTATGGCGGGAGTATGGAGGCCGAGCAAAAGAGTATTGATTAAGGAAGTTGAATCAAATGTGTTCCTGTTCCAGTTCTATCACAAATTGGATTTGCAAAAAGGTGCTTAATGGTGGGCCATCACGGTCTTTCAACAATCACATGCTTATTTTAGGAAATATACAAGCTAGAGATATTATTACGCAAATGCCATTGAATCATGTGAGTTTCTGAGTGCAAATTCATGATTTACCAGCTGGGTTTGTGACTCCAATGATTAGAAAACATCTTGGTAATTTTATTGGAGAGTTTCTGGAGTATGATGATAATAACAATATAGGAAACTAGAAATCTTATATATGGATCAAGGTTTGGGTGGATGTGCGGTTGCCTCTAAAGAAGGAGAAAAGGTGCGTAAGCCAAAGGGAGATTGGCATTTTGTCAAATTCAAATATGAAAGGTTAGGAGTCTTTTATTTCTTGTTTAGAGTTATAGGTCATTCAGAGCAATTTTGTGAAAAGATGTTTGTGATGGAAAATGATGATGGAGTGAAAGGATCAAGTGCAGATTTGATGGTGGATAATAGAAGGTCAATAGGACTAAGTGGGTCGAAATGGTTGGGAGAGGGTACAGTGGCGATGTCGACAACAATCGTAGATGGTAGAGGATTCGATATGGGAATAGGTTTAGGTGACAACCATAGAGACACAATTAATGCCCATGATGACCATGTTGGAAACACGAATAATGCAATCAATGCAATTGATAGCAGAAAGGAATAATTATGAGTACAAGTGCACAAAATATTTAATACTCTAGAGGAGTGCTTCTAACTGTTAGGGGACAATTAATTCAAATGATTGTTCCTAAAAATAATGCTGACGTAGGAAACCATGCAGAGGAAGGTGAGACACAATTAGAGATAAAATGTAGACATCAAAATAAAGGAAGGGGGATAATGGTATCTCTGAGCAATGATACACTGAGAAGCAAATGGTCATACAAAATAGTCCTTTTTTATTGGTGGGTCCTAGTCCCTAGGCCCGCTAGGAGCAATGACAATCTTGAGCTAGAACTGTTAAGGCCTGGGTAACCTGAGAGCAATTCCTATACTGAAAGACTTGGTTCAGACTTGGCATTTGATATTATTTTTCTGTCTAAAATGTTAGTGCATGCAAACAAGATAGAGGAAGTAAGGGTCAAGTTGAGATTTGATGGGCCGCTTGCAGTGGATAGGATTGGCATAGTGGTGGTTTGGATATAATGTGGAGGAAGAATATGAAGTTCCATATTACATCTTTCTACAAATTATATAAATGTAGAAATTCATGATGAGATTAAAGGTAAATGGAGGTTGATTTGCTTTTATGGTTTCCTAGAGAGGCTACAACGAAAAGATTCTTGGAATTTGCTGAGGTCGTTATTCACTATGTCCAATCTTCCATAGGGTATAATTGGATATTTTAATGATATGCTATTAGTAAATGATAAGTGTGGTAGGGTGGATCATCCACCATAGCTTATAAATGGCTTTGGGGAGGCGGTCTGGGACTGCAATCTTATTGATATTCAGTTGGCGGGATATCTGTTTACTTAAGCAAGTGGAGGGGTACCCAAAATGATATTGTGGAAAGGATTGATAGAGCTATGGGTATAGATGATTGGTTGAATATCGTCCCTCATATTCGTCTTCATAATTTGTTGACTCCTATCTCAGATCATATGCCTATATGCTTAAACCTTGAATCTCTAATTCGAACGCCATATTTTGACAGATTCAAGTTTGAGAATTCATGGCTGCAAAAGGGTGGTCTAAATGAATTGGTGAAAGATTGTTGGGAAAGTTGTCACAATGAGGATGATGTTAATAAGTTGACTCACTGTGTTGCGAACCTTAAAGTTCGGGGGAAGAAACTAAAGTCACGATTCTGGAATGATATATTGAGGTGCAAAAAAGGGTTGGAAGATGTTAAAAGTAGAAATGATCCTCAATTTGTGGCTTTGTTTGAAGCAGATTAGTTGGTCACTAGAAGGGGGGTTGACTAGTGACACTCAACTGATCTTGGCCTTCCCTGCACACAAAACACAACTTCTAATATATATGCTCAAGCTTTGAGCTTGGATATCAGAAGTTTGTTAGAAGGAGTTGCTTTCTTCCTTGTATAAGATATTTAAAAAATAAATTAGAGTAAAATAAATATCTTAAAAGACTACTTTTTTAAAGATCCATAATCTAAGCTTTACTGTTAGAATCTGGTTTTTCAGTTTAGACACAGATGTTGCTTTTGGAGTTGAAAATCTTTTTGAAAAATCCTTTTAAACTCAAAGAATGTTAACTAAGTTTAGTTCCAAAGATTTTTTTTTTCAAAGCATACGTTGAGAAATCAATAGATATAAGCATAAGAAGCATAAAAGATAAGAAAGACAACACACAGAAAATTTATATGTATAGTTTTTGTTTTGGTAAGCTTACCCTTGCATGTGAAACATGTGGTTGTGACTGTGATGATCTCAAACTACGTTTGGGGGAGCAGATGGCTTTTAGGTGGTCCTTCCTTATTGGAGACATCGTGGATAGAGCGTGCACTGAGCTGAAGATGCGACCTCTTCTTTCTTTTCCTTTGTTGAGTCTTATGTATAGATTGGACCAGCTTAGGAGTATTATATATTTACCTTATAAAAGATGTATGTATACATGGTTTTACATTGAACTGAGTATGATAGTGTAGTTTGTTGCGATAGGTTGAAGTGCCATGAGGCACTAAGTTTTGTTTTAGTTGTGTTTTGTATATGAATGATTTATATTTAAAGTTGTGAGTGTCATCTTAAGGCTTTAGAATTGTGAAAATTTAACTAGTATTTTTATAAATAAATTTAAAGAGAAGTTTTAAAAGAAATAAAATAAATCCTTAACTTTGTTAATTATGTAATTAACGAAGGCGGGTCGTTACACTAAAGGTATGGATTCTTCTTATGTTGTTTAATGCATTCTGAAAAAAGAAAAAAAAATTAGTGTATTCTTGTAATTTTCAACTTTTTTGAAAAATATGTTATATTTCTTAAAAAAAAAATCACTCTTTTTCTTCTTCTCATACAGTATTGCTTTCACTTTTATCTTCTTAAAAAGCACAAATTGATCATACTGTTGAAAAAAGTGATGGATAAGAGCCAAATTCTAATATATTTATAGGACTGGGTCTTGGTTGAATTTAAGAGTGGCAAATGTTCAAAAATGACTGCCATTGATGTTACTGCATAAGGTCTTGGTACTTGGTAGGATCACTGTATGTTTTAGTTTTAGGATAATTGATATAATTTGTGATTTGGATGTAAGTGAGGTGAGATGTGTTGGAACTTCCTATCACTTGACCAAGGGATTAATGACTTGCATAGTGAGATGAAAATGTTTTGTTGTAGACTGTCAACTTCTGTAAGGCAATGGGTAAAATTAAAGCTTTATGCAGCCTAAGAAAAGATCTAACAAGTGATTTCCATAATGTTATTTATAACTTCCATTATGCTTTCTCATTAAAAGCATTTTCTAGACCATTGATCAACCTTTTTTTTTTCAATCACAAATCTCTATGCAACTTATGCTTCAAACTTAATAATTAATTCACCTTATTTTGCACACACATACTAAGCGACATTTCGGCTTTTTGACCAGTATAGTAATAAAAAAAGAAGTAATTACCAAACTAAAAAAGAAAAAAAAAACTATTTACCTCTCATGGGTGGTTTTGGACACGTAGATAAACCAGTGAAAGAACAGTGTGAAGAAAGAGTCACTACTATTGACGCTTTACACAGTGTCAGCTTTCTCCCACTTCCACGCGTGCATGTGACTGCTTCATGTTCCTTTTGACCATGGTGTATTCTTCTGGAGGAGTCAACTGTCTTGACGCTTTGAGTAGAACTTTTGGGAAGAGTCAAGGCTGTTGACGCTTTGAATGAAAGTTTACTGTTTACGTGCTTCCCCGTGAATGTGCAGTCAAGTCGAACACTGTGCATGGGGAATCAGGAATTGTTGGGAAGAGTTAAGAGCCATGACTCTTTGAGCGTAAATTTACTGCTCTCCTGTGAATGTGCCATCAAGTCAATGAACTTCTGGTAATTGTTTGAGCATCCTCACTGTGAATTGGTATATATGTGTGAAGTCCATTTATAAATAAAAATGTACCGCATGTTGGTTTTGCTCCATTGCATTTGCTATTTCAGCTGCATTCTAGTTATTGGAAAATAGCTCCATAGTTTCTCTCCATTGGAGAGTGAATTTCTACTAAAAAAAAAGCTACTTAGCAACTTTTTCTCTCAATTACTTGACCATCTATTTTCCAGACAATTTGAAGGTTTGTCTTGATTGCTAATCAAGTTTATCAAATTGACATTTAAAATAGTGTAATCTTTTGGTATGATGGTATATGTATGGCTAAATGCATGTTAAGTGCAGATTGTGCACGCAGTGTCCATGCTTAATTAATGTATATTTTGTTAGTTTACGTTTAGGTTAATTTTTTAATTGTATAGGTTATCCAGTTCTACTTCTTTATTAAAACTCATTCACGTGATTTTTTTTTTATAAATTTTGTTTATTTAATTTATATTTATTTTTATTTAGAATTTAAGTTAATATATTATTATTATTACGATTACATATGTTTACTAATATGAATGTTATTAGTTAGTTATTAATCATACTTTATATATGCAAATTTTAGTAGTCTTATTTTCATGATTTCATGTAATAATTTTTTGTCAAATTTAGTATGTGAAATAATAATATTTATTTTTTTATTTATAATTGTGTTTTTAATTATTTGTTTCCATTGATTATTATAGTATGGAGCAACAATTTGTGCACCCTAGTCCACGAGATGGTTCACTATTACATCTACAACCTTTTCAGGTTTCGGAACACATATGGAATGGGGAACTGACCAAGTTATAAGAATTAGGCAGGCAAATAAAGCTAATCATCATACTGAAATGGTTCCAGAAGTCATAAAACCACTATTGCATCAAGCTAGCTTCTTAGGGGTTGCCGAGCTTGCATTTTTTGCTCTTGATCATTCATTAGTCTCTGCATTAATAGAGTGGTGGAGACCGAAGACCCACACATTTCATATGCCAATGGGAGAATGCACAATAACGTTAGAAGATGTTTCTGTGTTGTTGGGGTTAAAGGTTGACGGAGAACCTATAACAGGTGTGGCAAGTGGTACATGGCCCCCCTGTATGGAGCAATTATTAGGATTAACTCTACCAAAAGAGGAATTAAAAGGCGGGAGAATGAGAATGAATTTGCTTGATTTATATTTTAGCGATGTGTCACAATTTCAACATAGTATTCAAGGCTTGCAACGATTCACAAGAGCATACATTAGTTTATTGGGGGGATTACTTTTCCCTGATCATTCATCGTCATTAGTACCATTGAGGTATCTTCCCTTTCTTCAAGACTTGGAATTATGTGGCACATATAGTTGGGGTCCAGCCGTGCTTTCTAATCTTTATCGTGAACTTTGTAAGGCTACGAACTATGGCCATAGCAAAATTGGTGGAGCATGCTTTTTGGTCCAATTGAGGGCATGGGAAAGGCTCCATTTCATTGGACCAATAGATTATCCTCCACCCATACATGGTTGTCCACTCGGTGCATGGTATGTATATATTTTAGAAAAATGTAAAAATGTGTTTAAAAATGCAATATTTGGATAAGTTTAAGTTGATTTGTGTTTGATTAAATAGGTGGGTTGGTGGACCAAATTCAAATTTCAAAGCTCGTGAATTCGACCTACCTACATACTGAGAAAGATTGGACAAGATGAAGCCGAGACATGTAATGTTAATTTTGACTTAAAAAATTAAATTTTATATTAACATTTATGTTGTGTTTAACAATTGACTTAATTGTGTAGATTGTGTGGCAACCGTTTTTGGAGCATAGGCAGTATATACCAATGGAGGGGGATGAAGTTTGGAGAGCTGTGGTTCCATTGATTTGTTTTCAAATTATTGAGTGGCATCATCCTGATCGAGTTATGCGGCAATTTGGAATGATGCAATGTATTTCTTCTCCTCCACGCCAAACAAATGAATTGCATGATCTTAGTTTGAAAGAAAGGATGGCATCAACTGCATAGTCGACACGCTATTTTTGTACAACAATGGAACCAACGACATCAATTGGTATATACAAGCCAGATCATTAACAATCCAATATTGTCAAGTAATAATGAGTACATGGTATGGTACAAAAAACACACTCGACGATGGATTGGTAAAACAGGTGCATTGAAAGGTTTTGTGGTAAGTTTATAAATTTTATATTTTTCATCTTTTGATTAACTTTTTATTTTGTAATAATTATGAAGACTAAAATTTATATTTTTTTGTATAGAATGATTCATTGGAGCGAATGTATCACAATGCGACGGAGGAACATCGAAGAAGTTTCTCATTTGATGATTTGAGAAGGGACTTGTCACATTGCATGGAAGTAAATGATGCACTTGATCGAGTGACAGATGCATATGTACAAGCTCCTCCTCCAAGTGTACAATTACCAAACGCGACCATAAGCGATGACATTGGAGTAGGGCGGAGGGAAGGAAAAGGACTTCATTGTCATCGGAAGTGTGTAGAACATAAACCATTTGAGCTTTCAGCACCTCTTATGCAATCAGTGGAAGGCATATTTTATGTAACTCCCGTTGGTGCTTTTGATGCCCTCAAAGCTTATGAGTATCACTCGCAAAATCCTCCGTCACCATTTGATTTTGGCATAAATATGCCGACATCCTGTACTGACAATCCGTCTGGTCTAAGTACTCCTTATGCATATGGTGTTAACACTGATTATCACATTAGTCTGAATACTACATATGGTTCTGGTTCGAGTACTGCATATGCTTCTGGTTCGAGACCTTCATATGCACCTGGTCCAAGTGCAGATTGTTATGTTCTAGATCCCCTGACATATAACATTCCAGTAGTACATGTGCCCACCATCGTATCCCCAGAAGCTCCTTATGTTCACCCATGGAAGGATGCACCTATTATGTCCCCTGCCTCAGGTGGCATCATGTATCATGGTAATACGTTGCAACCTTCTGGGTTAGGCATTAACTTAAATGAAACATTTACGGGTGAAGCAAGTGCGTCTGAAGTGGAGGCTTCCAGACAAAACCCCAAGCCTAGACAGAACCCCGATCGTGGAGTGAGACATAGACGATGTGGATGTGTTTTGTCACCTGATGAAGAACATCATCCCCTTTGGAGACCAAGAAAATAATGATATGAGATTTATGTATCTTATTGTATATATTGTGTTTAATGAAAGGTGTTACGTTTCTCATTTCATTATCCATTGGTTGTTTAATTTTTTCTAAAATTAAGAAGCATATGTTTTTTGTACGCAATCTTAGTTGTTCCTTTATTTGATGAAAAGTGACAACACATTGAACGATGCACTAATACATGAACATCAAATACATTGCAATCGGGGACATCTAGATCGTTAATTTTGTCAATGCAATCTTAGTCGTTTCTTTATCTGACGAAAAGGGACAACACGTTGAATGATGCACTGACACATCAACAGTAGTTACACTACAATCGGAGACATTTGGATAGTTAATTTTGTAGATGCAATCTCAGTCGTTTCTTTATTTGACAAAAAGGGACAACACATTCAACGATGCACTGACACATGAACAATAAATACACTACAATCGGGGACATCTGGATTGTTAATTTTGTAGATGCAATCTTAGTCATTCCTTTATCTGATGAAAAATGACAACACACTGATTCATTCAATCACCCATGAATAGAATGTGGACTTTTATAAGTAGAAGCTCCTACCCTTCACCATTCACCAAGAATATGGATTCCTATCTTGTCGTAGTGTATTACAATGGTCATATTACAACAACTGAAAAAGGGGTCACGTATCAATGTGATGCTCCAAAGTTTATAAGGATCAACGAGGGCATCACACTTGATGCTCTTCAAAAAAAAGTTCACGACGACATTGGAGTTGGAAAGAAGCATTTCGTGGAAGATATTCGTTATCGACACCCAATATCTACTGAGTATGGTGATGTTGTGTTCAATGATCTAATACTAAAAAATTATGACGATTTAGCATACATGTGGTTAGTCTTTGGCCAATATAGATTATGTGGGCCTATTGAGTTATACGTTACGTTCAAAATTCCATTGATGAGATCATGGCTAGATTACGTCCACCAAGAACCATTAATGAGATAATGGCGTGTCTGAAGCAACCAGAGCCATCTACAAGCTCCAATGATGAGAACATCACCAGATTGAGTCAACCATGACCTTGCTAGAGGAAGGCAACCACTAGGT
Source organism: Pueraria montana var. lobata (assembly GCA_026413185.1). NCBI lineage: Eukaryota > Viridiplantae > Streptophyta > Magnoliopsida > Fabales > Fabaceae > Pueraria > Pueraria montana. Next base: position 41,207,976 of record CM048649.1, on the reverse strand, counting down.
TCACATCAACCATTATCGTATTTCTTTATAGCAATGAATTTCCATCAAATGTTTTTCTCACAAGTTGTATTTTGTTTTAGTAAATGTTGTTGTTGTTGATTTCTAGCTAGTTGTATTTGGTTTTATAATGTTATTGTTCTTGTTGTTGATTTCATATCATAGGTTTTCGCTAAAATGGTCCAAATGCAATTAGTACTAACAACAAATACATAATAATAGAACACAACAATAAAAATACAATAATTAAGAACAAAAGATTACACACAAAAGTTTCTTACAAATGAAACGATGATTAAAGTTCACGAGTTTATTCATTTTGATCATCATCAAGAAGGCCATGCTCCTGGAGAATATGGGGACAATTACTCTGATTGTGGCCTTCACGCTTACAATGTCCACATATTTGCCTTTGTTGTGACTCCTTCCAATCCATCTCATTTCTTATACGTGTTGACTTTGGACGTCCCTTAGCACGAAGCATGGACTCATCAGGCACATATCGGGGGCCAGTTCTAGCAGGGATATTAGCATCATTTCCAATAGGCCTCCATTGCCCAGAGTATGCATCAATGATGTTTTTGAGCGAATACACTGCATCAACAAATTGATAGATATCGATGCCTACATGATTACACGCAGCAATGACATACGAACACGGATACTTGTACGCTTAAAATGCACCACACTCGCAGTTGCATGTATTCAACACAACCACCCAGATATTACCACCTCTTTGTGTCAGTGGATTGAACACCTCTTCAACTTCAAATCTAGTTGCTTGGATATCAAATCTACGGACTTTATGAGAGCAAGCTTCCTCTTGATTTTTTTGGATGGTTTTAATTAACTTCCTACAATACCTTTGTCCAGCACTAAACTCAGCTCTCGCCTCAACACCTCTTTGCACAAAATATTCCACCAATCTACCGTATGTAGACTTCACCAAAGTTGTTATGGGTAGATTTTGTGCACCTTTCAACATTTTTGTTTTCAGCCTCTGACATGTTTGTAGTCATATGGCCATATCGCCGCCCTTGATCATCATGTGCAAGGCTCCATTTTTCTTTTGCTATACCATCAATCCACCGTTGTATCTCCAGGCTAGTTTCACGAAATCTTGCAAGCCTCCTTTCAAAATGGTGTTTGCACGTTGTATAACCTGCAACAAACGTAATGAACAAAATTAGCTACTTCGGATAATATAAAATACACAAATTTAAAAGAAATAAATTACCTAGATTTATTAACTCTTGCTTTAATTTGACATTCTTAAACCAGTGGTTAAAATTGCTTGCAATGTGACAGATACAATATATGCGGTACGCTTTTGGTGGTTGCCATCCGAGGTTTTCCCTTGCCACAACCGATTTAATACTTTGATGTCGATAAGAGATAAGACAAATTCATTCTTTTCGGGTCACATAACGTCTTATATTGTATAAGAACCATGACCGGTCACTTAATGTCTCTCATTCAACAATAGCAAATGCAATTGGAAGTACACAACCATTACCACCTTGTGTTGTGGCGATTAACAATGTCCCTTTATACTTGCCGTATAAAAAAGTGCCATCAATTTGTATAACCGGTTTACAATAGTTGAATGCCTCACAAGCTGGCTTGAACGTCCAGAATACACGACAAAACTAGAGAAATCGATCGTCAACTACATTATCAAAAACATAGTCCTGTGTCTCAATTTTGTAAACTGATCCTGGACAATATTGGACCATCGTTTGAAGCCACCTAGGCAACAAATCATAAGAATCTTCCCAGTCACCAAAGACCTTTGCTATTGCTTTTTGTTTACCTTTCCAAGCCTTCCTATAAGACACATTAAAACCATATACACCAGTAATTTGTTCCTGTATCATTGAAATAGACGCTGAAGGATCTGCATTCACCATACCTAAAAAACAAATCATAATCGATTTAAAAATTTATCATAAATAGTATAAAAACATGTTATTTACTTAAAAATTGACATATTCACATATGAAAATTAAGTTAGCAAATTGTACCTAATATATTTTGGCAAATAAAATCAGAGGTTAATTTAGTATGATCTTGAGATAACATTATGTTAACACACATGTGTCGACCGCCCCATTTAGTTATGACCCATTTATCAAACTTGTTTGATAATATTGCTCTCATCTTCCAAGGACAACCTTCTGCACTATTTTGACATCTCAATGACAAAACCGTCAGCCTAGATTCAACAGTACGGTATGAGTGGAAAACCTTCATTGAATAATAATCCACAGCCATCTTCACTTCATCTTTGCTATCAAAACGTAAACCAACATACATTTCATCTCCAGGATGCCAACTACCTGGAACATCCAACCCACGAAATAAATCCTCTTGATTTGGGTGATCCCAATTAATATTTTTGTAGTGAGCTGACATATCCCAATATGGAGTCTGTGTTTCACCTATAATAAAAAAGAAAAAAGCAAGTTTGAAACATATGGAACTACATTGTTACATACAAAAGCTAAATGCATAATCATGCTAACCTCCAACTTATGTCTGTTGTTGATGATTCGGAATTGATGAACTAATGAGGGATGCACCCGAACAGTATGGGACATACTACTAGGACCAACATTAGCATCAATATCGCCATCTACATCTGTATCAGATGAACTTCCATCTGGAATTTGACCTTCATCAACACCATCACCATCATCACTTAAATGTGCAGTAAAATCAACATTGTCATAGTTCAAATCTTGTGATAACCCAACGTTATTCAACTCATGAGATACACCAATTGTTGCAATTGTTGCATCAATAGACATTTGAGTATGAATGTTATTTGTCTCAACAGGTATTGATGACGAGCCAACATACTCAACATCAACATATAACTCAATCACTGTCATCCGAAATTGTTGTTCGAAAGCATTGACCATACACTCAACATCTTCATCATCACATAATAAAAGACCTGAATATATGGTTGGATTTTGAGATATCAAACTTCTACATGTCATGGAAGAAATTATTTGATTACAAGCAAGCTTCAATTTATCATGAATCTTTGTTCTTAAAAAATCATAGCTCATGCCGCGTTCAATTTGAATGGTTCTTTTATCACCTTCGAAAGACATTCCTTCTGGACCTTCAAATTTTCTACCATTCCAATAAACAATACTAATGAAACTCATTTATTCAAGTTTTTCAAATTATTGTAACAATAAAAAAAATAACATATACAAATTTAAAAATCAGTACAACAAACAAGAAAGAAAAACAGAAAACAAAACAAAGAGTAGATGCTAAATAAAATAAAACGTGAATGGTAAACAAATGGATTGAGGAAAGAAACAACAAGGAAAGCCAAACAACAAGAGTATTGTGTAACTTCAGGACTGGATGCTCAAAGAGTGTTTTCAAACACTTATAAATAAGAAAACGTAAAACTTTGTCAATTTTTTTTCACGTCACATCACTTAAAACTGGCCAGTTAAATCATTTTATGCATTCACTCTCATAAAGTCATTTCATGCCATTGACCAATTTATAAATGAGAAAACGTAAAGCTTTCTCAATTTTTTTTACACAACATTACTTGAAGGTAGCCAGTTAAATCATTTCAAGCATTCACTCTCGTAAAGTCATTTCATGCAGCTGGCCAATTTCATTTACTCTCGGTAAGTCATCTCAGGCAACAGTTGAGGCATGCAGAATAATATTTATAGAAGAAGTCACTACACTTGACTCTTCCACCAAAGGACAAAAAAAATTGTAGACTAACACACGCTAACTCCAACCACTGGCCTGAATGTGGAACAATGTGCCTAGAAAATGCAAGGATAGTTGACGCTATGTACTCAATCAACGTAAAGTGTCGACAGGGTTGATGCTATACATAATTCTGTTAAAAAAAAGATAAATAAGCATGCAAACCTCACGTGATTGGAATGTAATTTGGCTTTTTCTTAAAGCGACAATAGTGATGACTCTTTGTCATACCTACGTGTCCAAAACCATCCATGGCAGGTAAATAGTTTTTTTATTTATTTTAGTTTGATAATTACTTTTTTTTTAATTACTATACTAGTCAAAAAGCCCGACATTTCTGACCCATTATTATGCCCATTGTTTTTTAACCCAAAGGGTTTGCGCAGTGGTGTAAGGTCCCGCTGCGTTCACATGAGGGGGAATGATCTATTCCCTTGGGCCAGTGGCAACCACGCACGGCGAGCGGGATTAGTCTCTGATCCAATGGGTTGGGGGACACCCGTGGTCTCTGACCCAGGACAAAAAAAAAATACTAAGCGACATTTCTTAAAGCAGACAATATTAGAATTATTTGTTGTATGCATATAAATCAACAAAAAAAGCAATGCATCTACTTGAAAAACTAATTTACGAGGTTAGTTGCGAAAAAGAGCAAGAAATACAATCTAAGAACTTAAATATTTAGCTTAATAAAAAAATATTATGTTGCAATCGAAAGTTTATGGCAATAAGTTTTAATTGTACAAAAAACAATTATTTCTCCTACTAAAGAGAATTTTCCATCAAAATAATTCAATTAGACAATTACACGATGTGATCTCATCCCTTAATTTACTCTCATAACATCATGACATGTTTTCTAATTAATTTGAATTTAAATTTTTTCAGTCACAAATCGTTAATATCTTTGGGCACCGTAGTGCAGGACTGCCATAGATTAGTCTTATTTTTCTTTTTTAATATGAAACCTTTATATTTTTTTGACAAAATATATATCATATTTTAATATTTAATTAATAAAAATCATTACTTTTAGAATAAATATATAATTTAGTTTTCAAAAGTGGTCATTTAGGTTGAATTGTTCCTTAAAAGTTAAAAGTATACTTTTCTTTGTAAATACTTTTATATAATTCTCGAGCAAAAACACTTTTATATAACTAAATTTTATAATAAATACACAATTAAAAAAATCAAGGTTAAATTGTAATTTTGGTCCACCTAGTTTTTCAAATTCATGATTTTGGTTCTACTGATTTTTAATTGTAACATTTGGTCTCTTAGTTTTACAAATTGGCGATTTTAGTTCATCTGTTAGATTATTAACTAATCATTGTGATTAGTAGAGTTATTGAATTAATCTATAAATTAATTAAAAATAGTTAATTATTAAAAACTTTAATCAAACATTATTAACCCTAACTTAATTAATTTATAATTAACTTAATAACTCTACTAATCACAATTATTAGTTAATAATCCAACAGATGAACAAAGTTTAATAGTTGAAGGATCATTTTGAACCTTTTAAATAAGATAAATGACCAAAATGAACTTTTTAAAAGATGAATGACCATTTTGAACATTTTAAATAAGATACATGATTAAAATGAACTTTTTAAAAGATAAAGAATTATTCTGAACAAAATAAATAAGATAAATGACCAAAATGATCATTTAGCCTTCTTTCTGCCTATATAAATGGTAATAGTTGTGGTCTTGTGGAGCAAAATATACGTTAAAGAGTTTAATTTATAGTTTTGTATAATCAATCGACATGTTCTTCTCAAGAGGCAACACTGCCATGTCTGCCATATTGCTGCTTATTGGAATATTATCTTCCACTGGAGTAGAATTTACGGGTGATCTATATTACTCTCTCTCAAATCTCAATGATAGATGCCACTGTCTCTATTGCTCTCTGTCCTAATTTCCTTAAGTTTAATTTACCAAAATTCTTAATTAATTTTCTGAGCCGCCAACCAAAGTCTATTATTACAAATGACAAAAAACACATAAGCATTGAAGTTCTCCTTTCATTCTTCCTTAAATTTTTCTTTGGCTTAAGAATGCCTTGTCTCTGCAGTAAAAAAAAAAAAAAGAATGCCTTGTCTCTTTTATTGCACTATTTTCCATACTTGCTTGAAAGAATTTAGACACGATCATCCAAGTTAGAATACCCCTCAAAATTAACAACAAAGAATGATATATCTATCATTCCGATTTCTAAATTCAACTACTGTATAAATATTTTTGACTTGCTGTCATTAATATAAATACATTTAGATTAACAGTTTCAGTATGAGTACTTTTTAAGGACAAAACTTATGTTCAGTTTTTAAGTACTTAAGGTGTTGTTTTACAATTAAAATTGGAGTTTCACTTTGGCATAATAAAAGTATACATTACCAAGGGAGTCTAGCTCAGTTGGTTAAACAATATGCATGAGTTGTTGTAAATTTCTGATACTGAACTCAATTTCTATGGATAAAAACAATACTAATAGTATTTAAAGAACTGTAGGTAAGTTTTGTCTTTCTTTAAACTGCTCCCCATGTTTTCAGAATCAGTTACTTAAACATAGAGTTTTTATAAAAAATTTGCTTGTATAGAAACTAAAACGTAGAGTTTTTATGTATATGAACTAAAACGCAAAGTGTGGACAAATGTAGGGATCAAATGTTTGTAAATGCTTTTCTCCTACATTTTATTATGTATTTAATATAGAAGAAATCACAATTTCATCCCTAAATTATTATCCTAACTCCAAAAGTAAAAAAAAAATTGTAGAAGTAATCTTTCAAGTCTTAGAAATTATGCTAAGTAGTCCCTTCAAATTGGTCTTTGAACTAAACAAATGTCTGATGTTCACTTAATAAATTTATGTATAATAATAATTTAATATTTTAAAAAGAGAAATGCTACATCGGTGGAAAAAAGGCTTTTTACGATGCTCATTTTACATCGATTAATAATAACCCATGTAAAAAAAGGTGGTGGTGTAGTTGTAATTTTTTTAAGAATTTTACATCGGTTACTCTGATGTAAAATAGTTTGCTTTGCATTGGTTATACAAACATCTGATGTAGAATGTTTGTGCAGATACAATCTTCTTCAATATTCTTCTCATTCCTTCTCTCTCAAGTCTTCTTCAACTTTGCAAACTCAATCTTCACCTCCTCTTGTTGTTGCTCTCTATCAGTGTGACTCCTTCAAGTTTCTTGACCTTTCCTACTGGACATATACCGTGACAGTCTCTATCATCCTTATGCCATACACATTTTCTTCCACATATTTACATTTAGAAAATTAGATGTTGACATCTTCCAATATTTGATTATAGGGGTGTTTAAAAAAGTTGAACTAAATTGAATTGTTGATGACCTAAACTAAACTATAAAAAACTAAACTATTTTTAATAAAACTGAATTGAACTATTTTTATAGTTCAGTTTTAAAAACCAAACTGTTAAAAAGAGTTGCTCAGTGCACTGTTTGAACTGTTACGAGATTTCAAAAGCTACGGACCCTAGAAGGAGCTCGCTTTTGCTGCTACACCATTTTTGATTGATTTATACTTGATGGTGAATGATACAAGTGGGCCCATCCTAAATTTCTATTCTGTTTGCATTCACTTTTGCACTCACTGTGGTAGCTTGCGGACACTATGCTGTACTCACTGTAGGCCCATGTAATTTGTTTTTTTTTACTCAACTGCACAAGGTCCTCTTAATTTTATTGACATATGAAATAAGTTAAAATGTTTAAATATATTTTTAGTTCTTGTAATTTAATTTTTTTTATTTTTTGTCTTTGTAAAAAAAGATTGATTTTAATACTTATAAATTATGTTTGTTTTATTTTTCGTCCTTCAAGCAATTTATATAGCACTTTGAACAGTAAAAAAAGTGCTATCTAAACCGTTTGAAGGACGAAAAACAAAACAAATATAATTTGCAAGGACTAAAACAATTTTTTTTTGTAAGGATGAAAAATAAAAAAATGCTAAATTGTAAAGACTAGAAAGATATTTAAACCTAAGTTAAAATAATGGGAAATGTACCCCGCGTGATGAAACAATGTATTAAACTAAATGCAAGATATGGCAACGGGATTGTGTTTTGGAACTTGAACATTGTATTTTGCGGTGGTTTCTCATTATAAGTATATCATTCAGTTCATGAACCAATTTAGTTCAGTACATTGGTAAAAACAATTCAATTCAGTTTACTTGAACTATTTTTTCAATTTAGTTCAGTTAATTTAGTTGGAGAGAATTATTTTTTCAATTCAATTCAGTTTTTATCCAATTCAGTTTAGTTCTGTCTTTTTGACCACCCCTATTTGATTACTTTTGCGTTTGGCGAAACTGCGAATGAGATCTTCAATTTACAAGCGCAAGATCTACTCTTTATTTGTTTTTATGAATCTATTTTTGTTTTGATTTTCTGTTTTGTTTTTTTGTGTTGGTGATTGAGAATTTGTACTTGTTGCAGGTGAATAAACGAGCAACCACATGAGGGGAAAAAAGGGTTCAAGACTCGTGGGTTGATGTAGAGAGTAAATGATGAAGCACGGACGTTGTGATCGAGCGCATGGCAGAGAACAGCGACAACAGTTTGCATGGTGGCATAGGTGATGCGTAGTGGCCACCAGTGGCGGTGTCGCGATATAGAGATTCATCATGATTGAGGCGACACGTGGAAGGCTTAGCCACATGGTGTGACTCATTGGTTTAATGGCTTTGACATGATTTCGATTGGGCGAGTGGTGGTTTAATGGCTTCGGCGTGACTCATTGGTGGTTCAATGGCTTCAATTGGGTGAGAGGGTTTTGTAATAGGGATCGTGTTATACAATTCTTAGAATTGACATATTACATTGGTTCTATTTAGAACCAACATAGACAACAACAAAAAATCTTTTAACGATGCCAGGATCTAAGTTGCGCAATGACCGACAGGCGGCTTCTAGGGTGGGTAAGTAACTCAAGTCACCCACGATGCGAAAATGATTTATAGCCATTGGATATGACAATTTTGAAATCTAACGACTTATATTATTTTTGTTTTTTCTTTTTCTTTTTCTTCTATTTTTCCTTTTCTTCCAGATTTATCCCTGGTGCCCCTTCTATCTCCACTCAATTTTCCAACAGAGTATACTCTTCCTCTCCTCCACATCTCCGCTCTCCTCACACCCTTACTTTGGCACCAAGGACACAATGAATGCCTCCAAAAGAGTCGACGCGGTCGACAATGGCGTCGATGAGGAGGAGAGTGGCGCGAACATGCGACTAGGCGAGGTGCGACAAAGGTTCTCCAACAACGGTTTTCATGGAGTTTTCAAATCTGAACGTTTGTAAATGTTTCAACAGTGTTTTCGTGGAGTTTTCAAATTTGAACGCTTGTAAATGTTTCAACAGTGTTTTCGTGGAGTTTTCAAATTTGAATGCAGAGCGTGGTAGGCTCGTAGAGTCGTAGTCCTCGATGTCGACGGTGGACACCATCAATAGAGTTGGCGCAGATGATAATGGCGTTCAGAGATGAAATCGTCGCATCCCGTTAAAGCACAACGGGAAGATTACGTTGTGTAAAATCGTTTCGAGGACGGTGTCGGCGCCAACAGTTGCTTTAAGTCACTCACGGTTGGGTTTGGTGTCACCACTGCTGGTGGTGTAGGTTGTGGTGGAGATGAATGCAATGCCAATGGAGACAGCGGAGGGGCTGAGAAAGACAGGAACCTAGGGTAATTGGGGAAAGTGAAGAAATAAAAGAGAAAACAAAAAATAGAAAAAGAAAAAATCTTATCCATTTGATTAAAAAACGGTGTAGAACTGTGTTTCCCATCGTGAGTAATTTGAGTCACTTACCCACGCTAGAAGCCGCCTGACCGACATAAAATGTCACTTTTAATTGACGTCAAATGTGTAAATTGTTATACTATTTGAACACAAACACATTCTATTATATGGTTGAAATTTTGGTAGGTTCCACTTCTCATTTAAATATTTTTCTTCTAAAAAACTAATATATGGGGAGGGATCAAATGACACATGTGTAACTTACACTAATTATTATACAATTCAATAACTTTATATAGCAAGTGTATTTGACTGATCCAACAACCGTTGAATTATATACATAATTAATATATATTTAATTACATAAATAATCAAATATCAACATAATCATTATTATTTTTTTCATGTAAAATTAGTATCTAAAATTGATTTTTTAAGCAAACAATTATTTATTTTTTATTTATTATGTTCCCACTTAAATAAATTATACATGATTTTTTCTACTGGGACAAATTTTAATTTTCTTTTATACGTTGATATGTATATGTCAATATATTAAAATAAAAATTATATATAAAATATAACACATATGAATGAAATTTTTTTATTCATAAAAGCAAATATTTTTTTTTATACTTAATTTAGGGAGATGAACATTTTACGTGATGTTATATTAATATCTAAATTATTATGGTGAAATTATTTTTTTATGAAATTATATATAAAATATAGCACATATGGATGAAATTTTTTTATTTATAAAAGCAAATAGAAAATTTTTACTTAATTCACGGAGATGAACATTTTACCTGATGTCACATTAATATCTAAATTATTATGATAAAATTATATTTTTTTTTATGAAAGTATGAAAAATAAAAATATAACACATTACATTACATACAATACAATATCCAAATAAAAAAATCTTAAACTATTTTTTTTGGAAGGCAAAAACATATATTAATATAAGAGAAAGTAGTTACAGTAAGAGGATGTACAGTGAGACACTATAAACACTATACTCTATAACTAACAGAACAACTTCTCTACAAAAAGTACCAACTACCAAAAAACAGGTAATCAAAAACACCCTAATGGATTAACACACCAAGATGAGAAAAGAACTCCCGATTTGGTGCCATATTTGTACATAAGCCATTGCCAAGAAAAGGATTGTATCCTAGCAATGATACTACCTGCTTCAGCAACATTCCCCCTGAAAATAATACTATTCTTGGCATTCCAAAGACACCAACAAGTTGTATGCCAAAAAAGATACTTCATCCTTTGATTCTTTAACCTTCTACAGATATACCCCATTTGTATGTACAATTGTCTGATATCATCGGGCATACTGTGCTAAAACCCAACCACCAAAACACAGCAATCCAGATCTGATACGAAAAAGAACACTGCAGAAACAAGTGGTTACTATGCTGAGTGACAAAAAAACACAAGAAGTTTCAAAATCTTGGACCACCACACCCCTTTTGAATAATTGGTCACGCGTTGGCAGTCTATCAAGCAGCAATCTCCACAAAAAAGTAAGAACTTTGGTAGGCACATCTGACCTCCAAAATTTAGTCATGATAGCTGCATCATTCTGAAAGCCCAAAATAAGTTGCCGATGTGACATTAATAGATTGTAAGTCGAGGCCACCCAAAACTCCTGAGATGTTTCCAAGTTCCAGCTCCACTTGTCTGGGGCTCCAACCTGCAGCCTGACTCCCTGCAAAAGCGAAACCATTTCAACCAGCAAAGTTTCCTCCCAAACAAATAGAGGTCTCCTCCAATTCCAAATCCATCTAAATTCATGACCCACCCAAGTTCCCATATCAGAGATGCAATTGTTCTTATTAGTAGCAATTTGAAAAGGCCTCGGATAGGAGTCCTGGAGTCTAATATTACCAACCCACCTGTCAAACCAGAACTGAGTTTGTTCCCCCCCAAAACTTTTCTGGTTATGTGATTAGAGATCCAACTGCTCGGGCACAATGAGTGAGAATTGATTCCCATGATATCCTTCCACCAAATTGAGGCATAATTACCATGGGTTTGTGACTGTTGTAACTGGGAAAGATTCTCATATCTAAAAGTCAATAAGTTACTCCATATAGCTCCTTGATCAGAAATGAACCTCCACCTCCATTTTGAGAGCAAACTGATATTAAAGATCTCCAAATTTTTTACTCCCAGGCCTCCTTGTGATTTTGGCAAGCAAATAGGATCCCAAGAAACCCAACTTATCTTTTGTTCAATAGACCATCCATTCCATAGAAATTTTCGCTGAATTCCTTTGAGAGTGTTTAAAACTTTTTTTGGAGCCTTATAGAAAAAGAAAAAATAAAGGGGTAAACTGTTTAAAACAGAATTAATAAAGACCACCCTACCACCCATAGATATATGTTTACCCTTCCACGAAGCAAGCTCCTTCTGATAAGTTGTAATGACCGGGGCCTAGGTACAACATAGTTGTGGGTTGGCTCCAATAGGGAGGCCTAAAAACTTGAAAGGTAAGAAGGCTAAGTTGCAGTGAAGAAAGGCTTCTGCTGCTTGCATAAACAGATGATCTGCATTAATTCCATAGATATTACTTTTATGGAAATTAACCCTCAAACTAGACAATAATTCAAAACTCCTAAAAATGGCTTTTAAGAGTCCATGTGTTGCTTAAATAGACCTCTCCCACAATAATAGAATCATCAACATATTGTCGGAGAGAGAATTGAACATCATCCGACAGCTTTAGACCTTTAAACACTCCTGCTTCCCCTGCACTTCTGAACAGACCAGCAAGCCCTTCTGCTACCACCAAAGAAAGGAGCGGGGCTAGAGGGGTTGCCTTGTTTGAGGCCCCTCCTAGCCTCAAACTCTTGTGTTGGACTACCATTTACCAGAATTGAGATGTGGCTTGAGAAAACTGTAGCTTTTATCCATGACCTCCACCTTTCGTCAAAGCCCAAATGAATGAGCATATACTCCAAGAATCCCCAACTGACATAATCATAGGCTTTTTGAAAATCAACTTTAAAGATGAAAAGATCCTTGTGAGCTCTTTTAGCCCAATCGACTATTTCATTCACCACCAAAGCCCTATCCAAAATATGTCTTCTTGGTAGAAATGCCAATTGAGTAGGGGTAATAATAGAGCTGATAACTCTTTTCACTCTTGCAGCTAACATCTTGGATATAATCTTGTGAATACTTCCAATAAGCGAGATTGGACGGTACTTAGAAAGAAATTGAGGATTATTGGATTTGGGTATAAGGGTGATGAAAGAAGAAGTAATCACCTTCGGTAAAGAGGCATTGTGGTAGAACTCTTGAATAACATCGCAAATATCTCCCCCAACCGTATCCCAGCAAGCTTTAAAAAAGTCAAAATTGAAGCCGTCGGGCCCAGGACTTTTTCCTCCCCCACAACTCTAAACAACAGCCTTGATTTCTTCAACTAAAAATGGTGAAGATAAGGAATCTCTATCACCCCGAGAGAGTTGTTTAAACTGTACTCCATCCAGATTCTACCTCAGAAACGATGATTCTTGAAATAAATTTTGAAAGTGACTTTTCACCGTGTTCTTCACCCCATCTACGTCGTCTACCAAACTTGCAACAAAATTAATTGTTAGTATTTGGTTTCTCCTTTGCCTGAATCGCAGATGAGAATGAAAGAATCTCAAATTCGAATCCCCCATCTTCACCCATCTAGCACTAGATTTTTGGAAAAACATACTTTCTTTCTGCCTAAGGACCCTCTAGAAATCTTGTACTACAATCTTCCTTTGATTTGAACTGAATTCCTGCCCAGCTATAATGTTTTCATCCAAAACATCCAACTAAGTTGCCAAACTTTTAATTTTCAGGTCCACCTGACCAAAGGTCTACTTACTCCAGTCTTTGAATTTAATCTTCAAAGACTTAAGTTTCTTTTTGAGCCCAAAAAGTGTCCACCCGATAATTGGTGTATGTGACAAACATTCTTGTACTACCTTATGAAACTCGGGATGTTCTAACCAACAATTGAAGAATCGAAAGGGTTTAGGGCCCTAATTCTTAACATCATTCATTAGTAAGACAGAGCAGTGATTCAAAATGTCACGCTTACCCACCCGTTGAAAGGATATATTCCACAGAGAAATCAGATCCTCAGACAACAGAAAGCGGTCCAGTCTACTCATAGATTGACCATCTGAGCTAATCCAAGTAAATTTCTTCCCCATGGTAGGAACATCAACTAGCTCCATTTCTTGAATGAAAGAGTTGAACTCTTCTAATTCTGTATTATTTTGTATAATCTACCTTCCTTTTCTTTCACCCCTACAACAAACAGTGTTAAAATCTCCAGCTAGACACCAAAAATCTATTCCGAAACCCTGTTTGACATAATGAGGTCACTCCATAGTTCCTTTTACCTGCCATTGAACACGGAGAATAAACATTTACTATTATTCATAGCACGCCATTATTTTTCCAGTCAACATAGAGACCTATGAAACCATCCCCCTGTATGTGAAATCTTATCTAAAGTAGATCCTTCACCCATATGTTAAGTAGACCCCCTGATAAACCAAGTGACGACTTAACTTGCTAATCAAACCCCCCCCCCCCCCCGTTACCACCCCAGATATCTGTGACAGAGGAGGCTTCTATAACCTTACATTTTGTTTCTTGTATCATTATGAAGTCTGCTTTACTCTCTTCAACTAAGGACCTTATACACCTTCTTTTCACCCGATCCTTCAACCCCTTAGCATTCAAAGAAAGAATCCTCATTGGATACCTGAGATCAACCCCCTGTTTGGCTTAACTGCCCTATCCCTCTCCTCCATTTTTTGAAAATTTTGAATATAGGAATCATCATTATCCTCTCCTTACACTCCAATGGATTTGGCAATCTCCCAGATCTTCTTGGCGATGTCTCCTTCTGACTTTGATTTGTTGTGCTGATTGCATCTCAAGATATCGGAGTCAGATGCATCCTTCAGGAAAATAACCTTGCTCGAGTTCTAACCACTATTGCTAACACCTCCAACCTCTGAGGAAATGTTTTTAGATCCCCCGATGGGTTCCATCATGACTTCGGGTTCTGAAAGGTAAATAGGAGAACCCCACTGAGTAGGAAGGGATAGTCTTCTAGATGGGACTGTCAAAACCCTAGAAGACACTTGAGGCACTTGGAGATGATGACTTAGTGTAGCCTTCTTGAAATTCGATTCAGGCAGAGAACCCCATACCCCAGGTGTTGCAGCTTCAACAAGCCCATTCGAATCCAAACCCGGCCCTGTAGAGTTAACTGTCTCTATCAGCCCAGGAAACCCTAACGGCCCACAATGAGAAACACCACCTCCCTCTGTGCTAGTCATGTGCACAACCTGTTGTTCTATAACAAGGGAATTTCTAGAAATGCCCTTATCAGTATTGTGTCCCCACCAAACCCTCAGCTTTGTTCAGGTCTTCCTGGGCTCCTCTTGAGTTTGAATTTGAATTTTGAAAGTTCTGTAAATTCGTCTCTTCAACCCCAATTTTCGCCAAAAGTTCCTCCATCTCTTCATATGCATGTAGATCTATTGAATCCATCTCCTCTGATCCATTCGAGTTGCCATCCAAATTTTGAGAGTTGTTCTTGCATAGAAGACAATTTGAACAGATTTTTGGGCCCTCCTCAACTAATTTAATGTCAAACAACTCCCCATCAATTTGGACTTTAACCTTATGATTAATAATATCTTGAACCCTAGAGAGAATAAGGAACCTTGCGACATCTAGCCTCGCTCTGTTCGTCGTTGATTCATCAGCGTACATGAATTGGCCATAACAAGACCCTACTAAATTGAAAAACTCCTCAGACCAAGCTTGAATCGGAGTCCCAAAGCACTTGATCCACACTAGACGTTCATTATCAAAGCTACTCGAGTTCCAGCTCAAAATTTCATCGAACCATTCACTGACCCACTCCAATTCGCCGTTAATATACTCCCCAACATCCTTTTCTTCGTCTGTCTCTAATAAGACCAATGAAGCACCCATTGGAGTGGCCCTTATTCCAAAAATCCCTTTCATATATAACTTCTGTTGTGTAACATAGGCATCCCCACTTTTAGAGACTCTCCCCACATATGCTCTTTTTAGCCTCTGAATATCCTGTTGCTGGGAAGTGAAGGATAAATCGAAGACCGAGCCTTTCTTCTCTTGCGCCTTGCCCCAGAATTTCCTATTCTTTGTTACATTCGCTTAAGACATCTCTGAATGCACCATTTTACCAGCCCCAACCTTAACTTCTGGATTGGGCGCCTCTTTCTCCCTTTTTTCAGCATGTCCAAGCCTTGTTGTCCCCCAAATACCTCTCGAAAACTTAGGAGTATTAACCCTAAGTATATGACTTCCAATAAAGATCTTGTCTAACCTCAGCGCCATCAAATGAGAATCTTGAACATCTTAGAACCTGACAAAACCAAATCTCTCCCCTCGCCTATCTATTTTTCCCGGAATGATCACTTCTGAAACTTTCCCATACATAAGAAACACATTCCACATGTCTTTAGCTTTGAAATTGATAGGTAAATTTGTAAAAAAGAAAGTTGCCTGGCCTTCCCCATCCCTTGGCCCATGGAATCTTCTACTAGCAAGATCTGGTTGATTTCCTCCTTGAAAGAGCCCTTTTTCCTTTTCCGTGTCTCCTAACCTCCTTCCAGCCCTCACTTTCTCCGTCCATACCCAGCTGAAACTAAAAGGTTCAAGATGAAACGGGAAAGGAATAAGCAGAAGAAAAGACAAACAAGATGATGGGGTGAGCGAAGGGTGAAAGGGTGGACAGAGCCGATGGGTGTGGATGAGCAATGGGTGAAGGGGTGGATGATGGGGTGGTCTAGGCGGAGGGGATGAAGGGGATGAAGGGGTGGGTGATGGGTTGGACTAGGCGGAGGGGGTGGAGGGGGTGAGGGAACTCCCACAAGCTCCTCTTTTCTCTCTCATCTTTAGTGACAAACCTTGATTGTTGTTTTTGTAAAGTATAAAATCTTAAACTGTTAATCCCTTGCAACGCACAGGTTAATGATTTTTTTATCCATAGGAATCAAAGATAAGTACCAAGGGGTTTATAATAACTCACACAAAATAATTATTTGTGTCATATTTTGTGAAAATTAAACATCAATAGGTCTTAGATTCGAGTCCTGGATATGCAGCTACGTTAAATACTTGGAGAAAGAATTTTACCACCCACAAGGATTTAGACCAAAAAATATTACACCAGTGTCATTTGATCATTCCTCAACAATTATATATACCTTTTAATTAAACATCTTATCAATTAGAAAATATTGTATACTCAATAAACATGTTTACACAACCAACTAATAAGGCAATAATCCGACCTGGTATCTATATAAAAGAGTAATAATTATATAAAAAAATATATCGTAAACAAATTTACTTAATATGTAAAAACACAAATTACAATTTGTATATTTGTAACATTAAAGATTTTCTTTAAATATAACTATAAATGAGTTTCATAAAATATCATTATATTTTAAAAGCAAATCTTTCTATTAAATTTTATAAAGTTATCATAAATATGTTTCAATTAATCTTTTTCATACAAAAAATGACCAAATATTCATTTATACAAATTTTAATTATAGACATTTCATAAAACTGTTAATTAAAATATACTAGATAGTACCCGTGCGATGCACGAGTTTATTGAGGAGAGAATGAATCACACGGGTTTATTGAGGAGATAATGAATTTTTTGTATGTATAAAGTATGTTGACAATGTTGTTAATTTGTTATATTACTTAAAAAAAAGATCTAAAACTAATTTAAATTTCTGTAATAAGAAACTTATTCATTAATAAAAATAATAAAAGATAATTAGATGTGTTTATTTTATAATACATCTCATTTCAAAAAAAAAATTATACAACTATAAATTTAAATTTCATAATGCCACTTTCTTGAAGTAAAATTTTTTCTATATATAGACAAATAAAATTATATAACAAAAATAAGATGAAAATAATAGCAAAATTAATTTTAACTAAAAGAACTTACATATTGTTATATTAAAATATTTTTTATATGGAATTCATTAATTTAACATCATGTAAAAATATTAGAAACAAAATTAAGTGAATGAATGAAATAATATAAATTTAAGAACACATATTTAAATGATTACACATAAGCACAATGTTATATATCATATTCATTTGTATTAGATTTGATATGAAATTGTAATATTTTATGTTTGAGAGAGACATTTTCTAATATATTAAAAGACAAATTATAATCAACGAGGTAATGTTTTTTTGGTTTGGAATTGAAAGAATGGATCAATTTTAAAATGAGGATATTGGATATCAAGACTTTGAAGACTGGCCTGGTAGTTGGGCATCAGCGTGTTATCTATTACGGTTTTGATGAAATAAACATGAGCATGATCAGGAATTTGTTCGACCAAGCAAACCTTGGGAGAATGTAAAAAGCTACTGTCAGAATTATGAAGTGGTTATGGAAATTCAAGTCAAATGCAACCCACCTCCACCTGGATGGTTCTGCTTGAATACAGATGGCTCCTCAAAAGAACAGCAAGGGGTAGCGGAACGTGGATGTCTCATTAGAGATAGTTCAGGAAGATGGATATGTGGTTTATCAAAAAGGATGGTACTGCTACAGATTTTATAGGGGAACTCTGGGGAGTTCTAGAAGGTTTATGTCTGGCCAAGGATAACATAGTGTTCGGTTGGAGGAAAATGGAGTAGAAGGAAGGGGAAGGGAAGGATTTTTAAAAAAAATTGTTGTTTGGTTCAATCTTTATGAGGAAGGAGGAGGGAAATGGAAGGGAACAAAATCTCTCATCATCCAATTTTGGCTCCCTTCCAATATTGGGAGATTTAGAGGGGAGGAGAAGGGGATTTAGAACATTTCAATTATAATGTCTAAAATATATTTATTTATGTTTTAAAATTTAAAATTATAAGAGTATAAACATAAATTAATTTTTAAAATTCCTCCCCTCTCCTTGTAAACCAAACAAGAAAATGTTATCTCCCCTCCCTTTCATTAAAAACCCTCCTCTCCACTCTTCTTAACCAAACAAGATGTCTAATCAAAATTCTTCTCCTTCCTTTCCCTCTCCTCCCCTCCCCTCCATTGAATCAAACAGTCCCTAAGGATTTAAATAGGCTCATTTTACAAGTAGAATCTGAGGCAGTAGTTAAGAGTATTACGGGATCTTCAAAAGGATGTACTAATGGATGGAGTCTGGTACGTAAAATCCGACAACTGTTAAAGCAATGGGGAAGGATTGAGATCACTCATATATATATATAGAAAAGGTAACCGTTGCACTGATGCATTAGCAAATTTTGCTTGTGAAAATCAGATAGATACTAGTAGATTTGATCAACCTCTGTCTATGCAGAGCTAACTTCTTATGTTTGTTGTAATGGGAATTTCTGTCCCACGTAGCATTACTGTGTGATTGTTTTTTATTGGGCTTTTAAGCCCCATTTAATGCAAAAAAAAAAAAAAATTATAATTAAACTTAAAAATTAAAAATAACAATTTAATATATATTTTTGATAAACAACAATCTAACATTTTTATTATAATTTTATTAAAAGTTATTTAAAAAATTATTGTCTTTTCATGTATTAAATAAAATAAATAAATTATCAAATATTTTTTTTTAAAAGATACATGTGAAAAAAAGACAATTGAGAATCACATCCATCTATTGTCACAAATTCAAATCAACCACATAAATATATATAGTATGCTAATCTTTATTTGACAATTTATATTTCATTTCATTATTTTTATGATATATAACATTAATTTAATAATAAATATGTAGTGTTGTCCCCTTTATATTTATTATCATTCATGTTTAATTGATACTTAGGTGATGAAATTATCTATTTTATTTAAAAAATATTTAAAATATAACTAATATCTAAATCAATTTAAAAATAAATTTAAATTTGAAATATATATTTATATTAAATTATTATAATAATGAAAAATAAAAAACTATTAAAACATTAAAATAATTTAAAATCCAAATTTAATGTGCATAGAAAGAAAAAAAAAACACGTGAATTAATTTTAATATGTTATAATTTAATTGAATCTAAATTAATTATGTGAAAAATTCAAATTTACTTAAATAAAAAAGTCTTCAATGAATTTGAGTGAGAAGATATTATAAAGAAAAAATATATTTATATTGAAATAAATGTAATAATATGACAACAAATTCTCTAATTTTGTATATCATATTCATAATTGTCCGTTTTAAATTAATCTTTAAGATATAGTTCTATTACTCAATTCATTCATTCAAATAAGAATATATACGGTTATAATTATCATGGTTATTATAATTGGACACAGACATTAATTTTGAGTGAATTTAAAGAAAAAAATCAATTTATTTTTATTTAAAATGATGTTTTTAAGAAAATTTAATGAAATTTTTTGGTCAAATTAATTGTTAATTTTAAATTAATAATCTATTTTAAATTTGGTCCAATAAAATGCTATTAAAAGAGAGAGAAGAAAAATAGAGGAGAAAACATAATAATAATAATAAATGCTGTAACTTCATCACACCACCATCATAGCTCTATCATAAACGCTACTCGAAATTACAACAATTACAACAATTGTATTTGCAAGTATCCCATGACCTATCGCAAAAAATTCACCATCATCAACTCCTAGTCTCCTTTTATAACTATATTAATTAATTACGAAAAGTATAAATATTTGATATAATTATAATACTAACTCAATTGTATAAATCAATTAATAGCAATATTTATTTACCAATTATGAAATATAAACATAATCATAATATTAAGAAAAAAAACTCTTTTTACAAAATTTTGATTGCCATTTAATTACAATCAATTATATTATTATTATTTACAATCAAGACCATTTAATTTGATCAATTCTATCAACTATATAAAATAAAATTAATTACAATCATATTATATTATTATATCATTATCATAAATTAAGATTGAATTATTTTACTTTATTAAAATATTTTTAAAACATAATTTTTTTTATTATACTTATATTTATTACTATTATTAATATATTTTAAGGTCATGCATTTAAGATTAAAAAAGACTTAAGTTAATTATTTCTGTAAAATTGTAATAATTTAATATTTTAATTTAAAAAAATAAATAAATAATTTTAAAATTGATGCAATTAATTTAAATTTTAAACTCTAACTTTAGACTTCATTTTAAATGTTAATCTCGTATATAAACATTGATGCCTTGTATTCAATTTTTAACTCGTACTGGGTACAAATTAAATCTAAAAGACAATAATATTTATTTATTTTATAATTTATTATATTAATATAAAAAGTTTATGCGTATATAATAAATTTTACACTTCAATTTTAATTCTTAAGAAATTACATCCTATTTTTTTCTTTTATGAATTCATGTCTTTTTTCCATAGCGTGACATATATATCTCATAAATTTATATTTATTAAATTTTTATAGTAAATATCATTTTGATAAATAAAATAAGTTTTAATATCATGCAATAGTATATATTTTTTGTAATACCATCCAATAATAATAATAATAATAATAATAATAATAATAATAATAATAATAATAATTAAAGTAGAAATATTATTACAAAAATGAAATGAATCAATATCAATAAATTTTTAAAATTATTTTAATTAAAATATTAATATATTATGCAAGTTATCAAACATTCAAAATATAATTTTAAAATTTGATCATCATGATATTATTTAAAAATATAAAATTGATCAAGATATATTAATTTAAAATTTGTTTATTTAAATCTGGAAAGAGAAATATCAATTATTTAATCGTTATAATTAGTATAATTATAAAATAAAATAATAATTATTAAATAAATTAATTATTATATAATGAGATACACAGAATATATATTATCTCTTTTTTACATGTTCAATTTACCGTTTATAATAATTGTATATTTTTTTATAGAAAACAATTGTATAATAATTGATGCCAATTAATATTTGATGTCAATTAATATTATAATATTTCATTTAAAATATAAAAGTATATAATTGTTAAGGTGAAGGGTATTAATAAACTATGTCAAGAAATGAAATTTAATTACCGTGTATTATATAATACTATATAATAGAATATGATATAAAATCAAATATCAAAATTCAATAATAATAATAATAATAATAATAATAATAATAATAATAATAAAAGTAGAGATATTATTACAAAAATTGAATGAATTAATATAATAAATTTTTAAAATTACATTAATTAAAGTATCAAAATATATATTATGTAGGTTATCAAACATTCAAACTATAATTTTAAAATTTGGTTCTCACAACATAAAGCTGATTTAATAATAATAATAATAATAATAATAATAATAATAATAAAAGTAGAAATATTATTACAAAAATTGAATGAATTAATATCAGTAAATTTTTAAAATTACTTTAATTAAAATATCAAATATATATATATATATATATATATATATATATATATATATATATATATATATATTATGTAGGTTATCAAACATTCAAAATATAATTTTAAAATTTGGTTCTCACGACATAAAGTTGATTAGGATATATTTTTTTAAAAATTGGTTATTTAAACTGGAAAGAGAAATATAAACATATTAAATGTCTTACAGATATTAAGATTGTGATTGTGCTAATTAATAATTATTTAATTGATTAATGATAGTAAAATTAGGAATGAAAAATTGAAGGGGGAAAAATGTATGTGACACGTCGATTACCAGTCCTAGTCAGCAACCATATTTTATATAATATAGATAGATAGATAGATAGATAGATAGATAGATGTAGATAGATAGATATAGATATAGATAAATAGATAGATTTTAAATATTTAGTTTATTTTTCATATGCACTCAATGATAACATTTTTATATGTGTCAACCAATTAGAAATCATCCTATATGCATGAATTTTAAAGTAGTTATTAAAAGTCAACAAAATTATCATACATAACAATTTTTAATTGGATAATAGTATAAAAAATATTTACAATATTGTTGCATTTTAGTTAAATTCCTAAATAAAAACTTATTTATTCTAAATAAACATAAACAACTTGTACATCGTACTGTAATCTAACTAAATTTATAAAAAATATATGAAAAATATTATAAAAATGAATGTGTATATATGAATATAATTTTTTGTGATCAACGGGTTCAACAAAGAAAAAAAAACTATTTTAACTTTTTTTAACAAAATGCAGGCCAGGTTTTAAATTTAATTATATAAGGACTCCGTAGCTTTACCAAAATAACTAATCTTTATAAAATATATATATATATAAGGACTCCATTGGTTAGTATCTTTTCTAGCCGCCATCAATTAGTAGATTTTTTTTTTTTATAAAAATTAAAAATTTGTTATAATAGATATTTTAGTGTGAAGGAGCCTATAGGAGGGCTTTTGTCAAATATTCAGAAGAGAAGTCCCAAACAAGTGGATAACAAAATTCTGAATTCAGATCTCGTTCTGATCTCTTGCAAAAATGTTATGAATCTAGATCTAGATATATGGATCTTTTTAGTTGCATACCACAAAAGAATACACGCGTGCGTTGATATGTGATGTCAATGAATGAAATTTTGATTATATCTTAATTATATTTATTTTTGGAATCACGTTACTTACCATATTAATTAGTAGTGATTTATTTTTATGATCATTATATAATTATTAACTTACCATCAATATGAATTAATATTCCTTCACCGAAAAAAATATATGGTTGGATATTGGAATTCAAAAGCAAATCATGAAAATCCAATAATATATAATTATTGATGGGACAAAAGGTCTTTATGCACAATATAAATAGGTTAGTCGTGAGGGTAAAAGATGTCGGAGTTGTGTGTTAAGGTTTGGTTTAGTATAATACATTGATCGATATGGTCGTTAAAAGTAACAGTACTGCAATATCTGTCATATTGCTGCTTGGAATACTATTGTCCAGTACTCGACTAGAATTTACAGGTTTATAGTACTTCTCTTATGTTATATTACTATCAAACTTATTATACAAGTGCTCTGCTATAAAATATCCATAGATTTACTATATTAGTCTTATAACGTTAATTTATCTAACGCATCTTCGTGTGTTTTAATTTTACATTTTGCACCACTATTTGTTTCTTGATTTTCATTCAATTTGTCATATAAAGGTGATAAATCATGATAAATCATCCAAATACGTACTCAACAATTTAGGTCATTGTGAATAAGTTGTGGATATTAAATGTCACGCGTATTTTTATTGTTGATAAATCATGATGCAGTTGCACAGTCCGTAGGAGTTTGCTATGGAGTGAATGGTGATAATCTACCATCAAGGCAAGAAGTTGTGGATTTATATAAATCAAATGGTTTTGGTAGAATGCGCATATACTACCCAGATGAAGAAGTACTTCAAGCTCTTAGAGGTTCAAACATAGAGTTGATCATGGACGTGGCTGGAGACACCCTCCAATCTCTAACAGATCCCAATGTTGCCACTGATTGGGTCAATCATTACGTAAGACCCTATTCAAAGGATGTCAATTTCAAGTACATTGTCGTTGGAAACGAAGTTCACCCCAATTACAATGTTGCTGAATACATTCTACCTGCCATGACCAACATTCAAAATGCAATTTCATCAACCAATTTACAAATCAAGGTGTCAACAGCAATAGACTCCACTTTGATCACTGACTCCTACCCACCCAATAATGGCGTTTTCACCAGCAATGCAAGCCCATTTATAGAGCCCATTATCAACTTCTTAGTGAACAATGGGGCCTCACTTCTTGTCAATGTGTACCCCTACTTCGCTTATGTTAATGATCAACAAAACATTAGTCTTTCCTATGCTCTTTTTACTCAACAAGGAAGCAATGATGTTGGGTATCAAAACCTGTTTGATGCAATGTTGGATTCAATATACACTGCTCTTGAGAAAATTGGCGCATCTAAATTGGAGGTAGTTGTTTCTGAGAGTGGGTGGCCATCTGATGGTGGAGATGGAGCCGCAACTGAAAATGCACATGCTTATTACACTAATTTGATTAGTCATGTCAATAGTGGGACTGGAACTCCAAAGAGACCTGGTAGGCCTATAGAGACTTTTTTGTTTGCTATGTTTGATGAAAACCAGAAGCCGGGTGCAGAAACTGAGCGGCATTTAGGTCTCTTCCATCCTAATAAATCATCTAAATACATACTCAACAAGATATCATCAAGTGGCGTTAGTAAGTTGAATTTTTTATTATTAGGTAGCTTCTTAGGAATGCTTGTTACTTTTGAATTACTTCTCTAGTAAACTCTATAAATAGATATTCACTCTTATTTGTATTTTTTCATATTAATCAATATAATATCTTTCTCATTTGTGATTCCTTTCAAAATATTTGCATGGAATTTCAAGCAATTCTTTTTAATTTACAAGGTGGCTTCTTTGGACAAGGGTTATTTAAGTCTATGTACCCAAAAAAATTAAAATCCAAATCGCATCTTAATTCCACCAGAAAATGACATTTTTCTAATAGTACGATGCACCATAAATGACACATTAATTCCTTGTCACTTGCCATTCCACAAAGAATACCACGACCATTAAGACTCCCTCGTGTGAAACACGCAAAAGAAAATTTTGATTTATTTTTGGCACTTGCCAATCCCAAATCAGCTAATATAGCCTTTTAGAATGGTGAAGATCAGCTTTTATGACCACACTGAATATGCAGAAATAATATCAAAGCAACCATTAGATCATGGTCCTCAAGCTATTGTAATCATGGGAGGCTTTTACAGCAAGAATGATGCAGACAGATCTATCTAGAAGCCAACATTTTATATGTTCGTGGTTTCAATTACCACCACCTGAAGTAAATTTAATCACTTTTTTGTTTATCTCGACGTCAGTTCAGCGTTGGGTAGCCCAATTTTTTTAAGAGTCCTAAAATTATTTTTCAAAATTTAATTAGAATTACATTTTACTTCAGTAATTTAATAATTATATTTATTTATTCAGATAATAACTAGTGCATATTCCCGTGTGATACACGGACAAATTATATATGGAGAGTAATATTTTCTACTATTTTAAAAAATTAAATTTAAAACTTCAGAAGAATAATAATAAATAAATATATTTTTGTAAAAATTAATATGACATTACAACATAAATTTATTTTAGCTTTATTAACAAGTTGTTGGTCCGAGTGGTACTGGACTCGGTCCCCTTCAACAAGGTCTTGGGTTCCGAGCCTCATGGATGGAAAAAACATGGTTTTGAGTATTGTGGATGGAAAAAACTGTTAGAATTTTCCTATGAATTTATGTGGGCTGCAATTAATTATAATATTTTGTTTTGCCAAAAACAGGCTAATATTTTGATCCATTTGATGATACTTAAGCCCACTAATAATATGATTAATTTTTACGGGCTTTGGACACCTAATTCTGATCAGTGAGGGAAATAGTGTGGGCTGAACCACTAGGCCCATAATGGGAGGTGCCTAGGGTTAATAAATAGAGAGGTTAGGTCCCCTTTGCTGTCACTTTATTCAACTGCTTACTAGGGTTTGCTCCATTGAGAACTCTAGAACGTGGAGCGTGTGATCAGGCAAAGGAAGACTTGACTTTTGGATTTCTGAAGGTTGCGAAACGCACAGGCAATTCTCATCACACTTAATCATGTCTTCAACAAGTAAGTAAATTTATGTCTATTTATCGGTGTTCTAAATTCATATAAATTGTGTCGTTCTTGGTAAGATATTCATTTTACATTTGGTATCAAAGCCAAATTTATATGATTTAGGACCTGATTATTAATTATTATACATTCTTTTGATTTTAATTTAGTCGATACATACGTGAACAATTAGGTTAATTTTCTATCCATGTTTTTTGTTCGATTGCAATTATTATTATACGATTACTCTTAATATAATTGTAATTGAATGAATCTTGAATACTACTGTTACGATGTTTACGATTTTGATTTCAATTTATGAAATTGTCGAATTAGGGTGCGTTTCAATTGCGGTAATTTTCAATTGAGTATTGCTTTGCGTTATTGAGTAATTCGCATCTCAATTGTTATTATTCATGCTGTGCTATTGTTTTATAATTGATCGCATTGTTATGCGTGAATTGCTTAAGTGTCAATTCAATGCTGTTGAGTTCAATTGCTATCCCTGCACTACTTTTTCAGATTCAATTGTTGTGATCACAATGCTCTTTGTTACATGCGGGATTGCTTTTGAAGTTTAGTCTCAATTCAATTTGTTACATTCATAACATATTAATATAATATTAGGTTTCGTGAATGACTTGTTCTTTTCAATTCAAGCAAGTTGTTATACATTAATATGAATATATTATTATTTTATTATGCTTGTTATTGAATGCACAATTGAAATTTTTATGCTGAACCTGTTGTACGCAATTTGATTCACGATGGGTTCCGTTGCGGCAATTTGGAATTTGCTGATAGCATATCTATGGCTAACGTGTTGTGGATTTGAACCTATGGTACATATTATTTACATGGAAAGTCTAGCCACTGAACCAATTCATGTTACTTGAATGCGTTGAATATGTTTGAAATATGAATGTGTTACGTTAATATTTGAAATATATCTTTTACATTTTATTTCAAAGTTATTATTCCGCTGCTGTGAATCTATAGTTGATATTTAGAATTAGAATGCTTTAATGTATATAGCCATTACTGTTTAAGTACAAAACATGTTGGGAATGCTCTTAATAATTGATTTGTGACCAGTAAGGATGCTCTTTTAATGCATTTGCATGTTGACTGGATCATGGTTTTGGACAAGAGAATATTGATTCCTGTACGAGAATTTTCATGGGTTAGTATGAGTCGTTACTGCCAAAGTGGGACCATTTGTATTGGTTCATGGAAATTTTTTTGTATTTTGAGGAATACTTTTGTTCTTTGCATACGATTGCCTGCGCAAAGGGGGTTGTTGTATGTTTGGATTGAGAGTTGAGAATGGATGGAGTTATTGGGGAATGCATTGAGTTAAGGGATTTGTCTGCCCAAAGGGGATAATTTTCTGAACTTTGTGTGTGCTCATGGATTAACCCATCTGAGGTTTTGACCTAGGTTGTAACCTTGGTTTGTGCATTCTGCCCAAAGGGGAATGTGCTATTATACTAGCCTCACCTTGATAGCTTGTTTCATTTTGAGCTATATCTTGTCCTGTATGTCCTAATGCATTCTTGTTTTGACTTAACAGTGAACTTTTCTGTGAACAACTGTTCTGCTTCCATTGAGATCTTGAATGGATCAAATTATGGCAAATGGAAGCAAGATTTGGAATTCTCTTTGGGAATTTATTATCTTGATTTAGCTTTACGTGAGGAGAAGCCTGTGATTAATGCGGAGAGCACACCTGAACAGAAGGAACTTTTGGCTAAGTGGGAGAGGTCTGATAGGTTGAGTCTGACTGCTATCAAGAGGATCGTTTATGAACATCTTCTGAGTGGTCTGCCAGAGAAAGGGACGGCTAAGGAGCTCCTTGATGCTCTGGGGGAGAGGTACCAGGTATCTGATAATGCTGAGTCTGGATGTCTAATGAAGTAGTTAACGGACATGAGATATGATAATGTTGGGGGCGTAAGGGAATTCATAATGAAGATGGTTCACATCCAAACCAAGCTGAAATCTCACGAAATTGTCCTTAATGAAAAATTCATTGTCGAACATGCCTTAAATTGCCTACCCGCTGATTTCACACAAATTAAAACTGCCCACAATACCCTTGGTCAGAAATGGACTGTGAATGACCTTATTACCAAGTGTGTCGCTGAGGAAGAGAAACTCAAGAAAGAAAAGAGTGGCATAGCCCTGTTATCTGTCCATGGCAAACACACTTCTGGCAAGGGACACTGGAAAAATACAAAGAGTGCATCTAATGCTTTTCATAGATATCGAGGTTCAGGAAAACCAGGTAAGGGTCAGCACCACAGTGTAGGAGGTCCTAAGCCAACTACCTTTAAGAAGGATATTTGGTGCTTCTGGTGTAAGGAGAAGGGGCATAAGAAAACTGATTGTGGAAAGTTCAAGGCTTGGCTAGAGAACAAGTAGAAATCAGGAGGTAATAACTTAGCTTTTGTCTGTCTTAAATCTAATCTAGTTTATGTTCCCATAGATTCTTGGTGGCTTGATAGTCGTTCCACAACCCATATTGCTGTGTCTTTACAGGGGTTCAGAAATTTGAGGGAGCCCAGTCTGAGGGAAAGCAAGCTAAGGGTAGGAAATGATCTTGAAGTCTTTGTGGAGAAAGTGGGAGATGTCAGCCTAGTTTTAGCTTCTGGTTTTGAATTGGCTTTGAAGGATACCTTTTATGTACCTTCTTTTAGGAGAAATTTGATTTCTGTTTCTTGTTTGGACACCTAATTCTGATCAGTGTGGGAAATAGTGTAGGCTGAACCACTAGGCCCATAATGGGAGGTGCCTAGGGTTAATAAATAGAGAGGTTAGGTCCCCTTTGCCGTCACTTTATTCAACTGCTTACTAGGGTTTGTCCCATTGAGAACTCTAGAACGTGGAGCGTGTGATCAAGCAAAGGAAGACTTGGCTTTTGGATTTCTGAAGGTTGCGAAACGCACAGGCAATTCTCATCACACTTAATCATGTCTTTAACAAGTAAGTAAATTTCTATCTATTTATCGGTATTCTAAATTCATATAAATTGTGCCGTTCTTGGTAAGATATTCATTTTACAAAAACATGATTGCCAAAAAGTAAAAAATTAGAGGTAAAAAGTGTGATAAAATTTGCAAGTTTTTTAAAAAGTAAAAATACAATTAAGTCTTTTTCTTTTTACTTAACAATTTAATGTATTCAGATAAAAAAAAAGTTAATGTATTCGGAATAGAAGATATATATTAATAATTCTAATGACTTCTTAGTGTGAAACACGTGAAAGATCATTTAATAAATATATTGTTAAAATAAAATAAAAATATATGTTTTAATTAAAGAAAAAAGAATGCTAAATAATAACTATCGAACATTCAGAAAAATTGAAAGTTTGAAAGAAAAAAAAAATGAATACGCAAACATTGTGTTATTCCACTGCAAATTAACTTCATTTTATATAATATAATATAATAATATATTTTCTTTTGTCACGTGCTACATCAAACTATACCTTTTGTGCTATGTAAAATTATATATAATTACAATGACTAGAGTGTAGATTAAGCTTATAATAATTTAGTTCCATGGGACAGAGCTCTCTTGTTAGTCAGATTAATTAAGTCTCCCTCAATTTTGTGTTAAATTTTTTAATAATATCTCTTAACTCGATTCCCATGAGTTTGCGTTGACATATAATAAATACTCTCCTTGCTGTTCACGAGTGAAATCGGATAATGGAAATGAATAAACTAGTCATGCATAAAAAATTAGGATGTTATAGCTAGCGATTTAAATCACTAACTATAGCTATAACTAAACTAGTAATGCTAATCCCAACCCAAAAAAAAAAAAAACTAAACTAGTACAACACTCAATTTTAAGAACTTGAATTAAATATAATTAATTTCTTTAATGACAATTAATTGAGATTTAAAAAAATAGTCTTATAGTTTTGTGAGAAAGAAATTAAGTGAGTAATTAGAATAAAACTACATAATGATAAGTAAGGAAATTAACTTTATTAGCTAAAAAAATTAAATATTAGTTAAGTCATTAATAAATAAACAAGATATTAGTGGAATTTAAATTCCTAGTGGCATTTTTGTAAATAAAGCCTAAAACTACTAGAATAGAAATATAATTAGATAGAATGTAATTAAATAATTAGTAGAGTAGTAGTTGCAGATTAAAAATGAAATAACCTAGAATTAATGACTTAGTTGAGAGATTAGTGAAGGGTTAGGGCAATTAAAAAAATGAATTGGATATACTTAAATGGGCCAAGTGGGCCCAAGAGCCCTACACAATTAGGGTAACTTAAAAAACAAAGGGAAACGCCCTCCCCTTTTAGTGTAGCCGCCGACCCTAGAGAGAGAAGAGAGGGTTCTCATTTTTTCTTTTTTTCTCGAGTGTTCTTGAGTTTTCCTCTCATTTCAAACCCATTTTTCACCTATTCAAGTGCCAAGACCCAACCTTTTGGCCTCTTCCATGTGGATTCTTGCTAGAGGAGAGCTTGGAATTCTCAAAAGCTTGCTCCTTTTCCAACAACATTTTGTTTTTCAAAGACCCAAGAGGTGTATGGGAGGAGATTTCCTATCTCTTTTATGGTCTTCTTTGAGTGTAGAGATGCTTATCTCAATTTGATGCTTGATTGAACTTGTATCCATGATTTTAGAAGCTTTAAAGCTATTTTTTCTTGTGTGCAATTTTCGCTACTGCTGCCACTGTTTTTAATAGTTGGTATTTTTTGATTTTTGAGACTTAAAAAATGATGTCTTTTATGTTGGAGAGGTTGGGGATTCTTACCCTAACCTCAAGTATTTATTTTTGAGTGTTTGGAATTGGAAAAATATTGTTTTGACATGTTTTTGTGGCAATTTATGGTGAGTTACGAGATTTGCATTTTTGACACACTTCTACTTCATTTTCACGTGCCTTGAAACTCTTAAAATGCTTAAGTATGCTTACCCTTATGTTGGAAATGATTTTGGAAAGTTTTTTGTGTCAATTGGGTATGTAAAAATGATTGCTTGATATATGGAAATAGTGAATTTGTAAAATGCTATGTTGCTACCATGTTGAATTATTGTCTATAAAATTGCTTATTTAATGGTCTATTAATGATTTTTGGTGATGAATATGTGCCTAACATGTTTGTCTAGGTGTGTGCCAATTGATTTGTATGTTCGAGCATGATTAGACCCTTTTTGGACATGTTGTAATGGGATCAAATGTGGCCACTGTTAGAACAAAGATTGTTGGTACTTTTCCATGCTATTTGAGGAAAATGTGTGGAATTGATAAGGGATAATTAGGACAAAGTTTGGAGAACAAAAGATTGATTTTTGCAAAACAGTGAGTTGCTGCCCTGTTTTGGTTTTGTGCCAAAAACAATGAATTTTATTGTGTAAAAGTGTGTAAAATGATGAAAATTCAATACCTACTTGATAGTATAACTTACCCCTAAAATTTGGAGATGACTTGAGGTCAGAATACTGAGTTATCACCCCTTTTTGGAAGCATTGTTGGACTTGAGCGAGATCGAGTTTTTAGTTTGAAAAGTTACTTAGTTTCAATTCTCTAAGACTCTAAATTGATTACTAAGTGATATAGGATTACCATTAGGTTAGATACACTACGAGGAACCTATGACATTAATTAGGCGGTGTTAGTAGCCTGAAAACATATATAAAAACTTAGATATTATTCTACCTTAGAAGACTCATAAAAAAATTAGAGAAAAACGAGGGGACATAAAGGGAAGGAAAACTATAAGTTAATAAAGTGATGCCAAGTAAGGAGTGAATCTAAATTAAAGAAAAAGTGACTTGACATACGATTTAATAAAGAGAATATCCTTGAAATGATTCAAGGATTGAATTTGATGTTTGTTTGTAATGTTTAATGGTGTGAGGTTATTATGTGGAAATGATTAAATGAATATTTGGTGTGTGATGTCACAAGGAAATATCACATTATGAGTTAAGGGAAGAGATTCCCTCTTTCATGTGGAACGGTCACTTAGTGACTTGGAGTTGTGAATGTTATAATATGTCATATCTCATTATGAGACATGGAAAAACGAGTGAGGTGAAAGGAGCTGTGGTGATGTTTAAGGAGCCATAAAGGTGTGGATGAAGAGGAACATGAGGAAGGTATGACTCCCTCTGAAGTGCATTTGTTGTAAAGCATGGCGAGGAGATTAGTCTCTATATAATTGCCCTAGCAATGTGGTGAGGAAAATAGTCCTTAAGGTGATTTGTTGATCACGAACACCCTGATGAAAAGTGAAGGAAGTACTAGAGATGGAGGGAACTCTGCATTCACTCAAAAAGAGGAAGAAACCCTTAGAGAGCAGTTCCCAGTGATGGAACGACATGCATATAAGATCGGAAAATTGAGGTGGAAATGGGTTGACTACAAAAGGTACCTGAGGTATGTTTGTAGGATACGATCCTTGGAGTTTGATAAGGTGTCAGGTTGTGGGATCTCGAAAGGGCTTAGAGACTCGCGTAGCCGACTTGACGTCCTCGACAAATACGAGGCGTAGCCATGATTTGGTCGAGAGTATTCTATCATGATGTACCAACAGAATATGTACTCCCAATCGTCACCCATAAGACCTTAGATGGGGAAGATCATGAGGCGCTCAAATGAAAAAGCTGAGAAAAACTAGAAGGAGAAAATAGGATACCTTGCATTGCTTACATTTATAGCCACTGTAGGGTGGAATTTATCTTGTGTGGAATCGTATGGTTCGTTATTGTTTGTGATCTATAAGAGAGGGAAGAAGTCTCACTCCCATGCTTTATATTTTCTACAAACGAGGATGGTGGGCCGCTTTGATCCGGTGATGAGGATGGCAATTTGTTGCATTGATGGCCGCTGGTCCCGTGATCCATTCTTCGAGGAAGATACATTTTGGGGGGCAATTCATTTTACGTTCATGCCAGCTGTTAACAACCCACACGCGCAACCTATACAAGTAGACATGCCGATTATCCTTACTCAGGCTCCCGTCCCAGGCTATGTACGTTAGGGGTGTGTAAAAAAACCGGTTCGAACCGAACCGATTTCGAACCGAACCTGAACCGAACCGGTTTGGAGTCGAACTGGTTTCCTTAAAATGAACCGAATTGGTTTTCAAAACAAGTTCGGTTCGAACCAAATTATTTTTGTAAACCAATTCGGTTTACTTAATAACCGAACTGTTTTTCTTTCTTACTTAAAACCAATTCGAAACCAGTTCGGAACCAGTTCGAAACCGGTTCGGAACCGAACCGGTTCTTTAAAAACAATTCGGTTCCGAACCGGTTCGACAAACCAATTCGCAAATATAGATTTAAAAACCGAACCTATTAAAACGGTTCGGTTCTGTTCGGTTCGGTTTTTTTACCGAACCGGTTTTTGAACACCCCTAATGTACGTGTACCAGATTCTCTATCTTCTGCTTCATCTAGAACGAACTTCCTTGATGTTGACTTCGACCCAATGGTCTAATCTTATGATTCTCCCTCTCCGAGGAGTGTCATACCTACTTCGACTTTCCCACCTTTTGACCTGGTTACCTAGTGCGAATTTTTGTTGCCAGGCCGAGTACTTAGTACGAACCAAGATATTGTTGATGCTGAGGACGAGGACAAGGAGCATCCCTCTAAGGATACTACATAATTATAATTTGGGTTTACAACAACTCACGCATGGGAATCAAATTCAGGTACCAAAGAGTTTATAACAATTCAAGCACACTGCTCAACCAATTGAGCTAGACCCCCTTGATAAACATAATGATATAAATCTGACTTTTAAATTTTTATTTATTAGTTTTTTAATCAATACTCTAATAATACTAATTAACAAGATATAAAAAATGAATTGAAATTCTTCATTTCATTTTTCTCAAATATATTTTTAAAAGTTTCAAATATTTGAAATTTGAAAATTTTATTTTCTAATATTTTAAATTTCAAATATTTCTTTTTCTAATATTTTAAATATATCCAAACAAAATAAAAGATAATCTTCTAATATTTTAAATTTGAAATATTTTTTTTTGGTAAATATTTTAAATTTGAAATATGA
This sequence comes from Pueraria montana var. lobata, assembly GCA_026413185.1. Lineage (NCBI taxonomy): Eukaryota > Viridiplantae > Streptophyta > Magnoliopsida > Fabales > Fabaceae > Pueraria > Pueraria montana. Next base: position 41,173,577 of record CM048649.1, on the reverse strand, counting down.
AATAATTCCTTCTTCTTCTTTTTTTTTTTTTACTTTTTATCATTTTAATCCATGACAACTAATAATAAATAATATTTTGATTAAAATCAAATTAAATTCTAACCATATTAATTTATACTCAAAAGTCCAAACATTACACTCATTATAAAATTTATATATAAAATAAAAAAAGTAAATAATAAAGAAAAATAGGTTATGTGTTGACAGTGTAAAACAGTTTTACACTATCATCCAATCATAAACCACCATATATGATAGATTTGTTGACTTTTATAATAAACACCAAAAGTTATACTAACAGTTATTTCTTATTGGTTGATAGTGTAAATTTTTTTACACTAACAGTGCATGACCATTAAACCCTAAAAGTGATATATCATAATACACTATCAAGTTATACATTTGAATAAATTAGTTATAATTTAATGTTTATTTTGTATTATTTAAGTTAATAATATTTAAATTTGATTAAAATTAGTAACTATCGATTGCTTTTTTTATATATTTTTCACAATTTATTGTCATTTTTAATTTATTATTGAGTTTAATCAATTGTTACTAATTTTAATCAAATTTAAGTTTTTTTAACTTAAATAATACAAAATAAACATTAAATTATAACTAATTTATCCAATGTATAACTTGATAGTGTATTATGATATATTGAAATAAAAGAAACACACTAGAAGGGAGGTTGAATAGTGTGTATGTAAAGTTTATAATTGTTTGCAAAGCTCTGTGCAAACACAGAGTTTTAAAAACAAGTTTGTAAGCTTTCATCCAATGGAAAACGTGAAGGGAAAGACAAGAATAAGAACACAAGCATTTTATATTTGTTCACTCAACCTGAGCTACGTCCTGTTCTTCTTCAACCATAAAAGAGTTCGACTAACCAAAGAAGGTTACAACAAGTATTCTCTATGCCACTTTTGGCTACAACCAACAACAATCTCAATAACCCGAGATTATCAACCAAGTATTCTTTAACACTAAGTCACTCCTGGCTTTCACAAATAACAAATGTTTGAAAGATTACAACGAATTTACTCACAATATAAGGATATAAAAGTTAAGCACAATACAAGCAACTTTGCAAAGCAAAGAATGAATTGTTTAAGTACTGAGTGTTTCGTCCAAAGGTTTTTTAGAGCAAGAAATGTTTCGTCCAAGATAACTTTGCTTACTTCATGTATTCTAATATTCTCTTCAAGTCTTTATATATGCTTCAAGAAAGATGTGTCTGTTGTGAGAGTGAGCCCTTCAATTTTTTTTGTTCTGAGTCTTCATTAAATGCATGGAGAGCTTGACACGTTATTGTTTTTGACGTGTCTACTTCTATAGAGGAAAGGGAAAAGGTAGGTGTCATTTCTTTCCCAAAAAGGAACTGATACTTTCTTAAACGTGTTCTGCTTTTCTACTCATTCCTACTTCAGTCTTCTCCATTGTACTAAACCTCGATATACTCGATATATGACTTGCATTTGATCAAAGGTTGTACTCATACTAAAAAAACCTTGCTTTTCATTAAATACTTGAAATTAAAATGTTAGAGCATATTTGAAAAATAGAAGGAATATTAGTCTAAGGTTATACTAGAAAGAATATAAGAGCAATTAGCTTTAACATTCAAACTTTATAAAATAAAGAGCTCAAAGCACGTGTTCACTTTTGGACCAAGAAAACTTAGTTAAGATATAAATAGCAAGTGTAAGTTTTTCTTAAACTGGACAAAAATAGTGCGTTGGACACTAAATATTTCATAAAAGCTTTGGACACAACATTTTGTTATAACAGCGCTTTGGACGCTGGATTTTTATAAAAGTTTTTGGATGCAAGTCCAAAATAGCATTTGGGCACACGTATAATAAAACTCATTTTCTGCATCTTAGGTAGAACGAATATACCTATATGATCATTAGGCACATGTTTTTCCTGCATACCTCAACAAACCTCATCAACTAATCAAAGTTTAATATCCTTTGTTATCATAAAAACTATGAGACTTTTAGGGGCTAAACATTCTCCATCTTTTTGGTTCAAACATATATCACTTTTATTAAAATTGCAAGCATAATCACTAATCACTTTTTTTACGTGATGTTAATTACATTAAGTTATAGATGATTTATATACTCATTTAATTTTATACTCAAGATATTCAAAATTATATTGAAAATTAAAATTTTCATATAATAATAATAATAATAATAATTTATCGTTTATTATAAGTATTTTAATTTTTCGGTCTCATATTATGTATCACCACCATATTTATTATTTTTTCTCTTAAAAACTTTTTATCTTATTATCTTATAATTAATTATATCAATTATTAATTATATAATAGTAATTATGGGCATCTACCTGTATGATAACACTACATTGATTCTTTTTTGTTGAAATTCTGCTAAAATATTTATTTTATTTATTAATTCATAAAAATACATAATTATAGAAATTAAGAACATTACAATGAGTGTATATTTTGATAAAATCAATCAATTAAATTATTAAATATTATATGGGTTTTGATTTTATATAATACAGCAATCAATTAGCAAGCGATCAAAATAATAAATAAAATAATTTATTTAATTATGATATATTTAATTAAGGTATAAATTTTATTTGAATAATATATATATATATATATATATATATATATATATATATATATATATATATATATATTCAAATGAAATGTTTTAAAAAAGGAAACCTACACGTCACATTCTGGCTCTACGAAATGAATTGATTTGAAATAAAAAGGGACAACTACACGTGACATTCTCAAAAGCTCCACGAAATGAATTGATTTCAAAAAAAAAAAAATGAAAGCTACACGTGGCATTCTCAGGAAAATTATTGTAGTTAAAATGATTACATTAAAGAGTTTTAAATAAGTACATTTGAATTTGAATTTGAAATTCTTTCAACATATGATTACACTAAATAAATTATTAAGAATATTAACACATTTTGTCTCTTATTTTCCTAAATAAATTATACTCGGTTTAATATAATTTTTTTAAATATCATTATAATTAATTTTGGAAATAACTTATTTAATGAAATCATTTATGTTAATAACAAAATTTATTTATGACAATAATTTAATATAAGTATCAAGGACAAAAAATATAAATATTATTATAAATTTTAAGTGTAATCAATATATATAAAATTTACGAATCCAAAAACAGCTTCGAAAAACACGTGACGAAACAAGGTTGTTTCTCAAGCATTGGATGACATGTGTCGTCATTTCATGCTTCGGAATTGTTTGGTTCGGTTACGAACCAAATTCAAATTCAAATATATTTAAGTCTCATTAATTTATTAGGAACATAAATTAATTCAGTTATATCCTATTATATCCAATTAATATGTTTTAAATATTTATAATTTGTTGTAGACGTTTATGGCAATAAGTTTTAATTGTACAAAAAACAATTATTTCTCCTACTAAAGAGAATTTTCCATCAAAATAATTCAATTAGACAATTACACGATGTGATCCCATCCCTTAATTTACTCTCATAACATCATGACATGTTTTCTAATTAATTTGAATTTGAATTTTTTCAGTCACAAATCGTTAATATCTTTTGGCACCGTAGTGAAGGGACTGCCATAGATTAGTCTTAATTTTCTTTTTGGGAAAAGAGCATTAAGCCCCCTTAAACTTTACTTCTTTTGCAAATAGACACCCTAAACTTTAATTTTGTCTCAATTAATCCTTAAACTTTGTCTCTTTTGCAAATAGACACCATGAACTTTAAATTTATTATGATTGATACTTTAATTTTAACTTTTTTGTAAATAGACACCTTAAACTTTAATTGCATTTTAATTTATCTTTAACATTTATCTTTTTTACAAATATTTTTTTCAAGTTATTTATCTTAAATGTTAATCATTTATTATTTTTTTTATTACAACTAATTTTTTAATATTTAAAGTATAATAAAGAATATGAATTTAGAAGATGTACTAGTGGGGGTATTCGGCAACACATACGAACCGAATACCCCCCCGACAGTAGGATCAGGTGTTTAGTACCCGAAGCATAGCCGAACACCCCAACGCTATATGATCTGTTCGGCAGACAGAAGTATTCGACATCTATAAAACCGAATACCCCTAAAACCCTCACCCCGGGCCCAAATGATAGTGTTCGGCATAAATAGGCCGAACACTGGTAGAAATATATGCATCATTAAGTAACTAAAGACAACGTAAACATAAGGTTAAAAGATAATTAAATACTCTTAATTACCACATGTATGATTAAGAAAAGGGCCCTTCAGGGCCAAAAGGCCCATGAAGGCCCAAGCCCAATAAGAATATGTATAAATAGGGGATCCACTCCCCAAGGTAAACTCTCAAAATTCGCATTTATTACACACATTAAATGCTCTGCGCCGAACCCTAACTTGAACGTTGGAGTGTTTATTGCAGGTACCCCACCTTTCCGACAAGTTACAAAGATATCAGAACACTAAGAGACAACGGAAGGCCTCCCATTATCCCACGACAGGAACAGAAGATATATAAAAAGGAGAAATAATAACATTAATCAAAAAAGTTTTTATTTGATTTTTAATTTTTAATTTTATTATGTTTTAATGTTTGGAAAAGTAATCAGAGAAAGGTCCGAGACACACGTTTGCGGTTTGGTGAGGATTTAATAGCTATACAATGAGTATAGAAATTTAGGAGTGAAATTGTATTGTAATACGTAAATGTTAGCTTCAGTTTACTGTATGTTTTTTATGCAGTAACTTGCTCTTGTAATGAGTCTTATTTTGGGCACGTCTTGTACTCATAACAAGCAATCTTATATTAATGAATTATTTAGCTTATAAAATAAATGTTTGGAAAAGTGATTTAAAAAAATAAAACTAATAAATAGTTAAGATTAAACAAATAATCAGTTGAGATTTTTTTATTAGTAATTTAACTCTAATTTAATATAAAAAATTATTTATGAAGTTAGTAAATTTTAAGAATTAATTGAGATGAAATTGAAATTTAGGTGTCTATATGTAAAAGAGGTAAAGTTTAAGGATTGATTGAAACAAAATTAAAGTTTATGGTGTTTATTTGTAAAAGAAATAAAGTTTAAGGATCAATTTGGACAAAATTAAAGTTTAGGGTGTCTATTTGTAAAAGGAGTAAAGTTTAGGGAGGCTGAATGCTCTTTTCCCTTTCTTTTTTAATATGAAACCTTTATATTTTGTTGACAAAATATTTGTCATATTTTAATATTTAATTCATAAAAATAATTACTTTTAGAATAAATATATAATTTAGTTTTCAAAAGTGATCATTTAGGTTGAATTGTTCCTTAAAAGTTAAAAGTATTCTTTTCTTTATAAATACTTTTATATAATTCTCGAGCAAAAATACTTTTATATAACTACATTTTATAATAAATACACAATTAAAAAAAATCAAGGTTAAATTGTAATTTTGGTCTCCCTAGTTTCTCAAATTCACCATTTTGGTTTCCCTGATTTTTAATTATAACATTTGGTCCCCTAGTTTTACAAATTCGCGATTTTGTTTCATCTATTAGATTATTAACTAATCATTGTGATTAGTAGAGTTATTAAATTAATCTATAAATTAATTAAAAATAGTTAATTATTAAAAAAATTAATCAAACATTATTAACCCTAACTTAATTAATTTATAATTAACTTAATAACTCTACTAATCACAATTATTAGTTAATAATTTAACAGATGAACCAAAATTGCCAATTTGTAAAATTAGGGGGACCAAATATTACAATTAAAAATTAGGGGACAAAAATCGTAGATTTGGAAAACTAGGGGACCAAATTGCAATTTAGCAAAAAATCAAATATGCAAGTAAACATAAAAGAATTGTCTATACCAAAAAAAAACATAAAAGAATAGTAGTTTGAAAAAATTGAGACATATTTTTGGTTAATTGCGGAGATAATATATGAAATATACTTACAAAGGAGATAAGAGAGATTGTTGAAAATGTCTAATTGAGAGAGTGGTCTCCAAGTTTGTATTTTAATTTATATTATAGGAATAAATTATTTCTAAATCTATCAATTTCATGATTAAATTAAATTTTAATGGAAAATTTATTAAATATAACAATTAAATTATTATAAACTTGAAAAATTCAAAAGACTAAATTGTTAAGAAGTTAATAAATTTATTGAATAAATAAATATAAAAGGACTATTTAAAATAAAATTGAAAATTCAAAAAATTAAATTATATACGTGTATAACCTTTTATGAATAAAGACTAAATTATTCCTATATAAAAAGAATAAAGATTAAAATGTTATGAAGTTAATAAATTTATTGACTAAATTAATATAGAAGGACTAATTTAAAATTAGATTGGAAAATTCAAAAATTGAATTATATGCATGTAACCTTTCGAAAATAAAATTAACACATACTGTCACTTTTAAAAATTATATATTTAATATTATTTTAATTCTCACATTTAGTTATTAAACATAAATAAAATTTATATTAAATTTTTAATATTTCGATATAAATGTTCTTTTTAATTTTGTGATTTATTCTTGAAATTATTTATTACTAAAATATATTTAATGTCATTATTTTATTTCAAAAAATAATAATAATAATATAAAAGAAAGTTTAAATTAAATTTTGTCCATTAAATATGCGTTATAAAGTGTTACTCACTATAAAGTTTTTACATGTTACCGAAAAATAAGAAAGTGGGAATAGTAAAATTTAGTATGGTGAAATAATTAAATGATTGATTGATTTATTCACTCTTTTACTTATTATTATTTTAAAAATCTATAAAATCATTAAACATGAATATATTATAATTCTTCTAATTTCTTCCACTTAACCACCTTGATCACCTTACAAGTTAAATGATATATAAAAGGCTAAAATAAAATTTTGGTTCCTTATCTATATTTTTTTCTTTAAATTTGGTCCCTTAAGTTTAAATTTTTTTACTTTGGTCCCTTAAAAAGTGTTTTGTTAGACCAAATTGATTCTTTAATTAATTTATCACACTAACTTGATCAACTTGGTAATATGTGACAAATTGTGAAAGATGTCACGTCAGTCAAAATTGACATCATTAGAACCAAAAGCTGACGAAATGATCAATTTGATCTAATAAAGACACTATATGAGATTAAAGTGAAACTTTTTTAAACTTAAGGGACCAAATTCAAACAAAAAATATAAATAAGAGATCAAAATTTTATTTTATCCTATATAAAATTATATTTTTTATTCTAATTTTCTTCTTTTGTTTATATTTTTTAATTTACCCTTTACTTTCAAATAAATCATTGGCATTGTCAAAAAGCAAATTTGGTGTAGAGAGGATTTGAAAAAATAAGTGAATTTTGATATAATAAGTGTTTTTAGGGTTAAATATGATTTTGTCCCCCAAATATTGTCCCATATTGATTTTAGTTATCTAAAAATAATTTCATTGCATTTGGTCCTTGAAATTTTCAAAATTACTCTTTTAAGTCCTTTATTTAATTTCGCTCATTTTTTCTATTAAAAGTTTACCATTGTTCCAACATTAGTATTTTCATTTACAACAATAACATTTAGTGTGCCCTGCAAGAATAGAAAGAAAAAAAAATCATATTACTACTCTATTATTCCCAAACAAGTACATACAATTAAACTCATATTTTACTTTTGTTGTTGGTGGAACTTGATTATGGGAACAAACATGAGCAGACATTGACTGTAACAGTTTGAATCTCAGCCATATTGTCTATAACAGGTGAAGGTAGCTTACATTTAATAGAAAAAATTAACAGAGTTAATTAAAAAAAACTTAAAAGGGGAATTTTGAAAAATTCAGGACCAAATACAATGAAATTATTTTTAGAAAACTAAAACCAACATTTAGAGGACAAAAATTATATTTAACCTTAATTTCTATAAAAAAATTATTTATTTTTTATTATTCTTTTTAAGTTTTAAATTTAATTTTTTAAAATAATAAAAAATATTATCGCACACATAATTTATCTCATGCATCATGCACCAGTTACCCATAAAAAGATGGTGTGAAGAGTGATGCTATTTAGTAAATTAGTTATTATATTTGTACGTTTAAATTCTTCTTAACTTTTACTGGAAAAAAAAACTTTTTCTTAACTCTATTTATTCATATATTTTTTATAATACTTATCACATTAATAAGCTTTTCTAGTTTTTTTCTTCTTTTACTCATAAATTTTAAAAATAGGGTTTACATTTATAAATTTCTGAAAATGGTGGGTGAATACCACGTGGTAGATAACAGGAATAAAGAGAGAGAAAATAGAAAACTATATATATAATAATAGATAATACGATAGGTATATAATAAAATAATAATAATATTAATAAAGTGTATGGTATGGTATGGACTATGGAGTAACGAAATATTGACATGTGATTACTGATATCCAAGGCAGGGAGAGAATAATAATAAAAAAAGGAAACAAGTGCGACAAAGCAGGGTTGCACGCTGTCCGCGTGGGCAACGGTGCAGCGCGGCAAGCTCTCTTCTCTTTCTATAAAAAACCTTCTAAACTCTCGCTCTTCCTTTCAACTCCAATTCCAACGGTTTTCCAAATTCCATTTCTAGCTTCCTCCCTCTCCTTTTTTTCTCTCACATTTTTTCCCTTTCCTTTTGACAACAAACACATCCTAAACTCTCTCTCTCTCTTCAGCTTCTGGGTTTCTCCATTTTCCCTCGCAGATCAGTTCTCGTCGGAAAATGGACGTTCGCCGGCGACCCCTCCCTCCCTCCTCCGGCGACCGCCTCAAAACCCAGAAGCTGAAGAATAACAACGCCACCACCACCACCACCGATTCGCAACCGCAGGCCCTTCTTCCTCTCTACCTCACCAACGCCCTCTTCTTCGCGGTGTTCTTCTCCGTCGCGTACTTCCTCCTCCACCGCTGGCGCGAGAAGATCCGCACTGCCACTCCCCTCCACGCCGTCACCCCCGCCGAAACCGCCGCCATCGTCTCCCTCGTCGCCTCCGCGGTCTACCTCCTCGGCTTCTTCGGCGTCGCCTCCCGCACGTCCCTCGACGAGCTCTCCGACGACGAGATCATCCTCAAGGAAGACTCCCGCGCCCCGGGCCCGTGTCCCGCGGCGCTCGTCGACGCCGCCCAACTCCCCAAGAGAAACATTTCCCTGCCACCAAAAACTGTCGACAGCGTGGCGAAGGAAAAACAACAGATTCAGATTCCTTCGCCACAGGTCGACAGCCTGGTGGCAAAGGAATTATTAAAACCTGCTGACCTGGCAGTACCGGAACCGATCTCCTTGTCCAGCGAGGACGAGGAGATCGTGCAGGCGGTGGTGTCGGGTTCCATCCCGTCCTACTCGCTCGAGTCGCGGCTCGGCGAGTGCCGTCGGGCCGCGGCGATCCGGCACGAGGCGGTGCAGCGGGTGACCGGGAAGTCGCTGGGGGGTTTGCCGGTGGAGGGTTTCGACTACGACTCAATATTGGGGCAATGCTGCGAGATGCCGATAGGGTTCGTTCAGATTCCGGTGGGAGTAGCGGGGCCGTTGTTGTTGGATGGGAAGGAATACACAGTGCCCATGGCCACCACCGAAGGGTGTCTCGTTGCGAGCACCAATAGAGGGTGCAAAGCTATCTACGTTTCAGGTGGAGCTTCCTCTGTGTTGCTCAGGGATGGCATGACCAGAGCACCCGTTGTTCGGTTACCCTCTGCTCAGCGCGCAGGACAGTTGAAGTTCTTCTTGGAGGATCCTCTCAACTTCGATTCGCTTGCTGTCGTTTTCAACAAGTACTCTTCTTCTCTCTATTTCTCCATCGCTTTTTAGTTTGGTGAAGGGACACGTTATTTTTTAACGCGCTTTTTTTATTTCGTTTTCAAGTTTCTTTCAAAACGTTTTTTATGTTGCGATTGCGATGTTTTATGTCGGTATTGCCAAAACCAGGTGCAAATATATCTATGGTATGAATTAATATGACCACCAATGATTGCGATGTGGTTGAGGAAGTCTCCCTGAACATGACATTAGGAAAGGTAGTAAGTAAAGGGATGTTAGTCTTAAAATCTTAGGCCTTTCTATGGTAAAAATTACTTTTTTTAAAATTAAAATAAATAAATAATTTTCTTTTGTTATGAGTTTTGCTATCAAGGTTCCATTCTGTCGTGTGAATAATTAGGAAAAGATAGTAAGCAAAGGAATATAAATATTTTTTTGCAATTTGAGGATAATATTAGGGACAACAAAGGTTGGTCAAATTGGTAGGAATCGGACTCATATCCGATTAGGACGTGAGTTTGAATCTTGCTACCAATACAAGGACTTTGTTGATAGGTAATCTAAGGAGCTCCACAGACTCAACTCACCTAATTTTTTTTATTTTTTATTTTGTATAAAATAAGTTGGCTGAATTCAAGCTGTGTCTTGGTGACTTTGACTGGAGTATGCTACAGTTATTTTTATATTTTATTTTTTAAGTTGATTGTAGGTGTGTGCTTAGAATTACCTTGGTGGAACTGTCATAGCTCTTTGTCTTCAAGAATTATTACAAGCCTTAATTAATACGGGTTTTTTATATTTGATTGATTAATGTGTAATGGATATGTGCAGGTCAAGCAGATTTGCCAGGTTGCAGAGTATTCAGTGTGCTATCGCGGGCAAGAATTTGTACATGAGATTCCGTTGCAGCACTGGTGATGCCATGGGGATGAACATGGTGTCAAAAGGTGTTCAAAATGTCCTTGATTTTCTTCAGAGTGACTTCCCTGACATGGATGTTATTGGAATCTCCGGTAAGCATGATCTTTTGTATGTTTTTTTACTACACTTTTCTTTGCCATGGTTGAAAGCAGTTGCTGAAATTGTTACATACTCTGTTGGTTCGTGCCAGGAAATTTCTGTTCGGACAAGAAAGCTGCAGCTGTGAACTGGATTGAAGGGCGTGGAAAGTCTGTGGTGTGTGAGGCTATAATTAAGGAGGATGTAGTAAAGAAGGTGTTGAAGACCAGTGTGGAGGCCCTAGTTGAGCTTAACATGCTTAAAAACCTTACTGGCTCAGCCATGGCTGGTGCTCTTGGTGGGTTCAATGCTCATGCTAGCAATATTGTGTCTGCTATCTACATTGCCACTGGTCAGGATCCTGCCCAGAATGTGGAGAGTTCTCACTGCATCACCATGATGGAAGCTATCAACGATGGCAAGGACCTTCACATTTCTGTGACCATGCCCTCGATTGAGGTACGACTGCTACTATGATCTTAAATCATGTTGTTCCTTTTATGAGAAATTATTAGGTAATCTAGGACAATCATGTTTAAATGGTTACGACCAATCTCTACATGAGATGTACTAAAGTTTTTCAAGTTACCTGAAAGAATTAGTAACACTCGATTACATGTCATGTACAGGGAGGACCATGATAGACTTAGACCACTTAATACTAATAGTTTTTCCTTTTTTAGCTAGAGCATAGTTAATATTTTATGTAGTGGGATATTTTATGTAGTGATGCCTTGGACGTTGTTGTATTGACAAATGATTTAGGTAGTGGGCTGGTGGTTAGTCCTTTGCCTATCTCTGGAATCTTGCATTTAACTCCTAGAAGATATCATTAAAATCTAAAATTCAGTGCCCTCAATATTTATGTGAGATTGGCTTTACATCAAAATTGATTCTTTCATTGTCATTGTTTTATGTTTGCTTTCTGTTTTTCTCTCCTTAGATAGTGGAAAGAAAACATTTATTTCTTTGCAGGGAGTAACACTTATCTACCATGTGTGGATATTTCTTTGGGAATGAATTCAACTAAACCTGTTTTATTCTTTCTATAATTCCTTCCATTTTCAATTGCACCCATAGCTAGCTTGAGTATAATGATAAGATCCTTCTTCCTTGTGGTTCTCAGGTTGGTACTGTTGGAGGGGGAACACAACTCGCATCTCAGTCAGCATGTCTTAATTTACTTGGTGTCAAGGGTGCCAGTAAAGAATCTCCAGGTGCAAACTCTAGGCTACTGGCCACCATTGTAGCCGGTTCAGTCCTCGCTGGGGAGCTATCGCTCATGTCTGCAATTGCAGCTGGACAACTTGTTAAGAGCCACATGAAATACAACAGATCTAGCAGGGATATCTCAAAGATTGCGCAATGAGCTGGCCACAGTACAATTAACTTGTGTTAGAGACTAATAAGCAAACCATCAAATAACACGACGAAAACGACAAAAAAAAAATGGTATTGTTGGTGCAAGGGGGTGAAGACTAATAAGTGATGGTTGGCATCTTCCATGAGCAAATCCAGCTCCCCAAAAGCATGTGGTTGGTTGGCATTCATTGAATATCTGCTTCGTGCGAGGCATTTTCTCATATGGAGATTGTACAGAAGAGGGACTTGAATTAGAGGGTGGAGGAAAACAAGAGCCACACTTTTGGGATTAGAGTTCTATTTTGTTATGCAGAAAAGAAATCATTTGTGCTGTGTGTTATTCTCTTGTTAAAGCTACTGCTTCAATGATGTGGTATTTTAGCGTGTAGTGTTTTTATGTGTTGTAATCTCCATTTGTAATTGTAGCAAGAGCAGAGATGTCTCCAAATGGGATGTAGAGTTGTTAATAATAGCCTCTGGTTTGGTTGCTCAACATTTTTCTAAGTCTCCAATTACGTCTTTTTGGTGATTGGTTTGTTGTGTGGATCGTGTTAATTTGGTCCATCTCTTACACCGTCCTTTTGATAGTTGGTAGGTATGTTGTGTGGATCTTGTTACATTTGTCTAACTCTTATACACGTGAAAAATATTAAGACATTTTTTTTGTTGGTTGGTATGTTGTGTGCATTGGCATTTGTGGACGTGAATAAAACTAAATTCTTCAATTTTTTTTTTTTTTAAAATAGCAGTTTGAAAATGGTTTTTAAGGTTTTTCTAATAATAGAAAATGAGAGTATCAGATTGGTTTATAATTTCTTTCCTAAGCATGTTTTTTGGTGTGGAGTCATGTAAACTTTACAGGTTCTAGAGCATGTGTTGTGGTAATATAGTTTTATGTTATTGTATATAAATTGTCTTCACATTCAACTATTCAAGGATCCGCACCAAAAAAAAAAAAAAAAACTATTCAAGGATGATATCTGAATTTAATATATGAATTGATTACATGTCTTTAAATTTAGTTTTAATTACACTTTTATTTCTTCGGTTTGCAATTGTGAGATTTTAATTCTCTAAGTATTAATTGTGCAAATTGGATTCCTTAGTGCAATTTTTTTTTATCCGTAGGAAACGAACACAATATTGGGGGTTTATAACAACTCACGTATTCTATACTCAATCAATTGAGCTAGGCCCCCTCGGTACATGCAATTTTAGTCCTCAAATTTCAATTGTGCCAATCAAATCTAAGATTTAGTGCCCTTAATATTGGAATAATTTTTTGGGATTAAAATTGCAAAATTGCGATATCTAGAAACCTAATTGACATAATTAAAATAGGCTTAAATACTTTTTTAGTTCTTGAAATTTAGATAGCGCTTTGAACAGTGAAAAAACACTATCTAAAAACCTTTAAGGACGAAAAATAAAACAAACATAATTTGCAAGGACTAAAACCAAAAAAAAAATTGCAAGGACGAAAAGCAAAAAAAGGATAAATTATAAGAACTAAAAAGATATTTAAACTATTAAAATATGAAGAACTAAAATTATTTGTACCAGAATAGATCCCCTTATTTTGACCCTCGTTTTCCAAACAAAAGAAATGCAAAATTGGGTTCATAATCAAACTTACATCAATTACTAATCCAATTCGAGCTTCAAACCCCTGTATCCAAATAGTAAGCGTACTCTTTCTGTTATTTATTTTAATTCTGTATTCTGTCTTATATCAAGGACTAACTCCAAAATCAGAAATGGAAAGGAAAAAAAAAAAACAACAGGAATTCATTTAGAATCACCATGATTTCTAAGTTCTAACAGAACATGGTTGAAAAGTAATACTGTTACTATATAGTGTACATAACTGAGGTGAAGATGAGTCAACTTAAGTCTGTGGCCTCTATTGAATCTCTTTAACAAGAAACAAAAGGTCAGAAAATGTGGATTACTAGAAGGTGGAACACTAAACAATCAGAAAGTATGTTGATAGATATTCAAAATGTGACTTTACCAAATGTCATTTCTATACCGGTGGGGTATTCGGCTATATGAGTAGCCGAATACCTTCCACCACAAAGCAATCGGATACAGGTGTTCGGCCTAAATCTGGCCGAACACTTGTCCCCTACGAACATCTGCTTATATCGCCGAATACCATCATAGGTGTATTCGGCGTCACCCCAGCCGAATACTAAGTATAGCATTCAGACGGTATATATTCATTTAAGTGACTATTATCAAGATAAACCAGAGATTAGGAGATAATTAAGCAACCTTAATTAGTGTGGATCGGTCATTAAGGAATGGTCAGGGTCCATAAGAGTCCAGGCCCAACAAGATAAGTATAAAAGGGGGTACACCCCTCAAGGTAAAGGACTTTTGACCCTCATTTATTACCCACATTAAATGCTCTGAGCCGAAACCTGACTTGAGCGTTGAAGTACCTTTTGCAGGTACCCTCCATCATTCGTATAGGAGGATTCAGACATCTACAGAAGACCTTGGAGTAAGGAGTAGAAGATCACCCCAACATCCTCAGACAGGAACAATTTCCAAATACAAATGGAACACATTGAGAACATGGAGAAAACATGAGTTCTAAGACAATGTTTCAGAACCAAGCATCATATGAACCTAATCATGACATAATCTGTTCAAAATAATCTAATTTGCTTCATAATGATGTATAATAGAACACATTGAGAACATGGAGAAAACATGACCATCAAATTGTTATTTATATCACCATTAAAAATATCCTTCTTAAAACTAATTTATGGGATGTTGTTTTATGAATAATGAGTAAATAGATTTGTCGGATTTTATGAATAAATATCCTTCTTAAAAATATAATTAAGGATATTTTACTCATTACAATTGAAATGTTTTAATCATCTTTCCATCTCTTATAAATCTACTAATATTGGAAATGGGCAGAAATTAGATGAGGAGTGATTTGTTGCCCCCGCCTCCCTCCTGTTCTAAAAATTGAACAAATCAACACAAATTTAAAATAATCCCTCTCATCTCCTCTATTTTCCTCCAACCAAAAAACACTATATACAAGTGAGGAATGCTAGCGACACTCTCTTGCTAACACTCTATTTGTAATTGGTTGAAATTTGTTGAAAATCAGTAATTTTGGTGGTCTGACTTCTAGATTAAGAGAGAGAATAGTTAAATGATAAGTGAAATCCACACAAAAATTGTGATTTCCAACCAATTTTAACCAATATGTTTAGATTAAGAAAGAGACAGTGTTAGCAAGAAGGTGTTAGAGACTGTCACTAGCATTCCTCATATACAAGTATTTACAAGAGTGTAATGGTTAAGCAATTAACTAACTAACAACCATAACAAACACAACTAACTAATATCTCAACAGGGGTTTCTTTTGAGGAATTGTGATGCATTTGGTACAATGGTCCTGGTGCCTATATGTACTATAATGCAATAGGCACTACATTTCCATAGAGATATAAGGTTTGGCTTGATGGTTGAGAGGGGGCTTAAGAGTGAAGGTCTGATGTTTTTCCGTCTCATGGAAATATGGAGATGAGTGCGTTTCTACAGAGCATGCTGGCTATTGTCCATTATGTTACACACTTTGGGGCAGACTAAAGCTATGTTTGATTTAAAGTTACATAAGTATACTTAGGAATTTCAACGTAAAATTATGCGTTCCAATGTATAAAATAAGAAATAAAAATTTGTTACTTTGAGAGTAAAAATGCAAACATATACTAAGATAGGTGACTTAAGAGACCACTTTGACTCACACGGCTTTGGGGGGCTCGCCTATTACTACTGTGTTTTGAGCTCTTATGCTTATGCAGCTCCTATAATGTAACTGAAACTTGATGTATTGAATGACCAACAGATGCATGCAGCAGCCAATTTGGACGGTCAACGGCTTTGAGTAGGTGGACACTGAACACGTGGATGTGGTGCAAAACAAAACACAATGTGCACAGCCTGTACTTGCATTGTGTTACTACATTTTATTATTAGGCAGCTGCAGTATGATAACATTAGGTGCTGCATAATCTTGGGATAATTATAACTTTTTGCACTTTGGTGATTGCACCGTTTTGG
The DNA here is from genome assembly GCA_026413185.1 of Pueraria montana var. lobata. Lineage (NCBI taxonomy): Eukaryota > Viridiplantae > Streptophyta > Magnoliopsida > Fabales > Fabaceae > Pueraria > Pueraria montana. Next base: position 41,157,303 of record CM048649.1, on the reverse strand, counting down.
ACACATCTTGTGCTCAGAATGTGGCATTTCTTCAATAATATATGTTTTATTTGCCACTCAGAATAAATAAATAAATAAACAAGTAGATTTTTAGTAATTTGATCAAGCATATATATATCTATGTCTTCCTTGGACCTTAATGTTTTGGGTGGGCTTAATTTAGGGTGTTCAAATCTATTTCTAACATTTATAATTCCGTGAATCTAGAGAAAAGTTAGAACGTAATGTTATATTTACCACTTTGAGACTCTATCATTTCCCAAGCAAACAATTAGGACTAAGGAGGAACTCTAATCCACTCTTCGTCTTGAAGTAGGATGAAATTTTGCCTCATCAAGAGTTAGGGGTGGTAGTTAGAATCTATTTTCCACGTCATAATCGTTGAAGTAGGGGGAAATTTTTCCTTTTAAAGAATTACAAGGATGATAAAAAAATTCGCACTCACGAATATATGTAAATAAATTCCGTAATGAATACAAAATGGATATCGCTAACGAGTATCCATGGACAACAGGTATGGATATTCTCTCTAGTCTCTACCCTTTTTTAACAGGACAGGGGTGGGGCATGTATATGGTACTTGTATCTACGGGTAACTGTTACCCATTAAAAATACCTCAATACCCTAATCATTCCTTTAAAGGTCAAACTATCACTAAGCCAAGAGATCTAATAAAAATGACCTGATTCTCTCAAATAGAGATCATTCAAAACGGTAATATAAGGAAGTTGTAGTATTGTTTGTGCACATTGAACAACCTAAAGAGTTGAGAAGCAACCTCAACTTGTACAATCAACGCTAGTTACAAAATTGTTAGGGGAAAAGGGTGAGTTTGGAAGAGACATATAGTGTAACGATGTTAAACAAATTGAATTGAAAGAAAGAGATAGCTCAATCAAGTATGGATACAAAGAGATAGGTCAATAATTGAATTGAATCTAATTTTAATTGACCTTTAAACTATTTTTGGCAGTTGCTAATTTCACTCCCACTCTTTACTTATACACCCTCCTTTTCCTTTTTTTTCCCCTGAGTTACCCTTGTAAACACACACTCCCTCCTTCATCTCTTTCTCCCTCCTTATTCTTTAGAAAAAAAACACTCCCTTTATCTGCAAATTTACAAATTGAATGACAACCCCAATTGCAATTGCAATTTAAAATCATCCTCCCTTGCAGCTTGATAGATTGCTAATTTGCTCTATCTAGCGTTTCGCTAGATGCACATTGAGATACTCTCAAATATAGTACTCACTCTGTTCCTAAACTCTTGATGTTTTAGCTTCATGTTTGTGTTCCAAAACTCTTGATATTTTACACATTCCAAATCTCATTAATTATTTTCTTTCACAAGTACCCATATTTAACATGACCTAGATTTTCACAACTTCTTCCGTCATAGATATTAAATGAGGGTATTTTAGACTAAATGTATTGTTTGTGAGTAGTATTAAATATTTCTTAAGCTGTATTCATTAACCTTAAACATCAAGAGTTTAGGAACAAATAGAGTATATCATAGCGAGGATGCTCTCAAATAAAACACAACCCTTGTCCTCCATCAATGAGATCGTCTTGGGACACATTTTAAGATCTTGATAACCTTAATTATGCATTCAATCCCTCACCCCCCCCCCCCCCCCCCCCCCCCCCCTATTAGTCTTAAATGGATTGTTGGAAAAACACAACTTGCTAGTTGGTGGAGTTAGAAGTCTCTTGATGCATCATGTTTTTGGTTTCTAATTAATGTATCTAAGTAAACTAATGTGCAAGTAAGAGTCTTCCCTTATGTGGTGATCTAGGGAGGATGAATTCCCTATACTTGATAAATCATAACGCTGAATTTAATTTAATTCCTTTAAAATGAATAGTTCATTTTATAGAATAATAGCCCGTTTGGTTACGGCTGAAAATGGAATTTAAACATTTTGCAAACCAAAGACACACAACCCATGGCACGTTTTCTTAAAGGGCAATCAGATCCCAATACATTGTTTAAGTTAGGAGTGAAATATAGAGTAAAGAAATAAAAAGAAAAAAAATAGAAAAATAGAAAAGAAAAAAAAATAGACAAAAATATTATTTGAATGAATAGAAATAAGAACCAAAAAGAAATGGAGAAATGTTTTTGTTTGTTTGAATGAATAAAAAGTATTCCTAAAAAAAGAATAAATAAATTATATAAAAATATTTTTATACAAATTAAAAAAATTAATTTTTTTACTTTTATCATTTTTCTTAATAAAAATTTATTTATTACTTTTTTAAAATTATGTTATAAAAAAATTATTTAAATTTTTAACAAATTAAAAAAATGAATAAAACAAAAATCATTTCTCTTCTACTTCATGCCAATTTAAGGGAAAAATATTTGATATTTCAATCCAATTTTCCTTATTTCTATTTCCATCTAATCCACATTTATTTGCAAACAGAGGGTAGAGCTCACGTATAAACGTTTATATGTAAGCTTTTATGGCTTCTATTATATTCGTCACTAAGTCACAGCACAGAAGCATTATCTGAGAAAATCATGTTAGTCTATCTGTCTCTGCAATCAAATGATGAATATCATCGTACAGATAAATATGTTAACTGGGTATATGGATTAAACATTGCTTCTATTGAAGCATCTTCTGAAATCCAGGTACAACATCAAACACTCTTACCCTCCTGCAAACCAATCCCTTGCAAGTAATGTTCTGCATCCAAGGCTGCCATACACCCTGCACCAATATTATGATTTCCATTATCCTTTGGGAGAATAAAGCTTTTGCTACATTAGATCTCATTCTGATTGTGTTATGCACATATTGTTGTTGATACTTTTTTAAGTGCAATGACCAACAAACATAGTCAAAGCCACAAACAGTGAAACCGATTTTATGTATGGCACTATCTAAATTAGTCCTAGTTCGAAAAATTCAAATATAAGGCGAAATAATTAGCTGATTCCAAATTCTTATAATATGCCCCCCTTCAATTATTTGTATCAGAATAGATCCCCTTATTTTGACCCCCATTTCCCAAACAAAAGAAATGCAAAATTGGGTTCATAATCAAACTTACATCAATGACTAATCCAATTTGAGCTTCAAATACATATATCCAAATAGTAAGCGTACTCTTTCTGTTATTTATTTTAATTCTGTATTATGTCTTATAATCGAGGACTAGCTCCCAAATCAGAAATGAAAAAAAAAATTAAAAAAATAAAAACAACGATTCATTTAGAATCTCTATGATTTCTAAGTTCTAACAGATAATGGTTGATAGAAATACTACTATCATATAGTGTACATAACTGAGGTGAAGGTGAGCCAACTAAAGTCTCTGGTCTCTATTGAATTTCTTTAACAAGTAACAAAAGGTCAAAAAACGTGGATTACTAGATGGTGGAACACTGAACAATCAGAAAGTATGTTGAACGATATTCAAAATGAGATTCTAAATGCGGATATATCTTACACCTAAAGTCTGTGGCCTCTATTGAATCTCTTTAACAAGTAATAAAAAGGTCAGAAAATGTGGATTACTAGACGGTGGAACACTGAATAATCAGAAAGTACGTTGAAAGATATTCAAAATGTGATTCTACCAAATGTCATTACCAAATAAAAATGGAACACATTGAAAACATGGTCCAAGACAATGTTTTTCAAAACTAAGCGTCATATGAACCTAATCATGACATAACCTGTTCAAAATAATCTACTTTGCTTATGGAACACATAGACAGCATGGGGAAAACATGGCCATCAAATTCAAAACACCATATTAATCATCACATCACATGAATCCAAAACTATCACAAAACAAAAACAACCTAATTTATTTGAAGAGAAAGTTTATGAAACAAGAATTACCAGTGCCAGCAGCAGTAATAGCTTGCCTATACTTCTTATCCTGGACATCACCAGCAGCAAAAACTCCCTCAACACTAGTCTTTGTGGTGCCAGGTGTGGTCACAATGTACCCATCAGAGTCCAATTCAAGTTGACCATCCAAGAACTTTGTGGCAGGCTCATGCCCAATTGCAAAGAACAAACCAGAAACCTTCAAATCAGACACAACCCCAGTCACCACATTCTTCACCTTAACCCCACCAAGAACCCTACCCTTATCATCCCCATAAGCCCCAACCACCACTGAATTCCACAACACCTCAATTTTGGGATTACTCATCAGCTTCCCCTGCATAATCTTAGAAGCCCTAAACTTGTCCCTCCTATGAATTATATACACCTTGGAACCAAACTTGGAGAGGAAGCAAGCTTCCTCCATCGCGGAGTCGCCGCCGCCGATCACGGCCAGCGGATTCCCGCGGAATATCGGCGCGGCACCGTCACACACGGCGCACGCCGATATCCCGCGGTTCCAGAACCCGCCGGGGCCGTCACCGGCGCCGTCGAAATCCAGCCGCCTCGCGACAGCGCCGGTGGCGACGACGACGGATTCGGCCTCCACGGTGGTGGAGTCGGAGTAAACCCTAAACGGACGTTGGGAGAAGTCCACGGTGGTGACGGTCTCCGTGACGACCTCGGCGCCGAAGCGCTGCGACTGCTGGCGGCAGCGGTCCATGAGGTCGGCGCCGAGGATGCCGGCCGGAAATCCCGGGAAGTTCTCGACGTCGGTGGTGGTGGTGAGCTGGCCGCCGGGAGCGACGCCGTTCGCCATCCAGCCTTCGAAGAGGACCGGCTTCAGCTCGGCGCGCGCCGCGTATATAGCGGCGGTGTGCGCCGCAGGCCCGCTTCCGATGATGCAGAGCTTCGTTTTCAGTACTTTCCGATGGACGATTTCAGCTTCGGAGGAGGAAGAATAGGAAGAAGAAGAAGAAGCATCCCTGGCATCGGAAGAAGAGGTGGAAGTGGCGGTGGATGAAGGAGAAGAAGAAGACACGGTGGAAGTGGAGGCCGCGACGGCGGCGGTGGTGGAGGAAGCGAGTCCGAAGCCTAGGAGGTTGCGGGCTTTGGTGAAGAACGTGTTTGGGAAAATTCTCATTTGCACTGCCCTGTTTTTTTTTTTTATTATTTAAAGAAAGGATTTTCAACAAAAACACGTAATCTGCTTAATCAACTGAGCTAGACCTGCAATTTCCGATTATTTTCGGAAATTGAAAGGTCACTCTCTCAGTCTTGACAGTTCCGAACTAGTGATCGGAAAAACTGCGTTTCAGAATTTGAACAATGTGGGGATTGAAACGAATTGAATGTGGGAGTTGAGAAAGGGTAATGATGGATCCGTTGCTTGACAAAGGCCGTGACGAGGATAACGGAAGGAATGTGTGATGGCGTTGGTTGGGTTGTGCTTTGTTCGGCATTTCACATCTGGGAAGCCTTTAGTTTGTTCTTTGCTTTGTTTTCTTTCTAATTCGGTGGGTGGCTTGGCTATTCCCAAATGTGCCTGATCCGGAAAAGTTAAGAATAACACAGGTTTTTGGTTCTTAGGATATGATAAGGTATGATAGAATATGAGAGTAGGATAAAAATAAGATAAGATAAACTTTAATCTTATTCGATGTTTAGTGCGAACCAAATAACAAATCCAGATAACGATAGGATTTAATATGAATTATATTCAAATGAAAAATTACTATTTCATTAAAATTACATATAATTTTCTAAAAATTAACTTTTAAATTATTTTTTATATATTATGAAAACTATAAAAATTATAATTTTAACTAAATTATACAAAATTATATTTTATTTATGCGATTACTTTTCTTAAAATTATAAACAAATTATATAAGTTTTTTAAAATTATAATTATTGTTCAAATATTTTTCTTTAAATATATTTGAATAATAATTATTTAATTTTTAATATTTTAATTAATAATATAATTTAAACTTATGTGTCAAAATTATATATATATATATAGAGAGAGAGAGAGATAGAGAGAGATATATAGAAAGAGAGTTTATCCTATCTTGTTGTTCGTAACCCAGCTCTCCCTCAGGATAAGAAATATAATACACTAGAGCAACAGGATATGATAAAAGCGATAGGATAATGTTATCATATCCTATTGGCACAACAAATTAGAATATGTATATATATAATTTTTCGCATACATCAATCAAGTTATTTTCATGGTTAAGTGGCAAGGCAACGTGCAGCTGATTTCAAAACTGTGGGTTTGATCCTTGGTAGCTATAATGTTTTGTATTTTACTTGATTTAAAACAAGCTTGGGTGACACACTCTTTTTTGGACCACGTACAACTTTCCTCCCTTGGGTCAGATGCAGCCACCACCTTTCCACCCTTGAGCCACATGCGTGTGATTTCAAAATAATGCGTGTGAAAGTATGTAAATATTTAATAAATTTATGAAATTAATTATAACTAAGTTATTTTAATTATAATTGTGAGATGATTTGTTAAAATCTTTTAATTGAATCATATATTTTATTTTATCTTAAACGTTGGAACCTTTTTTTTGTTTAAACGGAAGTTTTTGAATTGATTTCATAGCATTTAAATCAATTATTTTAATTATGTGATTTGAATATAAGTTTTAAAGATACACTTCAATATTTTGAACGTTGAGTCTTCAATTGGCTTTAATGGTTTTAATAACCTTTTAAAGTTATAAGACCTTTTCTATCTATCTATATATTATATAAAACACAGTTACTGACTATGACTGGTTGTCCACATGTCACATTCTGATGATATTTAAAATAAAAATATATAATTGTAATAATTTAGGTAATTGCGATCATCATGATTTTTATAATTTGAACATTCAAATTAATAACACAAATATATATAATATATGATATGATTCAAATTAATTGATAGTACTAATATAAATTGGAATTCAATTTTGGGTAGAAAAAATCGAATTCGATTATATTCAAACTAAGAAATTTTGCAAAATTTATGCTGATTTCATAACATAATTAATTATATAATTGATAATTTAAACAATATAAAATATAGGAGTAACTGATATTCTTCGTTACAGAACATCGATGATGACTACTTTAGAGTATTGTAGAAACCTAGCAATGGTTTTATTCTTTACTTCTTTTTACATTGAAATAACATTTGTTATTTTATATATTTTCAAGAACATGGAGAAATGATGATACATTGCAGTAAGAAGTCAATTGATAGGTTTTAATACTCTATCTTATTTAATTTAATTATATATTGTTTTACTTTTCTATGTATTCTGGTGACATTTTTCCTCCATTTTTTTCATTCCTAATTTTAGTATCATTAATCAGTTAATTAATTATTGATTAGCACAATTACAATATTAATATTTGTAAGACATTTAAAATATTTATAATTTTCTTTCCATATTTAAATAACAAAATTTTAAAATTATATTTTGAATATTTCATAACCTGCATAATATATATTTTAATATTTCAATTAAAATAATTTTAAATTGTACTGATATTAATCTATTCAGTTTTAAATACATTACAAAAACAAATTTCTCAGCAATTGTTAACGAACATAAAAAACATTAATGAACCAAGATTTGGAAGAAAAAAAATATCTAATTAAAAAAATAAGTTGAAAGAAAAAAAAAAAGTGTTTTCAGTTTTAGTGGGTTCCCGAGTAATTAAGAGATTTGTGTGGTGTTAGTTTGTGGGACTCTCTTCTGTGCAGAGAGGGTTCTGACTCATTTTGGAAGGCTATTTTATCCTAGGGACAATGAGGCTGTAGACTGCTGCACAATTCAGGCAGAGCCACGAAACGTCTTAAAGAGAGCGACCTAATCTATGACTCAGTCTTTGTTATTTTTTCTAATCATGTTCGGTGTTTGTAGCAACAATAATTATGGCTTTATCAGAATTTTAATTAATTCTAACACTATTAATTAAAATAATTTTATTTTAATTCAGTTTTTGATACCGAGTCTAAGGAAGCTTTTAGGAATAGGAAAATTTATCTTCATGATTCCTACTATTTTTCCACTTGAATCTAAGCATATCTTCTACTTGAACTCACCATTTTATCTCATGAAAATCCTACTCGAATGCTCATTATTTTTGTCCAAAAAGGAGACATCAAGAGTTCATTTCCTTACCATTCTAAGTTCTTTTTAGCTTCCTAACTTGTGAATCATCAAGAGGTAAGGGAAGTTAGTCTTATCTCTTTATTTTTCTAAGTATGTGTTACTATTTTACACATTTTATGGCTGTCTTATATAGTTTAAAAATGTTGTTATATGAATTTGATGATTGAAATGTTCTTAAAGTGCATATTTGTTCAATCTAGTGTGAAACTTTCACTTTGCCTTGTTGTGATTTCTTGTGCACGAAATCTTATGGTTGTTTCTGTGAGATTTGTTGCTAAAATTATATGTTGAAATATGTTTTAAAAGTTGCTTTGATGATTTGTTTGGAATAAAGCTTGGTTTAGAGTTGTTGTGGCTTGATTTGAGCACCAAATGGCTAAGATCTTTAAAACTCTTTTAAAACCTTGAACCTTTTGTACTTGGGGCCTGGAAACATGCTATACACCTGTTGGAAAATAGTAGATTCAATAAAAACTTATAAAGCCCAAAATACAAATTAAATATTCATATGATTACATGGTGTTTTAAGCTCTAATTTTTAATAAAGTTTGCAATTCTGGCTCTAAAAAGAGATTGGAACTTATTTACATGCCTTAATACAGTAATTTAAACTTAGCTTTAAGTCCTAAAAGAATTTAATTAAGGATTTATAAATTCAGGAAGACAATTGTTTAGAAAATAGCTTAATATAACATACTTTTGGCCTAAAAATCTTTAATAATTTTTTTTATTTTTGAAAATTTCAATTTTAGAAATTAATAATGTTTTGACTCTGAACTAAAACTGTGGAAAATGAATTTTTAGACCCTATTTGATATTTTTAATCAATTGAAAAAAAAACTAGTCAACTAATATTATTTTTATTAGAATTTATAAAAAAGGATAAAATAGTATTTTTACACTTAGGAATTATTTTCTTAGCTGAAATAATATATTTTAATGATATTTATTATGAAATTCCATATTTAAAGGTATACGAAATTATTTATACTTATTGTGGTCAATAAATTGTTTGTAGGGGTAAAAATACAATTCTTCCTTAAAATAAATTTATTAAATTATAGAAAATTCCTATAAATATAAAATGATTTCAGTACTTTAGTGTAAAATTTATATGTTTCAATAAACCCATTTGAATCTATTTGTATTTTTCTAAGTTTAATAGATTTTGTGAAATTAAAGATATTTGAAATTTGCATACTTTAAATGTTTAATTATTTAAAGTAATTGTTTAATTATTTAAAGTAATATTATTTAGAAAGGTTGTAATTAATTTAATTACATAATTTAAGACATCCACAATTGAAAGTGGAATGCTAAATACCCTTCATAAAATTTTAATAATGTATGTTATGCGCCAAAAATTTAAAAAAAAAACGTAGAGTGATAAGAGAAAATATTGTCAAAAAATTCTAAAGAATTTTTCCATGGCCTTACCTTATTATAGAAGGTGATTTAAATAATTGGAACTTAGTAGTGGGCCATAAGTAGTATGGTAGTTTTGTTGGCCTTTTAAGGGCAACGTTGACTGATACTTAAGATCTAGAGCCTAAGTGGATAGTGATTGTTTTTATCCATGAGAATAATTCAATATTAAATGGTATGATTAAATTGGTTGTTGTGAAATGATCATACATCACACATAGTCTATAGTGATTGTTGTGTTGTGAGTTGCATGTAAATTTGTGTGACTAGTGCGGGATGGATAGTAGAGGTACCTTTGGGTACATGAGATTCTATAGAGGGCAAAAGTCATTGCAAACCTTGTATCGTGGTGATTTGCTACACAAGTATGCCTCTCTTGATGATGCCATTAGTCTACTCCATAAGTACTGGTGTCTCTTGAATGGTTTATGGCATCTACACTAAACAATTTTGGTTTTAAGATGTTGATAAACCATCATCATGCATGTTTAATAAGGGAATTTGGGGAGTGATTTGCCTTATATTCATAGTATAATTGTTTAGATCTCACCCAATTTCATAAGTTTGACATAGTTCTATTGTTGAAAATGGTTATATTTCAAGAGCTTTTGCACAAAGAAAAACTAAATCTAATGCCTCTACTGAGAAGCATGTTCATGCCCATCAAAGCATGGCCACACTCATCAAAGCACAACCATGCAAGCAAGTTCAAGGCCAATTCTGCTCCAAAAGATAAGCACATCATGCTAAAGTCCAACACGATCATGCTTCAAAATGAAGACCTCGCTTTAGATTCGAGCACGCCCCTTGCAAGGATGAAGCATGCCCCTGCACAATGGAGCATGATCATGCAAAATCAAGTATGATTGTGCTTGGTTGTAAGATCTTCGTCTCGTATTCACCAGCACGACTTGACAAAAGACATGCACGCTTAAACAAGAATTGTGCATTATTGTTTTGATTGAAGCACAACTGTGCTTGTTACTGCATCCCAACTTTTCCAAGTCTACTTATAAATAGAAAAAGGGCTAGAAGAGTGACAATACTTTTGATACCCGATCTTTTTTTACACACTCTAAAACTTCAAGAAACATACTAAGAGCATTTGGAGGAGATTTTGAGTAAGAAATGTGTGAAGAGAGAAAGTGATGAAAACCCTCTATGGATCATAAATTCAGCATCTTAAATGGGTGAAAATTCAAGGAAAAAATTATAAAAGAAAAGGGGAAAATGGATTGAGGTTTAGAAATGGAAGAACAACGCTACAATCTCTGGGAATTGATAAGTTGAGGAAGATTTGTCACTTGAATTGGAAAATTCAAAGATAAGAACCAAGAGTAGTTCCTAAGAACCTAGAGAGAGTTTTTTCCTCACAAAGCTTCATTTCAAATGAGAGTCAAAATTGATTATAAAGTTAATATTTGACATTTTTATACTATGAACCTAAAGGTCACATAAGCCCATTACTAAAGGCTCAATCACAAGCTAAAAATATCATTGAAAACATAAAAAGTCCAACAAAGGCCCAAATTAAGCCCAAATTACATAAACTCCAATTCTAAGATTTGACTCCACTTCAAGCTCTTCTAGTAGCTTCCTAGTATTCTATCAGAAAAAGCAGGACTTTCACCTGTAAAGGAGTTTTCTCCTCTTTTTTTTTTTTTTTTCTCTTTCATGTATTTCTCCATGTTATTGGTTGCCCCCTTTCTGATGGATAGCTAAATTTCCTAGCTAGGGTTATGGTGTAACATGTATTTGAGAAACCCCTAAATTTTAGTTTATATAAGAATCCCTTATTTTATTTTGACAATTGAATTGTCCTACTATTTTCACTCAAGTTGAGAAATGGTCGCTTTTGAAATGTTTTTAATCAATTAATTGAGTGGTGATTGTATTGCAATTGATTGGTTGCATGTTTTTAATTGAACTTATTTTGTATTCTGTAATGACTCGCTGTCGCTACATGATAACTAGCTAACTAACAAGCGAAAGACTTCATTTTAATTTATTTTAAACTCTTCAATTACTTTATATATATATATATATATATATATATATATATATATATATATATATATCATAGGATTGGGGGCTTAGCCCTTGACAACTATTATGCTTATTTGATTTATCTTTATGTTCTTTTGGTTTCTCCTCTTGATTTCTCTTCTATTGCTTTTATCTATGCTAAGCGTTTGGCCACCGCTTTTTATAATCATAGACGCTTAGGGAAGAACTGAGAGGTGAACATAATCGTTGGATCCATAGGGGAGGAACTTAGGTATTAAATCACAAAGTAGGTTTAATCCTTCGAGGAATCAATGAATTAACAAAGAACTTAATGGGTTTAATTGAACTTAATTACCATGAGAGTAGGGGTTAATTCAATTAGATACACCTTTGTATCCTGAGAGGGAGCAAAGGTTACCTTAGGTTGATTCACCTTCAAAGAGAACCAATAAGAACATAGAGGTAGAAAGATTAAGTTAATAGGAAGTCTTGGTGTGAAACTCAATCCTGGAAGTTTTCTTATTATTGATTTCAATCTTTTCAAATATTTGCTCTATTTTATCTTATCTTTATCATATCTTTGTTTTATCTTTATCTTATCTTTATCTTATTTTATCTTATCTTATTTTAATCTTAATCTTATCTCATCTTTTTCTTATCTTTATTTTGTTTTAAATTTAATCTTTCCAAATCTTTCCTTATCCAAACAAATCTTCCCTTTTGCTTAATTTTAATTAAATTGTGAAAATTACAAAGCCAAAATGCAATCCCTGTGGAGACAATAATTTTATTACTTGACGACAACCGTGCGCTTGCGGTAAATCTCACACCAACCTGCCATCTCCTATGGCCCGACTTAAGGGTCCAAATACATCTCAACAATCCATAACCATGACAACATTCCATCCCTTATACACTAAAAGGGTCACTAAATCTCTTGGGAAGTAGTTCTCAATACTCTGACACGCCATTCAGAGTCAAAACATAGGGATGATACTCAGGAAGATATCCCACTAGGCGAGACCCCCGAGTCGTTTTAGTGGGCTGGAGTTCTGGCGTGAACTCACCCTCCCAAGTATACCATTTTCCAATAAAAACCTTCCCAAAGTACATAGCTAACCCTCCAACATAGTGGGACAATTACAATACAATATTATTATTCATCATCATCATCTCATCAAAACATATATATCTCAAACAATAATAGGATGATCTCAACAATAAAGACATTCTCTCAAGAAAGTATTCAAGGTAAAATAAAACATTCTGCATTAATTTAGCTTAAGCTAGAAAATTTAGCTTAAGACAAAAAGTTATGTTGAGTTAAATTTGTGCAGTCCCAAATCCATCGAAATTTAGCTTGAGCTAAAAATTTTAGCTTCAACTAAATTCGTGCAGACCCAATTCTATCGAAATTTAGCTTGAGCTAAAACTACAAATTCTACAACAAAGTTTCTTTGAAAATCCGAGCTTTTGACTCCATTAATGGCTACCCAAGCATCCAAACTCATAATAAACATATCAATAATCAACCCTTAAGCTTCTAAACACTAAACCCCAATAAAAAAAAACTCAAGATTCAAACCAAACCACTCAAAATCCATTATAAAACAAAAAGAGAGGGTGAGCTTCCTTTACCTATGGATCTTCAAGTTTAGGTTCTTGAGAAGAAGAGAGAAAATGGAAACCTTGAGCTCAGCAACACCACCTCACCAAACCCACCAAAATATCATCCAAAACAACACCAATGAGAGTTTGTACAAATACCCATTATGGGTCAACACATAGAAAGGGGAAAAAGGAGCAAAAGAGGGCTTACCATTCAATAATGGCTACAAGCTCAAGGAAGAAATGGGAGTAACTTGCCTTGAAAGAGAAATCAAGCTTCATTCATGAGAGTGGGTGGAGGAGAAATGAGAGAGTAAGGGAGCTCTTGAGAGAAAGGAGGAGAAGAGTTCTTAGGCTCACGGGAGAAAAATGAGCTCTTGGTACAAGAGTTCCTCTTAAAATAAGAGGGAAAAAGGGAATGGGCTCTCCTCACTAAGTCACGGCTCAAACCAAAACCCAACATAACTTAACCCATCTCTTACAAATAACATAAAACATCATTCACTTAATTTATATTTTTCAACAACATAAAATAAATTTAATTCCTCTTGTAATTTGATTAAAAACACTTAATCATATAATTAAGAAAATCACAGTGTTACATATTCTACTAAGTTTATTGGGTTTGTAATAATAAGAGTAATTTTAAAAGTTCCCTAATTTATTTGATTTAAACATTCAAACTATACTTTTGGAAGTACCATAACTGGTTTAAATAATGTAAATTGAAGATATTTAAGATTTAACATGGAATAATAATATCCATTATAAAAACTTTAATAACATACATTATTCATTGAAAAATGGAAATAAAAAAATATCGAGAGAAAAGTTGGTCAAAAGATTTTAAGGACGTTTCCATAAGATTTTTATCTTATCCATGAGGTATTTAAATGCTTAATATCTAGTGGCTTGTGGTAATATGTATATAGTTTGATGGAATTAGTTATCTTGTGATGGTAACATTGGATTGACACTTAACTAACTTAGAGCCTGGGGTATAAGTGTGTAGTAATTGATGTTTAAATCCATGACAATGATATGAGTATTCAAAATAAAAAGCTTATGTGATTATGAATATCATTGGTGAATCATTCATGATTTATGCATAAGTATACAATTTCGTTGTTGTAAACAAGAATGAACATAAGTTAGAATTACTTGACACTACCCCCGACCAATATAAAGGGTTAGTGGGAGGTTCTTGGGGAACTTGAGGATAGGTAGACAGACAATTTTATTGGTAGTCACTACTCGTACTCGTGTATATCTATCCTAACACGCCATTAGTTTTCTTCGTTGATCAGTGATTAATCTCACCCCACTAGTTTATGGCACGTGTCGCCCTTTGGATCCATGAGGTCTATTATTGGTGTTTATACCATGTTAAGGGACATGTCTAAACTGATCGCTCAAATATTAGGAATATCTATGGAGTCAAGTTTGTCCCATGTTTCATGGAAATCAACATTTGCATTGGATTGAATGTATGAATTAAGATTTAAATTGTTCCTTGAAGAAAACTATTTATATGTTGTTGATGTAACTACTTGAATGTATTTATTATTTATTTTTGTAAATTTATCCTTGCTTGCTTGCTATTTGTGTTTGACTACTATGATCGGGTTAAGGGAGTAGATGGCCAGCCGTCAGCAAGCGGGTCCATTCAATAGAGTTACTACATGGCACATGCTTCCATGGAACGTGGTGGTGGATGCATATTGACTAGGAGTTTGGGACTCCCAAGAAGCACATTTCAGCAAGGTCTTGATCATTGCATATGTTCCTGTCAGTGTTATTGTTTCTCTAGTTTCTATTTCTATTTCTATAGACTTTAGAGAGCTGATGAATAAGGCATGGCATGTTCCATCTAAGAGTTGTTGTCATGTGTTTACTTACCGACATATGTTTCATAAAGGATGATGTCCACAAAGTGCTACAGATAGGGTCAGAGAGCAAGATCAAGATGCCACATCTACATATCCTCACTATCAATCTTAGGAGTATAGTGTGTACATATGGCCAGCTAAGGAGTATATTTTGTATTAAATTCCCCCACTCTCCTTTTTGTTGCACTTCTTTTAAGATGTATTTAATTGAGCACATATATTTTATTTTGAGATACTTATCTTTATGGTTTGTAGGCCTTTTGGCCTATGATATTATTTCTATATCACAATGAATGGATATCAATATTATATTATATGTGATGTTTTACTTTACGAATTTTATTTGATGCATAATGTTCTATTTTTTAACAAGAAAAATTTAAACATATTTTCATAACAAATTAACATAAGATTTTTCTTAAAATTTAATTAATTTTACGATGCTTGGTGTCATGTAGGCTATAGTAACAACGGGCAACGGGTTGGCTATAGTGACAACAGTCTGTGTGTGTGTATGTATTCGCGTGTGCGTGTGTGTGCATGTAATTTACTTATATTTTAAGTTGCATATTATCCATCAAATTATAGTAGTGCAATAAAGTATCAATTGGTTTTTATTTGCATAAAATTTTATAAACTTAATCTATTTGATAAGAACTTTCAATTCAATTATTGGATAATTAATTTCATATTCTATAAATAGTTATTAAGTGATATAATTATAAAGTTTAATATCTAATATCAGATGATCTTGTCTCTCTCTCACACACATATACGCACTACAAGAAAATTGCATATTAGCGAGGGTCTATTCTGTCACTAATCCCTCGCTGTGCTATTCAGTGAGGAATTTGCGATGGAACAATCCCTCACTAAATCCAAGTCGCTAATTGGCGATGAATGTCAATCTCTCGCCAATTCCCTCGCTCTTCCCTTTGTCCGTCGCTAAATCTCATCGTTATTCCCTCACCAATGTCTCAAAAAGATCTTGCTAGATATCCCTCGCTATTTTGTCGTTATTTAGTCGAAAAATCTAGTTTCATTAATTCCTCAATGTTTCCTCGCTCCTTGCTCGTAGAATGGCCTCGCTAATCTCTCGCCACTCCTTCACAATAATCCCTCGCCATGTCATCGCTAATTCCTCGCAAAAGTTGCTCGCTAATCCTTCGCTAATTCGTCGCAATAAGCCTCTTACATGCCTTCACTAATCCCTCGTGAATTCCTCGATATATCTGTTGCAGCCCCACACTAATCTCTTACGAATCCCTCGCAATATGTCTAGTGCAGTCCCTCGCTAATCCCTCGCCAATTCCTCGCAATATCTATATTTCAATACCTCACTAATCTCTTACCAATACCTCGCAATATATCTATTGTTGTTTGTTGCTAATCCCTCACCAATCTCTCGTAGGATACAACTGGACAATTTCAATAAAATGTTATTCGCAGGATCCTACTTGCGGATTACAACTGGGCAATTTCAATAAAATGTTATTCTTAGGATCTTATCTGTCAAATTTTACTAGCAATTTGAATTTAATTATTTGCTGTGTACTCAAAGAAATTTATCATCTAAATTAAATAAAAATGTTGAACATACTAAAACTTGATTTAAAATAAAATTTGCGAGTGACAACATGTCTTACAAAAACAAACTACTCAATGTCTTATAAAACCTAATTGTCTCATAAAACCAAAATATTCAATAATGTCTTACATAACCAAATTGATCAATTTCTTGCAAAAAGAAAAGGCAACTAATGTGTAATCAACCTAATCTAGTAAAATCATTATCGCGACCTTGATTCTCCGTAGGTTGGTTGGTTGGTGTTGTTGATGGTTGGAATCCCTGAAGTATTTGACTCAAAACCCTTAGCAAAGTTTGCAAGAAAGAGGTCAACGCATTATTTATAATTGTAGTGACTCTTTCTTCTATCATAGGCGGAGTTGTGGAGGGAGGTACAGTCTCTGAAGAAGAAGCATGTGTAGAGCTACTAGTAGAGCCAAGATCCAAGCTATGACCCAGGCCATGGACTATTTTCTTCTTGTTTTCACCTGTAGCTTTTAACCAAAGTTCATAGTCAATCACAGGATGAGACAATGTGTCTTCTCCATATTTCTATGTCAATAAGGCTTCATATGATTCCTACAACAAATAAACAAAAATGTAGTAAAATGACAATAAGTTAACAAAAGTAATCAATCTTAAAAATATAAAATCACACATACAATGAAGTTCTTTGCCCTATGAGAGACAAATTCACCATCTTTCCTTTTGTGTAGTTTGCTATACACTTCATTATAAGAAACATGGCGATTCTCTTCTGCCTCCTATAATAACATTATATAGTATAAATTGTAAATCATGATTGTAACATCCCAAAAATCACAACTCAGTAAGTAAGAACATGAAAGATTAATTAGAAATTAATGGGAATTTAATTGTTTGTTTTAAATAAGAAAAAGATATGTTTTGAGTAATTAAATATAGTTAGTAATTAATTGAGTAAATAAGAAAAATAAAGGAAAATAAATAATATAGTAATCTCTTTATAAGGATCAAATAGGGAAAACATTTATAAGAACAAAGACGTAAAAAGTTTTCTGCGAGTAACTTCCTGGAATTAATTCTCTGCAATTAATTCTCGATAGTTACTTTCCTGTGTTTTTGTCTATGAGTGATTATCTGTTATGCCTGCTAGTAATTAATTGAATTATGATTAATTACTAGTAATACATATTAAATATATTTATTGCTATGTATTAATTAATTAATTGGTTTCAAATTGGTTTTAATTATTTTAAATTCTGAAACTTGCCCGTCAAGTTATCGCTTATAAAATTCATCTGTGAGCAATTCCTCTACAGAGAGAATTTCATAAGAGTTATTAAAAAGTTTTCATTTCATAAAGATTTATAAAATTAAATAAATAATTATCTGTTTGAAATATCTGAGAAAAAGAATATGAATTCATCTACCGGTAGAAAAATTGTCTGTGTTTATTCGTAAATTTGTGTCTTTGTGTTGTTGAAAATTTATTTGACTGGAAAAACCAATTCCAACCATTTTTAAAATCTGAGACTTGCAAGACAAGGAATCTTTCGTAAAAATTCATCTGTGAGTGATTACTCCACAGAGAAATTTTAGGAAAGTCACTTTAAAAAGTTTTTCAATTGTAAAGAATTTCTAAAAATTTAAATTAGATGTTTACCGATTCATTTTCTTTTAAAACTGCATTCCAAGTTAAATTACACAGTGTATTTCTACACTGTGTAAATTGACACGAACCTAACCCATCAAATCAAGTGACCATTGGCCACTTGAATTGCATGCAAAACACTCCCTCACATCAACAAAAAACCCACGGCCACTCACACTCCTTCTCCCTAACCATCACTCAAATCAACACTTAAACTTCAGCTCACTTAAGCCTCACTCATTCACTTAACTTCAGCCCAAAAAGAATAGAAATTGCTTCTCCCTCTCTCTTCTTTCTTCTGGCCAGACCACCCCCCCCCCCCCCCCCCACCCTCACAACACCATTTTCTTTCAACTTCCTTCCTTTGCATGTCCTAGCTAGAGGGACCAAAGGGCTGCACTCCTTTGGAAGAAAACAACCAACTCCTTCTCCTCTTCCCAGCTAGCTCACCATCAAGTAAGGGGGATCTTTGATGGATTCAAAGTGGCTGGAGGTGGAGGATCCAGCCACTCTCACCTAAAATGCCTCCCATGTTGACTGGATGAATGAAATGTGTGATTACATGTATGTGATTGAGTTATGTTTTTCAAATTCTCTTTTGGCAGTGGCTGTAACTGTGTCAAAACCTTCTCCTCATCTTCTTCTTTTTCTAAGAATCTTGGGATTTCTCCAATGCAAAGGAGACCATGCCCAAATTTGGTTGGAACTCATGCATTTTCAAAATTCGAAAAAAATGTGTTGACAGTGGCTGTCTCATTGTAGAAGCCCTGGACAATGTTTACGTTCTTGAGTATAACTTTTGATCTAGCCGTTAGATTTTGGTGAAACTTGTCCCCAGTTGAAGTAGACTCAAAATGAACCAATTTTTATTTTGAGACCATTGTGAGATAACCTCAAATGAAGGTTCATCCATGACATGCAATAGAACCGTTCTACTTAGAAAAGTGGCTCGGGCAGTGGCTGTTTCACGTAGAAGCCCTAGACAACTTTTACATTTTTGTGCATAACTTTTGATCTAGCCGTTGGATTTTGATGAAACTTGTCCGCAATTAAAGTAGACTCAAAATGAACCAATTTTTCTTTGTAGACCATTGTGAGATAACCTCAAATGAAGGTTCATCCGTGACATGCAATGGGACTGTTCTGCTTGTGAGAGCTCGTTTGGGCAAGGTGTTTTTGAGCTTTTTAAACCAAAGTAATGAACATTTTTTAAATCTAATTTTTGTTCATAAAACTAGACAAATAGAGCTTTAAAATGATATAAGTTTCGAAAATTTTCATCCACAATTGCTAATATAACTAATTTGGTTTAGACAGAACTCATGCATGGATCCCAAATTTCGAACCTGAGACATAAGTCTTAAATAAGAAATTACTGGAAAAAATGTAGGAGGAATTATGATTCAAGTTTTACTTTTTATGAAAGGTACGAATGTTAGCTTTTTACCATAAAAATTTGAGTAAAAATATCATTTGGAAAGGTTGAGAAAATTACACATCTTTGAGGTATGCTCATTGTGAGGAGCATACTGACCTGCGAACTTCTAGGAATTTTCATATAATTTTTACAGATTTAATCTGAGAGTGTGGGTTACCTTTTTTGAAAAATAGGTTTTAAGGGCTTTAATTTGATATAAGAATTTTACCAAACAAAAATCGTTTGCTAAATTAATTTTGGACAGAGATTAGGTACTGCCAGAGAGGAATTCTATATTTGCCTTGATATGTGATATTTGAATGTGTGAATTAATTTTAAATCTGTGCATGCAAGGCAGTGGGTAAATTTGACCCTTGCCTTAAATGATTGTAAGACCCTTGGAATGTGAACCTAGGACATCTCTATGTGTGTGATTGTGCGTTTTGAAACGCTCTATGGTACAGTCACGTGGACTGTAGTGTGAATTGTAATTCTCTGTAATATTTGTGATCTGTGAGCATAAGACTCGAATGCGAGTGCTTAAGTGGACTAGGACACTGTCCAAGTAACCAGAGAAAATTTTACCTGCAATAATAATAATATAAATTCCAACAGTGAGAACAATTAATTTAGACTTAAGAATTTATTTATTTTTATAAGCTTAATGAATGAACTTTTTAATTTGTGCTTTGGACTAGGACCCCTGCGTGAAGGAATCGTTGGTAAGTACTAATTATTAAAAACCTTAGAAATTGAGAGGGTAAGGCACAAATAAAATGTAATAAAGAATCTTGATATGTGATGGCGATATGCGCCTTGAGAGTCGTGCAACGAGGAAATATGCGTGTACGGCGGACTTGTGAAGGAAGTCGTGTGGGGCAATTCCGACTGGGAGAAAGATGCAAAGATGTTGGCGGAGATCAAACGACATGGTCACCAATGGGTGATGGAGAGCATATTCTCATATGGTATAATTTTGTTGGAGCTAGGACAAGGTCTTGAGCTTGGCGTTGATTCGACCCGTCTTGTACCACCAGCAGCAGAAACCCACGATGACGAGCAAAGATAATCTTTGTGAGAGAGTGTGTGAGGAGTAAGTCCTCGGAGTATGAATGATCACAGATTGGTACCTAGGAGATGATCTTGAGGCATTACAACCTTGGAGGGTAGGCGTTGAGTTGTGACTACATTCGCACAAACCGACTTGGCGACCCTGACAATAACCACAAAAAAATCTCAGTTGGTGAGAGCCCACCTCATACCAGGGTGATGGTGTACTCCCAACAGTCATTCCACTCAATATATGTAAGACCACTGAGTTCTAGGAGTTCCAGTGGCAGCTGGCCAGTGTGTTACAGTTTAAAGATAAAAGTCATTGAAATGGGTAGGTTTTGAGTATGAATGTTAGAGAACCACACCGCAGTGGTTAGCAGGATTGTGTGTATGACTTTCAAAGTCATTCTGTGTGTATGATTTTGTTTTAGGAGCCGATGGCAGTACCTGTGGAGATCATGAGGGGGACTATCCTCATCAGTTTCGTCGCTCTCGTCATCTTCTGTCTCTTCGGAGTGTCCTTGAAGAGTTCATCGATACCCGCTATTGTTTTTGATGCCCCACCATCCGAGGAGTTCATGTTGGTCCGACGCTTCCCGCCTTTCGCTGAATCCCTCTTACGTCAAAGAATTGGAGACATAATAGGGTGAGAGTCAGTCAGGGGGATCCGCCGCTAGTCATGAACTTAGGGAACAGTGAGTCCTAGGATTTTGAGGACGATTGGAGAACCTTGAGAAAGATTCTGTGAAGGATCCGGTGGGCAATGACCACTAGATTCTCTCCTCAGGGATCTTGTCAGAGGCCCTCCGCCATCCCATTTCTTTGGATTAGTCTAACATGTAGGGATGGGTTTAGAGATGACTGCTCTGAGACTAGGTTTTTTCCCTTTTATGTATTTGAATACGGATAGACCTAGGTTTCAGATTTTACTATGTATATTTAGTTTTCATACTCTATTACCCTATGTATTTGGTATATACCTTGAGCATTGTGTATATGTATATATGTTACTATTGCTCCGGAAAACATTTTGATGTATGAAATTCTCTATTTTACGCATACGTGTATATTTGATAACCAACTAAATTATCTCATATTCTTTATTTTATTAATTCTAAATTAAGTGCCAATTTATGTTTGAATGACGTTACAATTAGCTTCTTATGAAAGTAAATAACCCGTTTTAATTACTAAGTGGAACACAACTTTCGAACTTAAAATTTACATAAAACTTTTTTTTAACAACTTGGCAAAATTCCAACTTACCTTTTTACAATTACATTTGATTTGCGAAATTAAACAAACTTTGGCGCTTTGTAAAATGAATAAATAAATAATCTCTTCTTTCTTTTATGAGAATTAAATAAAGTAACACACCTATAAAATTAAAATGAGTTTAAAATGCAAATACATGTAAACCCGAATTTAGGGTGTTATAATGATCAATTTTAAGCCAAAGTAATAAGTCACATAGCAATCTAAATTACCATATTTAGGTGCTACAACTCAAAGAGAGCAAATTTGAGAAACAACCATTTCATTCAACTCAAACCATAATAAACGATCTTAGAGATAAAAAAAAAAATTATCTTTTCATTTCACACAGGTAAACTATCCAAAGTAACATATATGAAGCAAACCCCACAACATGCAGAAAATCACACCTATGTCTCTAATGTCATTACTGAATTCCGCCCCCCCCCCCCCCCCCCCTATTATAACAAATCTGCACAATATTTGTTATCTTTTTTAACACTTTCATTTCAAATCTGCACAAAATGTTTAACACTTTCATTTCAAATCTGCACAAAATGAAAGTATAGTTAAATGAAAGGCTTCCAAGGTGAAATATGCACAAAATGAAAGCATAGTTAAACGAAAGGCTTCCAAGGTGAAAGAGAAAGAGTTTAAAGTGGGGTCCACTCACACTAATCTAAATGAAAGGCTTCCAAGGTGAAATTCAAGCTATCCTCTTTAATTTTTCATAACAGGAAATGAATCATAAAGGGAAAGGTGAAAAAATAAAAATTTGAATTTCAAAACTCCAGCGGTTACAGAATTTTAGATGCAGATTCATATAGATTTGGATCCTCACTCTTTCCATCGTGATATGAGAGAGAAGTTAAGACAAGAATAATTATAATCACAATGAGAAAACATCTCTCTCATACAACATGGCCTCAATCATTAAATATTATGATTATGTTTGATGAAAACATATAGTTAAATGAAAGGCTTCCAAGGTGAAGAGTTTAAACTAATTTCAAGTGGAGTCCACTCACACTATAAATTTGAATTTTTTTGTTGCATAAATTTTATTTTAAAGTTAAAAAGTGACTTAAAATTAATTTTAACACTCAAGAATTAAATCAATTTTTAATTAACAAAATAATTTTATTTTCTTAATTTTATATTAGTTGTATATTTAAATTAATTTAAAAATAATATTTTTTTCATATTTTTTAAATTTTATTATTCATTATATTTTAAACTAAGTTTAATATGTTCAATATTAAGCAAAAGCTAAAAAATCATCACGATTAAACTAAAGTAAATCAACCCAATTTTGATCACGAAAATAAAATAAAAATGCATAAAAATTATTATAATTTTTATATTTAATATTAATTAGGTTAATTACTAATGAGATATTTTTGGGAATAAATAAGATAATAAACTACAAATATAGCATAATCATTTAATTGAGTATATTTTTTTAGAAAATAAAATAAAATAAGAGTGATAATTTATACATCTATACACGTAATAACAATTTGATCTTTATAAAATATCCTATCTTTTGTTTTAGTCCTTTAATTTTTTTTTGGTTTTATAATTAGTCCCTGTAAAATTTAAAATTTTTTGTTTTAGTATTTCCTGTCAAATAACATCCGATAACGTAATAGTGATATTGACAGCCCTTTGACTTGTCGTGTCATCAATGAGTTTGATAGGATAATCACGTATAATTTATTTTGGTAAACTGTGTTTTTAAATCTCATCAGTTTGGAATAGTTGATGACATCAAACTAGTTGATGACATCATACTACTAGTTGATTGAGAGATTAAAAACATGACATCATACTACTAGTTGATGAGAGATTAAAAACATAATTTACCAAAAAAAAAATAAACGTGATTATCTCGTTAGATTCCTTGATGACGAAACAAGTGTTGTTTCTTGATAGCATGGACTAAAAAAAAAAAAAAAAAAAATTTACAAAAACTAAAACCAACAAAATCTTTAAAGGACTAAAAAAAAATAAAGTATTTTATAGGATCAAATTATTATTTAAGCCTATAATAAAAGGATACTTACATTCGATTTCCATTTTTTAAGACCTATTTACTCTTTATCTACTATAAACTAAAGCTCACTTACAACATATTATAAAAAATAACTTTCCAATCACAACAGTTATTTATATCTAAAAATACT
This sequence comes from Pueraria montana var. lobata, assembly GCA_026413185.1. Lineage (NCBI taxonomy): Eukaryota > Viridiplantae > Streptophyta > Magnoliopsida > Fabales > Fabaceae > Pueraria > Pueraria montana. Next base: position 41,133,220 of record CM048649.1, on the reverse strand, counting down.
GAATAAATAGACAGGACAGTGCCTATTTTCCCTCTAGTAAATAATAAAGAGTCACATTAGATTCTCCATTTTATCTATTTACACACTTTCTTAATTTTTGTCCATGTTATCTAATTACACATATTTTACATTTTTGTTTCAAACTTCACACATGTTGTTGTTGGTCCTATAAATGGGCTGAAGCTTAGCAAGGACTCCTGACACATGTTCCCTCCGGACGCACCACTTGGTCTTCTGGTCTGGTGGAGATAATATCAAACGGAACCCACTCATGTAATGTCACGTTATAATTATCGTGTTAGATTATTTTATACAGATAAATAAAAATTAATAAATAAATATATAAAAATTAATAATTTTATAAAATTAATTTTATTATTATTAATTTATTTTAATTTTTGTTATTCATCATTAATATTATAAAAAATATATATGAAAAAGTAATTAATGTTAAATTAAAAAGTTAAAATAATAATTATTTTAAGATTTTTTTAACACGATAATTATTATGGGAGGAGGGAGTATAAGTTTCTGTTGTGTTATTCAGGGTTAGTTTGCTATTTATTTGATCATATTTACTTGCTCAATGCCATGATTTCCGGCTAATTAATTGTAGCTTCTTGCTTGTTTATTCCGATGCATTTCCGCCCCTTTTCAATAATGATTGAAAATGCATATAATTTTCTAATTATAAAAGAAAAAGCATTTAAAAAGTAGATCGCCATGATAAATATTTTAAGGTTATTAAATTTGTAAAATCTACTTAATTAAGGTGAATATTCAAGTTTAGGTAGGTGTTGTAAGTTTTAGATTTTTTTATGCATAAATCAACTTTTCTAATCCTAAACTAGTTTTAGCAATCCATTCTATTTCATTAAAAAAAAAAAAAAGCAATCCATTCTATTTTTCGTATGTTGTGATACTGTGACATCACCTCCACCGCCGCAACACAACACATAAGACATTTATTTATTTAAAGATTTTTTTTTTACATTTATACTATTTAGTAACTTTTTGTAAAATACTACTATAAATTTTATTATGAACTAATATTATTGTAATAATATTGAATATTAAATTACAAATAAATTTGACATACCTGTGATGGGAAACAAAAATTAGACATTCACAGTATATAATTTATTGTTAATATTTATTTATATTTTAAAATATATGTTAAAATTTAATTGTATAATAGATTGTTAACTACTCCTTCCATTCCAGCTTATATGACGTTTAAAGATTTTGGCACAGGTATTAAGAAATGCAATTAAGTTATTAAATTTTCTAGAAAATATTAGGTAACTTCTCAATATACTATTTATCTCTCTAATTGATTACTCATTAACACTATTCTCACTAAGTATTAATTAAGGGTAATCCTGAAAAAAGATATTTAATGCAACATTGATTTTATAAAACAATATCTATTTTGGAATAAATTTTTTCTCTAAAACGTCATATAATCTGGAACGGAGCGCATAATTTTTAAATTATATTAGGCTTGTAAACTTAAACTATTTAATGATATTTATAATTCAATAATTAATTAATTTTATCCAATGATTTTTTAGTTTTATGTAGAATAGTTACACTATGATTAGAAATTATGAACTTAATACATACTATTGAAACCCTCACCATATTCAACATTCATAAAAACTTTCAGTCCATGAAAAATTTGTTTTTGATTTTAGCCAAAACCTAAGAAGATCAAGTATTAGTATGGTGGATGCCTCATGTCAGCATTGATATAGGAATCAAAAGCACTCAATTTAATATAGTTAGAAAATGAACATCATGGGCACTAAATTATAACAATGAAACAAATTATAAATTCAAGGACATGATTGTCCCCCTCTCTCTAATGTCAACAATACTTTTCGCTTTAGCTACTTTATGCTTAATTAGTCAAAAAATTAATGTCGTGTTAGGTAGTAATCCAAACTTGGGAATCTTCCCTGCAATTTGCCACCACTGATCAGAGAAGAAAAATCAACACGCTTACTGTTCAACAAAATTTTCCAAATTAAACAAACGAACATAATATTTTACACATTAAATCTTTTCTGACATTCCTCCAACATTTTTACAGAGAATGACCCATTACCGATGCAGAACTAGAGACGAAATATTCACAGGAAGTGCAATAGCTACATTTTTCATGCAATCCTAAAACTGAAAAAGAAAAAAAAAATTAAAATAAACAAAGGAATGCATAAAAATCTTCATAGGACCCCAACAAATAAGGAAGCAAAAGCTGATAATTCTGCATATGATGATATGAACTAATATAATGATATATTAATATTCTCTCTACCAAAAAAGCAATAATCATGAGTTTCTTCTATCTTGAACATGGTTAATTGGGTCTTGACTTTGGTCCATGGATGAAATAGATGTTCTTTTAATGAACTCCAAGCAATCTGCAATGGCTTCTGCATAGAAAGAATTGGACCTACCACAAGATCTCATCTTATTATTACAATCATCTTGGCCCTTGATTTTTTCCTCTCTCATCACCAAACTTGTGCTACTGCTGCTGCTGCTGTTGTTGCTGTTGTTTCTTTTGAGGCCACTTTTTCTGCAAACCACTTTCTTCAGCAGTCGAATGGCCTCACCATAAGAGAGTTTCCAACTATCAAAGAGCCTAAGGAAGGAGTTGAACCTCTTTTTCAGCCTTAGAACATAAAGCTTTCTGGGGTTCAATCTAAATCCTCTGCGCCTTGATGATGCCTTGCTGCCACTGCTATTAGTGCTGACTTTGTTGTAGCTCATCATGCGACCCATGTTTTTGGGGGGTGCTGTGTGCTGCTATTGTTGGCAGCAACCTGAGTTTTGTACAAATACGAGTATATAAGGTTGAAGGGTGACTTTATGGAAATGGTGAGGTAATGATGGCTGTGGTGTGAAGACAAGAACCAAATAAGATACCTAGGAGTTTGAGGGCTTGGACTGTTTTGGAACTTTGGAGGGTCTTGTGTGTGTATTGCAAAGACAAAGGTTTATTGGGGTGTGAATAATGGCTGGCATATATGACCGGGATTAAACTAGAGAAAACTTGTGCGTATTCAAATATAGAAGGATATCCACGTGTCCTTTGTTTGAATGGAACTGAACTCAATTTATTGATCTGAGTGAAACTAGATTAAGTAAGATTTTGAGTTTGAATTTTATGAATGGAACGTGATTAGAAAGAAAGACTTCACTGTAAGTGATCAATTAGACTTTTTAGCAGAAATTAATCATCAATAAAATTGATAAATATTTTGTATCAATGTTACGGTGAGGAAAACAATATAGAAGGGACTATAAACATCAAGGTGTTGAATCATTGATTGATGTGGTAGGACCGTAGGGGACAAGGGGGAGCAAGAAAGGAGAAAATGTCACCAATTCTTTTTCAAAGTAGGTGACTAAAGCGGCACAGGAATGTGATAGTTGGTATTAAAATAGTGAAATTCCAAAATTAAATTGCTATGAACCTATGTTTTTAATTGTGACTATCCAAGCTTTGTCAATGTAGCAAAGTTTGACTTCTTGGTTGGCTTTTATGATGATAGGGTGGCTACTTGCTAGCTTTTCTCACTAGGGATTCGTGACCTGTGAAGGCTTTTCATAGCTTCCTATGTTATTCCTAGGAAAATTTACTTGGTTTCCATTCCACAATGACAATAACGAACTTTGAGGATTACTGATCACTCAGATTTTTGGTATCTTTAATTACTACTGCTACAGTTTTGTGACAAAAGATGCACTAATCATTTTGAAGGGGTAGCAGTGTCCCACAGTTTTAATTGAAAATTGATCTCTTTAATTATCTCCGTCCTAGAAAGCTCAATAAAATTAGGTTAAATAATCTGTGGCACAAGAAGACAATGAGAAGTGGAATGGTCTGCTCCCATGGGATGAGCTCAACATGTCTATGTACTTGAGCATTATCTATGAATAACTCTGAATCTTTCAGATCATTTTCTTAAAAATTCTCTTAATTATACTAATTAATGATTACTTTTTATTTATATTTATGGACAAAATATGTTTTTAGTCCCTCAACTTTTCTCAATTTTTGTTTTTAGTCCTTAAACAAATATTTGACTGGTCTTAGTCCCTAAACTTTTTTTCCGTCAATATTTTTAGTCCCTAAACAAATATTTGACCGATTTTAGTCCCTGATCTTTTTTTCAATCAATGTTTTTAGTCCCTACCATCAAAAAAGCCGTTAAATGATGATGTGACAGCCACATTTTACGGCGATTATTTTTTTGGCAGTTTAAAATTGTCATAATTGGTTGACTTAAGTGTTTAGTCGGTATTTTACATTTTCTGACGATTTTAAGCCTCCAGAAACTGCTTTACCATGGACATCTGTATGACCAACACCATGGAGTATGCCTCCTCTTCCGCGTATTCTATCTTGTCGTTAACGGAGCGGACACACTCGAAGTTGAAACCGTCCTCCGAAATGACGTGGATGGTGGAGTACCAGTACCAATTGTCTACGACTTTGTTCGACCTTTGATAAATGACCTATTAAGTCAAGCAATTATAGCGGTTTTAAACCGCCAGAAAAATAATCACCGCAAAATGTGACTACCACGTTATCATTTAACAATTTTTTTGAAGGTAGGGACTAAAAACATTGACGAAAAAAAGTTCAGGGATTAAGATCGGTCAAATATTTGTTTAGGGACTAAAAACATTGACGGGAAAAAGTTCAGGGACTAAGACTGGTCAAATATTTGTTTAGGGACTAAAAACATTGACGAAAAAAAAGTTCAGGGACTAAGACCGGTCAAATATTTGTTTAGGGACTAAAAATAAAAATTGAGAAAAGTTGAGGGACTAAAAACATATTTTGTCCTATATTTATTTACCATAATTATTCTATCATATTTATTTTTCTTTACGAGCAATTTTTTTTTTTTTGTATATATGCAATGTTTGAAGTTGACTTTGACTGAGTTCAAGTCTAAGGGAGATGTATTCGATTAGGATTTTAAAAGATTATTTTGGCATAAAAAAATCTAGATTTTAAAAGACTTTGTAGGAATGTAATAATGACTTTTAAGATTTTTTTAAAAGACTTTTATGATTAGGATTTTGTAGTTTGGATTTTAATGGATTTATAACATGAATTTATAAGATTTTGATGGTTGTTAAGGTCAAGCCCCCCATGTGATATTTCAAGGCTCTATGGCTCTGCTAAGGTTCTCCTACGATTTTGAACGCTTGCAGTTTTACGTTGCATGGTGATCATGGCTACACCCATTGTCCCATGGAGTTTTCTGGATGATTATGATGTTTCACATCCCTCGCCTAAGCCTCCCTCTCATCCAAAGCAAAAGACGTTTGCGCAAGTGATCCACAATGCTTGCGATATTCCGCTGAGTCAATTGCCTACTCCATGTTTGAAGGGGGATGCTCTTGCAGTCATAATACCTGAGGATGAATATAGAGCAGGGATTGAAGGTTGTAAAAATAATCTCCATGGGAGATTAGTTATTGCGAAAGGAGATACTCCACCTAAATATCATGATTTACGTGCTCAGCTGACCAAGCAATGGCAGCCTTTAGGGCAATGGAGAATGATTCCAATTGGTAAGGGTTTCTTTGAATTTTCTTTCTCTTCTGTTGAAGATTTACGTAAGGTTCTTGCAGTAGGTTCTTGGACGCTTAACCCTGGTTCTTTACGTCTATTTTCATGGACGCTAGATTTTAATCCTAACTCAGTGCGACAATCAAATGCACAATGTTGGGTCAGAATCTATGGACTCCCACAGGAATATTGGCATCCTAAGATCTTGTTCTCAATTGCGAGAGGGATTGGTGTTCCTCTTTCCTTGGATGACGCAACAGTTAATAGAACTTTTGGGCATTTTGCTCGTGTTTTGGTGGATATTGATTTAACAGTGCCTCTAAGAGATCAAATACTCGTTGAGCGTGCTAGTTTTGCGTTCTTTGTGGATTTAATGTATGAAAGATTGCCTTCATTCTGCTCCTCTTGTAAAATTATTGGTCACTCTGATGAGAATTACAAGAAAGGAGCAAGAAAAGAGCGAAACAGGGAGCCTTCTCATGAAGTTGGGAAGCAATCTACTATTTATGTTCCTAAAGGTAAGAGTGTGGTGATAGTGTCCCCTGGGGATAAAGCAGGGCCTAGCTATTCTAAATTAGCTAGTAACTTTCAGAAGAAAGCACATAATCTTGATACTATTGTGGAAAACCAACCTATCTCAGATAGAGTTTTGCAGGAACCATTACTGTTGCAGTAAGAAACAACTCCTATTTTGAGAGGAGATGACTTTATTGGCTCTCAACCAAATCTTGGTGTTTAATAGGTGAATGCAGAGTTGGTTGTGGAAGGAGAGCAAGGGGATGATCTTTCTTCATGTGATGAATCTCTTCATCCAGATTCTATCCATAGCGTGGAAGAGGTTGTGGCTGATTCACCAATCTCTACATATCCTCTCAATGTACAACAAGACTTTCGTATTTTAAACAAGTCTTGGGGAACATAGTAGATGAGTAAGAGCCCTCTAGTCCATCTCTTGCTGCTGTTGGTATTGAGCAAGAGCGGGAAGCAGACTTTACTTTAGTTCTATCAAAGTCACAAAGAAAGAAGCTCAAGAAAAAGCAGCATTCCATATTGCAGGGTCCAACAACCCGGTCCAGGGCGGGTCCCAATATTTTTGCATGATGAAGGTGTTATGTTGGAATGCTCGGGGTATGGCTAACCAGCCTACTCAAGAATTCCTTAAAAACCTTTGTTCTTCTCATCATCCTGACCTCCTTGTTATTGCGGAGCCAAGGACAGATTTCTCTTCTATTAATGCTTCTTTTTGGAAATCTTTAAAGCTTCGACTATGCTTTGTTAATGACAGAGGAAGTTCTAAACCCAATCTTTGGGTTTTTTTGTAATGATTCTATCATGCCAGCTTTGTTGGGGTTATCCTTGCAATTTATTTCTTTTTCTATTAATGTTAGTGGTCAGTTATGTTCTTTTGCGGTGGTACATGCAAGCACTACATACTTGCACCGTCGGGAGCTGTGGGAGGACTTAGCCACTCTTCAACAAAGCTTATCAAGGGCCATGGTGCTTTATAGGAGATTTCAACAGTGTGATTGGGGCGCATGAGAAACATGGTGGTTGAAATCCTTTGCAGATATCTTGTAATGAGTTTCACTCTTGGTCAGAAAGTTACTTGTTGACTCATTTGCCAACCACTGGCGCAACATACACTTGGACTAATGGGAGGAGAGATGCCAACATAATGGATATGAGATTGGATCGTACACTCTGTAATGATGAGAGCTTTTCTTTCTGGAGTTCTATAGCCTGTCGCACGCTCACTAGAATGCACTCAGATCATTATCCTCTCCTTATTCATTTTAGAAGAGGTACTGATTCTTTTGCATCGTCTTTTAAATTCCTCAGAATATGGGCGAATCATCCTGATTACCTGCGCGTGGTAACTGAGGTTTGGAGTAAGCAGGTCTATGGTTGCCCAATGTATGTTCTATCTCAAAAATTAAAGGCTCTTAAAATGGAGTTAAAGTCTTGGAATAAAACTGTGTTTAGAAATGTTCATGAGAAACTTAAAAAGGCCATGGCAGATGTGGATTTATTCAGCTTGCAATTCAAAATGATCTTGATAATGATAGTCTGCAAGATTAGGAACTTAATGCTCAACTTGTATTACAACAAGCAATCCATTCCCATGAATTGTTTTGGCAGCAAAAATCAAGGGTAAAATGGCATTGTTTTGGGGATAGAAATTATGAATTTTTTCATAAGGTTGCTAAGATTCGGCATGTATCAAATCATCTTTCTTTTCTTAAACAAGATGGAAGGCTTTTGGATGATCAAAATGATATAGAGCAGATTGTGCTTGATTACTTTTCTGATATATATGCTTCTGCCAACACAACAACTGACCATGGGCTGATTGGGAGGACTATTCCTAGCTTGGTGACTCTTGAGGACAATGCTTTATTGACCAATATACCTACTCATGATGAGGTGAAGAATGTTGTGTTTAATATGAATGGTGATGGTGCTCCAGGGCCTGACGGCTTTGGAGGGTGTTTCTTTAAAATTTTTTGGGATATTGTGGGTGGTGATGTGTTTAGGGCAGTATTGCAAATTTTTAAACAAGGATGGCTCTTACCAAATCTGAACTCTAATATTGTTGCTCTTCTTCCTAAGGTGCCTAGTGCGGATGTCATCGAGAACTTTCGTCCTATAGCACTTGCCAACTTTCAGTTTAAAATTATCACGAAAGTTTTGGCAGATCTTTTAGCCATTATAGCTCCCAAGATTTTTTCCCAGCAGCAACATGGCTTTGTTAAGGGTCGTAATATTCTTGATTGTATTTGTACAACATCAGAGGCTGTTAATATGTTACGCTACAAAGCTTTTGGAAGTAATTTAGTGCTGAAGTTTGATGTTCGAAAAGCATTTGATACACTTGATTGGGGCTTTTTGATTCGAGTTCTAAAAGCGTTTGGCTTTCACTCTACCTTCTGTAAATGGATTCAAGTGATTCTTCAATCTGCTAAGCTTTCTTTTTCTGTTAATGGAAAAGTAATGGGATTTTTATCTTGTAAAAGAGGAGTTAGACAGGGAGACCCCATCTCCCCTTTGCTTTTTTGTATTGCAGAAGACGTGCTAAGTAGGGGTATATCTAAGCTTGTTGAGGGTGGAAATCTTCTTCCTATTGCTGGTCCTAAAGGTATAAACACTCCAAGCCATTCACTTTTTGCTGATGATATTATGGTTTATTGTAGAGGTACGAAGAGGGGCCTTTCTAGCCTTATGAATTTATTTGAGGAATATGGAGATGAATCTGGTTAGCGCCTCAACCTTGGAAAGTGCACATTTATGGTTTGTCAAGACTCATCTGCTCGCTTGGCATCTATTCGTAACACTCTGGGGTTTGGTCCTGGAACTATCCCTTTTACATACTTAGGAGTGCCTATTTTTTTAGGAAAACCTAGGAAAATTCATTTGGCGCCTATTGCTGATCGTATCAAATCTAAGTTGGCGTTGTGGAAAGGATCGTTGCTCTCTTGTATAGGTTGAGTTGAGCTTGTAAAGTCAGTAATTCAGGGAGCTTTGCTTTACAGCTTTCAAGTATATGCGTGGCCTATCTCTTTGTTAAAATCAATTGACAAATGTATACGCAATTTTGTATGGTCAAGTGATATTTTTAAAAGAAAAATAGTGGCAGTAGCTTGGCACAAAATGTGTGCTCCACTGGAGGAAGGGGGTCTTGGCATCAGACCTCTTCGCCTCCTTAATCAAGCAGCTATGTTGAAGCTTAGTTGGGAAGTGGTTGCTGTTGAAACCTCTTGGGCTTTGTTAGTTTGAGCTAGAATTTTTAGAGGTGTTCATCGTGTCTCTTTCTATGTTTCTTCTTCTCTTTGGAGTGGCATTTCTCCTTTTTTGATGTGGTTAAAGAGAATTGTAGCTGGCAGCTTGGTGATGGCATGAGAATAGCATTTTGGGAAGACAAATGGATTTTTAGACCAATAGTTGATATTCTCAATATTCCCCTACATTTGAGAAAAAGGCTCACAGCCAATGTTGTTGATTTTCTTAATCATGGTACTTGGCGATTTCCTTTAGTGTTGCAGAGGCGATATCCAGACCTGACACAAGAAATACATAATATAACTATTCCTTTGGTTCCTCAAAAAGACCAGCTTCTTTGGTGCCCCTCTTCTTCGGGGCTAATGACTTTTAAGTTTGCGTTTGATTTTTTAAGGCCATGGCATGACAGAGTGGCTTGGAGTAAAATTATTTGGCGGACAGCGATTCCTCCTTCCAGGACTTTCTTATTTTGGACATTTTTGCATGGTAAAGTCCCTACTGATGACAATCTTCTAAACAGAGGTATGACTATTTTTTCAAGATGCGAACATTGTGGGGCTCACGTAGAAACAACGGAGCATCTTTTTCTCTCTTGTCCTTTTGCTATCAGCTTATGGCAATGGCTCAGTGGTTTATTTAAAAGACCATGGGATTTATCTTCTACAAGATCTCTTATTTTTGTTGCTTCCAGTCCAATGAGTAAGCAAGCATTGGATGTGGTAATTTCTACAACTATCAATGCAGTTTGATTCTTGTGGTGTAGTAGGAACCATGCTCGGTTTAAGACAGGAAGCTGGTCTATGCAGTGTATTTGTAATAACATCATATCTTCAGTTTCTCTTTCGGGCAATCATTCTCATGGTACTATGCACTCTTCACTGGAGGAGTTTACTTTGTTTAAATCTTTTTCCATTACAGGTCACGTTAGCAAAGCTCCCAGAATTAAAGAGGTAATTTGGAATCCCTCTATTCGAGGGTGGATTAAATGTAACACAGATGGCGCTGCCAGAGGGACCCTAGGGATTGCTGCCTGTGGGGGAATATTCAGGGATTGGCAAGGGAATCTTTTAGGCTGCTTTGCCAATCATTTAGGCATTTCCACTGCGTTTTGTGCTGAGTTGAATGCGGTTATTCAAGCTGTTGATCTTGCTTTAGATAAAGGCTGGCTTTGCCTCTGGATTGAATGTGATTCATCATTGGCAGTTCAGGCCTATCACTCTTCTTTACTTGTGCCTTGGTGGCTACGAGTTCACTGGGAAAATTGCTATGCTTCTACACGCTCTCTGAAATTTGTTATTTCTCATATTTATCGCGAAGGCAACATGTGTGCGCATCGTCTTTCAAACTTTGGTATCACTTCTAGTGTTTTGAACTGGTGGGATTTAATTCCACATTTTATTAGTGAGCCATTTGGAAGAGATAGGCTAGGACTCCCTAGTTATAGATTTAGTAAATTTGTATATGCTTTTTGTAGTGGGCTTGTTTACTTTTTGGATTATTTTCAGTGTAACCTTTTTGCTTTTTAATAAATTGTTGGTATGGGGCAGAGGATAGGTAGTTCTTGGGGTGTCAACGTTGTTGGGATGTCAAGTTTCTACTTTGATGCTTTGCATATCATCGTCTTTATAAAAAAAAAATTATAAGATTTTGAAAGGACTTTATGGATTTACAAGATTTGAAAGAACTTCATAAATTTTTATAAAACATTTGTTAGTTGCTGTAATTACTTACTTTTCAAGTAGTTTTTAAGGCAATTATCTATCTTTTCCTCTTATTTGGAGTGTTGTTTTACTCAATTTCTGTTAATTTTGTAATTTAGTTAAAGTTTCTTTAATTTTCTAGTCTTATGGTTATATCTTAGTGATTTGCCCCACTTTTTGTAGGAAAAGGAGATTGAAGTTAAAGAACACATTTTGGAGCTGCATTCTGATATTTTGGAAGCAGTGAAGGGTCTTTTGCAGTAGCAATCTGTTGAAGTGCAGAAGTTTCCAATCAGCCAAGCCAAATTTCCAGGCTGAGCGAAATGTCACTTTGAAGAAATTATGCACATGTATATAAAGAGCTGACCCTCTTTTATGAAAGAGCCTTGTACATTTTCAGAACTCAGTTCTCTGTAGCTTATTTTGTACTATTTTATTGGAGAGAATAACTCTCTCTTTAGCTCTTAGTGTTCTTCTTCATCTCCTTCCCCTCCATGTGTATTTTCCAGCTGCTCATGTCCATGAGTGGTTGAGTTCTTTAGTTGTAAGGGGTTAGATGTAACCATTTTCAAAAATCTCTTGTATCTTCTGATATTATTTATATATATTCTGCATATTTGAGTTTAATGTTAGTATTTTGCTTCTTTTCTTAAAGCTTGTTGTGGCTTGATCACCCATAGCATGATCCGTGGACATGATTGTTGTTGGGAAACACTTTTGTTGTCTAGATCTGAAGCAATATACCTCATGAACTTTATGTCTAGGAATGGAGCTTAGTTCATGGGTTATCTTGTGGTCACTAGACATAAAGCTAGTTGCTTCGTTAAGTTGTTAAGGGATCAAGGCTCAGGGAAGTAATCTAAGACTCTCTGCACTTAAGGAATTAGGGCTGAGAATAATTTTATTGACTGATTTTAACATTTAAATTCAAATAGAATATATATTATGCGTTAATGCAAGAAGAGAGTAGAGTTTGGTGAGATCTAACCCCTGCAACATTTTTATTTATCTGTTTTACCCTCTGTCTACTGCTGTGTTTTACTTTAAAACTACAAAAACATCTTTATTTTCGTTCTGCATTAGATCTGCTGTAACCTTTCACAAAACCAACCAAAGTTTATGTTTTTACTGCTTTCTTGTGTAAACCAGTTTAGTCTAGCTGATATTTACGTGCAAACTGCCTATATTACGCGAGTCCCTTGGGAAAATGATACTTGGACTTATCCATTTACTACTTGTTTGATTGGTGCACTTGCCAAACGCCGTTAACAACATTCAAAATTATAAAGAGTCGATGAAAAAGATAACAAATAAATGATAAGGTGTGGATAAAGAAAAATAAAACCGATACAAATTTTTCAATATTTTAATAACTAATTGATGTTAACTCTCCATGTCCGAGATGTATAAACAGGGATGGAGCTAGAGTTTGATGATAAGGGTGGCCAATTTTAAAAATTAAAAGGTTATCTAATAAATATATAAGTGTAAAATTTCTAAAAAATATTCATAATTAAATGTTCTAAAACATTAATTAGTAATTTATGAAAAACATAATGTCTCTTCTAGCATGTCATGAAAATAATTCATAAATGAATTTACATTAATTTTTGGCTTAAATATGTTTAAGGTCTATGACAAATGACCGAATTTTGGTATGGGTCCATAATGAAAGTTTTCGTTATTTTGAGTCCTGATATATTAAGAATTTTCTTTTGGGTCCTCGCCATAAGCTAAGTGATAACGTGCTAGTTAAAAATTTAAAAATGCAATTTCTGACGACTAAAAAATTGTCACTATTAATTTCAAAATTTAAATTACATTTTCTGGCGGTTTAAAAACCGCCAAAATAAATTAAATTAAAAAAAAAAAAAAGGTCTTGAAGGAAAGAGGTCTCAAAGGTAATAGGCTCAATAATCAAGCATGAAACCCAGAACAAGAACCTAATACAAACATTGATCAAATGACCACAACCAAATATACATATTTAAGCTCAATAATTAACAAGAACAAAAAAAGGAAAGCTCAATAATTAATAATTAACATCACAAATCCAAAATATCCAAATCCAATTAAAGAAAAAAAAACTATTCTTCTATTTCTAGACCTGGTACCTAAAATATACATATCTCCCTCCTTTTTAACAGATCTGGTTCCAATATCAAGATTTAACAGATCTGGGTCAGCCACCGCCGTAATCACATCGCACTGTTGTTGTGCCGTCACCGCCAAAGCCTGCTCGATTTCGTGACGATGCTGATGTCGCCATTGGTATGGATGCATGTATAAAGGATGAAATGTTTCTCCCTTCTCTCTCGGAGTTCCGTTTTGGGGCATAGGGCACAAAGCCCCTTTTCATTTCACGCACGAGGGCACAATGCTGAAATGGCAAGGTTTTGGGTGCACATGGCAAAATGCTGGATTCATGATGCAATTCATAAATTTGCAGACAAATAGGAGGGGTTCTAGTGAATAGAAGGAAGAAAGAGATGGGTGGAGGAGTGTACGTTTACAAGGATAATTTAGGAGAAAAGAAAAGAAAAGGGGTGTGTTTAAGTAAAGAGGGGATTGTAAATAGCAATAGCTATTGTTTAATTTTTTATAACGGTGACTGGTGAGTTAAGTCCATTGCTCTCTTGCGCAACATATATGTTTCTTTCTTCTTCTTTTTTTAATTGATTCTAATGGTTTTAAATTACTAGAAAATGTAATTTAAATTCTAAAATTAATAGTGGCAGTTTTTGAGACACCAGAAATTGCATTTTAAAATTTTTATAAGACATGTCATCACTTAACTGACGGTGAGGACCCAAAAGAAATCTTTTAATATATCAAGAACTCAAAACAACAATAAATATTATTAAGGACCCAGACCAAAATTCAGTAATTTATCAAGGACCTTAAACATATTTAAGCCTTAATTTTTTTTAGCAATTTTCTTTTCAATGCATACTAGTAAACAATCAATCAAAAAAATTTATTTTATCTTATTGCAAAGTGTAATCTTAATTATATTCATAGCTAAAAAAAAGATTGTTATAGAGTCATGCACTTTAGGCCAGGAGTACATTGGAATCTTACAAATAATGCTAGAAAAACAAAGATAAGAGAAGCAAAACAAAGAGAAAATACAAAAAAAAAAAGGAAGAGAGAATATTTGTTGGTATGTCTCAAAGTTCAAATTATCAATATTCCTTTGCACTACATATGGTTCAAGAGCAATAGAGAATTCATGAGTTGGCTGTAATCTTTGTTGCCTTGCGTCTAGAAGTGTTTCACGGGCTACAGGGAATTCACGGGCTAGTTGTGAACTTCGCTACCCTATTATTCTAAATCGTGATTTTTGCATGTTTTTTTTTTTTCATAATTCCTTCCCTAAGGGTCCCTAACATTTCAAAACTCACTCTAAATTTGTAGGATTGAAGTCTAACCTATTACCAACCAATACCAAATGCAAAATACACATGAAGTATAAATTAAACGCATACAAACATCAAATCACATAATTCAAATCTAAGAACATCAAATCACATAAATCTAAGAACATCAAAAGGGGCAAATTGCTAAACACAACCCATCAATTCATGACGACAAGAAAAGGTGTTTTTGGGTATTCACAACTTATCCAATCGAATTAAAAAAATAATTATAATAAATCAAAATATAAACTACATAACTAATTTGGGGTCTAAGATCAACCCTACTACCCACAACCAAACATCCATTCTAAATCCCCTCTAAACCATAACCTTAGCAATATAATCAAGATGGGGGAAAAAGGGAAAACAATCTAAACCATAATGTAAAATCTTGAAAAAAGGTAGGGAAACACTCACCTGGGAAAGCGTGGAGACAAGCTTCTGGGCTTAGGTCTCCAATCTCTCTTCTTTCTCCTCTTCTTCTCTTCTTTTCTTTTCTCTCTCCTTTATTTCATGATGGCTAACCTTCATCACTCTCTTTCTTCTCTTCTTATAAAACCTAAAGGGGTGTAGTGTTTGGGTGGGCTTAGTCCCTTACTAGGCCTTAGTTTCTCTCTTAGGGTCCTATTGATAATTGTTGTGCATACTTATATTGGCACTTAATTTTCACTACAATTATCTCATTTTCTTCTCATTTATTGCTTTGTTTGGTCTCATTTAGTTAGAAATTACCTTTATTTAGGATTTAGTTTTCATGTAACTAGTTTTAGGAACTTATTAGCTTTTTAATTGTGTTTTTGAAAAGTCCTAGTACACTAGAAGAAGAGATTAAGATGGGGAAATCAAGATTGCTCGCTCAGCGAGATGTTGCTGCCACTTAGCGAGGAAGCTCGCACTAAAGATGACATGTGACAAGTTGAGCCTAAGCAAGAAGTTTTGTTCGCTTAGCATGATGGAAGCTGAAGAGGCAACTTGAGACATGTCAAGATCGCTTATCGAGTTCCCGCTCGCTAAGCGAGATAATCTCTCTGCCAGAAGAAGAAATTGGAATTTATGGAAATTCGCTTAGCGAATTGTTACTTGTTAAGCGAGTGGTGCCTTTATGCAGAAGAGAAAAAATATAGATTCTCACCCTATTTAAAATGTCTTTTCATTGGGATTAACATCAGATCATCCTAGGGTTAAGTGCTTGGCGGCTAAGGCTCTCACCTAACACATTCCTTCCATTATTCACCATTTTCTCTTCCATTTTCCTTTGTTCTATGTATTTTTGGTGGCTTCTCATGACAATGAGGAGCTGACTTCTTTGTAGTTGGGGATTTGGTGTAATAGCAACTCTCATGTAATCACTCTTACGATCTATTTAATGAATATTCAATGTTAATGTTATTTCTCTATGTTTAATGTTGGTTCTTGGCTTGATCACCCAAGCACTTTATCTATTTGTTTTTATTGTCATTGGGAAATGCTTTGAAAACTGAGATTTGAGAAATGTATCTAATGAATGTCTCATCTAGGAATGGAGTGATGTTTGTTAGTCTCTTAATGACCCTTGCTCTTAAACAAATCATTTAACTTAACTTGCTAAGGGATTAGGAGTGGAGTTGAGTGATTTAGCTTCTTCCACTTGAGGAATCAAGGTTAGAGGACTTAAGTGGGTTAAGATAGCACTAGGATTTCCATTAAATGGAAAAAAACCATTTATGTTACTGAGATGTTTGCCAAGTACCACCAAATACTACAACTAGCTTGTTTTATTGTTGTTTTCAGCCACTGCGCACCAACTGTTTGATCTCTTGTTCCTTTGAAATCTGTTCTATTTTTAATAGTTTAATTTAGAACTTAGAATTTAATTTCTGAATCACTTTCACTAAACAATATATTCTTTTGCCTAGACTTTGAATTTACACAAAAGCTTAGTACAAACAAGTCCTTGTGGAGATAACTTTGTACTCAAACATCGAAAATACTACACCGATTGGTGCGCTTGCCAACGATGTAACACCTATCACCTCACTCTTACTAATCCCTGACACTAGGGTAATATAATACTAACAACAACACTTAAATAGTAATAATAATGACTGCAACATGATAATAATAATAATAATAATAATAATAATAATAATAACAACAACAACAACAACAATAATATTAATGATAACAACAAGGATAATATATAATAGCAATAATAATAATAACATTAACAATGACAATAATAACATTAACAATAACACCTAAGGTATCTCTAATCGAATAATATAATGTAATAAAACAATGAGATCCTAATAAGGGTCTCCTCACGACTTATTTCTAACATTAAGAATTTTAGGGTGTTACACATACTTTCTTTTAGGGATTCCGCCTAGTAAGGAACCCTTCTAGTTCAAAGTTCTAGCCTAGGAATGGAGGAGAGGAAGGAAGCTTGGTGGAAGGAAATGGCAAAGCTCCATTACCACCACCCTTCTTGGTTAGTTAGGCGTGAGGTAAGGGGGAGTGGGGTGTGGTTCTTTTATTTTGTTGCTTCTATAAAGGGGTGGAGATGAACTTTGGCCCCTAAAGTTCTCTCACTCTTGTTTGTTTGTTGTTTTTATCCATATTGTTGTCATATTTTGTTTGTTATATGTTGTCTTGATTCTTATAAACATTGCTATGTTGTTGTTATGATGTTTAAATAGGATTAAACTAAGTTATAGTTATAGTTAGATATGAACATGCTATGAGTTTAGCTTGGAAGGTTTGAACGTATGCATAAACACTATGAATATAATTATAAATGAAAGCTTAGAAATGAAACCCTTACTTTTGCTCAATTGGGCTATCTCTCGCTTAGCAAAACACTATAGGGATCCTAAATGGGTTTACTGTCTCAATTTTGCTCAACGAGACATAGCTCTCACTTAGTGAATCCTCAACAGGAATTTCCTAGCCTTTTGTCTAAATTTTGCTCAGCGAAAAGAAGTTTCACTCAACGACACACTACTTTCGCTCAACAAGAATAGTTTTTGCTCAACGAACCCGTTCCAAGGGTTCCACTTACTTTCTAAATTATTTTTGCTCAATGAGATATAGCTCTTGCATAGTGAATTGGCTCCAAGGGGAAACCCCTGCTTATTGACTTATTTTTCTCAATGAAGATGGATTTTCGTTTAACGAATCCCCTCTCACTCAGCGAGATACAATCTTGCTTAGCAAAAATTTCACAAAAGCTCATCCCAGCCTCTTTAATTATTTTGTTCAGTAAGAAGTGCTCTCGTTCAACAAATTGTAGGGATGGTAATGAGTAGGTCTGGGTAAGGTACTATAGTACCCATCCCCATACCCGAGTTTGAAAAAAATACCATACCCACCCCCATACTTGCGCGTATAGTAACTTTAATCCTCCTCCCTATATCCACTTGGTACCTATATATCGATACACATACCTCCTACTCGCACTTTATTTAATTATAAAGTCAATAAATTAATAAAAAATATTAATTAAAAATTACTACAACTAAATTGAAAGTTCATTCTTAATTCATCCAAACATAAGTCATAAGCATACAACATTAAACATTAGAAACATAACCTTAAATAATTCAAACATAAGTCGTAACCATACAACATTAGAAACATAATCTTAAAATTAGCCAAACATAAATTTAACAATAAACTTCTAGAACAACTAATTTTTAAACTTGGATGTCATGTTCTTATACTCTTCAAAACCTACCAAAAATTATTTATTAACACTAATTAGTTTATATTTATATATTATAAAGTAAAAACATAAATAAATAGGTTATTTTACCCCATTACCATAATCATTTCTCCATTTCTTTTAGTGTGGTAGATATATAAAACATGTCTTTAAAATTGCTGGAGAAGAAAATTTTAATTATAATTAATGTAAAAAATGATTTTAATTTATCTTGATTGAGCTATAAAAAACTAAATGCATTTCATATAATAGATCTTACATAAAAGTACTGATACATTCACTTTTAATCTAAAATATCAAATTTATTATCCCAAGTTAATAGCTTAACGGATACAAATTAGGACATATAAGGAGGTTAATATTAACCTCCTTATATAACCTCCTTATATGACCTAATTTATATCCCCTAAGCCACTGACTTTGGATGTACCTCGCTTGTTTGACCAAGTAGATAAACATTGGAAATTGGAAATATTTTTTTAGCAATTTGGTAGACCAAGTAAAAAATGATATCTTAGATTTTGAAATAACAAATGCAACTACACAACACGTACCAATGTTATCAGACTCGAATCAGTGATCGGCCAAGTCAAGATACTGTGTCAATGGATCACTGGTTGAACCAATAAGTCACTAGTTGAATCGCATGAATCGGTATATATATTTATTTTTTAAAATAATTATAACCTATACATGTTATACTAAAAAAAATATAAAAATCACACACACACACACATGTAAGTTTAGATTATTTTTTTTTAAATAATGATTGAATATGAAATCTGTAAAATGTATTTTTTTTATAAAAATGTTCTTTTAAGTCTTTTTTTTTTTTTTTTGTCTAGACCACAGGTATCCTCCACTAGAGGCAATCATGTTCGAGTCGGGGAGGACCACTATGGGCGGCAAAGTTCTTGCTCTGAGTATTTAACGTAGCTGCATACCCATGACTTGAACTCGAGATCTCTGGTTAAGCTGGAACAACTTCACGCCAGTTGATCTACGCGCTTGGTGGTTTTTAAGTCTAATACAAAGAAAATAAAAATATCATATAATTAATAATAAAATAGCAGACAAATTTAGTAAAACATATTGAAAAATTTTATGATACATTATTAATATAACTAATTATAAAGATTGCTAAAAAAAACTGACTATAGAGATTTATATCAATTAAATAAATGATCCAGTAAAAGAGTCTAAGTGATTAAAAAAAGTTAGCTATTGTGGGCTTTGAGGTCATAAACTAGCCCATTTAAGTGAAACCCTAAAAAACTAATACAAAGGGCTACTTATCAAAAACACAAAAGTTCTGGCCGCAATGCTTAGTTGCTCACAGACCTTCACTCCCACGTCTCCCTCTACTTCTTCTGAATTTTCTCACTAGTGTTCAAGGCTGACTTAGAGAGAAAACATGTTTCATTGGAACTTATCTTCTTCTCTTTCTATTTTCATTGTCTCTTTCTTGTTTTGGTTTTCTTTTTCTTTTTTTCCCCTCTCTCGTATTTGTTTGAGTTCTTTGCATATGGCAACAAACTACCTGTGAGCGAGGACATGTGCATTATTGTCGACTTTTTTTATACGACCGTCCGGCTTAAATCACTGAGTTATTGGTTTTTTCTAAAACTCGCCAAGTCAAACTATTTTTTACTGATCTAAATGCATTTTCAATCCAACTAGTCACTCAAACCGGGTGGCATGCCCGATTTCTAGGTGGACCAGCCTGTCCGAGCAAGTTCTGATAACACTAACACATACTACTAGTGAAAGAAAAGAGGTGGGGGAGTGTTCAAGATGTAAACGATGGAGTAGCATAGGTGTTGCAATGTGAATGAAGAAGAACAAATGTTGTGATGTGAACGAAGAAGAAGGGTCAATTACAAGATTAGATGGAAGAATAGGTACGTGAACAAGAAGGAAATAGATTGGGAGTAGGCACGTGACTTTTTTTTTTGGTGAAATACAAAAAGAGAGGCTTAAAAACCTCAGGGGAAAGAAATTTGTGCTACATCAGCTCTAAGAGCATTCATAATACAACCTGGAGCAAAATCAAAAACCTGATAAGAAGCTTCAGTCTCCAAAGCATGCTTAGCCGTACCATCTGCAATCTAATTAGCTTCCCTCAAAACATGGTTCCACGAGATATCTTCCCTATAACCATGAACTATCTAAATCTGTCTGACTAGTCCATAGCAAGGATGCAACCTACTACAATTATTAGAAATAAATCTGATAGCATGTGACTTTAGTTTAATTGGATTTTAATCCCATTCATTAATTTTTTTAATGGTAATTCATAGGTTGAAATTGATAATTCTCATTTGAAACAACCCTATATATATATAGGGAGAGACCAAATTACAATGATACAACACTCACCAACCTGTACAAAAAAAAAAAAACGCTCACCAACTATTACACCATCAATAACTTTTGCCTATGTAACCATTGAATTATAACTTTATATTAATTTTGTCAAAATTGAACAATAATAAGAAATTTACGCACACAAAGACAGAGAGAGTTGGATGGAAGTAAAAGAGAGAGAATGAAAATATGGTGATAGAAATACTACTTTATTTTTCACATATTTTTATTCACCTAATTTCTTTTTTTCCTATCAAATGAATCCTAAAAATTTGAAGGGGGAATAATTGAATCGTTCATATATCATCAAGGAAGGAGAAGTAATAATGTAACATAAAAGCACTATGATTTAACTTTTCTAAAATGTGAGAATAAACATTATATGATAAAATGCAACTATAACTTTTTTATGGTCTTATTATAAATATAATATATGAATGTTTTTTTATCATAATTTCAAAGAAGTTGTTGGTTCGAGTGAAATTGGGTTCAGTCTCCGTAAACAAAATCTCAAGCTTTGTGGTGAAAAAAAAAATAGTTGGAATGAGACAACCAGCCAGATTCTCCGGCAGAGATATACCAATTACATGGCGACAAAAAAAATGGTTAAATTTTCTAATTAACTATTAAAATCATAGTTTTAAAAACTGAACCGGTGATCGACCCGATGAAGGCATTGGGTCACTGGGTCAAAGGTCAAACCGGTGGGTCACTAATTGAATCGGATGACCCGGTCCCTATTAAAAAATTTAAAATTTTCATAACCTTCCTTAAAAAAAAAATAGCAAAGAAAAAAAAGTCACATGACAAAATTAAAAAAAAAAAGATAATTCAGATTATAAAAAAACTAGTCATATTTTATAAGGATATATATAATATTCATATATTTTATAGATATATATCAAATTTTATTCATAAGGTATTTAAAGATAGCATAATATATATATATATATATATATATATATATATATATATCATACTTGTTGCACTTATCTTCATAAACATGGTTAGTCTAGTGGTTAAGTACTTGTGTCTTTCCCAAAAGGTTTGGCCCTCGATTCTTGTCTGGTCCACTATAATTTTATTTTTATGAATAACTTAAAGGTTATACCCGGGTTTGACCGATTATTACCGGGTTTGATCGGGCTAATAGCATGCCCCATCCGAAAGGTAACTCGAACCGTTTATGCTCCTGAGTCCCGGTCGGGCCGGTTCGAGCGGGTTTTAAAACTATGATTAAAACTACATTTTTCTTCTTCTTAAATACATAATTTCACTTAATTCTTTATAATTTTACGTTAATTCTTGTATAAATACCATCTTGTTCACTATATAATTATATAATATAATGAATAATATAATATATAAATATAAATAAAAAGAAAAAAAAAACAAAAGAATATGACAATCACTTTTCAGTAAAATAATAATTTTTTAAAAAACTTCGATAAAAAAAAAAAAAAACATTTTTACCCGCAAAATAAGTGCTTATATATATACACGTGAAGCGTCAGTTTAAAATCTTTCTCCAACTCCGTTCATCTACCATGACCCTTCAAGCTGCTGATTCACCACCACCACCACCGCCGCCACCGGATCCCGCAACCACCAACGGCGTCGCCGCCGCCACCGCCCTAGACGAAACCCTAGAACCACCATCATCACCCCCTCCGCCACAATCGCGTCCAACCCCGCCGCCGGAACTGCGGGTCCCACTATGGTGGCCGGAGGACGGGAGCCTGAGCATGGATTGGGTGGAGAACCTGATGTCGAGCTTCGATTGGTGCTCTCGGAACGTCCCTCCCTCGGAGTTCCCCTCGGTTCTCCCCGTCCACGTCTTCGACTCGCTCATCCTCATCGCCTCCAAGATGCTCCACAAGGAGCCCAACTGCGTCACCGTAGACCCCTTCCGCCCTAGCCCCGATGATAACTCTCCCTCCGCTTCCGCTGCCGTCGCCAAAGTCGTCGTCGTCGGCGATGTTCACGGCCAATTGCATGATCTGCTCTTCCTCCTCCGAGATGCCGGGTTCCCCTCCCGAGATCGCATCTTTGTCTTCAACGGGGATTACGTGGATCGAGGAGCTTGGGGCCTTGAAACCTTCTTGCTCTTGTTGGCTTGGAAGGTAAATCCTTACACTTTTACGTTTATTTTTTGAAGTGTCTGTTTGGGGAGGAATGGTTATATTCTCATCCGATTTAGTTTTTTTTTTGTTTTTGTTTTGGTACCCATGACATTGGTGCGAAGTATCCACCAGCTTCCTGCTGGCCACCTTTAGTGGGTCTCCCCGCTCAATCACGTTTTTTTCCATCCACAAGGCGAGACCTTACTCAACGACTCGTTGGTCTCACTTGATTTAGTTTAAAAGCATTGTGTGTGTTGGATTTTATGTTATTAGTGTACTTTAACAGTTCAAATGGTCAAATGTGCTATACTTTTGTTTTACAGTTTGTAGATATAGATGCTGTTTTTTCAGTCCCTCGAGGAATTATGTAAATACGTAAATAATGTGAATAAGATTTGTTTTATTTAATTTAATTTAATTTAAATGTACTGATAGTGTAAAGTTTGTACACTACATATAACTACGTAAAGTTAGTTGACTTTTAATGTAATAGCTTTTAAAGTCATCCCAAGGATGATTCATACTGGTTAACAGTGTAAAGATCTTTGCACTGACAATCATGGTTCTAAATTGCGGTTGCGATTTCGTTGCAATCTTGACATTGTGGGAAATTGTGGGAAACTGCGGCTGATGTGGTCGCAATTGCGGTCACGATGTGGTTGCAGTGAGTCGAGAAACTTTTATGTTGTGGCTGCAATTGTGGTTGCGGATTGCAATTTAAAACCATGTTGACAATGCATGAAAATTAAACTCATTATTTTCTATAAAGAATGGCTTGGAAGGTGATTTTTCAAACTTTTCAATCATATTCTAGGTTTTTTTTTTTTTTTGACAAAATTGAAGTTTCAGTTTTTGGTTGTGGTTTCTGTTTTTAATTTTATATTGCTTTCCATGAACATTCTTACTTGATTCAGTTCAAAAGCTTTTTGTGTATATTGTATTTTGTAGTATTAATGTAACAGTTTAAATGGTTAATATGCAGAGTTTAATTTGATGTAAATCATGCTCAGACTTTGTTTTACAGTTTATACAGATAGATGCTAGTATGCTACTGTTTTGATGGTCTTAATTTTTTCTGCTAATCTACCTAACTAGTGTAGCTGACTTTATCTAGCGGGAAGGCTTTTGTTGTTGAAAGATTTAATTGCTCGAAATGGGATCATTGAGGAATGGGGTAATTTCTTTTTATACTTCTATGTATTTACAGTACTATAATTATTTTGTGTCAGGTATTCATGCCACATAACATATATTTGCTACGAGGGAATCATGAATCAAAATACTGTACATCAGTTTATGGTTTTGAGAAAGAAGTAATGGTAAAGTATGGTGATAAAGGTAAGCATGTGTACCGGAAATGTTTGGGGTGCTTTGAAGGTCTTCCTTTGGCTTCTATTATAGCAGGGTGTGTATACACAGCTCATGGAGGACTTTTCCGCAGTGTAACTGTGACGCCGTCGAAGAGGTTAAAAGGAAAGAAGAACCGTAAGATTAATGTTAATCATGAGAGCAAAATTCTATCTCTTGGTTCCCTGGAAGAATTGTCTAAGGCTCGACGATCAGTTCTTGATCCTCCTTGGGAAGGCCCAAACTTGATTCCTGGTGATGTTTTGTGGTCCGATCCATCAAAAACTCCTGGTCTTGCTCCAAACAAAGAAAGAGGCATTGGCTTGATGTGGGGTCCTGATTGTACTGAAGAATTTTTGAAGAAGTACCAACTAAAGGTAACAAAATAAGTTGCTTTTAGTGTTATGGTAATGTGTTTGATTGTCTTGGTGGATTATATCAAATCGTTATATTAATTCTCTAAGAAATTATCTATTGAAAATTTAATATCATATTTCTGAGAAAAGATTTATTTGTTGTACATTGATATAATATTATGAGTACACGTATCATCTTTTACCAACTTCAGAGTTTTGTTTGATTTAACATGATATTGAAGTGAAGACATGATGTATTGTCTGAACAATACATATCTATAGGGAAAAAGGAAAGCTAATTCAAGTGGTTAGATATTGATAGCTTCTGTTTCAGAGAACTTTCAAAAAGAGGAGTAAAACCCGTAAAGTAAAAGTAAGTTGTAAAATCAGGATTTGGGACCTAGGGTGGCTGGGCAATTTGCTTTTATTTTCTGTACTAGCCAAGTATGATACTGATTGAAACCTAAGTAACATAGCAATGTTGTTAAATGGCAGCGCCATGGCAGAATGGCATCATGGATTTTTTTGCCAACCGCCATAGGCAATTTGTGAAGGGAGGCCCGTATGGTGGCGCCATAGGCCACAATGGCATGCTTATATGACAGAATTTTGGCCTTCCGCCATATTCTGCCATCCACCATTGATAGCACTGTAACATAGTGTATATGATGCAGTCCAGGAATCCGTTTAGGTTTAGATTAGATGGAAAGATGGAAATTATGAAAATATGTTAGGTAGGTAGGTCAGATCATGGTTGTTAAAATCGCATTCCAACTCATAAAATTGCATGAGCTCATGCGTTCACATTCATGAACCTGTTCAATTCACAATCAAACTCGTTTTTGAGTAGACTCAGGTAAATTCAAGCGAATTTAGCGTTTTGAGTCCCATGCTTGAATTTAGCGTTTTGAGTCCCATTTTTTACAGAACAGAGTTAGGGATTTTCTTCTCTTCTCCATGTTTACATCTGTCGCTTGCTTGCTGCTAGCTGTTTTGCTCATGGCTGCCGCTTGTGCCTCCGGTCATGACTGCTGCTTGCTCTGTGAGAAAAGTGGGTCAAAGATGACCCGATTTACTAAGGAGAAAGAGAGCTCTAACAGGCCAACACTAAAAGGCACTATACTTTTTTTTTTTTGTTGACATTAGCAAATTTTGTATTTTTTGACCTCACGTTTCTTTTTTACCTAACACTAAACGACACTGATAATAATTCGGCCCTCACGGTTTCAACTATTGGACCTTACTCATACGAGTTTTTAATTTCTTTTAATCAAAATTTAGGAAAAAATTTAATTTAAATAAATACAAATCTAGATACAATATAATCAAATTATAATCATGTTTTATTTTCTAATCAAATTTAAATAAAGATTTTTTAATTAAGATATATTTGAAACCAAAATAAAATATTTTTAATTAAGACATTTTAAAATTTTAATTTTAACTTAATAACAGAAAGCTAGAAACCTTCCTCTCTTGCATGTTGTCTGATATTAATTGTGATATATAATATGATGTATTGTGCATGTAAGATATAAAAAAATTATGATAAAATTTTTGTATGATATAATTTCTATTATTTATTAGTTTTTTAATAATATTTTATACTAGGTAAATTTTTATGAGTTTATGAGTTGACTCTACGAGTCAAGTTTACAGAGCCAGAGGCTCCAAGAGTTTACGTAAGCTCTCGTGTTTGATAACCTTGGGTGGGATGAAGATTGTGTAGCAGGAGTCCACCTCTTTATTGAGAAATCTGATATGATCAGAATGAATTATATTCCTAATTTGTGCACAAAAAGAAATCTAATTCCTAGGGGGAAAGAACACCAAAAGATAGTTTTTGAATATATTAGTTCTCTTTGCTGATTTCTTAATTCTGTTGAAATTACATAGAAGATATTTATTATTTTAGATCCAATATGTAGCTAGAGGCTCCACGAGTTTACGTAAACTCTCGTGTTTGACAACCTTGGGTGGGATGAAGAGTTTGTGTAGCAGGAGTCCACCTCTTTATTGAGAAATCTGATATGATCAGAATGAATTATATTCCTAATTTGTGCACAAAAAGAAATCTAATTCCTAGGGGGCAGTGTTGTTAAATTGCGGTTATGGCGGCGCTATGGCGGAATGGCGTTGCCGTTTTTTGATAAAACGCCATCAAATAGCGGTGGCGTTGCAGGTTGCACATGGCGGCCGCCAGCAACATGGCGGGTATGGCGGAAAAAGGCGTTTTTTAAAAAAAAAAAAAAAAAAAAGGGAAATGGGCCACAGGCCCAACCCGACCCAACAAAAAATAAGGGTTTTTAACCCTAATCAAAACCCGCGACAGAGAACATTGTTCTCAGCTTCTGTTAGTTGCGCGTCACTCCCTCTCCTCCCTCTCCTCCGACGATACTGCTGCTTCCGACA
The DNA here is from genome assembly GCA_026413185.1 of Pueraria montana var. lobata. NCBI lineage: Eukaryota > Viridiplantae > Streptophyta > Magnoliopsida > Fabales > Fabaceae > Pueraria > Pueraria montana. Next base: position 41,106,417 of record CM048649.1, on the reverse strand, counting down.
GCGACCTCTACGCCGGCGGCAACTTCACCGGCAACCTTGTTCAGCTCCGGCGACTGCCATACTGGTGCGTTGTGCTCTGCTTTTTGGTTTTTTTTTTTTTATCTTCTTCTTCCTTCCTCCGGCGAGGGACATGCTCCGGTACATGATGATAACAATGAAGAGGATTATGTTGGAGTTGCAGAAGATGATTAGAGTCTTTATTTTATTTTATGTTTGCATTATGCTTCTATCATTTTGTTATTTTGAACTCTTTAATGAGTGTGTTAGGTTATCATTGTTCTTAGTTCTTGTTTTGAACAATTAGACTCTTTATATGTCATGTTTTTCATTTATATGTACTGTTTTTAAGTATTAATATCTACTGTTTTTTAAGTTTTTTTTTTTTTTTCTTCTATATTTACCGTTATATCTACTGTTTTTTTTACCTTTTTAATTTATGTCTACTGTTTTGTTAGTACTTATATATATATATAATTTTTTTTTTTGGTCCGCCATGGCTTCCGCCATTTTCCGCTACGCCATCTGCCATATAAATATGGCGGATTTTTGGCTTTCCGCCATCCACCATTAACAACATTGCTAGGGGAAAAGAACACCAAAAGATAGTTTTTGAATATATTAGTTCTCTTTACTGATTTCTTAATTCTGTTGAAATTACATAGAAGATATTTATTATTTTAGATCCAATATGTAGCTAAAACAGACTAGACCCTTCAATGGCTTAGGCCTTGCTTGGATAAGTTTCTCCATAAGCACTTATAGAAGAAGAAAATAAGAGAGAAAAATGAAATCATAAGCTAAAGATAGCTTCTGCATAAGTTAAAATCTGTTTCGTGATAATGCAGAAGCTATTTTTAACTTATGGGAGAAGCTTATTTCATTTTTCCTTTTTATTTTCTTCCTCTATAAGTGCTTATGAAGAAGTTTATCCAAACAAAGCCTTAATGACTTTCTAATAACTTTTGGACTTCCTATAATTATTTACCTATCCCCCTAATTGCAAGATTGCACTTTTCTAGGCTAAGTTAACTTATAAAATCTATAGAATAATGGCTCTTGAGTAACTAAAATATCTAACACTCAACCAATACAAATTTAAGAGTCAGCTACATAAAGAATGCACCTTTATTCTCCATCAATTTTTCTTTGAATCAATGTAAACCAATTGGACACAGAAGTATGTAACAGGTTACGAAGTTTTATGTGTTATTTTATTGACCTATTGCTAAAGTTAAGTAGATCATGGTGGAAAAGTATCAAAGCTTTGAAGCACTAACATTAAAGAAAGCAAATTTTGTTTGTGTCTCACATGTACTCCATTCTTTGGTATTTGACACTACCTTTGAAGAGTAATTTTTAGATTAAATAGTAAGTTTGCATCAATTGTACACTTTATAAACATAAGCACAAGTCAAAATAGAGTTGTATTGTTGTATATGTTAATTATTTTGTTATTTATATAATTCTTTGTCCTTATTTGTTTAGATTTTCATTGTGTTCCATGTCCACATATTTGCTTCACAATTCAAGCTTTACATAGTGCCTAACTAATTATGATTTAGCTTTGAGCAATCAGGTGTACATGTTACTCTGAACCTTTATGTTTAATCAACTACAAAATAGCTAAATGCTATGAGTGTTTGCTACTATTTTGTCTCATGGTTCTGTAATATTTGGTGTTTTTTTGTTTAAAATTATTGCTGATATATGGATTGTCGCATATTTTTAATTTTCAGTTGATCATCAGGTCACATGAAGGTCCCGATGCCAGGGAAAAAAGGGATGGTTTTGGAGGAATGGATGAAGGTTACACTATTGATCATATTGTAGATTCTGGAAAGCTGGTCACTGTGTTTAGTGCTCCAGATTACCCACAATTTCAGGTTTGTTAATAATTCTCTTGGCTGCACATATGGTTTATACTCCAAATCTTTTCCTGATGTAACAGGTCATTTTAACTGGTTACATACTGCAAGCCTATACAAATTTTGCTGATGTGAAAAATAATATCTTTGTTTTGGGCAGGGGAGGGATGTGTATGAAGGGATAGAATCATTCATGTGTTGAGTGGGTAAACATATAAAATAACATACATTACTTGTCAATAGCCATTCTCCTTTTAAAGGCTGACTTTATTTGTGTGAATTGGTATGATATATAAAAATAGGAACAATAACTCATCTAGGATTCAATTAATCATTCTGGTTGAGCCTTTCCATAATGGTAGTTTTTCACTGCATTGCGACTTAGTTGCCCCAGGTTCTAGTTGTGGAAACAACCCTTTTGTCTATGGGCTGAGGCTGCATATATCTGTCCCTCTCCAGACCCCACGTTATTGGGAGCCTTATACTCTAGATTGCCCTTAAATTTTTTGAAATGCATTGTTGATATTTTCATTGCATTCCTTTGTCATTTATATGTTAACCTGAACATTGTAGCTATCTAGAAAATGTATATTGGCTCTTATAGGAAAACAGGTGACCACAACCAGGTAGTTAAAATTATGTGTCAACTCGTAAGATTGTATTGGTCATATGATCACATCTACAATTGGCAATCCCGATCTCTGGCTGGAAATCGTTTCTTTTTTTGAATTGGCAGTATTGCAGAGTAAACTCGGGATTGTGTGATCCCACCATGTTTCATGTTAATCCATTTTTACGCCTAAACCTGAAAACCCATGGGTGACTTGTTTTTTACCTGGTTCCACAAAAACCCTAGACAACAATGTTTTTTTTTTTTTTTTTGGTTCATTTCAGTTGCGTCTCTCTTCTGGTTCTTGTATTAACTTCACTGCCTCTTCTGTCATTCCCTTTGTTCTGTTCTGTGGATCTGCCTCGTATCTCTTCTCACATCTCCTTCCTTTTGCTGTTCTGCCTCTATCTCACACTCTCTCTGCCTTGTTTATTCTGCCACACAAGTGCCGAAGTTTGCCTCAGTCTCTCTGTTCCGTTGTCTTTGTTTTGCTGTTGCTGCACTAAAAATTGCTTTATAAGCTAGTGGTGATGGTGATGCTGTTAGTTCAAACTCAGCTAATGCTGGCACTGCTAGCTCTGGTACTAGTTCTACAACTAGTGTGTCGTTTAGATTGCCAATGAATGCTCCAGGAAACAAGAGTGATGTGGCATGGAAACATGGGATTTCAGTTGAAGACGCTAGAAAGATTCAATGCAAATATTGTCTGAAGGTAGTAACAGCAGGTGCTTATAAGTTGAAGCATCACTTGTTTCAAACAAATAAGGATGTTGAACCTTGCAAAGCTACTATTAATGTTGTGAGGAAGGAAATGTAGGACATTGTCTATGGTGTGAAAGCAAAAGTGAACAAAAGATCAAGTTCAAGTAGTACCCATAATGGGAATCTTGAAACTAGTGAAAAAGAAGAAAGAGCAATGAAGTGGTTGATGTTGAGAAGTGTGGAAATATTTTTAGAAAAATACGAGCACCCAAGCCACAATCAATATCTTGTATAAGAGGAATGTAAGAGACCAAACTTGTCAAGCAATTGTGATGTTTTTCTACAATGATGCCAAACGCCCATACCATTCAATGTGACAAGAGATTAAGAATTCCCTATTATGTGTGAATTAATTGCTAAACATGGCCAAGGGTTTATGCCACCGTCCTATCACAAGATTAGAGTGAAGTATTTGAAGAAACTAAGAAAGAAGTACAATTGACAATGAAAGAAAGTCGGGTGCACCATAATGACTAATGAGTGAACTGACAAGAGGACAATATTTAACTTCTTGGTGAATAACCCTAAAGGAATGGTATTTTTGAGGTCTATCGATGCCTCTAAAATAGAAAAAACATGAAGTCTTTAGATGCCTGATGAAGTTGTTGAAGAGATTGGTGAGGAAAATGTAGTTCAAGTTGTGACTGACAATGAGCTGATGGGGAGATGACAAGACGTAGATGCATAGAAAGACAAAATTGTGTTGGACCCCTTGTGTGGTGGCAGTTGCATGTTAGAAAACTTTGAGGAGATACCCATTTGTGAGGAGACAATTCCAAAGGGATAGGAAAATTGCAACTTATATCTATTCGAGGACTTCTCTCATTTCATTTCTTTGTTGCAACACTTCACGAAAGGCAAAGATTGAACGAAGCCTATCATTATTATGTTCTTGAAAATGTATTATTTGCGTAACTTTACTTTTTCCTCTGAGGTACCTACATAACTTTACAATTGAATAAACATAGAAATTAAGAAATAAATCAATAAACCACTGGTCAGAGCAAGTTTATGACTAGTCATATAATACTTATTCTATATACAAAATAGTTATAAATTTGGACCTTTAATGAACTCTGTCTGTCATCAGTTATGAAAATCTCATTTTGGGATTTAGTACTTTTGCTTAAATTCACTTTCAGAAGCAATAATGGTTTTTGCAATGACTAAGATCTGGAATGCAGATCAGTTCAGAGAGGCATTGCTTTGACTGTGAATATTAATAAATTTCATTGTTAAATGTTGGAGTTTCTTTATCCTTAGAACTGTTTTTACTTCAGGCAACAGAGGAGAGGTATAAGAACAAAGGTTCCTATGTTGTCCTTGAACCCCCGAATTTTGACAATCCTATATTTCATGGATTTTCAGCAGTTACTCCAAGGCCGAAGGTAAAGAAATCTTACTCATCTGATGTCTAATGATTTTTCTAGACATTAAATTAAGGACAAAACTTATATACAGTACCCATAGTACGGTTAGTGTTGTTCTCTAATTAGATTTGGAGTTTCACTTTAATGGATTCCTTTATTTTGCGTATTACCAGGTGAAATTTCAAATCTAATTAGAGAATAGCACCAATAATACCTATAGTATTGTATCTAAGTTTTTTACTTGAATTAATGGGTTTAAATTACATGAAATGTTCAGTTTGTAGTAATTAAATGTGTATAAAGTTGATAATTGTATCCTTGTTCTGTGGTGCAGGTGAATGCCTATTACGATTACGAAGAGGTGATAGACTCCGATGAAGAATTGGACTTGGCTTCCATGGTAACTAGCTGAGGATTTTTTGTGAGAAGAAAATGTTAAGAACTTGTCAGATTTGTAAAAATTGTATTGTTATTTTTTGAAATACAGCTTTTATCATCAACTTATATAATTATTAATTATTATCCGATTTATTAAGTTTGTAAAATCAATCAATTGACCCCAAAAGTAGTTACTGAACAGTTCAGTTATGACAACTGTAAAATTGGAGTTACAGAAACTTGCTGGTTCATAATCCGGTGCACGTTTTCAGTTAGTTTTCCTAGGTACTAGTCCTTGTGGCAACTTAGGGTCTGTGTTCTTGGTTGTTTATATCCAAATTATGTTTGTAATTGTGAATTATGAATTAGTGAAATTATTCATGTTTGCGAGGAAAACAATTCCAATTGGTCAACTAAGGTGGTATTCATGACCCGTCAAGAAAGTCATATTGTTGAACATAAGGAAAAGTATATACAACATGCTACTAAGGTAATATCTGGTCTAGCTTTCCTTAGAAAGAAAAAATTGTACTAAGCACATTGAAAAATAAATAAATTTAAGGAGTTTAATTTTTATAAAAAAGTAACTTATATTAAAAATTTAGATAATAGAACTTAAGAAAATATTAAATAAATATTTATGTCAATTTTTTTTTTAATTTGTTACTTTAAAATATGTTTCACGAACATAATAATTAAAAGTTATGATTTTATAAATATATAATTAAATTTTAAATAATTCATAATATTTTATTTTAGTTAATAATTAAAAATAGAAATTAAAATAGATAAAAATTCAGCAATTAATCTACAAGAAAAATAAAAGATAAATTGACAATGCAAAATATTGAACTTTATATTGACTAAATAACTTCCATAACATGTGCTTTATATATTGTTTCTCATACATTTTTATAGTTTATGCAGTAAAAATGTAAAGAATTTTTTACACTATCATCTAATCGTAAGTTGTCATATGTAATAAATTTGTAGAGTTTTAAATAATTACCTAAAAAATCATATTTGACATTCACATTATCATCTAGTCATAAATTGTCATGTATGAGAAGTTTTTTTTTAATTTTACAATAATCACCTTAAGTCATTTACCACGATTTATGATTAGTTGATAGTATAAAGTATTTTTTTTTACACTAACTTTTAATTGGGTCCACCATTCTAATTGGCATTATAAAAAATTAACCTCAGACACCAAATTAGAGGTGCAAACAATGAAATGGTGTGCTTCTAAAATGTGTTTTTAACACAACTGAGGCAATTGTGAAAATTTTCTAAAGTTTCAATCTTCTGTAGAGTCAAATAATTGAAAGAGGCTCGTGAAAGAATACCAATTTTAATAATATTCTTTGCCTTTAAAAAATTAATAAAATATACATAATATATTAAAAATTATTACATTAATAAAAACCAAATTATATTTTTAATTTAAATAAACTCATGCAATGCATAAGTGTTACATCTACTATACAGTATAACAAACTCGTTCATGTTACAATTAATTAATTTTGGGAAAGATTAGTAAGTTTTGGTAGCATTGGGTTTAAATTATGAAATATTGATGCAAATATAGCAGAGTATTGTGTTAACAACCAACTCTGCTACTATATTATGGTGTGATTTTCAACAATTAGGAAACCTTACCTAGATGCTAAAAATTGTAAAGCTTGACTTGAGAAAATGGGTCAAAATTTTAAATAAAATATTAACAGAATTCAGAGTTGGTAGAACTTGACATGAATCTGGCTTGAGGGTATATCCTACTATAAATCATGGTAAACTAGTTCGTCATGAATCTATTCTGATTGCTCAAATGGAACTCGAACAAACAACTGTCCATGCAAGGTCACCACAGCTGACGTATGCTGAGTATCAATTCTTGAAGGCAAGCTGACAACCTGGATTAATTAAAATATTTGAATTAGAGGAATAGAAAAAGTAGAATTAAAAAATGTGCCAATATGACTCTTAAAATATGGAAAGCACAAGCTATTTATTGTTAACAATAGGAGTGCTAACAACATATTCTTTAACACGCTCTTACTAACACATACTCTATTATTGGTTGAAATTTATCGAAAACTACAAAACCAGGAGATAAATACTGACAACTTGTTATAAAAGTGGTAGCTTCACAACTTTTGTGGGAAGAATAAAATCACAGCAAGTGTAGACCATAGATACAAAGATATTGTTAGCGAATTAAGTTGAAAATTAAACAATTTTGAAAAAAAAAAAATTTAGATAGATCCTACTCATCATAACAGAAAGAGAATTAACCTTCTTGAAAGGGGTCACCCCCCATGGATTGTCAGAATGCTCCGGCTCACCGCTTATGACCAAGCGTCCAGCTGGGTCTGATTGAACACGCACCTGATTTCATAAAGTAAATAGATTAACCTCTATTCAAATGCACTTGGGTAAATTTTATACTTAAATTCATAGCTTATTGCATCAAAAACTAAGATAATAAAGGGAATGTTTCACAACTAGCAGACCTTACAAACAATAAATACTAGAAAGAGGAAAATGTAAAATGGATCAATGAAAACTCTGAACCCCATATGCCAATCTTTGATTTAAAAAAAAAAAAAAAAAGTAAACACGCAAATTTGAATGAAGTATTTTGTTAGAAAAAAAGAAAAAAGATAGCAGGGCCAGCAGCTAGAAATTTTCCAGTGTTCATGTGCAGGTATGTAGCTCAAAAACTGTTGATGCCATCTTTGTATGCATTAAGTTCATTATATTATATTATATTTATATATGAAAAGGAGGATGACACTACTAGTATGCTTGCCAATTTACCATGAAACAGTGAAAATTATACACCAAAATTTCAACATAAGTGCAGAATTATTACTGAGAAAAAACATAACTCGGCTTATTACCTCTTCCCGCAGAAGGCCAGGAACTAAAGCATAGACCTCAAAACAATCTTTCTGTAACACAAAGTGTTTGTTTGATGAGTAAATTACATAATTACACAGATTATATTCTATCTGAACACAAGATAAACTTACAGTTTTTTGCACATTGATTTTTACCCAATCAGCAGGAGGTCCAATGTCAACCACAGATGTGTCCAATCTAAGCCCACCACACATACCAACAGAGGCAGGCAAGTCAGCAAATGAACCAAAATGCCAAAGTAAACACCTCTATCAAGAATATAAATTAATAACACATTTCATGGGTTGTCAACTATACAAATAGATTAAGAAATTAACTACAAATCACTCATGATAAGAGAAATAAAGTAACATGTGTCTTAACTGTGGTTTAGATGGTTTACTATGTGCCACTTTGGCTGCATTAACCGTGTCTGATGATTTCTTGCGTTTAAGTACATCTGAGCCAATAGGGGTGGGGGAGAATCTTTAGAATCATTCAGCACGATAATAAGTTAAAAATGATAGCAATATGATGAAGGACCATACTGATGCTTCTAAGCTGCTTTTCACGCTTTTGCATAGACAGAGAATTCCTATCCTATGAAAAATAAAGTATTAAACAATTATTTGCCAGTAAAAATAAAATTGAGAACATGAATCACACCATCACAAGTTAACCAGACCTTAATAATAGGATCACTAACTTCACCATTGCCAAGGAGACGTTGTGAGTGCCAACCCTGCATAGCCCTTGCTGCAGCATCTCTCCGTGCCCTACCAGATGCTGAACCCTGGACACACTGAACAGGCAAGAGGGATTGTAAGACACAAGTATAGTATCAAAGTTGTACTACTTATGACATACATAGTTCCACTTGCAAAGCCTACTGCAAATGAAGGAGGAACTTTAGTGCCTTGTGAGATGAAATTCAAACCATTTTCAAATATTATTCAAGAAACTTTCACACAAAAAATGACTCAGTTAATGATGCCTTAAACCCAACATCCACTCATTACTTTCCTATGCTTAGAAGTACACCTTATCTAATGTTTGGGGAGTGGGGGAACATAGAAATTGGAAATAGACTGGTAGAACTGGACCAGTGTATGAGAAAAACTGATTAATCCTCACTGCAAATAATCAATCTCTGCACTAGTATCAATGATATATAGAACAAAGATCAAGAACGCAAGTAGTGCAAAAGAGAGGAATTCTCTCCCTCCTTCACCCAGTTATTTGAGACCCAGTTCTCTCCCTTCCAATTTCCTTCTCCCAATTCTCAGCTGACTCTAACATCCTTCCCCTATCCCCTATTTTTTACTGAATACAAGTAGATATTTCATTATCAACATAATTGGGGGTCCTACTCCCCTATTAGGCTATTAAGTATTAACCTTATTCTGTCTAACCTATACCCTTTTAATCAGGGAATCTGCTAACATAGTCATGACTAGAGGCATAAAATGAAGCCTCTTTGGAGGGGAGAGGAGACAGCTCAGTATATAATTTAATTTTGCTAAGGCAGAGACTACAAGATAATAATGCTACTTCATTTCAGAACAATCTTCAACTGATCCTGAGAAGTTAGAAGTGACACGAATCAGCAACTAAAAACTACTACTCATAAAAAACATGTCCAGCTATTTGAACTCAGAGAGACCATAAAACAAGACAGAAACATTCAAAGAATGTGCATGAGAATTTCAGCCCATTGCAGTATATAGCCAGTAGCATGTTAAATAATAAAATGGAGATGCCAAATGTGGTTTTCCAACAGGTCCATATCTTATTTCAGAGAATGGTCTAGTCAGAAGTTCATAAAGTCATCAAAGAAAAAATTGACCCAGTTGGCCATTATATAATTGCTCATGAAATGACAATATACACAATTAAATATTACCTGATTTTCAATATTTATTGGCTCTGAATGAGGAGTAATAGGCACAATCAGCTCACCACCTTTTGTTGTATGCCTTTCATAGTCAAGAAGTGCCTGGAGTAGCATATCAAAAACAGCAATAGTGAAATAGATTTTGAAGATAACAAAGTTCATAGTTCTACACAATATTTGAGATTGTTTTCTGACACTTGTCAAATAGGTAAAATGCTAATTAAATATAAGCCCATATGTCATTGAACCCTAGAACAAGGATGGTTAAAGAAAATGTACCCTATGTACTGGTTAAAAGTGCGTGTAGGGAGAAAAGGAATGGAGAAAGCATTAGACAATATTTTTGGGAAAGTAGAGTGAGTGGTAAAGTCCCTACTAGTTATAAACTTATAATAATTTGATTAGAATGCTGTTGTCTGTGAGGGATTAATAAACACCAGTGGATAGAAAGCTTTTTATTTGCAGTAGTTAATAAATCGATAACACCATCCAATAAATTCTTAAAGAATGCAATTTTTAATCAGTTGTAGTTGATAACAATTAATCAATTTTACACATCTAAGAAACAAGTGAAATAAAAGAGAAGGCAGCAGCATTTATTGTGAGAAGCAAAAGAAGCATTTGGTCTGGACCATGGGATATTGCATAAATGGCCAAAATTAAAATACTAAGTCATGCACCTATTATGTGGCCTTTTCATACTAACCATTCAAACAAATCATGATTTGCTTCTTTCACATTTCACAATATACAATGATCTCACTTTATAAAAACTACATCTTGTAAAGAAATCAAGGTAAAATCATAGGTAGGACAATTTTTTGTTGCCATCCTTTGAAAAAATTTCAATTTACAGAATTTAGAAATGAACTGGATAATTGGAACTAACAATTCGGTTATTTAATTTCCATTCTTATCAAATACCCCTTAATTTATGATCTTAAATTATTTGGTTTTGTATAAAAGGCAACAGAAACATCTCCAAATAAAGAAAAATAAAAAACATCATAAAAAATTAACACATTCCAATCTCTTCATATGTATGCAAAAAATTCCACTCCTATGATAACAGAAAGAGACAGCCTCTGGAAAATCTAGCACAACTTAGAATAATTTAACTTCTCTTTCCAGAACTCTGAAGGAAGTTTGGTGATAACACTATGGTTTCCTAGCAGATAATTTGTTAAGCAGCAACCAAAGTTCTGTTTTATTTAAAATATATATATATATATATATATGACTCCATCTTTAATGGGTAAACCATCTGCCATGCAGCATGCTACTATTTATGCCACAGTATATTATACTCGAGTCATTTAAACATTTCTATTATGAATGCTGGTAAGAATTATAACCAAGAGAAATATGACAGAAATATAATGATAATTGTGCGGGCCCACAACATAAATCTAGAATAATTTGCGCTGTAACACAATATAGTTGTAGTACTCAATTCATACCAATCAGGAAAAGTATGATATAAAATATTTGACAAAGAAATTTTGGGCAAATGCACATCATCTAGATCAACATTAAAATTGTGTCCAAAGAAAAAGGTCTACTTTTAAGCTTACAGGAATATTGAGCAAGCATGGATATCTTGAAAACGTATTTGTCAAATAATTTTTTAAAAGAAGCAAAAGAGCTGAAGACTAATGTACACCTTATTAATCTAGAATCACCTTCTCATAAAAAACCCGAAAAGTCCATGAAACTGTGGTGCATGTCCTGCAAAAATTGAGAACAGAGAGAATTATTTTAACTTATGATAAATAACCTAAGATATCCAAATATATCACCCATGTGCATGCCCCCCCCCCCCCCCCCCCCCCCCCCCCAAAAAAAGCATAAATGTAAAGAACAACTGATAAAACATGTTGAACAAATGTTGAAAGAGTAAAAGAAATCCATATCTTAATAATGAAAAGTGCTCCAACATTATGATTTCCAATCACTATAGAAACCTATCAAGCATGCATAATTAAATAGCTTCATCCATTCCAGTCTGTTTTTCATCAAGAATTAGAACTCAGATGGACAATTCAATTTCTCTCAACACCTTTTCCAATACACAATATAACTCTTGAACAACATCCTTATAAAATAGATAGAACACACAACAAATTTAACATTCAATGACACTTAAACAGAATATAGGAAAAAAAAAGTAACACATTAATATAAGGAAAATTTTCATTTTCAAAGCCACAAAGAAGATCAAGACAAGAAACTGTAAGTTGTTCCTTACTTTGGAGGTTTGAAAGACTCTCCCACTTGCCGCCACAATTTACATGAGGTAACCTATTCATAAATATAACCCCAATTAGGCATATATCATGGCAATTGGTAACAATGAAAACAACTGCTTGTGCTTTGAACTAAACAAACTTGAAGCTTAGTGTAATTGATGTTAGTTTGCCTCAAGAAACGACCTCCAAAGAGTTCCACTTGCCCAAAAGTAAAATTGCATAATATTATTTACTCAAGAATTGAAAGTATATTCAATAGTGCAGATGCAACTTATAAGTGACACGCGAAGTTACAAACTGTTGGATGCATCATGACCAATTATTTATTTACTTCCAAATCAAAATAATTTTAATCAAACAAAATAGATTTCAGGATTGTTATGGTAGTATTTGGCAGGTAGGTATCTTCATAACAGTATTTAAGGGTGTTTTTGGTTTGTGGAAATGTTTTATGTTTCTATTTTCACTAATAATTACAAAAATACTATCAAGAATTGTTTTTTTCATTATTTACTGTACAAACCTTTGAAATAAGGAAATAAAGTGAAAACAGGATGGCTTTTTTTGTAACTATTAGTGAAAACAGAAAATATTTTCACAAACCAAAAGCACCCTCAGATACCCTGCTATCTTGAATGCTAATTTTTGGAATGCCATTGTCATGGGAATGCGGGATGCGTTGAAATCCTTGATCCCTAGATGTTGTATCTCCCATCCCATGTATATTATTTTTAATTAGGTTTAATTTTCATACTAAACATATTAAGCTTAAATACATAGTTATTTTATAAATATATCACAAACTGATGTAAGATTAACTCATGTTAAATGCCTGATAAAAGTTTAAATCTCTCTGCTCCTGTGTGCGAGAGAGAGTAAGCATGTGTGTGTGTTTATGTAATTGTTTATTTTACTTGCATTGGCTAAAAAACCTAGAATTAGTCTTACCACTGTTGAAATTTTTACAGTCCACAAAAGTGAAGAACAATCAAACCTATGGATGGTTTCAAAGAGCCAAACCAGTAACCACACTATTTGGAATTATTAAGGGCCTCTAATCTAATATTTTTACTTGTGATCACACATTTCACACAAAATTGGTTACATAAATTAGTGCTTCAGCAAAAGAAGAATGGAAAAAGAATACCTTGTCATAGCTGCCCAATCTGTTTACAGATCTCCATAACCTTATATCCAGTCAATTAAGTATTAGGATAAAGTGATTATTTCAGAGTTTGGTGCATTTGTTCCATATTTAAATGTAGAAGAAAACTTAGCAAACAGGTATAACTCACTTAAGGCAATTAAGCTCCTCTTTATAGAACTTGGGTGGTTTGAATTCCATGCTCCTCTCCCTAAAGAAATTTTCAAGCTCCTTCATAAAAGCTGATTGCTCCTCTTCTGTTCCTGACTCATTACCATCATATGAATCATCAGGATCCAAAAAGTACAAGTTCTTTGAGATCGAATTTCCATTATCTGCATGTGCAACAGCAGCCTGCTTTTCATTATCCTTATTCTCATTGTTTAATCCACTCTTGATTTCAGCTCTTACGTCAGCAGGAACGGCACGTGGTGTGTTAGGCTCATTATGACTAGAGGGTAAGGAGTTGGAGTCACCATTATTGCAAGTTTTACTATCAGCCACTTCAAAGGCTCTAGGCTTCACCTCCACGGTCGTTTCAGCAGTATCAGCATTGCTTTGACAAACATTAGCATCATTCTCGATGCCCTTATCACACTGCAGAACTTCTTCAGCTTTGCTCTTCACATCTGATGCATATTCGCCTTCGGTTTTACTTAAAACTTGAGCATTGTCCATTACAGGGACTGAGTGAAGAGTATTTTCATTATTTAGGACATCTTGTTGTGGAGTGCACTCTGAATTGGCTTCTGGTTTCGCATTTTTATCCTCCACAGGTGCCTCTACCTCTACCTCTACCTTCCCATCTTCAACATGATTCGAAGTATCCTCTATGGACACAGGAGCAGCCAAATCTTCTGGTTGAACCTGTGCTTCAACCAACTTCTGGGTTTCTTCCACAGCCAAGGGTACATTCTGCCCTGCTTCTTCATTCTCTTTTGCATCACTCATCTCCAAAATTTAACCAAACACGAGAACATGCAAAAACCTCCTACACCAACCCATTACAAGAATTGAAGACAAATAAGAGGTGAACAAAAAAAACAAAAAGATTGAAGGAACCCTTATCCGAAAAACCCCCACCCTCCATTTTTTCTCCAAAAATTTTTAAAAAAAAAATAAGAAACTTTAAAAACAGGGAGAGGGAAAATTTCGCTCACACACACACATACAAAATCCCCAGAGAACAAAGGCTAGTTTTTCATCCACCATTGCAGGCAGCCAAGGCAAATTCATAAAGCTACAAAAAAAATTGATTTCTCGGAGTTCTTTGTAGGCGTTCAAATTGAAATGAAAAAACAAAAAAAGAAAAGATAAGAAGACAGAAAGTAATGCAGCATTACCTATATTGAAATTCAATCGTATAGCAGAAGAAAACCCAATAATGGCAGAAGCAAAAGGGTTGATTTGATAAACCCTAATTCTGTATAAAAAAAAAATTGTACGAGGACAAATTCCAAGTTGCCACGCCATTTTAAATTTTAACCTTTTATTTAAAAATAACCAAGTAAAAATTATGATTTAAATATAAAAAATTACCAAATTACATTTTTAATCCTTAAACTTTTATTTTTCATAAGTTAATGTCTTTAGAATTTTTAAAAGCGGAAATGGTCTTTCACACATACTGTAAAGACAAAAATCACAAAAAGAGATTGAATTATGATTTAAAAAAATTGCAAATTTTTTTGCAAAAGGACTATTGTTTGTTGAGAAAGTTTAAAACACACGTTTTTTTATTGGCTAAATTGTAATTTTGGTCTTCCTAGTTTCACAAAATCGCGATTTTGGTCTCCATATTTTTAAATGGTAAGATTTGGTACCCTTGGTTTCAAAAAATCACGATTTTGGTGTCTTTGTCTATTTGCTAGTGATGACCGTTAGTTGATAATTGTTGACCGTCAATTAGATGACGTGACACGTTTAGGATGAGCAGATTAAAACATAAATGTAATTAATTTTTAATTAAAATACGTGACAATTAATTTATTAAAATAGAGAAATTAAAAGAATTGTTGATAGACCCTTGTTCCAAGTTTGCTTCTTCCACGACCAATCTTTCTCGCTTCGACTTGTCATCGTCTCGAACCCCTAGCCGTCATCCTTCTTCCATAACGCCTCTTCCCAATGTTTCCCTCTCCTCGAAACCGTTCCATTGAACCTATCAACCCGAACCCTAACCTTGTAACGTCGAACCCTAACCCATCTTCCCATTGCGAACCTTAATGTCACCTTAATCGCATATAGAGGTTTGTAATCTGCAACCCATTTTTCGATTTGGCATTATCATCTTAGAGTTTCCATGGAAAGCAGTTCAGCCTCATATAGTGTTGGTTCTGGACCTTGAAGTCGTAGTGCTTTGTGTCACTGAAACTTAGAGGCTCCTTTGATGACGTCATGGACTGAGGATAATCCAGGAAGTAGGTTTTTTGGTTGTGGATTGTACAGGGTATGTAACATTATGTATAATGGTTTATCAGATTCATTGTTGTGCAATAATGAGTTTTGTTGATTGCAGGTATCAGGAAGAAAAAGTTGTCGTTATTTCCAGTGGCTTGATGATGAAATGAATGCTCATGTGAAGAGGATCGTTGTGGCCCTTGTAACTTGCCACATCAGTTCCTTTAAGTGAGCCCCAGGATGCCTCTTTCTGAAGTTACTGTACAGGTGCCTGACACAAAGCCGATGCTCAACATTTTCACCCAACTCCTTAATGACATTCACCAGTCCCTGTACAAGACAAAAAGCCTAACAATTACTTGCATTTAATGATATTGAAATTACGTCATCAAGCAGCTGGAAGATTAAACATACCTTTTGTTGGTCAGATATAAAAGCCCATTTTTTGGTCTAAATTCCATCAAAGTCAGCTAATAACAAGTCAACAAACCATTTCCATGAATCTGTAGTTTTAGCCTCTACCACTGCATATGCAATAGGGATCATTTGGTTATTGCCATCTTTCCCTATAGCTGTCAACAAGTGCCCGCCAAAATCACCTTTTAAAAAGCAACCATCTAACCCAATCAATGGTCTACACGTGGTTACGACAACCTTACATGCCTCCAGACACACATAGAATCTTTCAAACACTGGACCTTGTTACCCATGCTACATTTGATTACAGCTGTACTATTTTTGTTAGATGAAATTATCTCATCAGCATAACTTCTCAGGTGGCGGTATTGAATTCTAGTTGCACCTTGTATTTTTTCTAGATCCCTTCACTTAGCTCTATAAGCTTGATGCAGAGACAATTTACAACCCCATCTCTCAAGTGCCATAGCAATCAACCCTCGTGTCTTCATGTTTAGGGTATGCCTTACTAAAGTCATGAATTTTTCACTTAACCACTCTGTAGTCACCTGCCTGTTTTTAGCTGTCCTAAAGCATGTGTGGTCATTTATGAAAGTAACCACCTGCCAATGATTTTTCTTATTTGACTTGCTGACCCTTAAGCTAAATGGACAACCACGCATGCACTTAACACAAATCTCTTCAAATCGTTTTGCTTAACCACCAGATTTTTCTTGTTGATCATTGCAAATGTTTTCACAACTTCTTTAATCTCATTCTTTGAATTAAATATCAGCCCCTTCTCAAAACGAACATCTGCATCATTCTCAGACATTCTAAACCTGGGATATTTCTTCAACTCTGTCCCTTCATCATCACTCCCTGGTGGGGTCTCCAGCACATCACTGTCACCATCCTCATCGTCAAAGTCAACTACTGTAGTTGGTTATTCATTTTTAGTGAATGGTGCATCAAAATCCCAGGTGTCAGGGAATATTTCTTCATGCACAGGTTGAGGTGGAGGCTGAGTTTCAGCAAAAAGTTATGGATCTAACACACTGGTCTAGTCCAGTTCTCCTTAAAGTCACTATCATCTAATGATGTGTATTCACTATCAGGGTCATCTTCAGCATCATATTCCTCATCTTCACTATCACTATCTTCCAAAGCACCCTTACCTTGCACCTCACAATCTTTATCACCCTCAACCTCCACCTCCCCTTCTTTGGCCCCCTCACCCTACACATCACCAACACCCTCTGTTTCATGCTGCCCTTGATTGGCATCCTCACCCTACACATCACCCTCACCTTGCACACCATCCTTATCACTTTCAGCATCATCAATCACAATAACATCGACATCTTCTGTTTCCAAATAATTTTTTCCTCTTCCTTTAGCCAACCCTTCATGAAGTATTGGAACATCAATTAGATGCTCCACAAATATTTCAACAACATCAAACCCTCTGCAATCAGTAGCCAGCTTCAACACATCATTGTCACTATTTAATGGCCTCAACCCGCGACTGACTACAAATCTAGGATGTCGGTACCATAGACATTTGAAATGCTTGGATCCCATTTTGTCAAGCAGCTTCGTGATGTCAATATATGACATCTCATCCACATCCCAAGTCCATTTTTCTTCAGTAAAAGTACCCTTCACATACATGGTACTTGGCTCATAAATAAACATCCCAGAGTGGTGTATTCGCAACCTCACTCTGTGCACTTCAGTAGACCTAAAATTAAATCAAAACAACAACCACAAATGCCCCTACTTAATAACATAACCACCCAACTAACATATTAAATACACCCATCTTTCAAACACTATAGTCACATCCATATCAGATAACATACACCACAACATCACAATAAAACAGAATAAACCAATCAACTTTTTTTCCAATAAACAAGTCAAAATAGGGACTTGTGTTTGCAATTAAATTGAATTTGATGCCCATTTTGTAATATTTGACAAAGACAAGCCCTAAATATGAACACGAGACCCTAAAAAAATATATTCACAGAGTGTCCCTACAACACATCATATGCTTCACATAGATTCCCCCACCCACGACATTCACTATTAAAATACCCCTAACCCTGGACCACTTGCAATAAAATAACCAATTCCACAACAACAAAATATTCCCTTTACAGTGTCAGGAATCTAACCTCGTACAGTAAACCGACTCGTGATTCCTCCTACCCATCTTCGCTACGTGAGATTCACGTCCACGGGAAGAGACGTCGCCAGCCATCGATCTCGAACAACGACGCTCAGGATCAAATGTGGGTCACTCTCAGTGCCTTACGAGTCTCTCTCAATGAACACAACCACGAATTGGTCCTCTTAGCAAATTAGAGTCAAATGTGAGAATATAGTATAAAAGAGGGTCTTCAGCAGTTAAACGGAACCGTTCCTTGTCATTGGTTAAAAATTAGGCTCATTAATGTTAATTTACTAATTAACAGGCACCTAACAACTAATCAACACAATACATGACACAGCACAGGTCAATGTCAAATTCTAACGGTCAACGCCAGCAAACAGACAGAGATACCAAAATCGCGATTTTCTGAAACCAGGGGGACCAAATCTTACAATTTAAAAACAGGGAAACCAAAATCGTGATTTTGTGAAACTAGGGGGACCAAAATTTCAATTTAGCCTTTTTAATTTAGGTACAAAAGGACTAAGTTTCTTAAAAATGTAAATCACCACTCAAGGTTAATTAAAAAGCAGGTAAAAGAAATGAGAGATAAGACACGAAGATTTTTACACTGGTTCTTCTCTACCAAGACTACTTCCAATTCTTGACAACCCACCAAGTTTCCATTAACTTTTCACAAAGTTACAAGTATTGTTCACTACCACGTCTGACTCAACCCAAGTAGCTTTATACTAGCCTCTCCAAGCTAATAACCCAAGTATTATTTACTACCAAGTCAGTTCTAGTTCTAAAACAAATCAATATATGGGTGCACATAAATATAGCTCACAAATTTACAAGGTGTTTTGAGAGCTTTTACAACTTAAGAGAATTTTGAAAACAAAGAGAATGAATGCTTGAAAGATAGCTTCGTTCAGAGCTCATAACTTTATAACTTCAGCACTTCAACTCTTCAGGTATTTATAGCCTTGTTGTGAAGTAACCGTTGTCTCTAAACGGTCGTTTTATTCCGTATGTGTATCGTCTGAAGTTGGGGTGTCTGTTAGAGCATTTAATGCTTGTCACCAACTTGTTACACTTAATACTGATAAAGTATTCTGCTTATCTTTCTTGAGGGGTACTTCATATCTTGCTTCAGAGGTTAAATCAACTTTTGCTCAAACAAGTACACTTCACAAGTTGTGGTGCATCTTTTTATGTAGAAAGAAAGTTTGAACTTAACTTTTCTCCACTTTCTTCACTTCGACAAATCCTATGAAGAATATTCAGACATTCCCTGCACAAAGGATCAAATACCCAGAGCATTAACTATGTCTTAAATGCTTACAAAACTAGCGTTTGTCTGCTATCGTCTGTTTCAACATACGCATATGCAACACATTCGTCTGATAGCATTTTCAGATGCAACTTTTTAACTTAGTATTAATTTGCATCAAATCACAACCATTAAGGGACTTGATTTGTCTTATGACTCAACACACACTAAAATTGTTAATGCTTTTGCTAGCATGGCTAATGACTACCACATAATAACTAATTAGTCATGTAAGCAACCAATTCCATTTATTTTAAAAATCTGAGGACAAAATCACAATTTTTAAAAAGTGTAGGGATTAAAACTAAGTTTGACTAATGGACTGTTTGGTTCAAAGGAAGGGAATTTAATGGAAGGATAGGAAAGGAAGCGAATGAATTTTGATTAAATATGTTGTTTGGTTAAGAGAAGGGGAGATGAGAGGAGGTGAGGAGATTTTAATGGAGGTAAGGGGAAGTAACTATTTTTTTTTTAGTTCTCAATAGGAGGGAAGGGATTTTAAAAATTAATTTACTTTTATACCCCTATAATTTTGGATTTCAAAACATAAGTAGGGTTATCTTAGTCAATACACTTTGAAATGTTTTAAATCTCCTTCTCTTCTCTCCTAATCCCCCAATTTTGGAGGGAGCAAAAACTAGATGAGGAGAGATTTTGCTCCCTTCCATTCCCCCCTCCCTTTCTAAAAATTGAACCAAATAAGAAAGGTTTAAAAAAAAAACCTCCCTTTGTAACATCTTCAAATTTTATAAATATATATTGTTTCTAAGATAACAAAAGAAATAAATGATTAAATTCACAATTCATTTCTAAAAAAAAATGTATTTTTATAATGTCAAGGATATATTTATATGTATAATATATATGTAATAATAAAAATATAAAAGAGAGAAAAGAAAGTAATTAATCATAGAAGTAAAAGACATTCATAAAAGTACATATTATTATAAATTATAAATTAAAACAATTGAAACAAATATATATGCTGCTATGTTAAATATGGTCAAAGACAACTCAAAGGATTGACGCAATGGTGTAAGGCTCTACTGCATTCACATGTGGGGAACATCCATTTAACAGGAGAGTCCGTGTTCGATTTTTTCCGTGTGAAAAATTCTCTTGGACCAATGGCAGTCACGCACCACGAGCAAGATTAGTTTCTGACCCAGTAGATTGGGGGACACCCGTGATCTTTTATCCAGGACAAAAAAAAATATGGTCACGTACTCATAGGGGTTTCCTCACGTGCTTTTCTTTATATCTTCATATATTTAAAAAAAAACAATAGAAAAAATAGAGATGAAGATAAGCACACGTTGCACACATATTAGAAATATATTAAAAAAAAAAAAATAATAACGGAAGATAAGAACGGTGGCTCATGCTTAATGAAGAAGTAACGAGTCTTATACTTAAAATGAAAACCAGAGAGAGAGAAATAGGAATCCAAATAAGAAATGGGGGTCTCATACTTGAAAAGAAAAAGAAAGAGAGAGAGATATTAGATGAGAACCGAAGAAATCTGAGAAAGAAACAATAGTACCAGACAAAGGCTTGTTTCACGTTAGAGATTCAAGGGAAAGAATGAGAAAATAAGAGAAGAAAAAGGGGATGATTCGGGACTTTCAATAAGAATAGAGCTCAAGACAACAACTGATTTTGAATGGTTTCTTTTTCAAGGGAATACCAGGTGACAATAGATGCCCTTGAAACTTAACAATCTCTCTATTTGGTGTGGATATAATTATTACCACATAATTTAGAATTAATAAATGATTTTTGTTTTATTTTTCTTTTCTTAAATATTTTGATAAATCTTTGTTTGAATATATTTTAGTTTGTTTTGAGGTATGAAATTCTTTATTAAAAATTCTATTAAGTTGCTATAATATTTGGGCTTAATTATGATGTGTGTGTATTGATTTATATGTTCGTGTCGATGATGATTTGAAACTGTTTTTGATTAATTCATGCCGAGTACAAATTGGTATTGAATGATGGATGACAAGGGGAACGAGAAATTAATTTATATTGGTAAGTTATTTGTTAAGAAAAAATAAATAAATTTGGCTTGAACCCTTGATACATGTTTCGGTTAGATAAAGTGTGCTGGAACTTGTCTTAAATTCCCATTTACTTTAGATACTGAGAAGTTATATTTTAATCCTAAAGAGTATGTGTACTGAAATGAGTTAATTTTTTTATTTATTTACTTTAGATAAGAATGTTAAAAATATGTGTTACAATTTTCATTGAATAATTTAAGAAAATATTACTTTTAGAAAGTTTATAAATATTTATAAAGAAAAATAAATATTTTTTTTATTCGAAGAAAAACTTATTTTTTTATATACTTTTCAATTTCGTAGGAAAATAATTATATATTCAAATATTCATTTTTTCAACTTAGTTAATATTTATCTGTGTGAATATGAGATCTGTGACAATACCTCTGAGTGGTATTGGTTGTTGATAGTGAATCGTAGTGGAAACTCTGCCAAATTTTTCGGAGAGAAGAATTTTAATTTAGCATCTTGAGTTATGAGATGAGTATGTTGATGTGAGGATTATGCTGTAAGAGCATGTGTACCTATGATGTAACGAGTCAAGTTAATGGTCAAGGACCATGCTGTGAGTGCATGTGTGCCTGTGGTATGGGAAGTCACAGTTTGGTAGTGGTGTTCAAAAAATTGTTTTGAACTGAATTAAATTGGAATTTAACTGAATATAAAACTGAACTATTTTTGTGAAAACTTAAACTGAACTACAAAGAACAGTTCAGTTCTATAAACTAAACTATAGATAATAGTCCAGTTCAACGTGGTTTGAACTGTTTCGAACTGGCAGTGGCAGTCACCAACATGCAACACAAAACACACCTCAGTCTGTTCATGATGATTTACAGTCGAACCGATTCAGCTCCCCGAAAGAAACAAACTATATCCGAATTGGTACATACCATCTTGTATATACATGTAATAATTTGATTAGAAACCTTTTGTAATTTCATACATACGTGATTAGACAAAGAAACAAAAAGAAAAAATAAAAACCGATTCAACATCAGATACATATCTAATATATATCTTTCTTAGTTTAGAATTACATCACTTCACTAAAGAATACACCACACGAACATTTGAAATATGAAGGGGCAATATAGTGACATTTTTTCTCAAAAACCCGTGGAGAATGTTAGTATTTCTAGCTACCAAGACACGAATAGGTGCATCATCGAATTGGAGGTGTATAAAAATAAAAGGGTAAAATATGTTTTTGGTCCCTCATTTTATCTAAATTTTTGTTTTTAGTCCCTCATAATTTTTTCGTTTTAGTCCCTCAAAAATGGTTTTTTTTTGTTTTTAGTCCCTAACATTAATTTTAACTGTTAAGTGATGTCGTGACGAGCATAATTTGTGCTTGAAAAATTTCTGTTTAAGTTTCTAGTGGTTTTTATCTACTGCAAATTTTCTGACAAACTAAAACTATCAGAAATGTTAAAAAAAAAATTAAAACCTCGAACACTAGATTTTTTGAAATCACAAGAAATGTTGCAAAAGTAAACATTTCTTACTGCCAAAAAATTTTTAGGGGTTAAAAGTCACTAGAAACTTAATTAGGAAATTTTTACACACACAGTTTATGTCTGTTATGTCATCACTTAACAGTTGAAATTAACGTCAGGGACTAAAAATAGAACAAAACAATTAATGAGGGACTAAAAATAGAACAGAACAATTTATGAGGGACTAAAAACAATAAAAAAATTTATGAGGGACTAAAAATAGAAATCAAAATAAAATAAGGGACCAAAAACATATTTTACCCAAAATAAAATTAGGTTCACATTCTCTGAATCCAACTATGCCAGTCATCTAAATAAGACCGAGACAAGGCAAAGTTGCATTCATCCATTAACTCATTGACAAACCAAGTTTAAAAGACTATTTTGACAAATACTGATGCATAAACCTGTTAATAACTTTTGTCTGTGTGCCTCAACAATCATATACATTTCTAATATATATCTTTCTTAGTTTGTGACAAAGTAAACCATATTTCCTATTATTTGATTAGTAGTTGGTTTAAATAAAGATAAAAAAAATATGACTATAAACCATAGATACATGATATTTGTAAAAAATGATGGTCTTCTATTTTTTTAAAAGTCAAATGCTAGTAAGTAGCAACACATTCTCTTCCCATAGTTGAAATTGATTGAAAGTTTTTACTGCATGAAACCAGATTTTCTGCTGACACGCTAAGATTTGAAGTTGTTTTAAAGTATGTTTCTTATTATTGAAAATTGAACACCCATCCAAAACATTTCACTCATAGCAGTTTCTAAATTACATTATGAGGAGAATGTTTCTTTATTTCTGCTGCCACTTAAAATTGTGGGGTTATCTGAGTAATTATGTCATGACACAAATTGCCACTTTTACTAAGAAAATTAAATGGGTTTTGACTTACTTTCACCTATACTCTATCTCTATGTCTCTCTCTTGCACTAAGAATTCCTTAATCCTTATAGGTTCATATGTATAGAATGATACACTTGTTATTGCCGCTATTGCATCATGGTTATTACAAACTGTAAGTTTCATGAGGCAGATCTTGTAATTTAAAAGCATTTAACTGAACTGTTATGAAGAGCTATTTTAACAGTTTAGTTCAGTTTTCTAATTTAAGATCAGTTAATTTAATCGTTATGAAGAACTGAATTGAACTGAACTGTTTTCCTCCAATAAATAGTTCACTTTAGTTATTAAGCATTGTTATTACAGTTCAGTTCAGTTTTGGAGAAAAACTGAATTGAACTGAACTATGGCCACCCCTACAGTTTGGTGCACTGCGGGATGAAAGACAGGGATCACCGATAGGGTCTAAGGGGTATGGCATCGAGTAAATGAGTATACTAATGCTTGAGGGTCAGGTCCTCGAACCAGGCACTCATTATCCCAGCTTGAGCACCCTGATACCTGCTTAGCATCACCAAGATTGGTGTAGTGTATACCTCTAATTAGGGTTGTGGCTCAAAGCTGAAAGATTGCTCATTTATTGAGAATAATGATGATGATAATATGGATGTTAGTACCATTTTGAGGAGAGGTATACGAGCTAGCTCCTTATCACTTCCCAGGATTAATAGCGATGATTAAGGATAATCATCGGTGAAAGTATGGATCCATACGTGTCACATTGTAGCTTAGGTCAAATACTAGGAACCTTACATGTAATTCACTAATGATTGTTTTGTTGTGACTATTATTAATATTAGGTTGCTTACTAAGTATATTTTATGTCTTATTATATGCATTATGTTATATATATATATATATATATATATATATATATATATATATATATATATATATATATATATATATATAAAAGGGAGGATTTTCCATACCTACCACACCATATATGGCTAGAATTGTCATAGTTTGAAATATTTTAGTTAAAACTCCTATTGTCACTGAGTTTTACCCATTTTTGGGCTTTCTGACAATTCCAGGTTTCAGATATTGGGTGCTAGATAGCATTTCCGGGATGCTTAATAGTTTTTCCAATTTGGAAGGTCTTTCAGTCAGGTCAAGCTGGATCATGGTCTCATAATGGGTTCACCTAAATATCCATGTCTTGTAATATAAGAGTCTTGCATTTTAAATAACTAATAATTAACTATATTGTACTTTTTCTTATTATAATATAATTGATTGTCTATATTTTGTTATGTGACATGAAAAAAAAATCACTATCTAATTTAAATTATTGATAATTATTTTGACTAAAAGTAAGTAATATCCTTAATTTTTAAGGATGTTAAACCCTTCCCCTCCCCTCCCCTTCATTTCCCTACAACCAAATACTATGTAAATCTTCAGGGATAAAAACACATTTATCCTATTTATTATTATTATTTAATTATTTAACTATTATAATAATTAACTTTATTTTTCATAATTATAAAAAATAAGTGCAAAAGTAAAGGAGGCAATAGTCAAAGGGAAAAAGAAAGTTAGCAAAAAAAGAAGAGCACTTAAAAGTGTAAACAAAATAAATACAAGAGAACAAGATCAAGGAAGAAAAAAACACAGTAGAGAGTATAAAATAGGAAGAAGGAGGATAACTGGGAATATATATTGGCACCCAAAGCGTTTGGTGACATATTGTGTTTTTGAACTATCGTGGTTCATTTCTACCATTTTTACGTCCCAATATAGCACCTTTTGCATAAAGGACCTCCTGCATCTACTCCACATCCCAAGATTTTTGGTAGTTTAATTGTTAGATTGAAAAGCCTAGCTTTGCTTCATCAATTGTTTGGTTGAATAAGAAGAGAGTAGCAACAACTAATGCTTGCACTAAATTCCAACCATGTAAAATTACTACAAGAAAGTTGTTTCTTGTGTACTTAAGCATAAATATTCTCATTATTCATCATTTACTCCTTGATAGTCATTGCTTGTGTGTTTAGGTATGAATATTCTCATTATTTACTCTTTGAAAACTTTCTATTCTTTTACATCCACGAGCATGATTATAACATCTCAAATTCTTGAAAAAAAATTATAATGAGGGGGATGGGCTCATGGATGCAGGGTTTAGTTTTGCTTAAAAAGGGTTGTTGTGCAACACAAAGAGATAATAAATTACAAAAGGTGATAATTGATTTCCATTTTATGGGTAACTGAAACTGTATACTAAACTCTCATTGTTGTAATTGATTACAGTTAAATGCATTTTAATCCATGGCTCATGTGTTAATTGATTACATCGAGTTGTAATCAATTGCAGTAGTATCTATAATTTGCTTTATTGCTTTGTGTTCTATTGTAATCGATTACCATATTAGTAAAATGGTTTTTAATGTATTTATCTAATATTGTAATTGATTACATCAAGTTGTAATTGATTATGATGGAGTTTTTGAATTTAAAGAAGGGCAAAACCCACTTTTACTCATTTAAAATTGAAAAAAGGGATTAACCTAATCACACTAGTCATGTAAGTGTGGGTGGTTATTCCATACATAACCAAAACAAGGCCATACTCAAAGAAGGAGAAATAGGTCACCAGGAGAAATTCTAGGAGTATTACCACACAAAGTGATGAAGGGCTACAAAAGGATGAGGACCATAGCTTGGGAGGAGTCGTTACTAGAGCAAGGTTGAGGAAGCTATAAGGGGACATTAATATGAAGATGATCTCACTCGTGGAGAAGGAGGAGGGAGGAGACTTAAAGATCATAAATTTAAGCTAACTTCTAGACTAGGATTACTTATTTTTTTGGGCCTTTGTTATTAGACCTTTGTTATTAGGCCTTTCTTGGGCCTTTTATGGACCTAAGTGTTTCCTTTTTTATTAAGGCCTATTATGTTTTGTGTTGGGCCTTTTGTTTAGTTATATGGGCCTTCTCATTAGTGTTAGTATAATAGGCTCTTAGGAGACATTTGTAGGGACCTTTTTGATAAATGAAAATTTAGCTTGTTGCTAATTGATAGTGTTTCTCTTTATTCTTTGTTGGAACCCTAAATTCTCATCAAATAATTCCTATCCTTTGTGGCAAATTCTCCTCAACTAATCAATCTTTAGGGATTGTGGCATTATTCTTTCCATTTATTGTCTCAATCCATTTTTACCCTTTCTTCTACAAATTTTTCCTTTAATTTTTGACCTATTAAGATGCTGAAATTTGATCCACATTAAAGGGTTTGTTATCACAAAGGAGAACACCGAATAACATCCATTCGAAGGTTAACAAAACAACCTATATTCTAAACTTCCATGGTATGAATTTTTGGGAATGTGATTCCTTGGGGTTCTGACAAGAAAAATTAGGGATTCTTAGGGTGACGTAAGTGTTTGTTTGAAAATACAATTGAAGGTTTTTTTTAATGAAAATTATTACTGTGATGGGTTTGAGAATCCAACTATTAGTCATCAAGGGGGACAAAGTTTATTATTGCTTGAGTCGATAGGCATTCTATTACAAGAATAGGATGAGGGATATCACTGTCAGGGATGAGATATCTCATTATTAAACGTATTTACATCTAAAATGAGATATGACATACCTCCATCGAAGATGAGAAAGGCGATGGGATGCTATTGCATGAATATGAGCTCATAGACCTTAATGAATATGAGATTCACACTAGTTCTAGGTACCAAAGAGTTAAGTCAAGTGATTCTGGGAATCATTGAGTTGTACATATGAAACTAACTTTTATCGAATTTGCAATGTTGGCATGATTGAATACATTGGAAGGAGAATGTTTGACTTGTAGAATTGTTCTTTATTGTGATGTGAAAAAATTATGTGTGTGTGTGTGTGTTTTAAAAGCCTTTTGAGTATATTTTGCAGCTACCATGATTGAGTTTTTTCGGTTACCACATCGCAGAGAACAACACCATTTACAAATGTATTTTGAACTTATTCTATTAATTAGGATTATATTTCATTTAAAGTGTTATTTTTAGAGTACGAAGACGATAACACTGAGATGAAAGAAGCTTGAAGACTTCGTTCTTTCCTTTAGTTTATATTTTGGCTTAAATAACCTTTTGGTCTCTATAAAATCGGGTTTTTTTTAGTTATTTAAATATTTTTGTTTTGATTTTAGTCCTTTGAAGTTTTTTTACTCCCTGCTGTCAAGTAACAGTGTTAAATGATGACATAACAACAACATTGGTAACCTATTGACTTACCACATCATCAAGGAGTTTGACAGGGTAGTCACGTGTAATTTTTTGGTAAACTGTATTTTTAAATCCTCATTTGTTCAAAACAATCGATGACGTCGTTAAATTAGTTGATGAGGAATTTAAAAACACAGTTTACAAAAAAAATACACGTGATTGTCCTATCAGACTCTTTGATGACGTGGCAAGTCAATGGGTTGCCAACGTTGTTGTTACATCATTAGTTAATGCTATTACTTGACAATAGAGATTAAAACAAAAAAAATTTAACTTTAAAGGACTAAAATAAATAAAAAATCCAATCTTATAGGGAGGAAAAATTTATTTATCCCTTATATTTTTAACTTGGTTAGTATTCTTTTAGAATAAGAAGGAGGCATACGTGGCCAACCAAATTATTCATTTATTATTCGATTTTACTAGAAAAACACTCAGGTTAAGTTCAACGTTTTCATCATGTAAGGATTCACTTTTAAAATTAACATTTTTTTATCATTAATAAAGTATCATTTAAAGTCATCTCATCATGTAAAATTTTGGTTTTGAACTTATTTTAAATTATGATATGTTATAGATTATTATTGTAACAAAGGCCGTTACATTTTTTTGTATCAAAGTATTTTAATCCTAAGTTGGACTATGGTAATATATATATATATATATATATATATATATATATATATATATGGGGTATATCTTGTGAGAGGGTTTTTTTTATATGAGAGTGAGAGGGTAAAATCTGGATCATATAATCATATATGGATGATTGAGATTTAATATTATGTAACTACTTAAAAAATCATGTGACTTTTTAAAAAACTCACATGACTTAGTGTGTTTTAATCTTAACCATTCAAGATATGATCTAATGACCAATATTTATTCCTTTCACTCTCATATAAAATAAGTCCTCTCACTTGATATGTTCCCATATATATATATATATATATATATATATATATATATAATAATAATAATAATAATAATAATAATAATAAAAAAAAAAGTTTAAATATACTTTTGGTCCTTTGAAAATTTTTGCTTGACTTTTGGTTCCTATAAAATTCCTTTTTTTGGTTTTGGTTCATGTTATTTTGTTTTAATCCTTCTAATATATTTATTTTTCATTTTAATCCTTATATATGTAGATCATTTGCTTTTAGTCCCTTGTTAAATATTTTTCAAAGGAATTAATTCAAAATGAACAAAATATTATAGGGACTAAAACAAAAAAATATATTAAAAGGGGTAAAACAAAATAACAAAGACGAAAACAAAAAAAAATTATAAGGATAAAAAATCAAGCAAAAATTTTTTAGGAACCAAAATCAAAATATAATTATATTTCAGGACCAAAAATATATTTAAACCTAATCAAATTATGTGTGCATAAGATTGCTTATTAGAGTTATATAAATGTTGCATGCTAATCCTTTAAATATAAGACTTGATCAGCCAATGCTTGATTAGTGGTGTGCAGATTTATGGTAACTAATAGGCAAGGGGGCAAATGTGAATAATGCACTTGAAGTAGCTTTCGATCTAAGGGCTAGATTTATGCAAGAGTATATAAAGGCTATCTGTCAGATGGGGAAATGGGGGTGGAGTTATCATCAAGGCAATAACACCTTCGAACCCTCAATATGTGGGATTATTCAACTAATGTAAGAATGATTCGCTGACATTTCGTGGCGGCTTAGATCTTTTTGAAGCAAAATAAGAGGTTTAGAAAATGGAGAAGATTTTGAGTTATAAGGTTTGATGAAGCTCAGAGGGTAGACTTTGCCACCTACATGCTAGAAAGGATGCTAAAAATTGATGGAATTGTGCCAAAGGTGATTTGGAAGCTTAAGGAGCTCATATCACTTGGGATAGGTCCAAGGAAGTCTTCTTGGAGAAGTATTTTTCTCATAGCATACGTATTTAGAAGGAGACTGGGTTCCTCCAACTCCCATTCGTTAATATCTCAAGATTATGAGAAAAATCTAGCCTTTTCTTTTTCTAAATTGCCATATGATTTAGGTGTTGCTACTCATCCGAAAGATAAGCTTGTTACCTCTATTGGTGTATTGCTTGTTTGAATTATCTTTTGGTGTACTGAGATGTGTCATACACTGTTGGTCCAATATGTTTGCCTATGTTTGGTTTATATGTCATTTTTGGCTTGGATTGGTTGTCTTTAAATCACGTTGTTATAAATTCTGACAAAACTATTTTCATTGTTGCACAACTAATGTTAATTGATTCTTCCATGTATAATTCTATTTTTTTATGCCTATCATAAGTGTTTAATTAGGCGCTCAAGGATACATTTTTTTGTTCTTTGCTAAGATAAAGGCTAAAGTAATGTTTATACTTGTAGTGTGTGTGAATTCCTTAATTTTTTTCGTAGGGAAGTCGCTAGCTTACCTTCAATTAAGGAAGTTGATTTTAGCACATATCTTGTGCCTGGGAATGGACCAATGTCAGTAATGATGGCACCTCTAGAGTTGAGTGAACTTATGAAGCAACTAGGGGAGATGTTGGAGAAAGAGTTCATTAGGGTATCACCGTGGGCAATCTTGCATAGGAGAAATCTATAAACCTTTCAGAATAAGAGGATGGAAATTAGTCAGATCTTGGCAAAGGCATGAACCATATTGGAAAAAGACTGTGCAAAATGAGGTCGTATGGAGAGTACCACCTGTTATTGTCATAAATAAAAGACAACACAGACCTATCAGTCATAAAGAATAGGGGTATTGGTTTTGCAATAGTATATCATGAAATGCATATTCTTGTTGCTACAAGAAAGCAGTGGACATAATGCTATGGCATCAATAATATGCAGAGGAACTTTGTTTAAAATGTTGTTGAATTGTCTTTAGGGAGACTACAAGTCTACAATTTGAGATATATTGTATGCAGTTAGTTCAAGCATATGGACAAAGAAGCAAAGCAGAACAATAAACTATCTATAAATGTATGAGTACAATGTGAGACAAATATGCAGTGTGTCATTGATGCAACTCATGACTGTAGGAATTTTAGTTCAATCATGACAAATGTTCTACTACTATTCACAAATGGGCAATGCTTTAGTAGATAAGCTAGTGAAATTAGCATTTTTCTTATCAAGAAATTTATTGGTCGAAGGATTTGCCTTGCTAGACAATCCCTATATTACAAACAATTACCCCTTTGCATTTATAATACAAGTGTATTTCCTAAAAAAAATATACTTATTTAATTTCTAAGTTTAAAAAATTGTGCATGTGAACACAATTTTAAGGATGATATCGATATTAGATCATGTATACTAGGTGAGGTTGGCTACACGGATCACACGACGTCGTTCGGTAGGTTAAAAATCAAAGTTTTAGAAATATTATTTAACCTGAGATCTTCCTTAATGATTTCCTCCAACGTTTTTTCTAGTCTCCCTCTTCTCCTTTTCACCAGACTAAAAATCATGCAATCTACTATTCTAATTGGCGTATCTTGTGGCCTTTTTTGTACATGCTCAAACCACCTTAACCGATTTTCTGTCATCTTTTCCTTAATGGGTGCTACACCAATCTTTTCTCGATATAGTCATTTCGTATTCTATTTTTTCTTGTATGACCACATATTCATCTTAACATTTTCATTTATGCTACTCTTACTTTTCTCTCATGTTGTTCCTTTAAAGCCTAACATTCACTACCATACATTATAACTGACGTATATATAGCTATATGATAAAACTTGCCTTTGTGCTTGCTAGGTACTTTACGATCACAAATAACCTTGATGCCTTTCTCCATGTATGATATCTATAATTAAAAATAGTTTCTTTTTTCATGATTTTTTTTTTTTTTAAAAAGAACGATCCTTTCACATTTACAACTAATTTTGCTAGAAATACCTCAATTATTTTGGGGAATTATTGGATCATTAACTAATTAAATTTATTTTATACTGGATCATTCACAATTAATAGGTTTTCAGGTAAGACATTTCTCTATTTACTATTTAGAGTATTCAATAGTCAATAAAATGTTTAACCATGTATTTTTAAAAGAGTCGTTTTAATGTTGCTCTTCCTTTAGGGGCATACTAAACAAGGAAATTCAACCATATGTAGAACACCTTTATATCTTAATTGAAAATTTTCACATACATGTGATTAAACCACATAGCACAGGAGTCATGATATGCAAGAATTGTCAAACGCGATACCTAAACTTGTATTTTAGTTCAAAATTGAGAGAGTAATTGCAAAAATTGGATTCGCGATATCGCTTGCCAAACGCGAACATTCTCTTTCATTTTTTGCTTTCGATTTCTCCCTCATTGTTGAATGATTTGAAAAATAAATTGAGGGCTTTTATTCCTCTGATATAGACGATCAAAACGTACCCTATTTACCTATTTTTTTGGTTGCCAGAAATAGGAGATATCGTTAGGTCTCCTCCACAGGTCAAGCTGACCCGTTTTCTGGTTCTGGTTGCTGGGTGAGTAGTGCTGCGAAGCCCACTCGCGGTGGGAGGCGCGTGGGCCCAACTCCCAAACCCAATTTTGTTCTGTTTTGTTCCAGATATTATTTATTTAATATTTTGAGACTGTTGGAAATTTTTCTGGAATCTTT
Organism: Pueraria montana var. lobata; assembly: GCA_026413185.1. Lineage (NCBI taxonomy): Eukaryota > Viridiplantae > Streptophyta > Magnoliopsida > Fabales > Fabaceae > Pueraria > Pueraria montana. The sequence goes on along the minus strand of CM048649.1, from coordinate 41,073,627 downwards.
TGGACATCAGAAAATATTTATTTGATTAATTCGAGACTTAATTTGGGATTTTAAATATAGTACTCTCGGATTTTGGACTTCAATTTTTTTGTGACAATTCCTTACTATTTTAGTGATTTTCTAGTATGGGGTACTCTCTCTAATATTTTGTCACTATTGAGGAATTAATTTGAGGTCATTTTATAATTATGCATGATAAAATTATTATTCTCCCACTATATGCATAATTTTTTTCCTCTTAATTTACATTACTATAACTCGCCTATTGTGGGTATAGTGATGTGAATTTATATGTTTGTTATACAATTATGCATGGTATAAATTATCAATTTTGTGATAAGCATAATTTTCTTTTAATTTACATGATTGTAATCTCACCTATCGTGGGTACATTTATGTGAATTTTGTGTTAGTTCTATTACATTAATAATAATTATACCCTATCGATATATTGTTATTAGTATGATTTGTTATTGCACAATGTGCTTTTCTTTGTTTATGTTAATCAATTTCTTGGTACCCTATTGGTATTAATATAAGTTATAGTACATTGTATTATTGCACTTCTGCTTAGAGACTCTCTTTTGACTGAATTTTTCTTTCAAATCACACAATGTTTTGTGATGTTCAGTTTTCCTCCCTAATTCTATCAAAACTTTTAATAGGACAAACTATGAGGCATAATTTTTTTTTCAAACACTCTCTATAATGATTAATGTTAGTAACATTTTTTTTTCATGTTATTACTTGGGTTGAAGATTATATGTTTTTTAGATTAAATAAATGTACGTAGTTAATTGATAATATAAAACAATATTTTATATGACATCCAGATGGAGCTCTGCTAGAGTTAGGGTTTGCATGCGATGTCCTGCCTTTGCATGATCGCCATGGTCGCTACTGCTCCTTTTGTTCCCTGGAGTTTCCTTGTAGAAGACACATGCTCTTCTCCAAAGTCTGTTATAGCGCATCCTCCTCCTCAACAGAGAACTTTTGCGCAGGCCCTCAAGAATGCGTGCAACATATGGTCTGCTGATTTCAATCCAAACCTGGTAAGGCAGACAAATACTCAATGCTGGATACGTATATATGGTCTGCTACAAGAATATTGGCGGCCCAAAATTCTATTTTCTATTGCAAAGGGGGTTGGTATTCCCCTTTCTCTAGATGATGCTACCACTAATAAGACTTTTGGGCACTTTGCTCGTGTTCTTGTGGATATTGACTTGGCTAATCCACTGCACGAACAGATTCTTGTTGAGAGAACCGGCTTTGCCTTCTTTGTTGATGTTGTTTATGAATGTCTGCCGTCTTTTTGCTCTTCGTGCAAGATCATTGGACATTCCTTTGAGACGTGCAAAAGGAAGAACAGAGATGGTTCAAGAATTAAGAATGCCTCTGGCCCTAAGGATCGGGGTGGAAAAAAAGGAAGTTTTTGTGACTAAACAAAAGACAATTATTGTTCAGGATGATGCTGTAATTAGTAATGGTCCAAGTAATTCTGAAATGCGTGTGGGGTCGCCAATAGTGGTACCCAAGCATTCATAAAACACTTATGTTTGCAGCATAACCCGGATTTTTTTATTATTGCAGAACCTTGGACACTTCATGAAAATCTTGCGAGGTTTTGGAAGGGTCTTCATATGAGGGTTTTTGCAGTTAATGATAGGTTGAATTTGAGACCTAACATCTGGTGTGTATGTAACGACTTTCTTTCTCCTGTTATTATTGCATCCTCTTCTCAGCAAGTATCCTTTTATTTTGGGGAAGATGAGCAGAAGATGTTCTTCTCAGCTATATATGCTGGCACTAATTATAATATACGTCGTTCTTTGTGGATGGAACTTGCTGACTTGCAACAACATAATCCTGGTTCATGGTGCTATTGTGGTGACTTTAATGCAATCTTAGGAGCGCATGAGAAGCAAGGAGGGAGTGCTCCTTCTCAGTCATCATGTAATGAATTTAGAGCTTGGTCGGAGAGCTGTAATTTGGTTTATATCCCTACTATTGGTGCTGAATATACTTGGTCTAACAGGAGAAGAGGCAATGCTCATGTTGCTATGAGTCTTGATCATGCTGTTTGCAGTCTTGATTGCTTGAACTCTTGGAGTTCGATTTCCTGTTGCACTCTTACAAGAGTAAAATCGGACCATTATCCCCTTTTGCTCACTTTTCAGAGAGCTCAGAAGAGGTTTCCTCCACCTTTTAAATTCTATAAAATGTGGACCCAACATGAGGATTGTAAAACGCTTGTCTAAGAAGTTTGGCAGAGGCAATTTTATGGCTGCCTAATGTTTATCCTGAGCCAGAAACTCAAAGAGCTGAGAAAGGAACTTAGAATTTGGAATCATCAAGTTTTTGGTGATGTTAATGTATGTGCTAAAGAGGCAAGGAAAAAATTGGATGATATTAAGAATTTAATAGCTTCTGAAGGGTTCTCTAATTCGTTACATTCTCAGGAAGTGGCAGCACAATCAGACTTGGAGAAGGCCCTTATTCTTCAGGAATCCTTTTGGAGGGATAAAACCCGTATTAAGTGGCATTGTGAAGGTGACCGAAATATGACCTTTTTTCACCAAACGGCCATAATTCGTCGAGCTACACAAGGTATGTTGGCTCTTCGTCATAATGGTGTCATTCTTGACAAGCAATAAGATATCGAAGATGTAGTTCTTAATTTCTTTCGAGATCTTTATGCATCAGAGAATAATTGCCAGCTCAATGATATTGTCAAGGATACTATACCAGCATTAGTACTTAAGAAAGATAATGATTCTTTAACTCGAATCCCCACCGTAGAAGAAGCTCGATCTGCGGTATTCAATATGAATGGGGATGGTGCTCCTGGCCCGAATGGTTTTGGTGGTTGTTTTTACCAGTTTTTTTGGGACATTGTTGCGATGGATGTTTATAACTCAGTGCTTTAGTTTTTTAAGCAAGGGTGGCTGCTTCCTAATTTAAATTTTAATTTAGTGATTCTTATTCCTAAAGTTAATGGGGCTGACTCTATTGAACAATTTCGTCCTATAGCTCTGGCGAATTTTAAATTCAAAATTATTACAAAGGTCCTAGCTGATAGATTGGCACTTGTTGCTCCTAAACTTATCTCTCCTCAATAGTTTGGGTTTGTGCAAGGACGTAGTATTGGGGAATGCATTGGTACCACTTCTGAAGTTATTAATCTTCTCAGTAAGCGAGCCTTTGGAGGTAACTTAGCTTTGAAGATTGATGTGTGCAAGGCTTTTGACACCTTAGATTGGACTTTTCTTTTGGAAGTTTTGTCAGCCTTTGGCTTTGATCATACTTTCTGTCATTGGATTAAAGTAATCTTGCATTATGCCAAATTGTCTTTCTCAGTGAATGGGAGATCAACAAGGTTCTTTTCATGTAAGCAAGGAGTACGCCAGGGAGATCCTTTATCTCCTCTATTATTTTGTCTAGCTGAAGAGGTTCTAAGCAGAGGGATTTCCCTTTTGATTCAAAAGGGTCTTTTGCAAACCATGGTAGGTCCTCGAGGGTGTTCTTTTCCTAGTCATGTTTTGTTTGTAGATGATATTATGGTGTTTTGCCGAGGAAGCAAAAGGGGCTTACTAAATTTAATGTCCTTGTTCAAATCCTATGCTGAAGCTTCGGGTCATAGCATTAGCCTAGCCAAATGTCATTTTTTCCATGCAAATATGTCCTCCTGTCGGATTGCTTCTATCAAAGATACGTTGGGTTTCTCTGCAGGATCGTTACCCTTTAATTATCTTGGAGTCCCCATATTTGTTGGAAAACCCAGGCACTGTCATCTTCAGCCCATTGTTGACAAAATCAAAGCAAAATTATCATCTTGGAAAGGCATGCTTCTTTCTTTGATGGGTCGAGTACAACTTGTTAAATCTACAATACAAGGTATGTTGTTGCACTGTTTTTATGTCTATGCTTGGCCTTCTAGGCTGTTGAAAGATTTGGATTGCTGCATTCGTAATTTTGTTTGGTCGGGGGATATTGCTAAGAGGAAACTGGTAACAGTTGCATGTAAACAATATGTTTGCCTTTAGCATCTGGTGGTTTGGGAATTCGAACACTGAGTGGTATTAACAAAGCAGCTATGTTGAGACTTTGCTGGAATATGTTCTCATCTCAGGGCCATTGGGCAGTTCTGATTAGGACAAGATTCTTGAAGAATAAATATCCAGGCGTGTCTTCTATTTGGCCAAGTTTGAAACCTTGGTTGGCTATCATTAGGGAGAATGCAACTTGGAATATTGGTGATGGTCAAAATATCTCTTTCTGGCTTGATAATTAGTTATCTCACTGCTACAAAAATGATATTTTATATCATCATTTCTACATCAGTTATTTAACAAACGATGTAAAAAGTGGTGCGGTGACATTTTTGTAAATAATTGATGCATTTATACATCAGTTGTTAAAATAATCGATGTAAACACTATTTTTTATACATCAGTTGCAGCCTTAAGGCCAAAAGGCATGACAGGTTCATCACTATTCTTAATTCCTATTTATTCATTTCATGTTTTTCATTGATATATGATGATTTCTTCTCTGTTTTCAAGCTTTGATTCATCTTGTTTCTGAGACTGAGTTTGTGTCTTCCGAGTTGTTTGTTTAGTCTTCTAATAAGTGTTCTCAGATCTTCATGACACCTTGTGTTTCTATTATCAATTATTGGTTTTTGTGTCTTTAATTCATTGACTTATTTGTGTGGTAATTTTCTCACCTATCTTGTGTTCATCAAAGCTCATAGCAGATGTGGATTTAGATTTGGATTCAATTGTCACCAATTTTCGGTTTAAGATTTCTTCCTTACACTGTATGATTGACTCCTATTGACAAGTCAACTAGGGTGTCTGGTCTCGATTCCTTGTTCAGTTCTCATTGCTGCCTTGTTATTAATTTGGATATATAGAACTCTGGTTTATTTTATCACTGAATCTAATTGGATGCGCATTGGTTTTGCCATGTCCTATTGAGACGAATTCAAGTTAGACTTTGTGAAGTAATAGGAGCATTCGTTCCTAAAATATAATTTTATTAAACTTAGTGCGAGTCTAAGATATTGACAGTGCTTAGGTGAATGATTGGATAATATATAGGTGGGCACGCTACTGAATTATATAGTTAGTAATTAACGTGAACTCAAGATTCTTCATATAAGATTGGACCAATTTAAAGGCTTTGAATTAATATGCAAGTTTAGAGTTATAGTAAGTGTTAGGATAAAATTTTATCTAGAACGAAACATATTTGACAATTGTGGTAACCAAAGTTCGGTGACTTGAGATTCTGAAAGTTGTGGCGCACCAACAAAAAACACCATTGCTTTAACTTAGTTATCATGTTCTCTTTCTGTTTTTGAAGTAAGCTATTTTTTTTAATTTGCGTTTTTATCTTGTTTTATCTTGTTCTCTTCAAAGTGTTACTGCCTTTTTCTTTTGCCTTTGCTTTCCTCTTTATTTTTCTCAAGTGTTTCTAATTAAGTGTTTTCTTTACTTAAATATGGGTTTATGTTAAAGTACTTTCACTACATAATGACTCATGGTTTATACAAATTTTATTTATGATTATATATATATATATATATATATATATATATATATATATATATATATATATATATTTGTTGTCAATCAGAGTCCTCCTTACTTTGACCAATTTCTTTTCTGGATTGATGATAAGGTTTAATATAAATGCTTGTTTTCTTGTCTAGTTTCCATGGAATGATCAAAACTTTTTTTAATTAAATAATAATTGTCTAGTTAAAGTGTAGGCTTGATTAAGGAATAATAAATACAAAATTTATATGGTATTTATTTGTATTTAATTTAATAAGAAGGAGGTAGCTGAAATACAAAATTTATTTGTATTTTTAGCATCTCTGAAATCTAAGGTGCAGAGGAATAAATTGGCCACTACTGGTGAAGCAATTGAGTATAGATGCCTTATACGTGCCACTGATAGGAAAAAGACAATTTCTACTTCGGTATGTATCTAAATACATATACATATATTTTCAGCTTGCTATTTTCAAGTTTGCTTTAAATTAAAACATATTATTGATGCTTTGTCTTTTACTAGTATAATTAGAGATTATCTTCTGATTAGTTAGGAATTAAGTTCCTAGTCTATTTCTGACATGCAATTTTTCTATTCTATTTGTAATGGTTAAGGGCACTTGATTAGAATAGGCTAATTTCAGCAAAAGGGAATAAGTGAAAAAGAGAGAATTAAAGACATGATACTTAGGTTTAGTCATTCGAAGCATGACACTAAAGGCACCTAAGATGTTGCACTTAAGTTTTCTCTTATAAGTTACCTTGTCTGATATTATAATCTATGGGGCTGTTTTCCAAACTTTAAAAACAGGATGAGAGTTGGCCAATACTGAATATCAAGCATAATCATTAAAAAGGTTTTCTTTCTAAACTTGTTTTTATATAATTGATAGGAAAGGGGTCATTCTTGACCAAGACCAGCATATAATGCAACACAGAAGTCAAAAGAAATGGAGCAAGATGGCACAAAAAATAATGCTGAAGCAGATGCAGCAGAACCCACCAAATAAATAGGTACCCGTTTGCTTAGCTATGATTCTTTCAATCCAATTTTGTGTAAATAAAGTAGATCCTAATGGTTTGTTTGGGTAGCTTAGCTGATAGGGTACAACTTGAACTGTGTATAACTAGCTAGTCCCTATGCATTGGTTTCTTTGTATAGCTGATATTCATAGAGTAAACAAGTCTTTTTGATAAGTGATACCTGCATCATCACTATGAAGTGTGAATTACTGAAAAGTGAAAACTAATTATGTGTTTGTCTGCCACTTGGAAACTATTAAGCTTTCTATTGCATCTTATAATATTCCTTTTCTCCATTGACAGTGAAATAGATCAACTGTACAAAATATACGGCATTCTTGGTATGCCAGATTCCACTGCTTTTACCATAGGGGCAAACAACTCTCAGTTATTGGACCTAGTTGCTCATGAAGTTGTAAGTGTTCATGTAAGATCTTGGTTCCCCTGATGCTTGGTTATTGGACCTAGTTGCTCACTCTCAGTTATTGTTGTCATTTTTTTTATTTAATCTCTTTTTTAATTCCCCTGATGCTTGTGCAGGTTCCACCTGTGAAGCTTTCTAATATTATTCCAAATGATAGTTTGGAAGCTATAGACTTGATCACAGTATGCTTTAGTCAAGAAGGCCAGATGCAGATTAGTCATTGTAACATCCATTTTTCCATGTAACTTTCTCTTTGAAGCCTGTTCTTATTCACTTAATGTCTTCAATTTATTAACAAATACTGGACAGGTGGATGCATGGGTTCCTTGTCCACTCAGTGATCCACTTGAGCTGAAGCTGAGTAGCAAGAGCAGGGAATTTTCATTTTCTTTCTGTCTTGTATCCTTGTATTAAACATTTCAGTTTGTTGTCAAATAGCTTCTTGTTAAATTCTAATTGCAGCGTGATAGGTATTTGGCTCTACTGTTTATTGTTTTCTTCCTTCACTACTTACAGGGGCAAAGCCAAAATAATATATTTTAATTATTTATCATTGTTTTAAATTTTATGTTAAATTCTAATATATTTATTTATAACTTTATTGATGAAATATATTTTAAATTATTTATGATTGTTTTAAATTTTAAATTTTATATAATATTAAATGGATTGAAATTATTATCCAAAATAAATAAGCTATATGGAAATTGACTTTTTACATAGGTTATAATTATAACTGATGTAGAAAGCTCATTTTTTTAACATCATAGATGATATTGAAAGTTCACATTTTATATATCGGTTATAATTGGAATTGATGTAAAAGAATGAACTTTTTACATCGGTTATAATAAGAACTGATGTAAAATGTTTTTTTATATCTTAGTTCACGACCGATATAAAAAGTTATCACTTTTTATATCTCCTGCATCCATAACGGCTGTACAACCGATGTAAAAAGTCATTTTTAACCGATGTAAAAAGCGCTTTCTACACTAGTGTCTCTTCCCATTGTTGATCTTGTTAGTATTCCTGTGGAGATTCATAGCGTTTTAACAGCTCATGTGTCTGATTTCATTGTGAATGGTCAATGGTGCCTTCCACTGTTGTTTCAAGCAAAGCATCCAGATATTTGTACAGATATTAGACAAAAGTCTATTCCTGTCATGCCAAAGCAGGACCAACTTTTTTGGTCACCTTCGATTTTAGGAGAACTCACATTCAAGGACGCTTTTCTTTTTATACAGGGGCAACAACAAAGTTTGAATTGGACAAAGTTGATATGGAGATCATGCATACCCCCATCTCGTTCATTTCTTTTTTGGCGTATTATCAAGAATAAAATGCCTACAGATGAGAATCTACATCAGCGTGGTTGTTGCATGGTTTCTATGTGCTCTCACTGTGGCCAAGCCTATAAGTCAACTCAGCACTTGTTTTTTCGTTGTCCTTTTACAGTCAAATTCTGGAACTGGCTTAGTGGTGTTTATAATGTGATTTTGGGCTTTGATTCTCTGCTACCATTATTATCAATTTGTAGCCGCAATTGGAGTCGACAGGTTATGGATGTGATAGTTGTTGACATTACGAATGTTCTTTGGTTTATCTGGTATAGTCGAAATAGATTATGTTTTGATAGTAGAGTAGAATCTTTTCAATCTCTAAAAAGATTTATTGTTGCGGCTGTGTCCCTTTCTAAATCTTTCTACAACCACAATGTCTTCTTCAATGGAGGAGTTTATTATTTTGAAGGCTTTTCAGGTTGCTGGCCATGCATGTATAGCACCAATCATCAACCCAGTTCTTTGGCGTCCTCCTCAACTTGGATGGATCAAGGGGAATTCAGATGGTGCTGCTCGTGGCTCCCCAGGCTTGGCAACCAGTGGTGGTATCTTCCGCGATTACCTTGGAAACTTTCTTGGTGGGTTTTCTATGGCTTTAGGAGTCTTTTCCTCCTATAATGCTGAACTTGTTGCTGCTATGAAGGTTATTGATATTGCTTGGGATATACATTGGTTTTCTTTATGGTTGGAAACTGACTCTTCTTTGGTGGTCTATGCCTTTCAACACCCTCACTTGGTTCCTTGGCTTCTACATAACCAGTGGGAAAATTGTCTTGCTAAGACTAGATCCATGCATTTTATGGTTACTCACATTTATAGAGAAGGCAACAACTGTGTGGATAGTTTAGCTAATTTTGGCTTCACTATGGAGGGTTTCACATGGTGGGAAGCTCTACCTGTTTTTATTAGACAAGACTTTTTTAGAAATAAAATAGGATTGCCTTTCTATAGATTTTGCTAATCTGGATGCTTTTCTAGGGTTCATTCCCTAGTGACTACTTTGTTTCTCTTTTATATTTTATTAATAAATTTTTTTAGGATTGATTAGCAGGTGATTTGTAACTTTTTAGGTGCCAATCTAGTTGGGATTTAAGGAGTTACTTTGATGCTAATGCTCTCCTAGTTTATAAAAAAAATGTACGTAGTGAATTGTATATTACTTTATGTCATTTATCTATATCAAATAAATCTAAAATTGACATAAATTAATGTTTTAATATATATTGTGTTTTTCACTAATATACTGTTCAAATCTAAATACATTTATCATTCTTAATTTGTGACAAATATGTGTCAAGTATATATTTTCTCTAATCATGTGCCTTAGTCAAAAAAATTTTGGATTATAATAAAATTCAATTTGTTTTATGTTAATGGTGCAATTGGGCATTATTTCAAATCATTTTATGCCAAGTTGATCTGAAGTCTGGATTAAATTCTCTGTTGCCATATTATTGTTAAAGTGTTCACTTCTGAAATCATTGAAGATATTTTTGTTGAACATTCTTTAAGGCAATTACAAACTATATCATTCATGTATTTTATGAACGATATTGATTTATAGTTTTTCTCTTGAGATGACATTATATACTCTTTAGTCATCAAAGCTCATTTGGTCTTATATATAACGATGAGTCATATTGATTTATATTTGGAGCTTTTCTCTTGAAATGACATTACATATTCTTTAAGTCATCAAAGCTTATTAGTCTTATACACAAAGATGAGTGATACTCTGAGATTAGTTGTGAAATTTTTTTAAACTTTTAACTTATCATATGATTGCATATATGGATAAATTTGTAAATAAATTATTCTTATCCTTTTGAGATTATAAATATGCAATTATGTACAGGAGTGTCACCGTTTCTCAAAATTTTCTAGCAGAACTCTATAATTTCTTTTTTGATTGTTTGTTATAATACTCCATTTCGTAATTCTGATTTATAGTGAGAGTATTTTGCATCTTACTAGTTCTAGAGTTCTATTTTGAGATAAATATAAAATTGCTTTGTGTACTTTTGTATTCTTGACTCAATCAAGTAAAATCAATAACTTTGTTATTGTACTCTCTCCAATATAGATATCATGAAATTAATATAATGGTTCTTACGATGATAAAGTCGTCTTTATTACATGCTAAGTCAAAATGTTGTTAAGTATGTTTTGGTTTTCTTTGAATACGACTATTGTTGAATATCATATTTTATTTGGCATAATTTTTTTTATAATTTGTATATTATATTAATGATAATCATACCCTATCGGTGTGTTATTATTGATATAATTTGTTGAGATATAATGCATTGTTTGTCTTACACTTATATCGGATATTTGTTTGAGTACCTTATCAACGTTAGTGTGTTTTATGATATAAGTTTTCTCTTGTGCATTATAGTATTATATTTCTTATTTATTGTGTTTTTGAGATTCTTTAGAGAGATCTCAACGAATAAGAAATTCTCTCTAAAGAGACATGTTTTGGTTGTATTTGTATGGAACCATTTAACTCTCTGAGTATGTGACAATTTACACAATTAAATGTTTCCTTTGTTGTTTCATACTAGCCATATTGTCTAACCCTTTATTAATTGGGCATTTTTTTTAAGCAATCCAATATTATGATATCTTGCATTTACCTATCGTAATGCAAATTTGTTTAATGAAATATTTTATAGAAATAGATTGTTATCATGTGGGTAGTGGACATACCCTATCGGTATGACATTACTCGATATGATTATAGTGTGATAAAGAAAATTAGTTGAATTTTGTTTAGCTCTTTGGACATTTTTCTTAAAATCATTAAGCCAACTATATTTCTTTATAAAGTGGGAGAATCTTGTATATTAAAAGTAATGTCCTATAAATGGAATTGTGTTGACACAATATCTACCTCAAATGCCCAATTTATCATACATGAGCAATCAAATTTAGTATTGATAAAATGGTTTTCTTGTCACATAATATTTGTAATTACTTTGTTGTTCGGACCTACATTAAGGATTTTGTGATAGTCTCTTATAGAATATTGTTTTGTGATAATTTTCTATTGTCATATATTTTTAGTGTAAATTCTTGATAGGACAATATAGGAATCCCAAATTTGAAGAGATTAATTTCTCTATACCATATTTTGTATCCTTGTTGATGGTATTTCATATCATAATTTTGTTAAAGCTATATGCTTTAATTTGGGATATATAGTTAAACCTATGTCCATCATAGTTTGTGATGAGAGTTAGAGACTATTTGTTGTTATATCCTTAATATTTGTTGAGTATAGGTCCCATGTACTTCTGCTGCGTGTAACCAAGTTTTACATTAATGTGTGTGTAGATATTGTTTATAATTGTAGCACTTGAGTGAGTAATTGAAAACTTGCAAACAATCTCATATTCTACTTCAAAATATTAGGGATTTTCTCTCATGCTTGTAAAGTAAAGGTTACCATGTTTACGAGATCCTTTTGAGGGTCAATATTCTTTGAGGATTAATATTTGTTATAATACGTGGTTAACTATGAAACCCTTTTGTAAAGCTTTGTAATTGATTAATAGATTGTATGTTGGGTTCATATTCTCGTTTCTAACCACTTCTCTCACTAATCCTATACTACTCTATTTCTCTCTATTACGTATTTCTTTAAGAGAGAAAATAATGAATTTTTATTCACATTGAGTATTATCTAACAGAACTATAATCACACTATCATTAGGGTATTTCAATTCTAGTGGACTTTAATGAGAATCCTAATCTTTTTTTGGTATATAAAGGATTAGTGGGAGCATATGACATTTTATTATGTCTTGAGACTTATCAAATTTGTATTGTCATATATTTGTGCACATTTAATGATCATATGACATACTCTAGAATAACTTTGTTATTTATTCTTGTCCTTTTGTGTTGAGATACATAAAATCCATTGTATCTTAGTAGGCATTTTTAGCGGATGTTAAGGCCATTTTGTTGGGAATTGCACAATTAGTCTTTTGGCATGCAATTATCTTGTGCATCTCTTTTACCCAAAAATTCACATTTTGTTTGGTCAAAATTTATAAGTATATTGTAAACAATACTCCTATCGAGTATGTTTTTCTACATTGTTAAGGTGCTTATGATGACAGTACTCCTATTGAGTACAATTTCACACCATTGAGGTACTTGTAAATTTTATGTTTAGACCATTGGTCTAAGTGTTTGCTTATTATTGACATTTTGTGGCCACATTAATCTGTAGTATCGTTTCATTTAAGCTAGGTGTCTATGTCATCCCAGTAGGAAATTAATGGATTTCCTAATTGTCTTCGGGTTTGCATAGTCACTTATTTCGTGAAACATAGATTAATTGAATGTTAAATATTCTAAGAGCATTTGTTGATTTAGCCCATTCGTGATCACTTTTGTTATTGGGCTATCATGAGCCCTTAGATTCATGTGAATTATGTTATGGCCTTTGCAACTTTTTAGACTTAAATTGATTATGATGTTGAAAGAAAACATTTGTAGATTCACTGACCAAAGACTTACTTATTGGAGCTTTTGTGAATTTTACAGCTCACATGTGTTTGATTAAGTCTTTTGATGTCTTGGATCAGCGGGAGTCTGAAAACACTCTATCATGAGATATGTATATTTATCTTAATAACATATCGCTTATAGCATTTTCACTTTTGTAGATGCTTGGACCATTGTCATGTAGCATATTTTGATTATTAAGCTATGTTATTCCATATACCCTTGTGAGAAATATGACTATTTGACGCACAAGATATGTATCCCTATCAGATATTATTTTGTAGCGTCAGAGATTTTAGATTTTTTACATTGATGTTGACATATGATTGAAATTGTTGTTCTAGTCTTGATGATTCCTATTTTAATTATTGGTTAATATTATTCAAGTGAGAGAATGTTAAAATATTTGTTGTGGATTAGTATAAATAAATAATTATACTCAGATTCTCTTAAACAATTTCCTAGAAAGTGGACATAAATTCTCTTAAGAGTATTTTAAGAATTTCTTCCGGCAAACAATTCTCATGAAGGTGAATGCCAATTCAGGTTAGTATTTGATAGTCTTTCAAGAGTATTTTATCACGATACTTACATGCTATAATTTGTATCTATATGTATTGTTTTTATAATTTTCCGTCATAAACCACATAGCACAGGAGTCATGATATGCAAGAGAAGAATTAAAAGAAATGTAGAACATTTGTATAAAATAATTCACAACACGAATGGTTATTAATGACGCAAGTTAAATATTCAAATGAAACAAAACAAAATACTTTTTCCAAAGCAACTATATATAACTTATTATAATTTGGACATATTTTCATATGGTGGTGGTTTTAGACAAAAACAATTGTAGTTTATCTTTGAATTAGTGAAAAGAGATGTAATGAAATGGAATAAATTAAAATAGAATAAGGTGAAATGAAATATAATGGAATAAAAAGTCTTGTTCCATTGTTTGGATATATTCTCATAGAGTGAAATAAAATGTTCATTCTATTATTTAGATAACTAATGAAGTAGAATAAATTACTTTTATTCTTATATTACCCTTATCTTAATTTTTCTTTTGGTGGCTGTAAGTGTATATTTTTCTCCTCCACTTAATAACTTATATTCATCAAATTCTTCATAGAAAATGAAATTTATTATATCTGAGTTTAATGATGACGCACTGATAATATAAAATAATTTTATATTGACATCTAATCACAAATTATAATTGACATGACTTTTAAAATAATTTTGTAAAAGTCAACAAACTTATCATAAATAATGGTTTATGATTGGATGACAATGTAAAATTATTTTACACTGGTAGTACATAGTTTTTTCTCATAAAATAATGTAAAACTTCATGCAAATTATATTCTTATTCTTCACTGTTAAGCTAACTCTAATAAATTTACTTTTTCAAGAAATCTGATCATAAATAAAGATATCAAAAGAAAATTATTGTTATAGTAATTATCATGTGGTTCATTTTTTTTTTTGGTGTGACTTATCATGTGGTTCATGACACACGTTAAAAAAAAAGAGTGGTTCATGACACGTGCAGTGATGATATCCACATCATGGCAGGGTGCATTGATGTTCTCATTCAGATTCCCCAAAAAAAAAAATAATAATGTTTCTCATTACAAACGTTAGTACTTAATTGAGTAAAAAAAAAAAACGTTAGTACTTATTATGACAAATAAGAGTAATGCCAACAACGTAAACGAGACAAGTGTCTTTAGAAAATGGATTTTTCTATACTTCAATAGAATAAAAACTAGTTAGCAAGTTTCTGGAATTCTCATCTTCTATTAATTATGATTGCCAAGTGTTAGATTTTGGGGCTTATATTTAAGAAGTGAAAATTCATTTTTGCTGGATCAATTGCATCGCAGGTGAAAGCATAAAATGCTATATAAACCTTGTTTAAAAACTTAAATATTTAGTATATGTTTGAAAATATTATATATATATATATAATTAAATAAATAATATAATATTATAAAATAAAATAAATAATAACTTATACTTTTAATATTATATATCTAATTAATTTTTTTGGTCAACCATTATATATCTAATTATAATTTAATAGTTCTGTTTTAAATAATTTTCTTTCATAAAACTATGCTACTTTAAAAAGTATTTTAAATATTTATAAAATCACATAATTACGCTACATAAAAAGGAAAAAAAAATGCAATTTTTAGTTTATACTAAGTAGCATTACCATACTGATAAAAAAAAGTAGCATTACCATAAAAGAGATATTTTCTTTTAAAAAAAAATGTCAAAAGAACATATTTTCTAACACTCTCTTTATTATTGATTGAAATTTATTAAAAATAAAAAATCATGTCGATCTCATTCCTTATTTAAAAGAACACAAATCATAATTTTATTATTTTTAATAAATTTTGACAAGAAAAATATATATTAAAAAGAGTATTTTAAAGAGTTTCTTAGTGTCACTCCAATTTCCCCTATTCCTTTGAATGTTTGATGAAAGAGTAAAGACCATATGGTTTGCCAATAATGCATGATCTCTATAGTCTCAGACGTAATCAAATTGGCCAGCCAAGTGAATGGGACCCAACTGCTTCTCACACATTAAATAGAAACCATACATGTCTCTCTCTAATATTATGATATTGTCAACAATTGAATAATTACAAAAATTAATAAATGAATATTTTAAAAAAATTATAATGAAAAATATTTTTAAGAAAAAAATTACTTCTAATTTCATAACCATTACCCTTAAAGTAATAATTAATAATTACTAAAATGCTATACGGTTCCTCTATATCACAACACTGAATAAATTATATACCCAGCAACATCTATTATAAAGTTATGATATGTACCTCTTAATTTATATATTATATATACTCTATCAGTATTTATTATTATTTTTCTTTATCTTTCATTTTATCACATTTTTTAGGTGCTAAATAGAGTTGGAATGCCAATGCCCATTAATAATTTTCCTTCTAAATATCTCTTTTAGATAACTATTTACACAGTGGTGGTGACATAATTTAAAGACCACAGCAAATTTGCTATGTCTAAATACAAAATTTAAAGCTTAGCAATAAGTATGTGTTTGGTTAATCATTTGAATCCACGTTGAACTGAAAAGCACATGTTTCAAGACAAAAAAACAAAAATAATGTGAGAATAATTTTTTTTAAAGGATCGTTACGTTAAATGTAACTGTTTTCCAAACACACCTTAATTTATTTTATTTTTGTAAAGAATCCAATTAAATCTTCAAAGTCATCATGACATTACAATTATACAGAGTACGGAGAATGGAAAATTGCCAACCAAATTACAATCTCGTAGGGGTACACCAAAGGACTTTTTTTTCACAATTATACAATTTTTTTTTGTTATTTCCGTGACTGACCCCTCCCCAACATTATTTCCCTGTATGGCCTTCATTACTGTACATGGTTAGAATTCAGTGCTGCCATTACCGAATTCACAGGGCAGTTTTTTTATCTTGTGTTTTAAAAACCGGTTATGAGTTCGGGTTTTCCAAACCTGAATTCTAACCTGGTTTTTTCCCAAATATTTTTAATTATTAAAATTAATAACTATATTATAAAATTGTTTTAAATAATATAATTAATTATTAAATTTGTAAAATATAAACAAATCATATAATCAAATAATATAAATAATTATTTGTAATTAAAATATAAAAAATAATTAAATTGATTTCTTTACATTAAAATAGGTAATTATGAGTTAATATATAATTTTAAATAATAAACGTTAATGTAAACCAAAATTACTAATATTATTGAAAAAACAAAACATAGCTATAGAATTTAAATAACATTGCATATGATAAATAAAAAACAAAGATAGCGAAAATCATAACCTAAAAACAACAAACAACAATAACAAACAAGACAAATGAAATCATAACCTAAAAACAACAAACATCAATGACGATAAAAATAGAGAAAATGATAACCTAAAAACAATAAAATGACAAGAACAACCAAATATAGTTGTTTGTTTGATAAAAGTTCCTTTTTTTCATCTTAACAAGTTTTAGCAGTGGTAGAGGTTTCCATAATGGAGACGAAGTTGTTTCCAACATCTTAAGTAATTAATACATAAGATTTACACGCTTAATTAAGTCTACTATGCGTAAAACGAATCATTTGGTAATTTATCTTATTATTTATAAAAAAATTATTCATATTGTTTGGGTATATTATTTGTGTATATTTTACAATTTTATTAATTAATTATATTATTTAAGTATGTTTTTTAATATATTCATTTAATATATTATTAAGAAATATTATTCATTTTATTAATAAAAAACTTTAATTAAAAAAAAAAACAGATTAGAATTCGGGTTTGGAAAACCCGAATTCATAACCGGTTTTTTAAAATAAAAAAACAAAGCTGCCTTGTGAATTCGGGAATGGCAGCACCGAAATCCAATCATGTACAGGAATGAAGGCCAGATAGGAAAATAATGTTGGGTGGGGGTCAGTCAGGGAAATAACTAAAAAAAAATTGTATAATTGGGAAAAAAAAATCTACACCAAAGCCTCCACAAAAAGGATCTAGATATCTCCCTGTTAAGTGTACAAACACTTTCAGCTTTAGGAGGTACCACCAAACTGCCACAGAGCAATTCTCTTTGGTATTTCTTCCCCTCCTTTTTGTTTCCCCTTTTTCACAAAAAATACACTGTCAGCCTTACACCAAACTGCCAACATAATAATCATAATAATAATAATCATTATTATTTTTATTCTTTTTGTTGTATGCAGAACATTAGGTGTTCTTCCTGATCTTATAGGGTGGCATCTTGCATCACACTCATCAATGGCATTCTGGGACCTATTCTTCGTGGCTCTCGTGCCAGTCCTGGAGACCCTCTTGATTACTCTCCTTGGTTTGTTAATTGCAACCCAACGATTTAATCTCCTGCGAAGCGTTGAAGCAAGGAATTGTTTGAATAATGTAAGTTCATTTCTTTTTGTCTATATCGATTTGGGAACTTGTTTATGATGTGTTTAGAATCACTTCAAAAGGAAGGAATATTAATTCGAATGAAATCTTATCAGGTATGCACGACTTGAACTTAATTTGGTAGTGTATTTGTAGAAACTCCGATGTTTAGTGTGCACAAGAGCATAATAAGAGTGTTTATGATCCGTTCCGTTCCATTAACCTGATCTAGTCAAAAGGAACTCAAAAGGGACTTTTGATAGATGAGTTTAAGAAATTAGATCTGATACATTTTAAGGACAATTTTAGGTTATACTTTGAGTTGTCTCAATTCGATCAAATATTATATATTTTAAAAAAAAAATACAATTTTAAAAAAATTATATATTAATAACAGAACTTCTCAACTTATGAATAATTATGAATAATGTTTTGTCTAATATGATATATATTTATATTATCTATCTTAAAATATATATTGTGAAATATATATATATATATATATATATATATATATATATATATATATATATCTTGATTGTAGTTGTATATTTCTTTAATTCTACTATTTAACTATATATAATGTTAAGATTAATATATCATACCAATAAATCAAATTGACTCGGGTCTTGTCTCATATGTTATCGATCTTAATTGAGTTGAGATCGGGTTCAAAAAAATTTCCTTGTCAAGATTTCGGGTCACCTAGGGACATAGATAAACATGTCTATCCCATGATATCAATAAGAGTAGTTGCGACTTCATCAAGATGTGTTGTAGGAGGGTAATTATTGAGACATGGGGATGCATTCACCTAATCCTTAATGGAATCATCTGTTCCTTAAGATTCAACTCAACAACCCCCCACTAGCCTTACTCGTCAAACAAAAAAGTTTGTGCTTATTTAGCAACTCTACACATGCTCATATGTTTAAAACATCAATAAAGCACACACTCATATTATCTTTAAACCCTCACCTTCAAGTTCTCTAAGTGGAGATAAACTTAATCCAATGCATGTTCAGATTCTGTGGCTACAAAATCAACTCATAGACCACCAAAGTACCATGATAATCATGTGTGGTTCTCTACTTAGATTAAAAATCACTAATTGTATTGATTTCTATGATATATTTGACTGTCTACTCATAGTAATCAATATAATCTTTTATTGTCTATTTCATCACAATCCAATATAAATTTCAATCGAATTAACAATAATTTAAATTTACATAGAAATTCATAGAAATTTTAATTAATTAAATTTTATGATTAAATTAATGCTTTCACTTATTAATGACTTAAATTAAATAGTAGAAAAACAAGTATTACATAAGTCACTTCACTTCAAAGTCATTTTGAACAAAGAAGAGCGATAACACATTCTCTAAAACACTCTTTATAATACATACATTCTTTACAATTTGTTAAAATTTATTAAAAATTATAAAATCATGAAAGGATGCAAATGAAATGCTTATCAAGAAAAGATTTATTTTTTAACAATAAATGGTTCTTTTAATAGTTACCTCAAACGGTAATATGCTAATCATCAGGAGTGAAATTAGAATTTAATTTAATATATATATAAAATTTAATATATAATTAATATATTTTATTAATTAAAACTATGTAAATATATTAGACATAAGAATAACGTATACCGAGAGAGTCTAGCTCAGTCTTCGATTCCTACTGATAAAAAAAGACCTTAGAATAACGTATAAGAAAAATAATAAAGTAATTTTTTTAATATATCTTTATGTGCAATAAAAATAAAGGAGTCACAAAATAACTTTATATAATAATCTAAATAAACATAAAATTTTTGGAAGTGACCATAGTCTCATTAGGTCATCCCCCTCTTTCTACTCCTGCTAATAATTGGAGTTATCTCTGTGTTTAGGTAAGAACAATACGAGTAAGTGTTTTTTGTGTCACGTCCTAAAAGCAATTATGTGTTTAATTCATTCAAACATGACAATTAATATATGAATTCGTGGATATCTATTTGACTGCGATCTGATTTTGATGAAAAGAAATTCTTTTGATTGAGTTGGCATTTTCTTCGACTTATAAAAATATGATTGGAGATATAAGCTCTCATCCCACCCGTTTATATATTCATTTTTAAATTTTTTTTTTATAATTATTAAAAATATAAATTAATAATTTTAATAGTTAAATAATTTAAATAATAATAATAATAATAATTAAATATTAAAGTTAAAATTATATATTTAATTAAAAATATAATTAATTATTAATTTATATCTTTAAAATAATTTTTATTTATTAATTCTGGTATATTATTCGAATTAAAACATAATTAATAATTTAATATATGATTTATTTTAAAATATATAAAGTAAATCAAATTTTAAAAAAAAATGGGAGGTAAATTCTTCATGAATTTCTTTAAACCTTACAAAACCCGATAGGACTGAAATTATATTTTATTCTTTTTATCCCAACCTCTTCTGAATCTCCTCTCGCCTTTTACAGGGACAAAAACAAAAGAGAGTCAAATTTGACCTGAACTTTCCTATTGCTATGCCTAAATTTTACCCTAAAAAACGAGTACATAAAAAATAGATGAAATCTCGAGCACAAGTACTAGTATTTTGTCCATTTTCCTTTTTAGGTAGTACTTTATTCTGTAAAATAAATATTTTTAAAATTGTGTAGACTTATCTATTAAAAGGAATAAAAGTCACATTGATTATGTAAATCAGCTAGCAGGAAATTGTTTTAGGTTAATATTCCTAAATATTGATAATCCTAAAATAATAAGAATAAAAATCTATAAAAAGCAGCACAAAATATTAATAACTTGGATAAATATAGTCAGATATCACTTTAAGTATTTTAATTTTCTGAGAAATATTTGTGACTTTAAAATATATAAAAGTAATAATTATTTTTCAATAATATATTTCCTTAAAAGGGATTTATATTAAATTATATCCTTACTCTTGGTTAAAAAAGTCATTTTACTAATTAATAATTTTCTTCAAAAAAATATATTATTTAAAAGACAAATATTTTGAATTAAAAGGGATATTTGAAAAGAAAACAATCGTGCAAATAAATATGCTAATAATTAGTGCAATTGTAAATTAGAATCAGCATGGAGGACCTCATTAAAAATTAGAGAAAAGTTGAGAGAGTTAATTCATAGTTTTAAAAATTGAACATGTCATTAACTCGGTATTATGTCATTAAACTGGTCAAAATTCAGGTTGAACCGATATAAACCTGTTTCGAGCAGACCAAAAATTTGAAATCACGCATTTTTTTTTTCAAAAAAAGCTACAATTTAGGAGAAACTAACTTGACCAATAAACCAAAATATTTGGCAAGCATGAAATTTTTATATAATGAATATTTTTAATTTTTTTAATAGAGATCAGGGCATGTGATTCAATTAGTGACCCATTGGTTCGACCATTAACTCAGTGATCCAATACCTTGACTCTACATATCCAATTTTTAAAATTTGTAATGAATAGAATTTAAATATTTAAATGAGTATTTGTAGATAATTTAAATGGATATTTTCAGTACCCATTAATGGGGTGGAGGCAGGTATCAAGGTGCCCATGCTTGTGGGTACTCGTCATTACCCGTTATTATAAAGTTATTTATATACCCTTAATTAAATATATAATACTATATGTTCTTATCAACTCCTACTGTCCGAGGTGCCTCAAGTGTTGATCTACTCACTCTTCTCGTTCGCCTTTGCGACGTTCAATCTCCTCTCTAGTGCGTGGTAGGGGTACCTGTAATGGAACTTTGTTGCTCAAGTCAGTTTAGTCTAAGGTGTATAATGTGTTATATATGTTAAGATACTTACCTTGTTCTCCCTTTGTTTTGAGTATAGGAGTAGGATGAGGGAGGTTACCAACTTGGTAACTGTGTTCCCTCCAACTACTACTCGGTGTGTTCATTGTAATGCTCCTGAGAGTCGATGTCTCAATGACTCACACTCTATGACACTTCACATGGTGATACTTCACTCAATATCCTTGTTGGTTAAAATCCTCCACCGGTCAGAACCCTCCGTAGGTAACCCTTTCCAAGACATCGACAACTAGCCCGATTGCTTTCAGGATCGTTGACTATCCCCACAAACCAACACAAGACTTCTCAGCGTGTTTTGTCCTCACTTCTCACTCGAACACTTTTTGGGAAACTTTCCAGGAGGTCACCCATCCCATAATTGCTCCAAGCTAAACACGCTTAATTATAAAATTCTTAAGTGATGAGCTATCGAAAAATATATGCATCTTGTTGGTATAGTAGTACTAATTAATTCCTTTAAGTCATCCTCAACTATACAGTCCCACACCTGCACAACCTCTACATCCCTCTCATTCCGGTGTGTATTCGCTTGGGATGTTACATCAATCGTGGACGTGGTGAGTCCTTCTATAATTGATCTGTCTGAGCTCCTGGGTCGTACAATACACTATCTTTATTGTCAAGTTATTTTTCCTTATTATTAATTAATAAAAGTTTTCATGTCTTTGTTTTTTTTTTTAGTTTTTTGGCCTTTAACTATTTTTTAGAAAAAATGTCAAAATAATTAAAAATTATGGTTAAAATATTTTTTAAACTATTTAAGCTACTCCTACGGATGTCCACAGATATTGCTAAAATCTGCATGGATACTTGCACACATATCAGAGTGGTCATAGGGTGGATTTTTATCTGACAAGACAAGTAATGGGAGGCAACTACCCCTACCCGCCCCACCGCATTACCATCCGTCCATCCCTAATTCTCTCTGGCCTTTATATCCACATTTCTCTGCATTCAATTTCAATTTTTTATATAATAACAAATTTAGAGTATGTTTATTTTACCGTTTAAAATTTGATAGCGCAAATTTCCATACACTTCAACGAAGAAGTAATAAAGGAGTTACATTAGCAAAAGTGCATTGGATATGCCTCCGATGAATAAGAAATGTTAATGACACTATTTTTCTAGTATTTTTTATGATTGATTGAAATTTATTGAAAATCATCAATTTTGATGGATTTCACTTTTTATTAATAGTTTCCTCTCTTGATTTAAAAATGGAATCTATCAAAATTGATAATTTTAAATAAATTTCAACCAATAGAAAGAGTGTTAGAAAGAAAGTGTTTGATAATATTGCTAACATTTCTTCCAATGATAACTCAAACACGCACTTAATGGTTTGAATATGGACTGGATGTTGGCCGGAGAGGATCTATACACATCAACACAATTAGAATCTCGAGATCAAAATTATACAATTGCACACCATGCCTAAAAAAGCCTATAAATTTTTTATATAAATAATATAATTTACGGAAAAAAACAAAAACCCAATAAGGTCACGTTTGCTCTTCTATGTTCTTTTTTCTTTGCTTCGACATGTACCTACTGACTACTGTTGTGGGGGTCCAACATGTACCCAAAATTTCCTTCAATTTTTCTTATTACAATTCACGCGTACAATGACAAGCACATATGTTAAGGGCTTCAATTATTATCCTAATGTGCAAGCTTGGTTGAACAGCTTGTGTTTTACATCTTCACTCCGGCACTCCTCGTTGCCGATTTGGCCGAAACGATCACCTTCGACCGGTTGGTTGAAATGTGAGTGAGTCCTCCAATTAATGCACCATTAATTAATTTCTCTTATGTTTCTTGTTATTATTATTATTATGTGTGTGTTAATTAATTATCAAATGTTGTTATTAATTATGTTTAGGTGGTTTATGCTGGTGAATATATTTTTAACGTTAGTGGTTGGCTCCATTCTCGGTTGGTTGCTTAATAAAATCGCCAGAACCCCTAAACATCTGCGGGGCCTTGTTAATGGTTGCTGCACGGCTGGTTGGTACCTTTCAATATGTGACCAAATAGCTTTTTGTCGTATTATCGATTGATTATTTCATCGTCGCATTATTTCATCTTGTCGTATCATAATTGATTATTTCTAATGGACTAACATAGCTTTTGTCGTATTATATTATTGATTATTTTGTCTCTGTGTTTTTTTTTTTGTTCACTGATGAAGTCTCTCGAAACTGCAATTGGGAGAAAGACAAGGAGAGAAAAAGAGTTGTAGTTTGGGTTGGACTTGAAACTTAAAAGTGAAAATGGAAATCTAGTTTTGCAATTTAAGTAAAGTTAAAATATTGAACAAATTACAACAATATTCCCTTAGCTTTTATCAAATTACACATAACTACATTTTTTTTTATTTTCCTACATTACACCTCTTTAAGTTTGAAAACATTACACTAACACTCTTACAGGGGAGATGAAAGTAATGATTAAAAAAGCAGAAAGTGTTTGTGTAATTACACGAAACGTTAGAAAGTGTTACTGTAATTTGCTCTAAAATATTTTAGTAATTAAAGTTCAAGTACCAATTTGAAAGATATTTTAATATTTAGAGGACTACTTAATGTTATTTTTTGTACTTTCAGGACTACTTAATTAGTCTTTATAACTTTAGGAGCTACTGAGAGAGAGTAATGTAGTTCAGGGAGGAAGATAGTGCTTTACTCTTTAACTTATTTTAATGAAATAACTAATTTACTTT
The DNA here is from genome assembly GCA_026413185.1 of Pueraria montana var. lobata. Classification (NCBI taxonomy): domain Eukaryota; kingdom Viridiplantae; phylum Streptophyta; class Magnoliopsida; order Fabales; family Fabaceae; genus Pueraria; species Pueraria montana. Next base: position 41,049,174 of record CM048649.1, on the reverse strand, counting down.
TTAGTATATTTTTCATCCACTTCATTATAAGTCAATAACTTAAGATATATGACAATTTGGGAATGAATGATAGTGAAAAAACAGCCTATTCTAATTAAATTTATTTTTTCTAGTTTTGAAAGAACTTTTTAAAAGAATGATTATTTCTCAAAATTAATCATTTACCAAACATACAATTGTTTGAAGCTGCTTAATTTTTACTTTAACACCTTTACTGCTCTCATTTTCTTATATGTACGGGTGTGGTTGTGCATGGGGATTCTTGTGCAAAGGGAATTTGGGGAATATGCTTCTTATCATTGTCCCAGCAGTTTGTGAACAGAGCAGTAGTATATTTGGAGATTCATCCACCTGCTCAACTTATGGACAAGCTTATGCCGCAGTTTCTACGGGAGTATGACTATGTTTGCTTTATTTCTCTATATATATTTATGCCAAATTATAGCTTTTAAGGTGTTTTCACTTTTCACAATATGCCAAATGACATGCTATATGCCTTTATCACTAGTCTATTAATCCGATATGTTCATGAGTTTGAATCAATTCCACAATGTGTGTATGTATAGAGTAACTATTATATCAATATCAAAGTGGTAATAAAATTAATGGGATTCACTTTGGTATGTTCCAAAGTCCATACTATTGTTACTTAAAAAATAAATTAAAAATCTACCCCAACACAATGCAATGTCTTGAGTACTTACCCCAACCTTTCTATACAAGGTATTTTTATTGGATTTGCCACTTTCCTTTGTTTGTAGCCATAATTTTATATGCTTTTTGATATTTCAGGTAGGTACAGTTTTTATATGGACATATCTGTTTATGGTCATGGAGGCAAATACGGATGATAAGACCAATGAAAATGAGAATACCAGTGACAACATATCCAGTGCAATATATTCTGCTGGAACCCTGGAAAGATTTCCACCAAATATCACAGAGTCATTGCTTACTTCAACAGACTCTGTGAGCATTGACAACCTTTCAGTTCAACCTGAGTCACCAATATTTGACAGCAATGGGAGAAAGGTCACAGCTCCTACCTTTAATTAATTACCATCCAATATTTTTATTGATATTTAAGAAAATTTTCTCTTGTGATATGTTTTCATGCTTGAAATGAAAATTGCTCTTCTAATCCTGAAAAGAGTGATGCACTCTTAAATGACAATTTGATCTAATAGTTATATTTTTGTAAGCGTTGAGGATGATAATGACTTTGCACTTTTCCTTCATAGAATAAAGTAGAAGCATTGGAGACTCGATGTTTTATTTGGTTTTCATGTTGGAAAATGATTCTTGGACACCCAAATGTGTATACACCTTGAGAGATATAGGAAAAGAGAAGAGATAAGTGATTGATAAAATTGATAATATTATGTGACAGAAAGATAGAGATAGAGAGAAATAAGAGGTATTGATGGAGTGTTTGTAAATTTTGGGTATCCAAATTTCACCAATCTTTCATGTTTTAAGTGCGAAATATTCATTAGCTTTGTCGACAACTATTTTTGCCGGAGAATCTCGCTGATCACCTTTAGTGGAATCTTCTCATCTAATTACAATTTTTTCATTTACAACACTTGAACCTGAAACCTTACTTAAGAGATTCAAGTCCAGTTTCACTCATATTACCCTAATGTTGGTATAAGAGACTTGGTGTTTGTTGCTGGTTCTTGAATATTTCTTTATTAAAATTAAAATGCCGCTGTACATTTTAAGCAAGGTCGTTATATATTATGATTTTTAAAACTCTGTTACTTACATCCTGCAAGAATGGAAGCTAGCCTAGAGAGATTCAAATCTTGTAGCTAGAAACACTACTTTAAAATGTTGGAAAGCAATCTCATGATCAGAAAATTACTAGATACACTGGATCTCATAATTAAAGGAATCATAATCAACTCCTTTTAGTTCCTATTCCCAGTTTTGTGGGATTGTTCAATATTTTTTGTTTCATTTTTTAGCGTTCCTTGTGGCTATACATTGTACGTTGGTTGTCTAAACAAAACTAAGAGATGGAATTACATTCTCCACACTCTGATTTTAAACTAAAGTTCTCATTATGATAGAGGGTGTTAAGCATCAAACTCCAAAACATTTGGTCAACTTTGATACAATATATGTATAATAACCACTTGATCAAATTTTTTTTGCTGTTAGGCTTAAGATTAATTTATTTTATTAAATTAAAAGGTAGAGTATTGAATATCATTTTCCATTTTCTTTTGCAGATGCAATTCTTGGATTATATTACAGGTCCCATTACAAAATGCATGGGATATGTCAAGCTGGAGACAGTGTTTACACCGTCAACAATTGCAGTGGTAAACAATCATGGTCATTGTGAGCTGCACTTTCAGTCACTGCTATATTGTTATAAACAGAAGATGATTAAATTGAGTAAAGTTAATTTAGATTTTGTATTTGGGTCAACTTCTAATGAATCTAGTTATGTGATGAGTGAATGTGAATTAGGGATGCATATCACAGCTCACAATTCATAAATTTTGGCATCTCTAGGATTATTTGCCCTTGGATGATTTACTTTTACATTGTCATCCAATCACAAATTATCGTTGGTATGACTTTTAAAGTAGTTATTATAAAAGTCAACAAATTTATCATATATGATGATTTGTGATTAGATGACAGCGTAAAACTATTTTGCACTGTAAGTGTATAACTTATTTTCTCATATTTTAAACATTGCTTTAATTGAAGCCGTGAAAAATTTCTTACGGTTAAATTAAAAATTTGTTCCCTTCACCTAATATAATATCATTTTTTGTTTTAGTTCCTATATGAAAAATTTTAGGTTTTAGTATATACATAAGAAAAACATTTACAAATTGATCATGCTTTTGCTAAAGTTATAATGATATTAGATTTGATTCTTATACTTGACATCGTTTTTTATTTTAATCCTTATGAAAAATAAAATAAAATTTACACTTCATTTTAGTCCTTACATAAAAAAAAATCTATATTTTAGTGCTTACACTTGAGATATCATTTTTCTTTTTGGTTCCCATATAAAAAAAAGTCCAACACTGTTATAATTTTAATAAAGGTTAAAATACACTTTTAGTCTTTTATGTTTTTAATTATATTCAGTTTGGTCTCTTATTTTTTAAAAAGTTCAATTTAGTCTTTTATATTTTTAAAGTGAGTCAAAATGATCCTTCTTAAACAATGATCATTTTCTATTTTGAGATATGATTTTGAACCATTTTTTTAACTAATTCAGGATGCGTGAAATGTATCCCATTACTTACATGAGAACTATGAAACCCAATTGATATTCAAACCAAAAAGAGTTATAATTAAACAAGGTGAAAATCGTGTGAAAAATGAGTCTCACAAGCAACCGAAAAAGAATCCGATATTAGATTTTTCAATTTTTTGGTTGCTCATTAGATTCACTTTTCACATGATTTTCACCATATTTATGACTTTTTTTTTATTGGAACATCAGTTGGGTTCTATAGTTTTCATGTACATGAATTTAATGGGACAAGTTTTATGTCTCTAATCAGTAAAAAAAAATATTCAAAATCCTGATCATTATTTCGAAAGGATCATTTGGACTCACTTTAAAAACATAAAGGACTGAGTTAAACTTTTTAAAAGATAAGGGACCAAACTGAATATAATGAAAATATAAAAGACTAATTAAAAGTGTATTTTAGCCTTTAATAAATGATAGGGACTTATTTGTAAACAATTTTTCATGTAGAGACCAAAATAGAGTTTTTCCATAAAGGGACTAAAACGAAAAAGAGTGTTGGATTAAATTTATAATTTAACCTTATTTTGCTGGATTTTTAGGGAAAACAAGAATGATTTACAAGGAAAATCTGGGCTATGATCTAAGGAAGCAAATGATGAAGAAAGCTAATTAAAGGAAAGAAAGTATAGGTTGGAAGATTAATATCTCAAGGTTGTTTTGTGCCCTAAAAAAAGAGGATAATGTTGTAGCAATTTTAACAAGGTGCATAGTGCAGTAAGTACTACAGTAGATTTTCCAATCTTTAAATATTGAGCTACAGTGTGGATCCAGTCCTACTACTTTTGGGTAATTTATTTGATCTAATTGAGTTGTTGACTTAGATCTAAATGCGAAGTTCTCCAAGTTTATGCAACATTGCATAATTGATTTAGTAAATGCCTTTTAACTTCTTTCTTTTTATGTGGGATATGATTGATCAATCTCATTGGGGGTGAGCCTTGCTAGGCAGAGTTTTCATGCATAAAAAGTGTGTGAAAATAATTGACCAGTTGTTTGGCAATGCCTCTTCATCAGGAACTCAACTTTGGCACTTATTTAAGGGCTTCTAAGATTTTTTTTTTTTTTTTATAACATATATTTCCCCTTTTCCCTCAACTTTAGTGCCTTGCTTCCTTGAGGAAGTGTTTTTCAGGGACCTCTAGTGCTTAAAGGTATGTTTGTATGTAGGAGAATGAAGGGAAAGGGAAGCAAGGAAAGGTTATAAGTATGATTGTATTTGGCAAGAGTTTTTTTTTACTCTAGCTCTATCAAAGTAGCGTGTTTTGTTGAATGGTTATTGTCCATCTTTTCTTGCTTTCCTTGAAATTTGAGCATGGTTATCTGAGTTTGCTATCTGTTTTCCGGTGTTAATACTCTATTCTTCCACTTGTAATTTTCTTCAGATTATTGGATTTGCAATTGGATCAATTTCTCCAATTCAAAAGCTCGTGGTTGGTCAAAGTGCTCCCCTTCGTGTGGTTATCACTTCTGCATCTTTAGTGGGGTATGCGTTCCTCATATCTCTGGATGACTTGGAGTTTTGCCTTTTTGCATATAAGAACACTTAAAAAGTCATAGATAGAATTCCAGCCTCGTGTTTTAGATGGGTTATTAGTATGAATTATGAAAGCTTCAATACGGAGTGCTAATAATCTAATCTAATAATCTAATATTATAGCTCTTTTTGGGGGGTGCGGGATTAAAAAGGTTGGTACTCATTGTTAGGGCAATGATGACTAAAGATGAAATAGCATTACGTAGAATAATTTACTGATAAAAGCAGCGGGGTAGCACCAAAGTCGTGGCACTAGAACTTTGTATTGCTCAAGAATCTTGCTCAAGTCTTTACCGGAAGCATGACTGCTCTTAGAATGTGTTTTGGCTTAAACTCAACTCTATAAAACTGACTTAAAAGATGAAGGTTGCCTCACACTTATATACATTATTTTGGTTAAGGACCTCTAACACACAATAACAGATGGATCGATAGACCTACCGACAAAAAAAATACTATAATAGAGTAAAATACCATCTTAGAATTTAAGTTATGGGCCTAACTCAACTTGAACTTTTCCCAAAACCATGTCTGCATGAACTAGTTAAAAATCTATTGCTTTTCATCTGGCATTCTTGGTGTATCAAATTTTGGGTATTCATTGTTTTACGTTATTTTTCGTATAATGTACTGTATCGTATCATCATTCTTATCGATAATGTGTGAATTGTAGGCAGGCCACAATTGTGTCTATGACTTTGATAGTTGGAGCAAATCTTCTTGATGGTACTTTATCAATTTATTTTCTGTTTTTTTTACATAAAGTTGACGTCTAATTAACTTTTGAAATTGAAAAACTTGGAAGTTTTACTCAAATGTTCTTTCATATATAATTCTCTATGCTGGTTTGTTTTCCATTTGGCAGGTTTAAAGAAGTCAGGAATAAGCATTTTCTTGATTATAGGGATTATGGTAGTGCGGTTCATAATTTCACCAATCTTGGGTATTTTGATTGTTAAAGCTGCATATTATTGGGGATTCGTGGGATCGTATTCATTATATCAGTTTGTTCTTATGCTTCAATATGCGCTTCCACCTGCAACAATCATAGGTATGATCACTTTCTCAAACCTTACTTCAAGCAGTGTATGACTTGTCTTACATAAATGTCAAAGAGAATATTAGAAAGAGTATTAGAGAGAGTGTCGTTAATATTCTTCGTGCCTTTTGCCCTCTAAATGATTTTTTTTTCGATGACCTATGTGTTCCATTGCTTTGTTATAAAATTTTCTTGTGTCCTCAAATGTTTATTTAATCGCAACTCCAATTTTGAAACTCTGGATGTAGGTGTAGTATAGATTATGTTATCATTTAGGATGTATGTCTAAGATGTTTTGATTGTTTTCTAGGTTGCATGCATATTCTATGAAGTTCTACTTTTCGCACGCTTTTCACGTCTTGCATGTATGTTTCAATAGCTCTTTATTTATATACCAGAACTGTGGTTTTATGTTGTCTTTTTTTATTGGATAATTGCACATAGATGCATTTGCTTCATTTGACCTTCATTATGCCCATGATATACCACTTAATTATTATTTTATTGTCAGTCTGATTCCAATATCCAACCTTTTCTTCCGGTGGGTATTTACTGTTTACTATTTTAGGACAATATTTTTTTCTTCCAAATACAACACTAATTTTAAGATGGAAGGAGTAACATTTAGTAATTGATGCCGCTTTATAAATCTTTGCGGTAATTTATCGGGATGAGTACTACACGGGTTAATTCAAGATTTAATGAAAGATTTTACACTAGCACCTTTAATTTTTTGAAAAATATAATACCGTGTCTTCTTTTAATTGTTGTAAATGTTAAAAAAAAAAATTTATACAATCCTACAAAATTTTATTAAGAAATATCAATATAATTTACTCAAATAAATAGGCCACAATTGATTATTTATTTCTTTCATATAATTTTGTATTATCTTAATTACTTTAGAAGGCAGTGTTTTACATGTATGTTGGTAATCTCTGAACTTTGTAGGTACCGTTGCTCAGATGCTTGGGAGTGGTGAGAGTGAATGTTCTCTTATCATGATATGGACATATTTCATTGCTACATTTAGTCTCACGCTATGGTGCACCTTCTTCATGTGGATGCTGGAGTGACCTCTACACTAAAATCTTGCGTTTCTCTTGCCAAACGGGAACCATATACAATATGCACGTAAGATCAAATTGTTTTTTGAAGTATAAAAAAATTATATGTAATTGTTGCATATCAATTTGGAGAACATTTGCTAGAGTTTCTTATCATTATTTTTTGTTTCCTTTTGTGTTTCACCTTTTTATTTTCTATTCATTTGTTTTTTTTTCTTGATAACCTAATTATTTGTTTCCTCAAGAAAAAAAAAAAAAAAGCCATGCATCTTAATGGCAATTTGATTTTAACGTTTTTTATCTTTTAACTTTAGAATTACATTCTTAAAAAAAGTTACAGTTAATGAAATGTTTCTTTCTATTTGTTTGCTATATTTTATTTTATTTTTAGGTTGAAATGATCTGGTGGTTCCCATACTTTTGCCAAATTTTAATTAGTTATCCAATTTTTTTTAATTGGGTCCTTGGTTTTTTTTCCAATTATGTCTTCCTGTCTAATTGTTGTTATAAAATATTAGAGGAGCAATAGATAATAGAGTGTTACTTCTAACTGGAGTATGTTGTAAGTATAAATAAGTTAATTGTGAGAGTTTTATAAAAAAAAATTATATTTTTTTACTGGCACAGGAATTTGGGCTACGTCGTGGCAGGAGTTATACAAGCATACAAAATTTAATTATATAAGCCTTCAAATATCTGAGTTTTCGTTATCTAAAAAAAATTACACATAAATTTAATAATATATACTGCTAAATGAATTCTCATCATTAAGGAACAAACAAATTTTCACAAAATGCAACAAAACACGTTCTAATACAGCAATATTCTAGATAAACACACTAAATTCCAATAAAGCAATACTAGGTACAAGATATAATATACAGAGATATACAAATTTATGAGTATTATGAAGAGGGGGTAAAAAAGAATTGAGAATGAACGCTCTTTGGATTGGAATTTACCTAATAATTTTATAATGGGAACAAATCCTGTTTTCCCAATTTATTAAGGGTATGCAGTCACTTTGGTTTTCAAAAGTATAATTCAGTATCACTTAATATGAAAGCATTAAAATTCAAAAAAAATTCTTGAAAATGTAATTTGCCTATTATTTTAATCCTACCATTAAAAGTCTTTGTTAAAGTTAACATCTATGCTTACATGACATATTATTTGTGTAAGTGATAGTTGACAATATACACATAGAAGATACTTGACAATCTAGTATATATGTGGCAGTTTATGGTATACACGTGACAATATAGTCAATGACCAAAATGACAATAACTAGATCGTCACTTGTCAACCACATTGTTCACTTCTGTCACTTATGCACTAAATTGTCATAATACATCGTCAACTGCCACATAGGTGGAAAGTGTGTCATGTGAGCACATACATTAATTTTAACGAAATTTTTTTAACCACAAGATTAAAATGACAAATAAATTAGATGTTTAAAGATTTTTTTTAACTTTAATACTTTTAAATATTTAAGTGATAATGAATTACATTTTTAGAAATCAAAATAGCTGTTTAGACAACTTATTAATATGAGAGACACGTGGCAAGATTAGAGTCGTCCGTATGATCCGGGTGATGCTTTTTCTACTGCACCTGCAGTTTGCAATTAATTATGACAATTTGTTGGCTTTAGTCAAAAGGTTATCCATTCCGTTTTAAGACATTAATTAGTCAAAAGGTTGAAATAAGACATTAATTATGACAACACAATTGTCAATTACTCGGCCAATAAAAAACCACAAAGTCTGTACCAGCATTCACCTCCTCAACCGTATTTTAGAGTGTTAGATACATGTTACGTTGTGCATTAATTAACTTTGCACTATAATAATATACTACTGTTATACAAAAGAAAAAGAAGTAGGAAGAATAAAGAGAAACGTGTATAATAAAATAAGTAATGCGATGGAGAAATTAAACAGAAAAAGTAATATTATAAAAAAATTATTATATGAATAAAATAAATCTAAAATTATTCAAGTATTGGCAAGGCCGGTCCTGATATTTTATAAATCCAGGACAAAATAATAAATAAGACTCCCTTATATATAAACATTTTAAAATACAAACATATATTACATAAAAATAGACACATAATTTAATTAAAAATAATATATTTTATTATATTAAATGACTAACATAGTTTTAACAAAATTCAAAAAGACATATTACATTTTTCATTCAAATTATTTTTATGCTATTGTCTATCATTGATAAAATATCATAGTTTCAAATTAAATCTTACATGTATTTTTTTTATTAATATACTAATTTTTGGTTTTAACTGTGCATTGCAAATGCTAAATATTTATTTTTATATAATTATAATTCATAATAAATAAACATTTTAAAAATTTTAAATTTTATTATTATTAAAGTTCATAATAAACAAATATTTTTAAACATATAAATTATATTTTAGATTTATGAATAAATAATTTAAACTATGATATACGATTATTTTTAAATTATTGTGTAGAAGTATATTCCTTTATAATTTTGAGTTTTAGTTTGTGTTTCTTATCTTGTTAAAAAAACCCAAACTTTAAGTCTATATATGTACACTACATGTTGATATGTCAAAATGAGCTAAATATTATATTAGCATGAATTTGTGATGTAGTACACAAGGAAAAAATACTAACAATCAAAGGAGTAATAATACTTTATAATCACATGTCACATTTTTATTTAGATATATATAAAAGGAGACATGATAGGAGATAATGATTTCAATTTATTTATAAAAATAACATAAAATAATATATAAATTTTTTTACCACATAATTATATAATTCTTTTTTAATTTTTCACCCCCAATCATATCAAAATTCTTTTAACATGATGATAAGTCAAAATGAGCTAGACTCATCTTCATCTTTTACTAGAAGACCATAATTTTAAACTTATTGTTCAAATCCAAGAACAAGAACGAGAAAATACTAATACATAGAGGGCTACTATAGGAGAACATGAAGAATCATTAGCTATTAGAAGATTGAAAATTTTGTGTTGGTTTTACTTTTCTTTATATAAATCTTATCATATCTTTATTATTTTTTTCATTAACTCTTATAAATTTGAATGTTTTCTAAAAGATTATGGAATCCTTTCAAATCTTATAAATCTATAAAGTGTTTTCAAATCATTTAAATTCTTATGATATGATATAAATCCATTAATATTCAAACTAATTATAAAAATCTTTAAACAAAAAAAGTCTGATAAATCATAACATTCCTATATAGTCTTTTAAAATTTACAAGACTTTTTAATGTCAAAATAATATTTTAAAATCTCAATCCAACACAACCCCTTTGTTTCCTACTTGTGCTTATAAAAGGACTTAACTCCCGCAATCATATCACAAACACTGAGCTCAATGGAGTTAACATAGAGCATATACATATTCTATTTCAAAATTCCTTTGTCTGTTAACACTCCCATAAGCGGAAATACCTTCAAGTCGATCCCTTAATCACTAAGGTATGTGTATATATGTTTATCGAATTTTATCATTCATCCAATTCACCTATGTCTTATGATCCCCCTAAAATTGTCTTGAAAATTAATATATCTGAAACTCTGAATTAATATCAGTTGTTTTCAAACTCAAAGTACCGTACGGAATCTCTTTAATGTTTCCATAATATTTGGCTTGCATGTGTGATTCTCAAAAGCTAATAATCATTGTTAGAAAATCAGAGACAAGGAGAGAGTGAGAAGATGTGGAAGCTGGAGCTTTCAAAGAGCAAAAAGGATGAGTGGGTAAGAAGCGTGAATAACCATATTGGAAGACAATTCTGGGAGTTTGATCCACATCTTGGAACCAAAGAAGAGCGAGCTCAAGTGGAACAAGTTCGTAAAGAATTTAACAAGAACCGCTTCAAATCTAAGCATAGTTGCGATATGTTAATGAGACTCCAGGTGCATACAATTGTCTATTGTGTGTGTGTGTGCATGTGTGGGTGTTTGCGGGACGAATCCAGAAACCTATTAAAAGGAGGGTTGAATTTTTTTTTTCTTTTATAATTGTTTAAATTTCTAGTTTTTAATAAATAATAATTTTTAAAAAATATTTACTATTTTTACACTAAAATTGATATTAATTTTTATTTTAAATAATAATAACCTTAACTGTTACTATAATAACAACAAACATATAACTAATTTTACATAATTTTACACTAATTATCATCTTAACTATTGTAATAATAACAACAAACACAACTAATTTTATACTAGTTAATCTTAACTAATATTATAATAACAACGTACACAATTTTACACTAATTAATTTGAAATATATATATATATACACCATAAATCCCGAGGGAGGGGGGCTGGAGCCCCTACTCGCCCCCCTCTCCATCCATTCCTAGGCATGTGTACTTTTCTTTACTTCAAAATTAAAATCAGAGTATTGATTGATGAATACCTCTTCAATTTAAACCTTCCATTAATACTTATTATTTCTCTTTATTTCTCTCTTTTTATGAATGAGATCATATCACCTAGGGTTTATCAACTTTTTTTTTTTTGAACAAAAGGTTTATTAACTTTTTAGTCTCTCATCTTTTGTTGATTTTTTTTAGTCTCATAATTTTTTTGACTGGTTCATTCCATTTTTAATTCTTAAAAAAAAATTCCATTCCATTTTTAGTCACACAAAAGCTCTACATCATGGACCAAAAATGGAACAAATCTTTTTAGGAACTAAAATCGGACAAAAATTTAATCATGGACCAAAAACGGAACAATTTTTTTTTAGGAACTAAAATCGGACAAAAATTTATAATGAAAGACGAAAAATAGAAATACACAAAAGATGAGGGACTAAAAAGATAATAAACCCTATCACCTATCATACTTTTAATTCTCTGTCTTTCTCCCACTGGTTGTCAAATAGTTTGTTAGTTTTTACTAATCGTTTTTGTTAAAATTATTTTGTTGTTCATCTTCACGTGATATAATACAAAGACTCGTTAGACTTTTTTTTTCTCTTGTTTTTGATGCTATTCATATATGTGACTTCTTATTATAGTATATAGATATTAGAGTTATTTTCTACTAAATATTTTTCCTTTCCATATGTCTTTGGCAGTTTGAAAGGGAAAAAGGCTTAAAGATGAAACTAAGTGAGATGAAAATTCAGAGCAATGAAGATATAACAGAGGAACTTGTGGAAACTACACTGAAAAGAGCCTTGAGATCTCACTCGATCCTGCAGGCCAATGATGGTTTCTGGCCTAATGACTATAGTGGCCCTTTGTTTCTTCTACCTTGTGTGGTAACATTCCCTTTCATAGCTTCACAAGAGGAATTAAATTCTCTTATCCAAAATTATTACGAATGAAATTTGTGTGTCTATTATTATTAATATATTTTTTTTTAAAATATCAAAACTTTATTTTAAAAAACAAATGTTTTTTCACATGATCTTATTAATCAATTGTTATATAATAAATTTGAGTGTTTATATTTGACTCTTACGGAATCACATCATATTTTCCTTCTCATAAAATGATAAAATCACGTGTTTGTTCTTATGTTATGACACCTGTTCTGAATTCTCATATTAAATCAAATCAAATTAGTATTATTTTTAATTAATTATTTAATTAAATCCGATTTAATTTTCTTAATTTCTATAATTAATACTGAAAAATCTTCAATGAACATTAAATATAATAAAAAAATATTTTCAAATTATCATTACATTAATTTTTAAAATTCAATTCAAATATTTATACTTCATACATTTTAATTGATTTTTAATATCATTAAAATGATTTTTAATCAATTAAAATATTTTAAAGTATTATTATAATTTATTCTTTTTTTAATTTTCACAATGCACAAATACTTATTACTCTACTCTTATATTATAAATTGGAATAAACAAGTTAGTGAGCGAAACTCGAGACCCTCATTATTAGACTTTCTCAATATTCATGTATAAATTTTAACTATATAAGGGATACCCGTGCACATTACATAGAGTAGCCACAAAAACAACAGACCCCTGATACATGTAAAAGGATAATTGATGCAGGTTATTATTATTATTAAACTGATGGTTATACCATATTTAGCATATAATTAATGAAAATACATATAACATAACCATTGCTTGGTGCTACCCACACATCCCAACCACGAAAACAAAGATTGCTAGCTTTGTATACCCACGAAAACCAGTATGTTTCATATGCTTTCAACCAAAACCAGCTATGAAACAAAAATTCCTGTATAACAACTTCCTGATGAAAGGTTTTACCACGGAAAATTAATTATCTGATTCCTATTGTTCCATAAAACCCAACCAACAGCACACCAAATATACTTCCATCTTAAATTTGCAGAACTTGTCCCAAAGTAAATAGGTGCTGTAAAAAATGTACCTAATTAACTGTGTCAGGCAGAGTAGTTAAAATATTAATATTCCACCCGAGAAATATTTCCAAATACCATCCGTGACTTTACATGTGAACAAACAATGACTCAGCGTTTCTTCAACTCCTTTACAGAACGGACGTCACAGGAAATCTCCATTCTGTACCTGAATGTTCCTTCTCTTCATGTTGTCTCCCGTTGGTAATGAATTTGACACCAACCTCCACAAAAAAATGCTTATTTTTGGCGGCAGTCTAATCTTCCATATATGACAAAAAATAGCTTCAGGGAGACTTCCTGCCAACCTATTATTCAACGAGTAATGATATACAAATCACTCTTCATTTTAAACACATAATCAACACTTCTTATTTCTCTCTATCTCTCTCTTCCTATCACATAATAAATTCTATCATATCTATATTTTTCTCTCTTTCTAGGTGTTGGATAGCACATTAGGTGTCTATCAAACATTTTTCTTATTTAACACCCCATATGTTGAGGATACCGAATAAATACTAGAGCTCTCCTCCAACCACCACCACATATCATCCACCTCCCTATCAAAATTCACACTCTCAAGTTGCCTAAAAAATTTGTTGAGGAGACCCCTTTCCCATTCAAGCCATTCTCTCCACCATATAAGTTTCCAACTCCAAACATCCCCCTCCCAACCACCTACATCTTTAATAACTTATTCTCTTTGTTGAGAATTGAGAAAGAGCCTTGGGAATGTAATTGCCAATGATTGTTCACCAACCCCAGGATCTTGCGGAAATCTAACCTTTCCTACACTCTTCACTCTATCATGTTATCAAACCATTTTGTTTCACTTTGTCCCCCACATACCATACACAAGTCCCTCCATCATAAAGATGAGTTATTATAAGACTCCTCTTCCAAAAGTCCCCTCCAACCTCTATATTTAACTTCCAACACCTCACTCCACAAAGGCCCTTTATCATGAAAGAGTTCTCATCACCATTTAGCTAAGAGAACCTCATTAAAGGTAAAAATATTTTTAATTCCCAAACCACCACAACTTTTAGGTTCACAAATTTTATCCTACTTGACCCAAGAAACCTTCCTTTTACCCTCCTCACAACTCCAAAGGAAATTTCTTTGAAAACTAATAATTCTCTTCCCCACTTTTTTGGGCAATTTAAAAAACGGAGAAGTAGAATAAGGCAATGAAGACAACACAAAATTAATGAGCCACACTCTACCCGCAAAAGACAACAACTTATGTTTTCAAAGAGACAATTTTTTAGAGAATTTGTCAAGCACTAATTTCCAAGTGGACTCTACCCTAGGGTTTGCACCAATAGAAATTCCAAGATACACAAAAGGAATTACCAAAAGCTTACAATTCAAGAAATTTGCATACTTTTCCATTAAGTCACCTTCCACCCTATAATAGTCCCAAAGTTGCTTTTGAAAAAGTTCGATTTCAAATCGGAAACAAGTTCAAAACATCTAAGCATGACTTTTATTGTCACCACATTGGAAAAGTAGCCTCTCCTAAGAAGATAGTGTCATCCGCATATTGGAGTACATTTATTTGCACCCCATCCTCTCCCACCCTAAAGCTTGAGAAAAGATTCTTCTCTAAAACTTGTCTCAACATTCCACTCAAACCCTCCGCCACAATAGTAAACAAGAAAGGAGCTAAAGGGTTTCCTTGCCTCAACCCCTTTGACACCACAAATTCATTTGTATGGCTCCATTCACCAAGACCAACACCCTACTACTCACCAAGCAACCCCTAATCCACCTTATCTACTTTTCTTAGAAGCCCAATCTTTTCAACATATACAGCAATAAATTCCAATTCACCGAATCATACGTCTTTTCATAATCCACTTTAAAGATTAGGCACTTTTTTTCTTACTTTTTGCCTCCTTCACCACTTCATTTGCCACAAGCACACTATGCAATAAGAACCTCCCTCCCAAAAAATTACTTTGTCTTTTATCTATTACTTTTCCCAAAATCCGCTTAAGTCTATTTGAGAGAATTTTAGCCAATACTTTATACATGCACCCAACTAAAGATATTGGTCTAAATTCTCCCAAATTTTGTGGCAATTGAAAAAGAGAAATAAAGGAGGAATTACTTCCTCTAGGTAAAGTACCATGTGCATGAAACTCATCAAGAAATCTCAAAACATCCACCTTGAGCAAGTTCCAAAAAGCCTTAATAAATCTAAAATTAAAGCCATCCGGACCCAGGCTCTTGGAACTTCCACAATCTCATATTACCTCATTGACTTTATTCTCTTCAAACTTTGCTAAAATAAAGGCATTATCATCACTGTATATTTATACATGAATGATTAAAGTTATTTTAATTAAATTTAATTTTAGCCATATGAAGGAACAAGTTAACAATTCATATAGACGTGTGTATGAATTAATTAATTTGGAGACCAAATTAACTTTACATATTACGTGCTCATGCTAATAATCCTACCTATTAATGCAAGTAAAAGTAAATCATTCATCAATTATTTGGAGACCAAATTATGTGTCAATATAAGTAAGAAAGCCTCACAAGTGCACTCTTCATTTAATAACATGTAGGTGATTGCATTATCGGTGACTGAAACCCTAAATGAAATCTTGACACCCGAACATCAAAGCGAGATGCGGCGATATTTGTTCAATCACCAGGTATGTATTTTAGTCAGGATACGTTAGCAAGTTATAACTAAAAGTTATCTTAAAATATACTAAAAAAACAAGTACATGTATGTTAGTACCGATGAGATTTAGCTCAGTTGGTTGAGCAAGGTGTGTAAATTATTGTAAAACTTCGATACCTATTTTCGATTCTTACGGATAAAAAAAATTATACGTTAGCAAATCCCCTACACACATGCATGCATACACAGGCACACACATATATTAAAAATCCAATAACGCAAATTATTCTAGCTAGCTCTTGTTATATATATATGATATGATGAATAAGATTAGTTGTTAACAGAATGAAGATGGAGGGTGGGGATTACATATAGAAGGGCCCAGCATTATGTTTTGCACAACTCTCAACTATGTGACCTTGAGATTGCTTGGAGAAGACATCGACGGTGGAGAAGGTGCCATACAGAAAGCAAGGACATGGATTCTTAATCATGGCGGAGCCACTTATATTCCTTCATGGGGCAAAGTCTGGCTTTCGGTATTAATTTGTGTATATAATCTTAATTATAAAAATGATAACATTATATATATTTTATTATTGGATGAATTTCATTACATAAAAATAAACATAAATCTAATATAATTATGTAACATATAAAAATATTAGACCACTCGATTTGAATTAGTATTTCATGAAATAAAATCATAGTTTAAATATGTTGCAAGAGACATTTATATTTAATATATATTTAGTTTTACTTGAAATAAAATTAATTACTTTCTGTAAATAATACTCGTTGAAAAAAAAAAAAAAAAAACTCACCATCTTTGTATGATAAAGTTTTGATTTTGGCTAGCAATATATATAGTTTAATGTGGTAATTCTCAAATGGTACGTGCCTATATAGTGAAAATGGATTATTGGAATAATAGGTGCTTGGTGTATATGAATGGAGTGGTATGAAGCCAATTCCGCCAGAGATATGGCTGCTTCCGTACTTTATTCCTTTCCACCCAGGTTCTCATGAACGTTTTTTTTTCCTCTTTAACTAAGAAGATTATGTGTTTATATATAACCTTCACCATGAATATATATCAATTTAAATAGTAAAATGTTACTATTCTCACTTTTATACTTTAGCAAACAGTATTTTACTAACGGCTTAATTGCACATTTTACTACTCAACTATCACCATTTCACAAATTTTACCATCCAAGTTTTTTTCGTGCATTTTATTATCATGTTTTTCAATTTTCACACATTTTACCATCATGCTGGTAACAAAAAGACGTCATTTTGCAAAAATTGGTAACAAAACAATGTTTTTTAGGGAAACATCAGCACTTTATTACACATTTAACATATCGGCAAAATGTGTGAAAATTGATAAAAACATGATGGTAAAATATGTAAAAAAAAAAACTTAGATGATAAAATTTATAAAATAATGATAATTAAGTGATAAAATGTGCAATTAAATTTTTACTAACATATAACTGAACATAATTAGTTTATATGCTTTTATAATAAAGATTTTTTTAATATTTAGTGTGTGTATATATATATATATATATATATATATATATCATCCTACTTGCAGGAAGAATGTGGTGTCACGCTCGACAGATTTATCTACCCATGTCATATTTATATGGTAGAAGATTTGTGGGTCCTATCAACACAACGATTTCATCACTTAGAATGGAGCTCTATACTGTTCCCTATCATCTTCTTGACTGGAATCAAGCTAAGAATTTATGTGCCAAGGTATAGCCTGTGTGTATTTGTGTATACATGTGTCTTTCTCTATCTTAATATTCTTGAGGTAAATGATCATTTTAATATCTAACTGTATAAACTTATGACAATTTAGTTTTTGACTGTGTAAAAAGTGTGACAATTATATCATGTCATATAACAAAATGCTTCATGGTCCTTAGCCTCAAAATTTTAAGGATTTAATGTTTCGTGGGTCCTTAAACATTACATCTTAATAACAAAATGGTCCCACAAAACGTAACGGCAGGACGTAATTGTTGTTGTTTTTGCACATTTAGGGGCTAAACCAAAATTTTCATTCTTTCATGGACTAAATTGTCACCGACATACACATTCAAGGACAAAAATATTTATTTACCCACATTTTTAATATATAGACTTAATTATCAATTTGGTCCTTTTATTTATTTAGAATGTTTAATTAGGTTCTTTTATTTCTGAAAGTTTCAATCAGGTCCTTTATTTTTTTAAAATGCCTCAATATAGTCCTTTATTTTTTTAAAATGTCTCAATGTGGTCCTTTCCGTCCAATTTAGGCTGACAACGTTAAGTTACAAATTTTGGCGAAAAGGATCACATTGAGGCATTTTTAAAAAATAAAGGACCTAATTTGAACTTTCAAAAATAAAAGAACTTAATTGAATATTCTAAATAAATAAAGGGACCAAATTGATAATTAAGCCTAACATATACACACATATATATTTAATAAAAGTTTACATGAAAAGTTTAATAATGAAAATTAAAAATATTTATATAAATATTATGAGTTTATATTAATATAATGATACATTATACAAACATTTATGTATTAACAATTTGGGTAAAATATGTTTTTGATCCCTCGTTTTATCTTGATTTCTGTTTTTAGTCCCTCATAAAATTTTTTTACTGTTTTTAGTCCCTCATAAATTATTCTGTTCTGTTTTTAGTCCCTCATAAATTGTTTTGTTCTATTTTTAGTCTCTGACGTTAATTTTAACTGTTAAGTGGTGATATGGTAGACATAAACTGTGTGTGTGAAAATTTCCTAATTAAGTTTCTAGTGACTTTTAACCGCTACAAATTTTTTGGCAGTCAGAAATGTTTACTTTTGTAACATTTCTTGTGATTTCAGAAAATCTGGTGTTTGAGGTTTTTATTTTTTATTTTTTAACATAAATTTGTAGTAGTTAAAAACCGCTAGAAACTTAAACAAAAAATTTCAAGCACAAATTATGCTCGTCACGACATCACTTAACAGTTAAAATTAATGTCAGGGACTAAAAACAAAAGAAAACAATTTTTGAGGGACTAAAAACATAGAAAAAATTTATGAGGGACTAAAAATAGAAATTTAGATAAAATAAGGGACCAAAAACATATTTTACCCTAATAATTATATTAATTTTCTAGATCAACAAATTGTATATTAATATAATATATTATATATTTTTAATATAAACCTATATTTAAACTTATTTAAATGGTTGAAATGTAGATAATTCATTTCAACTACCAAACCACTACGTTATTTTCCTTTTCAGTATAAATAACTTTTGACCACAAAGTAATTTGAATTAATGTTAGCAAGATTGTTAGTTTTGACAATAAATTTGGAGATTGATGTTGCATTTTATATTGATATAGACTTATTGTGTAAATTTTGATAAGAAATGGAGTTATTTATACACAAAATATATGAAAGTTAATTATAATATGTTATTAACTAATTATTGCAGGAAGATATGTCCCATCCAAGCTCAATGATCCAAAATATTTTATGGGGTTTTCTTCACAATATAGGTGAGCCTATTCTTGTGCACTGGCCTTGCTCCAATCTAAGGGAGAAAGCTCTCCATCATGTAATGCAACATATACACTATGAGGATGAAAACACAAACTACATCTGTATTGGCCCTGTTAACAAGGTAATAGTCCAAATGAAAGAAACAATTTTTTTTTTCATACTAATACTCACATGTCTATTGACACTATATCCTAATTGACCTTATAATAGGGTAATTAGGAAAGATTAAATAATTGTCCTAATTACAGTATATAAAAAAGTCTAAATCATTGTCTTAAAAGAAAATCTAAATCATTGATCTAATAACATGGACTAGAAAAGCTAATGATTATAACAAATCATGGAAACAAATCACTAATCAAATTAAATTACGATCGATTCATCAGTTTCCTGCCCCTCAAGTTGGTACATGAAGATTTTGAGTGTCCAACTTGCCAAGTAGAAAATGAAAAGGACCATGTACCAACGACTTAGTAAAAATGTCTAGGAGCTATGCATGAGTGAAAAAAATAAGAAAGCTAGAGATTTCCTAGAATAATTTCATTGCATCTCAAAAATGTCATGGGTTCTTTCTCAACAATGAAAACAAGGAACCTATGATGTTGTATAGAAAAATTATCACAACCCATATAATGTGTTATGGGATAGAGCACACTTATTTTTGTCATGGGGAGAGTGAATAAGTAGATGGATTCATGGTTTGCATAATGTACGTCAAATAATCTTGAAGCTTTACAAATGTTATTTTGGTATGTTTATCCTAACCTAATGATTCCTTATCATCTACTCCATGTTTGCTAGCATCGTGTTGCATTGCATCGTCTTGAGCAACAACCTTTATTTCAGTTGTGACACCCTTTACCCTAAATGTATTAACTAAATAAAACATAACATAAACTAATAAATTGAATTTGCAGAATAAGAGAAACACTGACTTTTCAAAACTTTTCGCGCGTAAAGAACATCACGTTTTAACTTAACATATTAACTTAAATCTCATAAATGCTTTATCAATTGAAAAAAGGGTTTCTGACTCTCCAAAGGCCATGATTATATATAACAAAACCATTACATAGGCTATGCTAGTATTTTAATAAAACCCATAAAAACAACTAATAAAACTCAGGCCCGATGTCACACCTATTAGAGCAAAACAAGTCCCAAAAACTATGGAAAAAAAAAACAATAAATGAGGCCAATGCTTATTCATTAAGGGTCATCTTTGTGGTTCTACTGGATGTCACCTATACATAGAAATCATACAAGGAAACACAAGAAAACAAAGGACTAAGATATGTCTCACGTCACTCGCAGTGCAACAACAGAGATAAGTAGAATACACATGTAATATTCACTTAAAAACAATTATAAACAACCACATCCACATTAAGATGCACATGTTATGCAATGGTTTATTATCTCTACTTCATATGCATTTGTACCAATCTAAACTCAGGAAGTAGGTCAAGTACTAACCATAAAAGTGCCATCAGTGTACTAATGCCTTTAGCTTAACAACCTCAAACTAGAATAATGTCCTCTAGTGACTAGTCGGTGTTACTCGACTTTTGAAGTATGCCCCCAACTCCATTGGATCAACATGAGTCATTGGAGTTTCCACACTGGGTCTCCTCACCCCTAAGGTTCGAGTCAATTTACCCTTCAAGACCTCCACCATCAAGATTCGTAAGTATCTTCCATCCACACCATCAAACTTAAATGTTATGATGCATGTCCATCTCAAATAATGCATAAGAACATCCTTCTGGACTTTTTCTTATACACAGGTTAGTCTTATTCTTGCTTCCACAGGCTAGGTCTCTCATCAAGGAGGCATCACCAGAGCCAATTCTCACCTCTCATAAGCTAGGTCACTCATTTCAATGGTGTAAAATCATGTCTATCATCACCCAACTTAAGGCTCATAATCCATACATCCAATTTTGAAACATAACATTCAAGCATAAAGGTATTCAACACTCCCTAAGGAAATAGATAAACTCTACTACTTTGAAGTAATTTCTCTTCGTGAGGGATGCCCCTACTCAGTGAGACAATTCGTAAATAAAGTCATGCTTTTCGCCACATGTTTTCTTAGCGAGATTGGGACTTGCTTAGCAACACTCATCTTTCTCGTTCAGCGAGACTAACTCTTACTTAGCAACGAGCTACAAGGATCTTACACAAGTTTTTTTTATTCTTTTTCACTCAACGAAACTTGCTCTTGATTAATAAATATCCTCTGGGAATTTCACTAACTTTTGGACATATTCCCGCTCAGCAAAAATTGTTCCAATGCTTTCAGCTAACTTTCTGTCTCATTTTGCTCTGCAAGATACATTTCTTACTTAGCGAATTGATTTCAGGGATCCTACCCACCCATTGACTTATTTTCGCTCAATGAGCTATTGATCTTGCTCAACAAATCCTTTTTCACTCAATGAGGTACTGTCTCGCTCAATGAATTCATCATAAAGGCTTAACCCGGTCTTTGTTCCCATCTCGTTGTTGGTACAATGGTTTGGAATCAAGAAGGGGGTCATGTGCAATACTCGCTCAGCAAGAAACCTTTTCACTAAGCAAATGATGACAGATGAAAAGTCGTGAATCGGAGTTTTTTGCATAATCTCTTTTCCCCAAAGGCTCCCAACATCCTAATTCATTCACAAGGTTCTAAAACCAAATCCAATCAATATGGACGCAAAACACATAATGGAATTACAATTTAACTCATCATGCCAACAATCATCAGAATTTAATCCCAAGAAACAAAAAAAGGAAAAACAAAATCATCAAGACACACCTAACGATTAGTTTAAGAATTAGGCACAAAAATGTGTAACAAGAATTGGGGAAAATCGCATCCCTTTATGCAATTCATCAATCAAATAGCAACCAATTGAGGTTAGAGGTCAACCTTTTTACCTACAACTTTTGTTGGGCTCTTGAGCGAAACAACTCACTCCCCTTACCTCTAAAATGGCAAATACACAACACGAAGGTTAAGAAGGCTCAACGACAATCCCCTTGCTCTCCCAATCATAATTGTAGCAGCGATTCCAAGGGTTCTTGTGACAACTCTATAGCAACGACTTGTACTTTTCATAGAATGGAAGGGTTTTGGGAATAGGGTTAGGTCTAGGCTACAAGACAACTTCTGACAGTAGTTGGGCTTTAAGCGTAAGGTCCTTCTTGGAAAAAGGCTTGTGAATAACAAAAGGCCCCAAAAACCACAACTTAGAAACTCCATTTATTTTAAAACATTTAGTTATGAAAACTATCCTAATACCTAGAATTGTTTTTTCAAAATATTATTTATTAAAATAAATTCAACAAACATCATAACTTATCCATATTTATAAGATAAAAATATTTGGGTGTTACATTAGTAACCCCTTACTTTAATAATGTTACCTTTTATAGGCACTACTGTATCATCTATGTGTTCACAAAACACAACTTCTGACAGTAGTTGGGCTACAAGCGCAAGGTCCATCTTGGAAAAAGGCTTGTGAATAACAAAAGACCCCAAAAATCACAACCTAGAAATTCCATTTATTTTTAAACATTTAATTATGAAAACTATCCTAATACCTAGAATTGTTTTTCCAAAATATTATTTATTAAAATAAATACAACAAACATCATAACTTATCCATATTTATAAGAAAAAAATATCTGGGTGTTACTTTAGAAGCCCCTTACTTTAATAATGTCACCATTTATAGGCACTACTATATCATCTATGTGTTCATAAACCACATTCTCATTTTTAGCATTAGTCTTAGTAGGTAGCAAGTTGATCACAACTTTATTATCATCCTGAAGTTAGATTAGGAAAAGAGAAACTCATTCTCAAAATAATCAACATCTATTGACACAAAATTGATGTTGTTCTTTATATCAAACAACTTCCATATCCTTTCCTTCTAACAAGGTACCCAACAAACACATTTTTTTTGTTTCAACTAGCAAACTTATTATCCCTCTTTCCCTAGTTGTGTACATAACACAGAGAACCAAACACCCCTAGTTGATCATAAGAAGATGGTTGTCCACTGAGCACCTCATATAGAGTATTTCCATTCAATAGTGGCATTGGCGTTCTATTTATTAGATATCTAATGTTAAGATGCACTCACCCTAGAAGGAGATTTGTACGTTACCTTGAAACCTTAGTGCATGAAAGCAACATTAAGGACATGTTTGTGTTTTGTTTCAACCCAACCATTTTGTTAAGGGGTTCATGTTCATGATGTCTAAAACACAATCTCACACTTAAAAAGTTGTGTTTTTAAACATGTGAATTCCTTTGTATTGTCACTCTAAAACATTTTAATTTTCTTTTCATATTGTCTACCTATTAGAGCAATGAAATTTAAGAAAACTTGTGATTCTTCTTTTTTTATCAAGCAAGAAATAGATCCATATTGCTCAAGAAAAATCATCTATTATAGTTAAGAAATAATGAGCACCATAAGAGGATGGAATTTTATAGGACCCCACAAATCACAAAGAATCAATTCAAAACTACCAACATTATAATTGCTTAAGGGAATACTATCCCTAGTTTGTTTTTCCCTTTAACACACATCACATGCTTAATTTTTAAACACATTAATTTTGCTACTAACATTTGAGATTAACTTAGTAATCTTCAAAGAAAGATATCTAGTGCATTGACCCTAAATATCCAACAAAGACATTACACCAACTTTATAAGCTTATGTCAAATTCTTGTAAAATAGTATAGTCCATATCTTTGTTCACACACTTCAATCAATGCCCTCAAGGTGTTGTCATGCATAACACACAAAGAGTTAGTGAATTGAATTATACAATTCGCATCATCTATCAAATTGGAATTTGATATCAAGTTGAAATTCAATCTAGGCATGTATAACATTTACATATTTTCAACCATTCTTCAACAATTACAACTCTTAGTTGTCATAACTTACTCACCATTCGACAATCCCACATGACATATTTACATAGTGTTTAGATAGTGCATAAGTGTCAAATTTTCGATCATGTGATTTGATGCTCCTGTATCAATGATCCCCAATATATTTTACCTATCATTCTTTCAACATTATTTCCTTTGTAATTGTTCAACATATCTATTAGAATTGCCACTGCTCGTTGCTTAAGTTTGTGGGTCCTCCTTTGTTTGCATCTATTGTTGAGGTAGTTGTCCATCTAATGAAAGTTTGGGTAGCATTCCCACGAAGAATCATCAACAAGTAGGGAGGTTCTGCTAGAGTTAGCACATTCTTTATAGTATTCACCTTGTAGCTAAACTTGGGTACTATGAGTTGTTGTTTGAACTCAAATCATATGTAGATAACATCTTCACTATCTCTAATAATTCTAATTTACATTTCTCTTTTGTCTTCCTTTCCATCTTTGACCCTTTTTTGCACTATCAACATTTGTTCTTGGTCAAAGTCTAGATGTCTCTTATGCCATATTGAGATGAAAGGAATGATTATTTTTCACAATTTCCCAAGTCTATGTACATCATTTATATATATAAGTAAATTATGAGAAAGAAAAAGGAAATAATAAATCCTAATTGATCATATAATTAAGGTAATTAGAAAAGCTTAAATTATTTGCCTAATTAACATAATTAGGAAATCATTGTCCTAATTACAGTAACTAGGAAAGCCAATGATTGCAACAAATTATGGAAACAAATCATTGTCGATATGATTAATGATCTCAAAAATTGAATTAAGATACAATTAGAGTCTTCTTTATTAGATGCATTTGCATCCTTTTTTTATATCATTTTATTTATCGTTCTTTTCAAGTTCATACAATTAAGTTAATACAAAATTATTAAAAGTTCAAGTCATACTTAATAAAATATACTCGAACATTAGATGGTATCTACATAACAAAATCTAATCATTTTAACACAATAACATAATAAAGAAATATAGGTGTATCACCTACTTGTCTAAAGTGATTAATATGGAAATAACAATCCTCCTTGATTCTCTCTTATACTAAGACTTAATTTGTCTTACTTCTTTTGATTATATAATAAATGTCTTGGTTGTGACTTTAACAAAATTGATTTGGCCTTAATTTAGTCAAGACTTTTCAAAAATCATGAGAATGCTAGATTACCTCTCGTACCATTATGTTTAATTTCTTAGTAATTTGAATAAAGATAACCAAACTGACAAGCCCTCTAAAATATACAGGTATTAAACATGATTTGTTGTTGGTTGGAGAGCCCTCATTCTCAGGCATTTAAATGTCACATTCCAAGAATCAAAGACTATCTCTGGCTAGCTGAGGATGGAATGAAAATACAGGTTCTATATCAATTATATTTTTCTTTCAACAATATGGTATTTAGTTTTTTATAGGAAAAATAAATTATCTTTGTCTACAAAAGTTGACAAGTGCATGTACATTAACTTCAATTAAGATTTGTTATTAAATATTAGCCTATAAATTCTAATAACGGTAGTCTAATGTCAGGGATATAATGGTTCTCAACTGTGGGATGTGGCTTTTTCTGTTCAAGCAATCTTAGCTACCAAACTTGAGGATGAATATGGTTCAATGGTTAAGAAAGCAAATAATTTCATAAAATGCACACAGGTATTATATATTGATTAAAAGTTGTTGTAGAAGAAACTAAGTATGAAATACTAATTATGATAAATACATCGGGCTTGGGTTTTGAAGATTACAACAAATAGCTCCGGTATTCCAAGTTACTGGTATCGCCACATTTCTAAAGGTGGTTGGCCTTTCTCAATTGCGGACCATGGTTGGTCAGTGTCAGATTGCACTGCAGAAGCCTTAAAGGTGATGATGAATATGTTTGCCATTAATTTGAATAAATTTTCAATTTGTCAAACATTAATGTCACTTCAATTAAGAAACAAACATAGCCTTAGGAATGCAAGTTCTCCACAATATAGAAGAATTTGTTGGATTTTCACACATGCCAAATATAAGGAGTAAAGAGTAAATGGATTTCATACAAGTATGAAAGTTGGTCCAAAAAAAGTCTAAACTTTTCCTAGACACAACACCTTAACTTATATTCTCTTTTCTTTCTTTAGGAAATGCAATGTGGGACTTTATTTTGGTTGAAGTTCGAGGTGACATATCATTTTGGAGAGCAAATAAAGTTCTTAGACTAGATAGAAGTTTTCATTTGATGCATAATAATAGGGATTTATATACTTAAACAAAATTCATTAGATGATGTTTGAACTTTTGAATCATATTCAAAGCTAAGCTAATTTATTCTTCAATAATTTGTTATAAGAAATTAATCATATTGTTTAACTTGTTCATTTCTTTTCAGGTAGTCATCATGTTATCAAACATGTCATTTGAGATTGTCGGGAGAACAATGGAAACAGAACAACTATACAATGCTGTTAATTGGATTTTATCCATGCAGGTATAATGTGAAGCTGTTAGTTCAAGATTTGTAACAAATTCAAGAGTATATGACGTGTTAGAAAATCATGAAAAATTTGCAATACAAAACTACAACAAGCATCAAAGCCCTTTCATGTTTTTCCCATTTTTCTCTTTCTTAACTTATTAGATTTAGAGGAAATTTTGAAGGGTTAGGAGAATTTTAGGATGGTCATTTGGAAGGGAGACCCCACTAAAGGTGATTAGCCAGGTTTCCTGGCAAAAATTAGTCACCTATCGGCAAAGCTGATGGATACTTCACACCAATAATATGGTGACCTAAAAAGGTAGGATTTAGGAAGTGAGAACATGAGATGTGAGATTTTGAATGTGAGTCATAATTGTCTACATCTAGTGTAAATATATAATAAGTTCATGCCTAAGGAATTTACAATTAAAGACAATTGCAACTACAACCACAATTTAAAATCTCAAGGACTTTAACATTTTGGCTTAATTAATTTTCTTTTCCATAATATTACAGAATAAAAATGGAGGGTTTGCAAGCTTTGAGCTCACAAGATCTTATGAATGGTTGGAGGTAAAGCTTACTTTATCTTAAATAAGAAAGGTAAATTCAATTTTTTAACACTCTGTTTCTGTCACAGAAATTAAATCCAGCTGAAACATTTGAAGATATCATGATTGATCATCAGTATGTCTGACATATTTTGTTGTAATTTATATATGCTGAGAATATGGTTGTTTAGAATTATGCTAATAAACAAGTCCTTAACTTTATTATAGGTATGTAGAATGCACAACATCAGTGATTGAAGGTCTTGCCTTGTTCAAACAAAGATTTCCAGGGCATAGAAAGGAGGAAATAGAAACTTGTATCGCTAAGGCAGCAAACTATATCGAAAACATGCAGTTAGCTGATGGCTCATGGTTTGCTCTATTTGTCCACGAACTCACTTCTTTTAATACATGTTATCCATGCAAACTAATTCAAGAATTTAGGAAATACAAATTTATTAAGTAGAAAAATTAACCAAAAGAAAAGTTTATTGATTTAAATGTGTTGGATAAATTCAAAAAATCAACATTTTTAATTGCTAAAACGATGATACCAAATGCCTAATAGACAAAGTATTAAAAATTAACTCATATTTTTTCCCTGCAAAATTCTTAAGACTATTAATTAGTATTGGAAAAGAGTAAAGGTTTTTTTTAATAATGTAAAGGCAAAATGTATAAATATTTTTTTATTAATTAAAAAGGTATGGGTCATGGGGAATCTGCTACACCTATGGAACATGGTTTGGAATAAAAGGGCTCATAGCTGCTGATAAAAGGCACCAAGATAACCACAAGATTAAAAGAGCATGTGACTTTTTGCTGTCCAAACAACAACTTGATGGTGGGTGGGGAGAGAGCTATATCACATGCAAAGAGAAGGTAGCTTACATACTCTTCTCAGTCTTAGTGTGCTTTATAGATACTTTACATAAATATAGCTATTTGCCCTTTTAGCATAACATAGTTTTTCACTATACTAATTAATTGTACAACTAAAACAGACATACAGAAATCTGGAGGGAAACAGGTCTAATATAGTGAACACTGCATGGGCTATGTTGGCACTTATTGAAGCTGGGCAGGTATAACAAAGTTTAATGTATCTTTAATAATCAATCATAATTCTGAGACAAGAGCATAAGTCACTAGAAAGTCATTGTTTATTTTATGGTATAGGCAAAAAGAGATCCAACTCCATTGCATCGTGCAGCCAAGGTTTTAATCAATTCACAAATGGAAAATGGGGAGTTTCCCCAACAGGTAACAAGTAACAACCATATAGATATACAATATATGTAACAACCACTGATACATTTCCTGTGGGAGGGAAGCAATGGGAGAGTAATTATGAGAGACTAAGGGAAATAAGTCTTAGTCATAGGATAAAATTATAAAGGCTTAAGATTAAATTACAAAGTCATTTGACTTTTTTAAACAGTATCGCAATCATTAAATAATTTTTAATTTTAATGACCTACCTATGATTGCATAGTTCAAATTTAATCTTAAACCTTCTTATACAAAAAATGATCTCCCTAAAACACATGTATTAGTCAATTTGATATCTCCTAAAATTATGAATGAAAATTTCAGTTAGTTTCACACACACGCACACACACACACACACACAAATAATGTCAAGTGTCAATTCAGCCTTACAAATGTTATGAAATGATTGAATATTAATTCTTAAATTATCTTTTAAAAAACTTATTTTTAAAGAAACATTAACTACCAATTTTTTTACATGATTTTAGTACAAATTAATATTTTATTACTCCAATTATACAACTTACATTTATATGTTAAATTATGTGCATAAACTTATATTAAAAACTCATCAAAATATTGCAAAAATAAATAAAATATAATTTAAGTCATATAATTATTAAATTTTAAACACGATCTATATGTTATGTTTTATTGGATCATAAGTATTTTTATATTAATTTATTTCACACTACAAAAATCTTTTAAAAAATTAGTTTTGAAATATTTTCATTAACATTTCTTTTTTCTTTATATCAAAACAAGCAAATTCAAATTTTTATATTAAATGTTTTTTATTAAATTAAAAGCTTACCATTATAAATTTAGTTTAAAATCTAAAACAAATTATCTAACATGTAGGAAAGATAACTTATAAAAATGAGTAAAATAATTATTGTTAAATGACTTCTCATTTAATTTGAAAAGGATTTTTAAACAATTGTAGTAATAGTTTTATATCTATTTAAAGATTAAAAAGTTTTGTGGATTGACACTTTACACTAACACAGTTTTCATGAGATTAAACTCATTCTTCTATGTCACTACTTTAATTTTCTATAAAAATGAAAGTAATATTTTTAAATTAAAAAACTATTTTGATGAAAAAACACTTTTAGAAAACTAACATAGTAATACTGAGTTTTCTTGTTTAAGCTTATTTAAAAAAATGATTTTTTAATAAAATAATTAGTTTTCTATTTTTTTATGTGTTTGTCTAAACTTTTTTTTTTAAAAAAAAAAAGTAACATTCTACTTTTTTTTAAGAAGCAAATCTTATCTACTTTAAAAAAACATGTTTTTTTAAAATTGATTTTTTTTAAAGTTTAAACAAATTGATCAACTATGAAGAACACATTCAGGGATTTATTTATTAGACCTGCTTTCCGCATAGTAACCAATAGAGACTGCTTTAATCACTATTAAATGTTACACACATTGTATACAAACCAGTATAATGTTGTATTACTATCTTGACTAAGTAATACAAATACCAGTACAAATATGATATATGTTATCCTTTATACACATTTGCAAGTCAAAACAAGAGTGAGTTCATAATAAGGGAGTGAGCTAAAAACTTAAGTACTTTACTTTCTATATATATGGTATTGAGTTCAAACTTACATATACATGAACCAAGTTAGTGTGTCAAACTAACAAGGTAATCCTAGTTATCATGAATTGGATCAATTTATTTGGATAAAGTCATAGCATTCCTATTGATATATTAATATTAGCTAAAGAAAAATTGATGGAAAATTAATGATATTATGATATTTTAAAATATGGTTTAATTACATTTTTCCCACCCAAAATTTCATAATATATATTGCAAATTTTGTCCCTTCAATTTTCTTTTCTTTTTTGTGAATTTTGCCCCCCAATTTACAAAACTTAGCAAATTTTGTCTCCTAATTTACAAAAGATAGTGAATTTCACTCCTACGTAGAAAAATCACCATAATTAAGACATTTTTGTGATGATTTTTTAATTAATAGTGATGGTTTTTCTATGTAGGAGCAAAATTCGAGATATTTTGCAAATTGGGAGGCAAAACTTACGATGTTGTGAATCTTTGAGGCAAAAATTACAATTAAACCTTAAAATATATCACAATCAAAATTCATTGGAGACATTTTTAAGGCGTGTCATATTAATTTAGTCAAACTCAACTAACTTTGATAAGTTGAGTTTTGAAGATTAAACTTGGTAAGTTAAATTATATTTTGAATTGTTTGAATCTGGTTTAACATTCCATGTTCTCTTTAAATTTATGTTTTTTTAATAATTATGTATTCATAATATGACCATGTAACTTAATAATATCTTAAAAAACATATTAATACTATTTGTTTTAAATATATAAGATATATAATTTTAGTTTTATTCTTCTTTAATTTTATGACTCAATTATATATAATGTCAAAGCTTTAATATTATGTCACCAAATTAAGTTAATCTCATATTCTCTTGTACATTATACCCTACTGCAAACCATGACTTTTTTTACATACGAGATTGTTTTCTCTACCCTTGGTTGAATAGTAATACCCCTATTGTATATGCACGTGTATTTAACAAATACCTAACATGGTCATATGTAGGAAATCACAGGAATCACCAACAAGACTATTGCTATGGCTCCCTCTTCTTATAGAAACATCTTTCCCATATGGGCCCTTGGAGAATATCGAAGTCGCGTATTGCTTTGTCCTACCAAGTAACAAAGGGCCAAGAACAACAACATAATTATGTAAAAATAAGTCATAAGCTTTATTTTCTGCTTTTATATATCATATTTGCATCTCTCGCATTTAGATATTCATCTACCCTATTTGCTACAAAGCCTCCAGTTAAGGAGGCAAAAGAAAGTGTGTAACCGCCAAAAAAATTCTATTAAATAAAGCACTGATGAATAGTGTAAAGTGCAATTTGGTTGATACATAATTAATGTGTGTTACAAAAAAGTGCTTTAGTGTGATATACCATACTTTTTATCCTGTTACAAAGAATTCCTCCTTGTGATAAAGTGAAACCTCATCCACCAACTTTTAACATGTTGTGAGGTTGTTATTATGCTTGAGTAAGATTAAACTAGATTATGATCATGGTTTGATATGACACATTTTATGAACTTTGCATGAAGGTTTGAATATAAGCATGAACTCTTAAAAACTCATATGAACTTATGAAAATAAAATTGTGATTCTTGCCTTTTGATTCAAAATCACATGCCACTTTAGGTGATTAGGTGTTTCTACAAATTATTTTCTTAAAGCATGATATAATAAGTATTTAATTAAATATAATTATAATAATTATTTAAGAGATTAATTAAGTGATAAAAAAGAATTATTTTTCTATCCTATTTTACTAATTAAAAATGTGAGTTTCACTAAGGCTAGTATCTTAGTTTAAAAATTTTGTTTCAATAGTTGTTATAATAAGGTATGTTTTACATACCTGTATCATGTTACAAACTCCCTTTTACCAATAAAGATAGTAAATATTAATCAAGTTTAGTAAACATGAAATCGTATATGCATAAATATATACTCTTTAATTTAATAGATTATAATAACAAATTTCATGTTATGTTCATATATTAGAACTATATATGAAATTATTTTATAATCTCTAAGGTTTATTAAAAATTAAAGTAAACGTTCATATAGTACAATTATATTATTGAAGCTATAATAATTAACTTAGATAACAACTTTCTTATAATTATGTTTTTAAGTATTTATCTCAAACTATTAGTTTTCATGATCATATTAAATCAAATAAATAATGTTTCATCATGTAATAAATAATAGTATAATAGCTTTATCTTGTAAGGTGTTTTAATAGTAAGTGATAATTTATAACATAATAATTTATTTTAAGTATAAAGTTTTTAAGATGAATTCAAAACAATGTTTTTATATTGCATAATAAAAGTAAGCATATTTTATAGACATATACTTTATCATAAAAAGAATTTAGTATAGAAATAAAGTAGAAATATCATGCCTTAGACTAAGATATACTATCTTAGAAATTTAATTATTATATGCAAAGTCATAATCTTGATGTATATGAAATATGTTATAAGGGTGATGACGACCCTTTGATTATGAGAAAATTCTACTGAAAGATTCAGAGATAATGTATGTTGTGAATTTAGACTTGGTGTGACCAAGTTGGGTGAATGGCATAGAGTTAAGAGGATTGGTGTGTGAGAGTCACGATGGTACACCGTAGATTGGGGGGGTATGAGCATGACCTTGGCTAAGGTTTAAAGGGTGATGGTACAAGTGTGGGAGTCCCATTGGATAGGCTTGCTACCTAGTCCGAGATGAATTGCCCCAACTCGTACACCTTAATAGTGCTAAGCAATCCATGATTGACATAGGGTATATCTGCTATGGGGAAAGTCCCCAATGGAATTTACATGTAACAGAAATGAATGTTGACACTCTAGAGAAGTGTCTTGTACCGAGTGGAATTAAAGGTATATTGACTCCCCCATGACTTCCCAAACGATGAATGAGCCACTAGGTTTCTTGTTAATTCCTATTTTATATGTGTGTGTATGCCTGTATTTGTGTGATGGAGTGAGAGGAAATCTCTGTACTATTTGAAGAAGTGATTTGAAGAACCAAATACCACTCTTGTTTCTTTTGTATGTATGATCGTGATATGTGAAGATGGATTTCCCAATACTGTGGAACATCCAAGTTACATACAGTTCGCACAAATTGTGGATCCATGACGAGGATGCCTTCATGATTACATATCGTGGTTGAATTACTATCTAGTTTTTATCATTGATACCTGGAGTCTTGGTACCTCTCGTAGCCTTCTTAGTACCAATTCAGTTCTTAGCTCCACCACCTCCTAGGTGGGTACATATTGGTCATGGTGTTGCCCTTGGAGATCATGACATAGATATAGATGAGGCTGAGGACTTCCTGGATCCATTGGTGTCTCCACTCCCAGACTTCGAAGACCCAACAAAGATTGAGGAAGATAGACCTACACCATTCCAGTCTTCCCTACCAACAAATGACACTCCTAAGCCTTATTATTCACCACTTTCAGAGGACTTTGATCGCTCGCATCGCTACTCAGCATTGCCAAACACCCCTTGTACCCTCGCATGGTTTGAGTAGTGGGAGACTTACATCTTCGAGGATTTGCTTGGCTAGGAGGTTGGATACTCATGTGACGACGAGCGTGAGGACTAGATACGTTAATGGGTAGTCTAGGCTTAGGAAATGCTCTGTTAAGGTTCATTATTTGTATGTATGTGGGGAGGGTAGCTAGGATTCATGTTTTGTATGTACTTGGTGAGGCTGACGTAGAGATGACCATGATATGATCTCTTTATGACGTATTTACCTTTTATGATGTATTTCCTTTTTGTCATTTCACTATGATGTATTCACACATTATTTTTTTTACAGCTATTCACACATTATCATCATCATCATCATCATCATCATCTATGATATTGATTTCAGTATACATGGTGTTTATTTACATCATCATCATCATCATCTATGATATTGATTTCAGTATACGTGGTGTTTATTTATATTTCTACTTACATGTATGACTCTTTCACGACGTTATTACACAAAAAAATTACTCAGATTTTCTTAAATAAATTAATAAAGGTTTTAAATAAATTAAAATAAAGTAGTAAACATAAGGTTGTGTCAATGTGATTGAACATCACACTTTTGATTAAAACTCCCTTAGCATGAAAAGGTAATTTTAGAACAAATATTTTTAAGACATTAGGAATCTTGAGTTACTCAAACACCAATCTCATGTTGTCAAATGATTAGTTCTATCCCAAAATCACAATTCACAATTATAGAGATCACATAACTTCTTATCCTCAATCCCTTGAAAATAAAAATTCTCAATTTTACTATGTATCCCCTTATCCCTAAGAAAATAAATTATAAAACCTTGCATACAACCCAAGTCTCCAAAGAAACTAATATATTAGAACCCATTCCTGGATAATAACCCATTAGGCATCCAATTCCAATTCCAAATCCAAATAAAATTATGATTTTCCAACCGATTTTCCAACCATAACCAATTCTCAATCATCCAATGGTTGATCAAGCCAAAGAAAGCATTAAGAGAAGAAAAAAGGACATTATAACATAGAAACACTGAAATAGGATGGAACTTTTATATTGATAAAATCAGTGCACGAGATTAGGTTCAAGGTACCTCAAAATTCCCAACAAGAAAAAGCCTAGCCACACATGATTATGGTCAAAGTTATCCCCTTGTACATAGAAATCACCACTCAAAGATGAAAAAGGAAGAGAACCTCTCCAACTCTCTTTATCTCTCACGCTTAAACTCCCAGAAAAAGTGAGGAAAATGATGAGTCCTTCAACCTCACTAAGGATGGCAAAAAAATCTACATCCGCGGATAAAATTCATCATGGATAGTTTAAATGGATACATGTGGGTAACAAGTACGAGTTTTTTATCTACCCACTCATTAACGGGACTGGTGTGGATATCATAGTATCCATACCCGCGGATACCCACTACCCGTTAAATTACTTAACTACCCTTTATATATATATATAAGTAAGGTAAGAAACCCTAATCTAATTTCACACAAATGGTCATCTACTCACACACTCTTCCTTTCTTCGAATAAAAAGAAGCACCCCTCACACACATCATCTTCTGCTTCCTCCTTCCACTGTCGCACCCCATCGTCCACCGTCACATCCCACCGCCTTAATCTAAGAACCAACGGTCACACTCTTCTTCCCACAACCTCCGCGACTCCAACATCGTCTTGCACAAGGGACGAACGACCCTTTTCTTCCCATAACCTTTGTAGCTCCGCCCCACTCTCATTGCCAAGTGCCTCATTAGCAACTAGAGCTGTCAAAACGAGCCAACCTGGCCCACCTCGGCCCACTTAATAGGTGGGACAACCTAACTCGGCCCACTTCTTGGTGAGTCTTCAAAATGCTGGCCCGACTCGGCCCACCACGGGTTGGTGGTTTAAATAGGTTAGCCCACCGCCCACTTAAATTTAAAAAAATACGAAAAATGAATTTAAAAAAAAAACTTGTAACAGCCTTCAAATTACAACTTTTTTTTATCATTTCTAAAATTTCAGCACATTCTAGCACAATTAAAAAAAACATAATATCTCATTTAAAAACAATAACTAGCATATTTAAATTTAGATTTTGGATCTATATTATGCTGTCATGTAAAATCAGCAACCAACACTTGCCAAACTACACCAAAGATAGCACAATCATGGTTTCAAAATACACCAAAAATCTAAGAAACAGAAACAAGGAATCAATAAAACAATATTTAAATGGCTCAAAGAAGTTGGAAAACTATAGTTCATTCTAAAATTAATTGATAAAGAAGAATGAAGAATGATCAGTTCCTTGTAAAATCATTTTTAGATATACACTTAAAGCACTTGATTATAAACGCGTGCATCCCTCACAAACAACCACATTAAAAATTTAAAACTGGTTGCAGTAATGATAGAGTGACGGCCAAATATCATTATCAAATTGTAGCCAAAATCAATAAGATTGCTCAAAATCAAGGTGAAACAAAGAAGTAAATGATAATTGACACTGCATTTTCAATGGTGCAGACATAAAAAGCAAGTAACAAAGCTTATTTGGAATTGTTTCAAAGGCCATTAAGTCAGCACTAGCCTCAACAAGAATCTTTACCCTTTTCCTGTGAAAATCTTTGAGTGTTTGGAAACTGAAGAACAAAACTTGCTTTTAAGGGTTTCAAAGCGAAGAAGAGACTGAAGAAGGATCGAAGGTGGCACGGACTCGCGGTAGCCTGAACTAGACTTGCGGTGGCGCGGTGATCGGGACTCGCGATGGTGCGGACTCACGCTGGTGCGAACTCGCGATGGCGCTGTTGCACGATGGTGCAGTGGTGCAATGGCTTGGTGGCGGAGTGGCACGGTGGCGCGGTGAAGTGGGCAGCGGCGCAAGAATGAAGAATTACTTAGTTAGGTTAGGTTTTAGGTTACTAAAGTGAAGAGGGCAGTAAGTGAGTGATCATACTGAGAGTGATTTTTTTGAAAATAAAAGTGGGCCTGAGTGAGAGTTGAAGTGGGATAGGTGAGTTGAAAATAATAATATTAATTACCATAAACTCGCGGGCCAGCCTAGCTCACCACGGGTTCAACCAGGGTGAGCCGGGTCGTAAGTGGGTCGGGTCAAGTTTCTCAAATAATCGAAAGTTGCAAAAAAAAAAAGTAGCCCGGCCTAGCCCGAACTCGTGGTGTGGGCCAGGTTAGCCCACGGGTCACGGCCCATTTTGACGGCTCTATCGGCAACGACACCGGCACCATCATCACCGCACGCTCTTCCCATAAATGGATCTGCAATGTTATGGGTTTTGTGTGATCATGGTTAGAATAATGGGTTTTGTGTGACCGTAGTTAGAATAATGGGTTTTGTGTTATTATGGTTAGAATAATGGGTTTTGTGTTATTATGGTTAGAATAATGGTTGGAATTTGTATAATTTAATTAATCTAATTAATTTCTAAGAAGTTCAATCTCAAATAATTTATCTATATATCCCGTGGCATTTAAAATGTTTTTAATTAGGGAAATTGGCAAGAGAGTTTCATACTATTCAAATTGATGATATGTGTAATTAGACTTTATGTTGTTGACC
Organism: Pueraria montana var. lobata; assembly: GCA_026413185.1. Taxonomy (NCBI): domain Eukaryota; kingdom Viridiplantae; phylum Streptophyta; class Magnoliopsida; order Fabales; family Fabaceae; genus Pueraria; species Pueraria montana. The sequence goes on along the minus strand of CM048649.1, from coordinate 41,011,638 downwards.
ACGATTTTTTATCAGGCACATTGGCCCTTAGGTTTGCTTCTAAATACCATGCACACTAGCATTGTTTGGAGCTCTCACAATTTTTTTTAAAAAGTATCCATGGATACCTACAGATATAAAAAAAATCCACGAATAATTTTTAAATGAATACCTAGTGGGTAACGGGGCGGATTTTCTCCCGTAAGGTGGGTAGTGGGTAGCCACTACCCATGTCCACCTCGAACCGTTGCCATCCCTAAACCTCACACCAAGCTCACTTAAATAATCACTGCAATTAATGAACTAGGCGTGTAGCACTGCATTTTGGGCATTGGGCACCCTAATGAAAACTCATAGCATATGGGTGCTCATCCCTCTCTGAAATTCTTCCTCTCTGAAATTCTTCCTCTCTGCATGTTGGGGGCTTAGCCCTCTGTTTTGGATGCTAAGTGCCCTGCCTCCTATGAACTCAGCTTCCAAAAGTCGACTTTTCCTTTTCTTGGGCTTCATAACTTAGGCCTTCTTATCTCCAATCTTGGGCCACTTGAACAATCTTCATCATTTTATTAAAACCTACATAAAAACACACAATATTAAAAAGAACATAATAAAATCATAACTCAAATACTTTATAGATAAATTCACAAATATTTATAAAATTAACACCAAATTAAAATTAAATTCAGAAATTATTATAAAACTAGAATATTTAACATATAAAGTAAACATAATTTAACCACTAACAACTGTGTTTTTCATAGGCTCTCCTATTGCGTGGTCCGTGGAGGAGAAATTAATTGACTGTGATGCCACCATTCTGATTACAAAAAAGAAGAAAAGAAATTGAATTAACATATAAAGATTGGGTTTTTAAACAGGGTCATTATATACATACATTTCATTATCTTACGACTCATTTTCATTTCCATCCCCATTTTTTTTTACTATCTCTGCTTACTTTTCTCATTATATCACATATCATATCTATCATTTTCTCTTTTTACTTTTTTCTTTTATATAATCTCTGTTTCTCTCCTCCCTCTACCCCAATTCACCCCAAAACATTTAGAGTTATTCTTTAAACACTTTATGTTAAAGATTCTTTGACATTATGTTGAAGATTATTTTTTATAAAATATAGAATTTAATTAGAATGCAACGATAGAATTTAAATTGCTTATTTTTGTAAAAAAAATATTTTAAAAATTATATCTATGATGATTAGTAATTAATTAATAATATAAAAGTTTTATATTAATAGTGTATAAATTTTAAATTAGAATTTAACTTAAAATGCATTCACTTATAAAATTAATGCATTAATTTTTGCAAGAAATTTAGAATTTCCCTGTGGAATTTTTGCATATTTAAATCTGCATGAAAAAACCATATAATAAATACATTTGTAGTAAAAATTCACATGAAATTTTAGTTGAAATGCTTTGCCAAACATTAGCTTTTTATCTCACAGGAGACTCCTCTCGTAAAAGGAAAACTATAACTACGTGACTACGTCCAACCTTATTTAACTAAGGAGAAAGAGTACTTTCTAATTTGGCATTGCTATTCCTCCATAAAAAAGTAAGGTTAGGGATCTCACGTAAAATAGTTTGAACATTCATTTTTTTATTCCTTATGTTCTTCTTTACTTAAGCACTGGAGTGTCTCACAGATTTATATCACCTTTTTTTTTACTCAATTATATCACCTTGCCTATCCACTGCTACAACTCCCAATCATTTGTTCTACTAAGATTAATCTATAACATTTAGTTGTTACAAATGAGATCATTACTATTCATTATACCAAAATCTTGACTCAGATAAAATTTAATACTAATAAATTACAAATAATAGATTAATCATTTAAATAAAAAAAATTAATTTAATGTGATTGTTTTATTTATAGTAAAAATTAATTTAAGTGATTCTTGAAATATTAAATAACTATAAATTTAGTCCCTAAATTAATGTATTTCAATAAAAATTATGGATTAATTCAAAAGATTTTTTAAGATTTAAAAAAGGGGAATGCTAATGCACTCACACCCTTTTTTTAGTATGAGTGCATTAGTAGCCAACTCCATAAAATTTGGACAAAAAATCAATGAAATCTAGGTTTAACTTAAGGATATTATAGTACTTTTCTATACAATTTTAAAAATCATTTCTCTCTCTTTTCTTACCAGCATTAAATTTTTTAAATACTCTCTGCCCTCTCCTCTCTATAGACATTAAATTTTCAATCTCTCTCCTCTCTAGGAGTGTTCACGAGTACGGGTAACCCGTAAACCCAATCCAGCCCAATTAGTTTGGTTCAGATTTTTTGAGGGTTTGAGTCAAATCTGACCCAATCCATTCAAACATGTCAGTGTACGGGTCGGGTAACGAGTTCTGCATTTTGAACCTGTGACCCAGCCCGACCCGACCCGTAGCATGAAATTAAATTTATTATATATATTATTAAATTAAGAAATACATAAAATCATAGTTTTTTGCTAATTTTTAACCACACATGAATTATATTTTTTTAATTATTATTTTTATTTTTTGTCTTAATTTTGTTTAGTTTTTCTCATGCTAATATAATAGTTTATTTCTACCTAAAATAAAATATTGTATTAACATTGAAACCATTCATTTTATTAATCAAATATTGTCACAATTTGATCTATTTGCAAGGTATGTAGTCATTATATATTTGCAAAGCTCTAGGCAAAAACAAATTGTTGTTCTAAAAAATTCTAATTTTTACAAAATAAAAAATATTTTTAAAAGTTCAGACCCGATTAACCCAACCCGATCCAACCCGTTTGTGAACGGGTTGGTTCGGTTCGGATTTCACAATAAAATTGCACAAATCCGACCCAACCCAACCCGTAAAATTTTGATCAGGTCGGGTAATCGGTTTAGCCAAACCCGGTTCAACCCGACCCATGAACACCCCTACTCCACTCTCCTCTCTCACCATAATATAATAAATGTATTATAAAAAATTGTATATTATGAAAAAACACTATAAATTAAATATATACATTTATTTAAAAAATACTAAGTATGACTTATTCAAATTTATTTAAAAAAAATAGTAATAATTGTACTGTTTAAACGAATTTGAAAATTAACTATTTTTGTAAAAACAATTTATAGTAAAAAAATAATAAAAAAATACGTTTTGTAATCTTAACGTTATGCTTATTTAATTTATATTAAAAATAATTATTTTTTAATCACTTTTTTTATAAAAAAAAAAAGGTAATTATTTCTTTATATTTTTTTACGTCATCATTTATTCATTGTATGATTATTGTGTATTATATAGAAATCAACTTTTTCATATTAATTTCATTTACTTTGCTTTAATATGTTTATGAAATTATACAAAAAAATTAGAATATACATTTATTTTCATAATACATTTACTATATTATGATGAAAGAGGAGATGAGAGAGAGATTGAAAATTTAATGTCTATGAGAGAGGAGAGAGAAAAGAGTATTTGAAAAATTTAATGCTGGTCAGAGAGAAGAAAGAAATTAATTTTGAATTGAATAGTAAAATACTATAATATCCTTAAGTTAAATTTATTACAACAAATAAGTTCATTAATTTTTTTGTCCAAATTTTATTGTGTTGGTTACTAATGCACATACTACAAAAAGTGTGTGAACGCATTAGCATTCCTCAAAATTAATGTATTTCAATAAAAATTACGGATTAATTCAAAAGATTTTTGAATATTTAAAAAATTACTTAGCATAATTTTAAATATTTTTAGGACTATTTTCAACAATTTGTTTTACTTTAAAATTATGAACCATTTAAAAAAGAAAGTAATTATTTTAAAGATCAAATTTGGTGGTTTACTCATTAGAATTTTATCAAATGTAAATTGTTTGGCAAGTAGGTGCTCCCTGGTTGTTGGCATTTGGCAGATCATGACTCGCAGGCACGTGATTGAATAGAAGAAGAGTAGATAGCAAATAATCGAAAAAAAAAAAGAAGAAGAAGAAGAAGAAGAAGAGCAGATAACACGTGTTGCTGGTAGAAGAAAAAAAGAAGAGCAGATAGCACGTTGGTGCTGGTAGAAGAAAAATTGATTACTCAAAAAACAAAATTCCCCACGTCGACGTGATGGATCGGTGCATGTATGACTAACTAATTAATAGTTTCGTCTGGTCTACCGTTCAATTTCGACAAAAAAAAAGGAGTGACACATCATCAGTGTTCTGAATTTGTTCTTTTTAGGGGAGGGGCTTTTAATTTTCATTTCTTACGAGAAACTTCGATATAAATTTATTTAAGTTTTTAATTTAATATTTTATAAATTTTTATATTTTCTCATAATCCAAAGGGTTAGTATAGTGGTGTAAGATTCCGCTGCATTTACATGAGAGGACAATTTATTCAGGAGAACCCGTATTCGATTCCGTGCAAAATTTTCTTGGACCAGCGGCAGTCACGCACTGCGAGCGATATTAGTCTCTGATACAGTGGGTTGAGAGACATCCGTGATCTATGATATAGGACAAAAAAAATAACCTTATTTTATCTTGCGTTTAAGACTCTATAATCTAGGGTGGGAGACCCTCTCAAAGTGTCTCTCACAGTAAAAAAAGCATATTTTATCCGTTGGATTATCTCATTTAAAAATTAACTGTTGTAATGTTTTCTTCTTTTAATCTTTTCTTTTCTATTTTTGTGCCTCTCTTTTCTATTATACCCTTTTTCCTTTTCTCTTTCTATGGCACCAGCCTTCGCACCGCGTCGATGATCCACTGCATCGTGTCGACCCACGCACCTCTCGCCTCACCTTAGCCAATAATGGATTAAGTCTTATGAGAAATGATAACCTTATTTAATATAAGCTTAAAAGCTTATATGAGAAGATTCAATGTTTTGTCCTTCATTAAAAAAAGACAAATTTAGAAGATTTCTTTCTCCAACATTAAAAGGAATGAAAAGTAGAAAAGCTTGGGACAATACAACATGACAATATGTAACAAAGTACTTAATTTAGAAAAAAGAAGAAAAATATATCTAGTGCACGACATAAGTATGGAGAAAGAAGACAAGTAGGATGTTTCATCAACTCCTACATGACAAGTTGGTGAAAACATTTAGTACTACATGCACCAATGTTCATAATTTCTAAAGAATGGAAAAGCTTCAATGAACATATCCAGGAGAATACAAACGCTATAAAGACTAGAGATTCTAGTGATTGAAGTAAAGGAATAGTTTTAATATTTTGTGATAAACATTCTGTCTAACTTAAATTATTCTTTGAGCACATAGGTTATTTATTTGTACATTAGTCTTACTAGAGTAATAGTATGGTAGCCTATGATTACCCTATTTACGCATTTCTTTGTGATTTGCTTAGAGTTTGAAGGGGCTTGGTTAAGAAATAACACTTATTATAATTACCGAAGAGGCAAGGATGAAATAATACTCGGAGTGGCTTAAAGAGGCTTGGTGAAAAAATACCTATAAAAGTCTGGAACTGTGTTTCCTATAATTCTATTCACAATGAAATTTTTTATCGTGTGTTAAGTGGGTAAGATCAACCATTATAAATTTATCGTGTGCTTTTCTTTTTAGCTAACAAAGGGAGTTGATATTGCTGATAAAAATATTTTGTTTTATAACTTAAAGTTTTCATAAGAAAGTTATTTGTAGCTTAGATAAAGCATTCGTTTGTCTTTTTTTTTTTTTTTATCACATTTATAAAAATATTGCAAAAAATTTTAAAATCACAATATTCAATTTTCTTTCTTGTGTTTCCCTGTATTTTACAAAGTGTTTATCCTTAAAATCCATGACAAGGTTAGTGTAAGATAAAATAAGGGTTCTATTAGAATTCCTAAAGGAAACCCAGACAGGCCAGGTTTTCTTATCTCGCAACACTTCGAACAAGTTGAAGTAAGTTGTCATCAAGAAATTCAAGCCCTGCCCTTAATAGAATTACTCAAAGGTCCGGATAAAGGCCTAAACATGCAAGTGGAGGTGAGAAAAGCCCACCATTAAATGGTGCATAACCAATTCCTCAAAGTGAGTAAACATAATTAAGGTGAAAGCAAATCTCAATAAATAGAACTTCATACATGGGGAGGAAACGACGATTGTCAATCCCTTGAGAACAAATCTGGCCATTGGAACCCGACAACTCAAAAGTCAAGTTGGTATTCTTCTCAGGAATACGAGCCACTTCTAAGAAGAGAAATCATTTAAATCTTTCTCTCTCATCCATTGCGGGGAAGTGCCTAGGACATCCACATTGACTTAGTCAAAATGATCGGCATTAAGGGAATACTCAAAGGGCATCTCGTGGCTGCTCATTTGTTCCTCTAACCTACCTAAAAGATTTAAAAAAACTCATGAAAGTTAAAGTTTGAACTAGAGGAGGAGGTAAAAGGAAGAGAGCTTTGCCTAGAAAGGTTCGTACACCTCACACCTCTCTAATAGAAATTACTCACTAAAGGCAATAAGGAGGATGAGGCACAAACCTTAAGGAAATGGCTTAAATTGACTCGGTAGAAATCTCTTGAATTCAAAACATCCTCTAAGTCAGCATGTTAGCTTGGGGACCAACTGTTTGAACCAACATATTGGTCCTATCTTGGATTGACATACTAAACCCAAAATTAATAAAGTAAGCATGTTGACCCATATATTAATAGTGTGAATAACCAAATACTTACTTAAGTCAAGAATATTCCTATCATACCATAAAGATCAAAATAAAGGCATTACATAGGATAATAATTGAAAATAACTCCTAATGAACACCCAAAAATCATAGGGACCTGTATGGGCGCATCTCCTGTCACATCTCAGGCACTGACGAGGGTGGGAAGTGATCGTCGATGCAAAAGAGATGAGGCACATACAAGGAACGACTCCTGGCAGGCTTCTAGCGGAAGGGATACATGGATGAATTGAATACACACCTGAATGAGAGGGATCCAGAGGCTGTGTAGGTATGAGACTGTACAGTTGGGGATGACTTAAAGGAATTAAATAGTACTACCTATACCAACAAGATGCATCTACTTTTCGATAGCTCGTCACTTAAGAACTTCGCAATTAAACATGCTTGGCTTAGAACAATTATGGGATGGATGACCTTTTGGAAAGTTTTCCCGGGAAGCGTACGAGTTAGGCCAAAGCACACTAAAAAGTCTCGTGTTCGTTTGTGGGGACAGTTACTGATCTTGAAAGCAATCGGACATTACATCTCCCATCATTCACATGCACCTAAGTAATTGACATCACCCAAACAACAAAGGGATTACAATATGCGGTGAGTACAAAATATACAAGGCACAAATTTACTATCATTTTTTACTCTCATCACCTTCTTGCAAATATAACCACACCTAAATTTAACTTAAGAGTAAATGGCTAACTTAGTCCCTGAATTTGTATATCAATATCATTTTAATCATTGAAGTTAAGGAAAATTCAAATAAGTCCATGAAATTATTTAGGGTTTCATTTAAGTCCCTAAAATTAACCATTTTTCTCATTTTGATTCCTAAATTCATGTTATTATTATTACTTAAGTCCTTAGACTAGGGACCAAAATAAGAAAAAAAATGATTAATTTTAGGGACTTAAATAAAACCCTAAATATTTCAAGAACTTCTTTAAGTTTTTAATAGTTTTAGGGACTAAAATGACATTGAGATATAAATTTAGGGACTAAATTTACCATTTACTCTTTAACTTAAAGGATACCTTAAAAATTTTAGTCAAAGATTTCATCCATTCCGACAAGCGATGGAAGAAAAATGTCATTATATTTATTGATAAAATTCTTACTTAAACATAATGACAAATAAAAGTGTTTTATATTTTTGAAATTGAAAGAACTTTTAATTTTCCACTTTTATACAATTTAAACAATTATTACGACAATTCATTAAAAAAACAAAAATATTCATCTACCCTTATATATTAAAGTAGAATTTATTCTTTTCAAAATAACATAATATCTGCTCTTCCTTACAAAAATAACATGTCATTTTTTTTCTCTATTCGTAATTTTTAAATTTAAAATTTTAATTATATATATATATATATATATATATTATAACTTTAAATATTTCTTTTTAAATTTATACTTTATATTACACCTGAATGAATTATCTTTATCTCTTTTATTATTTTAAATATTTTTTAATTATATTTTTAAAATGTATACAAATTTAAAAATATTCATTCATCCAATTCCAGTACTCAAAAATCGGCAAAGACTACAGTGGACCACCTATAAAGGTGGTCCATTATAGACCATAATTTAGCACAGATAGATTAGTCCACACTGGATCAGTCCACCATTTTCTTTTTTGTTCCTTCTTTCCTCCCCTACCTCCACCCTCTCCTTCCTCCGTCGAACTGTCACAACCCACCACCATTGAAGAGTAGCAATGAATTGAACCTTGAGGAATTGCAGCTACATAATCAAGCACATCAATCTCACGGTCATCAATAAAATTATTCACAACAATTTGCAAAACCTTGCCCTTGCATATTCGATAGGTGAAACATCTAAAGTTTAAATAAGGGACTACGGGATCCAGTAAGGACGGACCTATAATAACATATTGATCCAACGATCTTAAATTATGGTCCATAATGGACCACCTATCAAGGTGGTCCACCGTAGTCTTTGCCCTCAAAAATCTTACTAGATAATATTGATCATGTTTATGTAGTCTTCGAATAAGACACCAAACCCAACCTTTTCCCAAAAATATTGTACTACGGATTTCTGGTGCTCTTCAGAAAGCTTTCAGGTATTCAGTCCTGAATCCGGATAACGTTCCGTGTCTCTTATTATTTTTTTTTATTATTATTATTTAATTTTTTTTTTTTGGTGTGTATCTTTGCAAATTCAGCAAATTATAACAACATTTCTCGATCTTTTATCAAATTACACTGAACCTCACTTTTTTTTTTATTTTCTTACAATAATCCATTTTAAGTTTAAAAATCTTACACTAACATCCTCGTTTAAAAAAAATTATATTGACATTTTCTCAAATCTTACATCAATACCTTCTATAAAAAAAGACAAAAGTAATGATTAAAAAAATAAAAAATATTTATATAATTACACGAATTTGCTGTGGCAAATTTCAACTGGGCTCCACTTTCCTGTGAAACATTCTGATTGAGATAACGAAGCGATAGAATAGAAGAGTTTTATAGGTAACTGAAAAGAAAAAAGAAAAAAAATCTACTACCTTGCGTCAGGCTGGATTGTGGTTCAGCTTCATCCTCAATCTTCAACATCATATCACCATAATGGTCATCACCAAATTTGGCATTAAATGCATTTTATTTAATACTCGGGTATTGGTGTTTAAGACACCACGTCTTTTACAAGGCACCACGTCTTACTATTATTTGGCATTTACATGCATTTTATTTACTATTTAGAAAAGAAAAAAAAAACTATTTAGGTTATGTTTCTTTGGATATTTTTTTAAAATTATTTTAAAATTAGAGTTCTAACTTCTAACTTTCAAAAGTAAAATAAAATTTATTTATTAAAAAGAGAAGAGAAAGAACAGAAGGAGAGAAATAAAAAAGAAAGTGAGAGAGTAAACAGAGAAAGAAAATAAGTCAGTTTTTTTCTTCTAAAAATTGCTTCAATTAATTTTTTATAAAATTAAATTAATGATTTTTAAGATTTTTTTTAAAATGTGTTTAGTCTAGGTTTTTTCTTTTAAGAGGGAAAAAACCTAAAAGAAGATTAAGTCAGACTCTACTTTTAGTACACAGATGTAGGTGGTGATTTTTTTTTTTTTTTTGTTATTATTATTGTTATTCTTCTTTTTATTATTATTATTATTATTATTATTATTATTCAATAGCCATCTCCTCATGGTTCTATAATTAACCTAGCAAGCGTTACCAGTTTTACATTTTTCATCATCTAACCCTCCTTTGCATTGTTGTCCTTGGTTAGAAACCCCCTAGTTGCTGTTGTTTTTTTCGTGGTACAACAATAAATAATAATAATTAAAGTTTAAATCTATAATAATCTCATGCAACGACCTATTTAAATATCAAACCACTAATTCAATGCCAGCGACTTATTGTTGTTTGATAGCTGTTTGGTTAATTTGTTTGAAAATAAAAAGGAAAAGGTCATGAAAAGTGACAAAATACCCGGTGTGCATACGGTTAGGTGTTTTATGAAGTTAACCTAATTTGAGGGTGTATATGTTGTCATCAAGTTTACTTCGATTTAATAAATTGTTAGTATTGGTAAAAATAAATTAAAAAAAAAGTTGTTAGTACAGTACTCCAAAAATAAAATTGTTTGTACTCCCTTATTTTAACGAGGCATGTGAATAGGTGTTGTTTCCCAAGATGGAAGTTAGGTTAGCACATTATTTTAAGTTAGGTTAGCACATGATAAACGTTTAGGCTCTCTTTTGTAGTGAAGAGAAAAATAGAGTAGATGAAAATAAAAAAGAAAGAGTGAAAATAAGTAAGAAATAAAGTAAAAAGTAAATGTAATTGGTTGAAGAGAAATAGAGAAGAGATGAGGAGAGAGATAGAGAGAGGAGTGATAATAAGCGAGAAATAGGATAGTGTGGGTCTCACCAATTTCAAAATTAACTATCATGTATCTCTTAAAACAAACGCACATCTAGTATTTCCGTTCAGACTTATTTCCGTCGTTGTAAAAAACAAACACAACGTTAACTTACAAAACAATTTTTTATTATATGTATTGTTTGATAGATAATGAATAATACATATAAAATAATTAAAATTTATCACCATACCTTTTTTAATATTAATTATCTTAATCAAATTTATTATAACTATTTATAATGATAATGATAGTAGTGGAAGTGGTGATGACGATAGTGGTGATAGTGGTCGTGATGATGACAATAGTGACAATAATAGTGGTGATAGTGGTCGTGATGATGACAATGATAATAGTGGTGATAGTGGTCGTGATGATGACAATAGTGACAATAATGATATCAACTCTAAAGTTAAGCAACGTTGCTTAATAAATTTTTTTCATTGAAGCAGATGACATGTCATTGCATTGTTTAAGTGAATTATTTATAGGCTTAAATATCTTTTTGGTCCTTACAATTTAGTGTTTTTTTGCTTTTCGTCCTTGTAATTTTTTTGTTTTGTTTTAGTCCTTACAAATTATGTTTGTTTTATTTTTCGCCCTTATAGTGGTTTAGATAGCGCTTTGAACAGTGAAAAAAGCGCTATCCAAACCACTATAAGGACGAAAAGTAAAACAAACATAATTTGCAATGACTGAAACCAAAAAAAATTTTTGCAAGGACGAAAAGTAAAAAAATACTAAATTGCAAGGATCAAAAAGATATTTAAACCTTATTTATATAAACAATTGTTACTTAATTGATTCTTACTAAAAAAAAATCAGTTTTTCAATCACAAATTTAACGTGACTCAAATTAAACATTCACTCTGATAACTTTGGTATTAAAGTGTATTTTTATGTAAAATTTTTAAATCTATCTGACTTTTTAAGATTCGCAAATTTATAATAAATAATTTATTTAAACAATCGTGCATTATAAATTTTTTTAACATTATTTATCACACATCAACGCTCTTAATTTTATATATATAATCACGTGCCCAAATAAACTGAGTGTACAATTATCGAATAAATGTCCCTATTTTCCCATTCACATGCAAAGTAAAAGCGTGTGTTGACTGTTTATTCAACTAATGCCAGCAATTTTCCACATCGTCAGGCGAAACCTAATCATTCAGGTAACGTCAATTCCACAATTAATGGCGCAATGGTTTTCGCTAATTTACCAAAGTTCAAGGGACGTTCGTTTTTTTAGGTACTCATATGTGATTAAAATTTTTAAGATAAAGATTATGTTTCCACAGTAAAACTCAGATGTGTTTTGATTAATGTTAAGTTAAACGGATACACAACGTTGAGTTACAAAACAAATTTCCGTTCAGACTTATTTCCGTCGTTGTAAAAAACAAACACAACGTTAAGTTACAAAACAAATTTTTATTATATGTATTGTTTGATGGATAATTAATAATACATATAAAATAATTAAAATTTATCATCATATCTTTTTTAATATTAATTATCTTAATACAATTTATTATAACTATTTTATTATAATGATAATGATAGTAGTGAAGGTGGTGACGACGATAGTGACAACGATTTTTGTATATAAATGAATAATTATTTGATTAAAAATTATTTTAGACACTAATTTTGCATGCAGAAAAAAATAATTATTATGTTAATTTAATTTAATTTTTGTAATGTAATTAAATATATATTAATTATGCAAAAGAAATTTTAAATTTGATTGAACAAAAATCTTTAGTAAAAAAATTTATCCCTGTGAATTTATTGTAATTTTTCTACTATTTTTCATAAAAATTGTTCATCCCGTGTATTATATTTTATATGGTAAGTGAAGTCTAAATTTTTCTTCATAATTTCATGAAAAATATTCATATACAATTGTTATATTTTTTTATACTTTCTATGTTTGTAAAATAAAACATTCAGCAAATTATTTAAATAAAGAAAGAGACAACCATACAAAAATTAAAAGTAATATAATTGAAAATTTAATTTTACCATAATAATTTAGATATTAATGTGATTTCAAGTAAATTGTTCTTCCCTGTCAATTAAGTAAAAATTTTCTACTTGTTTTTTATAAGATAAAAAAATATTCATCCTTATTTGTTATATTTTATATTTAATTTTTATTTTAATATATGAGTTTAATGGTGATGCACTGACAGTGTAAAACTATTTTACACAGTTATCCAATCACAAATCACCGTTAGTATGACTTTTAAGATAATTTTTTAAAAGTCAACAAACTGATAATAAATGATGAGTTGTGATTGGATGATAGTGTAAAACTTTTTACATTGTCAGTGCATAGCCCTTTTTCTCTTAATATATTGGCATATACATATCAATGCATAAAAGAAAATTAAAATTTGTCCAAGTATAAAATAAATCATGAATAATTAACAAAAGAATATATACTTTTATAATTCTTTTCATTTGTTGAATATTTTTCAATTTTTCAAACAAATTTTTTATAGTTATTTTTTTTACTTCTCAAAATGAGTTTAAAATAAACAATATTTTTTTTTCATATCTCTAAACTCCATTATGTTTGGTTAAAAAAAAAAACTATCTAATCATTTTACTTTTAGGTTCCTGTTTAACTAAATAAAGGAAAGTAATAAAGATAACTAATTTCAATTTTAAATTTTTTTAAAATGATTGTTGTAACATTGATCTTTTTTTATTAAGATAGATATTTTAAAATTGTGCAACTTATCTTTTTATTATTTTAGTTATGAAAATTTCTAAATTTATTGATTTGTCCCGGTTTGAAATGAAAAAGAATTTGATTCACTAAAAAGTACAACCTAGTTTTATTTAGTATCGTTGGATTCCTCAGTTTTAATATATATAATTAATTAACAAAGATTTTTATTTACTAAGAATATTAAAGCTTTTATAATTACAAATAATATTTCAAGAAAACACTAACAACCATTTTGTATTATAAATTAATAATTGTTAAGTTTAGGATTTAAATAATTTTGTATTTTTATGAACAATAACTATTCAATAACTGTTGTATTATAAATTAACTATGGTTAAGTTTAAGATTTAAATAATTTTGTATTTTTATATAATTTGATATATGAATTGATTATATAATCTATTAAAAATATTAAAATTAATTATATAATTGTAGCATTAATGTAATTTAATGTAATCCACTAATTTAGCTTATTTATGAAAGTTACACAATGCTAATTAAGATTGAGAAAACAAATAAAATTACATAAAAGTCTCTGTTTTAGGCAGCAAAAAGAAAATTACATAGATACCCATGACCAGTGGCGGATCCAGAAAATTTCTTTAGTGGGGGCAAAAAAATAGCGAATAATACTTTTTTTTACAGAAGAAGAATACTATTTTTTATATTATCGTAATTATAATTTTTGGCTCTTCAATTGGACCCTGAAATATCCTTATGAACTTTGGTTCTTTGGATCGGCTATAAGACTAATCTTCGGTATGAAGTTTAGTCTCTTTATCCCTTTCCAATGATGTATTATAAGCTTTTATAAAATACATAATCTTATAGCAAAAAATACAAAATACTTAATATTTACAAATTACAATGGCCCTCTAAGCATTTTCATATTTTGAAAATGTATGATTTTTTATTGTCGATACTATAAAATATATCATTCTATAATATAACCAAATAATCATTCAACCATTCATCTCTTGTATGATTGTGCATTCCACTCTTTAGAAAATTCATTGCAGAGAAAAATGTTTCAATCGTTGTAGTTGCCACGAGCTCAAAGCTAACTTCAAAAATCAAAAGTAAAATATCATCGGATACACAATATGCTTTCTAGTTTTCACTAACACTTTAGAAAGATCAAGGATCTTAATTTTTTTATCACTCAATGTTAGTTGTTAGTTTTTATTAGAATGTTAGTGGGAGGATTCGAACCCACAACCTCTCCCCCCTCCTCCCTTAATCCCCTCTTTCCAACCATAAAGTCAACCTTATAACTCCTATCAATGATCCTATTTAACTTCGAAAATTGATCATCAAAACAATATCTATAACAAAAATATCAAGTTGACTATCAAGTCCCAAAAGCTCGACAAGAAAATTCCAATGGATAAAACTTAGCCAAACAAATCATCATTTCACTATGTGTTTAGTATTAGAGAAGCAAAAATAGTAAAAATCAAAAGGATAAAGTGATAAAATTAGTACAAATTTTTTCTCTCTTTTATCTCTTATAACTTTTTACATTCATTTTAAAAAAAATTATTTTATGGGGACAACACTTATTTTTTTATGGGGGTAATTTTTTTTTGTTAAATATGTCTGGGTTAAAAAAAAATAATCTTTGTGGGGGCAATTGCCTCCACTACCCTATACGTGCATCCGCCTTGCCCATGACTTTTACTTATATATATATATATATATATATATATATATATATATATATATAAAGAATCCCTCCTTAATTACCACGATGCTTCTTTATGCTTCAACGCAATGTTCCGTACTGGTTACCATTGCTAGTTTCTTCATCTTTCTTACTTCTGCCTTCAATTGGCTAATAACGATGAACTCAGCAACATAAAGAGGAATATCTCAAGCTTTTAATAGGCATGGAATATGGGCTATACAACCAACACGGTATGTAATAATTCTTTGTTCGTATTCATACATCAACAATGGTACCAATTAATGTAATAATGACTATATAGTAGTGGTGACTGGTGAGTGCCGTGTTATCATCGGTGGTCCAAAACTTAACGCACCACCCTATATCTAAAATGAAAATAAAATAAATAAAAAGGCTTTGCTTCTTAATGGTTAAGCATAAATTAAGCTTCATATTATTTGCTACTTGGTTGCTTGCTACTATTAGTTTTTTTTTATTTTTTTATGTAATACTATTAGTTATTAGTTATATATAGATAATAAACTAATTATATTTTATTCCCCTTTATGCTCCTGTAGATAAATGTCGGCTATATTGCTATTCCTCTTGTTTAATTTATTCAAAAGCGTAGTTCTAAAGAGTACGTAGTTAGCTAGCACCTTCAGAAAAAAAAAAAAAAAAAAAGAATAAAAAAAAAGTTAACTAGCACCTTTTTTTTTTTTTTGGTGAATTAGCTAGCTAGCACCTTTTATAACGTAATTAATGTCACGTGGTTGACCTATATCTATTTTTAATTCTTATTAATGTCGTGTTGTTGACCTATATCTATTTTTAATTTGAGAAAATATGTGATGCTGTAAAAATGTTTTACATCGTCGTCCAATTACAACATATCATGTATAATAATTTATTTGATTTTTATAATAACTATCTTAAAAGTCATATAAATAATTATTTATGATTGATTAACAATATAAAATAATTTTACATCGTCTGTGCGCATGATCATTTAACTCTTTTAATTTTATATGTTTATGGTTTCATTTATATTATCACGAGACCAAATCAAATCCTCGTTGATTTATGACTTCTCTCTTATCATATCTATTGATTTTTTTTTTGTTAATTTTGTATAAGTGGATGCAATGAGTATATTGTAATTACGGAAGTGCGCTCTTTGCTCTTCACTTTCACGTTCACGTTCACGTTCATGAACGCGTTCAGTCGTTGTCCAGGTCTCCTTGTCGTACGACGATGGGACAAAATTATTTTATTCATCAATATCTGTTTTGTTTTTAATTATTATTTATTATTTTGAACATTACACCTCAGATTTTTTATTTATTTATTTTGGCAGATACATATTTTTGTTACACAAATATATTTTTTTTCTTTGCTTGAAGGTTTAGCATAGGCTATTTGAAGTTTTGGTGTAATGGGGTTTATTCAGCTGCTTTCTGTTGCCTCATTCCCGGTTATCAAAGTGTTACTGGTTACTGCAATTGGCTTGTTTCTTGCACTGGATGACATATCAATATTGGGAGAAGATGCAAGGAAGAAAGTTAACCAGGTTACAATTACAATACTTGAAAACTTTGTTTTCTTTTGTTTTATATTTTTATTTTTTTTCCCTTGTGCAGTTTCCTGAAAATGGTGCTCTTTCTGTGACAGCTTGTGTTTTATGTGTTTAATCCATCACTGGTGGGTAGCAATCTGGCCAAAACGATTACTTTTGAGAGTGTAGTTCAGTTGTGAGTATTGATTTGTAATCTTATGTCTTGAGGAGCATTTAGTATACTGTGCTTCTGATTTGAGGATTGGTTTCTTTGTAGTAATACTAATACACAGCTTTTGTGGCATTTTTTTTTTTTGTTGTTGTTGTCGTTTAGGTGGTTCATGCCGTTGAATATTCTTTGCACATTCATACTAGGCTCGGCCTTGGGATGGATTTTGATTAAAATGACAAGGCCTCCCAAACACATGGAAGGTCTAATCTTGGGTTGCTGTTCTGCTGGTATGGACTCTTTCTCAGCACAAATAAATGAATGCAGCAAACCACACATGTAATTTGTTTAGCTTAGTAAACACAGACTTAAGATTTGAAAAATCTTAACTCTTAAAGACTCTTTGTTAGGATGGACCTAAGAAGGTTCAAATATGCTCTCAAAATTAAATGGTTAAAAGATTATATAAGATGGAGTTAGATATTTGTATTATAAATTATAGTTTATATTTTAAATAATGAGATGCCAACACATGGATAAATAGTATCCATTGATTGGTATCAATTAAGGCTATATAAATATATTCTTTTATGAGGAAATCAATCAATGAATGAAGAAATATTTTGAGTATCAATTTAGTCTTATTTTCCTTCTTTATTGTCTGTTTAGGTTATTTTCTATTACGTTAGTTTTAGCATTCTAACACTCCTAGTCTCTCTTCAGCTGCTGCTGATAGTGCGATAAAGAGAGAGAGAAAGACAGGGTCTAAGTGGGGCCCATTTGTCTTTCTCTCGTTACCGCACCATCCTGCAAGTGGAGAAGATCCACATTCAATCTTAAGTCATCAAAATGAAAATGTTGCTTCATAGTCTGTCTATCTTACTCTTGGAGCTCATATGTACAAATGAGTAATTATCCTGAGACAGAAGAATCAAACCTGTCACCTGCAGATTTCTATTGATTCATCATTTTTGTCCTCTGTCTAAGTCAAGGCTTTCTCTCTACTTTTCTGCAGATACTAAAATATGAAGAAAAAAAAAAAAAGAATTACCCTATGAAAACAATGTTAATGTTATGTAGGAGTTCCTAATACATGAGTTTTATGCCACCCAAAATTCTGACTAATGACATTCATTTGCTTACTGTAATTTGTACCCACAAAAAGTTCTACTTAAATTAAGAAACATCTTGCACTTGTGGTGTCCTGCTTCCTGCATTACGTTTTCAATGTATTATTATTATTTTTTTTTTTTGAACTCATGTATTATTTTTATTAATCCTTCAAATTTGTGCATCATTGGCTGCCTTATGCATCTTATGGTTGAACTCATCTTTTAGATTAATATTATGAACAGGAAATTTAGGGAATTTGCCTATAATCATTATTCCGGCTATATGTAAAGAGAGTGGCAGTCCTTTTGGAGACTCTGATGTCTGCTATCAATATGGGATGGCTTATGCTTCACTTTCTATGGCGGTATGCAAGATGCTAATTTTGAAGTTGCAAGTGCTGATATAGCAGTGTGCACTTATCCAAGAAAATAGTAATAAATTTAATTGGATATAACTAATTCTATGTTTATTATTTTATATTGGGGTTCATTTGGGGAACTTTAGATTGGAGCAGTTTTTATATGGTCATATGTTTACAACATAATGAGGATTTCCTCAAGTAGAATCCAAATAGAAGACAGTACAAGCAGTAGCAGCAGCTTATTGAAGGGTTCAGGCGAGATATTAGAGTCACAACCAGACAGCTTTTCAGAAACACTTGATCCTACAAATGACACCATGGATGATGCATATACCCTACTGCTTCCTGATGCAAAATCAGAGGAAAAAGTGAGGCTTGCTACAAACTTCCCTTTTAAAAGATATAATAGTATTATTTACTGATTATAATTTCAGACTAGTTTCCCTTTACAGGCATTAATTGTTTAACTAGCCTTATGTTGTTAGCATTCTTCTGAGGGGCTTATTTTGGACAATTTAATTTCAATTATCCGGGGTTCCTATTTCACAATGAATAGTTATAAACATAACCAGTTTAGACTGTTTAGCAAATGTATAACATACAATGAGTTCAAATTGAAGTTTGACAACAGCATCAGCACGTTAAGCATCTTTAGTAACATAATAAGTAACTTGGGAATGCTAAATTAAACTATTTGTAATTTGAATCCCTTTCTAGAATGCATAATCCCACAAAGCATCTTTGCTTTTACTATTTCAGTTTATTTACTTTTACATATCTCATGATTGATCTGCTTCTTTATGCAAGGGAATTTACCTAATTTACCGTCAATCAATGAGATATTGTCAATCAATGAGACTTTTTTTTTTAATCTCAAAAGAAAAATGATGCATATATATCACTAAGTACAAAAATATTCATTTTTAAGTCATATAATATTCTGTTTTTCTATCTATCTTTTCATCTGTCTTATGACAAGAAATGTAGTGACAATAATGCGTTGGTGTTTTTTCCAGGTTTCAATATCAAGTAAAATTAAGCACCACTTGAGGATGGTTTCAAGCAACTTAAATCTCAAAGCCATAATTGCGCCATCAACCCTTGGAGCAGTATGATACCATTCATTTCCTTGGAAACAACTTGCTATCATGTTTTCTCTGTTTACCATTCACTTATATTTGTTGCATATATATACTCAGTAACATAGAATTTTATAATGTAAAAGCAAGGGGTGCATGAATTGGTTTGATACTTTTGGACATTTAATTTGCTAAAATTCTCGAGGTCTCATGCTTTGCCACATTAGAAACAGTACATTATTCCATATTTTTTTTACTATTTTTTATTATATCCATTTTTGTTAGTAATAAGGATGTTGGATCTAGACAGTAATAGTCATACTATTTGCTAATTTTTATTTTTTTTTGTCACAGATTGTGGGATTTATCATTGGTGTAATCTCCCCAGTACGTAATTTCATTATAGGCAGTAGTGCTCCGCTTCATGTGGTCGAAGAATCTGCGTCCATGTTGGGGTATGCATCTCAAAACTTAAGTGCATGTTTGGTTTGGATTAAAGTTCGGAGAATTTAAAAGTACTCTTACTTTAGACATAACAATTAATAAATTTTTCTTTCTTCATTTAATATATTAGAATTTATCATTGTGCATTAGAATTCTCAAAAATACATTCCAAATATAGCTAAATTTTTAAGATTTTTCAGTTACAAAAGGCAGGAAACCAAAAACTCTATGAACTTATTTTAACTAAAAAAAAAATAAAAATCTTGTTATTGTTTTTATTTTTTTTTGGTTACAAAATTCTTGTTATTGTTTGACATGATAGATACTCATTTTTCATTATCTCACAAATTTGAAACCTTCAAAGTTTGCCAGTCAAAAGTTTCATGCTCTAATGTTATAACATTATGACAATCATTTTGTCAAAAAAATAATGTTATGACAGTCAGATGCATCGTTCTCGTGCTAAAAATGAATAGTCGCATGCTTATTATGTTTTTGCACGTCTCAAAAGTTCATAGACCTTTAATTTGATCATTTTGGACAGACATTGATTTCTTTAATTAATAATTTAATTTCTTCAGTCAACAATAAATATAACATGATATTTGTAATTTATATCATTTTTTAAGATTTTTAATATTAATTTTTTTGAACAATTGTCCTTTTATTTTTTAATTTATTTTTATTGTCATTAAAATAAATTTTCATTTATTAAATTAAATTTTTTAAGTATTATTTTGCTTTACTTTAATATTTTTACAGAAATATGTAAAGATATTATGCAAAAGAGTGTTTTTGATGGAAGGATGTGCCAATTCATTTTACATGACACAGAGCTATAACCAAAGTCTGAATTTAAATGTACAAATGAATTGGAGATAAGGATAGATACTATTGAAGAAGAGATGAAGATGATGTTATCAATAGCAGCAACTAACAAATTTGAGTTGCTAACACCTAACATTGTAATATTGGACGAGATGCTTATTAATATTATATATGTGTATGACTGTAAGTACACGTGCGTGTACGGGCATGTGCATGTGTAATTGATTTGCCATTATTCTTCGGGTCTTCAATTCAAGACATCTAATTAATTAACTTTCATTTCTCTCTAGTGACGCAGCCGTCCCCACTCTCACTCTTATAATGGGTGCAAACCTACTTAAAGGTAAACTTTATGTACATGTGAGCGGTACTATTAACATATATTTTTAATATCCTTTTTACTATTTATGAAAATTTATTAAAAATTATATATTTACGAATAAAACTCATAATGGTGATTTATAAAAAAAAAATTATGATTTCTAAAAATTTTAGGTAATGATACAAAATAGGTTAAATTATTATGTAAGTTTATGAATTTTTGACAATTTTTAATTAGATTTTTGAATTATTATTTTTTCAGTTAAGTCCTTGAATTTGTATTTATTTTTTAATTGGGTCATTCAGTCTTTCAATCTAACTGTCTTTACAAAAAAGTAACCACAGACACCTAACTAGAAGTGTAGTTAGGGAATTGGTGTTTTTAGAGTATGTTATATGTACAACAGAGTCAATTGTGAGAGTTTTTTTCTTTTTTCTTTTTCCAGAGTTTTAACCTCTGTTAACTCAATCCAAGTATTCTTTTACAAACCTCTTCAAGCTTTACTCTAGCAATTTGCAAAAAATTCTCACAACTGACTCAATTGTGCTTATAGCATACTCTAGAAACACTAGTCTCCTGACAACACTTCTAGTTTGGTTTTTGTGGTTAATTTTTCGTAATGGCAGTTAGACGAAAAAACTCAATTGAAAAATATATACAAGTTAAAGGACTCAATTGGAAACATAAATAGTTCAAGGATCTAATGAAAAATTGCCAAATAATTCAGAAACTTACGAAATAATTTAACCTACTTTTTATTATTAGCTAAAATTTATTAGAAATCACCTAAATTTTATAAAACATCATTTTTATTTAATGAGTTTTAACCTAAAAAGTATGTTTAAAAGAGCATTAAAGAATGTGTTGTCTCTCACTTTTATATTGTTAGTTGTAGTTTATAAAGTAGACTAGTGTTTTCTTTCTTTTTGGTGATTTGTTAATTTAAAGAAAAACAAAATGATGGGTAAATGGGCCAGGTTTGAAAGGAACAAGTACTCCAGTGTGGACCGTAGTGGGAATAGTAGCAGTCAGATACATTTTCCTCCCTCTGCTGGGTGTTGCAGTTGTCAAAGGGGCGGTGCGGTTTAGTTTGGTGCATTCAGATGCCTTGTATCAGTTCGTGCTTCTACTTCAGTATGCACTTCCACCAGCCATGAATATAGGTACCCTAATTCTATTTTCTAATGGGCCACCACAGCAAGAAAATGATTATCTATATTTTAACACGTTTTAATTTTGAGTTAAATGTTACGTACTGTTAGTGTAAAAACTTTTATACTGTTAACTAATTAAAAATCATTGTTAGTATAATTTTTAAGGTGGTTATTAGAAACGTTAACAAACTTATGTGTATAGACTTATGTGTTTGGTAAAACTAAGTTGATAAAGCTAGCTAAAGCTTATAAGCTAGCTGAAAAGTTGAAAACTTATAAGTTAGCTGATTGAATTGGAAGTGTTTGATAAGATTAACTAATAAGTAAGGTTATATTTGGTAAGACATTTCAGCTAGCATATAGCTTTTAGCTTTTTTTACTAGCTGAAAAGTTTGTATGTCAGTTTGGTAACATTTTTTGTGATGCTACTTCAAGTAGCGTTTTTAAAACACTAGTTTCTAACTTCTAGCTTTTTATATTTATCTCCTTCTTGTCCTTGAATATTTATTAAATTTCTTTTTTAATCTTTTATCTATAAGGTAAGATTTTATTATATTTTTTTTCTCTTCCACTCATAATGTAGGATTTTATTATTTTTACCTTTTTTTTTACATAAGATAGGTTTTTCTCATTTTTACCTTATTATTATGTAAGATATTGATAATTATAAATAATAAGTTTATTTTATTTTTATTATTATTATTTGAATGTTTGCATATTACACTATTTATTTTAACCATTATACTATTATAATATTTATTTTATTATTCCAACGTATACTTTAAGATATTGACATTGTTAGATAATAGGTTTATTATTTTCATATTTTAACATTAAATTAATTATTTTAATCATTACTTTATATATATTATTTTTATTATTATGCTTCAAGATATTTTAACCATTACATTAATTAATTTAATGAAAGTGTGATGTCTATTAAAAAGTATGTTGTTTTGTACTAGAAATCCATTTTAATTAATTGTACTGTCTTATTACCAATTGGGTCTAGATCAGTTGGTTGAGTATGATGTGTGAGTTATTATAAATCCCTTGATATCTGTCTTTGATTCCTACGGATAAAAAAAAAAAATTGTACTGTCCTATGAGCTTTTCTTTTTTCAATTTTCAGCTGTTTTTGCATTAGAAATTTGTTAGTCTTATATTCATTAATATACCTATTTTTTGTTCCCACTTTAATCTGGCAGGTACCATTGCTCAATTGTTCGGAGCCGGTGAAAGTGAATGTTCTGTTATCATGTTATGGACATATGTTTTGGCGTCAGTCGCGGTTACTCTTTGGTCAACTTTCTTTATGTGGCTAGTGTCTTGATTTTGTATTTATTAATATTGTTGTTGTTATTATATAGATTTTTATTTGAGTGTTTTATTATCTCAAAACCACTTAAGATCTCAATTGACGGCTTAAGTGGATAGTGAAATTTGTTTTTTATTTTTTTTTGACAGCGATAGTGAAATTTGTTAAACACCTAACTTTTCATTTAAAAAAAATTCAAATTTAAGATCTTACTTAAAGAAAATAAATCTCTTTTCTGACTTAGAGCAACAAGTATTGGTGATACTAACGCATAATCAAATAATCAAAATAAAGGTTTTTAATATAATTCTTCTGGTGGGGCGTTAGCCCTTTACTCCACCCAAAAAAAATAAACGCATAATCAAATAAAATTATTTGTTGTCTCACATTATTTAATAAATTAAATCAAAGAGGGTTTGGAAAAGCATGCAAGGAAAAGGTTGAAAAAGTAATACTCCTTCTGGTCCTATTTATAAGATTTATAAGATAATCTTACTCCAATTCAGCTACTTTAATGCAATTATTCAATATATTAAGAAATTCTGTAATATATATATATATATATATATATATATATTAAGAAATTATCAAAATTGCGCTTACCTATAGTGCCCATAGTCATCAACTCCATTTACCAAAAAAAAAAAAATAGTCATCAACTCCATAAGCAACAATAATTGTTTACATTGGGGTTCTTTTTCACTATAACTGAATGTTTATAATTCAACACCTATTAAATACAAAAATCAAGATCATAAGTTTGATGTTTATGCACTCTACCTTCACAGCTCTTGTTTATTGGTATTTAAAGTTGAGCCCTTTGCATTTTGGCTATATGTTCTTGTCGTATTAGTGATTATCTTGTTACTTCTATGAAAAACAATATGACGATGTTTGTATTTCCTTTTTTGTATTAGTCTATTTCTATTCTCAATGATTAATTCTTACATGTTAATTATGATGTATGTTTTTTCCTCATCTTGTTAATGTTTTGGGTCATAATATTAAAACTTAATTGCACATTTTACCATCAAACTTTTATAATTTTGCAAATTTTACAATTGAAGTTTGAATTTTGCGAATTTTACCATCGTACTATTTATTTTTCTCTAATTTTACCACCGCGAGGATGATTTTTTATTTTCTATAATTGGAATTATTTATTTGCAAGTAACTAATTTAGTTTGTTTTACAAATAATTCAGTTTAGAACATATCACAGTCCTTTCAAAATTTAAAATAGATTTAGTTTATTTTCTTTTTACTGTACTTTTAATATTTATATAATATAATTTAAATTTTTACTGTGTTTGAACTCAGTAGATTCTTCATCCATGTACTTTTTACAATTCATACTACACTTATTTTCAGCATGAAGCAAAAGAAAATAAGACAGTTTAGAGTTTGCAACAAAATTGTGTGCAAACTTTATTCATCAAATATAAGTTGGGACAATATACATAGATCAAGTACATCATGTACAATGATAATAGGCCACAGTACAAGTACAATAAAAGTTGAGATACAAGTCTAAGCTACAATTTTTTGTTTATACTATAAAATTTTGTGTCCATCCTAAATGTATCTATTTGTCGAAAATACAAGTTGTGTAGATTGCAGTAAAGATTCTTTTGAGGTTTGTGAAATCCCGGAGAGACTTAGAGCATGTTTGGGACAGATAAAATCACAAGATTTCAGCTTTTTTTTTCCCAGAAAAGCTTTTTACAAAATAATCAACATGTTTGGAAACACAGCTTAAATTTAGAAAAAGTTTTTTATTCTAAAAAATAAGTTGTTTTCTAAATCTGAAAATTTGTAATTTATGATTATTTTTTAACAGCTTTTTTTTTCAGCTTATTTTTACTACTAAAATTTATACAAAAAATCACATGAATTAATTTAATTAGATTTTCATGAATTAATTTAGGCTTTATCTTGTAATCATATTCAATCAAGTTTAATCATAAAATAACCGGAAAGAGAAATGTTAGGAATACACTCTATAATACACTCTTTTGAACACAGTCTGTCTTATTGGTTAAAATTTAGGCTTAAATGCAATTTTGGTCCCCCTATTTTGCACAATCCGCAATTTTATTCCCCTTATTTTAAAATAAAGACATTTAGTCCCTCTATTTTGCACAATCCGCAATTTTGGTCCCTCTATTTTAAAATAGAGACATTTAGTCTCCCAATTTTGTAAAATCCGTAATTTTGGTCATTCCATCAAATTGAAAGCATTGACCGTTAAAAGATTAACGTCAACCTTGACGTGCCCAAATATAGTGATGTGATACAAATTTATTTGTTTAGTTTTTAATTATTCTAAACACTGAGTAGAATAATTGATGAAAAATATATTTTAAAAAAAGGTAAAACCATTTATTTTAATGGCCAAGAGTAGTCGTAAGTCCTAATATGAAAATCACGAGTCTTAATAATTTATTGTAAACAAATTTCACGTCACTGAAGCACATACTACATCGTAGTCAACGTTAATCTCTTAATGATCAACGCTTTTAATTTGACGAAAGGACAAAAATCACAGATTTTACAAAATTGAGGGATTAAATGTCTTTATTTTAAAATATAGGGACTAAAATTGTGAATTGTGCAAAATGGAGGGACTAAATATCTATATTTTAAAATAGGGGGACTAAAATTAAGGATTGTGCAAAATAGAGGGACTAAATGTCTTTATTTTAAAATAGAAGGACTAAAATTGCGGATTGTGTAAAATAGAGGGACCAAAATTACATTTAAGCCTAAAATTTATTGAAAATGTGTTTGAAAGAGTGTGTTAGTGAGCATGTTCCTAGCACTCATCTAACTGAAAATTTAGGTGTTACAATTCACAGTCGCACGTGGATCTTGAGATTGTCAACAGAGGAAAGATGATGATATTGAAACTATAGGACATGCTAGTTAGGAGGAATGTTGTATCTATCTCGCGTAGTGTTTAGTCGTAGCAAAATATTGGACACCGAGGGAGACAAATTGAAATTGGATAACATACTACTCTCTCCGATCATTTTTATAAGAAACAAACGATAGTACAATATATTCACACAAAAAAATAATAGTGTACTACACTACCATTTACTACCTCCGTCTCTATATATAAGATCCTTTCAACTAATTGACATCCTTTAAGAAAATTGGTTAATTTAATTAATCACATTAAATTTGTCAATTATTATACTACTCTCCCAAAATTACCCTTCATTTTTCTCTCTGCTTAATTGCTTCTTATCAAGGAGTGATTAATGTTTGGAGAGAGAATACTGTAATTAAAGAAGGGTATTATAGGAAAAAAATAATTAATGCACCAGACAATTAGAAGAAGATCTTATAAAAAGGGACAAACAAAAAAGTACTCCCTCCGTCCCAAAATGAGTGTCGTATTTGGAAAAAAAATTTGTCCCAAAATGAGTGTCGTATTTGACTTTTCAATGTAATACTAATTATTTTTTTTCACTAATACACTTAATAAGTGTCACTTTAGTTTTTCAATGTAATATTAATAACAATGTTAGTTTTGTAAAATTATTTTTCTCTTTCATCTACTTAATAGTTTTTCTTTGTCTGTATGAAAAAACTTAGAACGATACTCATTTTAGGATAGAAGGAGTAAAAAATATTTTATAAAAAGGATCTGAGGTAGTATTTAAGAGACATTTAATGTTTTAGGAAATAGCACCAATGTCATCTGTGAAAGTTGGGCACTAGAATTTATTGCAATTTTAAAACATTCAATGTCGAGCCAACCAATTAAAAAATCCACATTGTTAATGTCCCCACCAGAAGCCAGCCTCTGCTTTAGTTCTTTCTTCATGTTTGTGGCGCTTCCAAGCGGGGCCTCCGAGCTTGCGATTGGGCAAGATGGTGTTGTAAAGGAGTTTAAGCTGTTCGAAGTCGTGAAGGTAATATGGGAAACAATGAATGGTTCCATGAAAGGTAGCTCTCGAGTCCAATATTCTGAGACGTTGCAATGGTATAAAAGATTATTGCAAATTCAAAACTTTCAATTAATAGCTTTACGCTCTGTTCGGAACCGCATATGGAAACAATTTTGCGGAGACGGAATTGTGTGCTAGTGGTTTGGTTTAAGAGATTTTCAGTAGAGATAATTTGTAATTATATGGGATCCAGTCACTAAATTTCTATCTTCACTAGTTGACAGGAACAAAGAAGGGAAATGAAATTTTAAAAAAATGTTTTTTTAACCCTTGCTTTACTCTTTCATTCAGATACCACACTAGTTACAGGAAATGACTTTTTAAAAATTGGTTGGTAAGATTCATTTTGAACAAGAAAAAATTGATTATTTCAATTAAATGATCGTTTTTTTTTTACCAAAATAATCGATTATTGATGCCTAATAATCGATTTTTTATGATTGTCAGGACTACTCACATAAGGGCACAATGGTATTTTTCTTTGTATATTTAATTATCTCCTCCCTATTTTATATATACCAAACAACTTTACAATATTATTTCTACTCTATTTCTTACCCATTTCTCTTAAAACAAACAACACAACATACAACTTTATTTCTACTCTATTTCTTCCTTTTCAAATTATCTCTCTTCTATTTCTATCTATCCTATTTCTCTCCTCTAAAACAAACACAGCCTTAAAGTAATTTCTAATCATTACAAAAAAAAAAATCATTTATTTATTCCGATTAAGAATATTTTATATTAGATAATTTTAGTGGTACATCATTGAATTTTGAGCCCAAATGAAATGCGAATCTTTTTAACCCAATGGTCCAATGCGAGCTTAGCTCGCAAAATCCACCAAAAACCCTAAAAAATTGGACTTTTATAGGGTTTGGACTTCATTTTATAGATCCAAATTAAATCTGGCCTTTTTTAGCTAGGCCCACTATAGTCCGCAACCCGTATTGAGCCGGTAGGCAATGGACCGAGTAGTCCGTTTTGTCACCTCAATACATCAATGAGACATGCATCTAGTCAAGTACTTTACCATAGAATCCATTAATGATTATACAACCTTTATTATTTTAAAAATGTTTAAATACATTTTTAGTCATTGCAATTTAGTGATTTTTTATTTTTCGTCCTTGCAATTTTTTTTTCTCACCTTAGTCATTGCAAATTATATTTGTTTTATTTTTCATCCTTAAAGCGATTTAAATAGTATTTTTTTCACTATTCAAAGCGCTATCTAAACTGTTTTAAGGACAAAAAATAAAATAAACATAATTTATAAGGACTGAAACAAAAAAAAATTATAAGGACGAAAAGTAAAAAAATACTAAATTACAAAGACTAAAAATATATTTAAGCCTTTTAAAAATTAGGATCCTCTCAAAATTTCCATGCAGACAAAATCTTGTAATATATGGGTCGTTGATTGTACAATAAAGCTTGCGCAAGAGGAGAGACAGGAGATGATCCATGCTATTATTTTAATAAGCCATGTCAAACACGTATTTGCGTTCCAAGACGGAACTTGTTGGCGACTACAAAGTCTTCACTTTAAAGAAAAAAAAAGAACTTCTAAGATGCAAAAGCAAAGTATAAGAGTGTATACTTGTTTATTTATTCAAATGCCGCCATCGATTTTCCACAACATAATCATTAATCAGATGACATCAATCCTACAATTTAATGGGTAATTTACACAAGTCTTAAGGGGCGTTCGTTTTTAGCCAATGATATATGAGATTAAGATTTTAAAGATAATGTTTCCTCAAAAGATATTTTTAAGAATAAGATTTTGAATCAGGGATCAGGGTGCGTAAATTATTGTAAATCGACTATACCTATCTTCGATTCCTATAGTTAAAAAAAAAAATTTTGAAATTTTATTACACTCATGTTTGGTATTGTTGTATTGTCTCATAACTTAAAAAAATATTAAAGAATGATCTAAAAAAATATTTTGTTTTATATTATTTTTTATATTTCTATTTAATAATTAATTTTTACTATTAGTGTTTTTTAAAAAGATATAAAATTATAAATGAAGTTCATTAACTAAAAAGTGTGATTTACATAAATTTATTATTCTTAATAGTATATTTTAATTAATAGATTCTATACTGCTACTTAATTATAGATTTTTATATATTAAAAATTGTTAATTTTATTGTAATTACTTTAAAAATTATATTAAAATATTATCTAATTAGTTGATAATATAAAAATTCCTAGCATAATAGTATATTAAAATTAAACCTTAATAAAAAATGTATTTAAAAATACCTTAAAAGTGTGTTCTAGTTTTCATACACTCTTCTTTCTATCTAATGAATTTATGGAAAGTAAAAATAATTTAGTAATATTATTTCAATAAGTAACTTATTTATTATTATTCTTAATTTGTGTAAAAGAAAAATCTTAAACATCAACAACGATAAAAGTAATATGTTCCCAAAAATAAAATAAACTACCTAATTATATTTGATTCCCCTCGGTTCTTCCGCAGATCGATCAAATTCAATGTCGGCTAAATTGCTATGCCTCTTATTTTTTTATTAAGAGTAAATAGTTCGAAAGTGGTAGCAACATTTATGGCTACACATGGTAAACAGTTAATTCGTGTCATGTTCACACATATTTTTATGTTTATCGTTTCGTTTATATATTGGTCACGTAACCAAATCTAATCGTTGTTTATTTATGACTTTTCTCTGATCAAATATTCTTGAATTCTTTTTCTTCTTAGATGCGATATGCGCATGTCGTAATTGCAGAACAGAACTGCTCTGTCTGCGTGCTCGTCCTCACTTTCACGAGGTCTTGTAATTTTCGTACGAGGATGAGACAAAATTGATTTGTTTTTCGATACGTGTGGTTTTTC
Organism: Pueraria montana var. lobata; assembly: GCA_026413185.1. Classification (NCBI taxonomy): domain Eukaryota; kingdom Viridiplantae; phylum Streptophyta; class Magnoliopsida; order Fabales; family Fabaceae; genus Pueraria; species Pueraria montana. Next base: position 40,981,448 of record CM048649.1, on the reverse strand, counting down.
TTATTTTGAGTTTTAGAAGTGAACATTGCACTTCAGTTTTTTATTCTATCAGATACATCATGTTTTGTTACAAAAGTGTTTTTTTTTTTTTTTGGTTGTAGGAATATTAGCGTGGGTTGTTTGAAGATTTGGTGTAATGGGGTTTATTCAGCTGTTTTCTGTTGCCTCTTTCCCGGTGATCAAAGTGTTACTGATTACTGCACTTGGCTTGTTTCTTGCACTGGATAACGTATCAATATTGGGAGAAGATGCAAGGAAGAAAGTTAATCAGGTTACAAATACAACACTTCAAAAACTTTTTTCTTTTGTTATATATATATATATATATATATATATATATATATTTTCCTTTGTGTAGTTTACTGAAAATGGTGCTCTTTCTGTGACAGCTTGTGTTTTATGTGTTTAATCCATCACTGGTGGGTAGTAATCTGGCCAAAACGGTTACTTTTGAGAGTGTTGTTCTGTTGTGAGTATTGATTACAGTCTTATATGTTCAGGAGCATCCGGTAACCGGTGTTTATAGTTTGAGGATTGGTTTGTTTGATTGTGTTATAATTCAACAGCTTTTGTGACATTTTTTGTTGTCGTTGTTGTCGTCGTCATTTAGGTGGTTCATGCCGGTGAATATTCTTGGCACATTCATATTAGGCTCGGCCTTGGGATGGATTTTGATTAAAATGACAAGGCCTCCCAAACACATGGAAGGTCTAATCTTGGGTTGTTGTTCTGCTGGTATACACTCTTTCTCAGCTTTAATAAATGAATGCAGCAAACCACACATGTAATTTGTGTAGCTTAATAAACAGAATTAAGATTTGAGAAATCTTAACTCTTTAAGGCTCCTAGTCTCTCTCTAGCTGCGGGATGATGCAACAAAGAGAGAGAAAGACATAGGGTCTTAGTGGAGCCCATTTGTCTTTCTCTCGTTACCGCATCATCCTGCAAGTGGAGAGGCTCCACATTCAATCTTAAGTCATCAAGATGAAAATGCAGCTTCATTATATCATCACTCTTGACAGTTACCCTGAGACTGAATAATCAAACTTGTCACCTGATTTTTATTGATTCTGTATTTTTGTCCTCTGTATAAGTCAAGGCTTTCTCTCTACAATACTGCAGATTTCAAATATAAAAAATAAAAAAAAGGAATTATCCTATGAAATGTTGTTAATGTTATATAGCAGTTCTTATACATGAGGTTTATGCCACCCAATTATAACTGATGATAATCATATGCTTGTTGTACCCACAAAAGTTCTACTTAGACTAAGAAAACACCTTGCACTTGTGGTGTCCTGCTTCCTTCATTAAATTTGCAATGCATTATTTTTATCAAAGCATCAATTTTTTGCATCATTAGTTGATTGATGCATTTTAAAAGGTTGAGCTCATTTTTTAGATTGATATGAACAGGAAATTTAGGGAACCTGCCTATGATCATTATTCCTGCTATATGTAAACAGAAAGGCAGTCCTTTTGGAGAACCTGATCTCTGCCATCAATATGGAATGGCTTATGCTGCACTTTCTATGGCGGTATGCAAGATGTTAATTTTGAAGTTGCAAGTTCTGATATAGTGTGGCTTATCCAAAAAAGAATAATAAACTTAATTGGCTATAATTGATTCTATGTTTATTTTTTTATATTGGGGTTCATTTGGGGGACTTTAGATTGGAGCAGTTTTTCTATGGTCATATGTTTACAACATAATGAGGATTTCCTCAAGTAGAATCCAAAAAGAAGACAATACAAGCAATGTCAGCAGCTTATTGAAGGCTTCAGGGGATGATGCATATACTATACTGGTTCCTGATGCAGAATCAGAGGAAAAAGTGAGGCTTGCTACAAACTTCCCTTTTAAAAGATATTTACTTATTGATTATAATTTCTGAATAGTTTTCCTTTTAACCCATTGTTTAACTACCAATTGAAATTGGATCCTCTCCAACCTCTCCAGCAAAAAAATAAAAAATAAAAATCAGAAGCTTACAAAGAATGGAAAGAGAAAAATAAAGACACTAGAGAGAGATAAAGAGGCGAGAGAGAGCTAGAGAGAGAAAGTGTTGGCTAGAGAAAATCCAAATCCCTCTTTAAAGCAGTATTTCCATCATACTTATTGTCAGATAAATTTCATGAGTACCATCAAAGAATCTAGGCCCACTCTCAAGTTAGTGTGGTCCACATAAAATTTACTGGATAATAAAGAGTGTATTTATGAATATATCTAGTACTCCTCTAATTAACATATTTTGAAAATTTTCATTTCAATTAAAAAATACATGTATCCAGTAATCCCCGGGGTTCCAATTCTACAATGAATACTTATAAGCATAACCAGTTTAGCAAGTGTACAACATACAATGAGTTCAAGTTGAAGCTTGACAACAGAATTAGCACTTCAAGTATCTTCAGAAACATAATGACATGTAACTTAGGAATATTAAATTAAACTATTTGTAATTTGAATTCCTCTACAGAATGCTTAATCCCACCAAGCATCTTTGCTTTTACTATATCAATTTATTTACTTCTACAGACCTCATGATTGATCTGCTTCTTTAGGCAACAATTTTGTTTTTCTTTCTTTTCATGTGTCTTATGACAAGAAATGTAGTCACAATAATGTGTTGGTGTTTTTTTTCAGGTTTCATTCCCAAGTAAAATTAAGCACCACTTGAGTGTGATGTCGAGCAACTTAAATTTCAAATCCATGTTTGCGCCATCAACCCTCGGAGCTGTATGATACAATATTCATTTCCTTGGAAACAATTTGTTATCATGTTTTCCCTGTTTATCATTCACTTATTATATTTGGTTCTTAGGAACATAGACTGCTCTAGTCTTAGATCCATGGATACTTTTAATAGTATAGAATTTTATAATGCAAGAGCAAGGGATGCATTAATTGGTATGATGCCTTTGGACATTTACTTTGCTAAAGTTCACGAGGTTTCATGCATTGCCACATTAGCAATAGTACATTATTCCATTTTTTTACGATTTTTTATTATATCCATTTTGTTAGTAGTTTAAGTGTTTTTTCTTGAGTCTCCAAATAAATGTTTTTTTTTTTCTTTCACAGATTGCTGGCTTTATCATTGGTGTAATACCCCAAATACGTAATTTCCTTATAGGCAGTAATGCTCCGCTTCATGTGGTCGAAGACTCTGCTTCCATGTTGGGGTATGCATCTCAAAACTCAACTCCTTCATGATTTTTCAGTTACAAAAAATTTTGTGGACTTATTTTAACTACAAAATTCTTGACATTGATATGATAGCTACCCACTTTTTATTATCTGACAGATATGAAACCTTATATTAATTTGCTCACTGCTCAAAAGTTTCATGTGCTAATGTTATAACAACCATGTGCATCATAAAGGTTTGTGCACGTCCCAAAAGTTCAAAGACCTTTACTTTGCTCGTTTTGGGCAGAGATTGATTTCTTTAATCAATACTTTAATTTATTTTATCAACATTAAATATAGCATTATATTTATAAATTGTCATTAACTTTTGATGTCACCATGATTCCAACTATGTTTTTTCCATTCAAAAGGCTGAGTCCAAGATCCTGTTTATGGAAATCGAGTTCAGTTTCACTCAGACCAACGACATGTTGATAAATTGTCATTAATTTAAATATAATTATATCAATTTTAAGATTTTCAAAATAAATTTTTTAAATAATTGTACTTTGTATTTTAATTTATTTAATTATTCATGAAAATATTTTTCATCAATTTAATTAAAATGTTTAAGTATTATTTTGATTTATTTTTTATATTTTTACAGAAATATGGGTGTAGTGCACCAGATGCTTATTTAATGTTATATATAAGTGTAGAGTGATTCTAAATCTTCCTAATAAATCCTTCTATTGTTCTCTTAATAAATAAAAGAAGTATTAAATGTTTTTAAAGTTTTCCAAGACATAAAATGTATTGATTTTTCACTTAATACTTTCTTCATAAAATATTATAAAGATTTGTAAAAGGTTTTATAGAAAAGTAAATAGTATATGTACTAATAATGTAAAAAAAAATATTTTGATTCAATTATAAATTGTCATATATAATAAATTCATTAACTTTTACAGAAACTATCTTAAAAATCATCTTTACCATGATTTTACAATTTTGTAATTGATTTCTCACTTTCATTTCTCTTTCCCTTACTTGTAGTGAGGCAGCCATCCCAACTGTCACTCTTATAATGGGTGCAAACCTACTCAGAGGTGAAATTTTACACATTGTCAATTGTAGTTTACAAAATGAACTAGTATTATTATTATTTTTTTTTTTTGTGATTTGTTTAAATAAAAGAAAAATGGGCATATGGGCCAGGTTTGAAAGGAACAAGTACTCCAGTGTGGACCATTGTGGGAATTGTAGCAGTTAGATATATTTTGCTGCCTCTCCTGGGTGTTGCAGTCATCAAAGGGGCAATACACTTGAGTTTGGTGCATTCAGATCCCTTGTATCAGTTTGTGCTTCTACTTCAATATGCACTTCCACCAGCCATGAATATAGGTACCCTAATTCTACTTAACACATTTTTTTTAAGGGTAAAATATGTTTTTAGTCCCTCATTTTATCTTGATTTCTGTTTTTAGTTCCTCATAAATTTTTTCTCTGTTTTTAGTCCCTCATAAATTGTTCTGTTATGTTTTTAGTCCCTCATAAATTGTTTTGTTCTATTTTTAGTCCTCTGGCGTTAATTTCAACTGTTAAGTGATGCCATGGCGGGACATGAACTGTGTGTTTGAAAATTTCTTAATTAAGTTTTTAGTGACTTTTAACCTCTACAATTTTTTGGCGGTAAAAAATGTTTACTTTTGTAACATTTCTTGTGATTTTAGAAAATCTGGTGTTCGAAGTTTTGATTTTTTTATTATTTTTTTAACATTTCTAGATGTTTTAGTCTGCTAGAAAATTTGCAGCAGTTAAAAACTGTTAGAAACTTAAACATAAATTTTTCAAGCGCAAATTCTGTTCGTCACGACGTAACTTAACAGTTAAAATTAATGTCAGGGACTAAAAACAAAATGAAACAATTTTCGATGGACTGAAAACAGAGAAAAAATTTATGAGGGACTAAAAACAGAAATCAAGATAAAATGAAGGATCAAAAACATATTTTACCATTTTTTTAATACATACTTTTTATTATTTGAAAATCACAAAAATTTATAGGTCCCACATTTTATATATTGAATCTCTCTTCTAATTTTGGCAGGCACCATAGCCCAATTGTTCGGATCTGGCGAAAGTGAATGTTCTGTTATCATGCTATGGACATATGCTTTAGCATCAATTGCAGTTACCCTTTGGTCAACTTTTTTCATGTGGCTGGTGTCTTGATTATTCTTTTTGAAGGCACACAAATGTGCGCTCCTCTTTCTTAATTAGGTTTTTTTTTTCTATATACGAGAGTTAGGAATTCAGGCCCACACTGCTCGGACAACCACTTGATAGTGGTTGATGTCTTGATTTTGTATTAATTAATATTGTTATATTATATATATTTTTTTATTTTTTATTAGTTTTTTATTATCTCAAAACCACTTAAGATCTCAATTGACAACAAAGATGGTAATGGGTAAAACACACAATCTCAGATTTTGTAAGTAACTTTGCACCCACTTAATGGGTAAGGATTAAGGTAATACTCGCAAAATTTGATGAGAATGGTCTCAATGGATGTGTACTTTAGTATGCTTCATACATGACAGAATCAATTTACGGGTAAATCATGTTTAACTTATTTCACTTAAATGATTTTTTTTATAGACATTGAATTTCATTAATTCAATTATTGGATTGAGAGTTTACATTAAGTATATTAAGTATAAGTATATAAAATTTTACATAATTTAAAAATTATTTGATATTTCATCAATCAACTTTATTTTAAAGTACAATATACTTTTCAAGATATATAAATTTTGTCTATAAGATTACATGCCTAAAAATATTTAATTTATCTAAAATTTTACATGCATGATCATCAAGATTTTGCTAAATGATTGAACGGTTGTAGTTGCATTGTATAAAAAGTTATTAAGGAAAATAAATGTAAAAACCTAAGTTGGTCAAAACTTAGTAGCAATAGTGTTTTGATTTTGATTTCCTTATAAATTGTTTTATGCCAAACTTTGTATAATGAATGACAATTGTATTATGTGTTATAGACCAGGCATGTGTGTGTGCTAAATCGGATTAGAATAAGCTTATCATGTCCTAAGTTTACCAAGAAGAAGAACTAAGCCAATTTAATTTTTGATTTTTTTTAATTTACAGTATAGTAATTGATTACACCTAGTGTGTAACCGATTACATAGTGTTGTGCCTAAGACTGGTCAGGTTCACAATTATTGATGTAATTGATTACCTATCGGGATAACAAATTACACCACGTAACTGAGGATAATAGGACTTGTTTTTGGAAGAATCATGACTTCATGTTTTAATCGATTACGTTGTAGGATAATTGATTACATCAGGCTAAGTTCAGTTCTTACAAAATCTAAGTCTTCCTGTTTTAATTGTTTACAATCGGATTAATCAATTAAATTGATTCAAATCCTTACCCAGAATGACAAAGAACAAATTAATCGATTACATGGGCTATGTTATATTTTGAAATTCAAATAGTCTTAGCTCTCATTAGCTCATAACTCTCTTGAACGAAGAAAAACATTTTCATACTATTGAGAAGAGAGGTCTAAGGTCTTTTTCATTTCAAGGATTACAACACAAGAAGATTTTGATTCTCTCTCCTTGTGATCATGGCTTAGTCTTTCTCATTGGATTTTCTTTGGGCTTATTAAGTGGAAATCTACACATTTAGGTGTATTCTTCCATCAACCTCAAATTTTAGAAGTAGTAATTTTCTAAGATAGGGTTTCTCAGAGGATCTTTTTAGGAGGGTTCTACAAAGAGTATCCTCTTGAAGGATTCAAGAAGAAGGATGTCTTGCTAATTTTCTTGTGTGTGCATAATGTTTATATATACATTGAAATTTGATAGTGGAAATCTTAACTCAAATTGTTGAGATAACCAGATGTAGATCTTTAGATCAAACCAATATAAATTCTTGTGGTTTTTTTAATCCTTATTTTTTAGTTCTCTCTTTTTAGCATTTTGTCTAATAATCAAGTCTTGGCCCAAGAAACCTTCAATCACTTTGTCTTTAACAATTCAATTTGAAATTGGTTTTTCATCTTAAATCTTAGGTCAATTGATTTGGTGAAGATTCGTTTTCTTAAAGCTTGAATTACATGTCCAAGTTTTGAAAGTTTGAAAAAGTTTGTAAGAATCTATTCACCCCTCTCTAAATTCTCACTATTTTTCCAACATTAAGCACATCTTTTGCTTTATTTAAGTACTCCTGCTATCAATGAATGCTTATAAATAAAAAATTAAAAAAACCCTCAGCAACAAGTATTAGTGATACTAATGCATAATCAAATAAATGAAATATTTGTTGTCAATGTAAGAAAAAGTAATTTTAGTTGTGATTTTTTCACTGCAATTTATTTAATTTTTAGTAATCTTAAAATTACACATGATTAGATATCATAATAAATATTTTTTTTATCATCGTAATTAGGACTTTTAGCTCCTTGGTGTGATCCCAATTAGTTATTGCCAATTAAACTTGAAAATTATTTTTATGATCCATTTAGTCTTTCTCTGATCGTGTGCCCAATTGCTACATATTAATATATTATCATCCAACTATTGGTGGTCTATTGCCAAACCTGCGAGCCAACCCACATAGGTTTTTTTCCGCCACCTAAATCTCTCCCTTTGCCTCAATAGCCACTCATCTTCATATCTGCAACAACCTAACTTTGATGATCAACCAGAACCAAACACACCCCTGCTGCACAAACCTTCACCACTTGATGGTTAGGACTTAGGAGTTCAAGCAAAAGAATATATCCTGAGCCATGTACGCACCATCCAAGCCAAGCAATATGAATGTTTTCTTTATAAAACCTCCAAACCTTCCCTGACCAGAGCTAGGATCAAAACTACCATACAAACCAATTAAATTGCGATGGTTGCCAACCAATAAACCAACCTTAATCTCCTCTTAGTGGTATGCATTACGGCAACATGCTCAAAAACTAAAGGTTGAATGCTGAGTGGTATTATTTCTCTGTTGCTAAATACACCAAACAAAAACGAAAGAAAGAAAGAAAGAAAGAAAGAAAGAAAGAGAGAAATAACAAGCATTTGTCTTAATTTATTAGCAGTAGAAAACATTACTCTATATCAAGAGATAAAATTGAGGAAGTTTGCAAATCTTAGTTGAAACCGAACTTGCTTAGAGTGGAGACAGTCCCTAAGACGATGTAAAGCATCTTCCCAATAATGAGAACATCTAGCATAACCACCCTGCTCACCTACCCTTTTGTAAGAGAATTTGTAGGAAAAGAGTTATGAAAGATAAGCCTTAGCATGAACTCTATTTTTTCAGGGGCTTTTAAGCTCCAAATTGTTGGGTAGAACACAAGCATAAGCTTTGGATGTTGAATACATATCCGGTAAGTATCCCAACCAACACCAAACAACATACACTGACTCAATTATGGCTATGCTAAACAAATATTAGAAAGCCCAATGCCCATCCCGCCAAACATCCTTAACTTGAACATCAAGATCAGAAATACAAACATAGTCAACAGGCAACAGCATTACAAAGAGGTGTGTCAGACCAAATGAAGAACCACCGTAGCCAAATGAAAAATGGCGAAGCTAGTGGTGAACGAATCTCCGAAGCCACTGCACAGAGTTGTGTAAGACAAGTTCATTTCCCTGTTACAGTCATTAAAGGCAGTTAACTTGGTTCATATAAGGACTTGGTTAAAAACAAGATAAAACTACAAGGACCTGCATAGTAATTTAACCACAAGAATAAAACAAAAAATGTTTTTATTTTTAAATGATTAGATGTATATTATATACATTAAAAAGTTTAGAAACCTGTTTGGTATTTGTTAGGAATTACGATACCTGGTCCAATCGAATACCCATTGAGAACCTCAAGTAGATAATTTCAATTTCAAGTCATGTAGGCAACAGTAGCTGCTAATAATGGAAGCATGGTTATAAATGATAGGTGATGAATCTCAAGACTTTGTTGCCAATCAACAGAGTGGGACGCTACTAGTTCTTGAACAAGAGATTGACAGTGCATGTAAACCAGAAAACATTACTCCTCTTAGCACTGCATCAGTCAAATTTAAGCACCAAGTGGCAAGTGGTACTCAAGGAATCAGGATTTTATTGTTCATTAATTGTGTAGCAGCAGAAAAACAAAATATGACATTTGAAAAAGCAAATGTTTAATGGCAGAGCAGTTAGTTCAACATCTTATTGGGTATAATCTATCAATTCATAGCTTTGTAACCTTTTCTGAACCAAATAATGTATGTCACTAATACATTCTTCCAACAATAGCAAATGGCATGACTGCTGAACATTTCCCTTGTCTCAAGTTCAGGTGAAGCCAAATGCTAATGAAGGAGATAGGCATGGAGAAGTAACCATTGCCAAATTGCTTGTGTAACTACTAAGTAATTGACATTTGATACATGCAACAACTGATTTTGACAACATGCGAATGCAGGATGAAAGACTCGGTGATTTTGCTCACATGATTTTTCATTATTTCAAAGGCCTGATAATTGATTTTCAAAACAGACCCAGAATTGAAAGAATTGATTTTGGCCTGTGGAATTGAATGAGTCTTTTGGATGCTGAGCCAGATCATATAGATTTGACAATCCTCACAATACCTCCCTCATTCAGTTTCCATGAGCAACATCCACAAGATTTGGAATGTATCCATGTGATCTTAACAGAATCGTCAATCCCTGCAATGCCCTATATATACTCTCTGTCTCAGGATGTCTCTCATCCAAGGAATAGAACTCCACCACACTATGATTGCACCCAATTATGCTACATCCTGGCACTTTCCTGAACCCAGTATCTCTCATCGCGACCTTCAATCGGGCAACATCTTGCCATCTTCCAAGATCCTTGTATATGTTTGAAAGCATGACAAAGTTTGCAGGGTTGTTGGGTTCAAGTTCAATGAGCTGCTGAAGCGCCAGCTCTGCTATTTCCACATTCTTGTACATCCTACAAGCCCCAAGCAGCGCCGCCCATATAACTGCATCCGGTTTCATAGGCATCTTCCTGACAAAATCCACAGCCTGGTCTATAAGACCAGCTCTTCCCAGCAAATCCACCATACATCCATAATGCTCAATCTGAGGCACAATGGAGTAATCATCAACCATCGACTGAAAATGCAGAAACCCGTCTCTCACTAGCCCCATATGTGTACAAGCAGACAAAATCCCAACAAAAGTAACACCATCCGGCCTCTCTCCCGCACTCTTAATCCGCTCAAACAAACTCAAAGCATCAGCTGCATGACCATGCGTGGCAAGGCCATTGATTATAGTGTTCCAAGTTATTATATCCTTCACATCCAAGCAATTAAACACATCAAGGGCTTTCTCTATAACCCCACATTTCGCATACATGTCAATCAAAGCATTTCCAACAAACAAGTTCCCCTTATACCCAATACTCTCTGCATAAACATGCACCCACTTACCCATCCCAAGGTCCCCTAATCTCGAACACGCGGTAAGCACCGCCACAACAGTGTAATCATTAGGAACAACCACAACACCACCACTTTCACCTTCACCTTCACCTTCACCTTCTACCAACGCCAACATCCGTTTAAAACACTCCAAAGCCTCTCTAAAGAGCCCATTCTGAACGTACCCGCCAATTAACCCGTTCCAAGAATAAACATTCCTCACAGGCATTTCATCAAACAGCTTCTCGAACGATTCAACCTCACCATTATTCGCGTAACCGTTCAGCACGGTGTTCCACGACATCACATCGCGGTTCGGCATTTTATCAAAAAGCTCTCTCGCAGCCACCATGTCCCCCAACTCGATATACCCCGAAACGACGACGTTCCACAGCACCACGTCACGCTGCGGCGCGAGGTCAAAGAGCCTCCGCGCGGAAACCATGTCACGGCACGCCACGTGGCCGGCAATAATAGCGGTCCAAGCGAAAACGTTCTTCTCGCGCATTTCGCCGAACACCTTGTAAGCATCACTAATAAACACTCCCCCTCGCGCCGAACACATGTGAATCAACGCGGTTCCCACAAACACGTTCGACTTAAAGCCGCGTTTGGCTACCACGCAATGAACCTGTTCTCCTTCTTTTACCGCGTTCGCATACGCGCAAGCCTTCACTACCATCGGGAACGTGAAGCAGTTCGGGGACGCGCCGGCGCGGTGCATTTGCGCGAACAAAACGACGACGTCGAAGTAACATTCTGCTTGGGCGTACCCGCGGAGCATGGCGTTCCACGTGGCGCCGTGTGGTTGGGCCGTTGCGTCGAACACTCTTCGGGCGAAACCCGTGGCGCCGAGGCGCGCGCACGCGGTGATGAAACTCGGGGTGACGTAATCGTTGCCCTCGAGTCCGTGGGTCACTATTTGGGCTTGGATCTGGTGCAGCCGCGCGCAGGTTCTGCATGATCGCAACAGCGAAATGAACCTGTCTTCGACGACTCTCTGCAGTGGCTTCGGTGTTTCGTTCGCCACTACTAGCTTCGCTATTTTCGTTTGCATGGTTGCATCTGTGGCCGTAGATTCTGTATTAAAAAAAAAAACAGATCAACGGCTTGGATTCTCTGCTCCGGTTCACAAGTACTCTCTGTCACGGTTACGTGGTACTAGCACCTTCCGTTTGGATTTTCTTCTCCGCGCACGGCAACGTTTGATCATCGTATATATATAATAGTAGAAACAAACGTTTGAATTTTGAACGACAAAGCCTTGTTGCTCTTTTCCACGGCATGAACGAATTTTTAATTGAACAAATCAAATCAAAGCTCTCGTTGCGTGATTGAATTTGTATCTAATCCTTTCTGTCTTTCTTGCATTATTGTTGTCGTTTACTCGCGTGTCGTGTCCTGTCCTAATCGTCGTACAAAAAGATGATTTGAAACATGTGTTGATTGTTGAATTTGAACAGTGATATTTAAGGAATTTTTAATCAATTGTTATGCATAAAAATAATTTTATTTTGAGTTTAATACTGTTTTACACAGTAATCCAATCATAAATCTGTGTTTGAATAACTTTTAAGATAATTTTTTAAAAGTCAACAAATTTACCATACATGGTGAGTTGTGATTGGATGATAATGTAAAACTTTTTACACTGTTAGTGCGTAACCCTTTTTCTCATAAAATTATTTATTTTTGTAATAATTGTTTTAAAAGTTATATTTAAGGTAAATTTTAAGAGTTTAATGGTGACATACTATTTTACACTGTCAATCAATCACAAAAATCATCGTTGATATGACTTTTAAGGTAATTATTAAAGTCAACAAACTTATCATACATGATGGGTTATGATTGGATGACGGTGTAAAACTTTTTTATAATGTCAGTACATCACCTATTTTCTCAAATTTTAATTAGTTGAATTTTTTTTATATTAATTATGTATTAAAATTAAATTCATTGTCTTTTATATGTTTGTATAAGAATTTAATTTATATGTATTATCAATATAATTTTTTTTACACAAATATTTTATTGAATTTAATCATTTTATCATGTCATCTTATTCATTAATTTAGTATGGTGATGGAGAGAATTTCTATTAAATATAAATTAAATAGTATATGTATTAATAATGTAAAATAATTTTACACTGTCATTCAATTACAAATTGTTATATATAATAAGTTTGTTAATTGATTCACTATATAAAACTTTTTATATTGACAATACATAGATTTTAAACTCTTAAATATATGTATAAAAATGTTATATACTTACTCTACATATAAATTAAACTCTTGTAATATTTGTGAAGAGTATACAATAACAATATAAAGCTGTCAACAATTAGAAATCGTCATATATATAATAATTTTGTTGACCTTAATTTATAATAATTATTTTAAAAGTTATCGCTAACATAATATTTTATTGATTAATAGTGTAAAATTTTTACACTGACGGTGCATAGAAATTAAATTATTTATACAATACTTTGATAATTTAATTTTTTTTAGAGGACTTTGATAATTTAATTAAAATGCATTGATCATATAAAAGTATTTTACACTATAATCTAATCATTCATTGGCATGTCTGGTAAGAGCATTAAATTTTGTAATAATTACTTTGAAAAAAACATATCCAGGACAGTTTCTAATTGTTAATAGTGTAAAAGTTTATAATGTCAATATATATAATATATAATTGCTTAAAAAACTAAACCAGACCGACTGATTGGTAACTGGTATGGTGGCAGTCCTAGACCACAAAATTGGAGTACTAAAAACCAATAAAAAAATCGTTCAAACTAATGAAAAATAGGAGAATATGGTAAAAATGAATTTTTTATTCAATACGAGTCAGTTAAGCTTGATTCAAAATGACATTGACACACACACTCATGACAGATATATACATATATATACACACATGCTAGAGTGTAGTGACATAGATTAATTTTTTAATATTTTTATAAAATATTTTAAATATATATTTTTTAAAAATTTGCATTACCAATTATTTATAGAGAAAAATGACTATAAACTGACAGTATAAAATAGTTTTACATTGTCATCTAATCATAACACATCATGTATGGTAATTTGGTAAGTTTATTGACTTTTAAAAAATTATCTTATCTTAAAAGTCATATTAACGGTGATTTGTGATTAGATGACCGTGTAAAACTGTTTTACACTGTTAGTGCATCTCCATTAAACTCTTATTTATAATTAAATTTTTTTATTTATTCTAACCATGACTTTTAAAGTATAGAATTTTTAGTTATTAATTGTTGCCTATTATCTATCGTTTATATATATATATATATATAAGAAAAATAAAAAGGCTTAATTGTAATTTTTACTTCAAACTTTTTAATTTTTGGCAAATTTTACCCCAAATAAATTAATTTGACACATTTTACCCCCAACTTTTAAATTTTTGACAGATTTTACCCTAATAAATTAATTTGACGTATTTTACCCTCAACTTTTTTAAAAAGTTACAAATTTTACCCTTCACAGTTTTGATGACTTTGGCATGCTAAAATAGTTTTATTTTTTACCCCCAACTTTTATTTTTTGGCAAATTTTATCCCTAATTTTTAATTTTTGGTAAATTTTACCCCAAACTTTTTACTTTTTGGTGAATTTTACACCCATTTTTTATGCTTATGTCAGCATGCCACGTCATCAAAACTGTGGAGGATAAAATTTGTAACTTTTTAAAGAAATTGAGGGTAAAATGTGTCAAATTAATTTGTTGGGGGGTAAAATCCGCCAAAAATTAAAAAGTTACGGGTAAAATGCCCCAAATTAATTTGTTGGGGGTAAAATTCACCAAAAATTAAAAAGTTAGGGTAAAATTACAATTAAGCCAAATAAAAATTAAGTATGTGTTAGGTAGGATAGTAATTTAAACAATTATTGTGAAATAATATTTCAATCAATTTAAAGTGAGAGTTTCTAATTACAATTAAATATAAAACAAATATTTTTATGAAATGACATTTTTAACTATATATTTTAAAATTAAAACTTAAATTCAAGTGACATGTATAAATCACGACATATATGTTGGTTTCTAAACAATGATATAAAATATTTTAAATTTTTAATATATAAGGATTTGTAAAAATTTCAATTAGGAATTATGTATTAAAATTAATAAGAATATTGTGCTAAATATCTATAATATATCATAAATCATAAATATAATAATTTTGAAGTTATTAATTATTATTGTGCTATATAAATAGTTGGTTGAAGATCCAATTAATTATTATATTTAAAATAAAATATGGGAGAAAATAAAAATAAGAATTGAAATTATGAGTAAATATGGGAAACATTAGACTATATTACAAAAAGTAAATGATAGCTAGTTGATTAAGTTTAGAAAAACACGATAAAAATATATAAATAATCATATCACAATTAAACTCTGCATATTAAGTGGATGTTTATTTTTTATATACTAGAATTCATATAAAACCATAGGACCCAAAATTATTAAGATGATTGTTAAACAATTCTGATTGTGATCCAAAAATAGCCAATAGAGGTATTTTGTGTCAACTTTCAAATTCTTCAACTTTAGCATATGTCCCTCTTGCAAATCTTTATCCCTAACAAACTCATATCAGCCTATACTAAGAGAATGTTCATTTGTTTTGTGTTCTTTCTCTTACAAAATTTACATTCATAATTGTTACACCCTGCTTACCAATTTTTTTTTTTTTTCATATATGTATTTGCAAATACCTGTAAATATATAATTTTTTTTTACTAATATATGGTATTAAACATTATTTATTCATTTTAGTACTTAGAATAGTTAATTAACAAATTACATATCAAAATTAACAATTAATGGTCATTCAATTACTAATTAGGTTGTAATTACATTAAACTTAATTGTCTTATAACATAAAAATTAAATTATCACACTAACCTTAATTTAGTCTAGTGTAATTTGTTGCAAATTACCTTTTCCTTGTTTTTTTTAGATTTTTTAATCTATTATTCAAATAAAAGATTTTAATTTGGATTGCAGACTATCAATCAAAATGCAAACCAATATATTAAGCATTTTTAATTGATTATGCAATCAAAGATCTTTTATTTTTTAAATTGTTTTAGTTAACACTCAAACTCTTTTAATAAACATTTTATATATATATAACACTGTGTTTTTCACTAATTGTATTACTAAATGTTTTAATTAAAATTGCAAGAGAAACTAAATTTAATTTATATTATTAAAAAAATAATTTATAAAAATATAGTAAGTTAGCTATGTGTTTTGAATGAACTTAGTGATATTTTTTTATGGTTTGGGCTTAAGTGTTGAGCTTGTGAAGTACACTTAGTAAGGCCTTAGTGAGGAAAAAGGACCCAAAAGCCCTCTAAAACCCTTCTCAAAACTCCAAAGGTTGTGTTCGGCACGTATCGAATGCATGTCTAACAAGTGTCGTGTCCAAAAAGTGTTTGACATGTTGTATTACAAAGGTGTCTGTGTTTCCTAGAAATTATTAAATCATAAAGTAACATTTTAAATTAATCTTAGATTATAACTATTTCTGATATAAATTGTTCACCGACTCATAATTGGAAGTTACATTTACAATTTACACGATTGATTACCACTGACTTCCTAAAACAACAGGGATAACTCCCTTATCAATCAATCAATCAACAGTATTATTTTACCTCACCTCATTCCAAATCCAATTAATCATGAACCACTCACTCCTCTCCACCTTTAAAACTCCCAAATAAAGCCTAACCTAAGAGGAGACAAGTGTAAATGTGTAATTAACCCCCATGAAAATATGGGTCAAAGTCATATGACCTTGTCAAACAATTCTCAACTCAAGGTTTGGATATCCAGCTCGAGATTTGTGTCGTTCAAATAGATCTTGAAGTGCTTCAACAAACTGCCTATGTATTTTGGCAACCTAAAACAAAGTAAAGTAATAAAAGTGATCAAAATCTTCTGCATAGGACCAAGACAAAATATGCCTTTCAAAGTTAATACTAGATGGAAGTGTTTCATTATTCCACGACATATTTCCTACTATATTGGCAACTTATTAACAAGATGAAAAAGCAGACTTTTTTAACTAGAACTAGAAGATGACAAAAGTTACTGGATACTTTGTGAATGCAATTAAAAATAAAAAAGGCATGATAGTACATACCTCCTCAGGAGTTGGCTCGGGATTTTTCTCGAGCTCAATTGGTCTACCCACCACCACATGCATTGGATGTTTAAAGGGTATCGGAGATCTGAAGAGAAGAGATAATCCGTGTCAAAAATTAGTTTCAGATAACAACTTATATGTAACTAGTTTAAGCTTCAAACTGGTACACTAGTCAAATGACTGCTGTCCTCAAATCAATGATTCCATTCAATATATATATATATATATATATAGGAGGGATCCACTTATTCCAAGAGTAAGTATAAGAGACTTACTCTTCATTCTCACAATTCATTTTCTTGAAATTTAATAGTTGTAATGACTAACTAATCTTAACCATTAGATTTCAATAAAATGAATAGTGAGGATGAAGAGTAAATCTCTTATACTTACTTTTCGAGTAAGTGCATCCCTCCTCATATATATATATATATATATATATATATATATATAAATGCTAAAAGATGACCATAAAAGGCATGCATTCTGCAAAACATTAATTGACTCTACCTTTTCCAATCACATTCTTAGCAAATATTTTAAGCTTAACCAAACAAAACTGACCTTCCACACTATGTACCAAACTGACTCTCAAATCGGTTTGACATTTTAGAAACGGCTGATTCTATTGTTCCATCTTGTCAAATTTAATTCATTGAACAACCTCAAGTTTGAATTAAAAAAAATAGCTTCATTCATCATGCGACTAGTGAAAATAGGAGTAAAGGATATCACAGGCAGGTGGCAAGTTGACATTTAAAAGAAACACATACCCGAAAATTCCCCAAAAATATATCGGGGTGAACTTGATAGCCCTCGCAAAATTCAGAATTAACTTCCCACCTGGTTTCCACCACTTATAGACATTTGACTATAGCAAAGTTGCACCAAAAGGGAAGTGATAGTTTATTTGAATGGATAGACAAAATCAGAAACATAAATTAGCAACATTGGCAGATAGGGAAATAATAAACAGCAACATTTTAGTTTAAAAGTTTTGTGCAGCTAATATCTGGGAGTCAGCAAATGCTGCAAGATTTTTCCTTGAGAATAAAAGATATATGGACAACAAATAAATACCTGCCCAAAGCAGAAAACTGGAACCAGGGGTTTGCCCTTCTCCATTGCTATGCGGACAAATCCTCTTCTTGCTTTAAGAAAGGCAATCTAGAAAGCAAATAATTCTTAATATTGTTAACCTGTATGAATATAAATCATATAAATAAAGGAGTTTCATACTGTAAGATCCATTTTATTTGGAAGTTGGAATCCTTTTCTGCCTATCTTTACAAACAGTAGAAACAAGTTAAATGCAACCCAAAACCAAAACAGTAAGAGATACCACCTTTAAAACAATCAGCAAGATATAGCCACCAAATAATCTAACCACTATGGTGATGTACTTATCCTGAATATACTCTTTTCATAATTTTTTAGGCATTTGGTGACTGTACAATGATTCAATCATAAAAGCAAACATTAGCAATGACAAGGTGTTCAATTGTAGATTGTAATCGGTAGGGCCCATTGCAGTAATCAAATTGAAATGACTTGACAGCCAATGTCAAAATTAAAAAAAACAGAACTATGATTGCAACTGATCTTTAGGCTTGCATGAGGCTTATTAAATGAAAGATTTCTTTATTTTACATTTTTATTACAATCATCACATAGTGCAAGCAAGTATGAGTTTGCTACCACTAATAGCACCCAGTAGGATCATACCTCATGTCTACCTCATTAAATTGCTTGTCAATTACTCTACATGACATTATCTCCATTTAAACCAATAACCTAATGACATTGCTGCTCAATTATTCTAACTACTATTTTGTTGATGGTCATTGTATTTCTTTAACTTACAACTCTAGTCCTTTACATGCAAACTTTCCTTTCAAAATCCAAAGCCACAGTACTCTTCTGTGAAACTTCCAAAATTTCAACCTTTTTGCTCTATACACAAATTCTAAAACTACTTCGTCACAATCTGAACCTTAGAATCATTCCATTCCTTGTTCTAGCTCCCATTCAAGTGTTAAAAAGCTTTGACAGACTCTCACTCTTTGGCTGTAGCCTCACATTATATATTATATATACCATATATGAACCAGTTCAACCATAGCTTGACCCCACACTGCAAGACAGCATGCAATATGAAATGAGTCAAACTAAATAAAGGAGGGTAGAACAAAGGAATGAAAGGATCTAACAGCCTTCTTCCATCAGCTTATGTTAGGCATCCCAGAAGTGTATGTTAAAAGAGAATAGAAAGGGTACTAAGGGAATAGAGACCCAAGCAATGAGTATGATGTAAGGGGTTGAAGAGGAATTTGGGCTGTAACAACTTTGTGGTTTGCATACGTGGCAAGGGGTGTGGAACAACTAGGAGCAAATGATTAGGAGAAAGGATAAAAGGGAGGGAAGGATCCTGGAGAATTTGGGGCCCTTGGGCAGGGAGGAACCAGACCCCTCAAAGTGTCTACAGCCATCTTCATTTCTGTTCTTGTTTTGTTTCTGTTTTTGAGAGATTACAGATGTCCAGCTCTGCTGTAAGGAGTTACTCTTCATATTTTAAAAAAGAAATCCAAGTTTCTATCAGCATTTGTAGTGAATGTTTCTTTCTGGTTCAACGCTTCTAATGCAGTATTTGTGTAAGAGATAAAGCAAGCTTGATCAGTGCATAATCCGCAATTATATATTCTCTCGTATTCTACATTACTCTAATATCAAGAATCAGATCAAACTTAAGAGTGCTATTGGCAAGTCATACTATCATAGCTGAAACATTTCAACACTGATCTTAAAGTTCAGTCTATAACCTATATAAATGAATCAAAAGAATGTATTTTTCCCACTTTTCTATCTAAAGTAGATATAAATTAGACTTGAAATATCAGAGGGGAGAGAAACCAACGTGTGATGACTGTCAAACATATGCCACTCAAATGGTAATTCAGCCCAAGCGCTTGCATAGCAAGGGAAATGCCTATACCAACATATTACTCCAACTTGACATCAGTCATAATCTTATATCTAAAAGAACAAACATTTTCAGTTATCGTCGTATCAATAAACGGATAAAAATATAAATATAGTTAAAGGGGAGAGTGAAAAACAATGTACCTCAGAACCACGTTCCATGAGAAATGCTTCTTGCACTCCACCAGGTATCAAGATACAACTATAGCCAGCATCCAACAGGGAGGTAAACCTTTTCTTTGTCGCTGCTGTTAGACCCAACCATGTCCATATGTGTCTCAAAAATGGTGTGTAAAATATCTATTTGTCAAGTGTGATAAGAAAAATTTTAAATTATATCCTCAATAACCTTCATTACAAAACAGAGTCTATAAAAGCCTTACCGCACTGCTAGCAAGAACTTTTATTTTAGGAAGAGGCATAAAACCTGTGTTGTCAGCTAAAGCAACAACTCCAATTGGCAAAACTGAATGTGGTTCATAACCAAAAACTGCATGAAAAGGCATACTGTTGTTAATGAACTACTAACAATAAAATACAAACAAAATAGGAATCATCACCACACAGAGAGAGATGCTAGCTTAAAATTTGTAAACATGTTTTAGATCCAGCTCTACCCAAGGCTAAGCAAGAAATGACTTCATCCAGGACAGTTAGTCATATTTATGAAATGTTGAATCTTTAAAATGAAAGAATTGTTTCTTTTAGCAAAAAAAATAATGAAATTGTTTCATTTTGAAATGAATCCCTAGTATAAACCTGTTTGGAACAATAATAGTTCAAAAAATAGTTTTTGTTTGGGCAGAGCTATCAGCACTATCATGGCCTATCCACTCTTCAAAGAAGCTACTTCTAATTGCAATTTCTAAAATTAAAATAATTAAACTTTTTTTCTATTAAAGTCAAAACCTAATTAATCAAATTCATATTTATCTATATACATTTAATTGATGACAAATTAAGAAACAGAAATGCTAACTAGATTATACTCAGAGCATTGGTAAAAGAAACAAATAGAAAGTTTTTATTGAAAAATAAAATATTTATTGTATCAAAAATACAAAACCATTCAATACATGCTGTTTTAGGCAATTAGAAACATTTAATAGGATGTATTTAATGCCCCTTAACAGCTTCCTGTCAGAAGCCTTTAAGAAATTAAAACTCATGACAGCTACTCAGCAATTAAGAGTACCAACAGTGTCACCCTATCTAGTATGGTCTTCTTCAAAAACTTTAGGTTAAGTTATACTTTTTACAACTGTCAGTCTGTCACCCAGCACCGATTATGAATGAAGCAACCAAACAAAGGGAACAATAGTCTCAAGTCTCTACCTTCCAATATTCCACTTTTCCTACAACCCTTTCCCCCATATCAAATCTACACATAGCCAACTTACTCAAAAAAGAAAAATTCAATTTAAAATTTCTTGCCATTTTTAAAGAAAAAAACTATCCTTCACAATAAGGTCTTGGAATTTGGATTTAGACCAAACTCAACTTCAAAAATTAGCTCATGAGATAAGAGTTACCCCTCACTTCTGTACACAGAT
Organism: Pueraria montana var. lobata; assembly: GCA_026413185.1. Lineage (NCBI taxonomy): Eukaryota > Viridiplantae > Streptophyta > Magnoliopsida > Fabales > Fabaceae > Pueraria > Pueraria montana. The sequence goes on along the minus strand of CM048649.1, from coordinate 40,960,065 downwards.
TTTGCCATACCACTTGTCCGTGTGAAATCTCCAACACATCTTCCTTACGCTGAGAACTGGACATATGCAGATAAGCCAAACAATAACCACTAGAATAGGATTTAATACCAACTTAGAATTTGGGTTTAAGTCTAACTCAACCTCAAAAACCAACTCATGAGGAGAGGTTTGACCCACATTTATATACCTTATTTCGGTCATTTAAATGTAGGATCTCCAACAGAAGGCAAAGAATTGCAAGTGAAAACAAAGATGTACTTTCTCTTAAGAAAACTCCTCAAAAGTCAAAATATGAAACAAACCATAAGCACGGTTGGGATGAAAGGCCTTCATATCCTCTACATGAAGCGTGATGGGAAAGTAAGCGCAAACGTGCTTGCATATGTACCTGAAACACACCCAACTTTTATTTTCTTTTCTTTTTTTAAAAAAAAAATATACTTTCATTCAACCAGAGAAACAAGGTACTCAAACTCCATGACAAAAAAAAAAAAAAAAAACAGTAAACAACTTATATTTAGTTAAATAGTGCTTTTTAAGTAACATGTCATTAGTCCAAGTAAAGCTCGAAAAGTTCTCTAGTTCAAGTCATGTGAATAAAATAATTAGATAAGTTTTTGGGTTCAAGTCTCGTTAATAGAAAAAATATAGTTACGAGGAAATACTTCAAAAGTGACCAATCAGATTTTTCGAGATTAATTATTAGTAAAGCGTTTGAATACTTTTAAAAAAAAAACAAGTACCTGGATAATTTTCGACCGAATTTGCTCTTTTCATCCACAGGAATCACCATCAACACGAAAAGCAAACCGAAAAGCCTGACATAACAACCTTCTCTTTTTAACATCACAAACAAACAGAGAAAGACATACACATGTATACATATATATATATATATACACGTGTGTGTAGTTCAAGGGAAGAAGCAAAAAGAGAGAGAAACGAACAAGAGTGCTTTGGGGAGAGAGAGGAAGAGAATTGCGAATAGCACCAACGCGGCGTTGAAATGAATGGTCCCGAGCCACAACGCCAGGGCCAAAATCGTCTTCAAATAATTTGGTGACGTGGCACCGAACTCCTCGCTCCCCTTGAACACCTTCTCCCCCTCCCCCGCCGCCAAGTCGCCGGAGCGCCGCCGTGGTTGCTCTGTCGCCGCCGCCGCGCGCTGCATGGTTTGATTGCTGATTTGAGAGGAAGTGTGTTGTCTTATGAAGGAACAAGGAAGCGAGGGACGTGGAGTAAATTTGGGAAAGTGTGAGGGGCAAAAATGTCACGTGGATCTCGGAGTTTCCATCGACTCGCTTGTCTCGTGTCTTATTTGTTTTTATTACTTTTTTTGTTTCGAAAGAAAAAGTTTCAGAAAACTGAAAGTCATTGATGGCACATGGAATGGAAACGTAAATGGCGAACGAACGCTACTTTGTCTGAATTTATTGTTTTTCTTATTTCTTATTTGTGATTCGATAGATACGATACATATAGACATACTTGTTGTGAAACTGACTGTTAAAAATAAAGGTGATTAAATCCCCTAAAAAAAATAATAAAGGTGATTAAAAGGTTTTGGAAAGAAAATTATAGCTGAAAAATAGATTAAAGACTATTTGATAATTCTATTTTTTTTAATTTTAAATTAGATTATTTAAGAGAGAGAAATAGTGAAGGGATAGAAATAATGGGAGAGAATGGAGAAAGAGAGACTAGAGAGGGTCGGGAGTAGGGAGAGAAGAGAAAAATTATTATTTTGTTATTCTTTCACTTAGTTTTTTTTTTAATTACTTGTTTTTTTATATAAAAATTAAGGGACTGTTTGAATTAGGAAAAATTTTTATGTTTTTATTTTTAATTGCAAAGAGGGTATATTGTTTTTATTTTATGTTCTGTTTTTAAGAGTTGCTTAATTTCTTAAGGCCAAGAAAAACTAAAATAAGTTGGGCTAGAAATTAACTAAGAAAAGCTTTTCCTCCAATCTATTTTTAAGAGAGCATTGAGTCTAAGTTTTATCAATAAATAAAATAAAATAAAAATATGTTTGAAAGAGATCTAAATTAACCATAATTAAATTTAAGGAAATTTGTAAATATGGTGCAACATATCAACTGATGGCGTGTTAGGAGTGGGAAATGTTTATAAAGAGGAAAAATTGTTTGGTGAATTGGTGAGCCAACCTTGCCTACTCTTACAAGATTGACATTCATATATGCCTCCAAGACCTCCTACTCCTATGGGTTGTTATGTATTGCACCTTCAAGATTTACTTGGAGTTACTTTTCTGCGTTTGGTTAGGCTGTAGGTTGCTACTTGTGGGGACTCTCCTTGCCAAAAAAAAAAAAAACAAGTAATTTGTTAATATTAATGTATATAGAAGAAAGAATAATAAATTTATATTATTTAAAGTGGTTAAAAGTAATTTTAATAAATTATTCAGCTTTGGAAAAATTTTAAATTAAAAGGACTAAGTTTATACTAATTTTAGTAACTGGAATGAAAAATATATTTAAAAAGGATAAATCTAATAATTTCTTTATTTAAAATATTAAAATTGAATTAACATAATTTATTTAAGATTTAAGTTGAAGAAGATTAATTTTTAGAGCTTAAGATAAGGTAAATCCTAGTAAATTAGTAATTTAGTAAATTTAGGGATAAAATTGTAATACCCTTAAAAATATTTAAAAGCATAGAGAAAGATAAATTCGGTAATATTAATATAATAATGAATTTTTTTTAAAAAGAATTAAGTTAAAAAGTTTTGTAACTTATTGGGAATAAATTTTTGAAGTTAAGAAAAGTGTATTAAATAAATTGATTCATTTAATGGCTTAGGAAGTTTAATTTACCTAAGACCTAAGTGTTCCTGTCTGAGGGTGCTGGGGTGATCTTCAACTGATGTCCTCTGTTCAAGATCTTTTATATTTGTCCGAAAAGGAGGTACCTGCAAAAGGCACTCCAACGCTCAAGTCAGGTTTCGGCTCAGAGCATTTAATGTGCGTAATAAATGAGGGTCAAAAGTTCTTTATCTTGAGGGGTGTACCCCATTTTATACTTATCTTATTGGGCCTGGACCCTTATAGGCCCTGACCATTCCTTATTGACCGATCCATACTAATTAAGGTTGCTTAATTATCTCCTAATCTTCGGTTTACCTTGATAATAGCCTCTTAATAGGATCTGCCTTATCCAAATACTATACTTAGTATTCGGCTGTAGTGATGCCGAATACTCATGCGATGGTATTCGGCGATATAGCTAGTTGAACGTAAGGAGTAAAGAGTGTTCGGCCAGGTTTACACCAAACACTTACTTCTTTACGTGGTGTGTTCGGTTGTTTGTGATGGAGGGTATTCGGCTATTCAGATAGCCGAATACCCCACCAGTATACTAAGATTTATACAAAATATTAAGAATTAAAATATTAATTATATGATTAATATTTAATGAGATATTTGTAAATGGAATGGTAATTTAATTACCTGCATGTTTGTTTTCGCGTTTACTCAAACTTTACACGTGCCCACAGGAAGAAAAAGGCTTCTGCTTCTGTGTAAAAGATTGATTTTGATGTGATTTTTTTTAACGAGACACACGTATGGGTTTCCAAACACCCACTACATCATAAAACTTTCTAAAACACGTGAGCTTAATAAATTTCTTATAATAAGAGGCTTAAGGAAATTTATTAACTCATGTATAAATACATAAAAAACATTAATAAAAAGCTACAAGTGACTTGAATGAAGTGGTTTACCATGTATGTGGTGAGTTAGGATCCTCTCCATTTCCTTTTCCTCCATTTCTTCCATTTCATAAGCTTTTTGGTAAATAAATAAAATGGAGATGATTCACACTTTATGAAGATTAACATTGATTTTCTTAAAATCTTGGTATTGGAAGAAATGGAGAGAAAAAGAAATGGAAAGGATCCTAACCCGTATGTGGTGGCGCCCTGTGACCCGTCATGGTTTATATGTTGGACTTGAGGTCGTAGAGCCTAGAAGCGTTGGGTTGAGTACATCTCAACGTAAAAAGTTGGATTTTATAATTAAAAAATAATACATATGTGTAAACACAGATGCAACTATGAACTCCCCTATTGAAGATCTTAATGAAGTTGCTAAAAGGAATGTTTAGATAATGACAAAGCCAACTCATAAAGTACTCTCTAGGATATTGATGCCAAAGACAAAAGCCAAATGATTGAGCAAATATATGAAGCATCAACCTGAGGTCTTAGGTATATTTGTGTAAACTCCTTACTCATCAACCAAGTCATGCTACAATGATCCATTCTAGCTTTAAAATTGAATTAGGGTAATTAGTTAAGTGACTAATAAACTAATGCGACTAAACATAGGCTTATGGACATAAAACATGTATTTTGGGGGCAAAATGAGTCAAGAGACTCAAGTCCAAGAAATGGAGACTTAAGTCCAACGAAGACAAACTCGAACTTAAGTCTAGGAAATGGAGACTTAAGTCCAATGAAGTCAAACTTGAGTCTAGCTATGCAAACTCTAGTTTGCACAAAGTTAGCTTGCAAATACTCGAGTATCACATTATTAAGCTCGAGTCCCACGAGCCCTAATGAATAAGGGACATGTTTTTTAAGCAAATTTGAATCTAATCGACTCTGTAATCAAATTTATCTTTTAGATTACGAAAAATAATGTTTTTATCATTAAGAAGACTCTTATTTTGTCTAAGCCTATTTGTTGAAATATAAATTAGGTATTTCAAAATTATATCTAAGCTTTTGAGATTCATAATCTAAAACATTGCCTATCATGCTTTTTCAAATTGAGTTTGAATCTAATATTTTTTAATCATATTGAAGCAAATTAGAATCTCTAATAATTTGAGCTATTCAATTGGGATTTTCTAAATATCTTTTTAAATTAATGAATCTATATATAAGAAAGATTTTCCATTGAGGAAAAAAAAAACAAAAGAGAACCAAGCAGAAATTAACATAGTCCAAGTCTAAATCACAAGATAATTAGTGTGCTAATAGAGAGTTAGTATTTGGATCATGATGTGCATTGCTTGATAAATGAAGAGAGAGTGTTAGTGCTTATGTGTGGCTATCTATGCTTTTGAGAAGTTGTAATTAGCCAATTTTTTTGTTTCAATGGAGAGTCCCTTGGAGGTTTCAATTTGAAAGATATAGGTAGGGGCATCTTGAGGTTAGGTTGTCAAGGGGTGTGATCCCTAGGGGCTAAGTCTAGGGTTCAGAAAAAGGGTGTCCTAAGGTTGGGTTGTCATCATAGTAACATAATTAACTTGCTACTCTATAATTCGTTGACTTAGTGGAAAATCTCAAGTGTTGCTTGAGGATTGGACATAGGTCATGCTGACTAAACCAGGATAAAATATTGATGCACTCAATATATTGTGCTTAAATTGCATCGGGGTTTTGGGATTAAAATTAACTCTTTTCATCTTTATGATTCTTAGACATTAAGGGTTCAGTGCAAAACAATTTTAGAAGAACTCAATTCACCCCCTCTTAAGTTATTAAGGTCACTTGGTTAATAGTATGTACTTTGTTGTTGTCATTCATTTCATATGCATGCATCAAGTTGTTGGATGAAAGCTACATCTCTTAAAGAAGGAAATGCAAGTATAAGTGAGCAAAGAGGCTGCTGAGAGGCCAGGGAAGATGTTTGAGCACAAAATCGTATAGGTGACCTAATTGATGTACACCCTATATTGTGTGAGCTAAGGGAACTCAACCACACCTACACAAACGTCTTAACGTAGTGTTACACTACTCAGGATTAAATATTAGTGTGTGCCTAAATAGTTTTGGCACATGTCATGTTATTGATAGATTGTCATGTTCATTTTACTACGGTAGCATTTTTTTGATGAGTTACTACTATGGTAGTACGTGTGTGTGAACCATAGTCTACTAGATATCTAATCAACTATTTATAATGGACAACAATAATTAATAATTAAAAATGTTATATACTTTACCATTCATGGTTAAAATAAATTAATTTTACTAATTATAAATATTTTTTAATACACATTTTTAAAAAAAAATTATATATTTAAAATATTTTATAAAAATATTCAAAAATAATATTTATCCCTGACACGGATCACTACACTATAATAATTTCACATTACACATGACTTTCAATAGTGTGCCAACACGTAAGCCCTTACAATTTATTTATACAACACACAAAGGTAATGTAAATCACATGTCAGCATTGCAAATTGTGGCGTGAATTAATAGGAAAGAAATTGATATAGAGAAAGATCAAAATATCAATACTAATAATATCAGCAATAATTTTAAAAATTGAAAAAAAAATCATTTTCTTGAAAATAAATTAAAATTTCAAAAGGTACAAGCTAGTGCGACTATACATCCTCTAAAATTCTTATAACATTGAAACAACATATCAACATTGTGAATTATTGTGCAAAACAATTTAATTTTTTGAAATTATCCCGTTTAATTAAATATTTAATAATTAACTCTAATGATAAATAAAATAAAACGTGAAGCCCATCAACAATAATATTTATTTTGTATTAGGAATTGAGCTCACAAGTCACAACCAACCTTACATTGGCAACAAGTAAAAACTAGATAAAGAAAATAAGAGAAGAAAGTAAGACAAGACACTGATTTAATATTTGCACAAATGGATTTTTGAGAATTTATTTTATTCGAAATTTATTAATCACTATTATTCTTTTTTTTTTTTTACTGCAACATATTAGTCACTATTATTAAATACCAAATTTAATAATTTTGAGGAGCGCATGGAACTGGGCCAAAAGTATTCTGCCTCAGAGAACTGAAAAGAAGAACAAAACAAACAAAAAACACCAACCATTTGGGCGTAGCATTCGAAGGCTGTCCGAGAGAGAAACAATGCTGGGCCTTTCTTATTATTTTTTTTTTAATATTTTTTGTGTGTATTTTTGTCTTTTTATTTTCATATTATTATTTTAATTTTTTAAATAAAAATTAAAACAGATAAAATAAATTAGGAATACAAAATATGGTTATATGTTAATTTTCCCATGATTTGATAATTCATGCATCAACTTTCCTTTTTGGCACCTCAAATTTGAAGATTTTTTCTTGCGAGAACAGGAATATAGAAGCTCTCCAAAGTAGATTTGGGGAGAGTGGTGGAATTATACTCCCCACTTTGTGAGGTCATTATAATAAAATTGACAAAACTACTCTTGATTTTTATGTACACACACAAATAGGTTTTAAACTTTTTATTAACAATTAATATATAAAAATGTCTTTTTAATCTTTTTAATATAATTTTTTAATTGATTATTCCATAATTGTAAATTTATGAAAGTATTTATTCTCTAACTTTATACTTTTTTATTTTTAAAGTATTTTTTTATAATTTTGTTTTATAATTTCACGATCCTCACAAGGATCTATGTGAGGATCTATGAGAAATTAGGAAATCATGACAAGAGAAAAATTATCCACCAAAGGGGATTTGGAACAAAGGAACAATGAGAAGGCAAGTGAAAAAAAATTACTTTTTTCAATTAGATTGATCATACTTTGTTGCAAATAAATAGGCCTATAGATCAAACGTATTTTTTTTGAATGATAAAATACAAAAAAAAAGAGAGAGAATAAAAAAAATTAAAATACAAATAAAAGTTGTGTTTAATTAGATTAATGATTTTGTACAGATTACTTTTAAAATAAATAGGATTGGATGCTAAAAATTAAAAAAATACAATTCTAAATCTTCTATTTTTAATTTGGTTGATTAATTTTTTGATAACTACAATTAAGTGATTAAATACAATTCTAAAGGATACATACAAAAAAAAAATTGAAAAAAAAATCTAAGAAACAATAATAAAACCCAACAACTATTTTCGGAGAGAACTAGAAGTGATTTTGAATTTTCTATTGACTAGGTGATCCATAGGAGAAAAATCCAAACATATCACGTTAATATTGAAAATTCACGATTATTTTATTTTAAAGAGGTTAAGATAAGTATTATCGAGCTATTTTTGAAAGTGCATAATTAACTAGAATAATATCCTTTTGGACTAGTTAGTCTATTGGGATTCAGTAGGATTAAATTTCTACCATTTTTTGCACATAATTAGATCTTCAAGCTTTATAATTTAAATTTTGTTAAAGAATTTATTGTCTAACTTTATATTTTATATTACTTTTTTATATAATTTCAAAGTCCTTGAGCGGACTTATAAAGAATTGAGGAAATGACTATAGGAGAAAAAGTTCTCTTTTTTAATTAACTTTATTATATTTTTTCTTTGGAGATAAAACATAAAAATTAAAAAAGCAAAAAACAAACAAGAAGTAAAATGAAAGAAATAAAAAAAATTAAAATATACAAATAAAGATTTTTTCTCCTTTTAATTAGCTTGAATAGATGTTTTCAATAAATAGAATTAATGATAAAAAAAAAAATTACTATCAAACATGTGAATCAACTAGCACAAGTTGTTAGTATCCTTCACAGCTTAACGTGTCGATGACGTGATAACTGACATGATGTCTGACACATATGCTAACGTGGCTTAATTACATTTTTGTCTCTCAAGTATTGCATTTAAAGTTCCAGCTAAGGCTAGTAGCCTAATTTGGAGAATCTTCATGAATAGATTACCTACAAAGGATTTGTTGAGGGCCAAGAATGTTCAGTTGAGTGGCAATAACTTCTTATGTCCTTTCTGTTCAGCAGAGTTAGAGACATGTGACCATGTGTTCTTCACATGTGGTAAGGTAGCTGCTTTGTGGAAAGAATGCTATAACTAGATCAATATATAGGTTGCTCTGCCTGGCTCAGCATTTGCGCATTTTCTTCAGCATGACATGGCAGTTCAAGGAAAAGATTCTAAGGAAAAATGGAGGTTTGTGTGGTGTGCAGTCTTATGGTGTCTGTGGAAGCAACGAAATAACTACATATTTAGGGGGTGCATGTTTTGATGGTCAGAAGATTATGCAAGACATAATATTTGTTAGTTGGTCTTGGCTTAAATCAAAAGTGACGAGTTTCAAATATTCATTTGTTCAATGGTCCATATGTCCTGGTTTATGCTTGTAAATCTGTACATAGTCATTGTGGCAGTTCAGTTTGATCCAGTAAAAGCCTCTTCATGGTGGTGGCTTCAAACATTGGTGAGTTGGTTCAGTTTGGCGGGTGAAAATACCAAGTTGTCTGTATGAGTTGCGTGGAAGTATGGGATCCAAGTAAAGGGACATGATTATTTTTATTGTACAGGGTTCATGTTGTTGTGGCCAGAGTGGCGAGACTGTGGTAGTGTAGGTGAAAGTTTTTTTGTTACCAAGGGGTGGTCTGTTTGTATTGATACACATTGTTTTGGTTAAGGCTATACGCTGCATGTACCTTTTGGAGGCTTTGGATCTTATTATATGCTTTGGTCCTTTGTGTATGATAAGATCCATGGTTGTTGGTGGTAATTATAATGGGTCAAAATAGGGAGAGAATTGGTTTAGTTAGGGACTGATGTAGTGGAATGTCCTTAGTCTGTTTACCATACCGCAAGTTATGTGTATATGGTATGCTATTTTGCATATTTGCACTTCTTGTTCTTTTTTATCAATATATTTATTTGCCGATATAAAAAAAAATGATACCAAAAGTATAATTAAGCCACGTTAGCATATGCATGAGCCAACATGTTAACTGTCATGTTATCATTAAGTGTCACATCAACAAAATCCATTAAATATTTAATGGAAAACTGATTGAGGTACCAAATTTACAAAATTGTGATACCTAGAAGACTCAATTCGCACAATTAGAACTTGAAGTTAAAATTGCACAATTACAGTACTTAAAGACTAAAAGTGCAATTAACCCAATAAAATATTGAAAAACCCAAATCTTTTCATTGTATCTTTTCACAATTTTCATTTTCATTTTAATTTCTTCTCTATTTCGAATCCATACCCAATCATTTTAAGCTCTCATTACTTGATTCAAGCCTGTGTCCATGTCATGCATTTGTTGTTGTCATTACTTGATTCAAGCCCGTGCCCATGCCATTCATTTTAATTGTCACTAACATTTTGATACATTTGTTGCTGTCATAAGTAATTTGTGGTAACCACTAAAGCAGTTGCTACAGTTACATGTCTTAACAACTATTGTCACTGTAAAAAACATTCTTTCTCATCAGCCAAAGTTGTTGCGATAAGATAACTTTGTTTAAGAATTAGTATCATAGTGATATGATATAATTTCTCAACAGCTAAAAGTTGATACAACTCAATATTTCATATAACAATTACATTTTTAATTTTAAAATTATTAATGTCAAAACACTATGTAAAAATAACAAGAACAACTAATAATTAACAAAAACAATAAATTGAAAGAAATATTAAAATTCACTAACAATCATGTTACATGGTATTAGTTAATTATCAAAACATCATAGTACATAGTCCATCACATGATAGACCGATTGTTGGCTAAAATATCCAACATCACTCAATACAAGCACCATAAACATAATTTATCCTAATTTTTAGGACAATTCTACCTAATCTATTCTATAAATAGGAAATTTGGGTTGTCCTCTTAATTTTGTCTCCATGCATCTTGTGCTCCCTACCTCCATCTTGTGATTCCCAAATGAGCTTTGTAGCCTGATGAATGGAGATTCTGTTGGTGGCCTTAAGTCTCGGATTAGGTAGCTCGATAAATTTATGTAAGGGCTTGTTTAGTGGTCAGGATAGGAATGGATAACTATCCTTTCCTGTCGTAGTCAATTGTTTGATGCACCAACAAGATATGATTCGCTTATCCTATTGCCTGTTCCATCATGTTGGTGTAGTGTATTTCCTATCCCGAGGGGGGAGTTGGGTTACAAAGCAACAGGATAAGATAGTCACTCTTTCTCCCTCCCTTCATCCCCCTCACCACCCCCACTGCCACCACCACTATCACTGCCACCATCACCACCTCCATCACTGTTATCACCACTGCCACCAACCCTATCACCATTGTCGTTGCTGCCACCATTGTCGCCACCATCATTGTCGTCACCGCCATCATTGTCGTCGCCACCATCACCATCGTCATCGCCACCACCACCACCACCACCTTCACTGCCGCCATAGTCGTCACCACCACCACCACCATCATCATCATTGCCACCGCCACCATCATCTTCATCATAACAACCACCACTGTTGTCACCACCACCACCACCGTCGTCGTCATAACAACCACAACCACTGTCATTACCACCACTCCCACCATTGTCGCCACCACTCCACCATCGCCACCACCACCATTGCCGCCACCATTCCATCACAATTTTTGTCGCCATCACCACCACCACCGCCGCCGCCACCATTGCTGCCACCACCGTCACCGCCATTGCTGCCACCACTACCATTATCACTACCATTGTCGTCACCACAAACACTACCATCACTGCCACCACCATTGTCGTTACTACCACTCTTATCGTTGTCATCGCCACCACAACCTCCTCTCATTATCTAGTTCGTATCATGGTGTGCACCAAATATTGGATAGGTTAAGGCTTATCCTGCTCTTATCGTATCATGTTCCTATCCTGTCTGTATATCCTATCATATCCTATCCTATTCTGACCACCAAACGAACCCTAAAGGGATAAGTTTTATATTCTATTTTCAAACACTTTATCCCTCCTTTTTATTTGAGCAACGTCTTATAACTTTAGATAAAACTTATCATTACTATCCAAATCTTTAAATTTATTTAACATAGTGTTTGGTCGGAGGGAAATGGAAGGGAGGGGAGGGGAGGGAAAGGATTTTTTTTTTTTTAACTTTTGTTGTTTGGTTCAATTTTTAGGAGGCAAGGAGAGGAGAATGGATAGGAGCAAAATATCTTCTTATCTAATTTTTGAAAAGGCCTCATCAAAATTCGCTTTAAGCCTAAAAATGCATTAGACAAGCCCTGACATTAAAACACTTATGTAACTATTTAAGAAAACTTATGAAAATTATTTTCAACTTATTCGGTATATCTTTGTTTTTTTAGTTTGGATATTCGGTATAATCTAAGTTAAATCAAGTTTTTTTTTTATGAAAGATATTGGAAATATCATTGAATGGAAAGTTTAAGTGAAAGTATAAAGACAAAAACATATTTTTTCCATCTTACTAGATGACATTTTTTTTGGAATAATATTTTATAGACACCCCAAATGCTAGTTTACACCTAGAAAGAGAAGAAAAAAGATAGAAAAATATAAGTATGGTAGGTGATATGATGTGATAGGAAGAGAGATATAAAGAGAAATAAAAGATGTTGATGGGGTGTTAAAAAAAGTGGAATGTCAAAATATAACTACTCTTTTTTTTTTGTTCACAATACTCGTAAGCATGACTTTACTTAAAAGAGAACTAAATCTTGCCACTTGGACGTTGGTGTTGTCAAAATATTTTCAGCTCAAGATTTGTATATCCAGCATGAGCTTTGTGTCGGTCGAAAAGATCTTGAAGCGCTTCAACAAACTGACTATGTACTTTGGCAACCTGAAATCAAGTATAATTGAAGATAAAAAAAGTTTACTCAACTACACCTCACATTATTCAAGTTGATATATCTCATGATAAATTGGTAATGTTAAGCTTATGAAAAAGATGTTATAGAAGTCACTGAATCCAAATTTTTTCCTCTCTTTCCAACAAACTAGTTAGTGACTATCTCTACTTTGCAACTTGAAACCAAGTAAAGATAATCAAAGATACAAGGTTTACTCAACTTCACATTCACACTTACACTTCAACACTTTTAACACATAAACCGAGAATATGATCCACATATTAATGAGACACATAAAAGTTTGAACACATAAACTTGTTATTACCACTAGCTTGATCATGTGATATGTGTGGCTCCTTTTGAATGTTAAATTAGAATAAAATCTGGGTGATAGTATATGCAAATATACCTGCTCCATTGTTGGTTCTGGAATTTTCTCTAGCTCAATTGGTCTTCCCACGACGATATACAATGGATTTTTGAATGGTATAGGAGATCTGAAGACAAGAGTTGATCAATCTGTGTTATTAACAAACATATATAGTTCTTGACAACATAACTAGTTAATTTAAGCTCTGTAATTGAATACTACTATTCTTTCTAAAATCAATTATTCAATGAGTATATGAAAGAAAATTAGTTGATTCAAGAGCGAGAGAGTAGTGAGGAGAAGCTAGTTGACATGAAAAAGAGATAGACACTCACCCATAAATTCCCCAAAAAAATAATGGAATGATCTTCATAAACCTTGCAAGATTTTGAATTAACTTTCCTGGAGCTTTCCACCACTTATAGGCGTCTGTCTGCAAAGATTGCACCAAAAAGGGAGAGATAATGAATTTGTATATATGGGCGAAGAAAATGAAAAATATACAAGTAAAATTAAAATTAGTGATGATAATTAGCCAGATTTAAAGATATGGAAATATGATACGGGTACACTTTAATTTTAGAGTTTAATTGCTATGCGCTATTAAGTGTAAAAACTTTTACACAGTCAAGTGTCAACCAATATGAAATTATCATTGGTATAATTTTTATGGTATTTAATGTAAAAATTTACACTGTCAATCCATAGACTATTTTATCTTAATTTTAATATTTCAATGAATTTAACATTTGAAGCCAGCAACAATTGCAAGTTATATATACAAGTTATTCTCCATCCCCATTTTTCTTTTTTCTTTTAATTTAATGATTATAAGAAGTAACTTATCTTTATTCAAAAGAAAATAAAAGGTGGGAACGAAAAGTAATTCTAAATAAAAAGAGATACTTTTGGAGTAATTTCATCTTTCCTCTCTTTTGTAGTTCCTCTCTATATGAAATAAAATTAAAATAAAGAAAATTAAAGAAAAGAGCTCCTGCACAAGAAATACCTGGCCAAAGCAGAAAACTGGAACAAGGGGAAGGCCCATCTCCATTGCTATCCGGACAAACCCTCTTCTTTCCTTAAGAAAAGCAACCTACAAAATGTATACTTCTTATTGTACTATTAACCCATTTGAATTTGAAATATATGATAAACATAGAGAGGTCCATCTTGAAGGAACTATTTTATGAAGAATCCTGTTTCCTAACTTAACAAACAGTATATACTGATTTAATCCGACCCAAAACCAAAGAGGAAGAAAGACCTTATTTGCAAAATTAAAAACGAACTTATAGGAACCATCAAGATTAGTCACCAAAATATTAATCAATTGATGAAATTTTCCTGATAAAATTCTCATTTGCATTTAAATTTTGTGTCTACACAATGATACAATCATTAAATCATACATGCACAAGAGGGAAAGATGTTATAGGTTCGAAGCTTCTTGGTATTATTTGTTCAATAAATGTCAGACAAATTTTCTTTATATGCATAGTTCACTATTTTAGCTACTCTCTTGTGTTCAAGGTCTACGAGAATTTATTAGTTATATAATATGACCAACTACACAACTCAAGCATGTTATTGGCATGTCAATTTGTAAGAAATACAATACAATGGATTCAAATATTTCAAGTTATTGAGCCTAAAACTTTGTCTGTACAGTAGAAGCAGAAGAAGTACAAAATTTTCACTTCTCAATCTAAATAGAGTTAGCTATGAAATATAGAACTGAAATAAAAATGAATGAATAATGTTTATTCAAAACATATATACAACTTTTGAAATTAACCAAATGCCACTTAGAGGGCAATTGAGCCAAGTGTGCTTGGCATTGCAGGGGAGAATGGCTACCCCAACATATTATTAACTTGGCGCATTAGCCATAATCCTTCATCTATTAGTGAACCTTTTCAGATATCAATAAATTAAATCAACTAAAAAATGAGAAAATAGGTTATATACTAGTGTAAAACATTTTTATATAGGATATATGATAAATTTATTGACTTTTATAATAATTATTTTAAAAATCATAATAATAATAATTTTTTATTGGTTAATAATATAAAAGTTTTTAATCGATAGTACATGGTCATTAAACTTGTAATAAAAATATCAAGGCTGAGTAAGATGGAAAAAATAAAACACTGTACCTCACAACCGGGCTCCATAAAAAATGTTTCTCTCACTCCACCAGGTACTAGAATGCAACTATAGCCAGCTTCCAGCGAGGAAATGAAATTTTGCTTTGTAACTGGCGTAAATCCCAACCATGTCCATATGTGCCTCAAAAATGGTATATAGAATACCTATCCATTAAATATGATGAGAAAAAAAATTACAATTCAATCTTTATTAATTAACATTCTTTTTTTAAAATGCCGGCTAGTGTGGTGAGGAAGATTCAAAGTATTAAAAAATGGTTCCTTTGGGGTTATAAGGGGGTGAGTAGGAGGATAGCTAGGGTCAAGTGGAAAAATTTGTGTTTTCCTAGGGAGCATGGAGGTTTGGGTTTGAGGGATATAGTCTTTTTTAACGATGCTCTTCTCGCCAAATGGAAATGGAACCTTTTTCACCATGAGAAATCTTTGTGGGGGCAACATTTTGAAAGTGAAGTATGGGAGTTGGAGAGGTTTGATGACGGAAAATACCACTAGAGACTCTTCCATTTGGTGGAGAGATTTAAAAAAGGTGTGTGGTGGGAAAAATCATTCTAAGTGGTTTGACAATTTGATAACATGGAAGATTGGGGATGGTGCTAAGGTAAGTTTTTGGAAGGACAATTGGTGTGGTGGTGAAAGTTTAGCAATTACATTTGCTAGACTTTTCATCAATTCCGAGCAAAAGGATGATGCTTTAAAAGACATGGGAGGCTGGGAGGGGGATAGATGGAGTTGGAATTTTAGGTGGAGGAGAAGCTGGTTCTCCTGGGAAGAAGACTTGGTGAACAATTTCAATAATATGATGTCCAATGTGTCCATGAAATGGGAGGGATCGAATATTTGGTGGTGGGAGGGTGATGCAAGTGGGTCATTTAACGTGAGCTCGACTTATAGAGCTTTATACACGTTATGCTCTGGTGCTCAACAAGAGCCTCTGTTCATGCTACTGTGGAAGTTGAAAGTCCCCACGAAGGTGATCATTTTGATTTGGAGGGTTCTTAAAAATAGGCTTCCTACAAAAGATAACCTTTGGAAGAGGAATGTGATTCTGGAAGACGATGATCTCATGTGTCCATTTTGTGGTATATATGAGGAAACTATACTGCATATCCTGTTTTCTTTCTGGAAGATAGATTTCATTTGGAAGAAATGTTATGGCTGGCTGAATTTACAAGTGTCACTATCGGAATCTCCTGATGCTCATTTCTGGCAACATTCTTTTGGCATGGAATCTACTTGTAAAAGGGAGAGATGGTATGTTGTCTGGTGCGCCGTTATCTGGTGTATATATCTGGAACAAAAGGAACACTTGCATTTTTAGAAATGAAGGGTTGGATATTTATCATTTAATGCAGGAGGTGGAATTTACGGTTTGGATTTGGCTTAGGTTGAAGGGAAATAATTTTCATTACTCCTTTGTGCTTTGGTCTTTGAATCCGGGCAATTGTTTGTTGGATAGGTGTCCAGTATATCAACCTTAGTTGATGCATGGCCTCGTGATTGGTTCCCAAAATGCTTTTCTGGATTCTTCGAATAATTGTTGGGTGGTCTTGGTGTTAGTACAGGTCTGGTGTGGGGTTTCATGTGGATGGTAGGAATTTATAGAAGCTGGTGGGTGGTGCTTTGTGTTGGAATGTATAGTGATTGTGTGCTGGACATGTGAGTGTGTGGGATTGCTTAAATGCTTTGTGTGTGGCAATGTGTATGGTTGTTTTTTTTTTGGAAAAGGAAAGATGTTTTTAGGTACAATGGGTTTAATAGGTATTTACGTGTGATGTGACTCATAAATACAATTTAATCTCTTGCTGACCCTTATTACATGTGCCCCTGGTACCTTTCTAATATATATATATATAGTTCTCTTTGCTTATAAAAAAAATAAAAATTAGTAAAACCCTTACGGCGCTGCTAGCAAGAAATTTTGTTTTTGCAAGAGGCATGAAACCGGTGTTGTCAGCAAGTGCAACAATCCCGATTGGAAAAACTGAGTGTGGTTCATAGCCAAAAACTGCATGGAGGGCATGTTGGTACTATCAATGATTTGATTGATAATAAAAAGATACAAACGAAAAAGGAACAATCATCACGGGGTAATGCTATTTTCACATATAATAACTCAATATTTTTTAGAATAATTTGCAAACTGCTTTTTTACTATAAAAAAAAAAAACAGCTAAAATCTCAAATAACAAGCTGTTCTAAAACTTCCAAAAGCTGAAGGACGAAATTATTTCATCCAGGATAAATGTAGAGTCTTCAATCTTTGGAATCTTTAAAGAGAAGTGCTGGTAACACACTCTCTAACACACTCCTTCTAACACACTCTATCATTGGTTAGAATTTATTGAAAACTACAAAATCAAGAGAAAAAGTAATTAAATAATAAATGAGACGCATAAAAATTTGTGATTTCTAAATAATTTTAACCAATCATAAAAAAGTGTATCCAAAAGAGTGTGATAAAGAGTGTCTTACTAACATCTCTGATATTTAAATTTAAAGAATTGAGGTAATTAATGTAGATAAATGAATTGTTTTTAATTCTAAAATTAAAGTGGTCCACACACTAGATTAAAGTCATTGATGTGCCTATCGGAAGAAAATTAAATGTCTATGCAGTACAATGAAAGTGACAGATAGGCATTTATGGCCACGTTATCACTCACACGCAAAAAGGACAGATAGATGAAGCACATCGCAAATATTTGAGTCCAGTTTGTACTTTGATTATTTTCATTACGAGGGAAATCTATTTATAATTTCTACTATTTTGCGTGTGGTTTCCATTGATTAACATAGTATCTTAATTAATGACAATTCAAGAAATTAATATCAAAGGCAGTTTTTTATTTTATTTTGTTTATAATTATTTTTTTTAATGAGAACAATAAAAAGCAGTTCAAGAAGATTAGTGTGAATAGACAATGGTTAAAAGTGTCAATTTTCTGAACCAATGGTCCCCAATCCATTCCATATATATTAGTAATGTTAAACTTGACGCATCCCTCACCAAATACCCATTATATGGGAAAAGGGACATGATGATCTCAATAAATATTCCTCATAAGCCCCTTTCCTAGAGAGTGCAAATTCCCAAGATCAAGCACCCAACAAATCAAAAAGGCACTATACCATCTCCCCCAAAAAACAGCTAAACAATATTTTTTGTTTTATCTCGTGTCATGTCAAGTGTGTGTCCAAGTGCAAATTCACATTATATTTGTATTTAATGATAATGACATTTTAAAAAAATTTACATGGCTTAAAGTATTTTAATTTTGACTAGTTATGATGAAATTTAAAGGTTAAAGCATGAAAACAAATCTGAAAATTAAGTCCATATATTTGTACAAACCATAAGCACGATCAGGACGAAAGGCTTTTGCTTCTTCTATGTGAAGCGTTATGGGAAAATAGGAGCAAATGTGCTTGCATATGTATCTGAAATATAGCCAAAAGGAAATTGCTCAGATAGTCGGTTTTAAACATTCAAGTAGAACTGAATAAAAAAAAACTGATTACTCATTTGATCAATATAATTATAAAATAATTTACTTTTAATCCTTATATTTAAAAACATCCATTTTAGTTCATACATATGTTATTTTTAATCTCTTTTAGTTCTTACACAAATTATTTTAATCTCTTTTAGTTCCTACGACAAGGATAGGTACAAAATTTTATATAACAACTCACTCACTTATTCAATCAACTGAGTTAGACCATTTGTTAAAAAAGAGAGTAATTAATGATTAAAAGGAAATGTTTTTAAGTATAATGATTAAGAGAGAAAGTTTTTATAATTATAGGAACGAAAGAGTAATTATAAAAAATAAAAAGAAAAGGCAGAGAAAGGCAAAGATACTTGGATAACTTTCTGCCAAACATGCTGTTCTCGTCCACAGGAATCAGCGTGAACACAAAGAGCAAACCGAACACCCTGACATGCAAATTGCAAAACCCATTTAACATCATGAACAAATTGAAAAATATATATATACATACATACGAGGAGAGATCAAGTTATTTCTTATTCTCACTATTCATTTTTTTGAAATCTAATAATTCTAACGAGTAACTCTAAAATGAATTGTGAGAATAAAAAGTAACTATGAAAAAGTTATTCTTGAATTATATATCAAGAGAAGGCAAGACGAATTACAAGAGTGCTTTGGAGAGAGGAAGGAAGAAGGTGGCGAAGAGTATCAGCGCAAGGTTGAAATGAATTGCTCCAAGATACAACGCCAATGCTGGAACCGTCTTGAACATGTTGCATGATTCGGATAACTCTTCTATTCCACTCAACACTTTCTCCATGCTTTGTTGGTTGATATGGAATTTATGATACGCACCTTCCATATAATAATAATAATAATAATAATAAAATAAGAGACATGAAAAAAGTACATCTTGATATTTCTTTGCCCACACCTTGGAAAATGACTTTCATGTCCTTATTCTTCGTTTCAGCAATAAATATATATAGTATGTAGTGATTAATTAGTGAATCTGTCAGAGCTTTCTTCATCATAATCTCCTCCATCAAGCATAGACCATGAAGCACTGTCCTTTGCCAGGTGTTTCCATTCAGTTGTTATCAAAAAAATATTGTGGAAAGGTAAAATACAATGTGAGAGACATAAGGATATATAGAGGGAAAGAGTGAGACAAATGAGTACCAAAAAAATAAAGTATATATTTGAGCTTTAAGATGTAGAAATGGATAAGTAGTGACTATGTTAGAGATTTAGCTTCAAGTAAGAAAAATAAAATAATAGTGCACTAATGTCATTTACTAAACTGACAATATGAGATGCATATAATGATAAAAAAAAAAAAGGCTTAGAGATATATACATGGCAATTGGCGTGGTTAACACTAGATATCACGTGTTAGCATGATGAGGCTTCAATGCATAAGATATAAGTGTGAATATGCTAATGCTTGGGACTTGTAAGTATCATGCAATTGGTGATGCAAAATAATATGGAACTATATTAGAATCTTTGCATATTATCGCTTGTTCTTTATTGAGTTAAGAGAGACGAGTATACTGTTGTATATTAGAAAATGAGTTATAGGTATTGTAAAAAGTTTAGTATGGACTGTATGGTGATATGGATAAGATTTGATATGATTCTTGAGGAATTACAATAGTATAGATACCCTTAAGGTATGAATATAAACTATGATATTTTAAGCTGAACTTATTAGTGAAGAAGTTGTGGATATATTAACCTGAAAGAAATTAGTTTATATAATTTCAATATTTCAATGAATATGTTCTAGTACAATCTCAAATAAACTTGAAGTTATAGGACTAGCTCTAGAAAAAAAAAGAAAAAGTTATAGGACTATTTTTTTTTTCCTATTTGGGCCATAGCAAGATCCAATATGAAATAGGAGAATTGTCCAATACTGACGCACATAAAAGGTTATAATATTATAATAAGGATAAATTTCCCTGGGAATAAATTTCAATTGCTGTGTTCTGGAGATCTGAATTTTAGATAGTACAATGCATCACCACCTTTAGGGTCAATATTAGGATCAAGGGGAATTCTGTTAGAAGTGGGTTTAAATGCTAAGTCTTTTTGAGGTCTAAATTTGAAAAAGTACTAAGGTGATTGATATCAATTAAAGTGAATGTATAAGGTATTAGAGATATTTTGCAGTAACAAAAAAAAGGTATTAGAGATATTTTAAAGCTATTAAGTGATTATACCAAAATAACTTCTGGGCATATACCCTATAGTTGGGGCTATAAAGTTGTGCAGTCTTTGATAAAAGAAACAGTAATATAGAGATAAAATATGTTATGCAGAGTAGGAAATTATACCAATTTTTAAAAGAAAAAGAGAGAAATAGTTTAGATAGTCACCGTCCTCGCTTAAAAATAAGAAGTCTGAGTATTCAATAAGTATATACATAGATTAGTAATTGAATTTTGGGGACAAAATTCTTAAAAAGGATGAGAGTATTGTAACACTCTTAAATTTAATATAAAAGAAAAAGAATATTATCTCCGTTCCTATTTATAAGATTTTTTTTAGAAAATTATTTATCCCTTTTTATAAGACTATTTTCTAGTTTATAGATGCATTAATTATTTTTTTTCCTAAAGTATCTTTAATTAATTATTCTCTCTCCAAACATTAATTAATTAGACGAGAAAGAATTAAGAGGAGGGAGATGATTAATTTAAAAAAAGTTAAGGATACTTTTGGAAAAATAATACACATTATTGATAAATTTAACTTGATTAACCAAATTAACTATTTTTTTAAGATGTGTGAATTAGTTAAAAAAATCTTATAATTAGGGACAAAAGGAGTATGATTTGGGGATTTAAGTAAATTAAATTTTAAAAAATAATAATTATGGTTGGTTATAGAAACATTCCTTATGATTCATTAGAAGAAAAAAGAACATTTAAATTTTTAATTTTAAACTAGTTACAATTAACTTTTCATACCAATATATATATATATATATATATATATATATATATATATATATATAATTTCAAATTAATAATAATAATAATTAGAATTAGATCTGTAAAACAAAATATAAATTATACAAGTAAATAAAGTAAATTGAAAGTTTGTAAAGTAAATTGAAACAAAATATAAAGTAAATTGAAAGTTATATATGTAAAGGTTAACAAAAAAAGAAAATGGATACGGTGGAAAGTAAAGTTTATATGTAATAGAAGGGAAGCTTCGAGAGGATGCTAAGAAAAATATATAATAATAAAAAGGACTATATATATTAGAAGGGATAACCTTGCAGGGGAAGCCAATGAGCACCACGGTTAAAATTATTTCTATTGTATAAATGTACGTGTTCTCCCTCCTCCTAGGGATGAAAATGGGTAGGGTCTGGATAGGGTCCTATAGTACCTGTTTCCATACCCGCGTTTAAAAAAAAATATCCGTACCTGGCTCCATACCCGCACGGATAGTAACTTTAATCCCATCCTCGTACCCGCTAGGTACCTATATACTCATACCCGCACCTGCTACCCGCACTTTACTTATGTATAAAGTTAATAAATCAATAAAAAAAATAGGCTTAAATGCAATTTTGATCCTCTATTTTGCACAATCCGCAATCTTGGACCCTCTATTTTAAAATAGAGACATTTAGTCCCCTAATTTGGTAAAATCCGTAATTTTGATCCTTCAAAACATTGATAGTTAAGAGATTAACGTTGACCTTGACGTGATCCAAATATAATGACGTGAAAACGAGATTATTTATTTATTTTTTTAATTATTTTAAATACTAGGTAATAATTATTTGTTTATCTAAACTAAAGTACATGTCACGTTAATTTTAATGGTTGGGGTAGTCGTGGGTCCTAATATAAAAATTACAAGTTTTAATCATTTATTTTAAACTAGTTCTACGTTGTTGAAGCACATAGCACATCATAGTCAAATAAATGATATTACCTTTTTTTTAAAATATATTTTTTTTATCAATTATTCTACTAAGTATTTAAAATAATTAAAAATTAAATAAATAATCTCGTGTCACGTCACTATATTTGGACCACGTTAAGGTTAACGTTAATTTCTTAACAGTCAACGCTTTCAATTTGATGGAAGAACCAAAATTACATATTTTACAAAATTGGGGGACTAAATGTCTCTATTTTAAAATAGGGGGACCAAAATTGCGGATTGTGTAAAATATGAGGACTAAATGTCTCTATTTTAAAATAGGGGACTAAAATTGTGAACTGTGCAAAATAGAGGGACCAAAATTGTATTTAAGGCATAAAAATATTAATTAAAAAATTACTAAAAGTAAATTGAAAATTCACACTTAAATAATTCAAACTTAACATTAAAAACATCCACACATAATATTAAAAATATAAAATATAAAATTATTATAAGTTATAACATAAATCTTTTATTGTTAGTGTTAGTTTATGGAAAATATAATTTTTTTTACAGAAAAGTATATATATAACATAATTATTTATTTAAGTTATTATATATATATATATATATATATATATATATATATATATATATATATATATATATAGTAGGTGCGGGGCGGGACGGGACGGGTACTATAGTACCCGTACCCGCAAAAAAATGCGGGTAAATACCCGGCCCCAGCCCCAATAAGTGGGTATTTACCCGACCCGTTTGCGGATATTTTTGCGGGTACCCGTAGGGTCCGGGTACACTTTGCCATCCCTACCTCCTCTTAGCTAGCAAAAGCAATTAGTCGGTGCCCTTCCAGAACATAGGTGCACCTAGAGCTGGGCATACCGGTAGTCCACCCATTTGAGCCCGAAATCGCAAAACCCGCAACTTGCATAACCCGTCTCGCGAAATCCATAATTTAAATGGGTTTTATTTTAGCGAGCCCGCAACTGCACCGTTTAGTCCACGTTCGCAAAAAAATAAAAAAAATAAAAAGAAAATCAAATTTTAAAAATTGAAATTTAACTTATTTTTCAAACCCTTTTAAAAACAATTGTCTAAAAAAATCAAATTAAAAAAGTGACTAAAAATCAAATTAAAAACCCTTTTAAAATCCTTTTTTTTTTATCATTTTATAGTCCAATTAATCACTAGATGTGTGAGAATTATGCTTTATGGGTTTTGGTTTGGTGTTGGCTATTTTGAAATGTATTTAATTTCAAGTAGAATGACCACAATTCTTTTATTTTATTAGTCTAGTTTCTATTTTTATTTTACTTTTACTAAACCACAAAAAAATACATTTTTTTAATAAAGGCAAAAAAGCCTGCGGACTGTCTGCAGAACCCGTGGTCAAGCCCGTTTAACCCTTGGGTTAAACGGACCGGGCTAAAAAGCCCACAATTTAAATGACTTCAAAAAATTGAAGCCCATATACTGTGTGGACTGCGGGTTATGCGGGTGACCCGCAGGCCTAAACCCAAATGCCCCGCTCTAGGTGCATCGTAAGTGAGAAGAGAGTGAGAGAGTAAGAGAGAGAGAGACGGATACCCCACGCACCCCCGCGAGACCAAACCATAGTCAAAATAGAGAGAAAGAGAGAGTTAGAAAAAGAAAGGTTCTGTTAAGAAGGAGGAAATAGAAAAGAGGTAAAGAGCAAAAATATTAGGAAAAAAAAAAAGAAGAAAGAAGAAGCAGATCCGCAACTCTTGAGGTGAGAAATTTTTAGTTGTGTAAATATTGTTGAGTAGAATGTTGTTATTATGTTATATAGACAAGTTAGAAAGGATGTTTAAGTCTATAGGAGATAATATGAAGCTTTAGGTTAGTATAATTTATTCTTTAAACACTTGAATTTAGGTGAGAATTTTATATGTTTTACCTATTTAACAATATTTTGATATTGGTAGTAAATTAGAGGAATGTTAAAAATATTAGAGTGTTATTGACTTGTTAAAAAGATTAGAATAAATTTTATATGGGAACTTTAGCAACTTCTAGAGTTATTAGGAGTTAAAAATTATTTATAGTGATATTTTAGGGGGGTTCTAATTTAATTTTATGCTATGCTAGATTGTGTGCGTACACTTCACCAATCTCGGTCATGGGCCTCAACTCCATCATCTTAGGAAGTCTGTGAGTAAATAATGGGGACTATAACGACCCATCTTCGTCATAGATTTATTATGCTAAAACATTTTGTTAAATATTATCATATGAAACTTCCTATAATTTTTTTTTTTACATTTATCACACGTGTATGTATCTACTTTCCTACACATAATATACATCATCATATCATAAAAGTATTAGGTCTGACTTTACAAAAACTTAAATATATACGTGCATACAATACCAAAATAATCATCTTGTAGAGGACATTTACAAAAACCTAAGTATTTATACATATGTCCTAAGCTGGTCCTCATACTACATATATATATATATATATATATATATATATATATATATATATATATATATATATGAGAACATATCCAAAAAGAGGGATCTCATCCATCTTCTACATTTATACCCGCTTCAGTCACGAGCAGTCTGAGAGCCTGCAACATCACCACTATCTGCTCCCGTGTCAACCACACGATCATTGTAGTAATACAACACAAATACAAACACAAAATGCAAGGGTAAGCTTATCTATAAAAAAGAATATAGATATACAAAGGTATAAAATAAGGATAGGATTTATTTAAAGGAACACTAGAATCAATCAACAATAATAAATCAGATAACATCATACTATAACACATACATCAATTTATAAATCAATCTCATATACAATTTCATTATGTAATGTCGTGCTGACTCGACTCCATGGAGATTTCTACAACTTTTGGGCGGTCCCCATAGGCCCCATCCCCTACCATGGTCTCACTTTCTGACCATTCAGGGAGTCCCTTGTGCTGACCCTGTGGAGGAAGTGTGGATTTAATTGAATATAGACAAGTGTGAGTATTGACTTAACTCTGTAAGGTTTGCAAAACCTTACATCTATAGGAATTCGCCCACTTGACTATTCTATAGGCTCACCGTTAGCCACCACGAAAACCTCCGGCACTAGGTTGAGAGCCTACCTAGCACCATCAACTTACATGCTTACCCATATGCAATGTCATGTTAGCTTGTATCCACGTCATTCATCAAATTCAACATTGATAAATCTAATGCACATCACTATATTTGCATAAGAAAAGCATAAGTCTAAGTGACTTATGTGAAGAAGAAGAAAAACATATCATTGTCTCATCAAAACATGATTATTACAACAATAATACAACTACCTTATAATAATATAAACACCTCAAAAACAACATAATTATCTTATAATTAAATATACTACCTTTATATAAACATTTTAAAATTATATAAATAAAAAGGGGAAAAGTTTCAAAAGAATTTCAATTAACCAAATTCTAGCCCGACCGCACAAACTCTCGTGCTGAGCCAGAACCCCCATGCCCGGCCGCGCAAGCTCTCGTGCTGAGCCAGAGCCCCCTGGAGCTAAATACACATTTTGACCCTCTCATGTCCGACATCACAAACTTCGTGCTGAGCCAGAGCTCTCCTGAAAATGAATATCGCTACTGACTCTCTCACACCCGACAGCTCAAGCTTTATCATGTTGGGCCAGAAAATCCTTGGAACTGAAAGTTCCATTCTGACGCCCTCTAGCCCAACAACACTAAGATTCATGCTGGGCTTAAGCAAAAAGGGTTGCAACCTGCGAGATTCATGGCCCTCAATGGTTTACCCACTCGTCCTAACTTTATGCAAAGACTCACCTAAGCTCATAAACATCAACAAACATCAATAACATCATCAATCCAAACATAAAACACCACCAAATCATTCAAACAATTTAAAGCTTCCCTTACCCTACAATTGTGAGATTTCCTTGAGAGGGAGTTAAAAAGAGACACTTTGTGGCTTTTGAGTGTTTTTTTTCTCAACTTATGCTATGGAATCAACTAGGAGAAACCTAAACCAACATCAAAACAAGCTTCAATCAAAATTTGAAGTGAAACCCATTTCATGTCTCCTTGGTGGGAGAAGGAAAATGAATTTAAGAGACCAAAGGAGAAGAGGAGGGGTGCTTACCAACTAGAAATCAATAAAAGGAGCTCTTGAGAGGTAGAAAAACAAATCCCTTAAGTGTAGTACCCAACACTCTAGCTCTAGAGAGGAAAAGAGAAGCTTAGAGAGGGAGAAGAAAATGAAAGAAATGAGAAAACGGGTGAAGCTTTGCACGATCAAAGCTTTGGGATATTTGAAATTTTGCTAATAACACCTATGTTTTCTCTAAGAACACCCCCTTCTCTTATATTTTTTTCTTTCTTTCTTTCCTATAACTCAAGGAATTCACGTAAAAATCCCAACAACAACCTTACCTTCTAAGCCCAACCATACATGAAAATTATCAACAACACTATAGCACATAACAAAACAATCTATTTATTAATTCTTTTATACATATTACAAATTTAAATTTAATTTCCTCTTGCATTATTAGTCAAACATTTAATCATACAATTAGGAAAACCACAACGTTACAGGGACTGCAACAAGTCCTAAACTATTTCCTTACATTTGTTATTTTCTATGATCCATCTATTATTTGTTTTTATTCTTCTTCTCTCTATGAAATGGTCACAAAGTGGAAACTTTTGAAGGTATTTACTTGGAATATTTATTTCATTTTCTAAGGGACATGATAATATATTTTGTCATAAATATAAATACATAATATGTTACGGTATAATGATTTAGAAGATTGAGGTTCTTAGTTTATAGATTTTAGAGACACTATGGTTTGGATATAAATATAGTGAAGTTATTAAATCTCTACGTTGAATATTGATTGAGACCTTTCTATAAATACAAATTGTGATTGTAGATTTTGAATAATTTTGGAGGAAATACTTTCTCATAACACTGCAGCTAACAACAATAGGTGTTAGCCTTGGTGCACCATGACTTATTCTTTAGGCAGGGAGCCTAACATTGATATTTACTTACAGGCGGGGAGCCTGAAATTGATATTACTAGTGCCTATCTTTGAGATATATTTTCAGGCGGGGAGCCTACTGTAGTTTTGCTTGAGTAGTACCCCACTTAAATCATCATATTTTGAAATTATTTAACTCATTTAGCGAATTTAAGACTTTATGCTTATGATTGTCTTATACCCAATATTGTCATGTTCCGCTTGTTACGTTCTGGATTATTTACTCACTGAGTGATGACTCACATCGTCTCTTCATTCCCTTTTCAGATAGTCAGACTTGTCTCAATTAAGCACTTCTACTAGGAGTTTGTTGTAGATTCTGGTGGGACTCTTTCATGCTTAATGGCTTACAATGATATCGAGTTTTCCATTTCTATGTCATTTTGAAATTTGGATTGTTAATTTCTTTTAGTGGCTCTGTTACATTGTATTATAGACTTATAATAGTCATATATAGTTTTGTTGGCCTAAGTGGGGTCCTGCGCTGGTTGGTATTTTACAATGGTGATTATACAGGTCTATACACTATTTTGGGGATGTCCATATTTTAGGGGGAGTTCTGCCGAAATTCCGTTAGAAATTTTTTTGAAATGTAGTTTTTAAAAATTCATATTATATTTGCTATTATAGTTTAATTTTGTCATAGTTAAGGCTTGCCGGACTAAGGTATTGATTTGTGCGTCGGTCACGAATAGAATTTGGGTCGTGACAGGGTCGTGACAACAAAGATCATTCTTAAAGGTGGACAAATCCTAAAAACTCCAAAATTTGATGTCGAAAAACTGTTGGAGGTTCATTAATAATTACTCAGAAGATGAATACTTTAGGGGTATTCAATTTTATTTATTTACGATTCAGTTCCTATATAATTGATTATTAAAGTTTGATTCAGACTCATAATGCTTTTTTGTTTGTTTATAATTCTTGTTGCTTTTATAAATACTAAGATTTAAGTGATATTTGTGTTTGTTCGTTTGCTTTTTCTCTTGTTGCCGATGAGGAGATGGAAGTTGAAAAATGCACTCATGCTTTTAAAACTGCCAGAAATTGTATTTTTAATTTAAAAATTTAAAATAAAATCCTAGCAGTTATAAATTGCTGCAAATTGTGAAAGGTCTGCCATGTCACACCTTCCGTTAACTCCATCTTGACGGAAGGACTAAAAAAATCATTTCTCTTGAGGGACTAAATGCAACTTTAAATTTGGCGACTAAAAAAAATTAACTTCTTATTAAAAACATATTTAAACCTATTAATTAAAGCTACTTAAAAAAGGATAGACCATGAAGAACCGTCCTATACCCATTGTTTCCATTAAAATTAAAATTAATTAAAGTTGTTTAAAGAAGCATATAGATCATTCCTAAAAAAAAAACATAGACCATGAAGCACAATCCTCATTTGCCCATTGTTTCCTTTCAAAGTTGTTAAAAAGAGTTTTTGATTTTTTAAGACTCCCCTTTTTTTCTTCAATTTCGTGTGTATTTAGCTGAAGGTAGTAATAAAAAGGATAAATATTACTTTGGTCCTTTATCATATTTAATGTTTTTCCTTCTATCATTTTGTCTTGGATGTCACCAACAATGAACCCTCCTCTATCTCATATTCATTCCTTTTCTGGCACTTCATCATCTCTAGTTTCCATCGATAAGCAGAACAATGATTTGGGCGATCTGGCACCAATGCTTAGCAACCTTTCAAACCTTCGAAGTGTTTTGGTGCAATGTGACACGGATTTTCAGCTATCTAAACAATTAGGAACAATTTTAGATGATGTATATGGTGTAAATTTTACAGAATTGGAAATAACATCATCAGATACATCTCAAATTTCAAAGCATTACTTGAAGTCTTATTTGATTGGAATTGGAAGTTACCAAGAAGTCTTCAAATACTCTCGGTGATATCATATCAGAGGTTCCTTTTCTTTCTTTACCTTTGTCTACTTACCTTCACTCTCTTTTTTAGCTATTAATTAAGAGTACATGAAGTATCTAAAGGAAACTTCAATAGTTACCTTCTTTTCACTTTTCCATCTATTAATCACACGGCTTCATTTAAAAGTACCTTATTTTATACTCAACAAACCAAGTGATCATGCTGATATGAAGCATTAGGAACTTGATTTCCAGTTTCTTCCTGCTATGCTTTCTTCATACTCCCATTGAAATATAAGTTGTCTAATATGACATAAACAGAAATGCATCCTAATGATCTGCTGTTGATGGATACACAACAAAACTATTAACCAAGTTTATCTGAATTAATTACCATAATTATTTTTAATTGACTTAAATATGAATTTAGTCTATATAAATTTGTGCCTTTTCAATTTTGGTCCTTGTAAATTTTTTTTTGTTCATTTTTAGTCCTTGTAAATTCGTGTTTTAGGGACTAAAATTGGGAAAAATGCAAATTTACAAGGACTAAAAATGAATAAAAAAACTTATAGGGATCAAAATTGAAAAAACGTAAACTTATAAGGACTAAAAATGAAAAAAAAAATTATAGGGACCAAAATTGAAAAAAAAAATTATAGGGACCAAAATTGAAAAAATGCAAACTTGCAGGAACTAAATTCATATTTAAGTCTTTTTAATTTATGCATTACGTTGTTATTTTCTTAAAAAAGCCCTGGAATGACAAAATATAATGATTGTAGGAGTCCATTTGAATAGCACAATTGCATAAATGACTAAGCTGTTTTGCTCATGCTACAGGGATTGGCAACCAACGAGTCTTGTGATGTTTCTCTCTCAGGTGACAATGATCCTTATTGGTTGGCCTATATGGGCGAGGGACATTCAGTGTAATTAACAGTGCCTAAGGATTGTCACATGAAGGGATGACTTTGTGTGTTGTTTATTTATCAACCCCTGAAAATTCAGCAACTGAATGTCTTATTAGTGTCTTAATGGTTAATTACACAAAGTGCACCTTCCAGATATTCGAGCGAGACACAGTAATTTCCTTTAATGGTGTAGATTGGCAGGGCATAGTGTCACATTTGGGACCTGGAGACAAGGTGGAAATTTTTGTAATTTTTGGGCATGGATGTGAGATGAATCAATTGAGCCTTCTCCTGAGCCAAAGAAAGAGCCAATGGAAATTGCCTTTGCAAGATTCATAAAGAAAATTGTAATGTGTAAGATTCAAGAAGAGTGGAGGTTTCAACCATTATTTTACTTTGAATGCCAAAGTCATAGTCTAGGACAGTGTTATCAGACCCGGCCCGGTCATCGACTCGGCTGGGGTACTGGGTCACTGGGTCAGGGGTCAACTCGGTGAGTCAACAGTTGACCCGCACGACTCGGCCTGTATTAAAAAATAATAAAAAATTCATAACCTGTAAACTTTTTAATAATTTTTTTTAATAATTTCATAACCTGTAAACTTGTACACTTTTTTTGTGTCCAGAAAAGATAGTTTATAAACTTATACCCTTAAATATTTAAAGTTTAACAAAATTCAACACATTTATAAGCATAGTTATGAACTTGTTTAATAATCTTGAGTAGCATATTTTTTTCTAAAATTCAACATACACAACCTTAAGTTATAATTTAAAATATATCATTATCATCTATTTATTAAAAGTTAAAACTATCATTGTTGTACACCGGCAGGCATAATCTAATATATATATATATATATATATATATATATATATATATATATATATATATAAACCTATTTTATTTAGACAATACAATTTTTTCATTCATCCCATTATTGCTCTGATAAAAAATAATAATTTTTCAAACCAGTAACTATATTGGATGGGATAAGATAAATACAAGTTTTACTCATAGATAACAATATAAGCCAAGGAGAAAAGACAAAATTGGAAGTGACAATAGTTTTATGATTTTATCATCTTAAATCCTAACATGCGGTTATGCTTGGTTAAAAAAAGTAAGCAAATATATAAATAACATAAGTGTAAGATATAAATTAAATTTTCTTATATGAGTGTTATTGTTCTCCTGTAAAAAAAAAAAAAAAAAAAAACCAAAATTCGTGACCCGCCGAGTCACCGGGTCAACCTCAAAACCGGCCGAGTCAACCCGGGTCACACCGGGTCGATTGTATAACCGATCCGATTGATGACTCGGACCGGTTGGGTGACCGGTTCCCGGGTCATTGGGTCGACCCGGCCGGTCCGAGCCGGGTCTGATAACTATGGTCTAGGATTCCCTTACTTTTTCTTGAAGAGAGGAGGGAATATCCTATGTTGCATAGATATAAAGGAGAAATTCAATAGTAAAATTCTTAAAATATTGTTAAGGGTTCATTTCCCATTGTGCTATGCCTCATAGTTGCTAGACAAGGTGTGTTGCAATAGAATCCTAGCAAATATTTGGTGGATAACATGTATTCTATCCACTGTTTTAATCAACCAACTTTGGGTTTGGTTGTGAAGAACATGCCTTTCTTTTTTCAGAAAATATAGGGTAATACCTTAAATTAAGATTGGTGTCCTCTTACTGCTATTGGGAAATTACTCTAAATAAATATAAATATAAATATGATATTAAAGTGTATGACCATAGAAGGTTACTGGGTATTATTAATTTATTGTAGTATTATCTATGAATTACAAGATGGAAGACTTGGATGTATCTAATTTTTAGCAGATGGAGGTCAATCATTTGTATGAGGTGTGTTTGATCTATTGTTCTCTAACTCTTGCTTAAGTATGTGATTTTATCTCCACAGTTGTGAAATCATATGTCGAATTAATGAAATCAAGCCAATATTTATAACTATTAACTTACTGATTACAACTTAACACACTTTCAATTTAAGCCAGGAATTATAGAAAAAATTGAAAGAAGAAATGCCACAAAGTCCAACATCAACATCCCAATTTCAACCACTTGAGCCATTTCCTATAATAACCCATGCTAGACATGCTCTTGACTCGTCTTCTGTGTGCCCTACAAGATGGTGAGTTTAATGAACAAGCTTCCACAACAATGCTATCCTTACCCTGCAAGACCACAAAGGTCAAGCTCACCACTCAAATGCAATTAATTAGGTGCAATACATACACAAAGAAAAACAAAAAAAAAAAAGTCTTCTTTCTTTTGAGAAATGCTAACAATATTATACTTTTTAATACACTTTTTTTAACATATACTTTCTTCTATTAGATAAAATTTGTTACAAAAATACAAAATTTTATGGATCTCACGTTTTATTTAATAAACCACCATCATGATTTTGTAATTTTGAATAAATTTTAACCAATAATAAAAAGTGTATTAGAAAAAGTATGTGAAAGAGTATGTTGATAATATTTTTCTCTCTCTCTCTTTTTTATTTTTTTTTATTTTTATGTGAATGGTTATGAAATATGGACCTCTAAACATACCTGTGTTACAAGAGGACCCTGCTTCTCTTGAAGCGTGGTGACCATATTCACACCCTCATTTGGTCCATTAGCCTCTAACAATCCTAACCCATGTCCCAGCTTTTCAGCTACTGCAGAATTGGAAGAACTAGACCTTGATGATTTTTCCAAGTCCATGTCTATGCTCAGCTGAATGATTAAAAACAAAGCATATATATAATACAAAAAATTTCCTTATAACATGCAACAACTACAAATAGCAATAGTATATGCTTTTGGAACACCTCATGCTTATAGAACTTTGACCAATTACAAAGAAAGTTTAACTATTGGTACTAATTTGGAAAGGAATAACTTTCTAAAAATTTTCTAATAAAAAAAATTTATTGGTCTTTAATTAGCAACCTGAATTAGTCGATTTTCTAGCACTGCTACTCGCTCCAGTAACGTGCCTTTGTGGTGAACCTCTTCAAGGGCAGAGAACATGCTCTTGCACTGTTCTTCTTCTGGTTTCAAACATTTGTCAACAGCAACAACAGCAGAATGTGCTTTATAACGGTGCCTCTCATCCAGAAGCAGCAACTGCATTTCCAAGAATCATAATTTTTCATTATTATAAGGATTGAAGCATGAATAAAACTTGAAGAAGAAGAAAGTATTAATTTACCTGACGCTCAAGGCGATCCAATCTCTGAAGAATTGACAAGGGTGGTGGATTAACCTCTTCTCTTTCATCATTGTTCATCATTTTCTGTGAACTAATCAAACAGATTACAAATACACACTTGCATGCAAATGATGTAATTGAGTATCTGCCACCAGAAATTAGTGTGTAACAATTGCAGGATATGTGATATTAACGTTCACACGGAGAGATGAAAAGAAAAACAGAACAAGTTGTATACAACAGTGTATGAAGTTCAAGTTTTGGTGGGTATTTGTTGGATTTTATAAAGTGATACTATTAAATTAAGGGTAAAATATGTTTTTGTCCCTCATTTTGTCTTGATTTCTGTTTTTAGTCTCTCATAATTTTTTTTTTACTATTTTTAGTCCTTCATAAATTGTTCTATTATGTTTTTAGTCATTCATAAATTGTTTTGTTCTGTTTTTAGTCCCTGACATTAATTTCAACTGTTAAGTGATGACATGACAGACATAAACTGTGTGTGTGAAAAATTCCTAATTAAGTTTCTAGTGACTTTTAACCGCTACAAATTTTTTTACGGTTAGAAATGTTTACTTTTGTAATATTTCTTGTGATTTCAGAAAATCTGGTGCTCGATGTTTTGATTTTTTTATATTATTTTTTAACATTTCTGATAGTTTTAGTTTGCCAGAAAATTTGCAGTAGTTAAAAATTGCTAGAAACTTAAACAGAAATTTTTCAAACACAAATTATGCTCGTCACGACATCACTTAACAGTTAAAATTAATGTCAGGAACTAAAAAAAATAATTTTTGAGGGACTAAAAACATAGAAAAAATTTATGAGAAATTAAAAATAGAAATTTAGATAACATGTGGGAAAAAAACATATTTTACTCTTAAATTAATTTTATCTACCTTCCCATACTTTATTGTCCTTATTAATTTATTGCAAGGGAATGGATCATTGACTTCAGATACGTGTAGTGAGAGTCTGGAATTATCATCTTTTATCATATGGTGGTAGAAAAGATACCAGTGATTTTTCTGTCATGTTGTTATTGCGTTCACATATCCAAAGTATGGAAGATGGATGGGTCACTTTTGTCGATTTCTTTTGTTGACATATGCTCACAATGAGTTGTGAGAAATCACATCGTAGAAGTAACATTAGAGTCTACTTTTTGGTTGATTCTCTGATTGATGAAATGAAATGTATCCCATCATCAAATTTCAGAAATGGTAAAGTGGGTGAGGACCATAAACTTCTAAAAAAAAAAAAAAAAAGCAGCATTTAGATGAAAAGAAAATAAGAAGAAAAAATAAAATAAATTATTCTATAATTAAAATTAATTTATGTATAAGTTAATTTATAAAAAATATTCATATTAACTTTTCTAAAAGCTCAGTTTTAATTAAAGTGATTTTAAGTTATAAAGAAACTTATTTTATTTTTTCTCTTAAAAATATTTTAACTCAAATTTACTATATTAATTTCTTCTTTTATAATTACACTAGTCTTATTTTTTACTATAATTATTAAATTTGGTTAATCCCTGAGGTCTATATTAATTCCATAATCTATTGGAGAGCAATCCATCGGTGAAGTTAGTTCTGTCGTAAACTTTGATTCGTTTGAATTAATTGAGGAAATACCGAAATAAAGTGGCATGATATTAATTGCTTTACATGAATTGTGTAACTCTAAGCATTGCTTAACTTTTTTTTTTTTTCCATTGAAGCAAATGTGTTGGAAAGCACAGTTACTTATATAAGCAACATTGCTTAACCAAATTTATACCATAAATAACATTTTTGAAGCATTGTAAGACTCATAAAGTTAAGTTAAGCACTCACCTTTAACAATCTTAGCACTAGAGTGAATTTTTATGTCAAGTGCTTAAATTTATGTGAAATTATAAAACCTACAAAATTAAGATAAATAATCCATTTAAACAACCATGCATTGTAGATGTTCTAATTAGCTACTAACAATGTCCATGTGGCTTTGTCAAAAAAAAAAAAAAAACAATGTCCATGTGGCATATATGAATACACCTACTAAAATATCTACATATTGTTATTTAGTCCCTTAAAATATTCAAATACCTATTTTTTCACAATTCACATATTTTCAATCTCTCGTTTCCTCTACAATCTTATTTTCTCCAAAAATATGTTATGTTTTTCAGACTTCGTTGGAATCTAATGACCAAAATAATGAATGTTATATAGTACATCCGGTCCTATATACTACGAATGAAAAGAGATGAAAGAAAGTGGAAAGTAAGGTTATTTGATTTAGATGAAAGATAGTGTAAAAGAGATGAAATATTTGAATTAGAGTTGTTAGGTAGGTAAGAAAACAAAAAACAAAAATTAAGCATTTATCAAATTTCTATTTTGCCCCAACTGTTATAAAAAAATTATTTCGTTTTTTTTTTGGATGAATACTTTTCATCTTTAAATGTACATGCATAAAAATTAAGAATTTGAGTAACAAAATCGATTATGCATGTAAGCATAATCGATTATGCTCACAACATAATTGATTTTGGATCTCAAATGCATGCCGAATGGGTTTGTCAATGCAATTTTGGTAGATGCTCCAGGGGGTGTTGCATTATCAATAGATGCACACATTGCTTTTTGAGGCAGAAGTAGAATAGCCAATTGGAGTAGCACCAAACAATTTGCTGTAGAGAGTCACGAGGACAAAGGTTTTTTTTTAGAATGTAAAAATTAGTCATTGGTGTACTATTCCTTTCACATATAGGCATGATAATAAAAACTGAACCTGTGGGTACCTGTTCGACCCCGCCCCGACTTTGACGGGGAAAACCTACTTTCACATGTCTTTCATCTCATTTTTTAGATGAAAGTTTCTTTGGTGGGCTCCAGTTATTTTTTGAAACTTAATTTCATGTGTCTTTTAGTTGCATCGAACAATTTTACATTATCACTTTCATTCTCTTTTAGGCCTGTTTCACTTTCATGACTCAACTTTCGATTGAAACGAACAGTGCGTAAAAGTAATAATAAAACAAACGAAACATTAATCAAGTTAACTCAAACCTAACCTAGCTACTAATCATAAACGGAAATAGACCGTGATAATGTGAAAAGAAAGTCTGACTCCAAGTTGTTAAGAATAATGTGATTGAGTTTCTCAACCCTTTACCTTAGCACTAATCAGTTCTATTTCTTGATAGAAGCTAGGAAACTTGTGACAAAAAAAAAAAAATACTAAGCATTCCAAGCCCAAAAAATTCTTATCGGACCAAACTCCGTATAAGTCCACACTTACAAAATGCCTATGGAGTAATGATATTCATTCTACTCACCCTCTTACAACTCACTTATATTTCATTTTTCTCTTTATTTCTTTTTCCCCACATCACATATTATATCTATTATTTTCTCTCTTTACTTTTTCTTTTCCTCTCTATTTGTCTCTTCCATCCACCTCAATCCACCCCAAAATGGGGTGCACGTTTATAATTTCCCATCACTATGTGGAAATATTCCGCAGCAAACCGGTGGGCCGCTTAATTTCAAAGAACTTAAATCAATTTTTGTAATAGTTGAGCCAAAAAGACTCTGACAGAGGAGCACTAACGTCTGTGTGCCCATGAGAGCTAAAAATAAACAAAAATAAATAAATAAATAAATAACGCAATCTGAGCCCAAAGAACCAAAATACAACATCAAACTAACAGATTCATGAAAATACCAACGATTATGTGAAGTGAACTCGTTTACATGAACAATCATTACGTGCAAGTGAACAAATCCATACAATAAACAAAGGAAATTTTAAGGAGAAATTGAACAAGAATCAAACCTCCCAATTCTAGAAATTCCAATTAAATTTTATCTCTTTTGTTCAGAAACTATACTCGCTTATTCCTCAACGTTTGCTCTTTTTTATTTTTTTTATTTTTTTATTCTCGTAATTAAAAACAATTCATCCAGCATCCTCCGGTCCCTTTTGTGTTTTCATTTGATCGTAAAACTCGTCTTTTATGTTAATCAATCTTCCTAAATCAATTTCTTAACCATTCCATGCGTAGATCTTTTCTTTTATTTTAAACTTTTTTATTACTTTTAAAAAGCCATGGTGAAATTTAGTGCTGACATAAGGTTCTCTTGAAGGTTGAAGATCAAGAGCAACAATATCCATCATTTTCTTGTCCTTCTATAGTTCAATTCCGTTTTATTTTCTTGCTATATATTGAATGGCGAATCCAGTTTTAATTGTGCTATCTATCCATGTACATTCAACATAAAACTTGAGCCATATAATATAAATAGAGAAGGAAAATGCCGATGCAACAACCTTTAAAGCACAGAAATTAAACACACATCCCTGTATGTATATCATATCATTGATTCATATTTCAGTACTTATCAACCACTTAAAATCAGAATTGTGTTTCCCACTAAGTGAAAGCATGTGTGGCAACACAAAATTGAAAAAAAAAAGAAAAAAACAAAACTTTTTATTAGTTATTTTCATTGAGAACCCCCAAGACCAAAGTTGGTTCCTTTATGGAATAATGTCTTTTTGGTCAACTATAGATTGTGGTGGTGGTGGTGGAGGTGAATGAAGAACAGCTTGATCACAATAACCCTCCAATATATCAGTCTCTTCATTGGTGAATCCTAGAGAGGCAACAATGTTGGGCCAGCAATCATGTCCAATCACCCTAATTGCTTCGCAGCAACCATGTCCAAGGTAAGTCTCACCGTTGAGAAAAAATGTTATAATTTCACCACTGCATGCTTGGAGTTGCCATAGTGAGTCCCAACAGTTGGAGGGTTCACCCTCAAGCTTCAACCGAACCGCAAGGCTTGAAGACGGGTTAGAGAGCGATCTGGACTCAACCATTGATGCTGATGAGACCAATGCAGTTATAGTCACCAAAGAAACAAGGATAAAGAGGTTGTTTGTGGAAGCCATTTTAGTCTTAGAAGAAAAGATGAAAATATGTGTTGGAGTGGATGGTTTTCTGGTGAAACCTTTGGTTGGGGTTTATATATAGAAAATGGAATGGGGAGTGTTTAGTAACAGTTTGTGTGGAGGATATGAAGAGTGTGAAAATAATTAATTTAATTTTTAGTGGTTACATAAGGGAATGAATGAATAAGGGAAATGGATTAGACAGGAAGAGCATGTTCATCCTGTGTACTATCGATTGAAATCAAGATTAATTTTATGAAATTTAAATGCTAATTAGTTCAATAAATGTCTCTCTTGTCTCCTTTAAAATTTGATGGGGATTTGTTAATGATCAATCAATTCGTATATTAGTCGACCTTTAGGTTCTTTGGCCATTAAGAACATATAATAACAAATAAGGGAATTATACATTTCTAAACAAAGAGTCTACAAATTCGTATTATCTTTATCTTTATATATATAAAAGTAATAGTTTTTGCATCTCCAAAAGGAAATATTTTTCTGCTTAAAAAATGAGTATTTTTGTATTTTTTTATCCAAAAATAAAATATTTTCCCGTCCAAAAGAAGGGTGTTATTGTATTTTTTTATTTTACGTCAATTTGTCAATTAATTAATTAGCATTTGAAAATTTATCAATTACATTAAAAAGTATTTACTATTCACATTTTAAATTTTTAAATTTTCAAGGAAATACTCACAGTAAGTAAATTAAATTTGATATAAAAACAAAATTAACAACAATTAATTTATTTAGTCCCTTTTATTATTATTATTATTATTATTATTATTATTATTATTATTATTATTATTATTATATATAAACATAGAGATAAAGATATTTATTATAATGATATAATTACTAAATATTAATAAATATTTAATTAATTAATTAATAATTTGTGTCATGATCCTAAATATGATTTCAATAATAGAATAATTACTATTTGTAAAATAGTAATCTAAAAATTGTAGTAATTTAAAGAGTGTGTCCAATAAAATTTCAAATGATAAGAAATCTTTGTGTTAAAGGTGAATTTTTAATTAATATATATAACAGAAAAATTAAAAAATAATATAAACATTTATATTAATTATTGAAAATTAATAATTAATAAGGAAATATAAAATATTTTTGAT
Source organism: Pueraria montana var. lobata (assembly GCA_026413185.1). Taxonomy (NCBI): domain Eukaryota; kingdom Viridiplantae; phylum Streptophyta; class Magnoliopsida; order Fabales; family Fabaceae; genus Pueraria; species Pueraria montana. The sequence goes on along the minus strand of CM048649.1, from coordinate 40,920,381 downwards.
ATTAATCGTGTTTAGATTGATTTGGAGATTAATTTGTCTGTATTAACTTTATTCTGTAATTAAATTTCTAAATATATTTGTGTCATGGATTCAAATTCAAATATAATCCACGATTACTGATAAATTTTTTGAAGAATGATTACTAATAATTAGTATAAATTAATTTTAATAAATCACTATATTGTTAGCATTTTCGAAATCAATTAATTTGATAGTAATTAGTATTTTAGTTTAATAAAATCTTTATATATAAAAAGTAAGAGTGTTGGGAAGTCAGAAGGAAACTTTTTCCCATTTAAAATAGGGGTGTTTTTATAATTTTGTTGTGTCAATTTGTCAATTAATTACCATTTGTCAATTACATTAAATTCAATTAATGGGGGGAAATTAGGCAACAAATGAGAATGTTATATGATTTTTCTCTTCTATTTAAACCTAATCTGCCATGATGTAACATCATACTCAACCTCTTTCTGCGTAAAGAAAATCTATCGGTATTTTTTTCTCTTCTATTCAAATATTTTGTTTTATTGTAAAAGTGCATAAACTAAATGCATTTTTTTTTCTTTCTGGAAAATCTTCAACGAATTTGAAGAGACGCATAGGAAAGGTGAGATCATTTTTACATTTTAAATATTTGTTTATAGTGGAAATGATTTTGTTTATTGTCTACTATTAACAGTTTCTTTGATTTAATCGGTTAACATTTTGATATTGATTTTTTATGATAATTCTTACAAGATTTGTATAGGTCATCCTTACAAGATTTTTTTGATAATATTGTCTCTCTTGAACAATATTATTTTTATTCATCCTCAATAAGGGCAAAGCTATGACTACAGAATTATGTGCAGTACGAGAATAATTACTGAACGATACAGAATTTACAACTTTGTGAAGGAAAAGTCATTGTGTGCGAGAGATCTTTGAAGTTTTGGTGGGTTGAAGACCTGTATGATCTTTATGTAACCTTCATAAGGGCTAATTAGATGGAAAGAAATCAAATGAAATATTATTTTGTTTTTATTATGCAATTTTAGAGATGAATTTGGTTTTTTATTGTAATTTGGTTTATATGTACTTATGGTTTCTATGCGTACATCTTCATAATTTTCCTTTTGATGTAGTGGTTTTGAATATAAAAATATCTTTATTTTTGTTTATGATGATATTGATTGTTACCGTATTTTGTGCTATAATGATATATTTGTCGTAATTACGAGTTTATAATTATTTCCATGAAAGGACAAAGGAAAATATGATTTATTTTAAAAATAAGTACATAAATCAACTTTATCATCAGTTTTATGATGGTCTTAAATATTTTTTATAATAAATTTGAAAATTTTAGGCATAAATCAACACATTATATATATATATATATATATATATATATATATATATATATATATATATATAAAGTTTTCTTTCCAAGGATAATTGAAATCCATCCTTTTAATAAGCACACTCTAACTTTGGGCATAAATTATGCTTTTATTGAAAAAAGGCAATCTTTTTAATTTTTTGGAAAACTCAGATTTTCCAATATTCATAAAAAAATCCTGCATAATAGGTGATGCCGAATTACTTAATTGAAATCGAACATACTCTTATTCTTTCTAAAAAAAAAACATATGCATGCTCTATTTTTTAGAAATCGCACCCATGATTTTAATTGTACCATGTTATATTAAATCACAAAAAAAAAAAAAAAATACTCATGTTCAATTTTTTATAAATCGCACTCATGATTTTAATTGTATGGCGTTATATTAAATCACACCCTTATTAATATTAAAGGCATTTCTTTATATTAAAGGTAACATGTTAAATTTTAAAAAAATTATAAATGTATTTCTTATTAATTATAAATGGAATAAACACTTAGAGGAAAATAAATAATTAACATCCATTTAGACAATTTAAATATATAAAGCCATTTTGCATAAAAAAATATAAAGACATTTATTTAACAAAGATATCATGTAATAATACACTTTAATATAATTCCATAATAAAATATATAAGAAATGAGAAATTGAAATAGAACACACTTTTATTTTTTCTATAAAAAAAAAAATACAAACACGCTAAATTTTTTTTATAAATTGCACTCATGATTTATATTGCATGGCTTTATATTAAATCACACCCTTCCTAATATTAGATCTTTATATTAACAGTAACGTACTATAGGAAAAAAAACTTCAGAAAAAATAATATTAACAGTAATATATTCAGTTTTATTTTTAATATTTGTATATTAAATTTGTATATTAAATATTAAAATTTATATTTGTATTTATTATTATCTATTATTGTTAGTAATTAGTAATATCTTTTTATTAAAGGTAACATATTCAGTATTATATTTATTATTAGTAATAACTTCCTGAATATGAGTTACTGTATTTTGATTCATTTTGATTGTTACTATATTTTGTAGTATACTGATATATTAATCTTAATTATGAGTTTATAATTGTTTCCATAAAAAGACACTGCAAAATATGATTTATTTTAAACTCAAAAAGGCCAACTCATTATATTAGTGTTAAATATACTTTTATATTTAAAAATTAAATATTAAATATTTAAACAAAGTATATTAAAAGTAATAATTTTACGTTACCCACAATAATTATAATAAATATACATTGATGGTTTTTTAAAAAAATAATATTTTTACATTAATAAAAACATATTTAAATTAATTAACTTATTCAAATTTACCAAATTAAATTATTTTAAATTAAATTTTTTAATTCAGCCTTTTTTGAATTGGGTTTTATAAATTACGGTATTTTTTTAAAAAGAAATCATACACATGTTTTTAAATTCAGACTTAACTTACCATATTAAATATATAAAATGTAACACACGGGAATCAACTTTTTTCCTAAAAATATTAGGAAAATTAATACTGAATTCCCGGGGATAAACTTATTCAATAATTTTTTTTGTCCAATCAAAATTAAGATTTCTTTTATATAATTAATATATTTAATTACATAACAAAAGTCAAATTAAATCAACATAATCACTATTATTTTCTCCACTCAAAATTAGTGTCTAAAATTTTTTTTAAGCAAACAATTAATTGTTTTTTATTTATTATCTTCCCACTTAAATAAATTATTCATGATTCTCTTATACTTGGACAAATCTTAATTTGCTTTTATACATTAATATGTATATGCCAACATATTAAAATAAAAATTATATATAAAATATAAGTCATAGGGATGAACATTTTTTTTATAAAAGCAAGTAGAAAATTTTGACTTAATTCATGGGATGAAGAAATTACCTAAAATCACATTAATATCTAAATTATCATGGTGAAATAATATTTTTATTATAATAATTTTAATTTAAATGTATTTTTTATGTTTGTCTCTTTCTTGACCTAAATTTTATTGAATGTTTTATTTTACGAACATACAAAGTATGAAAAACAATAACAAATGGGGATGAACATTTTTCAAGGCAGTATAAAGAGAAATTTAGACTTAACTTATCATATTAGATATATAAAATTTAACACATGGAGATGAATGTTTTTTTTTTATATAAAAACAAGTAGGAAAAAACACTTAATTCACGGGGACAAAATTCTTTACTAAAGATTTTTGTCCAATTAAAATTAAAATTTCTATTATTTAATTAAAATATATTTCATTACATAATAAAAATCACATTAAATCAACATAATTACTATTATTTTCTTCATGCAAAATTAGTGCCTAAAATTAATTTTTAAGCAAATAATTATTCATTTTTTATTTATTATCTTCTCGCTTAAATAACTTATCCAAGATTTCTTCTACATGGAGAAAATTTTATTTTCTTTTATACATTGATATGTATATGCCAATATATTAAAATAAAATTTATATATAAAATATAACACAAGGATGAATGTGTTTTTTAAAGCAAGTAAGAAATTTTCACTTAATTCACGGGGATGAACAACTTATCTGAAATCACATTAAAATGTAAATTATTATGGTAAAATTATATTTTTTTATTATAATAATTTTAATTTAAATGTATTTTTTATGGTTATCTCTATCCTATATTAAATAATTTATTGAATGTTTTATTTTATGAACATAAAAAGCATGAAGAAATATAACAAATGGGACTAATAGTTTCATGAAAGTATGAAGAGAAATTAACTTACCATATATAAAATATAACACACGGGGATCAAATTTTTTTTTATAAAGAAAATTTACACTGAACTTATGGGGATAAACTTATTTAGTAAATATTTTTGTCCAATCAAAATTTAAATTTCTTTTATTTAATTAATATATATTTAATTACATCATGACTATTATTTTCTCCAAGCAAAATTAGTGTCTAAAATTTTTTTAAGCAAATAATTATTCATTTTTTATTTATTATCTTCTCACTTGAATAAATTATTCATTCAATGTAATCACTATTATTTTTTCCACACAAAATTAGTGTCTAAAATTATTTTTTAGGCAAATAATTATTCATTTTTTATTTATTATCTTCTCATTTAAATAAATTATTCAACATTTTGTTTTACCTAAACAAATTTTAATTTTTTTATACATTTATATGTTTATGCCAATATATTAAAATAAAAAATTTATATAAAATATAAGACATAGGGATGAATTTTTTTTTTTATAAAAGCAAGGAAAAAATTTTCACTTAATTAACATGAATGAACAATTTTCCTGAAATCACATTAATATGTAAATTATTATGGTGAAATTATATTTTTTATTATAAATAATTTTAATTTAAATGTATTTTTTATTACTGTTTCTTTTCCGACTTAAAAATTTATTGAATATTTTATTTTACAAACATAAAAGTATGAAAAAATAGCAATTGGAGATGAATATTTTTTTATGAAAATACGAAGAGAAATTTAAACTTAATTTACTATATTAGATATATAAAATATAACACAGGGATGAATATTTTTTTATAAAAATAATTAGAAAATTTTACAGTGAATTCATGGGGATAAAATTTTTTTACTTAAGATTTTTCTCCAATCAAAATTAAAATTTGTTTTACATAATTAATATTTATTTAATTACATATAAAAAATTCAATTAAATCAACCTAATGACAATTATTTTCTTCTCGCAAAATTAGTTTCTAAAATTATTTTTTAAGCAATTAATTATTCATTTTTTATTTATTATCTTCTCACTTAAATAAATTATTTAGGATTAAATTTTGATTTTATTTTATACATTAATATGTATATGACAATATATTAAAATAAAAATTATATATAAAAATATAGCACATAAGGATATTTTTTTTATGAAAGCAAGTAAAAAATCTCTACTTAATTCATAGATATAAACAATTTACCTAAAATCACATTAATATCTAAATTATTGTGGTGTAATTATTATTTTTTATTTTAATAATTTTAATTTAAATGTTTTTTTGGCTTTCTCTTTTGTAATTTAAATAATTTATTGAATGTTTTATTTAATGAACATAAAAAGTATGAAGATAAATATTTTTTTACGAAAGTATGAAGAAAAAAATATAATAAATTACATTACATACAATACAAAATCTAAATAAAAATTCTTAAACATTATGTTTATCTCATGTAACGCACGGGTCAAAATCTAGTATTATATATTACGATTATTCACAAATATGGGATAGGATCCGTTTACACGAAGTGTAAGTTTAAAGACTTACACCAAATCTATACCGTTAATAAAAGTTAATCATACGGTTTATAACATCTTAATAAATATGACAACTTTATCATATTTCATGACAATCAATTAGTTAATTTTAATCGATCAATTAGATCATTTCATTGATTTGATTTTCTTGATTAATTATTTACAAAAATTATTCACAAATTAATATTTTCTACCCATTTTTTGTGCAATAAATTCTATATTTATTTTTCTCTATTTATTATATATACATAACAAATAAAAAATATAATTGTATGATTCATTAAGAATCAATACACGCTGCCATTATTTTACAAATTTAAAGAGAATTAACAATTTGAATGTAACAAAATAAGTTATGTTAAAATAATAATTAAAGATATTTTTATCATGTATGTTTTATTTTTCATTATATATATAGTTAAATAGATTCTGATGATTTATTAATAATTAATTCCTTTTTAAAATTAATTATATGAAAATAAAGCATGGAATTGAAAAGTTTTAGAAAGTGTATATTTATTGAAATATATTATTAGTTAAGAATAAAAAATTAAAATAAATAGATACGAACATAATGTTTTTACAATAAAATGCATAAAATAAAAATTCAAGATAATAAAATTTATAAATAAGTTTAAAATGTAATTTGTAATTCTATCATATTAATTTTTTTAATATAGTGTATTGATTCTTAATGAGTCAGAAATAATTGTATTGATTCTTAATACAATAGCAATGTGTATTGGTTCTTAACAAATCATAAAAAAAAAATTGTTGCTATGCAAATAATAAATAGAGACAAATAAACATATACTTTATTACATGAAAAATTAGTAAAAAAATATATTAATTCTTCAACAATTTTTATAAATAATTAATACAGAAAATCAAATCAATTAATTAAATCAATCAAATGATCTAACTGATCGATTAAACCTAACTAATTGATTGTCATAAAATATGATAAAGCTACCATATTTATTAAGATAAACCGTAGGATTAACTTATATTAACAGTGTAGATTTGGTGTAAATCATTTAGACTTATACCTGGTGTAAACAGATCCTATCTCCACACACACACACACATATATTTATATATCGTCTATATCTATCTATCTATATACATATTTCATAAAAAAATCCACTGTAATTGTTATGTCATTTTTAAAAAATTATTAATTTAATTTATTATTTATATGTTTATGTTTTATTAACTTTTCATTTTTCTCATTTATATCTTAGTTAACTTTTTACATTTCTACTATTTTTATTTTTTATTATAAATTTATTAGTTATTTCTATCCTTAACTTTCAAAACATGTAGCAATCACAAAAAATATTAAACTTTGATTGCTATTCACCACAAAAAACAATAGTAAAAAAATTTAATAATTTTTAAATGAATTAAAAATGAATATTTTATTACATGTAATAAAGAAAAACAAAGAATATACATTAGCAAGGGTGAAACTTTTGATACTCCAATATACATATTTACACATATACATATTTACACTTCTAATTTATTTACTTTCATTCAATTTTTTTTTTTGAATAAGCTGAAGGATTAAGCATCACAATGAGAACAAATAATCCCAACTAGGTTGGCATCACTACACTTCTAATTTATTTACTTTCATTCAATTTTTTTAATTTTACGTAGTTTATCTTTTAAACAAAATTCAAAATCAGTATATCTCTCTTAAAAAAAAATATTCTTATTGACAGACATTTTTACCAAAAAAATCACGAATTAAAGATAATATTTTTTATTTGTAAGAATTTTGACATTAGTTGATTGTTGTTTTATAAGGTCATTTAGTTTTAGTAGTAACACTAGTAGTGTAATATTTGATTTAAATATGGTTTTAATTTTTATAAAATAAGTGAGTTTTGATTTTGATTTATTTAAAAAATATATTTTATCTCTCTAAAATTTGAAATCACTATTCTTGGTCTCTAGCTACAGAAATGAGTGAAATTTAATATTAGTCTCTATAAAATATTTTTATTTGATTTTCATTTTTTCAAAATTTGAAATTATTTTTTTTGTCCCTAATTCATTTTATATAAGGTAGATAAATAGCATTAGTTATAGGTATCTAGAAAATATTTAGATGTGTCACATGTTGACATCATACAAGACACACTAGTGGCGGTCACATATAATGAGTGTCACATGACAACAATGACAAAAAAAAATAATGACTTCATATTTTTTTTATGGATGAAAACTAAAGAATTTTTTTTATAAGAACCAAAATTAAAACTTTTTCATTTTATAGAGACTAAAAGTATATTTAAGTCTATAATATTTTAATGGGTTATCTTCTACAGTTGTTTTCTTCATTAATTTTTATTTTATTTTCTAAAATTACATTCAAAGTTTTTATAAATAAAAAATAATTTCATTATCTTAATTTTTAAAATATGAAATAGAAAGAGAACACACAAGAAGGTGAGAGTTGAATATTGTGCGTTGTGTATTTTGAAAACCATTTTCGCAAACAAAAAGGTTTTCTTTCATTCAAAACACTTTTGTAAATAGACTGTCCAGGACCACAAATGTAAAATGCATGTGAAAGATAAAAAAGGATAAGGAGAGAAAGCATACAAGGATTTATCCTAGTTCATTCTATAACAAAAGCTACCTCCAGTCCTTTCTAGTTGAAGGATTTTCAACAAGCAAAACAACACCAAATATTTTATTAAGTTTCTTTAGGCTTTACAACAACCGTTATCTTAACTCAAGATAACATTACATAAATATTCTTTTTCACTAAGTCTCTTCCAATTTGATACTATAGAAAGTTCTCTTTATTTTTTATTCTCGATAACAAAGAAAAATGCAAAAAATAAAGATTGAAGTAACATCCAAAATGATCAAGATGTGTTTCCTTTTGGGAGACTTGCTTTCTTGCATAGATTTTCTTGAGCAACAGTATCCTCTCATATTACAATCACATTACTTTATCATATATTATTGTTTTCTTTATTAATAGGTTAAATTACTTTTTTGTCCTCTAATTTATTTTTTAGGTTCGATTTGGTCCTCTTATTATTTTAAGATTCAATTAGGTCATCTTTTTCTAAAAATTGTTCAATTAGGTCCTTTACTTTTAAAAGGTTCAATTAGGTCATTTATTTTTTTAAAATGGGTTCAATTTGATTATGACTTGATAAATAATATTAATAGAATGTTATTACTTATTTGATTATGACTTGGTAAATAATATTAATAAGATGCCTTTCTTTCTTTTTATTTTTTTACAAAAGTGATCTCCCTACAAGATGGTGGTGCTAGCTCAACCTATGTTACTCTTGATGAGGATTGAAGTAAGTTTACTTTCATTGATTAGTATCTTGTAGTTAACAAACATAATTACTTGTCTGTGGGTAAATTTAGGATGTTGTGAGCATGACTGAGAAAAGGAATTTATTTTTTAAGGACGTTGTTTGTAACAACTCTTTGAAATTGTTGTTTGAGTTAGCTTATTAATGTGGATAATTAGGTGGTTTATAGCATGACTATTGTGATTGCCTTTGATTCATTTTTGGGGTTTTACTTCTCAGTTGTCCTTCTTTGTTCTCTCTTATTTTGAAACAAGATTATTAGATAATGGATGGGTGGCTTTTGTCTCTTTTTGTGCATTGTTTCTTTATATATGGCTGGAAGAACCTTGCTATGCTTCAAATCAGCAAGCATCAGTGATATCTTATTGAACTATGTTTTCTGATTTGAGGCTTGAGAGGATGATCCAAATTTAGTTAACTGGCATAAGATATGGAATGAAAGTAGGAGTTATTTGATTTAACTGTTAACTTGATATTTAGAATGATTGTGAAAGACCTTTAACAATATATAAAGCCTAGTCCATAATATCATAAATGTCGCATCAATTGTGATTAATTTACACTCACTTTATGAGCAATGTATATTATCAAGACATTCTTGGGGTTTAAGAGTTGTAAGTAATATAGGCTAAGTTCTAAATTAGCTACTTACTTGGCTTACTAGGCAATTCCACTGTATTAGAAAGTTATTAAGTAATTATGTTTATATAAATTTTAGATTAGGCTATTATATGTTATGATTTGACAAAGTCACAATGAGTGTGAGAGTGCGACAAACTTCTAGAAGGCACTTCCTGTCAGATTGTTATTTTTGGTGTTTTGAAGGAGGAAACTCCTTGTCAGAAAAAATCCTCTGGTTGTTGATGATGTTTGTTTACACTCAAATATGATCTAAAAATCATATTAGTTCTATAATTTATCTAAAATTCGATGTGTTTATTTCTTAGTCCAAAAGCAAGTTTGAAGCTCATTAGATTATTAGCCATGACCTTTGATTGATAAGTGAAGAGGCGTTTCATTCAGGCTGTAATAGTTATTAGGATAATGTGTTTTGTCATCTTATCTGTATGTAGATTCGTTAATTGGTTGTATTTTGTTGTGAACTGCTTGAGAGTTATATAATGCATGGTTCAACTTGATATTTAGAATCTTTGAATGGAAAATGTCACATCTTCCACTCTTCTCTTATGTACACTAAAAAGGATGTAATGATGATTTGCATCAATTCTAGTTGTTGATAGTACATCACATTTATTACAACTAGATTACTGCCTGTAAATTTAAAAGGGTGGGTGAGAAATCATGTATGTGAAATGGTTTTGTTAGAGGATTTACTTTGCCAAGTTTTGATGGAAAATGTACAATTTTCTTATGACATCAGTGAGTGTGTCCTTCTCTTACATAATTGTGCTTTCTAATGAATTCTTTTCATTATAATTTGACAGGGTTTTGCATGCCTTGTATGAAAGAGTAGTGGCTTGGAAGGTGTTGAATGAAAAAGAGAATGCTCAATTGCTCATTGTATTTGCTTTATGTGTATGAACTAGTCTTTTTTTTTTATGTATGATATGATATTAGGGATTAGGATTCAGAGTGTTAAAAATGAACACTCTTATGAGACTTCTTTGTTGCTTGGTTTTGTTGTATTTGCTGCTAATCTGGATAGCCTACTACATATGCACTACACATATTTGTAACTTCACCTGTGCTTATATTACATATGCTTTTCTTATAGGGTATGTAGTCATGGATTTAGTATGTTTTTCTTTTATGATAAAATTTATGTGTACTTCTTTGAGTACTTCTTTGGTTTGGGGGGGGGGGGGGGGGGGGGGCGGGGCGAGAGAGTGACATTGATTTAGAATAAATAACTAAACAATTGTTGTGTGCATGTGTAACCTCGTAAAATAAATGAAGCGAATAATATATCATATATCAAACCATCTATCCCATACACTTATCCTAAGACAACATTCGTATTTCATTACAAAAGTATTACAAGTAATTGTCTCACTTTGGACTATGACTAAAAAATAACTTGCCACCTTCAATCAACATTCGGAAACCAAAATGGCATTCAAAAGTCCAAACCTCAAGGATTACAACAATGCATTGTTGGCCGAACTAGTTAAAATTTTATTACCAATTTAAATCTTATTTCTTTTTTCAAAATTGGTTAAAAACTAGTTATATAGCCAGTTATTTATCCACAACTGGCTATATAATTGGTTTTAGATATAACCAATTATATAACTAGTTATACATTCATAATTGGTTATATAACTAGTTTTTAAAAACAATAATCAGTTATACCAAACCATAACTAGTTATAGAAAACTAGTTATGGTTATGGTTATAATAACCATTTATAATTCAATTATTTAATAGTTATGGTTATGATTATTTGAATAACCAAACCATGAGCACTCCTAGCTGCCACTCTATCTAATCCCAAGATCTTTAATTAATCTCGAACCAGAAAATCATGATTAGGAACCAAACTATCATACGAAACCAAGTGGATCATGTGACAAAATCACAATAGATGGCTCATGCAATAATTGCCATAGTCATACGAAGGCCATGTCCACAAACAAATTTAAGTTGCTTTTACACATGACAAAGGAACATTACACCAACATGACAATGCATATGAAACCCCCTCTCTATTCAAAACAGAGGCGGACCTACGTTGGTCCTCAAGGCCTTAGCCCCCCTAATTCTTTTAATATTATATTATTATTTTAAAATTAGAATAATTATTTTTATTTTGGGATGAATATAATGTTATTTAAATGTCTTTTATTTCTTTCTTTTTTTAAAATATTTCATTCACTTTTATAATTTTTATTGTCAAGATAATAATATTTTTTAAATAAATATTATAATTATATTTTTCATGGTCTTCATTGTGAAGATAATTACATTCTTTTTTTAGATAAAATATTTGAGTATAATTTTTCACTTTTTAATATTTTTCTTTTTATAATTCATTATTTTTATTTTAAATACTATAAATCATTACATTTGCAATCAAACAATTTTATTAGCATGCAATCCCTTTATGTTTATTTAATTATAATTTATATGAAAATTAAAGACTATTTATTAACTTTCACCAATTGGACACGTTAACAAATACTATATAAGTATTTGACAGTTTGAGTAGTTATTTTTTTTTATCCGTAGGAATTGAAGACAGTACTAGGGGATTTACAACACTCACGCACCCTATTCAACCAACTGAGTTAGACTCCCTAGATATAGTTTGAGTAGTTATGAGATAAAAACAAATATTCTCTTTTTTTAACACTATTCTTTGTATATTTTTTAGTCCATATGTTTAGATATGTTGCCTGTAAATTTTGGAGAAGCAAACTATTGGATTCACCTTGGTTTGCCAAAATTTACTTTCACAACAATGATTATTATCATGAGACAACTTTCTTCTTTTCTTATTACTACTCAACAATTTATACGAAAAATTTTCTTATAGCTATGGGTTATTATTGTCATAAAAGATCATCTGATAAGTAACATTTAATTTGATTTAATAAATTTTTGGAACATTATTAATAGGACCTTTTCCTAAAACTTTATGATTAATGTAAATAATATTTTTTATTATAAAATTTATTAAAGTTCTTAATGGCATGTGAAATTGATAATTGACATGTATATATATATTTTTTAAAATGTTTAGTTTATCTTATATGTAAATATATTTTTTATTAATATTTTAATAAATTATTAATTTAATTAATGCTTTGAAATATATAATTATAAAATTTTGGTATAAAAATTATTGTATTGAACAAAATTTAAATTTAATGGTTGGCTCCCACTACCTTCTTAGTGTGGGTCCGCCCTTGTTTGAAATCCATTTCCATGATAAAATTTTAATTACCTCTGTCATCTTAGAAATATCTGTTTCTTGGTTGCAAAAACCGTTGAGTTTCTGTTTTTCCAAATAACTCAAAGCACTGCAGATTAGAAAAAGAGGGTTCATTTATTGGGAAAAAAATGAATGTAACAATATATATAAAAAAAAGTTTGAATCATTATATTCTACTTAATACCTATGTGATTGATTTTAAATTTGAAGTGTAAAATGAGTTTATATATGTCAAGGGTGATTGAAGTTGAAGTCAGTTTATGTTAGTTTTCTAGCTCCAAGGTATGATTAGAAATTTTTTCGAATGTAGACTTGTGTTTGTGTAAAAGAAGATCCTTTTGGTGTTACTCACAAACTAAAGCAAGAAAAATATGGATGCATAGAGCTTAAAACTCCCTTTAAATTCTACGATGAATAGAAATCTGCATAGAAACTAAGAAATCATTCTTTAGTAGGAGAAGAATAAGAAATGTTATAAAAAATGGGAGGATTTGAAACTCTTTTGATGTTACTCAAGTACTAATTAAAACAAGGAAAAAAAATGTTGGTTAATGCATTAAAGTGTAAACTGGGTTAATAGTACCTGCTTAAGAAATTTTAGTTATTTGTAAAAATAGATATTCACTCTCTATTGGAATTTCATTTCACCCAGTTATTCACCAATCTCATTGTACCCATGTTTTTTTTTTATATTAATTTCCTATTAGCGAATTTGTAATAACCAAACTGTGTTGTGCCTTTTGATAGTAGTGGCAAGAGTTTCAATTTTGCTATTGGGATAGGTTTAACTATTATTATGAAATGCCTAAAGAAGTATTATTAGGTGCATTATTTATGTTTTTAATTTTATTCACAATTCATAGTAAATAAATTTTGAAATGAATTGTGTAATACAAAAAAAACAATAATAAACTAATAAAACAAATATAATTAATAAATATTATTTTTCGTATTGACATGGACAATATAACTAGATAAATAAAAAATGTGTAGCACCAAATAATAAGAATAATAAAATATAAAGTTAAATATGATTAAAAAATAGTTTAATGGTGATATACTAATAGTGTAAAACTATTTTACATTGTTAACCAATAACAAATTATTGTTAGTATGACTTTTAAGGTGGTTATTGTAAAAGTCAACAAACTTACCATACATAATGAGTTGTGATTGGATGATAGTGTAAAACTTTTTTACAGTATCAATACGTCACCTATTTTCTCTTAAAAAAATATGAACTGATTTTTATAATTAATATTATATTAAGCAGGATTACAATAAAGGACCTGACTAGTGATAATACATTCTTGCCTTTTTAGGATTAGCCCTACTACAAAAAAGACCTTTAGCATCGGTTATATAAGCCCTTTAACATCAGTTTAAAACTTATGTTGTATCGAACGATGTTGAAAGTGCAAAACTTTCAACATCGATTTTTCAAACAATGTGGAAAACACCTTTTTACTAGGTACATTTTACATCGGTTCTAAGTAGAATCGACGTAAAATGTTATTTTTTTAAAAAAAATACTAGTTTTTATTTTAGTATAGGCCTATAATTATATATATTACTCTGTCAGCTAGAATGCATGCTCCAAAATATGCTATCGTAAATCAAAAGTCTAATTAGACCATAAATCCGCCCGTGTCATCCAAAGTAGTCAATATACACTCATCATTAATTTTGCAAGCAACATTTAACACTTAACCAAGTCGATGCAAATATATATGGCCTATACCAAAGCATCATGTATATATAAATATCATACAGAAGATACAATTTTTATAATGAAAAAAGCTTTTAATTTAGTTACCAAGAAGACCGGTTGGAAGATCCTAGGTGCTTTGTACAACATTGCCAAACCCAAATGTTTTGGTAATACTCTTGGAATATATGGACACTTTCACGTGACATCTTGAATGATATATCTGACATCTTGGCACCCTGGAAATCTATCAGCCAAGCCAACAGTTTTTGGAGTTATGTAGTACAAATAAAGACGACAAGTGAAATCAAAACGTACATGGATGATATTGCTCTTAAAAATTGTCAATAAATCGAATTCTAACCAACTACCCATCAATTTCAAAGCAGAGTAATAAAGTCTTAAAATTCAAGGGTGTTTTCTACGAGTGAAAATGAAAAATAATGAGGTAGCTGGCCACAATGTATATCCGAACATACATCCCTATTCTCATTCTTCCATTTTCACTCATTCCAATAGCTGAGTTTACACCCCTCGTTAAATTAAACAAGATAAAAAGATTGAAAGTGATTCTCAGAAGATCCTGAATTCAGCCAATTGCCAAAGCAATTGATCAAACACTTAAAAACTGATCGAAAAAGCAAAGAAAATATAACACTTAAAAAACTATTCAATTCACATTGCACCAATAAAAAAAAATCAAGAAATCAGAATGTGTTCCAGAATAAAGAAATTTATAAATATCAATCAAGGTGATATGTGTGCATGTACAAGAAAAAACACATTGTTTTTATATGGGAGATAGCTAACCTTTAATTGTAAAAGTGGTGTGCATCCATTTCGTATAGATGAAACAAAACCTTGGGGAGTCTCCATAGTCAACAAATAGGAAAAAAAATGAATTAATCTAATATTAAAATTAAAATACTATAGACATTAAAAAAAATTAGAATTAAAAAAAAATAGAAAGGCCAAGGCCTAAACTTATATATATATATATATATATATATATATATATATACCACTTACTCCAAAAGTAAGTATAAGAGACTTACTCTTCATCCTCATCATTCATTCTCATGAAATCTAATGGTTAAGATTAGTTAGTCATTACAACCATTAGATTTCAAGAAAATGAATAGTGAGAATGAAGAATAAATCTCTTATACTTACTCTTGGAGTAAGTGATCCCTCCTCTATATATACGTTACAGTGGCATAAAATATGAACAAATTAAAAAGTAGCTAAAAAAGAAATAATAGTTAATGTTAAAAGAAGAAAAATATGCTTATACACACACACACACACACACCTCTTAGTGATGATCATGTTGACTCCAACGTTCTTTGAGCCCATCCAAATTCTTATATGAATCATGCTGAAAAAGAAATAAGTAATTGTTAAAAAGTATAGGGAAAAAAAAAACTCATTGATGCAGAGTTTCTAGACAAAGAAATATTATAGTATTAAAAGAAGAAAAAATACAAGAGCTTGGAAGTAATTTTTTGGTCTATCTCCATGCTTCAAACATCATCCACCGTGATGTTAAAACCAATAATTTACTTGACATTAATTTTTTTGGTTAAGGTAGCAGACTTATAACATTAAAAATTGGAGTAGTAAGATTTGGACGGATACTAATGTTTGATGACTTGATATCCATGTGAATGATCCGAGGGTTGCCTGAAATGTGCACAACATTCAATAGCATCAATAATAATACAACATCTAGGCATTATCCTGCTAGATGAGTTAGCTACCTACATCAATTGATGCCATTATGCTGTAACATTGAACCATGTCATAGTCTATGCTGGCTGCTAACTACCTAACACAACTTTCGCAATTATAACTCAGGTTAAAAACATATATAATCTGATAAAAGAAAATCACAGGTCACTCACTTTACTAGTCGTGGATCTTTCACAAACTCTAGAGATAAATCCATGTGTTTCTTTAGATCTAAGTCCAGATACTCAAAAATCAGATACAGTAACTTCTCATTGTGCACTACATCCTGCAACATGTTATCCACACCACCACCAAGCATAACTCAACAATGAATTGACAAAGAGGCAGAATAAGATTAATTAAGAACACCACATAACAAAGCAACACTAAAATATAGTCATGCTTTTCATCATGGCCAATAATATGCCAGGATTGCTAGAATTTAGTAAGACCAAAAGCAGGACTAAAAATTTCCAGGGAAATTGTGTACACATCCAGGGAAAGAGATGAAGTTAACTTGGCAAATCTTGCCATGAAATAAATTCAGTTTTTAGTTCCTGAAACTCTATTAAATAATTAAAAATAATAGGGTTCAAACTTTGTTCGGGACTAAAATCCGAATTTTAAAAAGTTTATGGACCTTGACCGGTCAAAATTTTGTTCAGGAATTAAAAATTGAATTTTTAAAAAGTTAAAGAACCTCGACCAGTCAAAATTTTGTTCAGGGACTAAAAACCGAATTTTGAAAAAATTTAGGGACTAAAAACTTAATTAACCATTTATTTTATTGATAAAAATATATTTTTGGAGTATTCTTGATTTTAATTTTTTAATTAATTTTAAACTCTTATAAATTTTAATAATTTTGAATGAGAAAAAAACTCTTGTAATTTTTATTTATAGATTAATTATTTTAACAACATTGTTTAGTGTCAATTATTATATTTTTTATATTATATTCTACTTATAATCTTATATTATATTTTAAAATATTTCTAATCAATATTGAAATAAAACAAGAATAACATACACTTAAGTAGACATCATACTTTCATTATGTTTACTAGTGTAATGGTTAAAATATCTTAAAGTACAATGTTAAAATAATAAAATAAATAATATAAATATTATAATGATTAAAATAAATTGTATAAATGAACTGAAAGGGTCTAGTTTAGTTGGTTAAGCAAGGTGTGTGAGTTGTTGTAAATCCCTTAGTACCTGTCTTTGATTCCTACGGCTAAAAAAATTGTATAAATGAGTGGAATGAAAGAAACAAAAAATATAAAATCCTATCTTATTTATATAAGGGTAAAAAAGGAAATTTAATAAATATTTTAAGGACAAAAATTAAATAAAATATACGAAGTTAGCTAAAAGCTAGAAGCTAATGTTTTAAAAAAATGTGTCTCCAAAAATATTACAAGCTACTAAAAAAATTTATATACCAAAAATTATTAATAAGGTCAAACAAATTATTCAGCTACTAAAAAAAATTAAAAACTAATTGAAATGATTTGTCAGTTAGCCTTTTAATGTTTGAAGTGTAACAATTAAGTTCATTTTCTTAACAGTTGTAACCAAGTTTTTTACTTTTTTTGGGGCATTCTCGTAATGAAGTCATTCTATGAAACTTTGAAATTTTTATCTAAATATGTTAAATCATTTTTAATCATCTTTCAATTAAAATTCACCAATCAGAATATTGTATTTTATTCAAATTTAAAAATATCTTAAAATTTACCATTTTCAAAACGTTAACCTCACTTGCTACAAAATCTTTCAAATTTCAAACTATTTGAGTAGAAATAAGGATTTGAGAGCTTTTGTGATGTAATTATGTTATGGATTGGATCCATTTCAGCATCAAACAAAGAATTTAGGTTTTCAAAAGAAAGGGAAAAAATGGAATTAAGGCAGGAGATAAAGAATAATGCCACAGTTCATTGAAAATTGATAAGTTAAGAAAGATTTGTCACTTTAAATTATGAAATTCATTAATAAGAATCAATAGTAGTTCATATGAATCTAAATAGAGTTTCTCTTATAAGCATATAGCTCCATTCAACAAATGAGTCAAAGGTTTTTACATAAGTCAACAATTGACTACAGATACTATGAACCTAAGACTACTCAACCCATTTCTAAAAAAAAGGCCCAACACACTAGTTAATGATATCAAACAGGCACCTATGACAAAAGCCTAGCATGGTGTCACACACAAGCCCAATTATAGGATAAAAAAAAAAAGCTAATTAAAAGGCCTAAACTCCAATACAAGTATGCAAATGTTATTAATCTTACCTCCCTTTCTTTTTTTATATTTGTTATTATCCAAAATGCCCTTTTATTCATGCCTCCCCCAATTATCCAAACTTTCTACCCCTGTACATTGCTAATGGCGAAGGCAACAAGGAACTCTCATGCACCAGCACTGTATTCTCTCGCGGTTATACTGTTCAACGAAAGCGGTGGCGTGAAAAATGACAAGAACCTTCGAGCGTGATAAATCGACGTGCAGTGCGAGCTTGGTCATTGCCTGCAAGACGGTTACAACGTTAAGCAGAAAGTATTGAAAGGATGATGCTTTTTGATCAGTTTGTTGGCTGCTGCACTATATACAATGCATTAATTTTTAGATAATGGGGTGGTAGGTAGGGATGGCAAAGTTTACTCAGATTCTACAGAAATCCGCAAAAATATCCACAAGCGGGTATGGTTACGGATATTATAGTACCCGCCTCGTCCTGTCCCGCTCTGCACCTACCATATATATATATATAATTAAAATAACTTAAATAAATAATTATGTTATATATATACTTTTCTGTAAAAAAAAATAATTTTATATTTTCCATAAACTAACACTAATAGTAAAAGATTTATGTTATAACTTACAATAATTTTATATTTTATATTTTAAATATTATGTGTGGATGCTTTTAATGTTAAGTTTGAATTATTTAAGCGTGAATATTCAATTTATTTGTAATAATTTTTTAATTAATATTTTTATAGTTTAAATGCAATTTTGGTTCATCTATTTTGCACAATCTGCAATTTTGGTCCCCCTATTTTAAAATAGAGACGTTTAGTCTCCCAATTTTGTAAAATATGTAATTTTGGTCATTCCATCAAATTGAAAGCGTTGACTATTAATATATTAACGTTAACCTTAACGTGGTCCAAATATAGTGACGTGACACGAGATTATTTATTTAGTTTTTAATTATTTTAAATACTGAGTAGAATAATTGATGAAAAATATATTTTAAAAAAAGATAATATCATTTATTTGACTACAATGTGCCTTGTACTTCAACAATGTAGAACTAGTTTAAAATAAATGATTAAGACTTGTGATTTCTATTTTAGGACTCACGACTATCCCAACCATTAAAATCGACTTGACATGTGCTCTAGTGACGTAGATAAACAAATAATTATTACTCAATATTTAAAAAATTAAAAAATAAATAAATAATTTCCTGTCACATCACTATATTTGGGTCACGTCAAGGTCAACGTTAATCTTTTAATTGTTAATGCTTTCAATTTGATTAAAGGACCAAAATTACGGATTTTACAAAATTGGGGGACTAAATGTCTCTATAGAAGGACCAAGATTGCTAATTGTGCAAAATAGGAGACTAAATGTCTCTATAGGATGACTAAAATTGCGGATTGTGCAAAATAGGAGGACTAAAATTACATTTAAGCCTTTTTTTATTGATTTATTAACTTCATACATAAGTAAAGTGCGGGTAGTGAGTGCGGATATGGGTATATAGGTACCCAGTGGATACGGAGATGGGGATTAAAGTTGTTACCCGCGCGGGTATGGGGCCCGGTACGGGTATTTTTTTCAAACGCGGGTATGTGGATGAGTATTATAGGACCCTACCCAGACCTTACCCATTGCTATCCCTAGTGGTAGGTTTATTTAAAACATGGCTTGGAGGTATTTTGGAGTGGACGAGGTGGGTATAAATATGGAATCTGGTTGCTCCGGTTTGCTGCAATAGGAGATGATAATTTAAATGTCTTGATGAACTTGCCAATACACATAAATTTTCTTATATGCAGTGTACTGCTGTCTTATTTTGTTTCACAGTTCGGATACCTTCTTGATGGTGTGTAGGGTCTGGTGTTTATTTTGATGTATTTAAATTACACTCAGTACATTCAACTTTCTAGCACATCTTGTGCTGTTAAATAATATTACCTCCGATCCAATATATAAGACAAATACCTAATTCATTAAAATCAATAAAAGTGATTAAATTAGTTAATTTGTCATCAATTTTAATTTTATTCCAAGACTATCCATGAATTAAATGATTTAAAAGGTGGTTATTTTTCAAAAGATAGTTTTTTCAACCAATGAGTATATCTTGTTTTGTTGATAGCTCAGTAAATACATCCACTTTCATGAAAAAATGAGTCTATATCATTATTAGACCTCAATAAATTAAGGATAAAAAGGAAATTTAGCAATAAATACATTTAAAAGTAATCATATGTTTCTTATAATTAGGACCAAGAAAATATTGGTTTTTATTTCTTATATATAGGATCGGAGGTAGTATTTCTTAGCCAATAAAAAAAAAGATCAGCCCCTCCTAAATTGGATGTAAGAGGAGACAGTCTAGCACGGATTGCCCAAGGCAATAGTTCTACCAAACTCGGTTCATACATACATCTCATGGTGAAAAAACTGGGATGGAAAATCACTTTGAAAAATCGAAGGAGATGGTAAATCAAAAGAGTTCAATTCCGCATCGAATAGAGGAGCAACTGGATGAGCTTTAAGCGTTTGATTGAGATAACAATTTCTATTAGTCAAAGCAAATATAAGTCAAGATGATACTGATATATATCTAGTTTTCATGCTTCTCAGTGGTGCAGTTTTTTTCCTTTTAAAGGTACATGCGTTTAGTAAATATTCGCAGGAATATATTCATGGTTAAGAATGGGCTCCTCTCTAATGTTGTGATAGGAATACATTTATGCGTTGAACTTAATGACCACGAGAGAGTACAGTGTCGGCGCGTGAGTTCATCGTTGCCTTCACCATTAGCAACGCACAGAGGTAGGAAATTTGGATAATTAGGGGAGCTATGAATACAAGGGTATTTTGGATAATAACAAATATAAAAAAAGAAAGGGAGATAAGAATAACATTAGCCTACAAGTAAACTAAGGCCCAACCGAGGGGGTCTAGTTCAGTTGGTTGAGCAAGGTGTGTGAATTGTTGTAAACCCCCGGTACCTGTCTTCGATTCCGACGGATAAAAAAAAAAAAAAAAAAACTAAAGCCCAACAAGGGTCCAATACAAAATTACACAATATCCCTAATCTAAGATAAAAAGCTTGAAGCTTTCTCCTTAGTCCTTCTCCTCTAACAAGCATAAAGCTTCATTCAACATATGAGTCCAAGGTTTTTTTACACAAGTAAACAATTAACTAGTTATACTATAGACCTAAGACTACTAGGCCCATTCCTATATATATAAAAAAAAAAAAAGTCGAAACACAAGCTAATGATATCAAATAGGCACCTATGTGTTGTGCACCGAGGGAGATTAAATACCGAGGAAATCTTCAAATTTGAGCCACGAGTACATCACATAAGCGAACTTGACACCACCTTCAACCAAAAACCTTAAGGCGTTAGGTTTGCGGGTCTTCCTCACTTATATCTTACTAAACTTGTCCATTCCTATCCAATGTGGGACTTCACCTTCACACTTGGACTCAAACAATCTCCCCCTCGAGTGTGAGTCTCTTCCACATGGTAGCTCCCCTTCAACCGGAAGCCATTTTCATCGCGAGTATTCAATGATGGCGCCTTTAGAGCTTAACCATGCTCTAGTACCTTGAGCCGCGGTTCCACCGTTCCACGGTGCGGGACACGCCGCCTGGCCTCCATGTATGGACCCACCGCCAAGAAGACTTTCGTTACAAGGGATCCCTATGTCCATGCCCGATGGATCCATCGGCAATCCATCTTACTCGTCCGAGCTGGTCACCAAGTCGAATCATCGGCTTAGATACCAATTGTTGTGCACCGAGGGGGATTAAACACCGGAGAGATCTTTACCGATGGGCCACAAACACACCACATAAGCGGATCTGACACCACCTTCAACCCAAAATCTTAAGGCATTAGGTTTGTGGATCTTCCTCACTTATATGTTACTCAACTTGCCCACTCCTATTCAATGTGGGACTTCACTTTTACGCTTGAACTCCAACACTATGATATAAGCTTAGATGGCATCACACACATGCCCAATTAGGGTCCAAGAACAACAAGCTAATTAAAAAGGCTAAGGGTCCGTTTAATTTGCTAAAAATCGTGGTACTGGAACAACTGTTTCATGTTTGATTTTAAAAAATGTTCACGGGACAGCACAAATGGAATAGAGATGGACAACACACAAAACTTCAATTTTTTGTTACTCAGTAAACCACCATGCAACTTTTTGTTCCAGGTACAAAATGCACAAAGACAAAATTACCCACATTTTTTCCCCCACTCTCTCTTTTCTTTCTCCCACTTCTCCCATTTTTTTCTCTCTTGCTTTCACTCTCATTTAAAAACAATATCAGTGGTGCATAAAAAAAAAAAAAAAAAACTAACTAGATTTGATTTTGTTTCACTGTGCATGCGGTTATTGAATTCTCGTTCCCGTTTTTCCTCGACCTGCTACCTTGGAGAAGGAAACGTCATTTAAACATGACATCCTTCAAATCCATATTATGGCAAGGAAAAACAACTATATAATATATTTATATATTATATTAAATTATATATAATATTTATAATATATATTAAAATACATAATACTATATATTATTTTATAATATAATAATAATATGGATTATATGGATTATATTAAAATAATTAATATCAAAGAGGGTATTATAGTAAATTTTATATTATTTTGGTTCTGCTGTACAATGTTCATCAAACAAAACACAGAATAAAAACTTGTCATGTAACTTACGTATTTGTCCTGTTCTCATTGTCCTGTACCTCAACGCGTATCAAACAAACCGTAAAACTCCAATAAAAGTAAACCAGGGCCCAAATACAAAAATACACAATATTCCCAATGTAAGATAAAAGCTTGAAGCCTCCTCCTTAATCCTCTATCATCTAATGATATAATTCCCCCATGGATTGGATCAATTTCAGCATCAAACAAAGAATTTAGGTTTTCAAAAGAAAGGGAAAAATGGAATTAAGGTAGGAGATGAAGAACAATACCACAATAAGCCTAATAAAGACCCAACTAAAGTCCTAATTACAAAATTATAAAAAAGCCCAACAAAATGCCCAAATTTAGGATTCCAAAATTACACATAAAATTAAACAAGTTTCTAATCTACTATTTGACTCCAATAGCCTCAAGCTTTCTTCTTAGTCCTCTTATCAAAAACTCTCTATAGATTCTTATGAACTACTCTCGATTCTTATCATTAAATTTCATAATTCAAAATTGTAAATCTTTCTTAACTTATTAATTCTCAATGAATTGTAGCATTGTTTTCCATCTCTTACCTTAATTCCATTTTTTTTCTTTTTTTTTTAAAACCTAAATTTTTTGTTTGAGGCTGAAATGGATATAATCCAGGGGGAATCACATCATTTTGTAAGGAGTTTAATTTTGATACACTGTTAATTAATTAAAAATTACTTTTAATATGTAATTTTTACAACATCTGAACCGCATTTAAGATCCCACTTTGTTCACTGTCAAAAAAAAAAATTGCACTTTGTTGAATTGGAATTTTTTTAATATAAACTACAACTAGTTGCCAGGGGAGGACGTATGTGAGAGCTTGGGGGCCTTGGTCCCCCTGATTTTTTCTTTCTTTCAAAGTTTTAAACTACACCGGTGTAACTTTAAAAAAATTACACCAAATCCTAACCGTTCAATCTATTATCATCCGAGGCTTCTAATAAAATTTTAAAACTAGTCACCTGCCTATCTTAATCATATACCTCGTGCTTATCTTAATCACATTCTATTATCTAGCCTTCGTGAATTCCCCTATCTTAATCACATTCTATTATCTATCTAGTACGCGACCTTCGTGAATTCCCCAAATTCATGTATGTACCTCCTCGCATACCCCTTCCCATCACGACTCAATTCTGTAACCCACAACACATACTCAATTTTTAATCGAAATAAGTCGTGGGAGGAGCCTCTTTGCTATTCAACCGTGAGTGCAGTTGAAGACAATCTGTCTCAATAGTAATCTCTTATATACACAGTTCCAATGTGAGAATTAGGTTCCATCTCAAAGCATAATATCCTACAAGAAACTATGTGAATAACAACCTATAAGAACAACTAAGATTATCTATAAGTAGCACAATATGAAACTCATTTCTTCCATCATCTCCTTCAAATATCTAGACGAGCAGGATCAGGAATTCCATAATTCAGTAGAATTCGTGCAGTGAACCCAGTCATGGCAGCAGGATCAGGTCACATGCTAGATAAGATAATAGAACGTGATTAAGATAGGCACAATTTGGGGAATTCATGAATGCTAGATAATAGAATGTGATTAAGATAGACACGAGGTATATGATCGATTAAGATAGGCAAGTGACTAGTTTTAAAATTTTATTAGAAGCCTCGGATGATAATATATTGAACTGTTAGGATTTGGTGTAACTTTTTTAAAGTTACGCTGGTGTAATTTGATCCATTTCTCTCTCTCTCTCTCTCTCTCTATATATATATATATATATATATATATATATATATATTAGTATTAGGATAATTTATTAAAAGAAAAATTATTAATTAGAATAATTATTTCTATTTTTGAATTAGATAATAATATTTAAGTATTATTTATCGCTTTCTTATTATCTGATAAAAAAATTCTTTTTATAATTTTTATTGTAAAGCTAATGACATTCTTTACTTTTTAGATAAATATTTTATTTCTATTTTATAGTTTTATATTACGGAAATAATTATATTCTTTCTCTTTTTAGATAAAATATTCAAATATGATTTATTTCTCTTTTTAATAGTATTTGTTTATCATCCAATATAGTTTACTTTAAAGATTATAAATAATTACATTTACAAAACTTTATTAGCCTTCCTTTTATATTGATTTGTTATAAATGATTTGAGAATTAAATATAATTTAGGCTTAAATGCGATTTTAGTCCCCCTATTTTTTAAAATCCGCAATTTTGGTCCTCCTATTTTAAAATAGAGACATTTAGTCCATCTATTTTTTAAAATCCACAATTTTGGTCCCTTATTTTAAAATAGAGACATTTAGTCTCTTAGTTTTATAAAATTTGTGATTTCGGTCCCTCCACCAAACTAAAAGTGTTGATTGTTAAGAAATTAAGGTTGACTATGACTTGAATTAAACAAATAATCTCGTGTCACGTCACTAAATTTGGGCCACATCAAGTTAATCTCTTACCGGTCAACGCTTTGAATTTGATGGAAGGACCAAAATCGCGAATTTTACAAAAAGAGGACTAAATGTCTCTATTTTAAAATAGGAGGACTAAAATTGCATATTTTAAAAAATAAAGGGACTAAATGTCACTGTTTTAAAATAAGGGGACCAAAATTGCATATTTTGAAAAATAGGAGAACCAAAATTGCATTTAAGCCTATAATTTATTAACCTTTGTGAATGTGGTAAGCTAAACATTATAGAGAAAATAGGTTATGCATTGACAGTGTAAAATAATTTTACACCGTCATCCAATCACAATCCACCATGTATGGTAAGTTTGTTGACTTTTACAAAATTATCTTAAAAGTCATACCAATGGTGATTTGTGATTGGATGACTGTGTAAAACTTTTTTACACCGTCAGTGCATCACCATTAAACTCAATATTATATTATATAAGGGTTTGACAGTTTGATATTTGAGATAGACTAACAACTTTTTTTCTTAATTTCCTATATTTCTTTTTGTGGTGATTAGATGAGTTGTACGAGAGACTTGTTAAGATTTGCTTTTAGTGCGTGATTAGTGTCACGACACACTATGAAAGCATATTCTTTCATAATTAATGAAACATTATTGATAAAAAAAAAATGAAGCATTTTCCTAAAATTTATGATTAACATGCATATATAGTTATTAATATTTATTATAAATGAAAGTTCTTCATGACATTGAAACCGATTATCAACATTTGTAATCTTGAATTTTCTTTTATTTAAATATAGTTTTAATTAATGTTGTTGAAAAATTACTAGTGTAATTAACATTTTGAATGTTCCATAAAAAAATTTATTTATATATATTTGTTACATGAAATTGACCCTCTAACATCAAAGTCTAGGTCCGCCCCTAATGCCAACCCAACACATGCACAACGTATTTTTAATTTAATTTTTTTAAAAAGCAACAAGTCTGAGGGTTGCATAAAGAAGATCATTATGTATTTTACTCAAACAATTCTCAATTTCACACGCTTTTTTTTTTTTTTTTTTATGTTTCCATGACTTGAGGTTTTGATTTTGGTTGCTTCTGAAACACAGGCATAAGACACGGAGATATAAAAGGGTAAGCTGTAACATCCCTATTTTACTATTTGTACGCATTTATATATGTATATTATGAACACTTATGTATTGTATTTTATAGAAACTTTATGTACATATTTTCTTAATGAAATTAATATAGTTCTACTCAGAAGAATTTTCTGAATCTCCAAGTGTCTTTGTTTTTGCCGAAATTGATTGTTGACTGGACTGCTATGTCAGACAGCTGTCCAGGATAAATTTTCAAGTATAGAATTTTGAACTCAATTATAACTTAAAAGAAAGGTAATAGAATATAGATTAAAAATATATACAGATAAAGAATTAAAATGCTTATTCAGAATTGTTAGGATTTTCTGAAAGTTAGAACTTTGAGGAATTATTACGGTAAAATTCTAAGACAGAAAATTTAGAGAAAATTCATAGGATATCTATAGAATTATCTAATAATTGTAATATACTTAGAATAATTATTAAAAATGTTTAACCAAGAAAATTTTAATTTAGAACCTTAACCAATCAAAAAGTGACAACTTAGGCTTTTCTAAGATCACTAAATTAAGCTAATTAGGCTTGGATTAAGAGATAAGTAAGACACTACCCCAAGGTTTTTGATAGTGAGGAATCCAATGGTGATGTTATTTTCTTCAAATTCTAATCACATTGTAAAATAATTAGCAACCCTAATTACCTTCTAGAATTTTCTACAAAGTGCTTGAAATGTTGACTTTTGGGGTAGGCAAGTGACTTGGAACTCCTTGGCTGTCCAAGTGGGCTGGAAAGGCTTGGCAAGTGGACTTCCCTTGGTCCAATTGAGCTGCTGGACGTGCAGGCAGCAGCTGGACTTGAAGGCAAAGTCCAATTTGGTTAATAAATTTTTTTTAGAAGCATTTAACTTAAGAAAAAGGAGAAAAAGTCACAAAAAGTTATTTTCCCTCAAAACAGAACCGTGAGTTCCTCCACAGCAGCTGCAGCTCCTTCATTTCAATTTCATCTTAACTTCACCATTTCAACTCAAATTAAGAAACCAAACCATCCAAACTTCACCCTACTTCACATAATTCGGCTAGTAGAGAAAGAAATTGGAGAAAATCTCAAAAATTCCTACAAGACCAAGGAGTGAGGGAGAAAGGAATTCAAGGCTTTTTCTTCAATTAAAGAGTTTAAGGTAAGGATCTAGGCATTTAATTTCAATTAGAACCCTTGGAATTGGAAGAAAACATGTTGTAGGGTTAGATTAAAATTTTGACCTAGAATCATGAAAACTTGAAATTGATTTAGGGGTTTTGTGTTTTTGATGCTTGTGATTGTAATTCATGGATTGGAATGATGTTTGATTGAATTTTTGATGTGTTGTGATGGTTGAAATTTGGTTTGTTGAATTTTGATTGAATTTGTGATTTGGTTGACTTTTGGTTGGAATTGGAAGTTGTTGCTTTGGAAAACATGTTGGAAATGGTGTGTATACCATTCGGACAGCCCTAAATGCAAGGGATATTATGTGGAAATTTTTGTAAAATTAAGGGCAAAATGGTCATTTTACATGTAGGGACAAAATGGGAATTTTTGAAAAAGAGTAAGGGTAATTTGGTAATTTCACCCTTTGAGGGCAAAATTGGAATTTTATAAAAAGATTGAGGGTAATTAGGTAATTTCACATTTAGAGGACACAATTGGAAATTTATAAAAAGATTAAGGGTATTTTAGTAACTTTACCTAATAGTGATTTAATTGATAATTTACTAAAATACTAATGTTATAAGGTAAATTGATTAATTTTTGTATTCTTGTATGTTAATGTGTACAAATTATTTATTTGATTGTGATCATGAACATAATCCATTGCATGGGTCTTTTTGGGGGATTTATAAATATTCAAGTGAAAAATAATTGATGTTGGCTAACCGGGATTGCGGTAGCCATGAAAAGAAAGAAAAGAAAAGAAAAGAAAGAAAAGAAAAGAAAAGAAAAGAAAAGAAAAGAAAGAAAAGAAAGAATAAATGTTGACTAACCGAGACTGCGGTAGTCATGAGAAACAAGTTGATATATGAGAAATGATTTTGTTGACTAACCGGGACTACGGTAGTCATGAGAAACGAGTTGATATATGAGAAATGATTTTGTTGACTAACCGAGACTACGGTAGTCATGTGAAATAAATATGATTTGAGAATTGAATCTTTGGGGTGAGCAGAATAAGTTAGACAGGACTGTATAGTCTGTGATTATATAGTCTGTGGGGTGAGGGATATTGGCAATTCCACATGTGATCGTAATCCGGAACGGGATTGCTGTCGTGGTGGCCTTCCTGGATATCCTGATCTCCTAATTCTGTTTAGTTTATTCGCGTTTAGTAGGGGCTGATAGCTGAATTGCAGTGCGTAATGGTAGGCCAGTTACTTACTAAATACTCAAAGGGGAAGTCTCCATGGAGCAGGGTCAAAAATGAATTTGAGTTAAAAAACTGCATTTGCATAAATCATACTGCATTTAATTATGTGTGTAATTAAGTAATTTGTTATGATATGTATTGTTTGAAATTGTTTTATTGTATGAGAAATTAAATGCCTGATCCGGTAATGCTGTCCCCAGATTCTAGGGGAGTGTGAATTGCAGGTGCTTGAAGATATAGTTAAATGATGAAGATGCAGAAATTCCAGAGCATATAGGATGAGACTATTTTGGGTAGACAATAATTTGTAGTAGTTAGAATTATTTTGCAGCAGTGTTTATATAAATTTTAATGATGTAAATTACAGAACATATTTTGGATTGTAAGAGATCGTATCAGAACTTTAAAATAAATATATAAAATGAATTAAATAGTTAAATTATGTTTTATAAAAAAGGGGGGGTTACATAAGCTACCGCCACTAAACTCTTCAATTGCACCTAAATACATATTATGACAAATATAATTCGGATCAGATATTTAAGTCAATCAGTTTCACATGTTTCTTCATCTAAACTTTTGTTGTGTTGTTGACACGCTTATTATTCGACTCAAGAACCAAAAAGCCCGTATATCTCTTTTGAATATGACAAAACTCTCATTGAGAGTACGTTTGTTTTATAGAATCATTTTACATTCTCGAGAATCACATTTCCAAAATATTGTAGCTAAGAATAGTATTCCTTGGCATATATAAAAACGTGTTTGATTAACTTTTAACATTCATAGGAATATTTTTAAAGTTTTAAAATAATAAATGAAAAATAAAAGTAAAAATAGAAGTTATAGTGGAATTAGAAAGTAGGTTTCTCACATTCCCATCCTATTAGTATGGGAATAAAAGTTGTATAGACATGAGAATGCAACTTTCCTGAAAATAAAAGTTATTTGGAAATATTTTCTAATAACCTTCTAATAAACATGAGAATAAACAACATTCCCACCTCCATTTTTCCAGGAATACAAGATGATTATGTAAAACAATAGGAATAATCATTCTAATATAAACCCAGCAATATTTAGAAATTGAACAAAAAATATTGGACCTAATTAACAAGAGAAAGAAACAAATATAGTTAATAGGACCTATTATACTCACCTCTCTTCATAAATTCAAGTATATAACACTTTATTACATTTTTAAATTTTCTATTAAGGTTCTATTAATTTCCGTTAAAAAAAAAACTATACACCAAAATATACTTTATATTACCATCACCTGAGGTCCTGAGAGATCTGCAAGTAATATACTACTCTTCTCTTTTGTGTTAAAATATATATTTTCCTCCATTAATAGATACAAATATATTAATTACATTTTAAAATAATTTTAATTTCCGTTAAAATGATATTATGACTAAAATATTCTTTACACTCCCCACTCTGAAAAATTTAAATATTACACTTTTGTCTTATTTTTAAATATATATTTCTCCTTTAATAGATGAAAATACACCACACGTTTTACTATTTTTATATTTTTTGTAAAAAAATATAATAATTTAGATTAAATAATAATTTTTTTACTATAAAAAACATTTATTAATGTATTTGTGCAATTTTTTTTACAAAAATATGTTACTAAGCTATTTGATTTTTACAGTATTTTTTTTATCATAAATTCTGTCTCCATTGAACGTCATTTCTAACAAAATATCTTTAATTTTTTTTTTGTTGATCATGGTATTGGTATTCCCTCCCCAACATGGTTTATTCCATATCCAAAGTGGCATCACCAGGATTCGAACCCTGGATCACTTGGTTAAGGAACACAAGCCGCTACCACTTGAGTCAACCAATGTTGGTATATCTTTAATTCATGCTTATTCTTTTTTAGCTCTAATCATTTACGAAAATTGTTTTGCACTAATTACATAACGCTTGGATTTATAGAGTTCTTTTCTCTCTCTCTCTCTTTTTATTTTATTTTTATTTTTATAAATACAAGTTTTCCAAGTGATCGCAGACATCATTTGATAGTAGGCTTATACAAACATTTCTATGATTCGTTTGAATTGGTATCATCTTATCATAGAGTATACTATTTACATTTTGTCTAAGTTACAATGTAGGAGGAGCTTCATATATTTCATTTTATGATTGTTTTTCATCATAAAAATTAGAAAATTGTTAGGTCTAAGACAATTCTCAATTTTAATGATAATAAACAAGAAATAAGAGTGTGTTTAATGATTTTAGACCTATTTCTCTCATTGGTTGCATGTGCAAAGTGGTATCAAAAGTGCTCTCTAACAGGTTCAGGAAAGTTGTAGGAAAGGTGATTGACGATAGACAATGCGCTTTTATTGGAGGGAGGAACATGTTGGATGGTGTATTAGTGGCAAATGAAGTTGTGGAGGAGATGAGAAGGGAGAAGAAAGAGAGCCTTATTCTTAAGGTTGATTTTGAAAAGGCTTATGACTCGGTGGAATGGGAGTTTTTATACTACATGTTGGATAGGTTGGGTTTTTGTCAAAAGTGGATTAGGTGGATTAGAGGATGCGTGGAAACAGCTAC
The DNA here is from genome assembly GCA_026413185.1 of Pueraria montana var. lobata. Taxonomy (NCBI): domain Eukaryota; kingdom Viridiplantae; phylum Streptophyta; class Magnoliopsida; order Fabales; family Fabaceae; genus Pueraria; species Pueraria montana. The sequence goes on along the minus strand of CM048649.1, from coordinate 40,888,453 downwards.
AGTCTCTGTTTTAGTAAATGGGAGCCCTACGGAGGAATTTTGCATGCAGCGGGGATTGAGACAAGGGGATCCTTTGGCACCGTTCCTCTTTCTGGTAGTGACGGAAGGATTAGCAGGGTTGATGACGGAAGCAGTGGAGAAAGATATGTTCTCGGGGGTGAAGGTAGGGAAGGATCAGGTGGAAATTTCTCTATTACAATTTGCTGATGACACTGTTTTCTTTTGTAAGCCGTCCTTGGGAAATGTCTTGTGCATTAAGTGTGCCCTTAGATGTTTTGAATTGATTTCGGGCTTGAAGGTTAATTTCCATAAAAGTAAACTTGTAGGTATTGGAGTGGAAGCAAATGTGGTAGCAAATTATGCGAGGTTGTTGAACTGTAATGTCATGGACGTACCTTTTACTTACTTGGGTATTCCGGTGGGAGCCAATCCACAGAAGGAAGCAACTTGGGATCCGGTGGTACAAAAGATGAGGAAGAGATTAAACGAATGGAAACATAGATTTTTGTCTTTTGGGGGAAGGATATGCCTTATAAACTCTGTCTTGACCGCTTTGCCTCTTTTTTACCTTTCTTTTTTCAAAATGCCAAAATCAGTGGTGAAAAAGGTGGTTAGGATCCAAAGGGAGTTCTTGTGGGGAGGGACACATGAAGGGTCGAAACTTGCTTGGGTAAAATGGAAGGAGATATGTTTACCTAAGGAGGAGGGTGGGCTTGGTATCAAGGATATACAAGCGTTTAATGTAGCTTTACTAATGAAGTGGCGGTGGAGGTTGTTTCATGATGAGGGTAGTGTGTGGGCCAAGGTTTTAAAGTCAAAATATGGGGATCTTTATAGGGGGAGGTTGAATAATACCATAAGAAATGAATCTTGGTGGTGGATAGATATGGTCAGAGTTTCTGGAGGGAAGGACCAACAGGGATGGTTTGATAATAATATTAAGTGGGTTTTAGGGGAGGGTGGCAAAGTGGAGATGTGGCATCATAAGTGGGTGGGGGACAAGCCTCTACAGGAGGAGTTCCCACGGATGTTCTTAAATTCAGAGCAAAAAGACTGTGTAGTTGGAGACATGGGGTGTTGGGTGGATGGAAAATGGGAATGGAAATTTATTTGGAGGAGGCAATGGTTTGACTGGGAAAAGCCTATTCTGGTTCGATTCCTAAATCACATGAATCAGTTTCAAGCAAAGGGAGGTACATTAGACCACTGGCTTTGGCAAAATGGAGCTACAGGGAAGTACACTGTCAATGAGGCTTATAGGTTGGTGGCGGAACATAACATTGCAGTGGATGAGGAGGGTGTGTTCAGGCATATTTGGAAGGTTCCAATACCATCAAATGTTGCTAGCTTTATCTGGCGGCTTATGCTAGACAAGCTGCAAACAAAAACGAATCTGAGGAGGAGAAGAATTTCGATGGCTGATGATGATTACATGTGCTCCTTCTGTCATAGTGCAGAGGAAACAGCTTCACACTTGCTATTCACCTGTAAGTTCTCCTCTGATATCTGGAATAAATGTTATAAGTGGTTGGGAGTGTCTACCTGTCAACACAGAGAACCAAGGCAACATTTCTATCAACATACGGTTGGGGTATACAACAAAGAAGTTGAGAACAAGAGTAAAGCTATTTGGGGTGCAGTACTTTGGAACCTATGGATGCTTAGGAATAATTTACTATTCAGAGAGGGCACTATTGATGCGGACAAATATGGGATATCATTATCACTAAATCTTGGTTGTGGTTATCAAATAAGGCAAAAAATTTCAATTATTCATGGTATGTTTGGGCAACACAGCCGAGTTTATGCTTGGGGGGTGAAAAGCAACGCATAAATTGAGTGGCTTTGGTGGACTGGTGTATGATTGGAATGAGTTTTAGGCACTTGCTTAACATATGGCTGCATGGATAATTTAGTTATTATGCAGGGATGAAGGAGGTGGCAATTTGGGAGGTGTAATATCATTTACTACATGCCAATTGTTACTGGCTGTCAGCTTTATTGATATTATGGAGGTAATGTTCTGCTAGTATAACTGAAAGGGAACCTTGTGTAGATTTGCATGGGCAATAGCTGTGCTTTGTTCCATAGGTCTCAGTTATGCAGGGAATGAACAGATTATTTTCTTTCTCTGTTATGTAACTGGCGTCCTTTGTTTGTATATGGGTGGGTACCCCTTGTACCTAATGTTTATAAATTTCTTTGGCTTATAAAAAAAAAAGAGCGTGTTTAATAATACAAACTAATATTCTCTACGTAATAGTATTAACCGTGAAAATTGTCAAACTATTTTCGAAAGTATTTTGATCTAAAACTAAACTTTTCACGTTTAGATTCTATTAAAAAATAAATTTTTATTGTGAGACATAGAATCCATAACTCAATTATAAGTCCTTTTTGGTCGAACAAGCCATTATAGTCTTTCAACTTGAGAGAAATTCATTAGATACTAGGCGAAAACAATACAATCAAGATTTTGATAATAATGGTAGTATTCATAGTAATAACATATAATATTTTGTATTTTTCGATATAAATGGTAAGAAATGGGGATTGGATAAAAGTATAGTTTTGAGAAGAAATGAAGATTGGAAAGAGATAGAGTTTGGAGAAGAAAGGTAGAAGGAGAGAATTGCAGAAAATTAAATGAAAAGCAAATTTATTAAAGTTGGGATGAATACATACACTGAGACCTTAGAACCGATAGCCATTATGTGTGTGCGGCATGTGGTGTTGACAGGATTTGAGTGGTAGTGATTCAATCCGAAGAGAAATGGCTATCAGATCGCTTATTTATAGATTTCTAACACCAACGGTCGAATTCTAGATTTTCGACACATGTACAAACAGTTAAATAGCTTCCTATTTCTAACAGTGACGCTTGTCTCATTTTTATTTTTGTCGTAACTGCTACAACTGCTCCTTTTAAATTTGAATTCCTTCAAACTGTCTTCCAACACATAAGTAGATCAACATAAGTAACCAACTTATGTCGAAAAGACCTTTTCGTAGTGATACTTGGTAGGATCTTCAAACACTATCATTTTCGACAAGTTTCTAATCGAAAACATGTTTCGACAAGATGCATATGATAAGTGACTTACATGATATTCTCATCAGATTCACTCTTAAAGACTAGTTTTTTTCTATCGAAACCATTCACATCGAAAACAACATTTTCTACACTTGGAAAATTTTACTTAAATGGAGATAACAACTAGAAAACATATGATTGCTTTGTTTGACAAGAAGGCACTTGATGTGTCCTAGCGAGATTCGTCTCAAATTCTATTTGTTTGTTAATCTCAAAGCTTTGTCCATCACATGTTTCATCAAATAAGAATATTATCAAGGTTTCAAGGCATCTCAAGCATGATAAACTACTTGGCCTATTTAGCAAGCCTGAAGGACATTGTCTTATTCAAAAGAAACAAAAAGATAAAATTTATCAACTTTCGTATCTCGTAGAGTGTGATTAGATAAAAACATAAATAAACAAGAGAATGGTGCATGAAAAGTCATATGATATATGCACAAGCATGGAAATTTATACTTGTCGTGCAAACATAATTAAAATAGAAAGAGAAAAAAGGAACTTTATGAGAATATCCTTGTTAGAATAGGAAAAAAATATTTAATGCAACATTTAATGCATCACAACTTTCATTTCAAATAAAAGGAAGAAACTTTTACGACGACTAGTTTCAAAGTTATCTATAAAAGCCTCGAGAGTTAACAAGCTATGGAGATTAAACATATGCTTATTTATTTTCAATCACTTGAAAGAACATTATATGTAAATATTCTTGTAAATACTCTGAGTGCATTTAGACTATCATTTATTGTATCTAAACTTAACAGATGATAGTCTATGGTACCTACTACCTTCAAACTTGAGAAGTTTGGTGAACATGAAGAGGCTTGTAGAAAAAAATACTTGGTTGTCAGAAACTTGTGATTGCAGAAGCAAGTGAAAGAATACTGGAGCGATTACTTGAAAAGACATTGTTAAAATAATACTTTGTAACAGTGTGGAACATTGGTTCCCATAAATATGCATGTAGTGAATCTTGGTTGTTGTCAAGGATTGGACATAATGTTAGGTTGTGAGACGAACTAGTGCAAAACTATGTGTTATTTTCTCTTTTTTGTTGGGTGAATGAATAATATATCAGAGGCTAAAAGCCTTTAGGAAAAGAAATCTGAGCTATGTCAGCCCTTAACTCATAAACAACAAAATCAGGAGCAAAATTAAAAACATGTAATTTTCTCTCTTCCATTATCTAATTTTATTTTCACCAACGTTAAGGAAGTTAAACTTGTGAGAAAATGCTTTTAGTTTTGAACAAAATGTTTTAGAATAGTTATACATCATCCATAAAACAATACATTTGTTTTTTCTTATAGAGTTGTTTAGATTTGTGAACTTGGCTTGCTTATTTTAATTGTTTTTCGAAAAGATTTGTAAAATAAAAAATAAAATTTGAGAAACACAATTCAATCTCTTCTTATGTTTTTTTTTTTTTGTGTCTTTACACCTATAAATTTTTTGTATTGAAAAGTGATGTGCTTGATTATGATACTATTATAAAGACTAAAAATGTTATATTTTTTTTTAACATATTTCCCTTTGAAATATGAAAATACTTCCCAAGAATCTTTAATGAATAATCGTGATATAGAGAATAATAAAAATTAGAATGTAATAGTGAGAATTTGTATAATGGTTTGAGAAGGAATCAAAGACAAAGCAAAAAGTCTATTTTTTACCTTTTCTGAAGTATTTTCTACAACAAAAATTAATATATACATATTTAATTCAAAATGATCCTTTAAATTTTCTGTAATCATCCAATTTAATACTATAAAACACATGGATGAAAGAAGCATAATTTTAGGTATTAAAATCATAATGGTGATAATCACTGCTACAAAAATAAGATACTACGTCTAGCTTTCTACATCGATTATTTAACAACCATTGTAGAAATTAATTTCTACGTCGATTAAAATTTTAATCGACGAAGAAAGTGATTTTTACATCGATTATATTGTGAACCAATGTAAAATGTTTGTAACCCTAATTTTCACATTCTCCCTCACTCTTATACCTAACATCTTCAAGCAACAATTCTCTCTCCCATTCTCAATCCACACTCCATACACCAGAGGCACACACTCAAGTTGAATACCAAAACCCTTTCCCCATTCCACCGAACCTCAACCAATGGTCATCACAATGCCGTCCCGGCCCTCAACTTTGGATCGCATTCGCCTCCCTCTTCACACACATCTACCTAGCCACCCTATTGGATGTGGCCCATATCCACAAACTGATCCACTAGAAGATCGTATTCTCTACGAGACCCTACGTGGCGTCATAGGTTTTGTTGCAAAACTTGTCGATTAACTATGCTGGTTTCATTCTTGTTATACTTGGCGTTGTTGGCGTCATGTTTAGGGTTTTATTTGCAGCATCTCTTCACGATGGATCTCAAAACACAATATTCGTTTTGATGCATTAACACCTTTTTTCTATTATTTGTGAAATCAGTACAAACTGAGCTCTTGGGTGGCGCTCATATTTTGCGCACAATCTGTCACGAACATGCAGAATGTCAAGAACAATCTCAAACAAGTTATGATGGCTATGATGTAAGTTTCTTCACAATTCTTCATTTGCATTTGTATTTGCTTTGCTCTTTATGAGTTTTGTTTGCAGATCAATGGATCTAATTGTGTGAGTCATTATTTTAAAATAAAACCTAAAAAACAGTTGAATTTTCTTCTTAAATTTGGTAGCTAGTGCATTTTCCTCGTCTTTTTCATATCTGAAGGTTCCCTGTGCCTTTTTTAGATCTCACAGACCAAAGATTGTGATCAATTTTTCGATTGATAATAAGCGAAATGTGAGTAGCGGATTTTGCATTGTGGATTCGGATCTATGTTTCATGAAGTCATTGTGGATTGGAAGCCATGTTTCATAATCCTTCCTTTGTTATTTTTTTTTTCTTTTTGCAAATATAAGGGTGATTGAGATTCTTCTAGGTGTGGTGATTTTCTTATGTTTAGCCCCTGAAATGCTATTGATTTTCAATGTTGATTATTCCTATTGTCAATTGAAATCTCAAAGGGAGATGAAATGAAATATAGCTACGAATTGTAATTTCTAAATCAATCTTTTTTAATCTAGGTTTACGTTTTACATTGGTTATTTTCATAGTTATATTTCAAAAATTGATGAATTGTAAAAAATGATTTTTAGATCGGTTATACATAACTGATGTAGAAAGTGTCTCACTCTCTACATTGGCGGAATCTACATCAGTTCACCGATATAGAATTCCCAAAATAACCAATGTAAAAGGTCCCTCTATAGTAGTGAGTATAATTTTATCCTACGAGCATTATATTAAAAAGCTTCTTAAAAATTAAGTTTGGTCTTTTTGCAATACTTTTGATGCTAACACTATTAAAGAAAAAAAATATGGACATATTTGTTACCCAATTTGAGTGTGCCCAAATTATTGGGAATTTATTACATTTGATAAGTTTTTCTCAATCTCACATAATTTATTTTGTGGATAGATTGAGTGGATACATACTAGGCCTGATCAAAAATCGCCGACCCACCCCAAACCGTGCTACCCGAAGACAAATTTAACTACAGTGGGTGGAATTTAAAGGACCCGACAAATTTTTGGGTTACAAAATTGGGTTACAAGGCGGGCGCGGCCTTGAATTTTTGTCACTGGCTGAACCCGAATCTGACCATGTTTGGTACCTATATAAACTATCTTTAATAGTTGGCTTCATCTAAAAGACTAAAACCCTAGCCGTCGCACCACATTCTTCTCCTTATTCCACCTTCGTCTTTCTCCTCTCTCTTTCTCTTCCCTGCCGTGTCCTTCTTCTTCCTTTTTCCAATCTTTTCTTGTTGCCAACTGCCATTGACGACCGCCATGGACAACCCTCGAGCTTCCGCGTCGTCCTCTAACAGCCCCAGTAGACAATGTTGGTTGCTCTCCGACATTGAAATGCCTCAGATTCCTTCCAAACCCATCAACCAAATGGCCTAAATTTCACAAGTCATGTCTTAGATTGCTTGAATTTCAAAACCCATTTCTCTTTCTCTTTAATTTTGAAGATAAATGGAACCAAGATATATGTGAATGATGATTATGAACAATGGATCTCATGGAGGTGCGGCGTCACTGTTGCATATTTTAGGGAAAGAGTATTTTAAATCTAACCTGTTTGAAATCAATCGACCCGCGCCGTGACCCATTCAACCTGCGATCCGTCCAACCCGAAGACACAATCAAATGACTATGGGTCAGAAATTAAAGGGGTCAATTTCAGTTCGGATTGGACTTTTTCGGCCCGAATCCAACCAAACTTGACTCGTGATCAGCCCTAATACATACATAATCCTAACTAGGATAATTAAGTTATGTTTATTAGACTTATGAAATATTTATAAGCTTAAGGTATCAATAAAAATACTGAATTGAATTTAATGAATTTCTCATTATATTAAAAGGACACAATATGCTAACTAGATTTAATATTTAGATGGGACAAAATCCACTAATGGCCATATAATAGATAAGAATGCTCCTTATCTTAACTACTTGGATTGGATTTTTTGAGCTAACAAATAAGAAAATTAATATATATTTTTTTAAATATACTATACTATATATTTAAGATTCTCGGTAGAGAAACTTGATCATGATTAACCAAAGTTGACCAAGATACATTTCCTTTTAATAGAAATTTTTTTTAAATGTCTTGTATTATATATATAGACTTATTTTAAACCTTGGCAATATAAATTGTTTTCGTACTGTGAAAGTTGTTTAAATGACGGAGTCTACGGTGGGAAAGGCAAACTCTTTTCTCACCTTGCGAAACAAAAATATGGTACGTTAGATACAATCAACGATTACAATAAATGATGATTACGATAAGAGTGTCTACACCAGATTTAACTAAAAAATAATATTTTTTTCTTTTTCTTTTTTCTTGTGTTTCTTATTTTGTTCTGAATCGAGCAACACCCAACACCGCACCAGAACAAGGCTGCTGCCACCGCCCACCATTCTCCATCGTTTAATCAACCAAAATTATGAACCAATTGGTGGCACCCTGGCGTAGAGTCTCTGTCGTCCACCTTTTCCTGTCATTTAATCATGAGTTCGTGACAAACTTCACGACCTTGAAGGAGCATTTTAAGTTTCAAAGCGGTGCCCAAATCAACCGCACCACCAATCGAAGATGTGTCTCATTTTTGTGTTGCTTGGATTTTTATTTTTTTGCATATCTGGTTGCGTGGTGGTGGGGATCTCGTTTGTGGGTTCCAATGAATCTAAGTTTTTTTTTTTTTTTATCTTATCTAATTTTTGTGATGGGTTCCGCCGACGGATTTGATTTTTTTTTATCTGTTTTGGTGGTTTTAACGAAGGGGATAGTCTGCCGTGGGTGGTTCCCGGTGGGTTTCGCAATGGCTTTTCGATACAGAACCCAGATCGGAGGGAATCGAACCTAAAAGCTGAGAATCTGGAATCGAACTCAAATCCTGTTTGTTGCTGCTATGGTGGAACAAGAAATTCTGTTCAATAAACGCGGTGACTGTCATTGTAGTGGTGATGAACTCAAAAAGAGAGAGAAAGAAAAAATAAAGAAAATAAAAAAAAATATTTTTTAAATTTAATCTGACACTTCCACCATAATCCTCACTTATTTTAACTGTTAATTGTATCTATATTTTATATTGGTAGATCCAACTGTCCATGAACCTAAACCCAAAACTTTCCCACGGTGTGCAAGAAGTTTGCACTTTGCACCGTAGACTCCGTCTGTTTAAATATACATATTGCATGTGTGATCCTGCACTCTGTGGTGCATCTACCTGACTAGGTTATTATATTAATAAGTCACTTTCTCATTATAAGATGCAGATATCTTGTTATCATACAATTGATCCTCATCTTGTGATCATACATCCAAGTCTAATTAAGAGCTGAGCTATCCAAAGTACCTTTTTATGGTTTATCTTTAAGTTGTGCTTTCATGATTGGGGTAAAGAAAATGATAGTAAACCGAAAAGTTATGCCTATGATTGATAGGATGCAAGAAACAAAGCAAGGAAAAGAAAAAAAAAAAAGGAGTGAGGATAAAAGTAGACAAAGAAAAACACAAATAGAATAAATTAATATAGAAAATGTAAGGACAGGGTTTCGGTGCAATTTCCGTATGGTCAACACTTTCTATCATGGTGTGTGACATAATTAATATTTGCCAGAAAAAAAATATAAAACAAATTTAAATGAATAAATAAATCTCGTTTACACGTGATGTCCATTAATATTTAATTATCACTCACATATGTGTGACATAATTAAATCTTGTTAATCATATGTAAAATTTTACATTAATTATGAATTACATATATAATTTAGAATTACAAGTGTTAATTATTTCATCCCTCCGCTATAAATAATTTAGGATGACCAATATTTAGTAACACATGGGGAATCCAGTTAATCTAAGTCAAATCGAATAAAAACAATATTTATTGTGGACAACAAAATTTTTTATTTAAATTTTTAATACAGCTGCACTCATAAAACTTCTCTGATTAAATTAAATACTAACTAATTTACACATTTGGTAATTTGTATATATATTTAGTTAGGGTGGAGAAAGAGATATATCACATGATTGGAGAATCATAACACATCATCCTGTTCATAATAACCAGTGTTCTATGGTCACCATGACAATAATTTCTAGGATAAATTGAATTGGTTAAAACTGTAAGTACTAGATAGCTGGCTTGCACATGTAGTTAAGGTTGTCCTAATAATATCCTAAGAGAGAAAGTAATTGATTCTTTACCATTCATTATCGTCAGATTAAATCAAGAGTATAACGCATTATACAATTCGTACTTATAAGTATGTATAATTATATACTTGGTTTCTTCTATGTTGAGTGGCCAGAATATAACGAATATGATTTCCGTGCATATGAATAATCTGATTTTCATTTAACGGATGTTCTATTTAGAAGGAAAAATAACAGTATAAGCTTTGGAAACCCTGCGAAGCTAAATTTTTGGAAGAAATGTGTTTTTAATCTTTAAATTTTCAGTGCTGTAAAAAAAAATTTAAAATTTCGATCAAACTTAATTTTAATTTTTATATTTTCAAATTGATAAAATTAGTTCTCCAACTTTAAAAAATATGTGATTTTTATCCCTCTTCACTAACTCTATTTGTAACAAAATTACATAATGAAGGATGAAAATCATGTATTTTTAAAAGTTGAAAAATTAATTTTATTGATTTAAAAATATAAAGATTAAAACTAAATTTAGCGGAAATTATAAAGAAAAGGAACACATTTATTTTTCCTAAATTCTTTTATACTTGTCGGTCACAGGAGTTTGGATAAAAACTTGGGCTTGGGGAATACAACGTTAACATATGCAAATGCAATGATGTGATTTAAGATTCCGTAAATTACATGGCTATAGTGGAAATGTTGGTACTAACTACTAAGAAAGTAATATCATGATTGTGGTAATTTTTTTATTGTTTTCCCTTAGGATAGTAATTATTGTGTTTTCTGGTAATGAAAGAAATTGATCATAATGATGGTAATCGAGGATACATCTGCCAGTGAGCTAATCATATTTGATCATATATCCATCAGAATGTTGACTTTAGGCACTGAAATTCCATGAGAATGATGCAGGGTAACGGTAAAGTTTCTCTGCATCACACTGTGTCTGTATTCTGCACAGTGACAAAGAGCGTGAATAAAAAAGGCAAAAGTTAATAACACACTTTTTCTTAATATTTTTTTATTGTTAAATAAATTTACGAAAATCTTATTATATGACGTGGGTTCAAGTTAAAGGTTAAACTTCTAACGGGTTAATAAGTCTCAGAAATTTTACCCAATTAAAATAATTAAGAAAAATGTGTTCAGAAATCTTTTAGAACAAAATTAATAAAGTTTAGATTATGAATTTTTTATATTAATATTAGGCTAATTAATCTTTTAATCCTCATAATATGCACTTCTTTTAATTTTAGTCCCTAAACAAATTCTTGTTAGTTTTGATTTATGTTAAAAAAAAGAGTCAGTTTTAATCCTTATTGTTTTAGTTCTTATAAAATTATAAAAATAAACTTCGTACTAATATCATGATGATAAAAAAAATAATATAAATAGTTTTATAAAGTCATTAGAATTTAACTCATTAACTTAAAATTTGACCTTTCTAAAATTAGATATTCACTATAAAGAGTAAAGTAAAAAATTATAATTATTAATTAAAAATTAACAACTAATACTATTTTTTTATCCGTAAAAATTGAAGACAGTATCACATTCACGCATCCTGCCTCAACCAAATGAGTTAGACCCTCTTGATTAACAACTAATAGTGTAATTAAACATATACATACATAATTAATTATAGATTTATTTAAATACTTTAAATTATATATAGTATTGGAGAATAAATCTATTTGAGTAAAAAGGGAAATGTGCTATTTGGAAGGAGTTACCGTTTGGGTTGGTATTTCGCTGTCATGGGCGTGAAGGCATTATTTCTCTCCATGAACATGCTCCAATTTCCTTTTGTTGGCTATCAATGAATGGCGTATTTGTCTCTTCTGCTTTTAACAGTTGTGTTGTGCGAGTGTGATATCTAAAAAACATCATTTTAGAGCATGATGCACAAGAAAGTGTTTATAGTACTATTATCTAAGAGTCTCACCCCTTGGGCATTGGGATTTGGGACATATACTACCCCTCAATTATTTATTGATAGAACACTCCGCAAGTGACAAATTCAAAACATCACTACCTATTAATTAGATTAGATCAGATAAGATACTCTATCTTTTTTTTTTTTTTAATACTAAAAATAATGGAATAATCAACACATAACGAAGGTCACATGCATTTTCAGCCACCTTGCTTCCACTAAGCTTGAGTGTGAATTACATTGCTTTTTAACAGTCTCCGGAATAAGAGGGTCATATTGACATTTGAGTCGACACCAAAAACAGGAATATGCTTTGTCATTTCTTGGCAATGTTACAAAAGCATTAGTCTCTTTCTCTTCTTTTTTCTCTCTCTCTCTCTCTCTTAGTCATCATCTAAAACACCCTTTACCCACTAGTGCTACTACCCTTTGGCTCTTTGCTAATTGCCATCACTACTACTAGTACTACTCCATGTTTTCTCATTGCATTCGCCTCTTTTTGTTGTTATATAAAAAAAACCTCGTTCAACATTAACACATGTCACACACCAATATGATTCCTCAACCATGATTCCTCTTCCCTTTCTCTTATTATTATTATTATTTTCATTCTCAAAATCTTGAATTGGTTAATGGTTACCACTCTTTATTTATAGAACCCGGTTCTTGTGTTGTGTCCTATATCCTTGTTGTTGTTATCACTATATGCTGATATATACACTGCTTTTAGTCACCAAAGGTTGAGACTTTAGCAATGTCTTCTTCTGGGTATGCTACAAGGAGTGCTTTGTTTTTTCTGTTTCTGGCTGTGCTTGCTGCAAAAGTTAGCTTTTGCTTTTCCACCAAGGTAAACTCAAACAGTGGTTTCTTTGTGTGGCGTTTTTGGTTATGGTGATGATCACTTAGTTTTGGGTTTCTTAAGTGAAGTGTAGAATATGGATTGGATGGCAGGTTTATGTAGTGTACATGGGAAGCAAAAGTGGAGAACACCCAGATGATATTTTGAAGCAAAATCATCAATTGCTTGCTTCTGTTCACAGTGGAAGGTCAGAGCTATGACCACTTTTCCTTTTCTTGGCAAATTCTGCAAGTCTTTTCAGTTAGTTGCATTTTCTTAATCATTCCTTGTTTTAAAGAAGTGTTTTTTTCTCATTGTGATGTTTTGACAGCATTGAACAAGCCCAAGCTTCTCATGTTTATACCTACAAACATGCATTCAGAGGCTTTGCAGCCAAACTCAGTGATGAACAGGCCTCCCAAATTTCTAGTATGTCAGAGGAAGTTTTTTCCTGCTGCTATTTTCTTTTCCTTTTCTCAACTTCTTAATTTTTCACCTCAGTACTTGTTTTAATGGCTTTGTGACTTGTGTGTTCAAATTTAACCAGAAATGCCAGGGGTGGTCTCTGTTTTTCCCAATTCTAAAAGAAAGCTGCACACAACTCATTCATGGGATTTCATGGGACTTCTTGATGACCAAACCATGGAGACTCTTGGTTACTCCATCAGAAACCAAGAAAATATCATCATTGGTTTCATTGATACTGGTTAGCAGCCTTACCCTTTTGCAGAAAGTTTCAGCCTTGGTTGATGATAAGTTGATAGCTTCTATGTATCATAATTGCATTTATTCGTCGGTCAACAGAATCTCCACTTCCACACTTCATTTATTGCTTTAGTGGCAGAGTCTCAGTCCCTTTATTCCTCTCCTTTTACCAATAGCAGACATAAGGAAAGTATAATCAATAACATTGGAAATTGGACTTCAATTCAATTTCCATTGCTATGGTAGTCAAATTCTTACACTAGTGAACTTTTTCAGTTACTTAAATCATCTTCTATAGAGTTAAAGTAGAACGAACCTAAATACACTTTTTCCATCTCCTATTTGCTGTTGGTATAATTCCTGCAAAGAGAAATATTAACAACACCCTACTCAAGTTTGTTAGAAATTGCAAAATTATGTGGGTCACACTTCTTATTTAATGAATCTCATTCATGATTTTGTAATTTTTAATAAATTTTAATCAATAAAAGAGAGTATGTTAGAGAGCGTATTGCTATCACTCAATCTTGAAATCATACCCTAGAAAAAATGGTATAAGACTTTAGGCACCGCATGCTAAAAATACTCAATTGATATGACAGCTTTAATTATTGGATTTTGATAATAAAATGGGAATGATAATGATTTTTTTGTTTTTGTTTTTTCACAATCACTATTCACTCAGGAATTTGGCCAGAATCCTCAAGCTTCAGTGACACCGACATGCCTGCAGTGCCACCAGGGTGGAAGGGCCAATGTCAATCAGGGGAGGCATTCAATGCCTCATCTTGCAACAGGTTAGTGGCTGAAACCTTATCCTCACTCATCTGGTTTCACTTATTTTCCACATGGTTTTGTCATCTTCAGTGGTTAACAAATTGTGGAATAATATAGGAAAGTGATAGGAGCCAGATACTACAGGAATGGATATGAAGCTGAGGGAGAGTCAGATGCAAAAATGTCCTTCAGATCTGCAAGGGACAGCACTGGCCATGGGAGTCACACAGCCTCCATAGCAGCAGGGAGGTTTGTGGCAAACATGAACTACAAGGGGCTGGCAGGTGGAGGAGCAAGGGGAGGTGCACCAATGGCCAGAGTTGCTGTGTACAAGACATGTTGGGATTCTGGTTGTTATGATGTGGACTTGCTAGCTGCCTTTGATGATGCCATAAGAGATGGGGTTCACATTTTGTCCCTTTCTCTGGGTGCTGAATCACCCCAGGGAGACTATTTCAGTGATGCCATCTCCGTGGGGTCATTCCATGCGGCTAGGCGTGGGGTGCTGGTTGTTGCATCAGCTGGAAATGAAGGGAGTGCTGCCTCTGCCACTAACCTTGCTCCATGGATCCTCACTGTTGCTGCCAGCTCAACTGATAGGGATTTCACTTCTGATATCATATTTGGAAATGGTGCCAAAATCATGGTAAAACTTATTATTCACTGTTGTTGGCTTGAGTATATTCTTGGTAGTTGAAAAATGTGACTTTTTTTATTTATATTTATTTGAGTCATTATATAAATTTTATTAGCTTTTAGTTGTTACATTCAACAAAAACACTACATTTTTAACCTGTCACAAGAGGTTAAAATAAAAGTATGTGATTTTTGTAATTTTTAGGAGTCAAAATGAATAAAATTTAATGAAAAAATTAACAAGTACCTTTAGAACACTGATTAAAGTTTTTATAGAAAAGTGTTACATGTGTTTCCACCATAATTTCCAATGCACTTACACTATTAATTTTAATAAAAAATTCTATTTATTAATTCCTTAATTGATGTTTTTAAGATACTGGTTAGCAGGATCCAGAATTTAAATAAGAACTAATTTTAGAAGAAAGTCATGTTTTCACAACTAAAGAAAAAATATATTTAAGCTGTAATTTTTTTTAAGGTAGCATTTTGGCACACTGTGAGAACCCTGATTAGTTTTCCTTTCCATGATTGAAACAGGGTGAAAGTCTCAGTCTCTTTGAAATGAATGCCTCCACAAGGATAATTTCTGCTTCTACAGCCAATGGAGGATACTTTACTCCTTATCAATCCAGGTGAAGCAAGGTACTTAAAAGTGAGAGCTACCTAAAAATCAATGCAAAAAGATGACTCTCAAGTTATATTTTGTGCTCTTTTATTGGCTTCTGTAGTTACTGTTTGGAGAGTTCTCTGAACAAAACAAAGAGCAAAGGTAAGGTTCTGGTGTGTAGACATGCAGAGAGTTCAACAGAGTCCAAGGTGCAAAAGAGCAAGGTAGTGAAAGCTGCAGGTGGAGTTGGCATGATACTTATTGATGAGATAGATCAAGATGTTGCCATCCCATTTGTGATCCCTTCAGCTATTGTTGGAAAGAAAACAGGAGAACAGATTCTATCTTATCTCAAAATTACACGGTATGTTTTGTTGTTTGTTTTATATTTGAGAATGATAAAAAGGTTTAATTAATCATCTAGTCCCTATACTTGCGTCAGCTTTTCGGTTTAGTCCTGTCCAAGATCTTTTTTTTTGTTTTAGTCTTCATTAGTCTTCTTGCGGTGTAAGACTGCTACAAAATGAAGACATTCGAAAAAAGATTACTCATATAGGGACTAAAACATAGAGTTTTTAAGTATAGGGACTAAAACGAAAAATTGGTACAGGTATAGGAACCAAATGATTAATTAAACCTGAAAAAAATGCCAAATCTGTAAAGTACTCTTCTTTTGCCATTCTCCAAAGTCTAACCTTGCATCCTGTTATATACTGAACAGGAAGCCAGTATCAAGGATTTTTAGAGCAAAGACAGTTCTAGGAGCTCATCCTGCGCCACGTGTAGCAGCATTTTCTTCTAAAGGCCCCAATGCTTTAAACCCAGAAATTCTGAAGGTGATATTCTCATTAGTATGCAACTGAATTTCTATATTCTAGATTTGGCTTCTTTATAATATTCATTCTTATTTTTTTAGTTTATTTTTGAGTTATGACCGTGTTGTTGTTGCTACACAGCCTGATGTCACAGCTCCAGGACTAAATATCCTTGCAGCATGGTCTCCAGCAGCTGGAAACATGTTCAACATTCTCTCAGGAACTTCTATGGCTTGTCCTCATGTAACTGGAATTGCAACCTTGGTCAAAGCTGTTCATCCTTCATGGTCTCCATCTGCAATCAAATCTGCCATCATGACCACTGGTAATACAACATACTGATAGGCCTATATATAAACTATATGTTCAGAGACTCTTCTTAATCAGACAAATTGAAACAAAACTCCATAGTAGATTAAATTCCATCTGTCAATGTTTATAAATCTAAAAACTGAACATTATAAAAGAATTCTACTATATCACCAAAAGAAAATAAAATGATTCATAGAGAATGCTAGCAACATAGTCTCTAACACACTTCCCAACATAGTCTTACATTACAGATTGCGTTGTATGAAATCCCATTAAACAAGGGTGGAACTCACTTCATTTGATAGGAGTTACATGAATTTCACCCAATAATAAAGAGTGTGTTGAAAAGAATATGTTAAAAGAGCGTGTTGCTAGCATTTCTCACGATACATATTATATACCTTAAAGTGCACTGGCTTTGCTGCTTCCACTCAAGAGACTAATCATAAACTCATTGTGCAGCTACAATTCTGGATAAGCACCACAGACCCATCATTGCAGATCCAGAACAAAGAAGGGCTAATGCATTTGATTATGGATCAGGGTTTGTGAACCCTGCAAGAGTTCTTGATCCAGGTCTCATCTATGACTCAAAGCCAGCAGATTTTGTTGCATTCCTGTGTTCAATTGGTTATGATCAGCACTCACTCCATCAAGTTACAAGAGACAACAGCACCTGTGATAGGGCATTCAGCACAGCATCTGACCTCAACTACCCATCTATTGCAGTGCCCAATCTTAAAGACAACTTTTCAGTTGCTAGGATTGTGACCAATGTTGGCAAAGCAAGAAGTGTTTATAAAGCTGTAGTGTCTTCTCCCCCTGGTGTTAGAGTCAGTGTTATACCTAACCGGTTAATCTTCACAAGAATTGGACAGAAAATCAATTTCACTGTGAATTTCAAAGTAACTGCTCCCTCAAAGGGATATGCATTTGGGTTCTTGTCATGGAGGAATAGAAGATCACAAGTCACTAGTCCTTTGGTTGTCCGGGTTGCACCTGGAAAAAATGGGTTGGTCAGATAGCAATGCCTGTAAATATCTATATATTAGCTTAAGACCTTTGAGAATTCTAGTCACTAGAACAACCATTCATATTGAAATCCTGATCACTGCCAAAATTATATTCATTATGTGCTTGGAGTAGCAACAGTTACCTACCATAAAGAGTGTTCAAAGAGATGGTATATTTAAATTGCTCTGAAATTCATTATTTATTAATTGTTGCAACATACTTCCTTATACTTTATTTGAACTGAAAAACCTGCAAACCAGCCACATCCACATGCAGATAGCTGAGATAAGCCATGTTACTCAAGTATTTGTAAAGAAGTTGAAGTTCCGGTGGGTGGGATTCTGAACATTCTTAGTAAATTTTCTTTGTGGGAATTTCTACATCTTTTTGTCTCTACACTCTATCCCTCTCCCATAACACTTCTCTGATCACAAACTGCAAGATGTGGCTGAGTTATTTTGTCATTTGTGTTGTTTTCCTTGTCAATAGTTAGTCACCTTTAACTACAAGAAGAAAAGGAAAATAGGAAGTAAAAGATATGACATCTCAGGCATCTAATATATTTGAACCCGTAATTATGGTGTACATGGTCCGAAATCTATGCAGCTACAATTTTGTTTAGCTATATTTTGGAATCATATGTTGTAGCATTGAATTAGATGCTACTATGCTAGACTATACCTAGACTCCATTGATTTGTAATCATGACTTTTTTATACATCACTTGAGCACATGCAAAGCACTCCCTAATTATTTAGCAATTATATTTTGAACTTAATTAAAATACATTAATTGTCATATAATTGAAAATTAATAATTTTTATAATAATTACTTTAAAAATCATATTTAAACATTTCAATAAATAAAAAAAGTCATATTTAAAGTGATTTTCAATTAGTTGATAGTTTACACAGACATTGTATCATACTTAAACTCAATTAATGGTCAGTTTATTATAGATTGAAAAATAAAAAGGCTTTGATGTAAAATAATCTAGTGATTATTTTTTTAGAGATTACCATAAGATAATTTATGTTTGCTTACAATCATAAAAATAATTTTAAAAAAAAATTAGATTTTACAATATGCTATTCAAAATATCTTTTGATTTTAATCATATTTTAGATTCTTTTTAATTTCTAAAAATTTTGAAAAACTCAAACACACATATGATAAACTTTTAAAGATGGTTATTTTTCTAAAAAAGACATGATTCTTTTAAAAAATATATATAATAAATGATCCCTAAATTTCTATACATATAAGAATAATTAATAGAATTCACAAGCCCTAAATTTCTATACAATAAGAATAATTAATAGGAATCACGATTGTATGACAATATAAAAAAAAAAAAAAAACTTTATACTATTAATGTGTAATAATCAAATTCAAATTAATATACTATACAGGAAAAAGGGGAAAACTTCCATGAGTTATATTGGGTCACTCATGAAATTAATATACATAAAATAGGAGGATTAAAATTACGAGAAAAAAATGTTTTTTTCTTCAAAAAAAATTGCGAGAAAAAAAATAAGGGATCAAAATTGTAGATAAAAATGAAAGAGTATGAAATTATGTCATAGTAAATGTTTCAGGAATCCTTCTTTTATATATATACTAGTATGATACCCGTGCATAAACACGGATTATTCTATATTTATTTTAATATTATTCAATTATTATATTTCTTTTATAATAACTTAATTACTTTTTATATTAAGTGAAGTTAGTTGATATGAAAAGTATTTATATTATTTTTTATTGATTAAAAAATAAAAATAAAAATATTTAAGACTTATTCTTAATAAAATATTTATAACTTTTTCTTAAGAATAAATCAGATGGACTAATTAAATTATAGAAAAACATAATAACAATTGAATTAGCTTCTATTTAAATAATATATAAAAGTAGAAAAATAAAATATGAGACTCTTACTTATTATAGGTTTTTTGAAGACCTCGTTGTAAACTATATTAGTAGAAAAATATAATTCAACAATGAGTACAAATTGATATTGAGACTTATTAATAGTCATAACATATGAAATAATTAATGATAAAAAATAGCATTTTTGTGAGTTTAAATGACCATGATAATTGAAATGGAGACATAGACATTTGAGAAATTAAGCCAAATTTTTTATGTTCTTAATGATATGATTTTTCCTTTAATAACATGATTTGCACTAAAGAATTGTAGACTTAATAAATACATTAAGCATTGATTAAAAGTTTTTCATATTTTATTTTACCTAATTTCTAGGTGCTATTGTATTTTATTCACTCATTATAAATGGTTACACAATGTCACTCTTTTAGATGATTACTTAGAGGTGTTTGTGTGAGTTATTATTTTGTCCATAACATCTTTCTAATTGTTATGAGCAAACAAAAAAATGTGTAAATACCTGGTTATTAATGTTATAGGATATTTGATTTGTTTATTTCTATTTTTCCTCCTCTAGTCTCTCTATCCAAGGTGGTTTTGGATAATTATTTTTCTTGGCAATCATTTGAATTTTGTGTGTTGTATATTTACCAAGTCAAGTCTAAATAAGTGCTCGGCTTGGCTCAATTCATCTGCACCTCCTAATTATGACAACTTATTCTAGCCAACACATTATATGTTGGATATTATGATTGAAAAAATAACTATTACACTATTGTGGCAGGTGCAGTTTGGGTTGTTAGAAAATTTGCATTAACCGTGTTTAAATTTGATGATTGAAAAATTAGGTCATCAAGATTACTACCAAAATTGCTTAAAAAAAAAAGATTACTACCAAAATGTCTAATAACATTTATATAAGATGCCTACACTGATATATTTCTTGGTATAATGTTAACCTCGATCACCTCTATTTCCTTTAAAATGAGTAATTGGTTAAAATACTCCCACCTTATTTATCTTCCATAAAAAATTAAAATAAGAAACATAATAAAATTAATTATTTAAAATTACAATCCAAATACTATTATAAAATATATAATATAAAACATAAAATTTAATACACTATAAATATAAAAAGTTACAGTCACGTATAATAACATAATATCATATAATTTAATCTCTTGTAAAGTAAAAACATATAATTTTTTTTTGGAAATATTATTATTTAAAACCAAAAATTGCCTATGCTTTAGGAGAGAACAATCTAAAATTTAATACAATAAATAAATGCTGAAAATATATTTGCAAAATTAAAAATAAATATAAAAGTTTTGAAAGATTTAAGAACCAAGCTTAATTGTTTACAAAATATATTATAAATATAAAAAAGCAGTAGGTGACACATATTATGAATAAATTAATTTCTATTAACTTAATTGTTTTTAAATTTTTTAAAAATACAAATTTCAAATACGTTTTTAATATCAAATAAAATATTTTTTGTCCATTAATGTAATCTTTAAAAAATACTTTTATCTATATTTTTATAAAATTATCCATCCAATAAGTATCATTGTTATTTTTTTAAAACTCAAAAACAAAGGAAAAATATTAATGAAAGTAAAAAAAAATGTTACAAAGTGTCATAATTTTTTTTTAATTGAATTGACTTTAAATATATATATATATATATATATATATATATATATAATATTAATATTTTCTAATTTTGCTGAGAAATCTTTTGAGGGTGGTGACCGATGCAATCCTGCTGAAGACTCACCTTGCTGGAAGGGAGCTTTTGCTGCTCACTTTTCTCATTTTGAACCTCACGCGGCTCTGCCTCGAGAATATGTATAATAGTGCTAAAAAAAAAAAAAAACGTGTAAGTGTGCTGCAGAAGGGTTAAAGCTAGCTGGTGGTACTTTTTAGTGTCTCAATAATAAGCCATAAGAATTGAACAAAATTTCTACTATACCCTTGGAAGAAAAGTAGTAGAATTAAAAGAGGAAAGGACACTTGTCAAAAACAAAAGCTTAAATATTATATAGATAGATAATACTATATAATACCTTTGCGATGTACGGATAAATTTGAAGGAAGAAATATTTTTGATTACATAAAAAAATAATGTTTACAATTTTATTAATTTCTTATATTTTTGAAAAGAAATCTATAATCAATTCAAATGTCTACAATATAGAACTTATTTATTAATAAAAAATAATAAAAGATAGAGTAAACTATGTTTTTGGTCCCCCAAACTTTTTGCTATTTATGATTTTAGTTCCTAAACTTTTCGAAAATCGGTCAACATCCTCAAACTTTTTTTTCCGTCATATGTTTTAGTCATTTCCGTCTATTTTACCCATTAAATGATGACCTGACGTTAATTTTATTATTGTTTTATTATGTTTTGTTTTCTAGCGGTTAAAAGCCACCAGAAATTGCCACAAAAAGGAATGAGAAAACAAACCTTTCCGTGAACCCAAGTGACCCCAATCCATAACTGATCAACAATTTCAGCAATCAAGCCACCAATACTTCAATTTAAAATGATTTCAAAATATATATTTATAACCATCCAAGGAAAGAAAATGGAGAAGGGGTGGGAGTAGCACATTATTTACAACTTGGTCTCATGACTCTACCCCTGTTGCATTGTATACATTCCAAAAGTAAAAAAAAAAAAAAAAGATAAGTTTTGATGGTGCCGAATATTGTACGGTTCGAGTAGCGCGACAAGTAGTTGAAGGTATTGGCTGTGTAGTTCCCTTTGTTGTTATCACAGAGTACACCTAAAAGTTGTGCACTGGCTTGAAACATTAATTTTAGCAAACAAAATTTTGATGCTTTAGGTATTAATCCTAAACGAAAATGGAGAGGGAAAGGTCGATGTGGGCAGCGAGAGGGAAAGGTCGCGAGAGAGGTCACGCTCGAGAGAGGGAAAGGTCGTGTGTCGTCACTGTCGCCGGTTAGATCTAGTGTCACCATGGTCCCGCTATCGTCAGTCAAATCTGGTGTCAGAGTTAGCACCAAAGCCCGCCGCTGCATCGTCAAGGCCACCACCACAGCCCGCTTGGGTTCTAGATATGGTTCATGAGGTTTTGAGTTGTGACTTGTGATTTGTGTGGTTGTCTGCTAGATGTTCATTGTTTTTGCTGGTTGCACATTGGTTTTTGTTCTTGAATTTGAATTTGTTCTTCGTTTTAGTTAATTTTCATATGGATTCTTTAATTTCTGGCGGTTTTTAGCCACCAGAAAACGAAACATAATAAAATAATAATAAAATCAACGTCATGTCATCAGTTAATGGACAAAATGGACGGAAATGACTAAAATATATGACGGAAAAAAAGTTCAAGGACGTTGACCGGTCTTGGAAAAGTTTAGGAACTAAAACCATAAATAGGGAAAAGTTTAGGGACTAAAAACATAGTTTACTCTAAAAGATAATTAAATGTGATTAGTTTTTAATACAACTTTAAATTTAATTTTAACAATATTGCTCTTATAAAGTTAAAGAAGTTTGTATAAACAAATGAAACTGCATAACAAAACTCAAAATAAAAATAATAATGATAATATTTTTATCAAAAAATAACTCATAGATTATTCCATTGTAATCACTTTTATGGAGATCATTATTTTAACATCTAGTAAAAAAAATATTAAAAAAAATTCAGTGAATGAATGAAAAATATAAATTTAATAACACATACTTAAACGATTAAAAGTCAGTACAATATCATATTCACATTAATTTGTGTTAAATTTAATCAGATATCACATTCATTTCTATTTAATTTGATATGATATAGCAATTTAAAAAAACATTTTAACAATTTTTAAACAATAAAAGTTAGTATATATTAATTTAATTATTTAATTTCAAATATTCTCAATTTCAATTAAAACATTTATAACATCTTTTAAAAGTTTATTACAGTTCTCAAATAATTAAAATTATTTAATTTGAAATTACTAATTTACGCACAACTATTCTCAGTTTTAAAAAAATATATTTATAATACTTTTAAATTTTTAAAATTTTAAGAAAGCATTTATATTAATTTTTAGATAATTAAAATTATTAATTTGAATATAATCATTTAATCCTAACTGTTCTCAATTTCAAGTCTAATTAATAGTTTTGTTAAATAATATTGTATCAAATTCATTTAATCTATAAATTTCTAGATGTTTTAATTTTAAAAATGTTAAAAATTATTTGACTCGATAAAATTTTGTTTCATTATTTTCAAATTATCAAGTGAAGAAATTTAATTATTTATATTATATAATAAAATGTTTAAGTTATTTTATATTGTCATTTAAAACTATTTTTAAGATATTAAAATATTTTTTGTCAAAAAAAAAGAAATTAAATAATTTATTTAGATAGAATATAATAGCTGCATATACATTAAGATCATCCTATAAAATAAACCACTTCACTTGAAGACGTTGATCTGCAATCCCACCAAACTCCAATCCAACTCCATGCACCGAATAAGATTTAATAATCAAACTCTTTATCCTCCATAGCTACCCACATATGGAAAAATACAAATCCATAAAAGGATCCTAATTATTTAAAAAATCCTACTTATTTATAATCTCAAAATCTTCCTTGATTGAGAGACCAAACAATAATTGCATTTTAGGATGATTTCCAGTTTTCCTACAAAAAAATAAAAAGACATGTAACAATAATAGATGACAAATTAATATGAAGATATTAAAGTAGAATTGGATTTAACATTGTTGTCAATTGGAGAAATTGTAGTGAGTGAATACTCGTCTTTCCAATCATTCTATAACTTTTCAAACTGACCATCCTAAAGAACAAAATAAATTTTTGTTGAAGAATTGAAAAAAAAAATAACAAAGTAATTTCAATATAAAAAAAAACTAAGAACATAGTTTGCATTCTAAGCCAATCTGTGACATGTATGGGTGTTTGATATGACGGCCCGTAAAGGAATGAATGACTGTGATTCAACTAAACAAAGATGAACAATGAAATCAACATTTTTTGAATAATACACAGATAAATCACACTCCAACAGTACATGTCAAATTGTCCCATCACCTTATAAATAAGTTTTTTTTTTTATCTATAGGAATCAAAAACAGGTACCTGGGATTTACAACAACTCATGCACCTTGTTCAACCAACTGAGCTAGACCCCCTCTGTACCTTATAAATAAGTTGCACTCAAACAATATAGCTTGAATTAATTTAATATCAATCTTTACATGTCCAAATTTCTTAATCTAACATCAATCAATCAAATTTCCTAATTTAATATTCAAAATATGCACACAAATAATATCACCATGTTTGAAAAATTACTTTATTTAAAATATTAAAATCAATAGAATATAATACACTATGTCAGGAAATGAACTCTACTTACCATATACTATATCTATCTATCTATCTATTATATAAAACAGTAAAACACAGTTGCTGACTATGACTGATTGTTCACGAGTTACATTTTGACGATCACAATCTTGATATTTGTAAGACATTTAATATATTATTAATTTTAGTTATTTGTAAGACTTTTAATATATTATTAATTTTAGTAAAATTAGGAATGAAAAAAAGGTGTGAAAAAATGTTATAGAATAGAATAGAATATAGATAGATAGATATAGATATAAATATGGATATAGATATAAATATAGATAGATAGAAAGTTAGAAGATATAGATATAGATATAAATAGATAAAGATATAGAGAAATATATCTGGTGAGTGGACTTATCTTATATGAGAATAAGAGGAATAAATATTGACCACTGAATCTTATTTGAATAGTCAAAATTAAAACACACTAAGCCATGTGAGTTTGTTAAAAAGTCACATGATTTTTTTAAGTAGTCACATAACATTAAATCTTGGTCTTCCATGTATGGTTATATAGTCCAGATTTAACTCTCTCACTATATTTTCCTCTCATAAGATATGTCCTCAGAGATGTATATATAGATATAGATATAGATAGATAGATAATAATATAAAGATAAAGATAAAAATATAAAGATACATGCAAGATACATTTTTTTTACAGCAGATATAAAGATACATAAAGATTAAAAAATAATTTCAAACTTAATTAAGGTTTAGATCACTATGATAGATGAATGATTAACAATAAACAAATTCAAAATTAATTTATAATTATTTTCATGATAAGATTTTTTAAATAAAACAAGATTACTATAAATTTTGATGCATGTCAACGAAGACGTTCCATTGAGCAGCGGAGACGAGCTATGAAAACGTGCCCTTGCCATAGCCTGTGAATACTTTTAAGAACGAAAGCGGTTTCCAATCGGTGAAGGAAGGTGTCTCCCGATTGCACGAATTTTTCACAGCTGCTTTTATCAACCAGTAAATGGACAGCGACGTGAAGAGACAAAGGACAACTGAGAGAGAAGAAGAGAAGAAGGACAGACTAAGTGACTTGCCTGACTGTGTTCTGCTCCATATAACGAAATTTATGGACACAAGAGATGTGTTTCGGACTCGTGCTTTGTCCAAACGATGGAAGGACCTTTGGAAATGTCTCACTAGTCTCTCTTTCAGCCGCAAACACTACAGAAGGATTGCCCAATACAACAAATCTGTGTCCGAGGTTCTCTCTCGTCGAGATGGTTCTGTTTCCCTGTTCAATCTTAAATTGGACGCCTTCGGTGTGACTGCCTTCAAACTCCTCAACACCGTCACCCAAAATTCTGCTGTGAGGCACAATGTCCAGGAGTTGACAATTAATCTGAAATTCGATTCCAGATACACACCCACTTGTTTTGACTCTCTGATTTTTTCCTCTCAGACTCTGACATCTCTTACGCTCTCTGTTGCTTTTACTACTCGCTGTAACTTGAGACTGAAACTTCCAAAATCTCTGGATTTACCAAAATTAAAAAGCTTGCATCTCGAGAACGTTGCTTTCACCGCAAGCGACGATGACGACAACGACTGTGCTGAGCCCTTTTCAACCTGTAACTTGTTGAATACTTTGGTTATTGAAAGTTATTCGTTGCCCAGTGGTCCAAAAGTCCTTCACATATCTAATGCTAATCTTTCCACTTTGAAACTGGAAGATAGGCTTGGCGATCTGCTCCGCCGCTACACCTATCAACCCAATATTGTACTTTCTACTCCAAATCTTAGTTCAATCACATTCATGGGTAGTCTCGAACGCACTTATCATCAACTCTCTTCCACATGTGATCTTTCGTTTCTTGAAGAAGTAAATATTCACAGCACCTGTTCTCGTATAGATTGTTCAGTCATCATAAGCTGGTTGCAAGTGCTGTCTAATGTCAAGATATTGACACTCTGTTCTTATATCCTTAATATAATACTAAATGTGAGTTATTTTACTGTGTTTTCTTCTCTTTTTTATTTTCATAATGCTCATAAGATGTCTGCATTGTTTTGCAAATACTCAATCTTGCATTTCAAAACATCAATTAAAATATGTCTTCAATTTACTCTAATTGTGTAGGATCTATCAAATCTCGCTACAGTGGAAATTCAACCTCCGCGCTTTGTTAGATTGGAGTCATTAAAAATGAAAATGTTTTCAAGCAGCAAGATATCCGATAAAGAAGTACTCAGGACGGTGGAGTACTTACTTCAGAACTCTCCACTAACCAGAGTTGCAGTCATAAATTGCTGAAAGTTATATCCCCTATTTCATGCTTAACTATTCAGGTAAATATCTTTAGAAATTATTCAGTTTTCACTTCCTTTTATGTTTCCCTTTCTCCCTGGTACTCTCTCCTTCTTACAACAAATTATAGGGTGTTATATTGTGACTGTGTTGGTGTTTTCTTATTTGTCTTTGATAGATGAAAAGTTGGAATAAGCCATGTTACTCAAATATTTGTAAAGAAGTTGAAGCTCCAGTAGGTGGGATTCTGGACATTCTTAGTAAATTTTCTGTCTATCATTTGTGGGATTTTTTTTTTTTTTGGTGAAAAAGTTTAGAAGAGTTGAGTCCTAAGGACTTGTCAAGGCATGCCTAAAGCTCAAAGAACCTTTATAGAGGTATTTATAGATCGTTCATCAACAAAATTTTCACGTCAGCAGCAGGATTCAAACTCATATCCTTATGAGATATGAATTCTTACCACTGGACCAACTTTTGTTGGCCATTTGTGGGAATTTCAACATCTTTTGTCTCCACACTTTGCCCTCTCCCATATATAACACTTCTCTGATCGCAAACTGCAAGATGTGGCTGCGTTATTTTGTCATTTGTGTTGTTTTCCTAGTCAATAGTTACCTTTAACTACAAGAAGAAAAGGAAAATAGGAAGTAAAAGAGTAACCACAACCACTTTTTTTTTTTGACAACGAGTAACCACAATCACTATTCAATAGTTTTAATACACTGTCATGGAATGACATCTCAGACATATAATATATTTGAACCCGTAATTATGTTGTACATGGTCCGGAATCTATGCAGCTACAATTTTGTTTAGCTATATTTTGGAATCATATGTTGTAGCATTAGATTAGATGCTACTATGCTAGACTACCTAGACTCTATTGATTTGTAATCATGACTCCTTTATACATCACTTGAGCACATGCAAAGCACTCCCTAATTATTTAGCAATTATATTTTGAACTTAATTAAAATACATTAATTTTCATATAATTGAAAATTAATCATTTTTATAATAATTACTTTAAAAATCATATTTAAAAAGATTTTCAATTAGTTGGTAGTTTACACTGACATTGTATCAAAATTAAACTCAATTAAGGGTCAGTTTATTATAAATTGAAAAGAAAAAAAAGGCCTATGTAAAATAATCTAGTGATTATTTTTAGAGATTACCATAAGATATATGTTTGCTTACAATCATAAAAATATTAAAAAAAAAAAACAGTAGATTTTACAAGATGGTATTCAAAATATCTTTTTGATTTTAATCATATTTTAGATTCTTTTTAATATCTAAATATTTTGAAAAACTCAAACAAACATATGATAAACTTTTAAAGACGGTTATTTTTCTAAAAAAGACATGAGTCTTTTAAAAAATATATAATAAACGAGCCCTAAATTTCTATACAATAAGAATAAGTAATAGAGATCACGATTGTATGACAACATAAATTTTTTTTTGTATACTATTAATGTATTCTAATCAAATTCAAATTAATATATATATATATATATAGGAGGATCAAAATTACAGAAAAAAAATGACGATCAAAATTGTAGATAAAAAATTAAAGAGAGAATAAAATTATAATTTAGCCTTTACTTTTTATACACAAAAGAATATCAAAAAGGATTATTTATAGTTTTGTTACCAAAAATTCCAAAACATGAAAATGAAATTATATACTTCAAGAAACGTGTATTCATATTCACCTTAAACTATTTTTTTAAGTTTTATTATGATAATGAGTCTCTTATATATATGAAAGATATTATTTTTTAATATTCATACTATATTTTAAGCTAACTTTTTTAAAGATTAAAAAAAGAATACGAATATATCATTGATTCAAGTGGAACTAGATTTGGTCCCCTTAAACAAGATCTCGAGTTCGAGTCTTGTGGATAAGAAAAAACGTGGTTAGGAGAAGAAATCCCACTAAAGGTGACCAACCAGGTTTACCAGCAGAGATTAGTCATCAACAAAGATGGTGGATAATCCGCACCAATGTCATGGTGACAAAAAAAATTAAAAAAAGAGTAACGCGCGCACGCACAACTAACTTTTCTAAAGATTTTAAAATGAATACCACGCACAAACATGCATAAAGACGAACCACACTCACATGAAAAATGAATAACACACATGCACAACTAAATTTTCTAAAGATTAAAATTGAATAACACATACACACGCACATGCACAAGTATGTACACAACTAATTTTCTAAAGATTAGAAAAAATGAATAACATACATACACACGTAACACACACATGCACAACTAATTAACTTCTCTAAATATTAAAAAATGAATAACTTACACACACATGCATACAAACACATACACGCACATAGAGAAAAACTATAGGTCATACCATCCTCACCTACTTTACTCTTAATTTGCAAATCCCTCATTCTGGGTCTTCTCAAAGTTGTCTTCTGATACCATCATCACCTACTCTACTCTTCATTTGCAAATATGATTCAAAAAGGCAAAAGAAAGAGTTATTCATTCCTATGTATCATTGTCAAATCTCAATAAGTAAATCACCAATTATAGTTTGCCATTCAATTGGAAGTATAAAACTCTTTAGAATTTTATAAATCTAATGAGTAATAATATGTGTCGCCATTGAAGTTACCACAAGGTTGCAAACTAATATGCAGCTTAACCATTTAATCACAAATATAAAACCTCAAGATCTAAAGTTAAAGTTACTGCCACAGTACAATTATAGCAAGTGTTTTACAGAATACTGTATTTCACAAGCTTAAAGGGTTAATAAAAGGGAAGAGTGAAAGATGAGATTAAGTATTTGTTATTTCACACATATACTTAGTCTCGAAGCTCTGTTGTACATGGTTCGTGGGATCCTTGTACAATCATTGGTGGAATATAGGCTTGACAAGACCAGGCTACTCCATTCAAATAACTTTTTATCCGGAGCTTTCCCCTAACCGAACAAATTAATCACTCACCAAAACACCCTCTAAGTAGTCCTCTGGGTTTTCTTCCGTATGGCAACCTTCATCAAATTCTAAATCCAAGTCTCCAACACTTTTTGTCAACTGCTCTAGCCTTTTTTGTGTGAAGATGCTACAAGAGATATTAGCACAATAAATGAGCAAAAATCATAAAACCACAACTTCCCATCATGTTAGAAAGTAAACAATTTTAAGTCCCATGCATAAGAATAAATGTGTAATGATATACTTATCCATAATTAAAATATGGTAAATGCTAACCAGTTAGTTAAGGAACTAAAAGGAGAAAGATTTTTATTGGGAGGCGGAAAATTGCGCTGCTTAGGATTTTTTTTGTGCCCTTCTATGAATTTCACAATAAATACTTTCTCCTTTTAATTCCTTAACCATTGCCCTAAGGGCACTGGTTAGCAAGACCCTTAAAATATTTTAGCCAAATACAATTAATAAACAACATGTCAATCACATAAAAAAAGAGAAAATATTTTATTTCAACTTCCAATAATATATAGAACTTAATCTTCCAATGTAAAAACCTGCTTCATTTGAGAACTGAGACCTCCCCCCTCCCAACTACAACAATAAACTCATGCTGGTAGATATGGACTCGTTTGCGGAAATGCTTGTAGGCAACTCATTCTTAGTGATGGGGGCCATCCAAGAGCTATAAATTTGTAAAGCCTTCTTCCACATATCTTCCTTACATTCCTGTATTATACTACACCAAATAACCATTAAAATTAACTTTACAAATTTAAGAAGGAGATACACAATGATAGATGTGGCATTTTTGTTGGGCATGTTCAGCACCTTGTAATCCACCCTCCTCCTCTACATATGGCATGTTTTGGTGGGCATGTTGCCAAACTCCATTAACCTATATGACCTTCAACCTTCTGAGAGTAGGTTCGTAGAACTTGTTAGACCAACTAGGCACAATCTCATTTTCCCCAATAAGAGGAATGTCATTGAATTCAAATATCCTACTTATTAGTACACCATATGGAAGTGGCATACCATTATCCTTGCACTTCATCATATGTTGACAAATGAGGTGTCGCCAATTGATTTGGATGCCTTGTTTCATGACCCACAACATAAAAATGTCACCATGCATTAGTTGTAATAGTTACTTTTACGTGGCATTAAAATGTGCACCAATAAATAATGCAAGAGTCTATCTTCAACTGTCATGCTACCAATATCTTTTCTCTTTTGTCCTTGAAATTTAGGTCTCAACATAGTATCTAATGCCTCTTGTTTGTCAAAGTTGAGTTCCCTAGGTCGTTTGGAGAGATTCAATTTTTGCCTTGGTACTTGAGATTTGCAACAGTCAACCAATCATGAGGTTTGACTCATATCCTAGTTTTAGAAACCTCATAATGCAATTCACCAACATTAGTAATTGTTAAATTTGAATAGAACACCTTTATCAACTCAGGATAATAAGATTCATCAATGGAGACAAAATGTTGAACCCCCTATTGTGAGAGTATTTGCACAAATTCAAGACCAGATCTCTCAAAGAAGGTCATATTCATTATCTTGGGGTGCACAATTTCTCTTGAGGAAAAATCATTGGAATAAGGTTTCATTTGATCGTCTTTGCTGAAATACCAAGTATGATTAATAAGATATGCCATATTAAAAGTGGTTATGTTTGTTCTGGTACCTCTTCTTGAATTTCAGGTGATTTTGGCCTTTTCTTTTCTTTTTGTTTTCCATTCTTTTCTCTTTTTGGCTTAGCCGAAGATGCCATTTTGTCAATCTTGCAATAAAAAATAACCATATTACATAATAATATATATCAATCAACAATGGACATTACAAAACAAACCAATAGATGAAAGCAAATAAACTTAATAACATTACATAGTGTCATAATAATACTACATATTATCTTAATAAAATTACAAACTGTCTTAATATGACCCTACTCACAGTTCTTCAAAATAGTCATTACATTTCAATTGAGCTCATGCCAAAAGAAGGTAAATGACACATAGAAGTGTATCATAATTTCATAACACACATAAATAGAGTTCATCAAAAAATGGAGTTAGTCAAATTTCCACCAATCATATAAGTCCTACTTCACTCAAGATTTTTCCCAAATGAATGGGTCGCATATGAGGGGGCATCCCTAATAGTATATTAACTTCGGATTGTTTGTTGCATAAATACTTATAAGCCACATATGCATAACTTTCATCCTCTAAATTCATATTGAGCACCAAGTCCCACACATGTGTCCCAGTATATTTAATTTTGTTGTTTTTTCCTAAGGATGTTCACTTGTTCATTCATAATGTCATTACGCTTCTCTAGAGCCACCACTTGGCGCTCAACAATACTCAATTGTCTTTATGTAATCTTAGTGCATTTTCAGTCAAAGTATTTCCACCAGCAAGATGCTCACACACTTGGCCTAGACCTGTTGTAAGTTTTTCCAATTGCACATCAAAGACATTTATCATCGGTGCTTTACGCTTTGTTCCTTGCGAAGTAGATGTCCCAGCACTTTGAAAGGATTGAGCATTTGAGGCAGTTGGAATGGATTGAGCATATGGTGGACTAAACGAGGCAACATGTGGAGGGAAGGCATTAGCTTCAACAAAGGTACCCATTTCTGCCTCATTCATGGAGGTATCATTGAAAGAATCATTCAAATCAATCTGGATATACTCCGTCTCCAAACCTCGGAGGATTTGCCTTGGAGTTATTCCCATTACTCTTGTTGCATGATCTAATCCATAAAGCTCTTCAAGAATATCAAAGTGCTTGATTGAAGAAACTTTCCATTTTGTTGTAGACGGTTTAGCCTACATTTATGACACTATAATATATTAGAAACCTTAAACCTATAAAAAGGTAAGTCGAATTTAATAAGTTTAAATGAGTCTTAAATTCATTCTCCATTTACCTTTATGAGTTCATCCTATACCTTCTCTTCAGCTTCAAACTTGTTTGTTAGTGGATTCCAGACAAATCCACTAAGACCATTGAATAGGTCATGCACTTCATGTCATTTATCTTTTAAAGATCTTTGCCTATTCTTGACATGGTTCTTTGTTACTAACAAATATCCTTCATCTTTTAAAGCTTGGACAATATTTGTGTATCCTTGGGAGGTCCAACTACCATCTATGTGATTACCTTTGTTTGCTTCATCAATCAATGCATTTAACAAACAAGTGTCCATTTTGTCTGTCCACCTATGAAATTCACATGGAGATTAACTACTTTCGCCAATTTGGCCCTTTCCCTTAGACATTTTTGAACCTATAAGTTAAATATAGATATTGAAGGAAAATGATTACTAATAAGGTCAAGTTTAAATAAATTGAAGTTCAAATACATTAACAACATAATATCAGTAAAGTTCATAGATAATCATTCAAATGAAATCTAAATAAGGTTCATTCCTCATTCAAGTACAAATAGCACATACAAATAAATGAAGGCTACATCAACGATGATATTCATTCCACTTGTGATTTGCAATGTTGTCCTTTAAATATGCTCCTTATCTACAATTGTCATCACGTAACTCCCTTTGTGATCTACCAACATCACCCGAGAGCAATTCATTGTCTACTTCGGTTAGTAAGAAATCATCGTTGTTGATGCCCCTCAGAAATTTATGCAAAATATAACATGCTATTACAATGTTTCTCATAGTTTCAAAATCATAGTAAGGTTTCATTCTACTTGCAATAATGGGAAATCTCTTCTTTAAAACACCAAAAGTTTTCTTAATAACATTTCTAAGGGATGAATGTCAAAGGTTAAATAATTCTTTCGCATTTTTAGGCCCTCGAGTAGAGTACTCTTTCAAGTGGTCACGAACACCACGATACAGTGTCAAAATTTGACATTTAAGCATAAAATTCGCATCCCTAAGATAATATTTCCCTACCGACACAATAACTTCTTATCACTAATGATATAACTAAACACAATAACTTCTTATCACTAATGATATAACTAAACACAAACAAGTCTTTTATACTTACCTTCAGGTATTATCAGTGGGTCCTCTCTAGTTAATGCATTCTTTAATATCCTAGAATTAGACATTGTTCCTTCCCACCCAGCTAACACATATGTGAATTTCATATCAAAATCACAAGCTGCAAAAAATTCATCATTGGAATCTTTTCTTCAACGAAACCTTGGGACTTTTGCCCTTGGGACATTAACTCGAACATGGATCTCATCTATTGCTCCAAGGCAATCCTATTAGTACACAATGATTACCAAGTCACCAAATTAGTAAAAAAAATACTAACATAACCCAACTAACTTTACAATGAATGGTACCTTGAAAAAGGGATCAAATCTAGCATTGCTAGATATTTGACGTGGGACGTTCCTACCCGATGGTTGGACAAACAACTCCCCCTCTAGCACAATGGCAACATGTAACACGTTGTGAAAGTGGCGACTAATAATCTCACCACTTCGATGAAACGTTAATTGTGCGGCTTGATTCTTGACATTGTGACCAACAATATGTAAAAACTTTGCCACTTACTCCTCCATTGTGGACCGTATGTTTTCCTTAACTATATTGGTGTCTCTTAATTTGTGGCATAGTTCGATGAATGCTTGTGGTCCCATACAAATTATAGCATGAGACCTCTCAGTATAAACTAGATATGACATTAACTTGTGATGCCTGCGCTATCTTTAGGGACCAAAATCACCAACATTTTTTAACCTTCTTGACAACAAATTCAACAAGTGCAATGTATGACCAACACAACATAACACAACAATAACGACCACTTTCATTCTTGTTTGCAACTGTTGTTGAACATTACTTAATATTTGCTTATCTACGACCATTCCATTAATAATAATATCCTCTTCCTCTAGGTTGTTAGTGTCTATGATTGCCATCCGTGTAGAAGACATGTCTCTTCCACAATTATATATATAATATTGAATTGGGAAAATCACACATTGACATATAAAGCTTGGTAAAGTAAGGCTAAAGAACAACTTAAACTTAATGCATCCTAGTTCACTAACATAATAAAATTTTAGGGAATAATGTCCTAATTGAATTGCTTCTTATGGCAACGAGTATGCATGTAACCCAAATATATTTTACAACAAATCATGAAAACCTTTGTAATTAAAACAACATACGTGTACCAAAGCATATAATTCAAAAATCAACATCATACATAAAAAACATCAAACAATTTCAAAATGAAATTAAGCTCAATACCAATAAAAAAAAATAATAATAATGCTGTAATTTCATTTTCTAAAACAAAATCATAATTGATTATGCTAGTGAGTATAACCAATTATGCTTAGCATAATCGTTTATGCTTGCATGCATAATCAATTATGCATCATAATGTTACATGATTGATTATCCATGCAAGCATAATCGATTATGGTAGGCATAATCAATTATCTTTTCAACCATAATCGATTATGTTTTTAAAAAACAAAATGTGTAAAGTTGAAAATGAATAAACCAAGAACAACCATGGTTCTTCACCATCATTGGAATTCATAAATTAAAAAAATCATTATCCATCCCAAAATAACCACCATATTCAGCTAACAGTATACATCTCACTCATTGGGAATGAAATTCATACTAGGAAACTAAAAAAAAAATCCAAATAACATGGTAGATCGAGTTACCTGCTTGATATAGAAGGCAAAAATGTCAACAAGGGCTACAACGAGCAATAAGCATGCAACTGTGATAGGCTTCTTATTGTTGTTGGTCTTGGACGGTTGTATGAGAAAAACTACGAGTAGCAGCAGAGAGAACAAGACCAGGGCTTGGTCACGAGTTTGGGGAGAAGCAAGAGTCCCACAAAGCAATACAAGAAAGAGGGGCAATTTTGATCAAGGCAAAAAAATGCTTCCTTCGTGTCCTCTTTCAACATGTTTCATCCCAATTTGAGATGAAAGTATAGTAGTATACTATCAACAAATTAAAAAAAATAAAAAAATCATCAAATCTAGAGATTAATTAGCAAAGTAAGGAGACTTACTTATGTTCATCTTTGGTCCAAGGACCTGTCTTAAACTGAGAAGATGATGCCCCCACTTCATTATGCCTTTACATGGACCCAACATTCAAATTTTTAAGCAAATTTTCACATTAGTATCATAGTAGATTGCATATATGCACCAAATATCAAATATGGTAATAAAATAAAACCTAAGAGTATTGCACACACAAACAAAAAAAGGTAGAAAATCCCTAAAAAAACAAGAGTAAAAAATACATTGATGTAGATAAAAAAGGCTTAGGGGTGACACAATCCAATAAGATAGCTAGCATACTTTAAGGGGTGTTCATATGATTTGTCTATATGTCTATTAGATTATTAAGTTTATAATGTTTTACATGGCATTGGTGCAATAAGATCAAGTCTTTACAAGGGAGTGGTTTGTGGGAGTTAAAAGTAATAATAATAATAATAATAATAATAATAATAATAATAAAAAGTTCACCTGGAAGGACTATGGCCATTGTCATTCTAGTTTGGTGCTTCAACACTGAGTTACAAATTGGCATTCATCTCATTCTCAGCACCCTCAATTGTTTTGTCAAAATCTATTATTCTTAACAAAACAATGTTCTGCTGGGACATGTGTCAACACTAGGTATAAAAAATTCCACCTAAAAACTTTTCCCTTTTTTTCATTTCATTTTTATTTTCAAAATTTTCATTTTAAAAAAAGGATAAATAGCCTAGTTAGTCCCTAAACTATGCATCTGCCAACAATTTAGTCCCTAGATTTTGGAAATGACCAATTTAGTCCATTAATGTGCAAATGTTGTGACAAATTAATTCAACCGTTTATTATAAGTCATGTATGTTGTGGACTAATTTGTCAGTAAGTAATATAGTTTTAGGACTACTATGATATTAAGTGTCATACTTTAAAGATCAAATTGTTAGTATGTTTAACAGTTAAACTAACTTGTCGCAACATTTGCACATTTATGGACTAAATTGGTCATTTAAAAAATGTAAGGATTAAATTGTCAGCAAATGCATAATTCATGGACTAAATAGGCTGCTATTTACACTAAAAAAAATAAAAAATGGAACTTGAACTGTTTGGTGTAGTCACGATAGATTCAAAACTTTAGAACGGCAACATGCAAAAAAGACACCAATTTTCATTACATGTACCACCACAAAAAGACTTGTCCCCCTCCACTACAATAAACATATTTAAATCGTTATATACTTAATGTTGTTGTTCCCCACTTTGTGAGCCAATAGATAAACAGTAAAAAAATCCGCCATAGATGCAATATTGCATGCATCCTAACATTAAGCTCAACACAAACAACACCTTATCTAAATAGTCATCACACCACGACAAACATCCATAATTAGTTGTTGTAAATTAGTTAAAATGATTTTATAATAAAGAAGAGATAAAACAATTATAAAGGGGAAAAAGAATTAAGAATTGGTCTATCTTTATTTTTTTTCATGACATCGCATAGCACACAAACAAAAATCATGTGAGGCTTTGTAGTCACATAAATGTATCATTTCAGGGGTGTTAGGGAACCAATGATCGTATTTTGAATGTAGTCACCTAAACATACCAAACTAAATGTACACATCAGTGGTTCAAATCAAAAGAGGGACTGTCACTCTTTATTGTTAATAATGTCCATTATGCTCCTTCGCTTCTTCTTATCTTTAGGAAGCTCGTGACGTTTTTTAAATTTTTAACAGTGTTTGGGAATCTAATCGAGTGACCTGGTCTTAAGACATAATTGAGATTTTTTTTCAGTATTATATTGTCAACAAATTAAAAAAAAAACAAAGAATCATCAAATCTAGAGATTAATTAGCAAAGTAAGGAGACTTACTTATGTTCATCTTTGGTTCAAGGACACGTCTTATTCTGAGAAGATGATGTCCCTACTTCATTATGCCTTTACATGGACCCATCATTCAAATCTTGGAGCAAATTTGCAAATTAGTATCATAGTAGATCACATATATGCACCAAATATCAAATATGGTTATAAAATAAAACCTAAAAGTGTTGCACACACACTAATAAAAAAAAGAGTATTGCTCACCCAAACAAAAAAAAGGTAGAAAATCTATATTAAAAAAAAACTAAGAGTAAAAAATACTTTGATGTAGATAAAAAAAAAAAAAGGCTTAGGGGTGACATAATCCAGTAAGGTAGCTAGCATACTTTAAGGGGTGTTCATATGATTTGTCTATATATCTATTAGATTATTAAGTTTATAATGTTTTACATGGCATTGGTGCAATAAGATCAAGTCTTTACAAGGGAGTGGTTTGTGGGAGTTAATAATAATAATAATAATAATAAAAGTTCACTTGAATAGGACTATGGGCATTGTCATTCTAGTTTGGTACTTCAACACTGAGTTGCAAATGGGCATTCATCTCATCCTCAACACCCTCAATTGTTTTGTCAAAATCTATTACTCTTAACAAAACAATGTTCTGCTGGGACACATGTCAACACTAGGTAAAAAAATTCCGCCTAAAAACCTTCCACTTTTTTTTCCTTTGTTTTTTTTTTCAAAAATTTCATTTTAAAAAAATAAAAATAGAACTTGAACCCCTAAGTGTAGTCACGATAGATTCAAAAGATTTTGAATCCCTTCTTTCTTTCACCCCCCTCACTTTCACTAATACCAAACATAGTGTAAAATCTGCCCCACCAATGCAAAACTTTAGAACTGCAACATGCAAAAAAGAGACCAAGTTGCATTACATGTACCACCACAAAAAGACTTGTCCTCCATCCACTACAGTAAACATATCTAAATCATTGTATACTTAATGTTGTTGTTCCCCACTTTGGAAAAAAAATATAAACGAAAAAAACCCGCTATAGATGCAATATTGCATGCATCCTAACATTTAGCTCAACTGAAACAACACATTATCTCAATAGCCATCACACCACAATAGACATCCATAATAAGTTGTTTTAAATTAGTTAAAATGATTTTATAATAAAGAAGAGATAAAACAATTATAAAGGGGAAAAGAATTAAGAATTGGTCTATCTTTAATTTTTTTTCATGTCATCGCACAACACATAAACAGACACCATGTGAGGCTTTGTAGTCACATAAATGTGTCATTTGGGGGGTGTCAGGAAACCAATGAGCGTATTATGAATGTAGTCACCTTAACGTATCAAACTAAATATATACATAAGTGATTCAAACCAAAAGAGGGACTGTCACTCCTTAATGTTAGTAATGTCCATTATGCTCCTTCGCTTCTTCTTATCTTTAGGAAGCTCGTGACATTTTTATAATATTTGATAGTGTTTGGAAATCTAATCGGGTGACTTGGTCTTAAGACAATTGAGATATTCTTTTTCAATTGTTTCCATGAATCTTACGACTTTTTAGTAATATACTGTCAACAAATTAAAAAAAAAATCAAAGAATCATCAAATCTAAAGATTAATTAGCAAAGCAAGGAGACTTACTTATGTTCATCTTTGGTCTAAGGACTCTCAAATACTGAAAAGATGATTCCCCCACTTCATTATGTCTTTACATGAACCCATCATTCAAACTTTGGAGCAAAATTCCACATTAGTATCATAGTAGATCGCATATGTGCACCAAATATCAAATATGGTTATAAAATAAAACCTAAGAGTATTGCACACATGCTAATATTAATTATTTATAGATTGCTCTTATTTATTTATTTTTTTGAAAAAAGAATCATGTCATTTTCAGTTACTATAGATCAACAAAAGGCACCTTCAAGTATACTTTCTGTTTTGTGAGTTATCTATTTTATGTTTATTAGTTGTATATCCTGTGAATCATTACTTTCTCTTGTGCTATCTATGCTGAACTTATGTCATGTAATCATTGTTATATTAGTATCCTAAAAAAAAGTAAAAGCTAACATGTTGAAAGAAAGTTTTTAAAACAAAAATTAAAAGACAGAAGTTTTGCTTCAATTATTGTAATGCTTGATTGTAACTCTAATTAAATAATATGTTTTCTTCAAAAAAATAAAAAAGCACATGTCAATGCCTCAAAAAAAAAAGGGACATGTCTTCTATTGTTTCATATATCATGGCAGTATGACACTTTGATGTCATTAGTTTTGTCATTGAAGATCATTATTTTCTATAAAAAAAAACTTGAACAAAACATTTGGAATGTAACAGAGATATTTGTCCTTAGAGAAATCTAAACTTTTAATGAATAAAATATTTCTTCTGTTATTCTCTTATCTTCTTTTATAGTTCATATCTATATTTGATGTAAAGAAAAAAAAATAAGGATCACTTAGAGATGAGTGGTTTATTTAATCTAAATTTGATAACTTAGATAATCTAACATTACATATCAACATGCAGAAAGTCAATTATCAAATATTATGAGCCATATCTAATTAGGAGAATGAATT
The DNA here is from genome assembly GCA_026413185.1 of Pueraria montana var. lobata. Taxonomy (NCBI): domain Eukaryota; kingdom Viridiplantae; phylum Streptophyta; class Magnoliopsida; order Fabales; family Fabaceae; genus Pueraria; species Pueraria montana. The sequence goes on along the minus strand of CM048649.1, from coordinate 40,847,918 downwards.
ATCAAATGACACAATTATGACAACTTCACCTTAGACAACAATTTTATTATTTTATTGGTTAGTTGGTGGAGGAATATGCATCTTCTTTCCTGTCCATATTCAAGCAAGGATAAAGTTGTTGGCCATAATATGCCTCTACGGGCTCAAGTAGCAGAAAATTGGTAACCATGATCTAAAATTCTTTGGAAATGTTCAGTTTTGATTGCACAGAATGAAGTAGGTGCCATGTTATTGTAGAAATTAAAAAAAATCAGTAAAGTTTGAAAATAAATTTTAAATAGGTGGAACATATGATTTCATTAATTTTTTTTGTAAATGAAAAAGCTTATGCAATGAAAAAGGTCTTCAATCAAAACAATTAACAACTAGAGTTGGTTAGGGAGGAGACTCGTTCATTACTACTCAGAAACCTATGCATGCTTCTTATTATTAGAAATTTGATTTCTCCCTTTCAAAAACTCTTCTTTTATGTCGTATCTTAATTTAAATGGTAAGTGTTCTACCTCAAAAATCTGATTTCTCATCCTCATAAAGTAGATGATATTATTCTCCTTTTTTGGTATCTTATTGTCTTCTACCCTATTATAGAACACTTTTTTTTATATATAAAACACCAACTAAAGATATGTTTCATCGTTGCCACCGGTCACCACAATAAGGTGAGTCATTGATCTTCTTCTTTCCTCTTGGTAGGTGAGTCATTCTTCTTCTTTCCTCTTGGTAGGTGAGTCATTCTCTTTCTTTCCTCTTGGTATTCCATTTTTCTTATTTTTCCCCTCATTTTTCTTTCATCACGATTTTTTATTTTATAATTTTTAGGGTGGTTAAATTGAGTGTTATCTATATTGAACTTATGTCCTATAGTCACTGTTATATTAGTATCCCAAAAAAAAAGGGGGAAAAAGTGTAAAAAGCTAACATGTCAAAAGAAAGAGTTTTTATAGCAAAAATTTTAAAAATACAAGTTTTGCTCCAATTGTTGCAATGCTTGACTATGACTCTGACTAAATAATATGTTTTCTTCAAAAAATAAAAAAGGATATGTCATATATTGTTTCACATATCATGGTAGTATGGCACACAACTTTGATGTCATTAGTTTTGTCATTGAAGATCATTATTTTCTATAGAAAAATCTGAACAAAAAATTTGGAATGTAATTGAGATATTTGTCCTTAGAAAAATCTAAAGTTTTAATGGATAAATATTTCTTTTGTTATTTTCTTTTATAGTTCATATCTATATTTGATGCAAAGAAAAAAAATATAAGGATCACTTAGAGATGAATGGTTTATTTAACTCATTCTTATTTATTGTAGGTTTCGAAGTCAGTTTAATTGGATCTCACTTGTGATTTATCTCCTTTTCAATCTATGTATGGTTTCTCTTCTATTAGGTTATTAGTTCATTGCAAGATTATTTTTTTTTCTTGATTGTTTCTGCATTTCAAGTTACTTCATTAGCTTTTTATTATGCATTGCCTATAGTTCATCCATCCTTTATATCCTTTATTACTTAAAGTTGGATACAATGGGGAACTTTTCCCTCCCAATGTTCTTACTCAAATGAAGGGCGGGGCATATATGTAATTTTATTTTGTTATGTTTTAAGATTGTGTTGTAAGTGTAAATTGTAAACATAATAGAATAATAGTTGTTCCCAATTTTAATCGTTATTTGTATCTGTATTAATTATGCCTCCTCAGTTACTATAAGCGTTTGAATAAGCAATATTAGGAATAGGAATATCAATCAATAATGGAATGATAAAAGATTCCCCAAATATTGCTTTCCCACTCTGCTATTCATATATGGGAACATAAAAATTTTGCTACAAATGTATGCTAACACAAAGGTATTATCTTTGCTGCTAACCTTGATTGTTTTTATTTTCCTGCAACTTCGTTTGAATGTTCCGCATTCAATCTCTTCATATGCCATTATGGGAATCTAAAAATATTTTCTCCAAATGTCTGTGATAGAAGAAACTGCTTTAGTAGCCTTCATTGTTCTTCGTCGCTACAATGTTAACGATATCTGCAAAAAGGTAAATTTTTTTTGTTCACAATAGATTTTCTCCATCATAGCTTCCCCTTTCATTTTCTCTTTTAACGATTATAGGATCCTAAAAATAATTTGTTATAAAGCTCTACCTATATAGACTATTGTTTCAATATTATTTGTTCTATTTTCCCCCAAAATAGCTTCCCCATTCTTTTTTCATGCAAAAAAATGTATTCTATTTCTTATCTTATTTTAATTCTTTGTTACTGAAGTTTGAAGTGTTTTTGGATTTGTAAAAGGGAATTTCATTCACATTATAGAAGGGTATGTTTTTCCTTATATTGGAATCTATAAATTCTTGAATGAGTTATCTATGTTGTGATTCGGTTTATCAATGATGTTTCATATTTGTTATCTTATTTTAATTCTTTGATACTGAATTCTGAAGTGTTTTTCGGATATGTAACAGGGAATTCCATTCACATTATAGAAGGGTATGTTTTTCCTTATATTGGAATCTATAAATTCTTGAATGAGTTATTCGTGTTGTGATTCGGTTCATCGATGATGTTTCATATTTGTTATCTTATTTTAATTCTTTGATACTGAAGTTTGAAATGTTTTTTGAATATGTAACAGGGAATTTCATTCACATTACAGAAGGGTATGTTTTTCCTTATACTAGAATCCGTAAATTCCTGAATGAGTTATATGTGTTGTGATTCGGTTTATTGATGCATGTTACATATTGAAAACTATTTGCCTTGCTATTTGTTTGAATGCTATTTGGTTGGTTTTAAATTACAAGGTTAGTTTTAAAAATCAACATTATCTGTTATATATTCTATTTCATAATATTTGTTAAATATTCTATTTCAGAATGCTTAACTGTTATCTTTTTATGGTTATTTTTATTTGTTTTAATATAGTTATTTCTATCTTGATATGATTATTTTTATTTGTTTCAATTATATAAGGTAAGTTTTAAATTTTTATCTGAACTTGATTCCATTGAATTCATATTCTGCTTTATGTTGATCTATTATCCTTTTATGGTTATTTTTGTTTTGTTTTAATATGGTTATCTTTTTTCTTGATATGATTATTTTTATTTGTTTCAATTATATAAGGTTAGTTTTAAATTTTTATCTGAATCTGATTCCATTGAAGTCTGCTATATGCTTATCCGTTATCTTTTTATGGTTATTTTTATTAGTTTTAATATGGTTATCTTTTATCTTGATATAATTATTTTTATTTGTTTCAATTATATAATGCTATTTATAAATTTTTATTTGGATCTGATTCCATTGAAGTCATATTCTGCTCAGCTTTCAAGTTCATAATGGAGGGAACAACCAAGTATGAAATAGAATCATGTTGGTTCAGGACATTCAATGCCAAATTTGTTCCACATCAGGTACATTTGTTATTTTTAACCATTAGATTAAGGTCTATCATATACTAGAAAAATAGTAGTAATATTTTAATGTCAAACAGGATTATATGCATATTGGGATTTCTTTTTACTCGCATTGCGGACATGCTCTATCCCCTGGATCAGCATGTATTGAGGATTGTAATGGGAACATGATGAAACTTCATGTTTGTTCTAAGTTAGGCAAGCCATATTTGGTTTCTAAGGGATTAAATATTGGAAGCTTTTACGGATTGGATTCAATCCATCATGTTATATTGCATTACATGGGAGGATATTTGATTTGAAATTTTCTGAAGTTCAGTACCCACTGTATCCACTGTCTTTGACTTTCTGACTTGATTTTTCATATGATTTATAGGACTACCAAGGCGACATATGTTTTCAATCGGTATATGTTTAATTTTTAGGTCATTTGCATATGTTGATAAATGTATACAATTGTTTTTTTTTTTTTATGTGCAGGATTTTATGGAGTTTGGTGTAACATTTTCTTTCTTCTTGTCCAATTATATATTTGATGCAAAAAGTCAAGTTGCAGGATCATGTAGGAAACATATTTGCTGTTGAAATAGATGAAAAGGATGGTATGATAGTATTAACAAGTGGAATGTTAAAGATAGCTGAATTCTATAAGCTCAATAAGGATCACAAATTCTTGATTCACTTCATTGAAGATAACCATTTTATGTTTAAGTTGTTTATTTTTTATAGGCATGAAGTTAAGTATCCCGCATTTATAGATGATGTAATTGAAGAGGATCCATCCATTGAAGATAATGAAGAACAACTTGATCTAGATGCAGTTGATGAGGAGGTTGATCTTAATAATTCCATTGAGAAGAGTTGGGACAAAGAGTTGTCAGAAGCTGATGTATACAAAAGACAAACATTGGTATGTTGCTAAATTTAATATTATTTTTAATTATAGTTTTTTATTGTGGCTGTTGTGAATTGATATAAAAATTTTGATATGTATTGCAGGTGATTCTTGCTAGGATTGTGAAAGGATTCATTCCTAGGAAACAAAAAAACAATTTTGGTTAAACATGAGGAAGAATATGAGTAAAGACGAATGCGACCCATGTCACACGGGTATCTAACTAGGAGGGTGTGAATATAAAGTCGGATATTGTGTCAAAATGTTATAACTACATACAAATAATTGAGCTTAGAGATAAATCATGCTTGGAATTGATTTGGGGTGAATGTTCTAATTTTAATTATGATACTGTAGAACATAAACTTTTTCATTATAATTTGATTCCAATAACATCGAATATTTTCACCTAAAAAATAATGTAATAATGACTTTTAAGTCTTTAAGACTTTTGCAGTAAAAAAAAAGTCTTCAAGACTTCAAACCACCACTTCATCACTTTAAATATCCACATAGGTACAATGTTGAACATATAAATATTTTGAGATAAATAGTTATGAAAAAGAAATTATTACAAATATTATAATTATCAATGAATAAAATTATAAAATTTATAGAAATAACTTAAGTATAAATTAATAAATTAATTTATCATTAGAAAAAGTTAATATTTTTAATTTTATTTTAAAAATCTATTTTTAAAAGTCTTAAAAAACTAGGAATTAAGATTGTCTTATATATATATATATATATATATATATATATATATATATATATAATTTTAAACCATGCTTTATTGATAAACAAATTATTTAAAACCATGTTTAGTGACTCTATTAAGTCAGATTGTAGATTTGAGATGAAAATGACATACCCATCACTTACAGGATGGAATGTGTTCGGGGAGCAGAGACAGGGACGGGGATGGAGACGAGGAACGACATTTTCATTCAGTCCTGCTTCGTTGTCATGTCTATTCACAACTATCACTTATGCATTTTTGTTTTAAATATTTATATATAATGGCAAGATTAAAATATACTTTTAGTCTTTTATTTTATTTTTTGGTTTTAATTTTGTTTTCTAAATTTAAAAAAAATCACTTTCACCCGTTCAATGTTTTTATTAGATAAATTTATCATATAACATTGCCAAACTGGTGTTCCAAATCACAGTTATGATATTACACTTCAATATATCTATCATTAATGCATTTTAATTTGTCAGCAGTTTTAGTTTTTTACTTCATAGTTTAGCATTTTCTAAACAATATACTACCAACATAAATAACAACATCTCTAACAGCAATGACCTCAATAAATTGAATATGTTTTTCATTGTTTGCTTGTTTTTAAAACGTGTGTAAGCATGGATATCACCCGTTCGAAGGCATAGGAACCGTACTAGTTATCAAAAAAAAAAAAAAAAAAAAACATCAAAAAGTGAAATTAAGAAATGAACGAAAATAAGTGTTTAAGAAATAAAGTTGATTTACTTTATCTTCTGGGTTTGATCTTCAGTATCTTGCAAATTCACATCTAGAATTTTCTCATCAACACCCACATTCGAGGTTCTTCCAAATTTATCAAAAGAAAAAAAAAACACACACACACACAAAAGAAAAAAAAAATCAAAAAGCAAAATTAAGAAATGAACGAGAACAAGTGTTTAAGAAAGAAAGTTGATTTACCTCATTGATTTTCAGTATCATGCAAATTCACATCTAGAATTTCATCATCAACTCCCACATTTGAGGTTCTTCCAAATTTATCAAAAGAAAAAAAAACACACAAGAAAAAAAAATCAAAAAGTGAAATTAAGAAATGAACGAAAACAAGTGTTTAAGAAACAAAGTTGATTTACTATTCTATGTTTTATCTTCAGTATCTTGCACATTCACATCCAGGATTTTCATCATCAACTCACACATTTGAGGTTCTTCCAAATTTATCAAAAGAAGAAAAAAAACACACAAGAAAAAAAAATTGAAAAGTGAAATTAAGAAATGAACGAAAACAAGTGTTTAAGAAAAAAAAAGTTGATTTACCTCATATTTTGGGTTTAATCTTCAGTATCTTGCAAATTCACATCTAGAATTTCATCATCAACTCCCAAATTCGAGGTTCTTCCAAATTTATCAAAAGAAAAAAAACACAAAAAAAATCAAAAATGGAAATTAAGAAATGAACGAGAACAAGTGTTTAAGAAAGAAGTTGATTTACCTCATATTTTGGGTTTGATCTTCAATATCTTGCAAATTCACATCCAAAATTTCATCATCAACTCTCACATTCAACCACCGAGCGCGTGGATCAACTGGCGTGGGGTTGTTCCAGCTTAACCAAAGGTCTCGAGCTCGAGTCCTGGGTATACAATTACGTTAAATACTCGAAGGGAGAGCTTTGTTGCCCATCATGGTCTTACCCGGCTCGAACATGATTGCCTCCAATGGAGGATACTTGTGGTCTAGACAAAAAAAAATAACTCCCACATTTGAGGTTCTTCCAAATTTATCAAAAGAAAAAAAATCAAAAAGTGAAATTAAGAAATGAACGAAAACAAGTGTTTAAGAAAGAAAGTTGATTTACCTCATATTTTGGGTTTGATATTCAGTATCTTGCAAATTCACATTTAGAATTTTATCATCAACTCCCACATTCGAGGTTCTTCCAAATTTATCAAAAGAAAAAAAAACACACAAGAAAAAAAATCAAAAAGTGAAATTAAAAAATGAATGATAACAAGTGTTTAAGAATGAAAGTTGATTTACCTCATATTTTGGGTTTGATCTTCAGTATCTTGCAAATTCACATCCAGAATTTCATCATCAACTCCCACATTCGAGATTCTTCCAAATTTATAAAAAAAAAACTTAAATATGTTTGAGATCTTTGAAAAATGGTCGATTTTTGTTTAGGATCCCTAATAATTTTTCTTGTTACGTTGGATCCATGATATATTAAAATTTTTGTTTTGAGTTCATGTCATCAGTTAAGTGATGATTTGACATCTTGTGAACAAATCTTCTTAATATATATTAACCATTGAGATGGTGCCACATCATCACTTAACTGACGGCAGGGACTTAAAACAAAAATTTTAATATATTAGGGTCCAATGCAAAAAAAAAATATTAGGGACCCAAAACAAAAATCGGTCATTTATCATGGATCTCAAACATATTTAAGTAAAAAAAACACAAGAAAAAAAAAGTGAAATTAAGAAATGAATTAAAACCAGTGTTTAAGAAAGAAAGTTGATTTACCTCATATTCTGGGTTTGATCTTCATTATCTTACACATTCACATCCAAGATTTCATCATCAACTCCCTCATTCGTGGTTTTTTCAAATAAAAAAAAGAACGAATGTAAGAAAAAATGCATAACAAAGTGATTTAAAAAACGAATGATAAAAAAAATATTTCAAAAATATAAACTATTTACCTGAGAAAGGGGACTGTGTTCTACCGCCGGTTAGGGACTGTGCTAGCCTCAAGGATTGTTGGTTCAGTGCATTCAAGGAAAATTTCATTGGCAAGTCTAATGGCCCTCTGCATTCTCTCTAAGAGCCTGTTTGGGGCTACTGTGAAAATTAGATTATTTTAATAATCGATTATATGTATAATCGATTATTGTTATAATTGATTGTAATCAGAATCAATTTTTGTTTGGGTAAGTTTGCTGAAAAGTGGTTTGAAAATAACTAATTTCGTTTGGATGCAACAAAAAATCAGCTTTTACATAATAAAAGAGTATGAAAATAGCTGAAAGAGAAAAAAAAAAAAAGCTATTGAAAATTAATCATAAACTACAAATTTTTAGCTTCATAAAAGCAACTTAGTTTAAAAAAAAAAAAGCTTTTTCGAAATTGTAACTAGAATTCCCAAACATCTTACTTTTTCCCTAAACAACTTAAATGCTCCAAAAATAGTTGAATTTGGGGGAAAAAGAGCTTTCCCAAAATACTGTAAGTCTCTCTGTACTTGATCCATTGTCATTTCATGTTCTTGTTTGTTTTGACTTTTGATAATAAAGCAGCAAAGGGTGGCGAGGTATTTATCATTAGAGATTAGTAAGTGCCAACACATTATTTGTTAGGTATTTCTGTTATCATGGTAGTTAATTCCAACTATTTTTCTATTGAGGTTAATCATGGCCGTGTTGAGAAAAAAAATCTTTGCAATGATGACTATAATTAAAAGAAAAAATATTCACCTTTGGTAAAGATTATAGGCTTGCAAGTGGAAAATGAACAAACAAAATATTTGCAATGAAAATTACTTTTGATAGGTATAAAAATATGTGAGGATGCTCGAAGTATAACACTTTCCATTTGTACTCGGCTTCATAATTTTTGGTTACTCTAATTTTACTCCCCTTCACATTCCATTTGCCATGTCACTCCATTTTTACTCCCCCATCGTAAAGATTTTCCAACTCGTTGCAACTGCAATTTCAGCCGCATCAACCGCATTTTCCTACAATTGCTCATAACGCAAAAAAAAATTGACTTATGGCAATCACGACTGCAACCACAATTTAAAATTGTGCCATTTTCTAGCGACTCAAACAAAGCCCACATCCCTCTTTAACATAACATGTATAAATCCGGTGACCATCACAAGATTATTAACAATGAGCAATTCTTGCGAGAGCAAAGTGTCTATAGGTACACAACCAATTAAAAGCTCTATATATTATTAAAATAATTCCAACACAGATTTCCTTATTATTACAAGTGAAAAGACAACGTGACTGTCTGCACACATTTTTTATCTTTTTAATTATTTTTTCTTATTATATATTAAAAAATTTATTCTTTACAAAAAATGAAAAACTTAAAATATACATAAATATGAAGAGATAAGAGAAGAATGTAAGATACTAAATAAAAAAAGAGAAAATAAAATTAAAATAGAGTAATGAGTGGTTGACAGTAGTTAAAAGATAAATAGGTCCAAAAAAATGAAAATCAAATGAGTATTGGCTTTTGTGTGTATAGATTATTATTATTATTATTATTGTTGTTGTTGTTGTTGTTGTTGTTGTTGTTATTAAGGGGAAGAAAGACACTATGTGTTTCTATATTTTTAAATAAAAATAAAATAAAAGAAGAAAAGAAAAGGAAAAGGTTTAGAGTTAAAAAAAAAAAAAGGGTGATAGAAAAGAAAGAAACTGATAATATAAGAGTAGTGGGATAGTTACTATAGCTTAAAGGAGAATAAAGGAAATATAAGACGTGATGTAAGGGTAAAATTGTCTAATGAATTGTGTACACCAAAAGTAGGTATTCTCATTATTATTATGAGAGTAGGCAATTACTTATTGTCAATTCAATTGTGTTCACATTCTTTCCTATTTTATCCTTAAAGGCATACATATATTGCATTTAGAGTTGAAAAAGAGTATGGGGATTGCAGTATAATTTCAGGGCATAGTTGTCTAAAAAAATGTGTACACAAAAGGAGGATATTTCCTTTATACATTATTATTAGGATAAAATATGTTTTTGGTCCCTCATTTTATCTTGATTTCTGTTTTAGTTCCTCAAATTCTTTTACTATTTTTACTCCCTCATAAATTATTTTGTTATTTTTTTAGTCCCTCATAAATTGTTTTGTTCTTTTTTTTTTTTTTGTCCCTGACATTGATTTCAACTATTAAGTGATGACATGGCAGACATAAGCTGTGTGTGTGAAAATTTTCTGATTAAGTTTCTAGTGACTTTTAACCACTACAAATTTTTTGGCGCTTAGAAATGTTTACCTTTGTAACATTTCTTGTGATTTCAAAAAATCTGGTATTTGAGGTTTTGATTTTTTTTTAATTTTTTTTAACATTTCTGATGGTTTTAGTTTGCCAAAAAATTTGCAACAATTAAAAACTAATAGAAACTTAAACATAAATTTTTCAAGCACAAATTTTGTTTGTCACGGCATTACTTAACAGTTAAAATTAATGTCGGGGACTAGAAACAAAATGAAACATTTTTTTAGAGACTAAAAACAGAGAAAAATTTATGATGGACTAAAAATAGAAATTAAGATAAAAATGAGGGACCAAAAACATATTTTACCCAAATTAAAATATTGTGTGTGTGTGTGTGTATAGATAAAATTTGACACAAACAATCTTAGTAATATGTGGATATAATTCAACGGTTGGATAGATAAAAGTCACATTCTATATCAAGTTATTGAATGGTGTAATAGTTGTTTAAGTTACACTAATATAATTTGATCCCTCCTCATATATATATATATATATATGTATATATATATATATATATATATATGTATGTATATATATAGGGGTTTGCTAACTTACACCCACTTGTTTTTTTAGGAGTAAGTTAGCAAATGATAACTACAAATTTTCTTAAAATACACCCAGGTGTAACTTGCTAACTTAATCCTAAAAAATAAGTGGGTGTATGTTAGCAAATGCGTATAGGGTTTGCTAACTTACACCCACTTATTTTTTTAGAAGGAGTAAGTTAGCAAGCTATAACTACAAAATTTTAAAAATACACCTAAGGTGTAACTTACTCCTTCTAAAAAAATAAGTGGGTGTAAGTTAGCAAATTTCATATATATATATATATATATATATATATATATATATATATATATATATATATATATATGAGTGCTGGTAATACACTTTCTAACACACTCATCCCAACACACACTCTATCATTGGTTAGTTATTAAAAACTAGAAAATCAGGAGAGAGAGAGAGAGAGAGAGAGAGAGAGTCATTAAATAACAAGTGGGACCCATAAAAATGTGTGATTTCCAATATATTTTAACCAATCACGGAAAGTGTGTTGGGAGGAGTGTGATAGAGAGTGTATTGCTAGCATTTCTCATATATATATATATATATATATATATATATATATATATATATATATATATATATATATATATATATATATATATATATATATATATAGAGTGTGTGTGTGTGTGTGTGTAACATCCCTAATTTATGGACATTAGTCAAAATAATAAAGAGACATCTATTATGGAATAGTCTATATATTTAATGGTTAAAGGATACCTTTAGGCATTATTAATAATAGTTACCTTATATTAAGAGTTGACAGGAATAAGATAATAGGACCCAGATGGGGAGCCAAGGCCCACTAAGCCCGCACACACACAGAGTTTACGTAGAAGAGGGAAGGGAAAGTTAGAGAGAGAAAGAGAAAAGAAAGAAAAGAGTTAGAAAGAAGGAGGAGAAGAAGGAAGAAGAGGAAGAGGAGAGAAGTGGACTAGAGATCAGGGATCCAGTGCCCAGATCCGAGTATCCCAAGATGAGTGATTCCTCCCCTTATCTTCCCCATCCCTCCATCGTTCTTGTTTTCTTGTTATTCCCTTTTTCCCCTCTTTGATCCTTAAGTAAGATTATGATGGTTTTTGAATGATTAGGAGAGATTGAGAGGTTGTTTAGGTTGTTTAAGGGCTGGGTTTTGAATGGAAAGCTTGGATTGCTTTTAGGAAGCCATGGATGGCCATGGGAGGTGGATTCGCGTAGGTGTGTTAGAATCTAAGACTTTGGAAGATGTCCAACCCCTCAAACTTCGATTTTGATGATAACAAATGAGATTAAACTTTGAAGTATCTAATGGTTTATGTTTGAGTATTATAGATACCACATCGTCCAATGCCTCAATGGTATTGTATTTCTTAAACTCAAACTTTATATTGCAATGTGTACAATGCGTCCAAGGAGTAATTGGAAACTTGTTTTCATAAGTACTAAAACCAGCGTCCAACGCACTGTTATAATACAAGCGTCCAATGCATTGCAAAAATCAGTGTGTAAGCACTGCGTCCAAATGGGAAGCGTCCAACGCCTATATAACTTACATCATCTTTTCTATCAAATAGTTATATAATGTGTCCATGATTGTGTGGAAGTACACTTATGCTTTTCGATGATGATTCTCTGAAATGTTCTGTTATTCCCTCTCTTTTCTAATGTGACATTTCATTTGAAAGTTCGAAAAGTGTACCACAGGGGACAGAAAAGCTTCTCTCTACAGAAATCGTACAAGTAGTGGAGGTGTTGCATGTACTATTGTCTCCTCCATCTCTCCACCCCAAGCTGACACGTAGCAACGGTCATATGTTTGTGAGAGAACGATTATTGGCAAAGGCACAGATCCCACAACGGATATCTTCACCAAGTTGCCTATAAATAGAGGAACAAGCTCACGAAATCAACAACGAAGCATTCAAGTTTTCTAAGAGCTGAAACTCTGCCAAATCAATTGGATGACCTACACTTGTGCAAAAAGAGAAATCTCCTTAGCTTTGCTAAGTTCTTTGTGTATTTGCTTACATTGTAGCATCCTCTATGTGAGAGTTATTTGCTAAATTTGTAATCAAACAGTTTCTATTTGGAAAGCCAGGAGTGGCTTAGTGACAAAGAATACTTGGGTGTTTTTTAATCTCAGGGGAAGATTAAAGGTTTGAAAGAAGTAGCTTAGAGAATACTTGTAGCCAAAAGTGGCAGAGTATATAATACTTGTTTGTAATCAGAACTTGATTAGTACCCTTCAAAGGTTTTTGAAGGAGAACTGGACGTAGCTCAAATTGAGTGAACTAATATAAACCAAGTGTTTTTACTCTTTTGCTTTTAAGTTTATCAGTTATTCTCTTAAGTTGCTTCTTCGCATCATACGCACAGTTTCTTCTCTCTATATTTGCGAAAATCTTTTTGCCTCACGCTTGGACGGTATATGAAAATGCAGTTCCATTGAACTGTTTCTTTTAAGGATTGGATGAGACTTGCAATCTTTCGCTTTTACAAGTTCCTTGTAAAACTTAAGACAGTATATATCCATCTTTGTGAAAAGTTTTTAAAGGTTCTAACAAACACACTATTCAACCCCCCATTCTAGTGTGATTCTTTGAATTTCAAGGTGCATTTGCAGCGCGAGGCTGAGCCGCAAATTTGGGCTGAGCCTCAAATTTGGGCTTGAGCCTGAAACGCACAGATTGGGTATTTTAGCTTCAGGGGACTTGCCGCTGAGCCTCAGATTTAGGTTTAGCCTGAGAAGCACAAAGTGAATATTTTTTAGTCTTAGAGGGTCATGCTAAGCGTCTAAACATGCTAGTCTAAGCTTGAAACCTCCAGAAAGGGGTTGGAAGCTATGTGAGAAGTATGTGTTTAGCTTATGTATGTTTATATCTTTATCCTCTATGTATGATCTTTGTATAATTGTTATTGCTTCATTTCCTCTTTGTACATTGACGTTTTGTGATGTTATGCTTGCACTTTTATTGCAATCATGTGGTTGTTGCATATGCTTAGGATTGTATGTTACGATAAACCCTCTTTGATAAAAGATACATAAAACACTTAAGACTATACCTATGCCTCTTAGTAATAAGTGGGGAGTTTTCCCTAAGTTTATGAATGGGGTGTTTCCCCTAAGTTTCATAAAAGGTTTTGAAGAAAGAAGATAGTTTCAAAGAAAGGTTTTTAGAAAGGACATCTCCTCAGTAACATAGGGTATAATCCTTCCCCGGTACCAGTCACGTCCAAGAGCCGCATGCTCGGCATATAACAATGTGCAAAGGGCTAAGGATCCCCTGTATTACCAAGGTGAGATGGTTTGTGAAAGGTTTACGAAATAGTTTTTATAAAATATGTTTTTTAAAAGAGTGAATAATGAGTTGGGCAACTCATGAGAGGTTGTCGCATTAGTAAGCTAAGAGGCCCCCTAGAGGTGAGCGACGGGGACCGCCACCCTGACACCCATGGGGAAAAGTAACCTTCTTCATAGGGAGAAGGGGTTCTTCATAGAGAAGAACACATCAGGAGACTCTTTCTTATAACAGAGTTGACAGTCCGCCCACTTGGACTGGTGGGTTAATTAAAGGTCGTAGCAAGAGGGGCACCTCTTGTTGGCTAAAGCTGAGTCAAAGTAATGAAATAGGCAGTGGAAGTGAAACTTAAATAAAGAGATAATGCAAACCACACAGTTATAGAAACAAACTAGGATATGTTGATGTGCATGATGTATGTATGTTTCTATGTTAAAGTATATGAGGAGTCATGAGCCTTGTTGTTAGGTGAGTGAAGTAAGATATATCTATACATTAGATGAGGATGTGTGTAGCTGGATACTACCCTTAGAGGTAGAGAGAGGTTATACCCATAGAAAGTTAATGTAAGCTATCGAGAGAGGTATGCAAGATGTTATGCCTCATAGAGAAAGGTGATGTAAGCCCAAGTTGGGCAGATCAGAGGGAGGAAAGGTTATACACATTCCCATCCAATGGTATAGTAAAATGAGACCCTAGTGAGTGGTCAAGAAGAAAAGAATGATGTCTAGGTGCCTTAGTGCATTAGTGGCCTTAGATTTGGCATAGGAGACCAACTCTAAGTGCCTAAGTGACATGATGACGTAATAGTTGTGAGTGTGAGCATCAATAAAAGAAAAGAGAAACCATGAGAGTTAGGAAAATGATCTCTAGAATAGAGAGTTAGCCTAGAGTCCTTGGAACACTCACTAAGACATTATGTCTCATCCCTTTTAGTTTCATGTTTTTACAGGTTAAGCAGTTGGGCGCTTCGTGAGAAAACCTTAGAGCATGGAGCTATTTGCTTGGAGGAAGATGTTTCTAGTTTTGTATCTCCCATGTTTGGGAATTGGTTTTATGTTATAAGTACCTTGCTTATGTTTTGTAAGGCACATAAGTACCAAGAGCTTTGTTTTAGCTTTGTTTATGTAATATATGTTTATCTTTTAGTTTCCGCATAGTTAACTTTGATATTCTTATATTCTAAATTTTCAAAATTTAGTAATATAAGCAGACAAAAGGTAATATCCTCTAAGGTGTTACAGAGAGAGGGGGGAGGGATCCACTTACTCCAAGAGTAACTCTAAGAGAGTTACTCCTCATCCTCACCATTCATTTTCTTGAAATCTAATGGTTAAGATTAGTTACTTATTACAACCATTCAAGAAAATGAATGGTGAGGATGAGGAATAATTCTAAAAGAGTTACTCTTGGAGTAAGTAAATCCCTCCTGTGAGAACACTTCCTTATGTGAGAACATGAGAACAACTAATAGCAACAATCAGATCAAAATTAAAAATAATAAACAGTTAAGATTAAAATATTTAAAATTCAATTTGTCGTGAGTGATGATTAAGATCTTTTAAAGATTTGATTTTTATTATATTATCTATTAGATTATAATTTGAATTTTAAATATTTTAATCTCAATTATTCCTTATTTTTAATCTTGATCTGATGGTTGTTATTAGTTGCTCTCATGTTCTCACATAAGAAAGTGTTCTCGCAGGAGTTGTACTCTCTCTCTCTCTCTCTATATATATATATATATATATATATATATACACACACACTAGTTTTTTGACCCGTGCGATGCACAGGATAAACAGTGAGAATTTTTATTTTGATTTTATTTTGTATGTACTTCGACAACAATAACATTATGTGGAGAACTATATTTTGACAGCGAATAACACATTTGAAATTGTTGATAAAATAAGGACACGTGAGATTATTGAAAACATAATAACATCCTATTTATTTCACTTTTTTTGTGTTTCATAAATGAATAACAAATACTACAAACAAATTACTCAAACAATGGTTAAAATAAATGAATCTTGAATCTTTCAATCATATGAGACATCTGCCAAACAACTTGATAAAAGAAAAACCGAAAAAAAAATTCAATAAATATGTTCTAAATTGTACTTATAATAATATTTTCTTGATTGTAAAATAAAATGGATCATAAAATTTACCTAAATTTATCATAGTTAAGAAATAAAATGTATGACTTGTCTTCAGTGTAAATTTTCCTCCTTGTTTTTATATTAAAAAAATTCATTACCGTGTGTTATATTTTATCCCATATATTAAGTCTGAATTTCTCTTCATACTTTCATGAAAAATATTCATCTCTATTTGTTATATTTTTCATACTTTCTATGTTTATAAAATAAAACATTCAATAAATTATTTAAGTCATGAAAGAAACAGCCATAAAAATATATTTAAATTAAAATTATTATAATAAAATATAATTTCACCACAATAATATAGATATTAATATGATTTCAGGTAAATGTTTCATTCCCATGAATTAAGTGAAAATTCGCTACATGCTTTTAAAAAAAATTAAAAATTATCCCTATGTTATATTTTATATATCATTTTTATTTTAATATATTGGCATATACATATCAATGTATAAAAGAAAATTAAAATTTATCTAGGTAGAAGAAAATCATGAATTATTTTTAAATTAAGAAAATAATAAATAAAAAGTAATTAATTATTTGCTTAAATATTAATTTTAGACACTAATTTTGAGTGGAGAAAATAATAGTGCTTATGTTGATTTACTTTGATTTTTGATATGTAATTAAATATATATAAATTATGAAAAAGAAATTTTTAATTTAGATTAGACAAAAATTTTAGTAAAAAAAGTTTATCCCAATGAATTCAATATAAATTTTCTGACTTGTCTTTTAAAAAATATTCATCCCCGTGTGTTATATTTTATATATCTAATATAGTAAATTAAGTCTAAATTTCTCTTCATATTCTCATGAAAAATATTCATCTCCATTTGTTATATTTTTTTTATACTTTCTATGTTTGTAAAATAAAACATTCAATAAATTATTTAAGTTAGGGAATAGACAGACATAAAAAAATACATTTAAATTAAAATTATTAAAATGAAAAAATATAATTTTACTATAATAGTTTAGATATTAATGTGATTTCACATAAACTGCTCATCCCGTGAATTGAGTGGTTTTTTTTACCTTTTTTTTAAAAAAATATTCATCCCTACGTGTTATAATTAATACATAATTTTTATTTTAATATCTTGACATATGAATATCAATTATTAAAAAAAATTAAAATTTTTTCAGGTAGAAGAAAATCTTAAATAATTTATTTAAGTTAGAAGATAACAAATAAAAATAGAGTAATTATTTGCTTAAAAATTAATTTTAGACACTAATTTTGCATGAAGAAAAAAATAGTGATTAAGTTGATTTAATATAATTTTTGTTATATAATTAAATATATAATAGTTATGTAAAAGAAATTTTAATTTTGATTGGACAAAAAATTTTAATAAAAAAGTTTATCCCGGTGAATTCATTGTAAATTTTTGTACTTGTTTTTATAAAAATTGTTCATCCCCGTATGTCATATTCTATGTATTTTATCTGGTAAGTTAAATCTAAATTTCTCTTTATACTTTCATAAAAATATTCATCCCCATTTATTATATTTTTTAATACTTTCTATATTCGTAAAATAAAATATTCAATAAATTATTTAAGTCAAGAAAGAGACAACCATAAAAAATACAATTAAATTAAAATTATTATAATAAAAAAAGAATTTCACCATATTAATTTAGATATTAATGTCATTTTAGGTAAATTGTTCATATCAGTGAATTAAGTGAAAATTTTCTAGTTGCTTTGATAAAAAAAAATATCCATCCCTATGTGTTATATTTTATATATAATTTTTAAATATATTTTCTTATACATATCAATGTATAAAAGAAAAATAAATTTTTTCCATTTAGAAGAAAATCATGAATAATTTATTTAAGTGAGAAGATAATAAAAAAAAACAAATAATTATTTGCTTAAAAATTAATTTTAGACACTAATTGTGTGTGGAGAAAATAATAGTGATTATATTGATTTAATTTGATTTTTGTTATGTAATTAAATATATATTAATTATATAAACAAAATCATAATTTTGGTTGGACAAAAATTTCTAGTAAAAGTTTTTATCCATGTGAATTAATGTAAATTTTCATACTTGTTTTTTTTTATATAAAAAAAAAGAACTCAATACCCGTGTGTTATATTTTATATATCTGACTAATATGGTAAGTTAAGTCTAAATTTTTCTACATACTTTCATGAAAAATATTCATCTCCATTTGTTATATTTTTTCTATACTTTCTATGTTCATAAATTAAAACATTCAATAATTTATTTAAGTCAAAAAAGAGACTGCCATAAAAAAAATACATTTAGATTAAAATTATTATAATAAAATAATATAATTTTACCATAATAATTTAGATATTAATGTGATTTCAAGTAAGTTGTTCATTCCCTTGAATTAATTGGAAATTTTCTACTCGCTTTAAAAAAATATTCATCCCAATGTATTATATTTTATATATAATTTTTATTTTAATATATTAGCAAATACATATCAATGTTTAAAAAAATAAAAATTTGTCCAAGTAGAAGAAATCTTGAATAATTTATTTAAGTGAAAATATTAAAAATAAAAAATAAATAATATTTGCTTAAAAATTAATTTTATACACTAATTTTGCGTGCAGAAAATAATCGTGATTATGTTGATTTAATTTAATTTTTGTTATGTAATTAAATATATATTAATAAATATATATTAATTATGTAAAATAAATTTTAATTTTGATTTGACAAAAATCTTTGGCAAAAAAATTTCATCCCATGAATAATTTTTATTTCATATCAATAAAATTTAAAAGACATGGGTGAATTTATTAGTCTACAATATTTACTATGCATATTAATGAATAACATATTCTCAATATATACATCATGTGAATGTAGATTGAATATAAACAGTTTAGAAAATGAAAGGAGTAATAACAAATTTATAAGGGTAAAATATGTTTTTGGTCCTTCATTTTATCTAAATTTATATTTTTAGTCCCTCATAAATTTTTTCTATGTTTTTAGTCCCTCAAAAATTATTTTCTTTTGTTTTTAGTCCCTGACATTAATTTTAACTGTTAAGTGATGTTGTGACGAGCATAATTTGTGTTTGAAATTTTTCTATTTAAATTTCTAGTGGTTTTTAATTACTGCAAATTTTCTAACAAACTAAAAATGTCATAAGTGTTAACAAAATAATAAAAAAAATCAAAACCTCGAACACCAAATTTTCTAAAATAACAAGAATTGTTACAAAAGTAAACATTTCTAATCGCCAAAAAATTTGTAGCGGTTAAAAGTCACTAGAAATTTAATTAGGAAATTTTTACACACACAATTTATGTCTGTCATGTCATCACTTAACAGTTGAAATTAATGTCAGGGACTAAAAATAGAACAAAACAATTTATGAGGGACTAAAAACAGAACACAATAATTTATGAAGGACTAAAAATAGTAAAAAAAATTTGAGGGACTAAAAACAGAAATCAAGATAAAATGAGGGACCAAAAACATATTTTACCCAATTTGTAACCAAACATCCTTTTAAATACACTAATTAAAACCTGCCTACATCAATTAATGTTAACCTTTTAATGGGCACTTCTTTTTTTCATGCATAATAATATAAAATTTTATATTGGGAGTAGAGAATTCGAATGACAAATCTTGAATAAGTTGTTCTCCCTCCTATAATTAAGAATGTTGTCATTCCACTTGATGCAACTGTTAAAATAATTTTTCCTTTAATATAATAGTGGTTGAAATAACCCTCCATATAAATGTTTTACATATTTCCCATACCCATAAATTAAGAAATAAACATTATGCTTTCTTTTGATAAACACTTGACATCATTTTATCATATATTATTACCTTTTGTTCAGATGTCACGGTCGTCAATAATTGTGCATGCTCTACAACCAAAGCAAGCCTATGATAGTTAAATTCATCAAATATCAACCTATTAATTGATTGACCAAAGACATTGATATTTGGTTGAGGCATTGTAGAAAAATCAACCAACTCTTTATATGTTACTATGCAATAATCTATCTATTTCTGCAAGGATATAATTAAAATAAAAAAAAATACAAAAATACTCTTCTTTTGAGCGGGAAAATATTTCCTTTTTGAAAGTGACATAACAAAAAAATACAAAAACACTCCTCTTTTAGGCAGAAAAATATTTCCTTTTTAGTATACAAAAACTATTACTTATATATATATATATATATATATATATATATATATATATATATATATATATATATATATATATATAAAGATATTTAAATTATCTTAATGTTTATATTAAAGTCTTTGTATTATGCTTATTATATTAAAATATTTTAATTACACTTATTTTTTAATCATAAGAAATAATATATTAGTCATAAATTAATTAATTATTTTCACTTTTTTTGTTAATTTAATTATATTATATATAGTCATGAGTTAATATTTTAATTTTTACTAATTTTTATTGTTAATTTAATTATATATTTAAATTATCTCAATGTTTATATTAAAGTCTTTATATTAGACTTATTATATTAAAATATTTTAATTAGACTTATTTTTTAATCATAAGAAATAATATATTGGTCATAAGTTAGGCGGTAAAATATTTCCTTATTAAGACATAAAATTAAAAAAATACAAAAATACTCCTCTTTTGAGCAGAAAAAATATTTCCTTTTTTAGAGTGACATAACATAAAAATACAAAAACACCACTCTTTTAAATGGGAAAATATTTCTTTTTAGGATGCAAAAACTAATATATATATATATATATATATATATATATATATTAGTTTTTGCACTTATATACTAAACAACTCTCATAGCTCAGTGGTAAGGCTTCATTCACTGGACTCTAGAGACCAGTGTTCAATCCTAGATGCGCATGAGACGCTAGCATCAGGCGCGTAAGTGTAGGTATGCAACTCAAAACTCAAGAAGAAGAAAAAAAGTTGTTGTCGTGAGTTGAAATTCTGGAAGGTGACAAATATGAAATCCTAATCAATTTTGGATTGCCTTTAAGGTTTTGTTCTAGCTTTATGTTTAGGATTTTGTTATACGTTCTGGTTTTCGAATACTATTATTAGCTATTATTGTTAGGTGATTTGGGGTCGGGGGATTTCAATAATCAATTTGCTAAATTGCTCTGGGGTTTCTAGATTCTAATGAGAAATTTTGTTACCAGATGTTGAATAAAATTTGGTACCATGTTCTTCAAAGAAAAAAAATTGAAGAAAAGGGTATTTTAGGAAACAAATTTTATTAAAAGTCACGTGAGATGCACATGACTTCTTTCTGTTAAAATATTAAACAACGTTAATCAGTGAGGATGGCTCAGTGTAACATTTGATGAATATTTAGGGAGATTTTTTGTTGGTGTTGAAAATGGAGGGAGTTTGTGTAATTTCGTCGAATCTCATGAGATGTTTGTATAATTTACTCTTCATTTTATTAGTAACTTTTTGGATCAGTTCATTTGTCATCATAAGGAGTTGATTCTTGACCTTTTTTTTTTTTTTTTGCTAGTCAAAAGTGTCTCTCAGATCATTTTTTATTGACCAACGTTGGCAAAGTTGCAGATTTGGATTAACATATCAAACATAGGAAACACTAACATTAACTCCTTTAATCTTACTATTAATCAAGCAAATAGGAGATAATTTCATCTACTTTTAAATAGGCATTGATTCAATTCCTTTGCTTCCAACTTTACTTTATTATAAATAGCCAAAGATTGATCGGAATCACGGATAAAATTATGGTCTAGGACCACTTAATAATTTCTCGTGACTCAAGTTTAATTGAGTATACATAACCTAGTTTAGGTCATGATTTTTCTTAAAATGTGAGAAAAATTAATATTAATCATACAACATAAATCATAGAGATTATTTTATTTGAATATAATTTTGATCATATACGTAATGAATAGTTTATCTCTCAAGAAAATATTAGTTGACATTTGTAACTCAAAATTACTCTAATATTATTGAACAACCCTTTACTAAATAGTTTTATCACAAAATTCATCCTTGAGGAAAATTTCAATTATGAAAATCATGTTTATTGAATAAACATTTTTTTTTTGTATAACTAGGAGGTATTCTCCCTCCCACTGGGTCGACCCATTTTTGGGATAAAGTGGTATCTTCAGTTGCGACTCCATGCCAAGTTGGGGATCGAACCCCAGACCTTGGTTAAGGGACCCAAGTGCTGAATCACTTGTGCCAACAACTTTCAATAAATAAACATTAAGTTATAATTATTTAATATTTCATTCATATATATTAATATATTAAATTTAATATAATATCAATTATTTAATGAGTTTAATGGTCATGCATTGTTAATGGGGCTGCAAAATTGTGTAAAATGCAATGTTGATGGGACTGCAAGGGGTTGTCCTGGCCCTGCAGCTTGTGGCGGTGTTTTTCGAAACCACTTTGGTGAATTTCTTGGCTGCTTTGCTCAATCTCTTTCTATTTAGTAGCTTTTCATGCAAAACTACATGCAACAATGATGGCTATAGAAAAAGCTTTTGAGAAGGGTTGGTTAAAATTATGGCTAGAGTGTGATTCTTTAGCAGTTGTCCAAGCTTTCAATAATGTGAATATGGTGCCTTGGAAGCTTCGTTCTCGTTGGAGTAATTGTCTTGCTTTAACTCGTGCCATGTCTTTTCAGGTATCTCACATATATCGCGAAGGTAATGGTAGCACAGATAGCCTCGCCAATTATGCTCTTCAAGTGGCTGGTTTTTCTTGGTGGGATTCTCCTCCAAGATTTAATCGAGATAGTCTATTTAGAGATAGATTAAGTCTTCCTAATTATAGATTATGTTAGCTTTGATCCTTTGCATGGGTTCTGGTCTTATGTCCCCCCATAATTTTTCTTGTCCTTCTTTTTTAATAAATTGTGAGCTTGCTGCAGGTGATGAGTAGAGCTTCTGGTGCCAACATAGTTGGGATTAGGAACTCTATGGACACCTTGACAACTCTTTCTGGATTAAAAAAATAAATAATCATGCACTACCAGTGTAAAAGAATTTTACACTATCATTCAATCACAAATCAACATTGATATGACTTTTAAAGTAGTTATCACAAAAATCAACAAATTTACCATACATGATGGGTTGTAATTGGATGACGATGTAAAATTGTTTTACATTATCACTCAAGGACGAATTCAGAAACATATTAAAGGGGGGCTAAATTTTTTTTTCTTCCTTTATAATTGTTTAAATGTCTAACATCTAATAAATAATAACACCTAATTTTAATTTTAAGTGATAATAACCTTAATTGTTGCCATAATAACAATAAACACACAAGTTTTACACAATTTTACACTAGTTATCACCTTAACCATTACAATAATAATAACAAACACAGTTTTACATAATTTTATACTAGTTAAACTTAACTATTATTATAATAATATACACAATTAATTTTACACAAATTTACACTAACCTACTTAAAATTATATGTATATACGTAAGAAGTCCTTGGGAGGACTAGGACACCTGCCCGCCCCCATCTGAATTTGTCACTACTGTTAGTACATAACATATTTTCTCTTATTTTATTATATTATGATTCATCTTTAATTATTGAATGATATAAAAGTATTAAATCTTGTATCATTATATCAATTATATACTTGTGCATTTTAGAACTCGTGAAAAGTGGAATGCATTTTTTGGTATTCAATCTTTAGCAAACACTTGTGCATTTTGAAGGCAAGATATATTCATATAGAATAATGAATATACTTGTATGTGTATGAGTTCTTTGGTATTCAATCTGTAGCAAAACTTGTGCATTTTGAAGGTAAGAAATATTCATATAGAATAATGAATATAATTGAATGTGTATGAGTTCTTTGGTATTCAATCTTAGCCAAACTTGTGCATTTTGAAGGTAAGAAATATTCATATAGAATAATGAATATACTTGTATGTGTATGAGTCGAAAGGATTAATACTATATACATAAGATTCAACTATACAGCCTAAGATCCCTCTAAAAAGATATACAATTTGATCATGGAAAATGATCATTAAACATTCCAAAAAGAAAATAGAGCCCCTATGATCAATCCAATCTCTTGGTAGTAGCTATTTGTGAACTCCTCTTTACCTATTGCCATTACCATTCTCTTTAGTTGGTCTTTCATCTTGAATTTCTTCTAAATCATCATACTCAGGTGCTCTACCAGCTTGCTGTTTCCAATATGCAACCAACTTCTTCAGCCGCGCTACCTCTTTTGACGAAACATTTTTGCTGGGGTCATTCACAATGGATCTCACTCGTGACGCGTACCTAAATAAGCATAAAGGAATAATGTTAGAACAAGAGAAACACTTTTCAAGTTGATTGTTGAGATCTTACATCGACTAAAGATAAAACCAATGTAATCCCTACAAAGAATGCATTGGTTATATCTCTAGTTGATGCGAGATCTTAACATTCCCTACAAAGACTACATTGGTTATATCTCTAGTTGATGCGAGATCTCAACATTGATAAAATAATTGTAAAGAAAGAAAATAACAAAGAACATACATGAGAGAGTTATTTGTCTCATCCAGATTTGATTCTGCTGGAGAAACATTCACAAACATGAGAGTTTTGGCATTACCACCAAGTGAATCACTCATTAACATGGTTAACTTGTGATTCCTGTATGGTGTGTGTTGACCACCAGAAGACAAAGAACTAATAACATCTCCAAGTGCTGATAATGACTTGTTAATGCTTTGAGCTTCCTTAAGCTGACTCCCGGTAGAACCTGACTTTTTCACTCTTTCTGAACCAGCAAGATCCACAAAACTCAGCTGCATATCGAATCCAACATACAATAAGTACGCATGTGCCTCGAGCTCAAGAAACAATCCATGTTTCACATTGTTGCTTAATAATGAGGAAACATTTCCCCCTGATTGCTAGCTTAGCTAATCAGAAGGAGGGTGAAACAATAGAGACCAAGGGCATGTTTGTTTTCTATTTTTGAAAACTATTTCTGTTTTTAACAACAAAACAGAAAAACTTGTTTGATAAGATTAGGGGGCATTTACTTGGGTTTTTATTTCCTGTTCTCACTTTTTAATTACAAAACTGTCACCTTGTTTTCAATCTTTTTCAAATACTTGCAAAGGAAATGGAGAAAACAAAATTAGTTATTTTCAGTGTTTCCTGTACAAATCTTTGAAAATAAGAAACAGATTGAAAATAAGGTGACAGTTTTGTAATTAAAAAGTGAAAACAAAAAACAAAATCGCAAGTAAACGCCCCGTTAGTTTTTGTAAAATGTTTTAAAAAATAATATCTCTTTTTTCAGTTTTTAAAATAAAATAAAAAAATAAAACATCTCTAAGTTGGTTTAGTTTTCTACTTTCATCCCTTTCCATCTTCCCTCTTGATTTAGAATAATGGAGAAGAGTAATTAAATAAAGTTCATCTCTTTCTCTGTCTTCTACTTTTTCTAGTCCAATTCCTAAAAAAATGATATAGTATTGTTGTTCAAAGGAAAAAAAAATGTAAAATATACCTTTCCCCTTGCAACTGACTGACTTTGAAGGTTGGTACTTTCAATTACAATCGATAGAATAAGATGAGATCTTGAACTTTCATCATTCATTTGGGTTCCTGATATATGTCGCCGTTCAGATCCTCTTTGTATTATACTGTTCAATTCTTCAATTGTAGAAATAGACATAACTGTCACATTTTCCACAACTACCATTCCCTAACATCAAAGAATTAAAAACAAAACAGTTATGATTGTGATTGAGAGAAATCCATAATGTATAAATTCTACAATTTGGAAAGTTTTCACAAGTTCTAAGTTCTATAATTTTCTCAGCTTATTTGAGATGTTTCCACCAGGGTGCAAAAGCACGCTAACTCAACAATTGTTAGAAATCATTGCTAAGTGGAATATGAAAAATTTTAAACACAACCAAAGGTCAGTAAATTTTCTGACTGAGAAATCAAAACTAAGCATACCAATAAACACTTTTAAATCATTAATATCTGGTTTGAAATGATTTTCATTCAAGTAATAAAATATTTACACATTGAAATTAGCAATGACAACAGAGATAATTACCGT
Source organism: Pueraria montana var. lobata (assembly GCA_026413185.1). Classification (NCBI taxonomy): domain Eukaryota; kingdom Viridiplantae; phylum Streptophyta; class Magnoliopsida; order Fabales; family Fabaceae; genus Pueraria; species Pueraria montana. Next base: position 40,821,684 of record CM048649.1, on the reverse strand, counting down.
TGAATCCTTCTTGATATCCAATTTTAAATGTTTTCCATTCTTTGGTAACAGAAGATCTATAAGGGTATCCTGATACAACTCCACCATGTATGCCTGCATCATTGACACAAACATAAGATAAGAAGCAAGTTTTGCAAAATCATTTGCAGAACTTTTAGACAAAAAAACAATTGGAAAGGGACAATGTAAACTTTTTAACAGCAATAATGTATTCAAACTTAATTCTTCAATAATTTGCCTGTTGAATTTTTATGTACATTCACTTGATCTAATGACAAAAACGTTAAATGTGAAAAGAGAAATGAAATTTTACTTCTCTCCATTTTAGAAATGTTACCTTCAAGGAAAAAGAATACTTGTTACTATCTCTTCTTAAAATTCTAAAAAGTTCTGCGATTGCACGGGGGGTAAGCCCAGGGTTGTTGTCAGATCCATAGATTGTAAATGTCTTTCCAGATCCAGTTTGACCATAAGCAAATATGCAAACATTATAACCATCTACAGCAGACTGCACCAAATACTGCATTGCAAATACACGAGAAATTGGTAATGAGTGTAAGTTATGTATGTTCCCATAAGCAAGAAATAAATATGATCTATGACTTGCCCTTGTATCCTCAAATACACTTTCTTGAGTCGCATAAGCATCAAAAACTCGGTCATATATGTACTGCTTCGGCTTATCATCTTTCCATGGGTATTCAACTGTAAACTCATCAACCGCAGTAAGAACTTCTCTTTCTTTCTCAGCAATCTCTTTTTCACTAAGAGGCCTTAGTCGACAGTAAACTCTGATCTTTCCCTTCATGTCTGAAAGAAAACCAAGTTCCAAGGTTGAATATGTGACCAGTTATGTATGTATGTCAACACATTCACATAGACTTAATTCCAAATATATAGACTTTCCATCACCCACCTTCTATTACATTAAAATAGCGCTTTCTTAAAACTTGTTCTTCCTTATAAAGTGTTTCCATTTCAGCTAGTTGAGCCCCTTGCATTTTCAGTATGGCAGCTGTCTGTTCATTCTTTCTATCGATATCCTAAATCATAAAACATGTTCATATGTCTTAAATTCACAATAAAGTGAAAATAAACAAAACATTGAAACCTATTTGGCTATTATACAATTGGAGCGGTGAAAATAATGAAATAAAGTATTAAAACCTCTTTCATTTCTCTCAATTCTTCTAGTTCCTTCAAATTATTCTGCAATTCAGCCAACTCAGAGTCCTTGACTGAAATGGTAGACTTAGCAGCCAGTAATTCTTGCCTACACCCTTCTAGCTTTCTTTCAAGGTCGTACACTTCAGACTTCACAGCTTTGCGTTCTTGATCAAGTTTCCGTTGAAGGGAACTAATCTGCATCACAACAACCACCATCATCTTAAATTGATTGTATTTTAATTTTAAATAGCGATTTTCAATTTCTTATGTTACCTCTCCAGCATTCCTCTTCTCAAGTGCAGATAACCTCTGTTCGAAAATCAATTTTTCATTTTTCAAGCTTTTGATGGTTTCGTTGGCTGCAAGCAGCTCATACTTACAAACTTTTAGCTCATCTTCAAGCTTTTGAGTCACCTATTGGTACCATACATAGCACGTAGTTTATACATCGAAAATAAAATCAACAATGTTAATCAGAAAGATGATATTTTGAATGCATGAATAAGTTAGAATAACACTTTCATGGAGTGTCTTACTAGTTTATTTCCAGCATTAGCAAGATCCTTTTTGGCAGTGTTCTCTATCACCGCATTATTTAACTTGGACATCCTAGATTCCATGTTCCTTTTGTCTAGAATCGCAGCCTGTTAGATTGTACGATCAGTAAGACAAGTCGATCAATAATGTAGAGATAAAAGACCCATTGATCTTTACCTGTAGTTCCTTATCCTTTTCATTGCATAATGATCTAAGTCTATCTCGGTCACCTATAACTGCATCCAGATTTTGCTTATCAGCTTTTAAGGATTCTTTCAAGCCATCCAATTCTTCTTGCATTTTCTCTTCTTGTTTTTGCTTCTCTCGTAATTCTTCAAGCAACTATTCAAGATCATTTAGGATTATAACTATTAACTCAAAAGCATGTATTAGACATCCAATATGATATGAAAATAAAAAATTTCCATTTACATTGATAACTTTAGTCAGGCACAAGCCTCTTCATTTTTACCCAACAGTAACTGGTATCAATCCTCAACTTTGACTAGCCAAAAGGAAGCCAATAAGTTTTAGGATTTATTTACTATGCAACAAGCAATAGAAACTGTCCTCTAGGCTTAATAGTACAGTTTGGTGTTTGTTGTAAAACCTGCATAATATACTACATTATAAAGTAGAAGTTTAGACTTACTTGATCAGCATTTTTTTGAGATTCTTCGATAAGTTTTGATAATTCTTGAACACGCTTCTCATATAATTCCAAATTAGGAGGTTTGGAATTATTAGAAATATCTCCATTCAAAGAACCACCACTAGCAGCAGTGGCAGCAGATCGTGCTTTCGAATAGCGGCGCAGCATTACATCATTTATATGTGTCTGAAGAGCTACACAAATTTCTTCTCCCTAAAGAGATAAAATACCAGTGAGGCAAAATAATTCCAAAGTAACAAGGGCTTGTGTGACATCAACAAAGGTATTATACCTGCTTGGTTTCAAACTGGAATATGTGGAGAACACCTGCAACTCGCATTTTAAAAAAGACTGCAGTATTGCTGCTTCCAAATTGCATTATGTCTCTCAACTCAGCTGAGTGCAAATATTCCTTAGGAACTGGACGGAAAAAATGAATCTATAGCCAATTGATCAAGAAAAAGCACACAATTAAAATCATAATTCATTTTTTGAAATTTGTAATAGTAAATTATATAATGTTTAGTTTAACTAGTTGTTTTTTTTTGTTAAGTCATACCCCTCTTTTATTAATTCCCAAAATTATCCGACCAGGTAAGAGTCCAATAGGATCATCAATCTTGCGAACATTGAAGAAAACAGAATTCCCATAAGGAAGTGCTCTCAATATACGCAGAAATTGTTGCCGCGCATCATCTTTTGTCAGATTCTCCTATTAAAAGAGAAGAAAGCTTATATAAGGGGAGGGAAAACATATAAAGGAACTCAGCAGTAACTATATTTCATTAACTATAAAGTATATGCTAGAAGCAAGTATGAATTTTTATATTTAAAACTAACACAAGTGAAAAATGACTGAAGCTATGTGTACAAGAAAGGCTTAAATATAATTAACAATACAAATTAAAAAATTAAATCTCTCATAGTTGTCAGTAATTGAAGGTCAAAGACATAAATAGATGGTCTTCTCATACCAATGAACGATAACGAGAAAGAATGTCATACTCCCATTCCCGTTTTGCTCGTGTCATTGAAATTTGTCTAGGAAGGAAACGCTCCAGAAGTGTATTCCAGTCACTGAGAAATACAGCATCTCCATCAGTGTCATATGGATATAGGCAATAGAAATTAACAAGTTCACTCACTAGGATAAAATTTAAATGGCACTAAACACTATTACAACGTAGTTAATAACAAATGAACACTAAAAATCACTTACGTGCATGATTCTGGTGTGCTAAGAAATCCAATCTCAGCCAAGATTTGTAATGCAGAAAGCTGAGCAGCATCATCCCTTCCAATAGGGTAATTTCCCAAAATATAATCATGCTGCAACTGTAGCAACACATCCAGCATCAATAAATCTATAACTTGCAGGTAATTGCAGCTTCGTACATAACTATTGTAATCATATGTAAGGTTTCATAATGAAAAGGCATACCTGTACATAGGACAATTGCACAAACATTGGTTCCGCCACAGCTTCATCTGACTCGCGAAATAACTTTTTCTTGAATATCAGTTTACAGTGCAAGATTTCTCCTTTACTTCGATCCTTTGCGGCTTTGAATTCCGCCAGGAGATCCCCAACATATTTGTTTTCATCTAACCCAATGTACTCCTCTGAGTAACAATAAAAGGAGCTGTCAGACTATCTTCAGCTTGATTATAATATTACAAACAAGGAGAGAAAAAAAGACATGCCATTCCCAATATCAGGTGCTTTGGAGCCAGTAACAACTTTACGACATTCAAATAGACTAAAGCTGGAGTATGTTGACAGTTTAATGAGCCCTGCAAGTTCCTGGAGTAAATATGTTGTGTAAGAAATTATAAGGATATACACTTGAAAGTGTAAACACAAGTGTTTGGTATCAAGAACTCAAACAGAAGCAAACAAACAATTACTATATATCATCCTTTTAAGCAATTAACTTAATTAACCGAATATGTTGTTCTGTTCATCAAACAAGTTTAGAACAGAATGCTTCAATTTAGCAGCTACTAAATGCGTAATGCAATCAAAAGGACACATCAAGTAGAAGAAACAAACACAGATAATGAGCAATTTTATTATGTTAAAAAAGTGAGCTGTCATGTATAAGACAATAAAGCAGTAGCATGATGCAAAAAAGCAGAGTATATCCATGAAAAACACTTTAATTTAAGGAGACATCATAAATAAATGGATATTGGTGATGACAAAATTTTCTTCTTATTGATAGAATCTGAAGTAAAATTTTCCAAATGAAACCCTTGCTCAATTACCCACAAAATCAATCCATTCAATCATACACATAAATAAGCCATAATAGTTTATGAACCATACAATCCATGAAAATAAAGAACATTTCCCAATTTAGTCAACACAAGGCACCTAGTTAATGTCAACAGTCAGTGATTAACTCTTCCATTTGTCTATTTTTTCCTCAAAAGATAAAGATAACATATTAATCACAGCAGGCACAGGTGGTCATGAATTAGCAAGACCCAACTAGTAAACTAACATTTTTAGTGCCATTCCCATAAACCTTTTAGCAACTTAATTACCTAAGACATAAAAAGATTGCTATTTGTGGATTTTATTGGTATTACTATAAACTAATAAGTATCAAGGCCATAGAAGGACTTCGAAATCGAATAGAAGTATTAAAAAGTGGGTTTGGGCCTAACTCAATCCTATAAAACCGGCTTGTAAGGTAAGGATTGCTCCTCACTTATATACTCTATCTTGACACTATCTCTAACCAATGTGGGACTTCAACACGCCCCCTTTTTGCCCACGGCTTCCCACCACACAATGTGGGACTTCAACCCACCCCTCTTCTACCCACGGCTACCCGTCACAACTAAGGTGGGCTAGGGGTGACCACAATTAAGGTGGCTTTCCAACAAGAAGTAATCAGTAATAACCATTGGCAGGCTTTCATTCATTTTATTGAATGATAATACCATTCTTGAAAATTTAAACATCCAGTAAAAAATAACTGCTGATTGAATCAATGAATCCTTCATTTGAAGCTTAGAGAAAGAGGAAAATAAAAAGATTTACTGGATGCTCTTCTGCCAACCTTATGAAACTTGAACCTTAATTGTCAACATGAAGGTAATGTTATAATTCAAGTAATACTCATAATTCCTTGAACACTATAAAACTAACACCCTTTTGGTAGCTCAAGCCTTGAACACTAATTCAAATTGTTGATTTAAAGCAACCAAAAGTCTTAAATCGAAAAGGTTTGAAATTGGATGCATACGGTTCATTAGATTGAATAGATTCCGTCCAGAGACTATATATATTTGGTCTAACCTCTCCTAATCACTTTCATTAAGTCATTTGTAGCCTTTATCTATTTCAATTCCACATTCTCTAATTTTCAATCTTCCATAATATATCCTATAGAACCTAATGACCTATACTTTGACATCAGTTAGAAATGCATGCAAATGTAAACAGAAGCATATAAGAGTTTATGTCACATCAAGTTATTGATTTAAAGCGACCAAAGCCCTAAATAGAAAAGGAATGAAATTGAATTACCTTCATTAGATTGATTAGATTCTGTCAAGAGACTAAAATTTTTCTCTAGTCACTTTCAATCAAGTCATTCATAGTGTCTTATTTATTCAAATTTCACCTTGAATTTTACCTTCCATGGCATTTTTTTTTTTTTTTTGTATATTTACATCAGTTAGCAAAGCATGCAAATGCAAAGAGTATATAAGAGATTCTAGAACCTCGACAGCATCGGCAACTGTGGTTGACATGTCATATGTAATTTCTTCAAATGTTTCATCTAGGAAGAACACTATAGTTGTAAGCTTTCTCCCAGTCAACAGAGCTTCAATCTCCTCCCGCCCAGGAATTATATGTCTGGGACCAGCCTTGACAGAATGCTTCAAAGCATTTAATGTATTTAATGCAAGGACTTGGATCTCAGAATCAGTAGCCACACCATTTGCTATGTTATGAACGTATTCTGATAGATAACTGCTAATGTCTTTACTAGGAGACATTGAGGATGCACATAAATACATGAGCTCCCATGCTTTAATCAAGTATTGCCTATTTTTGAGAGACAGATATTAATCATTAGGGCAAAAACCACAGTGGATATAGCTTCAATAATTAAAGGCCAAAAAAGATGAAGCACGACACTCAATACTGAATCTAAAAGTTGCATACCTCTCAGGGTTATTTCTTGTTTGCTTTGATATCTGAACAAAAAGTTCATCTCGGAGTTCTGGTCGTTTCAAACTTTGCTTGTACAGTTTCCCTACAAGCTCAACTCGTTCATCTAAGCTTATTGGAGTTACACGATCAGATGGATCAATTCCCATATATTTCAAAATTATTTGGAATAATTTTGTTGCCCGACTTACTAAATCAACATTTAACTTGAGCAATGATGTTGGAATTGGATCCTACAAAAATTAGTGAGTTAGCTCTTCATGCCACACATTTTGGAAAAAAAAAATGGTAATTGATTTGATTACCTTTTGAAAACTCAACATGTCCTCAAATGTAATTTTTTCTCTAACTTGGGGACCTACAGATCTTTTAGAAAAAAATCCACGTTTCCCAGCAGATTGAATTTGTTTCTGCATTAACTTTAAAAATCCATCCACCTATGACAAACAACAGAAACAGAAACATGGTGACATCAAATGTTCATGCTCAAAAGCAAAAAAATAAAAAACATCATTAATTAGTTTAGGTAATTGGTCAGACAGATCATTGAGACACAAAACTAACAGGGAAGCAATAAGATTTGAAGAAATGGATGTCTGGATTAAAATATAAATTTTGTCACCTGGAATCTGTTGATCAAGGGTACAGCTCCAGCGAGTTCTGCTGGAACTGCCATTGACACAGTTGATGGGGTGCTGCAACAAACAAATCAAATACCGAGTTACAAAATGGATACATGGAATAAACAGCAAATTCTCTTGCTTGACATAAAATTAGCCACTCAGTTCAAGGGGAAAAGGCAAAAAACAATGTTGCAAGGAGTAAGATTGATAATTGTCATTAAGAACAGAATTCAAGCATAACATTTTGAATGCATACAATGAAAGTCGATAAATGATTGCTTAGAGGTTAAACTTCCCAGAGTTGATATAAAGTTTCAAGCAAGTATGAGTTACAACTTTAAAAGTATTATTTGAATGTTGTAGAACGGTATTAAAGAAGGAAAATAAGATTTACAGGTTAACAAGTAAAAGTTGTTTGTGATTCAAACCATAACTTTTTACATCAAATATACTTTACAATCTACCGGAGAAGAAAGATATGTGAGATTCTAATATCCTATAATTGAAAAAGTAATATACTAGATTTTAGCCAAATAAAGTTTTCTAAACACTAAACTGTACATCACCATTTTAAAGAAAGAAAAAAAATCCAATTTTTTTATATAACTCCAAAATAAAGGATGATACTCACGGTTGTGCAAAATTGGAGCTATCACTATCATAGTCATCAACATTGATAACAGCAGCACCATTGTGTACAGGGGTATCACCATTGCCATTGCTAGAGCCAAAGGAATATCTGCTTGACCTACCGTTTTGAGCCATAGATGGGGGCACATCAGTGATCATTTTCCTTTCAGATTATCATATATCAATCTACCTCAATCAAATCAACAAATTTGGCTCCTATTTCCCCCTTCAAGTTCTTTCACTGCATCACACAACGATCCAAACGTAAGTCAAAAGAACACACAATTTAAAATAAATAACAGCAACCATTTGAGCCTTGCTGGCATGTAATAAGAATCCAAGCTCAAAAAGAAAGAGAAAAGGTGTCATGATTGTTCTTGAAAACTGAAAAATCCTCTTCAAACATAAAAAGGACAATGAACAATGGAATCATCAGACCCATTTGTCAAATTGATCAAAAACACAAGAATGATGACGGGAAAAGATAAACACAGACCCAGGAATGAAAAAGCTTCAAGCATCAAACACAAGATCCACAAAAGTCACAAACTTTAGAGAACCAAACACCCATTTGCAGGTTCATCCCTGCATTGACCAGAAAATGAGAGAGAGAGAGAGAGAGAAATGGAAGCACCCCAGAAACTGAGCTGAGAAATTAAAAAGAAAATAAAAGTAAAAATGCAACCTTTGTGACAGCAATGAAGTGTCTGTCTGAGTTACAATAACACTGGTGTCTGTCTGAAAAAAGTGGGGAGGTTGTGTGTTGCAATGAATGAATAGAAGAAGAGAGAGAGATCTCAGTGACAGTTCAATTTGGCAGAGAAAGAAAGAAAGAAAGCAAAGCAATAACAAAGTGAGTTTTGGTGAAGTGAGAGAGGGAAAGTCACGAGTGCATTATATGTGATGTGCCAACAGGCTTTGCAAAAATCACTCATCAAAATTACTACTTTTCTTTCTCTTTCCTTTATCGCTAAGAATAAAACGAAGGCATTATGGATTGGTTTGGTTCATCTTCTTTACTCTTTACCCATTTTTTTTAATTAGTTAACAGTGGTGTTTGTTGGAAGCAATAAGACCAAACGGTAATACGGCCAAATGAAAAGCTTCAACCCTCTTTCCTTATTTACTTCACAGATCATTTTGGATTCAAAAATATTAAAAATTGTAATTATTACCGTTGTAAAAAAAAACGATACTTTTCACTTATCTATATTTATATAGTTGACTATACAATAATATTAAATGAAATATAATATATAATTAATTTATGCAAAACTATTAAACAGTATATGTAGTAAATTAGATATAGTATAATTATTAGGTTTATTAAATAAAAAGAAAATATTACAAAATTTAATATTTAAAAGCATATAAAAATTTTATTGATTTTCATTAATAAAAAATTAAAATACATATTAATATAATATGTATAATTTATTTTACATCACTTAGAAAATAACAATTTATAATATTGATTTTAATGAAATTACACATTCTACGCTAAAAATATTGTCTACAATAAATGATATATTATAAACTATAAATTAATAAAATTTCATTTATTAACATCATATTTAAACTAAATATTTCTGATATTTAAATTTTAAACAAATATGTTTAACACCTGAATAATATCTAGTATGATAAATGTATAATTGTATTAAAATTTGAGTAAAATTTTAAATAGATATTCTAAAATTATATGAGTTACCGTATAAATTCTTTGAAAAAATTTAGTAAACAAATTAGTTTTAAAAATCTAAAACATTATAATATTAATCTTTTTTAAAGATTTTAACTCTAAATTAATTTCCAAATATACAATCGGTCATCAATTCCTACCAAATTAATCTTTCATCTCTTATGCACTACTTTTTTTTAACCAAAAGATATCTAGAACTTCTTATTTGATACCTAACTAATTTCCTTCCACTAGTCAGCTCATCTTGTGCACTACTTTAAATCTTTACAAACATTGTGTACCAAAAACAAATATTTATTTTTGAAATAAATATGACAGTGCTTTAGGTTTTTGAAAGACTTTTTTTTTAACCAAGGTTTTGAAAGACTTATTTAGTGACTATTTGTTTTTAAAAATAGTAATGTGATGATATATGTAATTTTGGAAAACCAACGTTAGAGTTTAGTCTTAAATTTTAATATTCCATTTGATGACAGTTTGGAAATTAATGGGGCTTTTTATTTATTGTACTAAAATTTAATATTCAATACATTTATAGTTTGGAAATTCAAATTACTAGTAAGTATTTTGTTTATTGTATGAAATTTTAATTTTAATAAAATGTAATGAAAACAAATTAAAAAGATAACTATATATAACTAATTCAAATAAATAAGTGAAGAAATATAGGTAGTTTATATTTAGAAAGAAAATATCATATTTAAAAATAAAATAATTAATTTGAGAATATAATTAGTTGAAATTTGAGAAGAAAAAAATAAAACTTTAATAATAAAAAAATATATCATAAAATTGGTTAATTTGAGAAATTTAAGATTGAAGAAAATTTACTATAAAGGAAACAATTAAAATTAAGTAATAATTTTTTTTAAAATATAAAAAGTGTTTTGTAGTAATAAAATTACATGTTATAAGAGAAGAAGAAAAAACACATTGAAAAACAAAAAAAAAATTAGATTAATAATATAAATACATAAGAGTATATTATAAATAAACAAACTATGGTATAACGAAAGTTGAGTTTAGTGAAAGGAGTTAGTTCTTATAACCTGGCAAACCAAAGTTTAAATTTTTGTTGTAAGAAGTGTCCACATATCTGACAGTACTTCAAACATAATTACCTTTAAAGGAAAATACTTGTAAGGAACCAAAACTATAATATTCAAGCTAGTTAAAGTAACTTATAAGTTATTACAGCATTTTACCACACACACTCTTAATATTATGATATTTTCGTATAAAAAATTTTCATACTCAGAAAACAATTCAAATAACTTAGGTTAAAAAAAATAAATAATATTACTTGCTTTCTTTTTTATTATTTATGGATACTTATTCATGTAATTTATATACTTAAATAATATAAAATAAGAACAATGTTTAAAATTAAACCAAACCAATAAATGACTAAAATGGTCTAAGAAAACTAAAAATTGACCAAATTGAAAGTCAAAAGCCCAAAAAAACTATGTTTTTACTGTGATTTGGTTCAATTTTTAATTTATATTATTAAAACTGAACTAAATTAAATTGAATCACGCATTTAATATATTTATATTATTCTGTAGTATTTTTTTAATAATATTCTGTAGTATTATGTAGTAATATTTTAAATTTCTTATAATGATAGAATATGATTCTATATGTGTTGGACATATAATGATAGTATGAACATGTTTAGTATTTACCACAAGTTGCGTCTTGATTGGTTATTATATGGCTTAATTACCAAATTGATCCCCAAATTATTTAAAATACTTCAATTTGGTCCCTAAATTTTAAAACGTGTCAATTTGGTTCCAAATTTTTAAAAATGCATCAATTTGATCATTTCCGTCCAATTGGACTTAACGTCGTTAATAATTTGGGATCAAATTGACATGTTTTAAAATTGCATTATTACAGGCGTCAACTCCAATTGGATGGAAAGGACCAAATTGATGCATTTTTAAAAATTTTGGGACCAAATTGACGCGTTTTAAAATTTGGGGATCAAATTGAAGTATTTTAAATAATTTGGGGACCAATTTGATAATTAGGCCTTATTATATTTGAAAGTCAAATTAAAAAATGGGCAAACCAAACAAAAAAAAAAGTCATGTTGAAATAAATTTTAAATTAAAAAATGGGCAAACCAAACCACAAAAAGATTAGATTAATTTGTTGCTGATTTGTTATTATATTTTGGGTTAAACATTTTTTAGTCCTTGTAAATATGTAAAAGTTCGTTTTTAGTCTCTCATTTTTAAAAGGTTGATTTCAGTCCTCCATTTCTAAAAATGTGTTACAATCAACCTCTGCCACTAACTTTGTTAGCTCAATTTAATGGCAATGCAATATGAGGCGACTTTTGACCACCACAAACCTCACTCTACTTTCTGAACAAAAATACTCCCAAACCTTTACCGCGTTGATCCGGCTCCGTAGCGCCTTGAGGGCTTCGGGCTTGTGGAAGGACTTGCTCTCCTTGTTGGCCTATTGGAGGTTGTCGAGGATGTCGCTAAGGGACCCCATCTCAATCTTCACCTTCTTTGCTTCTTCAAAGAAGATATGCATGTCAGTGTCCAAGTAGGTCGTGGAAGAGGTTAGTTCCACATTGGGGGAACAACAACACCGACTTCTAAATCCATATCTTTCTTACGACTTTCATTAGGTCAACGTAGCTGATGAATGATTTGGTCATTAGATCGTTAATTTTTTGAATTGTATTATGTGGTGCTGGCATATAATGAAAATAAAATCATAACTTTGGATTAATAATGAAATCAAAAATTGAGGTTATAGTAATGAAATAAAAAAATGGGAATTATATATCTTTACCTTTAGGTGTGTAATGGTTTGTTTAGGTGTTGGTTAAGGCGAGATGGGTTCTCAAATGGTGGGTCGTAATTACGAGTTGTTAATTTTTAGCTTCACAATGGCTTCAATGATGGGCGAGGGGTTCGTTCTAATCGTTACGGAAATGGCGGGGGGTTCACAATGGAGACTGTAAGTTTGTTGGTGCGAGTTGCAGTTCAGAGATAGCGGTGTCGCGACGAAGATGTGACTAAGGAAGTGGTTTCTAGTAGCATGAATGACATGAGCGAAGGGGAACAAGAAGAGGGAACAAGGAGGGTGTCGCCATCATTGGAAGTAATCTCTAGTGGCGACACATGACAAAGCACTGCCATGGTGGACTCAAGATGGTGGTGAACAGGATGCACTGCTTACAACTGGTTCGTACGGCCGATGGTCATGGGTTGGGTTTGGGGGTATTTTTGTTCAAAAAGTAGATGAGATTTGTGGCGGTCAAAAGCCACCACAAATTACATCACCATTAAATGGAGCTAACAGAGTTAGTGACAAAGGTTGATTGTAACACATTTTTAAAATGAAGGACTGAAAATCGACCTTTTAAAAAGAATGGACTAAAAACGAACTTTTACATATTTATAGGGACTAAAAAGATGTTTAACCCTTATATTTTTTTTTAGTATAGACCACATATATCTTACCCTAAAGACAATCTTGTTTGAGCCAAATAAGACTATTATAATGACAAAACTCTTTGTCTGAGTATTTAATATAAATACATATCCAAAATTCAAACTTGAGACTATGATTAAGCTGGAACAACTTTGCATTAGTTGATTGATGCACTCGAAATTATTTGATATTACATTCAAACATAACAAAACTGAACTATATAAGATTGTAAACTTATTCTGATTAATAATTTTTAGATTAATATTAAAATTTATCAATTTAATCTTTGAATATGAAAAAGGTTTTATATTTATATTAAATATCTTAATGTTATATTATTTTACAAGATTGATATATCATATTTTTAATACATCAAATCCGTCGAATAAAACTCGATGATAACATAAACATATTTTATATTAATAGTAGATCAAAATTAAACTCCCAAAACAATACACCAACTTTATGACGGTTCTGTAAATGGTCACATTATTTGCTCAATAATTTCACATGACGTGACATCAATAACTCTGATAGACTTATGTAAGCATACATACTATTGATCAAAAGTTTAATCATATCAAGATCACATCTTTTCCTTCTATCATACTACTATAATATTAATTAATATTGTTCACCAAAAAGGAGAAAGAAATAAAAAGAACATTACCACCTGAGTGGGCAATCTATCTATCTATCCTCGACGCAAGGACAAGTATAAACCAGAAATCATGTGTACATAATTTGAAGCAGCTAACATTGGACCCCACAACTTTTGTGCCCCTTTTGTCCCTCCAAAAAGATTCGTCCTCATGACTTTGTAGCTGAAGGGTGTTGCCTTGCCACCACCACCGTACCCCTTCCAAATTGGATTTTGACATTGCAGACTCTCTCCTCTATGGGTCCCCACTCTCAATTTTAAACTCAAAACCCAAAATCCCACTCTTTTTCTATTGTTTTGTTTAGATTGCTCCTTCTTTTACCAACACTTATCCCTCTCAATGTGCCTGTCATGTCAGGTTTGTTTGAAATCTTCTTTCAATTTTAAATTGTAAGTTGTGAATTGTTCATGCTAACTTCTCTGATGTTGAAACCTTCTAATTGAAATGTTGGGTATTTACTGTTTAATTTTTTTTTTTTTTACATAGAAATGATCATTCTCAAACTTGAATACTATAAATGTTTTATTCTGAACCCAAGAATATCTGCATATTAAACCCACTAAATCTGCCTAGTGATGGAATTAAGGTAAATATACGAGGAGTTAAGTTCGAATCTCATTGTTATCATTGTAAAAATAAATAAAAAATCTGCCTATTTCTATTTTGAATTTGATAATTAAAAAGTAGAAATTGCTGCTGATAGTAAAATATTTTCTTTTATCATGTTTTAAAATCTCACATTTCTAAGTATAGATGCCTTCTATGCAAAATGCAAAATTATTGATTTTGGACAAAGTGATAGTGACAATCAGACCATCGATCTAACTGTCTCATAAACTTTTTTTCTTCCAGAAAATTATATAAAAGAAAGAAAAAAATAGACCCATACCCATTACTTTTTCGTAACATTACACATGAGTTCAATGTTTGTGGGGTTGTGCGTATGGTACAAAAAATAATTATTGAAGAGTTACGAGTCCTGAGCATATCATAACTAACAATAAATATCGTTAAAAAAAACAGATAAATAATATAACAGTAAATAAAAGTAATTTTAACTACAAGTGCTTAGATAAATCGTTACAGAATTGTTTCTGTATGTAATTTACATTAAATAAAATCGATACAAAATTATTTCTGTATGTAATTACATTAAATATTTGGAAAAAAAATTATCACTTATAATAATTTTATTCAACTGAAACATGATTAAATTTTTCAAAGAAAATACTTATGATCTCGTTAAAAATAAAAAAGAAAGAAAGAAAACATCTTTGAACAAAACATTACTTCTTGTGAAGAATACTTCTAGAAAACACAAGGAAAGGACTAGCCTTATTAAAAAAAAAAAAAAAAAAAAGGGCTTGGCAACTACTACATAGTTTTTTGTATAATTTTCTTTTGCATTCAAAGTAATGTTCATTTTTTTTCCCACCAATCCCTCATTAATATGCATTTAACAGCTTGGCAACTACATCACTATTTACTACTATTTTTTAACAAATAATAAATGAAACATTAATAACTTTTCCACATCTTAACAGCTTTTAGAAAACAGTTCAATTTAACATGCTAAAATAATAGCAATTATTTTTTCTTATAATCCCTGGTCAGAGAAAAGAATGGCAGGGGTATTCATCAGAGGAGTTGTAGTCTCTACTCAGTAATTGCCTAATGCTTACTCCCTCCGTTCCAAATTATATAACGTTTTAGAAAAAAAAATTTATTCCAAAATAGATGTCGTTTTACAAAATCAATGTTGCATTAAATGTTTTTTTCCAGAACTATCCTTAATTAATACTTAGTGGGAGTAGTGTATTATGAGTAATTAATTAGAGAGATAAATGGTATATTAGGAAGTTACCTAATATTTTCTAAGAAATTCAACAAATTAATTACATTCCTTAATACCTATGTCAAAACCTTAAACGTCATATAATTTGGAACGGAGGGAGTATGATGTACGTCTTATATTCTACTAGTTACTGAAGTGGTTAATTGACTATTATTTCTCACTATTATCAACTTCTTTGGACATGTATAACAATAATATAAGTAATAATAATGACTTTGTGCATATAAATAAATAAGAGAATTGAAATTGACTCATTCACAAAAAGAAAGTGCCAAAATGCATGCAAATATAATCAGTTACAATAAGATCTTATCATCCACAGCCAAAATTGCACGCAACCAATAAATTGGTAGTGTTGCCGGCCAGGGCCAGTGAAATATACACACAAAAAACAAGATTGCAAAGCGAGTGGGAAAACATGGGTTTAATTAATGTGGATTTATAAGATTCACGAGAATGGTCACTTTGAATGTTTCATACCCATGGGGCTACATTGTGTAGTAGTTTTTTCATTGTTTCCATTTAAAAAAAAATAAAATAAAATGTTTTTGTCTCTTTAAAATTTTTAAAATTCAATTTTAATCTCTTTAGAATTTTTTTCATCTATTTTTCGTCCTTCTAATTTTGAAATACACAATTTTTTGTCCTCAAAGTGATTTAAATAATATTTTATAGAAAGACAAAAATTAGTTTAAATAATATTTGATGGACGAAAAGTAGTACTCCCTTGTTCCTTTTTAATTGTCAAATTTTTGAGAAATTTTTGTTTTTCTGTTGTTTATAAAGTTCGATATCACATTAATTACTCTTTTGTCAATTTTTTTTTTGAAAACACTCTTTTGTCAATTATACCCTTACTTTTTACATAATTTTAAATTAATTCACACATATACATTTATTGAGGTAGAAATTAAAAAGGTTAAAATAGAAAATTTTACAACTATTTTATTAGAATAAAAAAAATTATTACATTTTCTTGATTTCTACATAAAAATTTTAAGAGACAGATAAAACAGAACAGAGGGAGTACATTTTAACATTAGAAAGACGAAAAACGGATAAAAAAATTTTAGAAACACTAAAATCAAATTTTGAAAATTTTAGAAGGAAGAAAAATATAATTTTCCATTTTATCCAAAAACAATAGATATTTGAAGAGTTTATGAAAGGCAACCTTTGAAGTTACTCTAGTGCAACAACCAGAGCAGTGCTAGCTAGAAGAGTCTCTATTGGCAATTAAGTCAAGCATGAGAAAGTTGGGGAGCAATCTTTAACTATTCAATTGGGGTGGGCCAATTGCAAAAATGCGCGTAAAAAGAAGCTAAACTTGATTGAAATAATCCAAAGTTGTTAGGAAAGACACTTTTGGTAACAACTTTGAGAATTGTTGTTTTGGTTAACGAAACTTGCTCTAGCTGAAATGATTACGACTTCCATTTCAACAAAAGGGTGATACTAATTATCAATTAGGATTAACAAACGTTACTTTGTTTTTCCTTTTTGTAAATGAAAAAAGATTCATACATAAATTTTAATTCCATTCTTGGAAAGGTTTAGCTAAAAGGGCTATCAGAAGACTAATAGAAAGTTTATTTATATGCACTAAAAAAATGTTCTTTACTGTCAGATAAAAAATAGTATGCTCTATGATTGTTTCCGTTAATATAGTTCTTGTTTAATAAAACTTAAACTATCTTTTAAATAATTAAACTGTTCATATTGATATTGTGAATCTACCTTAATAATAGTAGATTAAAAAGGCACTCTGTGTCTACGTTTGACAAATAAGAAAGATATAAGAGGTTATAGGTGATTTATAGCAGTTAAATATATGTGTAATTATTTTTCTTTTAGTTTTAGTCATGTGCTAACAGTTGAATATATGATTATTATTAGTAAGTATAGATTTTTTTTTTTTTATGATCATTAGTAAGTATAGATGATGTACTATATTAACACTTGACCTATTAATAATACAGCGATGATATTTAGTACAAATAGTATAGACACGAAATGCATGAATGAGAAACCTGACTTAACACTATTTTTTAAAATAAATATTCATTAAAAATTGAAAAATATAAAATAAGTTTGGACAGAAATCACACTTCGTGTATCTTGACAAAAAAAACAGTTCGTACTAGATAACATTTCCCTTAATAAAGTATATTATTTTTTTATACTAATAGAATTGTCTTAATAGCTATGATGTATCATATTATTAATACAAGGAGGAATCAAGTTATTTAAAGGATAACTCTAAACTTCATCCTCACCATTTATTTTTCTTGAAATCTAATAGTTCTAATGTATAACTAATCTTAGTCATTAGATTTCAAAAAAATAAATGATGAGGATGGAAAGTAACTTGTTCCCACCTCATTAATATATATTTGTAATACTTATACTAATAATTTAGATTCTGTTAGATAAAAATTATATAATTCAGTGTACATGGTCAATAAATAACTTTTTTTTTTGAAGAGATGAGAATGGAATTTTTTTTATGAAAACTAAAGGCATCTCCAACGCATATTCTTACGAAAGTTCCTAAAGCTAAGAATTGGTTCTTTTACAATTTTACCATTGGAGTGATCAAACCTATCCTTCATAGTGTAAGAACGGTTCTTTCGCAAGAATTCTGTAGAACCCAATTCTTAAAAAGTAAAATATTTTTTTTATTGCAAAATTCATTAGAAAAAGGGGGAATAACGGATGAGTGATGAAGATTATTATCTCATTATTTCTATTTTTGTATTTATAATTTAAAATTAAAATATAAATTAATTAACATTTTAAATTGAAATAAAATAATGTGAATAAAAATATAAAAATGAAGGATCCATTGTGGGACTAATTTTAAGTTCTTGAAAGTTATATGTAATATCCTAAAGGATATTACCTTTTGTTTGCTTATATTACTAAATTTTGAAATACTAAAAGGTAATATAAGCAAACAATGTGTCTTACAAAACTTTTGGGAGGTACAAAGCTTTTGGCACTTATGTGTCTTACAAAACATAACCAAGGGTACATGAACATAAACTACCTCCCATACATTGGGAGGTACAAAACTATAAACATCTTTCATGCAAGCAACTCCATACTCTAAGCTCTTCCCTTAAGCACATCCACCTGCTTAACTTGTAAAAGCATAAAACTTAAAGGGATGAATCATAATGTTTCAGTGAGTGCTTTAAGGGCCCTAGGTTGACTATCTATTCTAAAGATCTTTTTCTTAACTATCATGGTTTCTCTCTTTCCTTTTTTTGTTTTATACTCACATTCACAACTATTACCCCATCACATCAACATTATGATTTCCTTAGAACATACCTTAACCTTTACTTAGACACCTAGAGTTGGCCTCCTATGCCAAATTTAAGGCCACTAGTGCACTAAGGCACCTAAACCTCATTCCTTTACTCTTGACCACTCACTAGGTCTCACTTTACTATTACATTAGATGGGAACGTGCATAACCTTTTCTTTTCTAACTTGTCCAACCAACTTACATCACCTCTCTGTGAGGCGTAACATCTTGCATACCTCTCTAGGTAGCTTACATAAACTTTTCTATAGGTATAACCCCTCTCCTACCTCTCGAGGTAGCTACACACGTCTTTATTTAATGTATAGATTTACCTTACATTGCTCACCTAACAACTAGGCTCATGACTCCTCTCATGCTTTAACATAGAAAATATACATACATTATGCACATCAACACACCTTAGTCTGTTTCTACAACTGTGTGGTTTGTATTATCTTTATTTTTAGTTATATCTTTCATTGCCTATTTCATTACCCGACTAAACTCTAGCCATCAAGAGGCGTCCCTCTTGCTTTAACCTTTTATTAATCCACTGGTCCAAGTGGACGAATTATCATCTCTGTTATGAGGAAGAGCCACCTAGTTTGTCATTCTCTACGAAGGACCCCTTCTTCCTTATGAAGAAGGTTACTTTTCCCCATGGGTGCCAGGGTGATGGTCCCCGTCACTCACCTCTAAAGGGGCCTTTTAGCCCTCTATTGCGACAACGCCTCATGAGTTGCCCAACTCATTCCTCTCTCTTTGAAAACATAACTTTTCTCTTTTAAAACATATTTTTTTAGAAAAACCATTTTGTAAACCTTTCGCAATCCATCTCACCTTGATAATACAAGGGATCCTTAGCCCTTTGCACATCGTAGTACACCAAGTGTGCGACTCTTGGATGTGACTGGTACCGGGGAAGGAATCTACCCTATGTTACCGAGGAGGTATCCTATCTAAAAACCTTTCTTTGAAACTATATTCTTTCCTCAAAACCTTTTTATAAAACTTACGGGAAACACCCCATTTATAGACTTAAGGGAAACACCCCACCTATTTGCTAAGAGGCTTAAGTATTCTTACGTGTTTTAGATATCTTTTATTAAAGAGGGTTTATCGTGACATACAATCCCAAGCATATGCAACATTCACATGAATGAGATACCTATGGCTACACAAGACACATACATCAAGCAAACACCTCAAGGTACTAATAAGAACAATCATATACTATCCTGAGACAGTCAATTGAAACAAAAGAACATAGTTAAAAGATCGAGAAGAAGCTAAACTTGAAATGTTGTCTAAGGGGTCGGGCTTAGCTTGGGTACTACGGGCTTAGCTCGGGTACTACAGGCTTTAGCCTACTCTAGTTGTCTGGTGGATTGGGCTTAGCATGCCTAGCTCGTGCTTAGTGCCCTAGAACAAGGACTTTAAACTTGCCTTCAGGATACCCTCGTTGCTTAGCATGCCTATCGCGGGCTTAACACAAGTGATTTGACCTACACCTAAAACTCATTTGTGCTGAGCACACATTCATCGAGCTTAGGTGAGCCCATGAACTTGAACCCTGACGTCGTGCGCGCTGAGCACGCACCAACAAGCTAAGCGCGAGCCTGCTATTTGCAACATGCGAGAATCACATTTCCTCATTCCCAAGTGCCATCCATGGCTTTTAATCAACCCCAAGCATACCAAAACATTCCTAAACACTTTTATTACCTTTCTAACATATTAATCTACTCAATAAACCCCTTAATCAAGCTTAATCATGAAAATCCCTAAATCTCTTATCTTAGGGTTCAAAAGGGAAAAAAAGGGGAAAACATATAAATTAAAGGGATAATGAAGGATAAGGGGGAAGCACTTACCTCTAGGAACTCGTGGAGATGAGCTCCAGGCACTGGGTCTTTAGATCTCTACTCTTTCTCCCTCTTCCTCTTCTTTCTCTTCTTTTCTTCCTTTTCTCTGACTTTCCCTTTCTTTCTTTCTTTCTCTCTCTAACTCCCCCTTCTCTCATCTATTGAACCATTAAATATAATTACTATTCCATAAAAGAGGTCTTTTTATCATTTATTTCTAATGTTCATAAATTGGTGATGTTACATTTTATCATTGGTGTAAATATTTGTTAGAGTTCTTAAGTCATAAATGGCAGAATTGGGCCCACAAAAAGTGTGTTAAGAATCCAAAATGGATTCTAGCATTGGAGATGACCTAAGTTTACAATTTTTAAAAAATAAGAGAATAAATAAAAGATTTTAATATTTAAATGGATAAAAAAGCATTTATATTTGATAGGAAGAATATGTTTTGAGTCTCTATATTTTCAGTCAAAAGTGATCAAGGTCTTGTACTTTCATATTGATGAATTCGGCTCTCAAACTTTAAAATCAAGTGGATTTAATCATTCTTAACTATAAAAAATATAATGAATTCTTAGAGAGGAGGGACTAAATCCACATTTTTTTTATTAAGTTTAAGGACCAAATTTAATGATGTGAAAGTATAGGGACCTTGACTACATTTGACCAAAAGTATAGGGATTAAAAACACATTTTTTCTCTCAAATTTATTCCTTTTATTAATCAATTTTCTATTTGATCATCTCTCGTTGTTATTATAAATTTTGTCCAGCCGCTATTTTACACTTACACATGTCAACATTTTGTGCAACACTGACCTATTATTTTTTTTCTTTACTGGTCCACTCCTTCTTTTATTCTCCCTCATTCTCTTTTTCTCTTTCCTGCCCGTGCAGAGCATGCGCATGCATATTATTTTAGTTTATAGAAAATCAAATGAAAAAATATGCATGGAAATCACTATGCTAATTGGCATATAAAGAGAGAGAAAAAAAAAAGAAAAATATAGATATAGTAGGTGATATAATTATAGGAACAAAAAAAGAAAAAAAATTATATATATTAATATAGTATTTGTGATGTTAAAGTGTTTATGTATAAAAGCAAATTACATTCACACTTCCTAAGCTTTTTTCAAATTACACATAACACTACTATTTTTTTCTATTTCTACACTAACCTCCCTTTATGTTTGAAAAGATTATACTAATACCTCTTTATATATTACACTAACATCCTTACAAGGGAAGTTGTTGTATTGGTTAAAAAAACAGGTGTTTGTGTAATTTTACAAAATTTCAAAGATGATTGGTGTAATTTACTCTATGTATAATTACCTGGATCGAAATAGATGATTGGGGACATATCATGCCGAATTCAAGGTGTAATGCTGCTAGCCCATATGCGATAACAAAATAACTTAGCCAAATATTGACCAAACTTTCTTACGTTTCCAGTTGAAAAATGTTCACTGCAAGACGAGATAGATCTACATAGCTAATATAATGACAATGTGACATGTTTAGCTTTTGGGCGCGAGGTAATATTTAGCACAACTTTTTATAGTTTTCTCCTTTAAAATTAAAAATGTCTCCAATTAATTTTTATTAAAACGTGATTTTTGTTATATTGTTCATTAATTTTTATTCTTTTCATTTTTTTTTAAATTATAGTTGATCAAACTTTTTGAAAAAAAAAATCTAAAAAGAAGTTGAACTAAACATTACATAAGTAAAGATGCAACTTTAAGTGCATGTTTAGATTAATGTTGGAAGAGTCCAAAAGTACTTTTATTCTAGAAGCAACAATGTTTTTATTCTTCATATGATGTATTGGAATTCGATATTGTGTATTGAGATTTGCAAAAATACTTTCCAAACTTTAATCCAAACAAAACCTAAGCCATTAGACATAGACTACCGAGTTAAACATGACCCACAAACCCAAGTATCCAAACCCAACTATTGTGAATGCCGACCAGTATTCCTTGTAATAACCTCCATTTTTTTAATTTCATCCATCACTTCACCAATAGAAGTACTAGACATCATGAGTGTTTTTATAACAATTGAGCATGACTTAGATGTTGTTGCAATTCTACTTATTGCATCCGCTATTTTCTTTGATGCAAGAACTTTCAACTTTTTCTTGCTCTCATTTGTTTCACTAGGTCCAACCTTTTTCCCTTTGTCATTGCTCATTTCACTATTATTTCCAAGGGAGAAGCTTAGATTAATATTTCCTAATTCACTACTAACTCCAACACTTGGTTCAACTCCAGCTACAATTTCTTCATTGTCTCCCGATCCTTTCTCAAGATCAAAACCATCAACTTCCTCCGAGGATGGACGATACACATCATCATTTTCATCTATTTTAGTGGGAAATGTCCCCAAAGATGGTGCCCAACCATATTTACTAGTAACAACCACATCCTTGAATAAGATAGTCAATTCATCACCAAAGGGAAGTCATTTATATATGAATTTCCCATATTGTGGGTTTTCTTGCATATTTACAATTAATTAACATTATACTACTCAAGACAAATGTAAAAATTATAATCTCATATCACAACTTCATGCCGATAGTTTTTTCTCCCACCACTCATTTGTTGCTTCTATAGTTTTTGCATCATCCCATCCTATACCGGTTTCTTTCGCCTTCAACCTGTACCATATTGACCATTCTTTTCTATGACTATCCCACTTGTTTCGAAATTGGGACTTGTCATATTTTTTTCTTCCAGTTTTTCATTAAATTCTGATATACCATTCCACCCTTTCTTTGTAAAAGTATTTCCATTGCGTTCCCCTTTATATACTTGGTTCAAATATACTTTGATAAAACAATCAATTGTGTTTGAATCCCATCTAGCCTTGTTGTTACTCATTATTTATTAATAATGACAGTCACAATATAAACAACATTAGTTAAAGTTATCTTCAACCCAAACAAGATAACATGCCAATAAACATCACAATATAGGAGTTGTATATTAGAAAATTATAGTCCTATAAATGCAGCTACCATACAAAAGGTTTATATCCCCTAATAGTTATACAAATGGTTCATACAAGGGGTTTATCTCTTCATTTCATTTTTTTTTAGTAAGTATTTGTTGAGAAGTTTATCTAAAATGAACTAGATCATGCAGAATATTTGACTGCAAATTTAATTTTGCAAATGCAACCATTAGTATTAGATTTGCCGTACCTGATGGATGGCCCTGCTCCTATCTCTTCTGCTAACAAAAATTCGAATTTCTCTCACCCGGAATGATGCTGCCCTTGTTTTCCGCTCTTCGCAGTAAATTTATTAGCAAAAAACAGAGGGTTGTTGGGGACCACAAAAGAAGGGAGCAAACCAAATAGGACCAGCACCATGTGGACAAATAAACACGGACAATACGGCAGACACATCATATGAAACCATGGATTAGGATATTGTACATTACACAGAAAGAAATGAACAATGAGACCCACTTCAATTGTGTCCCCACCTGAAATGCCACTCCCAGCTGATTATTTCTATCTATCATAGGTGATATGACACTACTAAAATGCTAAGGGCCAAAGTCCATGCATGTTATTATAAACCATCCAAAGTTACTCACCGTGGACTGAAACTTTTATTTTTGAAATAAAACTTTGGATTTTGAAATACAAGCCCATCTCATCTAATTTTCCCCTACAAAACTAGTGTCTATTCTAATGAATGACACTTGATTTTAAGAAGCCGAAATTAAGATCTCTCACTCAACCATCAATTACAACAACAAAGAATGATACAATTAATCAACTCAAGATCTAAAACACCTTAATCTCTGACTTAGGTAGGTTTGAACCTACCTATGACTTCACAAAACTTTTACCAAAACACCTTAATCTCTCCATTGCAGCACGGATTTGCTCTGAAATTGTGGTGTAGAGACATCTTTGTGCTGCTTCATCCAAACCATCAGAAGTCCTGGGCCATCCAATAGTAGGGAATGACTCGCTACGAGCCTGAGAAATAGCCTTTTGCCTCATTGCTGGAAGGTCAAATTCAATTGGATCACCAATAACTATCTCAATTTTCTTCTTCCATAATGGTAAAGGAGGTCGTCTACCAAACATATATTTCTCTGGCATCACCTAGAAATATAAGCAGAACCGAGCATTAATAACCGGAATAAATACAACTTAAAACATAACAACTGTTCAATCATTAAGCTAGCCAGAATTTTATAGCCCAAAATCATGCACAAAGAAAACCGTAAGGAAGCTTGCCTATTCACTGTAAGGCTTCTATAGCATTTATATTGGGACAAAAGACACGACAATGATAGAAATCGATCTCTTATGCAGTGTATAATAAAAGAATTACAGAAAAAGGTATGTCAGAAATCTTCAACATCACTCAAATTTCCAAATATGTATCACTAGTAACAGTGAGACAATTTCGGAATGCATATCCAGTCTTCATAATGCAGAGAAACTATTTAGTGTGTCTGCTGGCCAATATAATACTAAATTATGAGAATTTATCAAATAGAGAAGGACTATAGAAATCTTCATCTTTATCCTTAAAGAATTCTCATGACTTTAAACATAGCTATCAATCTCAGATAATGTTTAGTGGCTGGCCCCAAAAATGCTATAGGACATATTGTTCATTTATGGATCCTGAAGGCTGAACTAGCATAGACAAGGGATGGGAATGAATCCATACTAGCCTAGCCTCTTTGGATTTATACATTTATGGCGTATTGAATGGAGAGAATAACGAGCTGATTTAAGGCTAAAATGATGCGGATCATTGTGTGACTTCCCAAATTTTGCCTATTCCTTTATTGGTTGTTGAGTGGGCCTCAAGGTGACACAGGTTCTAGCAGTGATAAGGGAATAGGTTCTCAGCACTTGGGTGAACAATACTTGGACAGCTCAATGCACCCCAGGTCGTCCAAGCTACAAAGGGGTGTAGGAGCATGATGTTTAGTACTTGAGCAAGCTATAATTGGACAGCTCACACATATAAATGCTCAAATATATATCTTGGGGGGAAGAATTAACAATAAAAAGGCATCAGTCTTATGCAAAACATACATGTAAATAACAACAAAAGTAAAGGAAATGATATATCTTACAGTCTAAAATATTTAAGATTTGTCACTCTACTATTATTCAGATGCCAGAAAACACTGGAATGCTGCCGGAAACAGAAACAATGTGGCCATAAACAAAGAGACAATGTGTATGAACCCAAAAGAGAAGGTTACAGTCACACAACAGGGTTGCAGTTGCCAGAAAACTGCTGAATAGAAGGTTTTCGGTGATGGGGGTGGGTGTGCTTCAGAGTTTAAAGAGGGCAATGGTGGGTGGGAAACAGGCCACAATGGAAGGAAAGTAGGGAACATTAGAATTTTCCCCTAAGGTATGAAAAGGGGGTGGAATCTCATTTTTACCCCAAAAATGACCTCGAAACATGGCGCAAAAGGGGGTTTTCACCACCCATTGGCATTGTACTGCTGTAGCATGCGAAAATCTGTGATTTTGGCTGCAATTTCAGCCGTGATCCCAAAACACTCCAAAGGCAGTTCTGTAGCAGCCAAGGACTGCTCCATGCTGCTACAGCACTACAGTACCACTATTTGCATGTGATCAATAAGACAATAACTACAATTTTAAGTAGCAAAATTTGTTCTCTTGCTAATGATAATAACAAGAATGTCTATATAATTGAGTAGGATTATAATTTATATTAAAACATAAACATTGTTATGACAAATTTATAAATATATACTGAAAGCCTTGAGAAGGAAGCAAGCATGAGAAGAAAAGAAAATCTTAGCGAGAGAAAACATAGAATGTGTAAATTTATAATTAGAGAGTGGCAGGTCATATTCTCAAACACTTATTGTTTAACTATTCATTTAGTCCTTGAAACATTGATAAATGCTAGCCACTATCTTCATAGTTCCAGTTAAATGATTATTTTGCAACATAATTTTGCTAGTAATATAAAAGCTGTTTTCCTTGCAAGACAGTATTGTTGATTTACAAGATATAAATGCTCCACTCCCAAATATGTCTAACAACTGAAGACAGCTTATCATAGAGGCTTTCTTACTCCAACAGACAAGATGAATTGAAAGTGCTACAACTGTGTTAGAAGACACAGCTAGAAGTGTAGAATATAAAATTTATATGGAAAGCAAAGAAGCGCTGACTTACCTCGTGAAAACCATGATGGACTATTGGCAATACAATTGGAGTTATAGGTGCTCGAACAATTAGACTAGCAGTTCCCCATTTCAACCGCCTTATAGGTGCATCTTCTTGATACACTTTTCCTTCTGGAAAAGTATGCAGCTGCCATAACAAATTCATAAATGATATATCAGTTCTACTTTACTAGTAATGAAGAATTTCCCATTTAGGTAGTAAAACACAGTATGCCAACATCTATCTAATTCAAGCACCAGTTTTAGAGAACTTCTGTTCTCTTATGAATGGTATATCAATTTACTGTATTGACCTTCATAAAAATTGCATATAAAAATTAAGCGTGAAAGGCTATGTTGATCATTGGTCTTTTGATTTTCTTTTTTGCACAAAATAGGAATGAAAACTTATGTTTAATTTGGCTTGAAGGAAAATGTTTTATAATAAATGTTCTCAATTTTTTCCATAAATCAGAGCACAGGCATCTTTATACTTTTGCGATTTTCTTTCATAAAAAGAAACACTCATTCTAAACTCTACTTACCCAGTGATGCAAGGGAAAGATCATCTTTAATAATCAAATATAAAGAAAAACAAGCACCCCACACTCATCAACCAGCATAGATTTACTGTGACCCAGTTGGAAAATCAAGTAAATAGAAATTCATCTCCTTTCTTACTCCTCCTCCATTTCCTTCTTCAATTCAGCTCAAAAATGCATCAAGCATAGCATGAAAAGAAATAAAACAATTTGCAGTCTAGAGCATTTTTTATGTGCTACAGCAGAGAATGGTTGCTGAAGCTTTGGCGAACTAGGAATCACCAATAAGAAGTGGGTTTGGTTTAAGTTTGATCTTCAATGAAAAAACTGAAAAATTCAATAGAAAAATAATCATAGAAGATAAAAAAAAATGGAAAGTGCTTCCCAATCCAAAGAACACCTAAGAAACCTTAGAATCAGTTTCCTAACTACTAAATCATTATCATTATCATGAATAAACAAATTTCTAGGCAACATTAATTTCCTGTACATTGAAATTACAAGTTGCAGCCAAGATTGTGGTTGGGATACTGCATTGCAGGCAAATGCAAGCTGTAATTGTGGAGCAATGTGGTTGCAGACTGTGGCTGCATCATGTGATACAGTCCACATTTAAAAACTTAGACTTGCCCATTTAAACCAAGGAAATTCACCACAATACCAAACTTATCTAAATAAACTATCCTAGCATTTTGTTCTGACATGTCTGCAAGTCACTTGTCATAGGAAGATGAATCACAAGTCACAACAACCATGATCCACCATGCAACTGAATAATTCATAGGAAGATGATAGGAACCCAACAGCAAAGAGTAAAAACAGATGGATATTCTCTTGTATTTTATGTAACCTTCAAAGCACAAAAGGGTAAAAGAAGAAAAAAGAACAGAAAAGTACAAGGCAGCTACTTGCTAACACTTTCCCAGAGTAAAGCTCCTACAGAAAATAAACGTCTTCCCTTAGCATATATACTGAACGAGAGAATAACCTTTTATGCCCTTTCTCCTCTAACTAACCTCCCAATATAATAGTTCCCATTCTGCTATGCCAAGTGGATGCTACTCAGTAACTAACTCCCTCTAGCCGTCTCAACCACTTTCTTTGGCATTCTGTGTATACCTTCTAAACATTTGGCCCATGAGACAATTGGTCTACCATCTGTCATTTAGGATCATGTTTCATATTTGGATTACTTACAGCAGACATGAATTTGAAAAGTTTGTAACCCATTTAACATCAACATCCAAGAAAAAACAAGAACAAATGTATTCCTAACAACACTAGAAGGTCATGATAATCAATACTTTAACATAAACTACCCAAAATATCATCATAAAAGAGTTAAGCTTGTGCAAGGGGAAAAAGTATTAAACGTTACATAGATACCCATTCTC
The DNA here is from genome assembly GCA_026413185.1 of Pueraria montana var. lobata. Lineage (NCBI taxonomy): Eukaryota > Viridiplantae > Streptophyta > Magnoliopsida > Fabales > Fabaceae > Pueraria > Pueraria montana. Next base: position 40,792,877 of record CM048649.1, on the reverse strand, counting down.
CATCATTTAAGCGCTCAAGAGCTTCATTCATGTGCTCTTGATAAATTCCACCACCTCTTGTAATAGGTATGCATTTCCCTGTGCAAGTTCCCATGTTAGAAACAGCAAAACAACAGTACTCTATAAAAACAACCAGAAAAACTTTTCAGCATATTTTGATGTGTAAATTAATAAGCTTCAACCCAATCATACAAAATAGATAGTAGTAAAGCATCACATTATTTCAAACTTTGTTTTCCTAGTGAAGTGAAATGGGCTTAATTCAATGCAATTGAAGTATAGACAACACACAAAAGGACTTTATCGGAATCACCACAATGTGATTGGACAGGGACAATCAAATATCTAGCAATTACATTCATTGAAGAAAGCCCTTGATAGTTGATAAACACATTTGTTATATTCAACAACATTTTCAGCATTTTTTTTTTCTTTTTTCGATTCAGAATTAAATTTTACCTAATGTACATAGGTTGGGATATGCCAATAGCCTTTCCTTGCAAGAGCATTCCAGCAGAAATTCCCTCTTTAGGTACACTCTCTAACCATATGTTCTTTGTGCCATCCTAGAAGTAACTCAGTGTCCCACTCCCAGTCCAATTTCATGATCCTGGCCCATTTACAAATATCAAGCTTTTTCCTCACACTCATTATCAGCGTTTTGGGAGTAGACTGAAGTGTTTCAGCAGCATATTTCCTTTTCAACAACTTTTATGGGACAGACCTGTGTTAAATAAAGTATTGTCCCAAGATGAAAAGAAACAAGAGACATGGGCAGGGATCCGTGTGCTCAATTACACAACGGAAAATATTTTTTATATTGAAAGTAATGATTACAAGGATTTACAGTTAGCTCAATTATCTTAATTACATAAATACTATACCACATACAACTACCCTATTTACATTCTTTCTAACAGGTTTTGTAAGGGTGTTTCTATGTTGGACTTGTAAAGGTACAGGGTTGCTCTTTCGAGTTGATTTCTTCTCATTTTTCTTTCTTTCCTCTGTTGTTTTCTCTGAAGCCTTCGGAGAACTCCTAATCCTCCTTTCTTGTACACTCTCCTTTCTTAATTAATGCTTCTATCACCGGCCTAAAGCAAAATAAAATCAGAACACAAACTCAGAAAACAACACCTAACCATCATTTCTTTCTCTGGTCTTTGTAAGCTCATCAAGAACTAGACAAAAACAAGAAGAAGAAAATCTTCTCAGAATAAAATGCACAATGTTATTCAAATCGCATCGCCCCCTTAAGTTATTCTTTGAAATCAAGACTTGTTTAACATGGCTCTAACACACGCATTCCACCTACACGGCTACTCCACTAGGTTCACGGCCTAATTGCTCATCATCACAAATGTACAATATAACAGTAGTACTACACATGAGGAATCAAATTCAATATAATAAATAGCAATTGAAAATAGACTTACCAACCCGAAAAAAATAGGAATAGAGGGCATTCTTGAAGCATATATCTTCGGCAGCGAGTACCCACCGAGCTAACTTAGCATCGAAGATCGGAAAGCCCTTGAATCCCCACATAACCGGATCATCCAAACTGCATCACATCCATTTCACAAATAAACAAAAAAGAAAAGAGAAAAAAGAAAAGAAAAGCAAGAGAGTGAGTGCTGACGTGGACATGTGATTGCTAACGGTAATGAGTGGGACGCGGTGGGGTCTGGAGCGAACGAGGCGGAGGAGGGTGTCGGCGTTGTGAACAGTGGTGGTGTTGAGAAGAGACGACACCGTTTTGGCGAATGCCCCCACTGCCGCAATCACAACTTTTCTGGGAATGCCTCTCAAGTGCTCAGCTCTCGCCGCCCACTCCATCGTCCGTGACATTTTGGCGGCCACGGAGGAGAGAGAGAGAGAGAGAGAAGTCAATAACAAATTCAACGGTTCTGTTTTCTGATTTTACGTTGCGTTCTGTTTTGAAAGCTCGCTCCACCCTCCTCCTACTACTTCTTGCTCTTCAAAATAGCAGTCGCGGAAATATTTGTCAAGATTGCGACAGATTAATTAACAACCAAGCTTTGATGTTTAAACTAGTTAGGAACCGTGAAAATGCATCTGATCTGACTTTTATTTTAAATCAAAGTTATTTATGTAAGTCGTTATTTTTAATGTGTGTAAAAGTTACATGATATTATTATTGGACATATAAAGATGCATGGACACCTAAATGTTATTTAACATTTTGAGTGAAAAAGAGAGAGAAGAATGAGAAGTGTAAATATAATATGCCACCCGATTTGATAGAAAGAGAGAGATAGGAAAAAAAATGTGTCAAATGTTGGAGTCTAAGATTTTGAACGATGTCCAACCCCTCAAACTTCGATTTTGATGATAACAAATAAGATTAAATTTTGAAGTATCTAATGGTTTATGTTTGAGTATTATAGGTACCACACCATCTAATGTCTCAATGGTATTATATTTCTTAAGCTTAAACAATATATCTCTCTAATTGTAGAATGCGTCCAATGTGTAACTGGAACTTGTTTTTATAAAGCATAAATCCAGCGTCCAATGCACTGTAATAAAGCAAGCATCCAATGCATTGTGAAAATCAGTGTGCAAAACACTACGTCCATTCGAGAAGCGTCCACTCGTTTATATAACTTACACATTTTTTCTATCAAATAGTTATATAATGCGTCCATGATTGTGTAAAAGTACACTTATGCTTTTCGATGTTGATTCTTTGAAATGTTCCTTATTCCCTCTCTTATCAATTGTGACATTTCATTCGAAAATTCGAAAGTGTACCACAGGGGATAGAAAAGCTTCTCTCAGCAGAAACCGTACTAAAGTGGAGGCGCTGCATGTACTGTTGTCTCCTCCCTCTCTCCATCCCAAGCTGACATGTAGCAATGGTCACATGATTGTGAGAGAACGATTATTGGCAAAGGCTCAGATCCCACAACGGATATCTTCACCAAGTTGTCTATAAATAGAGGATCAAGCTCAAGAAATCAATAACGAAGCATTCAAGTTTTCTAAGAGCTGAAACTCTGCTAAAACGACGGGACGATCTACACTTGTGCAAAAAGAACAATTCCTAAGCTTTCGCTAAGTTACTTTGTGTTTTCTGTATACATTGTAATATTCTCTCTGTGAGAGTTATCTATTGAACTTGTAATCAAATTGTTGTTTGGAAAGCCAGGAGTGGCTTAGTGACAAGGAATACTTGGGTGTTCTTTAATCTCAGGGGGAGATTAAAGGTGTGCTAGAAGTGGCCTAGAGAATACTTGTAGCCAGAAGTGGCAGGGTATACAATACTTGTTTGTAATCAGGATTTGATTAGTGGAACCCTTCAAAGGTATTTGAAGGAGAACTGGACGTAGCTCAGGTTAAGTGAACCAGTATAAACCAAGTGTTTTTACTCTATCGCTTTTTAACTTACCTGTTATTCTCTTGAGTTGTTTCTTCGCATTTTACGCACAAGTTTTCTCTTATATTATTTGCGAAAAACTTTTGCTTCACGTTGGATGGCAATCTAAAACGCAGTTCCATTGAACTATTATTTTGAACGATTGGACGATAACTATAATCTTCTGTTTGGCAAGTTCCTTGTAAAACTTAGGTTGAAAATATCTCCATCTTTGTGAAAAGATTTTAAGGTTTTATCTAACACACTATTCAACCACCCTTCTAGTGTGTTCTCTGCATTTTGGTTGGCGTCAGAGCTCGGCCTCTTGGGTTGACTACTTAGTTGTACAGAGGAGACCAGATCTTGAGAAAGATGGAAAACGAGGGACATGCTGTGAACAGACCACCACTCTTCAAGGGTGTCAAATATGATTATTGGAATCAAAGAATGATAGCATTCTTTGAGTCCTCTTATATTGATATGTGGGACGTTGTGGAGATAGGCGACTACATTCCATTTGTTGAGAACCTCAATGAGATCCCCAAGGCTAGATGGACGGAGGAGCAAAAATAGAGATTTCATCTCAACTCCAGAGCTAGAAACACCATCATGTATGCACTATCCGAACAAGAATACAACAAAGTGCACAGTTTCAAAAGCGCTAAACAGATGTTGGACACTCTTGCGTTAACGCATGAGGGTTCCACCCAGGTAAAACGTAACAAACTTAGTCTTCTTACTCGTCAATATGAACTATTTAGTATGGAGGGAAACGAGGACATACAAAGTATGTTTGGACGGTTTCAAACCATACTAAATGAGCTTAGAGCACATGGTAAAGATTACAATAACTATGAACATATTGACAAAATTCTGAGGAGTTTGCCTAAGCAATAAAGACCACATGTTACAACTTTGAGAGCAACTAAAGGACTGGATGAGATGTCCTTAGAAGTGCTTGTGGGAATCCTAAAAGTGCATGAGCTAGAACTGCAACAAGATGGTGATGCAAAGAAAAGCAAGTCTCTGGCACTCAGCATCCAAAAGCCAAAGAAAGCACCATTGTCCAAAGCCATGCAAGCTGAAGAGTCATCAGATGAGCAATCTGAAGATGAAGACTCAGACGAGGGTGATGAGTTATCCATCATATCCAAGAGAATCCACTCTATGTGGAAGAAGAAAGGTGGATCCAGATGGAGAAACCTGAATAAGAAAGAATTCAAGGAGAAGGAAGGAGAAGAGTCCAATCGTCTGCTACGAATGCAAGAAGCTTGAACATTTCAAATCAGAATGCCCAGACCTTGAGAAGAGCAAGGACAAGAAGAAGAAAGTTAACAAAAAGAAGGGCAAGAAAGTTCTGATGTCCACATGGGAAGACTTGGATGATGACTCGTCATCGGACGATGAAAAGGAGGAAGAAGCAAACATATGTCTGATGATAGACACTACATCAGACTCTTCCGAACTAGAAGAGGAAGATGAGGTAGACTTTAATGATTTAAAATCGCTTCAAGAAGCTTATCATGAATTACTTTCAAACTCTTCTATTCTTTCAAAGGCCTACAAAACTTTGAAGAAATCGTCCAAATCACTTTCAAAAGAAAAAGAAGTTTTAGAAAACAGTTTCAAACAACTTGAAAGTGAAAAGGAAGATTTACAGAAAAAGTTTACGAAGCTCTCAAAAGAACATGAAGCCTTAAATGAGGGCAGACGAACCCTATGGAATGATTGTAATCATGCTTATCAGTCCTATGAGGAATCAAGGACTAGAGAGATGAAGCTTTCCATAGAGATTCGAACTCTCAAAGCAGAAAACAAAAGGCTAGTTGAGAAGCTTCTGAAAGTTGAAATAGATACTTCCTTAAGAGGTCAACCACATGATGTTGTGAAACTTCATGAAGAGATTGACAGACTAAAGAAGGATCTGTCCAACTTTGTCAAGGGATCTGACAACCTTAACATGCTTTTAAAATATGAAGGTTGTAAGAGACCCAATGGCAGGTCAGGGCATGGATATAAGGGAAAGAAATATATTCATGATGAGGATGTAGATGTTTGTTACTTCTGTGAGAAACCTAGACATATAACGTCCAAATGCAGACATCTGCCTAAGAAGGGAGCATCTAGTGCCCTTCAAACTAACAAAAAGGGACCCAAGTCAATCTGGGTACCTAAGGATAAAATTGTTCCTGTTGCAGACATGCTTAACAGCAGGAAAGAAACTCCAGTCATGGTACCTGGACAGTGGGTGCTTGCATCACATGACAGGAGAAAGGTGTATGTTCCAAAGCCTCCAACCCAGGACTGGTGGGATAGTCACTTTCGGAGGGAATCAGAAAGGGATGATAGCTGGCGTGGGTAAGATTGGTATGCCACCCTATCCCTCTATTGATAATGTTCTTTATGTTAAAGGTCTCAAACACAATCTATTTAACATAAGTCAATTATGTGACAATGGATATGATGTTGCCTTTAACAAAGGTGAATGTATAGTCAAGAACTATGATAGATCCTTTCTCTTTACTGCAAAGAGGCAAGGTAATCTATACAAGATTAAACTTAGGGAACTATCAAGTCAAAATGTATCCTGCTTAGTTTCAGTTAAAGAAAATCATTGGCTGTGGCATAAAAAGCTTGGACATGCAAGCTTGAGATTAATCTCAAAGCTTAATAGGCATAACCTCGTGAGAGGATTACCAAGTATGTCATACAAAGATGATATTCTTTGTGAAACCTGTCAGAAAGGGAAACAAGTAAAAAGTTCTTTCAAAAGCAAAACCATTGTTTCCACTTTTAGACCTCTTGAGCTATTACACATTGACTTGTTTGGACCTACAAGAACAGCCTTAGTAAGTGGTAAAGGATACGGATTGGTCGTAGTGGACGACTATACAAGATGGACATAGGTCATGTTCCTATCTCACAAAGATGAGTCTTTTAAGGTCTTCTATAATTTCTGTAAAAGACTGTAAAAGAGTTCAAAATGAGAAAGGAGTATGCATTACTTCGATCCGAAGTGATCATGGGGGAAAATTCGAAAACGAGAGTTTTCAAAGGTTCTATGAGGATAATGTTATCCATCACAACTTCTCAACTCCCAGGATGCCTCAGCAAAATGGCGTTGTTGAGAGGAAGAACATGTCACTCCAAGAGATGGCTAGAACCATGTCGATTGATAATCAACCCCTAAACACTTCTGGGCTGAAGCAGTGAATACTACCTGTTATTTACAAAACAAAATTTATATCAGACCCATCATGAAAAAGACTTCATATGAATTTATATCCTACTTCCATCCATTCGGATGTCAACGTTTCATTCTGAACACTAAGGACAACTTGAGAAAGTTTGATTCCAAGTGTGATGAAGGAATATTGCTTGGATACTCAGAAACTTCAAAGGCATATAGAGTTTATAATTCTAGAACCTTAGTTGTGGAAGAAGCTATCCATGTGAAGTTCAATGACACTAAGCCTGATAAGGAATTATCAGAGCTGGATGAATCATTTGCAGAACTCAGGTTGGACGATGCAAAGAAGTCATCAGACACGTCCAACAATGATGTCTCAGTTGATGAGTCCAATGCTCCCCTGGACGGTCCAGTAGAAGAACAAAGAGAACCAACTGGACGCAACTGATAAATGAAGAAACATCATCCAGAAGATCAGATCATTGGAGATCCAAAGGATAAAGTCAGAACCAGATCTTCACATCAACAACAAGGTCATACAACACTCATATCACAGATGGAACCTAAGACTGTGGATGATGCCTTGGAAGATGAAAGCTGGGTCAAAACAATGCAAGAAGAACTTGATCAGTTTCAAAAGAACGATGTCTGGAAGCTTGTAGAACTACCTGATGATAAAGTAGTTGTAGGAGCTAAATGGGTATTCAGAAACAAGCTGGACGAAACAGGTAAAGTTGTGAGAAACAAAGCTATGCTAGTAGCCAAAGGTTACTTACAACAGGAAGGTATAGACTAAACTAAAAATTATGCATTTGTTGCTCATCTAGAGGCAATTCGCATTTTACTATCATTTGCAGTTCATAGCAATATGAAGCTATATCAAATGGACGTAAAAAGTGTATTCCTTAATGGACTGATAAAAGAAGAAGTCTATGTGGAACAACCCCCAGGGTTTGAGAGTGACGCTTTTCCTAATCATGTTTTCAAACTTAACAAAGCCTTATGTGGACTGAAGCACACACCAAGAGCTTGGTATGAAAAACTCAGTTTGTTTCTTTCAGAAAATGGTTTTTCAAGAGGAAAAGTAGACACTACATTGTTTCGCAAAGACTATAATTCTGATTTTATCATTGCTCAAATATATGTTGATGATATCATATTCGGTGCTACTAATGAATCTCTATGCAAGGAATTTGATAAGTTAATGCAGACAGAGTTTGAGATGAGCATGATGGGAAAACTAAAATTCTTCCTTGGACTGCAAATCAAGCAAACTGATAAAGGCATATACATACATCAAACCAAGTATGTTAAGGAACTTCTGAAGAAGTTCAAGATGGACGATGCAAAACCAATGAAAACTCCTATGCATCCAACAATAATACTTGGACTGGACGAAAGCTCAAAGAAGGTGGACAACACCTTATACAGACCTGGCATCATGTTCAGTGTATGCTTATGTGGTTGATTTCAATCTGACCTAAGGGAAGTTCACTTAACTGCTGTTAAAATAATTATATAGGCATATAACATATATAAAAATGATTCAATATATTATTGATACCATAACATCATGTAGTTTCTAATCAAAATTAGATTATGGTCTTAAATTTACTTATTTTAGATAGTAGATTTAATTCTTTTGTTTATATTCTGATAGGTTTCAATATATTCTTTTTTTAAAACGAATAATATATGTTTTCAAAATATAGAATTCGATATATGCTTTGGATATATATGTTTCCAATAACTAGTACCATTTGATATACAGTTTGGAATATATGTTTTTGATATATAGCATTCGAAATATACCAATCTGCTGAGTGCTGACATTCTTCTAACACAATAAGATTGTTCAGAGGTTGGATTTGTAGATGTCTTAATTTCAATCTTAAATAGATTTTTTTAAAGCAAGTTGAACTTGAACATCTCGTTAGAAATTTGAGATATTCGACTATTCTATCAATATAAAATACTGATTAACATATTAACATAATAAAATAAAAGATTGACTACAAATTTAAATAAGAAATTGAACATAAATTCTTGGTTAAAAATAACAACTTTAAAAGTCATCGGTAAATATAACATTGGTCCGATATGTTTGATACAATAAAATTAAGACAGACTTGACACCCAATTCTATTAATTGGTTGATTATGATTACAACTTTAACTCAACAATTATTGGTCTGCAAAAAGCATCAATGGCACATAACAAACACATGACTAATTTTTTTCATTTCTTTTAAAATAAAAATAACAAGGAAAACACTATTGTACTCTTCCTCTGTAAAGGCAAAAGTCACAAGAAGAGGGGTTGAATTGTGATTTATAAAAAAATTTGCAAACTTTTTATAAACAGCGTGTAACGTCTGTTGAACAAAAGAGATAGTTTTTGAAGAAAACGTTTTAACAGACGATAATACACAGATGAAAGCTCTTTTTAAGAAAACAGATTTAAATCACAAGACAAAGTCAGTTCAAGTAGTTATAAGAGATAAAAGAGCAAGAAAGACAACACAAGATTTTATACTGGTTCGTCTCACCTCGAGACTACGTCCAATTCTTGAAAAACCACAAAGTTCCACTAACTTTCACAAGTTACAAGTATTATTCACTGCCACTTCTGGCTCACCCAAGTAGTTTTTCACACTTAGCCTCTCCAAGCTAAAAACCCAAGTATTCTTTACTACCAAGCCACTTCTGGCTTTAAAACAAATTGCAAGATTTGTTTTTGTAAGGGGCGCACAAACTTTTTAACTATCGTCTTACAGACGGATATACAAGGTTAAGAACTAATTCTTTTTCTCTCAGGATACGCAAGGTGATTTGAGAGTTTTTACAAAGAGAATTTTTACAAGAGAAAGAATGAAGGCTTGAAAGAATGTTTGAATTTTGAATTCAGTTCATGTGTTGTGTTCAGCACTTCAAATCTTCTTCTATATTTGTTGAGCAAGTAACCGTTGTCTCTAAACGGTCTTCTTTCTTGCGTCTGACCAGCGTCTGAAGGAGAGTGGTTGAAGGGCATTTAATGTGAGCATTAAATGCTTGTCACCAACTAGTCATTCTGAGTTGATAAAGCATTCTGCTTATCTTTCTTGAGATATACTCCATATCCTTCTGTTGCAGTGGTCACATCGCTTGCTCAGATAAGTCCTCATTGCTAGCTGTAGCGCATCTTTTGAGGTGAGGGAAACTTCTGATATTTTGACTCTTCTTTCTATTTCCCTTTATGCACTTTGACAGATCCTAGGAGGATGTTCTATGAACATTCCCTGCAAAACATATTACAAAATGATAGTGCATTTACTATGCCTTTAAATGCTTCTTCAGACTTAGGCGTTTGTCTACGTATCATCTGTATCTTACAGACGCAGATCCAACATTTTCGTCTATTGGCATTTATAAGACGCAATCTTTTTACTTAATATTTATTTTGCATAAAATCAAAATAGTTGAGGGTCCTGATTCGTCTTATGACTCAACATCCTCTGAAAGGGTTCTCCAAAACCAACACGACTTGTTCCTCATCCAAGCCAAGCTATAAATCCTCCCCTCCTCACCACCATCACTGCCTGCACCAATCTCCACTACGTTGACCTCTTCAGGAAACCTCCTTGACAACTTCATCCCCAATCAAAATTAGGATGTCCAGATAGTAAAGAATCCAAGCATCAGCTTCAAAGTAAGAGATATTATGTAACATGAATATGCAGTTGGAGGCATCATACATGCTGGGAAAATATCACAAAGATGTTATTGCCATGCGTAGCCCCAATCAAAATATGCATTCAACAAAAATCTACAATACTCTATTCTACAAACCAAACAAATTAATAAATGTAAGAATTTATTATAGCATACCCAATACTCTTCATCAAGCACTCGAACCAATTCTTGATCAGATGGCCGCAGCTGGTCAAATTGGAGATTGTTCTGCAATGGCTAAAGAAAAATAATGGGTGGACTTCAAATTTGCATAGAAAGTTCTTCCTTCTTTATATTATAATTATAACCATTATTATTTTTCTTTGTTGGAGAAAATTTCGAATTCATGGCCCTATTCATGTCAAACATAGAACAAAAGCAAACTAAGAAAGAATCTCTCAAGCAAAAAAAGAAGAAGAAAGAAAGTGAAAAAGAAAATAGAAACTCACATGGTCCATGAGACAACAATTCTTGGGCATTTATAAGGGCTTGGAGACCCATTGAAGAATAAGGTACGAAATTCATTTCTAGATTCAAGCAAAAAGACATAAAACATGAGAGCCATTAATTCTTTCTAGAGTCTACAATTACATGAAAATAATGCAAATCCTCCATAATGAAAAGGACGATAGACTTGGCCTCTCCCATATATGAAATTCTATATCTTTGCAAGAAATAAAGTTGTTATAATTTATGGTCCCTCCAGCAAGAGTACTCACAAAAATGTCTTTATGGTAGAATCCTCTGGTTTTCATCCAAAACAACATTCAAGCTATACTCCCAAAAAACACCAGAACATACATTAGCAGTTTAAACAAATATATATTATTGTTGACAGATGAATAAGTTTAATTACCCATATTTACAGCAATACCAAAAGTTTGAAAAGAGTATATAGAATCCTCACATAAATATAGAATCCTCACATAAATACTTCTGGATTTATAATAAATTAGAGTCTTCCTAGTGTAAGGATTAATTCTATCACCCTGCAACCAAAGGAAAATGATCAAGACGCAAATCACTCAACCAATTTTGTAGGCATTTTGCTGACTCAAAAAATTTTACTCACTCAAGAAATAAGAACCTCAAGTTAAATACACAACTTATATAGAGCATTCAAAATGAAGACAACAAAATTTAAAATAATGAACCTGTTCGCACCAATGCTCAATTATCAAAAACAGAGCATAAGAAATTAATATTACAAAAATCAATCAATAAAGTTGACCAAAGGAAATCTCAAAGTTCATTTGGACATTTGACCAAAAACTTAACTTGCAGCACCCAGATCAAATTTCATTCAATTACTCCCCAAAACCAAGTAAAAGCATGAAACTCCAAATATAAACCAATTGAGAATGATGGTTTCAACACATACGCGTAAGTTGCGATTCAATAGGTAATTCAAAAGAAACATGTTAGCCCAACCAATTATAAGCAAGACATAAAAAAAATTAACCTTGAATATTAAAATATCATTTCAATGGGGCATTTCATCGAACAACATTACTACATCACCAAATTGGTTTCTCGTTGGAACTATAACCCCACAAATGCAAAATGAAAATTAGACCAACTCATATGTGAACACAATCTCCATATCCCATCATAGATTCAAAATGAGTGACTTTTTTTTTCAGCTACACATGCCTTTCACTATGAAAATTTAGGAAGATTCATTGATTTCACAGAATTAGGAGAATCGGATTTTGAAATTAAATGGAAAAGAGACAAAAATACAATTTTATTAGAAGAGAAAATATTGAAAGGTGCATAGAAGATTTTTTTATTATGAAGAAGATGAAAGTAATGGTTGGCCCTACTTGTTTTGAGCAAAAAAGAGAAAAATCACTTGAAAATATAATTGAATATATTTTATTATTTATGATATTCAAAAATAATTTATACAACATAATTTTATTTTGTTATATTTACACCAAAAATTTAATTAAAAATATCATTTTTTACAAAATAAACTTGTTAGATAAATCCATTATCGTTACAAAATTAACTTCTCATGTAAATCCATATTCGTTAATTATAGCTTAAACATTAGACATTTTATAAACAAAAATTTTATGTAATTTATAAGATAATAACTTCATTAATCAATTTTTATAAAAAAACAAAAAAATATATTGTGACAATTTTATAATATTGATATCTTATAAAATTTAGTCAACATAAAATATCACTAATTGATCAAAAAATAAAACCTAGATAAATATGTAAATCTTATCTTATATGTAAAAATTTATAAAAACAAAAAAACAAATCGATACAAAATTCGTTCTTTCACATAAACATAATCGTTAATAATAATAATAATAATAATAATAATAATAATAATAATAATAATAATAATTTAAACATGGCAAATATAATAAACGAAAATTTATATAATCAGTAAATTACATTAACGGTGAACAGGAAATAGGAACAAAGAAATGTAAATTTTTTGCTAATGAATTAAAAAATAATTAGGTGTGTCAAGGTTCAACGAAGAAACTTGCATTGTCTTTAGAAGGATTCTACTTCTAAGAATTACCAGACTAAAAATGCAGACAAAAGAATTTGTTATCCTATCCCAAAATAACGTTTGAAAACAAAACAAAAAAACACATGACAGAAAGAAAGAGTACTTCGACCCAAGATTCTAAAAAACAGCCCACTAAAAAACAAAAAAAAGAAAAAAAGAGAGCAAATAAGAGAAATGACACAACAGGCAAAATACTGTAGAATGAACAATAGAAAAGCAACCAATGAAATCCAAACAGATGTATAGTAGTTGAAATACGTAGAAGATTATGGTAGTGGGACATATGGGTTCTAATATCCATATGAATAATCTATTGGGGCAATAGTAAATATTTAAAGAGAACAAACAGTTTTCAATCAGGAGTTAATTAAGAAAAATATATAATGGAAATAGAGAATTGCCGAAAAACCCAAATTCTATTTTGGGAGGTAGCCATTAAGTTTTGTTAGTAATTTAATTGCTGAATTGCCTGATTACATATATATTATTTTTGTTGTTTTGCTTGGTTCATTAGTTTCTTATTCTCTGATAATTATGAATTTAGTTCCTTTTTGCTCTTTCAATTTATTGTGTACATGGTATCCAAATGGTTGCATTTTGTTTGGATGGGGCAAAATTGTGGAGGAAACAAGTGTACGCAATTTTAGTGAAAGTTAATGTTGAGAAAAAAACACACATCTCTTTACGTGTAATGATGAGAAAACACACAATAAAAGAAAAATGCAATACCTTAAGGAAATAAGAAAAGATCACAAATTTATTTAACGAGGTTTAGCCCTTTATACCTACATCCACAACACAATTTTGTTTAACGTGATTTGGCACCTCATGTCTATATCCACAACTTCACTACAAGTTTTCTAGACAAACTTGATAAAACCCTCCCTTCACATGACCCCTTCTTTCACTTAGGGTGTTGACTCCCTCTTTAGGTTGGGTTGTTATTCTCAACTCAAAAACCTTTATTTATAGACTTAGCATTCAAATCTTAAAGGAGGAAACAAATCCCTAATTCATAGATAATATCTTTAAATATAAACAACATCCTAGAGATAAGATAATATCTTTTTAAATCTAAACAATATCTCCTAGAGATTTGAAATTAGAAATTTGAGTTGTTTCCTAACAGTTAACTGTGGTACAATTGTGATGATTTATTGTGATGGATGAGAAAATTTGATACGTGTGTTTATGGGACATGCTTAAACATGATTTATTGTGATGGATGAGAAAATTTGATACAATTGAAATGAAATCTTTAAATAATTGAGGAACAATTGGCTTCTTCAAACTGAAGAAATTAACAAGTGCATGTATGCCTTCTCTTTCAATATATTTAGTATTGTGTATATTGTTGGGAAGTTGACAAAGGTGGCTTTCACTATGAGAGGCTTTATATATGTGTTAAGTTAAAAGCCTTTAAGGATAATTAAAAATTATTATGACATCGAGAGCACTAGTCACCATAAAGAAGATGAGACTCATCATTGGACCAGTATGTTTTACAATGTGACCTTTTTTTTTTAATGGCTAGGAATGCTAAGGCATCACAATAACCCAATAAATTCCAACTAGGTTAGCACCTAGAGGGCTACCATTCATCTGCCTGCAAACCTGATTTTATTAATAAACGAAAGTGACAAAAATCCAACAAAAGATGGAAATAATCCAGACTAACACTAACAGAACCGATAGAAAGGTAAACCTATTTTATTACAATAAAAACCCTGCCTTAGAAAATCAGGCAAGACATCCCACCATACAAAACTAACTGTTGTAAGTCTGAAGTTTGCAAGACTATCTGCGCAGCTATTTCCTTCTCTGTAGATATGAGTCACCTTAAATTGTATAGCTCTTATCTTTTCAAGGCAATTTTCCCATTGAACACGCAGTTTCCAAGGAACTAAATTTGGAGAAGCAAAAGCTTGTACCACTAAAGATGAATCTGTTTCCAGCCAAAGAGAAAACCAATTTTTTTGTAAGGCAATCTCAATAATCTTCATAGCAGCCACCAACTCAGCATGAAAAGAGTTATGAATTCCCAAGTTCATCGCAAAAGCACCTAGAAAGTTCCCAAGACTGTTTCTAAACAAACCACCACTAGCAGCTTGGCTTGGAGATCCTCGTGCTGCTCCATCTGAATTACCTTTAATCCAGTCATAAGAGGGATGTTGCCAAAAAATAGGTTTGATAATAGGAGCCTTACTCGCATGTCCAGAGACATGAAAATTTTTTAACAAGACAAACTCCTCAATGGACGAATACATTGTTTCCTTGGATAAATTGCCAGATAAGGCTACTGCTGCAACAATCTTACCCTTTAAAGTGTCAACAGATTCATGCACATTATTAAAACGAATATTGTTCCTGCTGCACCAAAGAAACCAAATGACATTGATGATCGCTGCCACAATTATATCCATTGTCTGCTTACTAAATCTTTTATTACAAATGGACAAAAGAGACAGAGGGAAGGAAAGGTCAAGGCCGAATTTGAAGATACTACTGAGCCACTACCAGATCTGAATCGCAAAAAGACAAGAGAAAAAGAGATGCTGTGTTGATTCATAATCCTTGCCACAATGAGAGCAAACTGATATGGTAACACAACCTCTTTGACATAAACTGTCATCTGTTGGTAATTTGTTATGAATGAGACGCCAAAATAAGAAAGATCTAGATGGAGGAATGGAAGATCTCCAAATAATCTTTGTCCAAGACAGAGTTACTTGTGGGGACTGGAAAAAATGATAAGCCTCTTTAAAAGTGAGCTCTCCATTAGTTGAGGGAGACCATATAAAAGAGTCAGGCTTACGTCTAATAGGAATGTCCATATTATGTATTTCTTCACAAATATTTGGCCATTTATGCTTCATTATAGTTGGAATATGCCATTGCCCATCTACAATGAAATCACAAACCCGGGCATTGAGAGAATTAGCAATATCTGAATTAAGATCAACCAACTCTACTATAGGCCGAGAGAGCCATTTATCCCTCCAAAAAGAAACAAACTCACCATCACCAATTTGCCAACTACCCTGTTCATTGATCACTGATAGCCAAGGCTGGATTCCAGGCCAAATAGATGATTTTGCATAACATCTATTATGCACAAATCTTACCCTTGATAACTGTGCCCATTGACTTTGGGAAGTAAGCAAATGCCAGCCTAATTTAAGCATGACAGCTTTATTGATGCTTCTAAGAGGCCGGATGTTCAACCCACCAGAAGCAAAAGGGCAGTAGACTTTACTCCAACCCACTGTGACTACTTTCCTCTTTAAAATATCCCCCGCCCATATAAAATTACATATGCAATGATCAAGATCCTTCAGAAGGTTAATTGGCCAAGCATACACCATGAAACTATGTAAAAGCATACCTTGAATAGTTGATTTAAACAATTGAACCCTTCCCATAATAGACAAAATGGTTCCCTTCCATGAAGCTAACTTAGCTTTGATTCTGTCTGTAATGGCTTGCAAATGAATACGCCTAGGCTTGCCAAAGAAAATGGGGACTCCAAGATAATTAAAAGGAATAGAACCTTCAGACAAACCCAAGATAGCTTTGATAGATGCAACACGAGAGGAAGACATACTACCGTGAAAAATCCTGCATTTCGCAAGACTAATACATTGGCCAGAGATATCTGCATAAGCTTTAAATAAATTCATCAAATTGATCAAACTCTTCTTATCTCCATGACAAAAGATCATAACATCATCAGCAAAGAGCGCATGGCTTGGAACAACACTTCCACTAGGGCCTATCATAGAATGTAGAAGCCCATTTCGAACAAGAAGCGAAATACCTCTACTCAATACCTCTTCTGCAAGGCAAAACAAAAGGGGTGACAAAGGATCACCTTGACGTACACCCCTTTTGCAAGCAAAGGAACCAGCCGCTTTCCCATTAACCAAAAAA
Source organism: Pueraria montana var. lobata (assembly GCA_026413185.1). Classification (NCBI taxonomy): domain Eukaryota; kingdom Viridiplantae; phylum Streptophyta; class Magnoliopsida; order Fabales; family Fabaceae; genus Pueraria; species Pueraria montana. Next base: position 40,776,123 of record CM048649.1, on the reverse strand, counting down.
GAAAGTTTTGCCGAATGGAGAATGACACTTACCCAATGACAAAATTTAGTGCCAAAACCAAAGGCTGAAAGCACCTGTAAAAGAAAAGACCAATCAAGGGTATCAAAAGCCTTGCATATGTCCACCTTTAAAGCAATATTTCCCCCAAATGCTCTCTTGTTAAGAAGATTGATAGCCTCTGAGGCAGTACCAATACACTCCCCTATGTGCCTTCCTTGAACAAATCCAAATGTGACCTTAGTATGTATCACTTTATGAGATGTTGAGCATTTTTCTTTGCTTTATATTTTGGAATACTGGTTATGACTTTCCCTTACAATATTTGTCATCACGTATTTGATTTGGTGATCAGAATATAATATTTCTATTTGTTTTTTAGGCAATTATTATATATAGATTTGATCTACAATGATATATCAATATCAACTAAGAGAGTGGTCTAATGTTATTAGAAGGCAACTAGTAGTGACAAGAAACTAATTAGGTATCTTGATTAAATGTTTCAATTATAAAATGAATGTGAAGTGTGTTATGCATTAAATTTGATGATACTACTAAAGTGAATAAAATAACACAAGAAAGGGGGTTGAATTGTGTTTTCACAAACTTTAAGCTCCTTTTTTAAAGATCTGATTATTCTAAAGTTAGTTAAGAAAGTGTATGTTCAAAATAAATATTTGTTCTGAGCTCATAATGAAAACTTAACAGTTTCTGGAAAATAATTGCTTGCTAAGAACAAATCTTCAAATCTTTGGTTCAGTTAAAGAAGTTTACTGAAAGCTGTGTTTGTCTTCGAAAAACTATTTTATAGATGTTTGTTTATGAAGAACAAGTTGTAAAACTTAGTTGCTCACAGTAAAGAGGAAGGGAAGAAAAAGAATGAACACAACAGATTTTTATACTAGTTCACCCCAAATCCAAGGCTACGTCCAGTCCTCACTCTCCCAGTGAGATTTTCACTAAACAACACAACAACCAGCCATCACTGGCTTACAACAGCAACCTCAACAATGTAGGATCGAAGCAGCAGATCTAGAGGGGTGAATAGATCTTTCAACTTTTATTACCAAAATATCTTTCCTTTTTCAAATCTTCTATTTCACCTTTCTTCTTCTTGTAAAAAATCCAATTATTTCAAAGAAAGATTGAACAGAGATTTTTAAGACCAGGTTAAGAAATCAGAGTTTTATTTAAATTAAAGAATGTTGATTAGGAAAACTTAACCAATTAACCTTGATATCTTGGATGAACAAGAAATTAAAAATTAATGAAAGAATCCTCAAGAGTTTTATATTGGTTCAGTCATAAAGACCTACATCCAGTTAATCCAACACCCTGTTAGATCTTTCACTAATTCAAATTTCAAGTTACATGCACACTACACAAACAAGAAATCTAAAATACACACTTTCTAGACTTGAACCCTACAAGTAAAGAAAGAAACTTTCTAATAGAACACTACTATTAGATTATGAAAAATCCTATTTCAAACAATTCAATCTTTAAAAAAAAAACCAAGGTTATGGAACGATTTCACCTTTAGTGAATGGTAGAACGTTTTAGCTCATTGAGTTCCTATCATCTTCTTCATCAAGCAAGAGTGATCTTCCTTTTTGATTCTTCCATTTTTGAATTGAAGGAGATCAATTTGCTTTAGAACCTTTTTGATGCTCTTCTCTCAATGAATGTTAAAACTGATTTTTTCGAAAAGCATTTTTAGAGAGAGAGTGTGCTGGTATTTATAAAATTTTAAAGATATAACTGATTTAATCTGTTACGTACATAACGTAATCTGTTAAATCGTTCTTTAGCACACCTGGGTTCTATTCAAAAGTTGATTTAACCTGTTACATCAAAGTGTAACCTGTTAAATTGATCTTAATGATCTCTTAAAGTAATCTGGGTTTGTTTTAATCTGTTACATACTCATGTAATCGATTAAACCGAGCTTTCTTCTTTCTGAAACAACTTTTTGAATCCATAGCAATCGATTAAACCATGGTGTAATCGATTAAAACAGAGACAATGTAAATTCTTTCAAAAACAAGACTCAAAGTCTAAAATGCCTTGTGTAATCGATTATCCCGAGGTGTAATCGATTACTCTTAGAATTTTTGCTTTTCCCAGATAAAAGAAAATGTCGTAATCTGTTACATCAATGATGTAATCGATTACTACAGTGAGTTTATAAAAAAGGATAAATCAATTTTGCTTTCTTAGATTTTTGGTTAAGACTCTAGGCAAGACTAATATTTAAAGTTAATCACACACATGCCTAAGTCTAAAACAATCAATACAATGCCACATCTTTACATGTTTGGCATATTTAAAAATTAAGACCAATTAAAACCAAAACTAGATAAAAAAAACTAGGAGATCTAGTCTTCATGTCAACAAACAGTTCACCACTTCACAAAGCTTCACCCAAACTCTTGAAACAACAACAACACCCCTTAATCAGTGTACCTACATTACCTTAAGGTCACAACACACTTGCTCCCTCACCACAGCACCACCCCTGGTCTTGGCTTGGAGACTTCAACAACACAACAAAGGTTTTCTATGAATCACTGCACAGAACACATATTCTCCTTTACAACAGGGGATTTCCACTTAGGAAATTACAAATCACACTTCTCACTTTTACATTGAATAGCTCAGGTGTATTTTACATAAGCGAGTCACTCTCAAGCAGAGAGGCTTGAAGCAAAATGCAGAATCCTCAATAGAGGTGATAGGCTCGTGTTTTTCTCTTTCTTACTTGCTTCAAGATATCTTTAAAAGTTTCCTTCAAGTCCCTTTTATATTACCCCAAGAAAGTAGTTGTTGGAAGTGGGGCCCTTGGCTTTGCAACTTCTTAAAGTGAAGTTTAAAATATGTCAGCTGTACTTGACTTGACAGATTTGAATTTGTTTTGAAGTATTGATTCTGATGATCAAATTTGAGCAACTTTTGAAGGTCTATTAGGAATACATTCTGATGTTGCTGAGGAAGAACCTATTCTAATGTAGGTTTCTTTTGATGAAAACTTCATGATATGACTTTGTAGATAACTTAACTTCATTATGTTGATCAACTCTTCACAGCAAGAATCATTTTGAAGTAGCTTACTTCAACATAGATAACTTATGTAGGTTGTTGTTGGTGTTGTGTGTAATCTTTCCTTGATGCAGACTTCTAAAAAGTCTTCTTTACTTCTTTTTGATGTTCCACATCAGATTCTCTCAAGGACATATCTCAGCTTTCAACTAATTGCATATTTAAATGTTGTCAACTTCAATCTTCTAATGAATCCTTAGTCATTATGATTCATATGGAAGATGTGACGTTGCTATATCCTCTTCTGTTGTCAACCTTAGTCTTCTGATGAATCATCAATCACTGTGATTCATATGGAAGACATGATGATGCTTCTTGCATCATTCTAATGTTGCCAACTCTAGTCTTCTGATGAAACTTCATTGTGTGTGAATCATATGGAAGACATATTGTTGCTACACCATTCTGATGCACCAATCTCAGAGTCCTTCAAAGTCTTGACTTTGGTCCAGCTTCAATACATCTTTCTGATGTATTTTTCTCAAAATTTTCCATTATCTTGATTCTGGTGTAGCTTCATAACATCATTATGTTGTTTTCATTCTCAGAGTCCTTCAGTACACCATTATGATGTTGACTCTAGTTCAGCTTCATTTTGATTGATGTTGTATTCTCATTGTAGCCTATGATATTTCTTCTAAGTGAGGCCTTCTTGATGTCCTTGTAACTTGCTAAGATTGAGGTCTTAAGGGGAAGCACTAACTTCATCATTCAAATGGGGCTTCATTCAATCTTCTAAGACTTCTCACTTGATGCAAAGTTAAGACATCCTTTTTGAGCTTGTTTTGAACTCATCAAAATATTTGTTCTAAGATGCTTTTTATATATTCAACTAAAACACTTAGCATATATGTTAGCTTGCATAGCTTTCATCCCTCATCCTTATAATTTGCATTGCTAATGGTTTGTCATAATTAAAACCCTGGGATCTGGATTCAACAACTACGTATTGGTGATGCAAATTGTATTTCAAACAATGATGAGATAAGTTCTACTGGTGGGTATTTCTTGGAAATCAACAAAGCAAACATGCATAGCAATGTCTAAAATAGAAGAAGAATTCATAGGACTTAAACTTGTAGGTTGAGATGCAGAATGGTTGAGAGGCCTAATGGCTAATATACCATTGTGGGGGTGACCTACATCTCTTATACCTCTCCATTGTGATTCATAGACTGCAATTGGTGTGGCTAATAATAGTGTTTGCAATGGTAAGATAAGGCATATATGTGTGAGACAATGTTGTTAGAAATCTAATAATTAAAATTGGTGATATCTCACTTGAGTATGTGTAAGGTGAGAAAAATCTTATAGATCCTTTTACAAAAGGATCACCCAAGAAAATTGTCATGGATATGTAGAGGGAGATGAGCTTAAAGCCTTAAGCGTGGAAAGTATGGTGGACACCCAATTAGGGGTTAGAATAAACCATATGAATACACCTATGCACTACACTTCTCATCCTTATAGCATGCGTTAGTGCTTGATGTGAGGTTTAGTCATGAGCTCTTAATAGATACATAGCCTTTGATATGTATGGTGCTATAATGACGCACTTGATATATCTACTTACATGAGTGCGAAGGCACGAGCCACCTTTCACGAAAGACTTGGACTATCTTTCTAGAGCACTCATGAGCTATCCGAGGTACATATATATAAAGGCCTAAATTATTGTGCAAAATTTTTATCGCGGAGCTATCACGGTTTTAAAGGTAAAAGTGTGTTGTGAGGGTTTCATTTGAAATCCATTAAGTTCAAGAGAAATTCACTTCTTGGAGGAAAAGTGTTGCCTCACTTCACTACGTGTTAATTCAATTCTTTAGACATTAACACTTAAGCACAAAAAAATCTTTCCTTATCCAGAATTTTTTTTCGTTTCTTTCTTTTTCACTTAATTGCCAATAGTGGGGGATTATAGAAAAATAATGGCAATTAAATTCTTGTTGAACGTTGGCTTATGCGTTCCTTTTTATTCAAATGGCCTTATTGCCATTCATGTGCCCGTTTGCCGTTTTAAAAGGATTAAAAGCTATACTTTATTTCTCAAATGGACTGTTTTGGTAAAAAACACTATATAAAGAGTGGTTGCCTGAGTCTTCACATACCAAGAAAGCTTTTATTCTTTTTTCAACTTTTCTCTCTTTATGCTTCTGTGTTCTTCTAGACATCGTTTGTGAGACTCCAACATGTTTGGCCTTGGGTGCACGGGTTCAGACACAATGTTGTGTAAATCTTGAAAGCAAAATCGGATACCAGATATCGGGTTACACTGAAGGTTCACCAGAATTTGTTTTCAGGGTAGGCACAATATTCCTTATTCTCTTTCTTTTCTTCTAATGCGACTTGTGTTAAAAATGTATTTATATAAAAAAAAATGTATTTAATTATTGAAAATGGAGATGGTATCCCTTCTTGGCATTACAATAAATTGAACCGCTAGCCAGCACTTCACCATGGCGGTTCTGCGGCTGTGCTTGCACCTCCCTCTTCCGCAGAAACTGTTGCTTCTTCTCCCACTTCGCTCTGCTTCGTCCACCGCATCCCTATGCCTCAAGTTTTACCTTTCATCCCATTTACTTCTCGAGATACATGTTTGCACCTGAACCACTTTCCAACTTCATTCCACAATAAGGATCACTATTACAACAATATCTATTATAAGCTATGCTGCTTTTTATGCCAATTATATGGTCTGTTGGAGAGTGCCTGCCACCTGTTCGACATAATGTCTTTGAGGGACTTTGAAACTCATTTGTCCTCTTATTTTGATAATGTTCGTCATTGATTACGATTATGATGGGCGATACATGTATGTATTTTTATTTACTTGGTTCTTTGTCATTGCGTTTAATAAGGTGTCACTAATAGCAACGTGTCTTTGTCGGCTAAAATGGCCAAACATGGAATGGCAATATTTTGAGGGATGGGAAGGAAGGGATATTAATTATTAAGAAACAGATGTTCAAAGGTTTCCAATGAATGAAGGAAACTCAACTTCTTGGTATGCCATGCCTAAAGGTTTTATACAACATGGCGGCTATTTAGTTTTTTATGAACTTGTAATTTGTAAAAAAAATTTATAGACAAATGTTAGTAATTAGTATGTTATGTTAGTATGAAGATTCAAACTCATGACCACATTATCACTCCAACCCTTATGTCCCTCTCCCAACCATCAAACCTCCTTATGACTCCACTTTTAATTTGTAAATGTCGAAGGTTGTGAATAGATAGAGTCATCTACCTTAAACAATTTCCCTCTTAAAAATAAAAATAATTCAAACACAAAATAAGTTTGGTTATTTAATAAATGCTAAATAAAAAAGGTCACAAGGACTTAGATAAAGAATTTAAGATTCCCAAACCTCATATTCCTGAGAAACTTAAAAGAATTTTCCTACTAAACATCCCCTAAGGCAAGTCATTTTACTGGTTGAAATCTAAAAGGTTTTCTAGGTCAACTATATATGGCAAACAGAAAGAAAAGTCAACAAGGGACAAGTTGTCCCTAGTTTCTGCTTTCTCCTTTGTGGAGCTTTCTTTCCCTTCTATTTAGTTCTTTCTCCTTGGCTTCTTCCTAATGCGGCTATTGCCAGTATGCGGCTATTCCTTTTGTCGTATTTTTCTTGGTTCTTCTCAAATAAATTTACATACATTTTTTGGATTTGTATATTTTTTTAATGATCTCTTGTAGATAGGTACGAGGAGTTCCCCTTCAAAAAAAAGGAAGGTATGACGAGGAGTTTGGTTTTGAATTTATCAAATTGAGATATCTTTTGTTATGATAAATCTGAACTTTTTACTTTTAGTTTTCTTAGATTGATCTTGTATTTTGTCCCTACACGGTTGTAAAGATCTTGGGATCAACTATGCAAAGCTATAGAGAATGGACGTGTCACTAAAAAAAAAAGTACAGGAGACAAAAACATGTTTGAAATAATATCCAAACTTAAGTTACAATGAAATGACTAGTATGACTTAATTTTTTGCTTTTAACCTTAGTTTTATTTGTTAGGAATTTACTGTGTACGAGCAGGTATGTAGAGAAACACAACTCTAGAGAAGAATCTACTTACCATTACTCCTACATCCTAATTAGATGGTTAGACCAAAGAAAAAAATCAGTTAAAAAATTAAGGATTTTATATATACAAAAAAAAAAATCAACATAGACATGAACACCACTTAATTTCTCTCCAACAACTTAACCTTGCTTAAGTGTAATGAGTCCAGTATCACTCGGACCAACAACTTGTTGATCGACACATGGTCAAGTTAGAAACTCGCTTGACAAATGAATCCCACCTAGATCCTTTGTCTTTCTCTTTTCTGGTTGCAGGGTGCAACATATAAAGAGACTCTCTTTGCTAGTTAAATTAGAGACTCACTTGGCATTGCTATATTTTCTACAATATCTTGAGATTATAACCTTATCTCAAGTAATGTGACAGTTATTTGAATTTTTTCACTTATTAATTTTTGTAATAATTATTTTAAAAGGTATGTCTTGTGTAACTTATAATTGGTTAGTATAAAATCTTTAAAGACAATGCATTAAAATTGAACTCTAATTATTACATTCTTGAAGTAATGATCATTATATTACTAATTAACCATGCTAAATGTTACAACATCACCTAGGGATAAAGAATACTACTTAAGGGCACCGTAGTGTATGTCCCCCTGTCAGATTCATTAAGTCTCATTTGCTTTGTGCAGAAGATTCTCGATATGCCGATATTTAGTTTTATTCATTACGAATTTTACTCAGTTGAAGATAAATAAACAATTGCCAAAACGTAAAACAATTTCAAAAGCATTCAGAGGTGATATAGTTGGTTAGCATCAAAATCAATACTCTTTATTATGGTACAAAACATCTAAAGCAATTCTAAACGTAATGGAAATGCTGTTCGCTGTATAAAATATTCAAACGGAACGCTTTGCTTCATATGTTAAGTAGCATAACGTCTTTAGGAAGAAAAGGGGTAAGTAGCTTGCATTGCAAGGTGCAACTGTATTCAGTAGCTTATTTGACATGTAAGATATGAGCATTGTACTATATTACAACTTTTCTTAGCGGTTTAGCTTTTCCAGCTTCCAAGTGTTTTTCCCAGTCATAAGTCCCTTGTCAAACAAGGGAGACTCTCTGTAGTAATGGCGGTTTATTAGTCTAAAAAATGGTATGAAAATAGTCACAAATGAATTGATCTTAGTAGTTTGAGGAACTTCTCGAGCTCAGTGGACTTTGAAGCTTCATTTAATCATCTGAAGGCTTATGGTCACTGGAAAACTGTACACCGATGACGGCAAAACATGGACACTTGGTGGCCACTAAAGGAGAGTGGTAAGGAATGATGGAATGAGAGTGTGCTTGTTTGATGTGCTATGCATCTTGTGGAGGAAATCAGTTTAGAAGTGAGATTCAGAAGAAGCAAATTAGTATGGAATTAAACAATCTTGCTAACTCTTCTTTAGCCCCTTGGTCATCATCTCCTTGACAAAAACTGAAATGCTGGGACATGTATAAATGTTTCACAATTTGCAGTGAAGATTTAGAAAAAAAATAAAAATAAATAAATAAATAAATAATAACATACAGAAGGGACTATGATATATCCTTTTGTAAAAAGTATCATTACAGATGACAGTACAGAGACTAGATGTTCATGACAAGCCACAAAAATTGTTGCTCATGTACAAGTGCAGTTACAAACATAGGAGAAATGAATGGAAATGTTATCAAGTATGCTTAAGAAATTTGTATTAATAACTTCAAAAATATAGAAAGGACAATCAACAAAAAGAATATGATATGCATGTGCTTTACTAGTATTTACTTATAACTATTCTTATGTAACAAAAAAGAATGCCTATGAAGAATTGATAAAGCAAAACCAAAAGGTAAAAATGTTTTGTTTATAAAACTGTAACTTTCAAGAAGATATTAGTGTAACCGTACCAAAGTTTTCAGAAGATCACACCTTAAACCTTCACCATGTGTGTCTCAGCCAATGAAGAATTCAGGTCTTCTCGGGATTGAGATCTCCTACTCTGCAGACGCATCTTACTTCTGTGGGGTGACCAGAATGCCCCTATACTACTGCTGTCAAACTGCATCTGCCCTAAATTGTTCGAGGAATAACTATGCGAGACACTACTAGCTGATGGGTAAAAGGAGGATTCCATCAGCTGGATGTTGCCACCGTTACCACCAAGACCATGCCCCAGGCTAAACGGTCTATCCTGTGAACCTGCAATTGTTGGGCTGAGTGGGGTCTTTATTCTTCCATCTCCTGCATTACCATGGATACAATTACTTCAAAGCTCACTCAATCACAAAGAAATATTACTGACACAGTATACATACTGCACAAAGACATTCAAACTATCCAAAAGGAACAACAGCTATAATTTATGAAGAAACTGAAACCAAGCATTGCATACTGTGAAAGTACATGATGCACGTTTGTGACAATTGCAAATGTTATATTATCAGCACAATATATAATTAGGATAAATAAATTACAGTTTTTGAAACAATAGCATTTAATGGAGGGATTGTTCAGTACATCAGTTTACAGCCATAGCATCTGCCAAAGTTTCACTCTAAACATTAATTTGATACACATAAATTGTTAGAATATTGAGAGAAATGCTAGCAACACACTCTTTATCACATTCTTTTGAACACTCTCCATGATTGGTTAAAATTTATTGAAAGTCACACATTTTTATGGGTCCCACTTGTTATTTAATGACTCTCTCTCCTGATTTTATAGTTTTCAATAAATTCCAACCAATGATAGAGTATGTGTTGGGAGGAGTGTGTTAGAAAGTGTGTTGCTAGCACTCCTCATATTAAGGATTCACTCTAAAATTGTTTTCACTTTGTTTATGGTTTCAAAGATTGGTATAAGAAATTATACAAATTTTAAAAATAGGAAACCATGTAAAAACACTGACATTTATATAATTATTGGTGGTGAGTGAAATTAGGAAATAAAAGGAAAATATTTTCTTAAACCAAATAGAACCTATATTCCCAACAACACTGAAAATGGGACAGCATAGGGTAGGATAGGATGACCGCTAATTGAAGATTATCCTAGCATTTGGAAGAGTTTATACAGCGTTTATGAAAATGGCTTACGAGTCTTATTATCTCCTCTTAGAATGTGAGTTTGAGCCTAACTCAACCCCAAAAGCTAGTTCATAGGGTGTGAAGGTTGCTCCCCATTTATATATTATATCTTGACACTATCTTTAGCCGATGTGGAACTTGTGATTTTCCCAATACACCCCTTCACGCCCAGTACTCTTAGGCTTGATGCATGGATAATATGGTAGGTGGCCCATTAATAGATCTAGAATAGGTTCTGATACCATATAAAAATGCTGAAAATGTGTCTGTTGAAAATCAGAATATTATATTCTGATTCTATTAATAATAGCGGTTTATAGGAACATAATCTTTAATTTAGAGGAAACAGAATATCATCTATTTATGTGTAATTAATGTAATTAATCTATATAAACATGCATTTGCTGTGTACTCTAATACACGATTTTCCCTCCATTATACCTCTGTTTTCTCCTATTTTAATAGTGTTGGAGATCCCACATCGACTAGTGATAAGGCCAAAATAGTGTATATAAGTGGGGGGCAACCCTCACCTTACAAGCCGGTTTTGTAAGGTTAAGTTAGGCCCATAACCCACTTTCTAATATGGTATCAAAGCCTATCCTAGCGATCTGTTGTTGGCCCAATTGTGCCTTGTTGTGAGCCTATCGTGCCACCTGCTATCGGGCCACTATCGGACCTCCCGCAAATGTCCAGTACTACAAACTTCACGCTCGAGATGTCCAGTCCTCGACATGAGAGGGGTGTGTTGGAGATCCCACATCGACTAGTGATAAGGCCAAAATAGTGTATATAAGTGGGGGCAACCCTCACCTTACAAGCCGGTTTTGTAAGGTTGAGTTAAGCCCATAACCCACTTTCTAAGAGTGTCAATTGACCACACATATGCTACTGTATTTATATTCAATGATAGACAATTAAGGGTACAATAAAAGGAAATCCCTAGATTCAGCTATGGGATATTACCATATTTCCCTATTTACAACATATATGTACACCTCCCTTTAGTTCTTTTCAATAAGCATCTTGGTAAAGTTAATTAAGACAAGCACTTTAGTTTTATGGTAACATTTATAACCTAAGTTCTCTTGTGATAAGAACTTATTGAATAAGTATTTTTATCCAAATATACGCTATCGATAAAAGATATATATACACATGCAAATGTTAAAAAAAAGGTTACCTGAAGTTAAAGACATATTCAGTTATTCACTGCGCATACTCCAACATGGACACCAAACACTACACTGATAATGTTCAAAATACAAGACACAAGTGTGGGTGTGGGTGTGTGTGAGAGAGAGATGAAATTAAATAAGAGCAACATGACAAAAGATGAAGATTTGTATATTCAATTTATCCAAAAACTTGTTAAGCTTTTGTTGGTGTGAAATCTGATTAGCCGTTGCGTCAACTAACACCAGATGATTCCCTTGAAACCATTGACTCAAGGAAGGGACTCTGTTCCTTGATTCGGTTCCTGGTCCACTTAAAAGAGCTTTCCAATTCTGATATTCTAAAGGTTTCTAATATTGTTCTACTCCTATGAAAGCTGATAACAAACGATTAAAGGCAGTGAACAATTAACGGCTAAATAAAAAGGGACTTAGACGGATAAAGGAAAGCAACTAAAATCGAAAAGTTTAAACCATAGTTATCAGACCCGGCTCGAACCGGCCGGGTCGACCCAATAACCCGCGAACCGGACACCCAACCGGTCCGAGTCACCAATCGGACCGGTTATGCAATCGACCCGGTATGACCCGGGTTGACTCGGCCGGGTTTGATGTGACCCGGTGACCGGGTTGACTCGGCGGGTCACGAATTTTGATTTTTTTTTTTTTTTTTTTTTTTTTTTACAGGAGAACAATAACACTCATATAAGAAAATTTAATTTATATCTTACACTTATGTTATTTATATATTTACTTACTTTTTTTTACCAAGCATAATCGCATATTAGGATTTGAGATGATAAAGGCATATAGCTATTGTCACTTCCAATTTTGCCTTTTCTCCTTGGCTTATATTGTTATTTACGAGTACAACTTATATTTATCTTATCTCATCCAATATACTTACTGGTTCGAAAAATTATTATTTTTTATCAGAGCAATAGTGAGATGAATGAAAAAATTGTATTATTTAAATAAAATAGGTTTATATATATTATGTCTGCCGGTGTACAACAATGATAGCTTTAGCTTTTAATAAATAGATGATAATGATATATTTTAAATTATAACTTAAGGTTGTGTATGTTGAATTTTAGAATAAAATATGTTGCTCAAGATTCTTAAACAAGTTCATAACTATGCTTCTAAATGTGTTGAATTTTGTTAAACTTTAAATATTTAAGGGTATAAGTTTATAAGCTATCTTTTCTGCACAAAAAAAAAAGTGTACAAATTTACAGGTTATGAAATTATTGAAAAAAATTTATTAAAAAGTTTACAAGTTATGAATTTTTAATTATTTTTTAATACAGACCGAGTCATGCAGGTCAACTATTGACTCACTGAGTTGACCCCTGACCCAGTGACCCGGTACCCCGGCCGAGTCGATGACCGGGCCGGGTCTGATAACACTGGTTTAAACTGAGCAAGAAAAGATATGCATTTGGTTGTTCAGATATATCGTGCTTGTTACATTGTGATACGCCCTATTTATAGGGATAGAAGTGGTTACAATATCTCATTTGGCTACTAACCACTCTCCTAAAATCTAGGAAAACATGGGGTGATCTCTTTAACCACTTATCCACTTCTGAACGTTGCTCTTCATGCTCCTAACAACCAACACACGCTGATATTGATGGGCTTGGTTCCAAGTGTGATGCCAATTTTGACCCTATTGTTCTTGAATCTTGTCGGCTAATATAGCCGTTTCTAGCCTTATCAGTCGTCGACTGCCAAGTTCCTTTTGGCTATCTTTTTTGGGTGCCAACAGCTTTACATTTTCCTTATGATAATGAGTCTCAAGAAATAAGAGGTACAATTTTATAATGCAGGCACATCTTTCAATAAAGTTATATTCACCTTCTGAAAACAATTTGCTAAGACCATGGTAGTCAAAAACGCGATCTGACATGTAAGATCGTTCGAGTTTACAATCTTTTTCACCCTCCCCAAGTTCGCGTCGGCTCTGGATCATCATTTCGCCGGATCGTGCAGGATCTCCGTGGAAGCTCGACACTTGCAGCGGCGCGGCGCTTGTCTGCGAGTTGGTGAATATGGTTTTCTGCGGGTTGCGTTTGCAACCCGGATTTATAACCCAAATGCTGCAGCCCAAATACCCCAAGCCCAACTCTTCTTCCTTCTGTTTCTCAGTTTCTGTGTGCGAAAATTACTGCACTCCCTTTCCCCTAAAATTGAAAGTTCATTGCACCCCCTTTTCCCCTAAAATTAAAGTTTTACCACACCCCCTTTTCCCCCTAAAACCAAAATTACTCTGCCCCTTTTACCGCCCATTAATTCCCTATTTTCATTTCACTTACTCCTTCCCTCAATCTCATTCCCCCCGACACTCTCCCTCTCACTTCTTCTCTTTTCTTTTTCAGTTTCAACACTCCCCTGTTCTCTTTCTCCCTCTCATCTCTTTCCACTTACTTTGTTCTCTTTCTCTCATCTCATCTCTATCACTTTGCTGTACTAAAGCAAAGTTAAAATGACTTCAACTCCAGTTCCTAACTCCTCTACACCTATGCATATTGTACTGTTTTTTTTGCTTATGATGTTGAATTGAAGTTTAATTATGTGTTTCAAGTATGATATTCGGGTTTTTGTTACTTTATATATGCACATATATATATATATATGTGCATATATATGAATTTCATAAATTTTGTAGGATCTTACGATCCGTGTTACGATCCCCCGATTTACGATCCATAGTCCCCTTCCCGATCTTGAGTAAGATCTCGATTTTGACTACCATGGCTAAGACTACTAGTATACTACAAAGTATCATCTTTTAATAATATTTTAAGCAGACTTTTATAAAAATTAAACAAATAAATTGATTTCTTTTTATAATAACAGTGTCTTTGAAGTGTCCAGTTATATGATATTAGCTTAGTGTTCAAGTCATGCCCAAGCTGAACAAAGGGAAAGAAAAAAAAAAAACCAGACCCCTAGCATGCAGTGTACGACAGGTGTCGGTTGTGTGATGGTGTTGGAAGCATGTGTGACACTCCAACACCTCATGCAGGCGTAGTGTTTTTGTTTCATGGCATATTCATAACTAATACTACACAAATGGGATGTTAGAATGATGTGAAGAGCAATGAGTGGTCAGAAGAACACGCACATACACACAACACAAAAAAAAAAAAAAAAAAATCATAGACTGGGGTGCAGGTCGTGAATCAGGAATCAGAACAGATCAGCAGAGGATGCCTGCAAACAGTTGGTGTGCCAGAAAACACCAGGATGGCCAAAAACACTGGCAGGGAGCAGAGGTTCAAGGGTTGGTTTAGTGTTTGTATTGAAACAGAGGTCAGTGTTGGCGTTGAATGAGGAAGGTGGGTTTTGAACCAGTGTTTAAATTGTGGTTATAACGGCGCTATGGCGGAATGGCGTAGCGGTTTTATAATAAAATGCCATCAAATAGCAATGGTGTTGCGGGTTTCATATGGCGGCTGCCATGCGGGTGTGGCGGCCTGGCGGGTATGGCGGAAAAAAGCGGTTTTTTAAAAGAAAAAAAGGGAAATGGGCCACAGGCCCAACCCGACCCAACTAAAAATCAAGGGTTTTTAACCCTAATCAGAACCCGCGCGACAGAGAACATTGTTCTCTGCTTCTCTTTGGTGCACGTCACTCCCTCTCCTCCGACGCTGCTGCTTCATGACCTCCCTCCGACGGCGACCTCTACGCCTGTGGCAACTTCGCTGACGACCTTGTTCAGCTCCGGTGACTGCCATCTCCGATGTTTTGTTCTCTATTTTTCCTTTTTTTTTTATCTTCTTCCTTCCTCCGGCGACTGTTATTGATCATTCTATTTTTTTTTTTTTTCATTTATGGCTGAACCAGAAGAACCTTCTAGGGGCAAAGGTAGGACAAACCCTGGTTGGAAATACTGTCATCCACTTGTGGAAGGGGATACAAACACCATTGTTTGTAATTACTGTGGAAAAGTCACCAAGGTAGTATTATATCTACTGTTTTGTTAGTATATATATATATATATATATATATATATATATATATATATATATATATATATATATATATATATTTTTGGTCCGCCATGGCTTCCACCATTTTCCGCTACGCCATCCGCCATATATATATGGTGGATTTTTGGCCATCCGCCATGCTCCGCCATCCGCCATTAACAACATTGTTTTGAACCCTATAGGGGTCTTCAGATGAAATAAAAAGAAATCATGAATTTATATGGGTTGAAAAAGTCAGATAAAGGGGCAAAGATAGATTTTCATCCATCTGCACCATAGTGGCTGCAATTTTCCATAATATTGGCAGCAAACGTGGACACAACACAAAAACATGAGGTGATTGACTTCTTGCAAGTGACCTAGTGGCTACCTGTCATGATGCAATGCTGTTATATCGCATGATTAACTTGACTACCCAGTGTGCAAACAAATGTCTTAGCCTACTAACTATCATAGTTTTGGAAATGCTGCAAATCCAATAAAAGCAAAATAAAAAGATTATGTGTAAATTACACTTTCCTCCCCTCTTATTATAAAATATACTGCCTTGAGAGATGAATATATGTTACATTTTAGTCGATTTTAATGTAAATGAGTTTTTTAGAATTTTTTTCTCACTGTAATCATCAGCTAATTTTGAACATTTACTATCATTTTTTACTTCAAAAGATGAATGTAGATTTTAGATGAAATTTCAGATTTGATAATAGAGATGTTTAAAATTTCATTGCACCCTGTGAAATACTAAAATCAATAATAGATGTTCAAAATTAGTTGTCAATGACATTGAAAGTTGTAGAAAAAGAAAAACATCATTGGGAGGCACATTCATAGTTATTCACTACCGTTAAAAGGTCTGTTTACATTAAAATGGACTGAAGTACAACACAAATTCATCTCTCAAGAGGCAAGAGTGTATATTTTAAAATAGGAGGGGAAATGAATGTAATTTAAGTATCTTTTAGAGAAGGGAAATATAATTTACTCAAAGAATATTTGAGTAAATTATACAAAGTGATGCGCACTAAACAAAAAGACCTCAGGGTCTTTACTAGGCAAAAATGAGGCAGCAATTCTCCAGAAAAACATTGAACTTATTCGTATATAAATTAGGGTTCATAAACAAATCTGGACCAAGAAGAAAGGTTGATTGACTTCAATCCTTATAATGATATCATCTTCCTTCTGTAATAAAATTCAAAATATATATTAATATATGATGGCCATATATATCAATCCAGGAAGGCTGGGACATTGCTGTTCCCAAATGAGGGATCAAGATATTAAAAGGTAATTTTGTTTCACATAATGGGGCACTAAGGTGTATAAAGACCTGAAATGCATGAAGATAGAATTATGATGTATACTTTGTTCCTAAGAGAATAGATGACAATAACAATAAGTTTTGTTTCTAAATGCTGTTTGTTTAAGTTGCAGCAATTTCATGGAATTATATTTATTGAGCTATGAAGCCCGGATACTCCAAAAATGGAAAAGTATCGGTGTCGTACCCGTGTCGGACACCGATACGCCTCCGATACGTCCCGATACGTATCCAAGAAGTATCCGATTTTTTTTTTTTTTTTTTTTTAAAAAAAATTGTAGGACACGGCTGGGATACGGCTTGGATACGGCTCAAGATAGCTGGGATACGGCTGGGACACGGCTTAAGATGGCTGGATACGGCTCAAGCTGTTTCTAATACGGCTCCGATACGGCTTGAGCCACTTTCTGAAATTTTTAATATTTTATTTTTTTTGAAGATTTTTTTTTAATATTTTATAATTTTATTGTTTTAATTTTAGGATTTTTAAAATAAAAAAGGTCCAAATGTAAACAAAAACACGACACACCCTTTTCCTCTTTTCCGAGCATGGCAATTCCTTTTTGATAGTTCTTCCGGTGAGGGGGTTTCTTTTTCCGGCAAGTGGGGTGAGTGGGTCTCTACACAATGCACAATTTCCCCCCTTCTTCAAGCACGACAACATCTCTCCTTGGTGGTTCTACACATTTGTCATTTGTCTGATGAGGGGGTCTTCCTGTTTGTGTGGTTTTGGTTTTGATAGGGTATTCTGTTTGTGTAGTTTTGGCTTTGCTCAAACCATGCTTGAATAAATTTATTTTGCCACTCGACAGTTGTATTTGTAGTGTTTGTTAAAACAGAATATGCATATTTGCAGTGTTTTAGCAACACTCAAGATCATTTGCATAATTGCATTTTAACACCAACACTAATTGCATTTTATTTTGTATCCATATATAATTTTTTATATTTTTTATTAACGTATCCAGGACGTGTCGTATCCTTAATTTAAAAAAAATTGCCGTATCCCCGTATCCGTGTCGTATCGTACCCGTGTCGTATCCCGTATCTGGGCTTCATAGTTATTGAGTCATCAGAAAACATCACTTGTGAAAATGGAGTGCATAACACTAACAAGAAAGAACGGTATAGATTCATCTGTATGGTGTCTAAGCACAAGCACAGACTCTATTTATATACACTGCTGGACACAACACGGACATGAAGTCACGGACACTCCAACATGGCTAAGGTCCAAAATATAGGACACCGGCACTTTGCATATGTGTGTTGTGCGTGTGTTTAACGAAATGAAGCATAACAAACATAACAAAATATCTAATTGATAATTAACATATGTATAGAATGTGCCTTATAAAAGATATTAAGAGGCATCATCATATTTTAAGCTGAATTTGCTGAAAGTTTAAAAAATTGAATATCTATTTTTTATAATACTAGTGCTCTTAAAGTGTCTATTCATCTTAAGGTGTCATTTGACTCTGTTCAAATGTCTGAACTATGTGGCAGAAACAGCTCAAGTGTCTGAGCTGACACTAAATAATCTTTTAATTGGATACCCAACAGGGAGTGTCTCACACATTTTGGAAACAGTCAGACACTTCTACACCTCAAGCAGAAGAAATGTCCATGCTTCCATGTGTCTAACTTGTTGTAAGTTCAGAAATTAAATTTATTGGATCATCAAAAAACCAGATATCATTTGTGCAAAGCTTACCAGAATTCATAGGACTCCACCGCTGAAACCGGAAAGGAGATGGGATATTAATACCAGATGCACTGGACCCACTGTTATGCCTGAAAAATGGAAGATATTGCCTCCGGAAAAATCTCGGCATCCAATTGACCACCCACGACAAAGCACAAAGCAGAAGAATGAAAGAAAGTATCAAAATGGGAATAAGAATAAGCGGATTCATCTTCATCTGAAGCAAGTCAAAACCGCGAAGCCCAAACCTAACAGAATACGACTTCCCTGCTTCCAACAAGGCCACCCCAAGAGTCCAAGTGATACTTCCAGAACCAACAGTTATATGCTTATCAGTAATGTGCAAACCCTCTCTCAGCAATGTCGCAATATACGGTGCCCGAAAGCAGTACTGCTCAATAAAGGGCTGAGGGGCAACACTCTTCCTCGCAATATCCCACCTCTTCTCACAGAATTCCCTGCCCTTCTCCAACACATCCTCAAGCGTGGCCTCTGCAGTCAAATTGAAAAACCTATACACCACAAAGAACCCAGAAATCACATAAAAACGCCCCATGGGGCGAGGCAGATTATCGCGAAGAGCACACGGATGAACCTCACAGTCCAGTCCCGGACTACCGTCACTCCACTCAGACAAATTGACAGCAACCTTTGCCAGCGCGCTGCACTCCTGCCAATTGGGCGTGCCAACGAGCGTAACCACAGTCCTCAACCCTCCCTTCTTCCCCAACACATTCCCATTCCCCTCAATTTGCGGACTCTCCCCTCGTTTCTCCACAGCAGAACAATGCGAGCACGAGTACCGCTCCTTGTACCCGGATTGCAAGCACGGATGCTTCACCTCCACATTCCCCTTAACAACATCCGCAATGCTATACCCAAACTCCTTAAAAACATGAGCAACAGACTTATCAAACGCCTCATTGAGCCCATACCCGGCAAGCGAATACGCCGTCAAATGATGGTTCACAGACCCAATCCTAACATACAAACTAGTCTCACTATTCAGCTGCTGCTGCTTTTTCCCCTCAAAAGTAACCTGCAGCGAAGAACCCCCCAAATCAAGAGCACCATAGGTTTCTTTTCTCGGCCTAACGCCGAGATTACCAGAATCGTAATTAAGCGCAATCCATCCAAAGTATGCTTCTTCAGTCCCCGATATGATCTTGACCCAATCCCTCTTGCACACGAAGGGCGAGGAGCTCTTGAGAAAGCCCCAGGCGCTGTCGAGCAGCCACTTGGAATCATCAAAGGGCAGCCTCCGGACCCCCGCGGTGGCGTAGAGGAACAACGAGGTGGTTCTGTGGGACGGTTCCGGAATCTGCTTCTGCGCCCATTCGAGGAGCGGCTGGAGCGCGGTTCGCAGGCCGGTCGCGTTGTGGACCAGCTTGTCGAGGCCCGGCTCGGTCTCCATGCGGTCGTAGGCGCGGCCGCTGGAGGGGTTTTTCCGCAGGCCGTCTTTTAAGGACTCGATTGAGATTGGGAGGTTGCTGTTGGTGTTGCGGTGGCGGTGGATTTGGGCTTTGTAGACGTAGACGCGGGTGCCGGTGCTGCCGCAGTCGAGAACGACGTAGTATTTGGAGGAGGAGTGGCGGGAGTAGAGGGTGTAGGAGAGGAGGAGGAGGAGGGAGAAGAGGAGGAGGATCGGAATGATGACGAGGAGGCACCGGCGGCGGAGGCGAACCGGGTTGGGGAGTTGAACCGGTTTGGTTTTGGAGAAACTGGAAGCGAAGTTGTTGGTGGTGGGTTCTCGGAGAGGGCCATGTTCGGGGTCGAGGTTTTGGCGGTAGGAGGAGAGATCTTGGAGGGAGGCGGAGATGCGGAGGTTGGTGGTCTTGCTGCCTGGGAGTTTGCCAAAGACCATGTCTCTGGTTGGTTGGATCTGGTGCGGTTATGGGGTGTTACGGTGCATGGTGGGGTTGAGTTGAATGGGATCGGGGTGAAGAAGATGATGTTGTTGTGGTGTGGTGGGTAGTGTCAGTTTGAGTTTGAAGAAGACGAAAGTGGAGTGAAGAGAGAAAGGGGAAACGGAATATACGCAGATCTCTCTCCCTGCACACTGCACACACCACCTGCGTTGTTGGTGAGGAAACACACAACGACACCGGTTTCAAAGAGGAGTTTTAAGTTTTAACAAACTCACTATCATAATTTTTTTATTTAAATATATTTTTAATCCTTATAATTCAGTATTTTTTATTTTTTTGTCTTTATAAAAAAAAATTAATTTTATATTTGTCTTATTTTTCGTCTTTAGAATAGTTTAGATAGCGCTTTGAACAGTAAAAAAAATATTATTTAAACCGTTTTAAGAACGAAAAATAAAACAAACATAATTTGTAAGGACCAAAACCAAAAAAATATTTTGCAAGGACGAAAAACAAAAAAAATCCTAAATTATAAAGATTAAAAAGATATTTAAGTCTAACTTTTTTTTAACCAACGTGATTTTGCTTTGAATGAAAATCAACTCGGATTTTTAAAGCAAGATCTTGAATTTAAATTTTGTAGATATGAAAAAAATATAATTAAAATGGCAAATTTTATTAAAAATGGCTATCTACATATATTAGTTATCAATAAGTAAAAAATTAATGAATATTTCACACTAATATAATGATGATAAAAAAAATTACATATACTTTTTTATTGATTAAAATTAATTAAAAATTATATAATTATTAAATAAAATGTGAGACCCATAATTTTTTATGAATACCAATAAATTTCAATTAATAAAAAAAAATGTGTCAAAAGAAATATGTATAGTAAAGAGTGTGTTTTTATCATGTTTCTTTTTAAAAAAAATCTGATGTTGTGTTTTGTTCTGTTGTCGGGATACATGGACTAAATGGGTTCTCAATTGGGCCGCCTAGTTTAAACTGTAAGGCCCATTTGTATTCTAGTTATAGTTCTAGACTGAATATTTTGCTTGGGTTTCCATGAGTGGGCACATAACTACATATATTTTGCTTCTCTTTATCAGTCTTTCCTTTACGGGCACCATTTGCATGATGCATGGGACAGATGCAACGCTATGGTTTTGTTTTGTTTTATGTTTGATTACTCGTGTGATGTATGGCATATGGCTAAACAAAAATGTTACTATTTCATGATAGTGTTACTAAATCTGTAATTGTAAATCTCTTGCATGTGATTCATATTGATATTAGGGGTCCAAATTTGAAACAACTTTAGGACAGAGAAATCTTGGTTTTTTCTTATCTTCTTATCTTGTAACTTGAACTCTTGATAAGTATGTTGTGGTCCTTTAAACTTGAAACAAGTTATAATTGTCTTGATTAACTATTTGATGTTGATATTCAAACTACTTATTATTCTTGGTCATGTACCATTCTGCTGTGTCTTGATCTTTTTCATGTCAGTTTAAGGATATACATATCAAAGCTTATCACAAACTCACAAGACCAAGTCAAAGCATCATTATGTGAAAGAGTAAAACAATGTTTTCATTCTAGGTTGTCAATCACCAAAACATCGTACAAAACCTTTGATTCAAAGGGATTTTGGACCTTACAACAATGAGCTATTCATGGTTCAATTGTTTAATTGTAGTTAAATCATAGTTAAACTAGTAATAATTAAATAATTTTTTTCAATTTTTAACATAACACATGAAAAATATTAAATAAAAAATAACAAAACATTCTTACTTCATGCTATTAAAAATTAAATTTCACTTATAAATATAATAAATGTTGTTTTGGGTGAGAATTTTAGCCTTTTAGATAAAAGAAAATATTAACCCAATGTTTGGAAACAGCAAATTAAAGATAACAAAAATATATTTTATTAAATAATAAAAAGCTTTAAATATGTTTTTGATCCTTGTAATATATTGTTTTGTTTTTCTTATAATTTTTTTTTCTAAAATGATCCTTGTAAAATTCTTTTTTTTAGTTTTGGTTCTTGTTATTTTGTTCTAATCCTTCTATATATCTTTTTTTTATTCATTTTGTCCTTATAATACGAGGATCTATTTCCATTTTCTTCTCTTTAACATCATTCCTTAATTTATTTTTATTCCTTTTAAGTTTTCTCAATTCTTAATTAACCAACATTATTTTGAGTCAAATTACCTTTTACCTGAGCTTTTTTTTTTTTTTTTGGAAAATTGCATTTTTCTCATTTTGGATCTAAGGTAAAATGATCAAATTAATAAGATCTATTTCCGTTTTTTGCTTTTTAATATCATTCCTTACTTTTTTTTTCCTTTTAAGCTTTCTCATATCTTAACGAACATTATTTTGAGCAAAACTTTCTTTTACCTAACCATTTTTGGAAATTGCATTTTTCTCATCTGGGATCTAAGGTAAAATGATCAAATTGATAGAATCTAATTCCATTTTATGCTCATCTATATCATTCCTTAATTTACCTTTTTTTTTTTCCTTTTAAGCTTTCTAATATCTTAACCAATATTATTTTGAGCCAAATTTCCTTTTATCTAAGCTTTTTTTTGGAAAATTGCATTTGTCTCATTTGGGATCTGAGGTAAAATTATCAAATTCATAAGATCTATTTCCATTTTTTTGCTCTTTAATATTATTTCTTAATTTATTTATTTTTTTACTTTTAAGCTTTCTCATATGTTAAAAAAACATTATTTTGAACCAAATTTACTTTTAGCTTAGCATTTTGGAGAATCACATTTTTCTCATTTGGGATCTGATCAAATTCATAAGATCTATTTCCATTTTATGCTCTTTAATATCATTCCTTCATTTCTTTTCCTTTTAAGATTTCTCATATGTTAAAAAAACATTATTTTGAGTCAAGTTTCCTTTTAGCTAAGCATTTTGGAGAATCGCATTTTTCTCATTTGGGGTCTAAAGTAAAATGATCCAATTCATAAGATCTATTTCCATTTTTTTTCTCTTTAATATCATTCTTTAATTTGTTTATTTTTTCCTTTTAAGCTTTCTCATACGTTAAACAACACTATTTTGAGCCAAATTTCCCTTTAGCTATGCATTTTGGAGAATTTCGTTTTTCTCATTTGGGATTTGAGGTCAAATGATCAAATTGATAAGATCTATTTCCATTTTCTGATATTTAACATCATTCCTTATTTTCTTTCCTTTTTAGATTTTCCATATCTTAACAAAATTAATTTGAGTTAAATTTCCTTTTATCTAAGTTGTTCGGAAATTTGCATTTTTCTCATTTGGAATTTGAGGTAAAGTGATCAAATTGATGAGATTTATTTTCATTTTTTACTCTATCATTCCTTAATTTTATTCCTTATAGGCTTTCTCATATCTTAACCAACATTATTTTACCTAAGTTTTTTTTTTTTTTTGGAAAATTGCATTTCTCATTTGGAATATGAGGTAAAATGATCAAATTGATAAGATCTATTTCCATTTTTTTTCTCTTTAATATCATTCCTTGATTTAATTATTTTCCTTTTAAGCTTGCATACATTTTAACCAACATTATATTGAGCTAAATTTCCTTTTACCTAAGCTTTTTGGAAAATTGCAATTTTCTCATTTTAGATCTAAGGTAAAAAGATCAAATTGACAAGATCTATTTCTATTTTATGTTCTTTAATATCATTCCTATTTTTTTTTTTCATTTTGAGCTTTAATATCTTAACCAACATTATTTTGAGCCAAAATTTCTTTTACCTAAGCTTTTTGGAAAATTGTATTTTTCTCATTTGGAATTTGAGACTGATGGCACTTGAAAAGTCAGTCGATACTAACTTAGCAGTCGATAAAGGATGGCTAATGAGGATTGTAATGACTATGTTAGTCGAGAGGAGCAATAGGAATAAAATTGGCATCATATTTTGAAGTAAGCCCATTATTCTCAACATGTGGAGGTTGTTAGGAGCGGATAAAGCAGATATTCAGAAATGGATAGGCAGTTAAAGAGATCACCCCATGATTTCTTAGATTTTAGGAGAGTGGTTAGTAGTCGATTGAGAAAGTGTAACCGCTTTTATCCTTATAAATAGGGTGGATCACAATGTAACAGCCCAAAATATCTGAACAACTGAATACATATTTTCTTACTCAATTTAAGGATGCGTTTGTTGCACACTGAGGTACAGGACAAGAAGAACAACATAGAACAACTATTTAAGTTATAGGACAATTTATTGTGTTGTACATTGTTTGATAAACAAAGTACAACACAATCATAATAACATAAAATTTACTAAAACACCCTTTTTAATTTGTCTAATAATACTTCAGGATAGAAGTTTGTGACGCAATACTCCTGTGTAACTACAAGTGCAAGAACAAACCAAGATCTGCTTGGAAAAATGGTGATTCGACTGTAGTTTTCATCTTCCGAAGTCCTTTTTAATTTTTTCTGGGAGTTGTTCAAATAGGAGAAAGAGAGTGATATCAATGGGAGACAAAATAAAATTCCACACACAGCGGAAGTGAAAAGCGAGAGAGAAATTTTGCTTGTACTATATACATGCATATTAGGGAGATATTTTCAATTGTGGCAATTGATAATAACCATGAACATGAGTGGCTTTTTTTTAAGGGAATTGATTCAAATAAAATAATATAAATTATAGAAGTTTTAATATTGAAGCAAGCAAATGCTTATCTTTCCAGATGTGTTGTTCAATGTTCAGGTGGTGCTGCCATTATTTAAGCAATGCAGTACGAAGGAGCAGTTTTACTCAACAGTTAGAAAGAGAGTGGAAGAGGGAGAGTGGGGAGAGAGAAAAGATATAGTGGATAATTTTGTCTTTTTAACTGTGTTGTACTGGGAACAAAAAGTTGTCCTTTGATTTAGTGGGTAACAAATTTTTATGTTTTTGTCTTGTGTTGTACTGCCTCTTTTGTTCTGTCCCATAACACTTTTTAAAATCAAACATGAAACAAAATATTGTGTACTGTCATGTCCGTCATTTGTTGGTGAATCAAACGGACCCTAAGCTTTATTTCCATCTTAGTTTCTCTCTTTTATTCTTTCAGTCTTGTTTTATTTAGCCGTTAATCGCTTATTGCCCTCTTTTCTTTTACTATCAGCTTTCATAGGAGTAGAATAGCATAGAAACCTCCAGAATACCAGTATTGGAAAGCTCTTTTGAGTAGATTGAGAATCCAATCAAGGAACAAAGTCCTTCCTTGAGTCAATCGCTTTAAGGGAATCGTCTAGTGTTAGTCGACGTTACAAAGCTCTTTTCCATTTTATGTTCTTTAATATCATTCCTTCATTTCTTTTCCTTTTAAGATTTCTCATATGTTAAAAAAAATTATTTTGAGTCAAGTTTCCTTTTAGCTAAGCATTTTGGGGAATCGCATTTTTCTCATTTGGGATCTAAAGTAAAATGATCCAATTCATAAGATCTATTTCCATTTTTTTCTCTTTAATATCATTCTTTAATTTATTTATTTTTTCCTTTTAAGCTTTCTCATACATTAAACAACACTATTTTGAGCCAAATTTCCTTTTAGCTATGCATTTTGGAGAATTTCGTTTTTCTCATTTGGGATTTGAGGTCAAATGATCAAATTGATCAGATGTTCCATTTTCTGATATTTAACATTATTCCTTATTTTCTTTCCTTTTAAGATTTCCCATATCTTAACCAACATTATTTTGAGTCAAATTTCCTTTTACCTAAGTTGTTCGGAAAATTGCATTTTTCTCATTTGGAATTTGAGGTAAAGTGATCAAATTGATGAGATTTATTTTCATTTTTTACTCTATCATTCCTTAATTTTTCTCCTTATAGGCTTTCTCATATCTTAACCAACATTATTTTGAGCCAAATTTCCTTTTACCTAAGTTTTTTTTTTTTTTTTTTTTTTTGGAAAGTTGCATTTCTCATTTGGAATATGAGGTAAAATGATCAAATCGATAAGATCTATTTCCATTTTTTTTTTCTCTTTAATATCATTCCTTAATTTAATTATTTTCCTTTTAAGCTTGCACACATTTTAACCAACATTATATTGAGCTAAATTTCCTTTTACCTAAGCTTTTTGGAAAATTGCATTTTTCTCATTTTAGATCTAAGGTAAAAAGATCACATTGACAAGATCTATTTCTATTTTATGTTCTTTAATATCATTCCTATTTTTTTTTCATTTTGAGCCAAATTTTCTTTTACCTAAGCTTTTTGGAAAATTGAATTTTTCTCATTTGGAATTTGAGACTGATGGCACTTGAAAAGTCAGCCGATACTAACTTAGCAGTCGATAAAGGATGGTTGATGAGGATTGTAATGACTATGGTAGCCGAGAGGAGCAATAGGATTAAAATTGACATCATATTTTGAAGTAAGCCCATTATTCTCAACATGTGGAGGTTGTTAGGAGCGAATAAAGCAAATATTCAGAAGTGGATAGGCAGTTAAAGAGATCACCCCATGATTTCCTAGATTTTAGGAGAGTGGTTAGTAGCCAATTGAGAAAGTGTAACCGCCTTTGTCCTTATAAACAGGGTGGATCACAATGTAACAGCCCAAAATATCTGAACAACCGAATACATATTTTCTTGCTCAGTTTAAGGGTGCGTTTGTTGCACATGAGGTACAGGACAAGAAGAACATCACATAACAACTATTTAAGTTACAGGACAATTTATTGTCTTGTACATTGTTTGATAAACAAAGTACAACACAATCATAATAACATAAAATTTACTAAAACACCCTTTTTAATTTATCTAATAATACTTAAGGATAGAAGTTTGTGACGCAATGCTCCCTTGTAACTACAAGTGCAAGAACAAACCAAGATCTGCTTGGAAAAATGGTGATTCGACTGTAGTTTTCATCTTTCGAAGTCCTTTTTAATTTTTTCTAGGAGTTGTTCAAATAGGAGAAAGAGAGTGAATATCAATGGGAGACAAAATAAAATTCCACACACAGCGGAAGTGAAAAGCGAGAGAGAAATTTTTCTTGTACTATATACACGCATATTAGGGAGATATTTTCAATTGTGGCAATTGACAATAACCGTGAACATTAGTGGCTTTTTTTTTTTTTAAGGGAATTGATTCAAATAAAATAATATAAATTATAGAAGTTTTAATATTGAAGCAAGCAAATGCTTATCTTTGCAGACGTGTTGTTCAATGTTCAGGCGGTGCTGCCATTGTTCAAGCAATGCAGTACGAAGGAGCAGTTTTACTTGACAGTTAGAAAGAGAGTGGAAGGAGAGTGGGGAGAGAGAAAAGATATAGTGGATAATTTTGTCTTTTAACTGTGTTGTATTGGGGACAAAAAGTTGTCCCTTGATTTAGTGGGTAACAAATTTTTATGTTTTTATCCTGTGTTGTACTGCCTTTTTTGTTCTGTCTCATAACACTTTTTAAAATCAAACATGAAACAAAATATTTTGTGTTGTCTTGTCCTTCATTTGTTGGCGAATCAAATGGACCCTAAGCTTTATTTCCATCTTAGTTTCTCTCTTTTATTCTTTCAGTCCCATTTTATTCAGCCGTTAATCGCTTATTCCCCTCTTATCTTTTACTATCAGCTTTCATAGGAGTAGAATAGCATAGAAACCTCCTGAATACCAATATTGGAAAGCTCTTTTGAGTGGACTGAGAACCCAATCAAGGAACAGAGTCCTTCCTTGAATCAATCGCTTTAAGGGAATCGTCTGGTGTTAGTCGACGTTACAACTAATCAGATTTTACACCAACAGAGACAAAATGATCAAATTTGAGATGGTATCAAAATTCAATATTTGAATGAAGGTGGTGATTTGGCTAATATTAAACTAAATTGACCAATTATATCATTAAAATTTTTACCATTGTCAATCTCCAAATGAACTAGCAAATTATGACAAACAATTGTCCATATGACCTCGTGGTGTTGGATTAAATCCAATACCAAATGTACCGTTAATGTTGGAGTTTGTTTGCTTTGAGATTCATTATAATGAATACGGGTAGTGGATTTGATCCAACATTAAAGACAGAACAAGGGATTGTGAATTAAATTCAATACTCTCCCGTCCCATAATAATGATCATGCAAGAAAAACAAATAAGTCACAAAATAATTATTATTTTAACTTTTTAATGTAACATTAATTACTTTTTTTCACTTATATTTCTTATAAAAATGAATTAATAATGATAAAGTTAATTTTGTAAAATTGTCATCGTCTTTCATTCATTTATTAATTTTTTTTGTATATGTAAAATAACCTAAGACGACAATTATAAATGGAAAGAATACTAACTTTTCCATTCTAAACTAATCCGACATCAGGGAACAACCATTTGATGGTGGCAAGTGATTTAGGTAGCTCAACACCTCAATTCGACCAAATTCAGAGTGTGTTTGGTAAAGCTTTAAGGAGCTTATAAGCTCCTTTAACCAACTTATAAGTTACTTTGACCTAAATAAGCTTGTTTGGTACATAAGCTTATTTTAGTAGCTTATTTTTCATTAGCTACTTCAAGTAGCTTATTTTCATAAGTTATCTTATGGAAAATAAGTTAGCTTATAAGCTACTAGTTTTTTTCTCTCTCAATTTTATCCTCACTAATTTATTTGAAATTCTTTTTTTACTTTTGTATTCAATATAAAAACTTTTTACCTGTTTTAACATTATTACAAACACTAAATGACATATTTATTTTCTTAATTATTATGAAACTTGGAATTCTACTTTTTTTATTATTTTATTTAGAGGAATGATTCACTTACTCAAAGAGTAAATTTAAGAGAGTTACTCTTTATCCTCACCATTTATTTTCTTGAAATCTAATGGTTAAGATTAATTACTAATTACAACCATTAAATTTCAAGAAAATGAATAGTGAAGATGAAAAATAACTCTTTTAGACTTACTCTTGGAATAAGTAGCTCCCTCCTATTAATTTTGTTTAATGTTAAACTATTTATTTTAATGAATTAATACATTGTTTATTTTTATTTAAAATGTTTGGTCACTAAACAAAAGTTGAAAATATTTTATAAGATTAACTGATAAGCTAGCTTATAAGCTATTTATGTTAAACTATTTATTTTAATGAATTAAACAGTTTATTTTTACCAAATACTGTCAGTACATAGTCTTTTTTCTCTTTTAATAAAACTATTGTTTTTACAACATAAAAAATATACAATAAAGCCACTTTTACAACTTTTTTTCTTCTAATTTAACATCTAAAAGTTATTTAAGTTTATGGTTTCAAAACAAAATTCTTATGAAATCATTTTCAAGATGACGGATTGCCTTGTGAAATTTGAAGTTCATAAAAAAATTTAACGTCTGTTCTCTTAATTCTTAAATTCTTGAAAACAACTATGAATAGAGACAGGAAAGAATTATGAGACGACTTTATACATGGAAATCCACAATTCATTTCGTTAATCCGAAGGCTTTGGGGACAGGCTGGGGGGGCCTGAGAAAATGTTAACTCTAAAAGAACTCTTGTCATGGACAAGTGATTCAGAGACCCAAGAGCCATGAGAAACAACTCCACCAGCTGCATGTCTTTCTCTATAAGACGCCCAAGTAACCGCATACAAACCAATAATGATCAAAGATCCTCCTAGGATGCTGTTGTCATGAATAAAGAATTAAAAACAATAAGAAACTTGAAGCAATAAAATAAAATAAAATCTTCCAGAATGCCACTTCTGGAAATGGTGCAAAACCACATGTTTTGTAGACAAGGGATGCATTTAGATATACAACAAAATCAAGTGCTTATTCAATAAGTTCTTATCAAATGAGAGAGCTCATGCCATAAATTTTATCAAGAAATTTAAAAAAAAAGTTTATTTCAATAAACTACACAAAAAAACTTACTGAAATAAACAAGAAAGAGTTTATAAGAATCATAAGTTACATAAAAACTCTTCCAAACACCACCTATATGACACATCAACATGTTCCATTATATGGTTGCATAAATCTACATGCTAAACAATTTTAGCTTATGCAAGAAACTCAATTCATTTTACCTTCTTATTTTCTTCTGTAAGTGCTTATAAAGAAGTTTATCCAAGACAGGACCATAGAAAATAATGTGTAGCTTAATGTAGACAACTATGCATCTTTTCTGGAAAATAAAGTATATTGTGCTGCTTGTTGGAATTAGCATATTGATGAGTTGAGTAGGCTTATAGCTTCTTATAGTCAACAATGCATCAATAACTAGGAGGTAATAGAAGACGTACCTTCCCATGTAAATTGGACTTCCAAGAAAAATTCTGGATAGGAGAGCAGAAGCTCCAGGTTGAAGTGGATTATAAAGAGCAACCATGGCCGGCCCCAAGATCTTGTTGCACCATGTAATGAGTCCATAATTAAGGGCAGATGCAATAAAACCCTGAACAAACAAGGGAAACTTCTGTAAGAGCTAAAAATCCTCCAAAGAATTTGATTAAAAGTTGATATAAAGATCGCTGAGTGTTTATCAAAAAATAATAAAATAAAGACCACTTAGTTCTAAAATGCAGGAACAAACAAGACTTGCATTCCTTTCATGCCTCAAATGAAAACACCCTCATTTATTCAGCCCGGTAGCTTTCATTTCTTTCCCCAACTAGGGGCATATAGCTAAATACAAATTTCAGTGACATATTCATAGCCTCTTTCATTTGTGTCAATTTAATTGTTTTTTGCCTACTCTTACATGACCGAACAGAATGAAACCACCAAACCATACAACCATACCAAGGAAATCCCATCTTATTCTAAACGCTGGTCCAAGTCCAACAAAGGAATAGGTTTTCCCAACAATTCTAAGGCCAAGTCTAGTTGCTTGGGTCACATAATAGTGGGCTATGGTTCATATAAATGGGATGTGCCACAGCACTTGGTTGCTAGTATTAAATATGCCAGGGACAAATGCTTTACCAAAACTTGTTCAGTGATTCTATGATTCTATTTTTCAATTGTCGGGCATGATTTTGGCTTAAGAAATCATTTGCAGAACAAAATTCTGGTCACCATTTGGAACACAAACATTCAGTTTCATCTGAATCTTAATAGCTTTGTTCTTTGCTTTTTTCCTTTTTAATTAATATCTATATATTAACAAATGAAAAGAAACCAAAAGAATAAAAAACAAATATAGATCATGTATACAAAACAGCATAAAATAATTTTATAACTATATTTGAAATTTTGAATAGTGCCATCATATTTGTCTGTATTATGCGTCAAATGAAAGATATAGTCAATTGCATATGACCTAAGGTTTATGATGTGAATTCATAAAATATATACAAACACGTATTTGAACTACATTAATAAATAGTACAAGTTTAATTTATTTTTTTTAAAAAAGTAAAATGTAGGGGTTAATAGTAATTTGCTTAAATATTGTCTCCAAGTGTTAAATGCAACTAGATTTTAGAATTCACTTGAAGACTATTGTCAGTGTAAAATTCTTCGCACTATCAACAATAAATTCCTATATCATTTAATAACCAAGGCTTTTGAGTTTTTTATTTCTAGTATAACCTTTTCAGAGTTTTTCTCAGGGAAGAAGTGGAACCATATAGGTTAGCAAACAGTGTAAAGTATACTCAGTATATCAAAATTGAATCCAACATTAAAAGCAAAAATTAAGGAAATCTTATATAACTGAATGCAAGAACAACCTGTTCATTTTCCTCAATTGAAAAACTTGGTGCACCTTGATAAAAAATAGTAGTACTATTACAATATATACACCTAAATACTTAAGTGAGAATGCTTCCAATAAAAAACAAATAAATAAAAAATAAAAAAACTGACATACGAAGTGTTCAAGAATAAAACCACACAAATGATGAATAAAGAATATGGACCACAATGATCAGAGATAACTAATAACAGCTCATGATACTGAAGGTTGATTTAAAAGTCTAGTGACTCACAGCATAAATAACGGCTATCATTTCAGACTGTGTCAATCTCCAATCAGTTGACTCGTTAGTTGCAAAGAATGATGTAGTTACCATCAGTACAGCTCCAAAGAAGTATGAATATGCTGTGACAGATAGGTTTGCAGGATACTTTTTTAATAATGGAGCCTGAAAATAATTCATGATAATAAATTAAACATAACATATATTTCACATATAATAGAACCTAATATCATAAAATTGTTAAAAAATGATGCTGAGTAAACACAGGTAATCTGATAAATGAAGAAATTTTAAATAACCTAATCTGCAGTGTGGCTTTTCTGCTAATAAATCATTCAATCTGATGACAAGCATAACAACTTTGGGAGTCATCCAATAATGCAAATTGTGAATTTACAATATTTTTTAATGAAGATGGAGAAAGGGATGTTTTCATTGTGTGTTTGTGACTGTTGAAGAAAATTAAGAATGGATTAATGGAAATAACTAACTCCGTGCTGTTAGTTTCCCCCTCTATATTTATACCGATAAATGAAGCACAATACAAGAGAAATATGCATAGCCCAATAACAATTAATAACTAATGACTATTCCCTATAAATCCCCCTCAAGCTGGAGCATATATGATAATCATGTCTAGTAGCAATTAACAATTAATAAACTAATGACTATTTCCTTTCAGCAAAGATGAACTTTGCTAGTAGTAGCCCAAGGAAATGTGTTAAGGCTGAGGAGATTAGTACAAAAAGAGTGAGTTAAATAAGTTGTTGAAAGCATATGCTGCAGTTTTCAAGGAAACAATGGGGTTTACCTCTTAAAAAAAAACAAGGAACATGCCATCACCCTTTTCGAAGGACAAAGCCTTGTGAATGTATGACCCTACCATTACCCGCATCTTCATAAAAATAAAATTGAGAAGTGAAGGAGATGTTGAGTTCAGGTATCATAAAACAAAGTCAAAGTGCATACTTGAACCCCCATCATATTAGTAAAGAAGGGTGGAACTTGGAGGCTATGATGGATGAATGGATGAGGAGGTTTGTGCTAGTATTTTTGTAGATATCTAGTGCAGTCCTGACTAGAAAGCACATTTGGTGCACTTGGCTGCAGTATTGGAGACACTGCAGAAGCAGCAATTGGTACTGAATCAGAAAAAATGTCTTTTTGCCTCGCAATGAGTGGAATACTTGGGGCATGTCATTTCCAACGATGGAGTAGCTATGGGTCCAGGCAAGATCAGGATTGTGCTCCAATGGCGTATTCCAAGAAAATGTCAAAGGGGTGAGGGGATTCTTGGGCCTATGTGGTTATTAGTGATTACAGATAGTTTACTCAACATTGTGAAAAAAATAGCTAGGCCATTAACTAGCCTAACCAAGAAGGATGGGTTCAAGCAGGGTCCTACAGAACAAAAAAGCCTTTGAACTTTTGAAGAAGATGACAACAGCACCTGTTTTTGCTCAACCAGATTTCACTCAAAAGTTCACCAACGAATGTGATGCACCTGGGCAAGGGATGGCATCAATCTCATGCAGAATGGTAGATCTATTGCATTTTTAAACAAGGGCTTTGAGTGCAAGAAACCTTTCTAAGTCAGCTTATGAGAAAGAATTAATGGCAGCAGCTCTATCTACTCAGCATTGGAGGCCATACTTAATGGGAAGGCGTTCTTGGGCCTATGTGGTTATTAGTGATTACAGATAGTTTACTCAACATTGTGAAAAAAATAGCTAGGCCATTAACTAGCCTAACCAAGAAGGATGGGTTCAAGCAGGGTCCTACAGAACAAAAAAGCCTTTGAACTTTTGAAGAAGATGACAACAGCACCTGTTTTTGCTCAACCAGATTTCACTCAAAAGTTCACCAACGAATGTGATGCACCTGGGCAAGGGATGGCATCAATCTCATGCAGAATGGTAGATCTATTGCATTTTTAAACAAGGGCTTTGAGTGCAAGAAACCTTTCTAAGTCAGCTTATGAGAAAGAATTAATGGCAGCAGCTCTATCTACTCAGCATTGGAGGCCATACTTAATGGGAAGGCGTTTTGCAGAATACACTGGCAAGAAAAGCCTGAAACAGTTGTTAGAGCAGAGGATTTCTACCAAGTATCAGAAAAATTGAGCCACTAAGTTGCTTGGCTATGGGTTCAATAATATCATGTATAAACCAGGTTCTAAAAATAAAGGGGTTTAAGCACTCTCTCTTGGGAGAATAAAGAGGGGGATTGGTTCTCTAGTGTCTTATCCTACATAAGTAGACACGATGCACAAATACGATACATGTATCAGATACAATACGTATCCGATACGGCGATACGATTATTTTAAAAATATATAGGATACGATACATGTAATACATATTTAGAAATGTATACAAATTCATAAAACATAATAAATATATAATTGCAATTCTGCAAATCTAAATTAAAAACATACTTCTTGGACATTACTAAAAACAACAAAATTATAAATCCTTGTCATCATAAATTTCTGTATGTTATTTACATATAGGAACAGTACTATTAATTTCATTCCTTTCTTGAAATCATTCATAAAGAGAACAATTTCCATTTTTGGTTCATCAAGGGGCATATGTTTCTATGTTTCGATATTATACATACTTGTGTGTTTCATGTAGTTGTATAGAATTTTCATAAAATGCTTTAAAAGCTTGGATAGTTCATCGATACGATATTTTGTTGATTGTATTGGTGAAGTATCCAAGAGTATTGGTATCAGATATGTGAAGCAAATTGAATTATTGGTGCTTCATAGGTTTGGATACTTCACCAATACGTATCGGTAAAGTATCCAAGAGTAGTGGTATCGGATACGTATTGGTATTGGATACGTGAAGCAAATTTAAGTATCGGTACTAGACAGTCACTAAGTCACAGTACAGGTCCATCAAGATCCTACTTTTTTACTCAAGATCATTGCAGACATGCAGCAGAATAAGGAGTCTAGATCCTGTCTCTCTTACCGAGATGGAGTCTTGTTTTATAATGCAGACTTGTTGTCTCTGCCCAATTTTCAGGTTTCTACACAGAACGTATAGGAGGGTTGCTGCCAACTTATATTGGATTGGGACAAAGACGATGGTTCAGAATTTTGTTAAGGAACACAACATTTGTTGAAGGAATAAATACCAGGCAGTATCTCCAGGTGGTCTTTCACAACCATTGAACATACCCAAGTTAATATGGGAGGTGTCAATGGATTTCATCACTGGATTGCCCAAGTCCAGAGGTTATGAGGCTATCCTTATAGTAGTAGACAGACTGTCCAAATATGGCCATTTCTTTCCCTCAAAGCACCCTTACAAAGCTAGAATGGTTGCTCAAGATTTTGCAAAATATATTGTGAGGCTGCTTAGGATATAGAAATCTATTATAAATGTTAGATAAGCACATTTAATACATAATATGTTAGGATCCTATTGCAAGGTATGGGACTTGGAGTCCCACATTGGAAGTATGGGATTCTAATGTGGGGTTCATAAGGCCTTGAGCTCTCCAACTACAATAGCTAGCTTTTGTGGTGTGGTTCTCCTAAGGTTCTTATCAATTGGTATCAGAGCCTTCCACCATGTCTCTCAGCTGCAAACGAGCGGCGAGGGTGGTGACGCCGGCATTGCAGTGTTTGCCCGGGACTAGTCAAAGGGCTAGTGCACAGCCAGCCTGCGTGGACGCCGGGGCTGCGGAGCGTGGTGGGATGTTAGGATCCTGTTGCAAGGTATGGGACTTGGGAGTCCCACATTGGAAGTATGGGATTCTAATGTGGGGTTTATAAGGCCTTGAGCTCTCCAACTACAATAGCTAGCTTTTGTGGTGTGGTTCTCCCAAGGTTCTTATCATAATATGGAAATCATCTATAATAAGTGATTGGGATCCTATTTTTGTGAGCAAATTTTGGAAGAAGCTGTTCAAATTGCATGGAACTCAATCAACTTAAAATAAGTTCATCTTACCACCCAAAAATTGATGACCAAAAGGAGGTTGCAAATGGATGTTTAGAAGCCTTGAGGTGCTTTATTATTGATCAACCCAAAACTTAGATCCAGTGGTTACATTGGGCAAAATATTGGTACAATACTACTTTTCAATTTTTCATGACTCTACAGGGTCACAAAAAGTGGTATTGTACAATACGACTAGAACATTTGGGGTGAAATGTCTCATAAGCTCCAATTTAATGCTACTTCCAAGATACATCTTGTGTTTCATATGTCTTTGCTAAAGAAGGCTGTTGGAAATTACAGAATTGGGATGGAATTGCCCAAGTCATGGAGTGCTATTAAGATATGTTAATACTAGTTGCTGTCTTAGCTTCCAGGAGTGTGCGTGAAGGTGGAGAACTACTAGTCAACTATTGATCCAAGTGGAAGGTAGATCTACTGATGAGGCCACTCGGGAGGATGAATCCACTATCCGCAGTCAATTTTCACGGTTCATCCTAGAGGACAGGGCTGATTTTGATGCAGGAGCCAATGTTATGATCCAAAATGAGTCATTGGGTCCAAAGGGTCAGCTGCTACATCAGTTGGCACATGGGTCCAAGATTTGCATCATACTGTTCCAATATTTCATCCTAGTTTTTCACTTCACTTGTTTTTTCATCACCAATTCACCGCATTGCTCCATTATTTTGTTTCATTCATTTGCTTTCTAAATCCACCATTTTGGTTGTTGTCCATGCTTGATCTTCTCATTCAAGCTCAACTTTCCTTACCCTTTCAGAGTTCTCAATGGTAGGAATCACTTCTCACACCAGCAGTCCCCACAACTGTAATGGTGTTGCTGCAAGCAGCTTAATCAGATCAAAATAGGTCAGTTGGATTGAAGAAAGTCAAGAGAGTTCGACCTGGTTGATGCTAAAATTGGACCAGATCTCTAAACATAAATGGCTTGGCGACTGGTTCACATGTTTTCCAGATGAACCATCTGGTCCACTCCATAAACTATGACTATTAGAGCATTACATCACATGTGTATAATACATGGGAATTGGGGCTTAACAAACTAGTAATAGAGATAAGAAATGACAGTGATCACTACCATTTTTTCTTAGTGCTGACTGTAATCTACAATCATTTGAAGAATATAAAAAAGATATGAACCTGAATGGCTAGAAAAGCAGCCATGCACATGCAGTTTCCTATGAAGCACAAAACCCCGAGATGAAAATGGTCTAATCCGAGATCCATTAAACCACTAATTAACCATCCAGAAGGCTCTGGTTGACCTTTGGCGCTTATTTCACTGTGTGATACAAAGTCCGTTTCTGAATATCCTATCAATGCTGGACCACGATATAAAACCATCAGTACAGCACCTAAAACACAGGAAAAAGTTCCTCCAACCTTGGCCAGACCTTCATATCTTAGCAAGTTCACTCTTTCTGTACTGCATGAATAAGTTTGCCAAGGTGCACATTACACTATGTCCTGGTGTATCTTAATTTAATTAATGTACAAATTTCTGTACAACAATAGTGCAGCGTTGTGTGCTCCAGAAAAAAAGATAAATTAACAAAACACACACACACACATAAATTGAAATGAGAGAAACTGACCCCATCATTACGGCCAACAGAAAAGTAAAGACCGGAGTGGCTGGCTGAATTGCAGCAGCATAAGTTGGATTAGTATAGCTTAAGCCAATAAGAAACAAAAGATGGTTGCCAAATATCCTGAGCATGAATAGAGAAGCAAAAATACCATTACATCAATAAAACATTATAGCTTAAACATAACAAATATAGGGAATATGTGACTATATCCAGAACCTCACCCAGTTAATCCAAGAAAGAAGAATGACATCACAAGGCGTTTGGTTAAGGGTGGACGCGTACGCCTACAAACAAGACATGATTAGGATACTCATCCATTAGAAATAAAGCAAAGATGGTCTTAAATGGGTATAATAGAGTTGCAAGTTTAAATTTCATTTCTAAAGTTTGAATATATAGCAGTATAGCACAGTTAAATGAGCAAAGAAAGTATAATCTATGCTGCCAACAGCAAAATCAGCAGTCATCTAGGCAACAATTAACCATAAGTATCCCAGAACCAGACTTGAGATGATAACTAATAAACCTCAATCATGAGAAGCCATTTGATATTAACTAGATGTCAGAACATACTATAAACTAGAAGGAAGAAAAGTCTAGATATTAGGCATACATAACTGTATAAATTCATCCAACTAGGCACACCACACAAATAGAGAGACACCAATCTTCAGAAAAACATAGGATACAGAAACAGCAGCACAGGAGATTCCAAAACACTCTCCATTAGTCCACACTAATAACACTGACATTTGGGGAGAAGAAACAGAAAAGTTACATACGATATGTTAAATTAGCTTTAAGAAAAGAGAAATGCTAGCAATACACACTCTTTTCAACACACTTTTATTATTAGCAAAAGTTTATTGAAAATCACAAAATTTTGTGAGTCTCACTTCTTATTTAATGAGTTCCACTTATAATTTTCTAGTTTCCAGCGGATTTTAACCGATAGTAGAGAGTATGGGCCTGTTTGGATAAACTTCTTCATAAACACTCCTAGGACAGGAGAAGAAAATTAGAAGAAAAAATGAAATAAGCTTTTTCAAAAACTAATTTAAAGAAGCTCTCTCATATTAGTAGTTTCTCTAGAAGATGTTTTTTAACTTATACATAAGCTAATTTTAGCTTACGAAGAAGTATATTTCATTTTTCCTTCTTATTTTCTTCTTCTAGAAGTGCTAATGGAGAAGATTATCCAAACAGATCTACGTGAGAAAGTATGTTGCTAGCGGGCAATGCTGATAGAAAAAAAGAAGTACTCAAAGAAAGTAGAATTGATGACAGAAGCATAAACAAAGGACCAGCATTAATAACACATAACCAATCATTCATACATACATTGCATAAAGTACATTGATAAAAGCAACCAAAGCGATTAATTCACTTCCCCTTTCAGAGCAACATGCGCAAAGCAAAGTAGGAAGTGGGAACCCTCACTATTAGTATGTTTCAAAAATAGAAGGACAAAAAGAAGTGTGCGTGTGAGAGAGAGAGAGAGAACAAAAAGAAGTGTGCGTGTGAGAGAGAGAGAGAGAATAGTACTTTTCGCGGATATAAGCGAGGGGAGCGAGAATGGCGAGGGCAATGAGATCGCGGAAGACGCAGAAGACGATTTGGTTGACCCCAACGTTGAGAGCCACTTTTGTGATGACGTGATACCCTCCGTTGAATAACTGCACCATTGCCATCGCTGTGTGGGCCTTCCATATCTCACCCCCTGGCCCTGACATTGCTGCTGCCATTATTATTATTATTATGAGATTAAGATTAGATTCAGATTACAACCCTCTCTCTCTCTATCTATCTATCTATCTACAGAGGGACCGGAGAGGGTTCAAGAATATGGGGGGTTTTGTTTGTTTCTTCGTTTAAACCATAAATAAAATTCCGATGGATGCGATGCGAGGAATTAAATAAAAGAAAACGATGCTGCTGGCGTTTCTGAGGCGGGCGGTAAAGAGCTCCAATCTCTATGCAATTCTGTGACACCACGTCCCAGTCTTCCAAGTTCCAATTCCATTTTCTCACTTATTCTTTTCTAAATCAATTTTCCGATGCAACAA
Organism: Pueraria montana var. lobata; assembly: GCA_026413185.1. Taxonomy (NCBI): domain Eukaryota; kingdom Viridiplantae; phylum Streptophyta; class Magnoliopsida; order Fabales; family Fabaceae; genus Pueraria; species Pueraria montana. The sequence continues at coordinate 40,736,198 of CM048649.1, read as the reverse complement.
TATTACTATTATTTTATTTTAAGAGCAAATTACAATAACACTTCCTGAGATTTGTACTAATTACACATGCACCCTCTTCCTTTTTTTACCTTATAGAAACCTCCTAACTTTTTTATTCCCATTACGGTGGTACCCCCTCTTCCTTTAACGACGTTAACTCTGTTTGTATCTGTAGTCATGTGATAGGCATATGCTTTTTAAGAATTTTTTTTTATCTCAAAAGCAACCCCATCCAAAAACTTGTTAACAAAATTATAAGCATCAAACAATTATATAAGGATCAAAGAAGTGTTTTGCACAAAATACTCAAGAACAATGAAGAACAACACTCAAGAACTCATGAATTTTCAATATGAATAAACCAACATAATACATGACAATCAATAATATACAAAATTTGAATATGCCAAAAGCCCAACTACAAAATAACAAATCTGACGGAGCATTAACAACATGTTCTCAAAATCCCAATTTCCGACTACAGTTACCACGTTGCAATAGATAGGAGCCAAATGAACAAAAAATTGGAAGAAAGTGATAGGAACCAAAATTAGGAACTCGAAAAATATTTTTTAATCCTATTTTTATTTCTCCGATTTCTCTATCCCTTCCTATCTCAACTGCCTCATCTTCCCCTCCTTCAACACGACCACTGCGTCATCTTCCCCTCCAACCCACACCCGTCGCCACCGCCGCAAGACCCCATTAACAATGCCAACTCCGCACACCCGACACCTGAAACCGCAATGATCCCGTCTTTCGCCGCAACATAGCGCCAAATCCCCACCCAACCTACATCCACTCCACCTCATCCTTCGACCATCCGCATGCACGACTAGAACTCGTCGCGTGGACCTTAGAAGGCCACATGTGCTTCCTCCGCCGCGACCTAACTTCCAAAACCTTGGAGATGTGAAGGTGTCGAAGTGGTCCTCGATCTTGCGCTTGATGGCATAGTCGTTGTTGTTGACGACGTCCTCATCAGAGTTGGGGACGATGTCCTTGTCGGTCCAGGAGTGGTGGCGTGGGAAAAAGGGGTGGTGAGGGGAGGAGGGTGGCTTTTGATCTGCAGGATGTACGGTTCTGAATCGCTGCATTGTTTTGGGTTTAGTGAGAGAAAAGAAGAGAAGTATGAGGGAGAAAGAATCTGGGGAAGTGTAGGGAGGAAGAAGAGTTTGTTGGTTTTTATTTTTAATTTTTTTATCATTGTATTTTTTTTAAAAGGATGAGGATATAGATGTAATTTACTTTAAAAAGTTTAACAGAAGTTAACACTCTTAGATGAGGGGGTGCCAAAGAAATGTCTAAAAAAGGAGGGGTGCATGTGTAATTAGTGCAAACCTCAGGGGGTTGCTGTAATTTGCTCTTACTTTAAGTATTATTTTTAATTAGTTGTGTAAAAAAATTATATTAAAAAAAAGTACATCACAATTAAATTCATGAGAATATTTCAAAAAATTGTAATAAATTTATTTTTTTATTGTCAATATTAAAATAAATTGAACAAACTTATTACATGTAATGTTCATCAATAATCAGCCTAACATAATCCATTATATATATAGGGTTAGGATCAAATGACACCAAGATGTCAAATTAAAGTTTGACACCCAATCTCACCATTCAATATAATTTAATCTAATGGCTCTTACCCATTCACTAAAAAAGCTCACATGCCAACTCCCTTCTCTTAATTATTCCTTCTCACAAATTGCTTACAAGTTTCACTCAATTTCCTTTCAATCATCACACCTTCATTACATCCCTTCGTTCTCCATATATTTTCTTCTTCAATTTATATTCCCATGGAGTTTAGGCTTTGGAGTTTGATCCTTGTGGTTCCGATCGAGAAGTTCTCATATAAAGGAACTGGGTAATTGATTGCACAACCATTTCACTGTTGTTCGCTTCATCACGGCACAACTATTAATATGTTCCCTCAATTCAATCTCATTCCCCTAACCACTCACCTATAACCTATTTCCCTAATTCAATTTCTTTTCCTTTTTGTATTTTTTTATTTTTAAGATATATAAAACCATTTGAATGATACACAATTACATTGACTTTTGAAACTTCTGAAGATATTTCTTCACCTATAACCTATATAAACAATAATGCTTATAAATTGCATGTCCTAGTAATAATGCTTCAAAAACCTTTGAAGCTACCATCACCTTGATTGACCCTCCAATTACATTAACCTCCACAACCTGTATCATAACCCATTTTACACCTTACTTATTATGAATAATGTTTCACCAGAATGATACACAAATGATTACAAGGGTTGAGAAAGGGAACACCATAAAAGTTGCTACCACAACAAATAGTAATGATGATTATGCGACAAATCCATATTCAATACCTTGTTGATCGAAAGAGTAATCCCAAGAAGGAGTAATTAGGAGAAGGGAGTTGGCACATGAGTTTTTAGTAAATAGATAAGAGCTATTATATTAAATTAAATTAAATGGGTGAGATTTGGTGTCAAACTTTAACTTGACACATTGGTGTCGACGGTCATGGTAGTGATGGGATCGATTAACCATAATATTGAAGACAAATGATGTGATAATTGAGATCTTTTAAAGGTTTGATTTTTGTTTGGTAAATCTTTTAAAGATATGATGGCTAGATGAGGTTTTAATTTGAATTCTTAAATATTTTTAGAATTTTTTATGGATAAGGAGTTGGGAGAGACATAAAATACATTGGGTTATATGAGAAAAGGTGTGTTGGGAGAAAGAACAAGGGGATTAAGAATTAGAAATCTCAGTGCAGTAAATTTGGCACTATTAGGAAAATAGAGATGGTGTTTGAAGCAAGAAAGTGAAGCATTGTGGTATAGAGTGCTTAAAGGAAAGTATGAAAGGAGTGATGGGGGCTGGGAATGCAAGGGGCAGGGATACTCAAATTGGTGGGCCAACTTAAACACCTTGGAGGAGGATCACAATTTCCAATCAAATTGGTTTTCACCCATGCATGATTCGTAGAAAGGTGAGAGGGGGAAAATAAACACTATTGTGGTAAGAACCATGGGTGGAAGAAGGGTTGTTAAGGGAGAGGTTCCAGAGATTATATAATATTGTGAAAGATAGAGGGGTTAAGGTGGAAAACATTTGTAGTTGGCAGGGATGAGAGGTGGAATTGGAATTGGGAGTAGAGAAGACCATTGTTCCAATAGGAACAAGTGTTATTGGAAGGGACAATAAGTAATATAAGAATGGTAGAAGGAGAAGAGGATAAGTGGGAGTGGAAGAGAGAAAGCTCAGGAAAATATATAGTTAAATCAACGTATAAGGCCCTTATGGCTAATAGAAAGGGTATTAAAGATGAATTCTTTGAAAAGATATGGGGGAAAGGAGTACCTTCAAAGGTGCAGTTCTTTGTTTGGATGGCAAGCCAGGATAGGACACCCTCGCTTGAAAATCTCTCTCACAAAAATATAATAAAGAACTAGGAGGTGATTTGTAAGGGATGTGGAGAAGGAAGGAAGGATACTAAACATATACTATTTGGGTGTAATATATCATTCCAGGTATGGGGAGAAGTGTTGAGATGGTGGTGTTTTAACTCTATATTGCACAATGAAGTGAGTTTGAATTTTCTCCAATGGAGAGGGCTCTTGAACAATGTTGAGAGTATCAAATGGATGTGGTATTTGGTCTGGTTTACAGTGGTATGGACAATTTAGCTAGCTCAGAACTCGCTTACATTTACAGTGTTAAGGAAAGAGGTGGAAGAGATATTAGAAATAACAAAGATTTGTTCTTGGGAATAGAATAAGGCAATGGGAAGATTTACATGCTCCCTCTCAAGCTATATGCTAAATCCAAGTGTGCCTTGGGATTTGATTGAACTTGGGAAGAAACACCAGGTCTAGGAAGCAAACTTATTAGTGTACAAAGGCAGCTATTTTGTGACGGGAATATATGACAAAAATGTTGCTTAGCAAAATATATATGTAGCGCAGTAGGGATCATATGGATCTCATGCAGCAATGGGTGTAGGTTTGGTTCTTAGGGTTGACATACTAGGCTGAGGTACAATGTATTTCAACTGTGTGTGTGGCTACCTATAAAACAATACCAACATGCAGGAAGTTTATCTTGTGGGGTCATATTGCAAAGTATGTGGCAAAAGGTCCTATTGTTTTGAACGGGTAGTTCGTGGTATTCATGGTTTGGGAATATCGTGGAAGTGAAGGCTGGGTGGTGTTTTGTTGGCATCTTGAATTGTTCAAAATTGGAGGCAGATTATGGGTCTAAACGTTGGGTAGGAGAAGTTGTGTATAGGATTTTTCTGCAAAGATAGTTTTGATATTGTAATGGGTAAGAGTTGTGCAAATAATTATATAAGCTTTAAGGTTCTCTATTCTTATGCACCTTCTGCATATCTTATGCAAGGTTGGAATTATTAATAAAATTTAATTTTGCCCATAAAAAAACTTAACGGTTGAGATTAGTCATTCTCATTGTCATTCTCATTCTCATCTAAGAAGGTCATTATCATATGACACGTCTCTTATAGCTCACTCTTCCTCACATTCACTCTCACTTGAATACTCTTCTTTCATGGAGTGGTGAACTTTACCCTCCTAACATGCATATGTTATATCCTCTTATGCATCTAAATGTTTAACAAGATGTAACTGAATATCAAAAACCAATTTTAAATATATATATTTTATCTTCAAAATTCAAATACACTCTTAATATGCATCCAATATTATCATATATTTTTAATATCAATTTAACTGAATGGTCCAACTTAACTTCTTATATCTTTCAATTTATCATTTTTAATAATTTAATTCTAATTTGTATTTCAATATTTTTTAAAATTATCAATAATTAAAAATAAAAATATAACGCAATATAATTATTTATCATATATCTAAAATATAACTTATATGTTCAAAAATATTTATTTATTGTAGATTTTAATTATAATATAATTTATATCTTTAGAAGTATTTATTTATTATAAATTTTAGTTGTATAAAATAAACATTTATTTTGTGCAATGCACGGGCTAAAATACTAATGTGTGTGTGTTTCTTCAACAAGACTGTCTTTATATATTTTTCTTAACCTTTTATGTATTTCAATTTATCATTTTTCCTTTTATTTCTAAATTGAATTGATTTCAATATTTTTTAAAGGAACTATCAATAGTTAAAAATAATCATAGATCATAATATAAATTGTTTATTATTTATCTAAAATATAATTTATATGTTTAAAAATGTTTATTTATTAAAAAATTTAATTATAATATAATTTATATATTGAAAAATATTTATTTTTTTAAAAAATAGTTAATAAACATTTATCATGTACTACACAAACTAATATATAATATTAATGTAATATTTAATATTATTGATGCACTTTTTACATGTCTATTAAACTTGTAAATTATTAAAATTCAAGCATAAAATCCCTTACTATCAACTAAAAAAAATACATCTGCAGCAAAAAAATACATTTATTACAAAACAAAATGCAATGCTCATCAATAATCAAGCTCACATACATTGAATATATATATATATATATATATATATATATATATATATATATATATATATAAGGAGGGATCCACTTACTCCAAGAGTATATAAGAGACTTACTCTTCATCTCATCATATATTTTCTTGAAATCTAATGGTTGTAATGAGTAATTAATCTTAACCATTAAGTTACATTATTAAACATTAACTAGTCTCTTTTGGTCAATGCAATTAGCGTCGATTTTTTAAGTTAGCATAAATCCTTTTTAATTTGATTTAGCTTTCAATTTGACCCACACTATGTAACATTAGCCACAAAAGTCAGACTACGTCTAGGGTGGACCACTATAATAAGTGGTTCACCAAACACCATTTTTATCAACCCTTAGATTAATCTAAGGTGTAAAATTTTATTATAGACTTACCCTACCAAAACATTCCTTACATTCCCTTCCCTTCCTCTGGTGACTCTGACGGAGACTTCAGTGGCTGCTCTGACGACAGATCTGACGGCGCCTCCAACTTCCCTTTTGTTACTGTTGCTGTTGCCAAACCTCTGCAATGCAACGCTCTTTCAGAGAAGCAACACGTGACGTTCCTTTCCTTCTTTCACAGTAGTTGCACATGGTGCGGTGCCGACGTCTTCGTCGACACTCCTCGACATCGCACCAACTTCGCGGAGGTGCCCCTCTACGGCGACATGGTGCTTCGCTATGTCAGTTACAAGGACGCGTCGCACTCGTCAGATGCGGATCCATCGTGGTACTTCCTGTGGGGTTACGAGGATGCAATGTCGATCGACTACAAGATCTGAGTCTTGGTTTCAGAGGACTATGAGATTCGGTTGACAAATTGGATTTAGGTTGCCAAAACGCGATTTGGTGGAAGCCTTTCAAACTCTCGTTAAGAAGATGAGGTTGCCGCGGGGAGGAACCAGATGGAGTTGGCAGAGTTCAGGGCAATATCTTTTCTAGCGAACCAGACGGTGGAGGCGCCGATGGACTAGACGGTGGGGCACTACCAGAGACTACAGTGAAGGGAGGAGGGAAATGTTTTGGTGCAAATGGTCTATAGTAAAATTGTGCACCCTAGATTAATCTAAGGGCTATTAATTCTTGTGCATGGTGGACCACTTATCATAGTGGTCCACTCTAAAAGCCGTCCAAAAGTCAACACTATGTATTAGTTTTGAAAGTTTTAGTGTTAGCCATGAAACTAATGCAAAACTTACGCCAAATGTGATTTAGCGTTAATTAGCGTCGATGTTTGACTTATGCTAATTTACATTTTTCTTCTAGTGTATTTTTTATAAGCCCAGCACGAAATTTGAAACAAGATAATTAATTATTAAAAGCATGAATGGATTATCACAAGCTATACTCCCAACCAGTTTTCAAAAAATAATTTTAAAGAGAATGTATGCAAAATTGACAAAAACATGAACAAAGAATCAATATTAAATCAGCTTGCTTATAAACTTTAGCTAGCTTATAGGCTAATTTCACTAAACATAGCCAATATAACAAATAACCAATCAATCGTACATACATACATTACGTAAAGTACAGTGATAAGAACAACCAGCCATTAATCCACCTCCCCCCTGAGAGCAACATGCACATATAAACGAGCATTGCAAAATTTTTAGAACGACGAGGGTAAAAAAGTGAAAGCCGAAGGCACGTGCCAAAGCAAAGAAGGAAGTATTATTTCTCTTAGGCTTAATTACCAAATTGGTCATCAAATTTTTAAAAATGCATCAATTTGGTCATTTCATCCAATTGGAGTTGACGCCGTTAATAATACAATTTTAAAACGTGTCAATTTGATCCCAAATTATTAACGGCGTCAACTCCAATTGAATGAAAAGGACTAAATTGATATATTTTTAAAAATTTGGAATCAAATTGACACATTTTAAAATTTGAAGATCAAATTAAAATATTTTAAATAATCTGGGACCAAATTAATGATGAAGCCTTTCTCTTATTCATAATGGCATGGTGGCATACCATATATTTCAATTGCATCGAACTAAGCGTAAAAAATAAAAGACCAAAAAAGAAAAAAAGTGTGAGAACTGAGAAGGAGAGAAGTACTTTTCACGGAAATAAGCGAGGGGAGCGAGAATGAGGAGGGCAATGAGATCGCGGAAGACGCAGAAGACGATTTGGTTGACCCCAACGTCAAGGGCCAATTTGGAGATCACGTGATAGCCTCCGCTGAATAGCTGCACCATTACCATCGACACGTGCGCCTTCCATGTCTCATCCCCTGAAACTCCTTCCATTATTATTTGATTATTACAATTACAGTCACAGAGGGAGGGAGGGAGGTAGTTGAAAAATGGATGGTTTGTTGCTTCGTTGAAAGTGAAACCGATCGAGTTGCATGCATAAAAATTCGATGCCAGGAATGAAATTAAATAAAAGTAGAAAGTGTTGACAATTCTTTAGGCGGCGGAAAAGAGAGTTCCACTCTATATGTGCAATTCCGTGTCTGCACGGCTGCATGCACGTCAAACTCTTCCAACCTCCATTTTCTTAGTTATTCTTAAATAACTCGATTTTCTCATCACGATAATACAATTTAGTTACAATTGATTCATGCATCCTGTAAAGCTTTATTACATTATTAGTCAATTACATATTGGTAAATAAATTGATTTTATAATAATTGTCTCAAAAATTATTTTTAAAATATTTTGTTATCATTTGACAGTGTAAAATAAAAAATATATATATATTATTAACAATAAAATTTATAAAGTCTTTGAAACTTAAAAATATATTTACTACGCAACAAAAATGGAAGTGTAATCAACCCTATTAAATGTAATGCCCACCAACCTAACATTCAGTTGACTATCATTCAAATTTATATTTATTATATATAGGCTTGAAAAAAAATATTATTCTCTCCGTCCCAAAATGAGTGTCGTCCTAGGTTCTTTTATACAAACCAAGAAAAGTTATTAAATAGATGGAAGAGAAAAGTAATTTTACAAAACTAACCTTATTATTAATATTACATTTTTTTTATGAGTGATGATTAATATTACATTGAAAAGCTAAAGTGACACATATTAGGGGTATTAGTGAAAAAAAGTAATTAATATTACATTGAAAAGTCAAATACAACACTTATTTTGGAACAATTTTTTTTTCCAAATGCAACATTCATTTTAGAACGAAGGGAGTAGTGTAGTATTAAGTGCGATAAATGTAGTCTCCTTCTATATAGAGTTACTCCAAAAGTAACTCTAAATGAATTACTCCCTATCCTTATCATTCATTTGAGGAATAATTTATAATAATTTTATTAATTTCTTATGTTATTGAAAAAATTAAATAAAGGGCATAAAAAATTTGCTATAACATTCCGCCACTAGGCCTACGTAATAGGGGAAAAATAATTACTTATATTTTATTGTAAAAATTAAGCAAATAAAAATCACAAAAAGACAGATAAATACCTCGCATGAATAATCTTCACCGGCTACATAATCCCTCTGTTGGGGCTGTGGCTGGGGCTACCGTTGGGGTTGAGGAATATGTACAGGACTACGTGGTGCCTCTCCCTCTGCTGGTGGAATCAGGTATGGATGGGACACCAAATAATACCACGACAAATACTCATGCATGCAAGTCCATGGAGCCCCATCTGGCACAGGTAAGTCTAAGTCCACCAAGTACTCATCCCAGTCGTCCCACGCCACATTACACTTAGCATAGGTAGGATGGGCAACGGGTGGCTGCCGAGGAATCCCCTGCACATAGCTCTCTTAGGAAGATAAGCGCTGATGTCGGGCCCGCATATGATGAAGCCAAAATAATATGTAACATGCTACAATGCTCTAACATGTCTATGTGTGTCATACGGGGACTAGATGACATCATCCATCTGTGTAACGACCCAATTTTTCCCATACAGAAATTTAAATTGCCTGATATATTTTAAGGAATTTAATTATCTCTTAAAATAGAAATTGATTGATTTAAAGGAATTTGACGTGCGATAAAATTTTGGTTAATTTCTTAGGTATTTTATCTTGGGGTTTTAATAATTCTTTTGTCATGAAAAATATTTCATAATGTGTGATTAAAGATTTCAAGTCTTTGTTGGATTTTATTTGAGTTGAATTACTTAACTTGGTGTTTTTTAGTGTGAGATTTGAATTTAATTAAATTAGCATGTTGATGTTATTTAATTAAATTTGTGAATTTAATTGTTTATATAGTATGATAATTAAATAGACATGATTTGACATATATAATTATGGGCCTAGAGAAATAGAATAGTAATTGGACCTAAAAAGACAAAAAATCTGCTAGGAGTGTATATAGCAGTACGAGGGTACAATCAGTAAAACTGGCCTGATTCAATTTGGGGTTTAAAGAGCAAAACTAGAGGGGTGAGAATAACAACAAACTAGGCCATTGTTTGTTTTTGGCGGAGTTAGCTTGAAATAGAGTTATTTTACAAAAAGGCCTAATTTAACTACCCAAAACTCATCCTAAACATAAGAAAAGAAAAAAAAAAAAAAAAAAAAGAGAGGGAGGAGAGAGAGGGAGAGAAGCTATGAAAATTTTACGGGTGAACTGTCACTTTGGTCCCCGAAAGTGTAATTCACTGTCACTTAGGTCTCTGAAAGTATGAAATTGTCAATTAGGTCCCTGAAAGTGTGATTTATTTGTCACTTTAGTCCTTTCGTTAAAAAACTTTCTTTAAAATTAACGTTTGTGTCTACGTTACATGCTATCTAACTACGTGAGAATTGACGATGTACATGTGGATAACATGTCACTTAGGCAAATAGCGTGTTAAGTAGGCGCAAATATTAATTTTAAAGAAAGTTTTTTATCAAAAGGACTAAAGTGACAAACAAATTGCACTTTCAAGGACTTAATTGACAATTTCATACTTTCAGGGACCTAAGTGACATTGGGTTACACTTTCAGGTACTAAAAAGATAGTTTACCCAAAATTTTACTATTCACTCCATGCACAAGTCCCTTCAACCTCTCCCACACTCCACACTTCCATCACGAGATATTCTTCATCATTTGGTCAAAATCTTAAAATCTCTCCAAGCAAAGGCAACCATTGCACCCCTCACACGAGCACCCTTCAGCCAACTTCTCTAGGAAGTTCCTCCTCCACTATAAATAGAGCTCTCACCATGCTCATTTCACACCAAAATCAACAAGCCACCTAGTGCTAAGTTGAGAGAAAAATTTGAGAGAAATTCTTGAAGTTTTGAGAGGTTTGTGAGTTGGGAGAGAAGCTTGGAGAGGGAGCCTTGCTCTTGGAGTGGTTCGGCCAGCTCTTGGAGGAGGAGAGGAGAAAAAATTCAACCACCACCTTGCCCTTAAGCTACATGAAAATAGGTATGGGGGAGTGGGGTTTTATTCTTTCACTTGTGATTTTTATTCCATGGTTTGGGTTATGATGGTTCTTGGTGAATTGAACCTCTCACTTCATGTTCTTATTAATATACTACTTTGAATCCATCAAATGCTAGTGTTCTTGATGTTTGAATGTTGTGTTGTGGCTGCCATGTTTTTATATGCATGCAATGTTGTTAGTTTGATGCATGGAATACACAAAATGACTGTATATGTAAGGTGTTGATTCTGTTGCTGCCAATTGGTTTAGTACATGAAATGAAGGCCACATGGTGCTGGAAAAAAATTAGAAGCTTGTTGTAGTTGGGCCTTAGCATGTCTATGTAAGGAATGAATGACAAAAAATAAAAATGGGCCTTGTAGTGTGAGTGTTTGTGTGTGTGTGTGACGTAAATGAGGTAGGGAGAGGGGTGTGATGAGTAATTCAATTTTCATAGGTGTTAAAATGGATAAAAAGTATCATTAAAATCATTTTAAAAACATCATGCTACTGTTTTTATAATTAAATAAATGAGTATAAAATTATTTGGAAATTAATATTTTAAGTTATACATAAAAAGTTAAATTTTGGACTCCAATAGCCCAAGAGTCACGTTTTTCTACATGAATGAGGAACAAATTATATTTTGCTTTTTACATGATTAATGGGTTGTGAATTAATAAATTACTTATGAGTAATTTTGTGAGCTAGAAAATAAATATTTCCTTAGAAGGTTATTAATTATGAGAAGTGAATATTAATTTATGTGAAATGTTATAATGAAACTTTAAATAATTGTTGGGAGTAGAAATCCTTTTTAATTATTAAAGTTAAATAATGAAGATTATTTCATGTGATATAAATAAGATTTTATCAAAGAAGTTATTATGAATAATATTTACGTGAAAAAGGTATTATTTTATGTGAAGAATATATCATTACATGAGAAAGGTTAAGTAGAATATTATAGTGAGATTTTGAAGTAATTGTTAGGAGTATGAATATTTAATTATTAAGGATAAATATTATCTCATGTGAGATAAATAGAACTTCATGCAAAGGAATTATTAGGAAATAATATTTATGAAGAAGAGTTATTATTTTATGTGAAAATATTCATTTTCTTATATATAACTTTGTTTTGAAAGGATATATGGGAAAGAGGAATCTAATTTACAACATTGTCACTTTTATACAAAAGAACGCGTATTGTGTTAAGTAATCTTATTACTTTATAAAGATTTATGTTTCAACAACATATTTAATTAATATGGTGGTGTAAGGCTTAAGTGGAAGCTTCGTGATAATGATTGAATACAAATGATTAAGTATACTTAACCAAGGATTAAGTTAATTAGTGGTGAACTAAATTTGAAAGGTGTACCATTGATGTGTATTATGTCTTCTTGCACTATGTCTTGTGATTAGTATTTATGATTGAATTATAAATTGTTACCATATAAAGGGTGAGAACGACCTTGTAAATGTTTAGACTCTTGGAATTATTCCAAGGATAAGTACCTTAGAGCCTTAAAGGGCTTGGATTAGCCAAGCTAGACGGAAGGTACGCTTGGACATGGTGTGGGAAGCTACAGAGTGGTACATTGTACATGGCTTAGGAGGTGGCCTTTTGTGGGTCTAAGGGGTGAATAGCACACGTGTGTAGAATCCTAGGGGTGGGCTGCAACCCACGTGCCGGGATGAGCAGTGCCAGCTCACATACACCTCGATAAATGTCGGGCTATCTATGATAGAGTGGAGGGTATATCTCTTGTAGGGTTTCACTTGATGGACTACGCATAGTAAGACGATTATGGATATTGATAACTGACCTGTCTGGATTGGTGTTTGATAGAGGACTAGAAAGTTGCAAGAAGAGCCCAAAAGTGGAGCTAATTCTTAGAATAGGAGTTTATGTAATTAGGCCTTTTATTGGGCCACTGTAATTAGCCTTTCTATTTTTTTAATTATGTTTCTTTTTAATTTGGGCCTTTTTAGTTTTTGGGCTTATTAGTAATGGGTCTTGGTAACCCTTTAGGCCAATAGTTATAAATATGCCAACTATTAACTTTGTAATTAGTTTTGACTCATTGGAAATAAGCTTTGAAGCTTTTGTGAGAGGAAGCTCTCTAGGTTCTTAGGAACTACATTGATTCTTATCTTTGAATTTTCACATTCAAAGTGGCGAATCTTTCTCAACTTATCAATCCCTAGGGATTGTGGCGTTGTTCTTTCCATTTATAAACCTCAATCCGCTTTTTCCTTTTGTTCTTAAATTTTTCCTTGAAATTGAGATGCTGAATTATGATCCATAAAGGGGTTCTCATCAATGTCAGTGTACCAAAGATTGAGGATCAAATATATACTTACTCCCCCATCGCTTCCCAAGGATGAAATGTGATTGATGGTTGATCAACCGAGAGTATGAATCTATACGACAATGATGTTGAGGACAATGATGCTAGTAACAACGATTGATATGACTGAGTAGTGAAAGATAGGTCCCCCGTAAAATAGAATATATGTACTTGATTGCTTGTGTGTTATAGTGAGAAAACATCTTGACTTTTTCCATGGAAACGACGTCGAAAGAATACAACCTCACTCCATATGTTTTTGTTTCTTTTGTATGAATGCACTTTGAAGATGGACTTGATGTTTTTGGGATCTGATGATCGATTTCAGCTTGATGAGGCATTGGGAGTACTACCCTAAAGAGCGCAGACATTACAACTGCGGGGATATCACCGTTTGCTTTTGGCCCATACTTGGAGCACCACTAGCACCACCTGCCGAATTGACTTTTCGTACTCGCTTAACCTTCCCTATTGATTGGGAACAACTCCATATTATTAACGATACAGAATAGCTTGCAGTGCAACCTTAGTTCGATGATGAGGAAGAGGAAGATATGGAGGAAGAACCTAAGGAAGAGATGGAGGAGCCCTGGGAAGAGGTTGTAGAACCAAAGGGCAATATCTTAATGACCATAGAGTACACCCCTATGCCAGTCAACTCCAAGAAGACTATTGAGGGATCACCTTATTCTTCTAAATGGTTCATCGGCTCACCGGATTACACACCATCTTCCCCTACGAAAGAGTGGAGATCCTTCCTGGCCCCCGATCCTTATGGCAATGAGGATGGTTACTTTGGGGATGACTAGGGAGGGGATTAGGTTAGGGTACTAGGTACTAATCTGCAAGGGTCATAGGTTGGATGGTTGATGTTCACGTTGGTAGTTGTTTCTTGATGTATTTCTTTCAAAGTTTCATTTCTATGTATTTCCATTTAAGTTGTATTCATTTCAAGTTTGATGTACTAAAAACCTTATGGTGGTTATGTTAATGTTATGATCCCTTGTTGATGTTTAAATCAATTCCACTTTTTATTATCAATGTTTGTCATGCGAAAAATTTTCATGATTTTTCACAATTAAATAAATAAAGAGTTTTATTAAAATTAATCTAAGCATTGTGAATGGTTTTTAAGTTAATATTATAAAGGGTGTTACAATTTGCAAATCGTCAATTAACTACTTGGTCCCCAATGTAAGGCCTAGACCCCTTGAGGCTTCCACCTGGAAGCAAACCAGTACATGTGTCAAGCTCTTGTCGACAAAAATCTTATAGCCGACCAAGTGTAATAAATATGCTCTGGCAGCCCATACATATGCCTTAGATGTGATGTAACTATGATATATCTAAGCTAGCCACCTCAACTCTACTTGAGGTCCAATTTTGGTCACCCGGTGTGCCTCCTTCGAATTAGCGTTCAAGTCACGCTTCAGTAACCATTTCACCTCATCGCGACCATAAGTAACATGGTCCAATGCTTTGCTTATGATAGGCAAATGTAAGAGACAAGACACATTATCTAAGGTGATGGTCATCTCTCCAACTAGCAGGAAGAAGGAGCACGTATCCAAATGCCACCTCTCAACAAAGGCATTCATCGTGCCTTTGTTCGCGATAGTATACCGTGCATGAAACAGGTCGGCAAGCCCTGACCCCTCTACGTATCTCTTTACCTGCGGCTGGGTCGGGAAATCCAAGACCTTCCCTCCGTGACTGACCAACTTAATCTTCGAGCAGGGATCATTAATCCAAATATGCCCTGCTACGTGGTCCTTATAGGACCTAAGTAGAGTCAAGTCCATAGGACCTCCACCAAATGGCATTCTAATGATCCAATCAGCAAAAGGAACCTCAGGTACCTCATCCTCTGTCTCAGGTACCTCATTCTCTGCCTCAGGTACCTCATCCTCTGCCTCAGGTATTACTTCCTTCGCATCAGGTACCTCAACCTCATCCTGCACATCCTCATCATGTGCGTCCTATTGCTCATGGAGTGCTGCTAATCGAGCAGCATCTGTCCCTCGCCATGCTAATGCTGTTGGGCATCAACTCCTAGATGGTTCACCAACATCATCCTTAGATTGGGGGGGGGGGGGTCTCGTTCAACAACATAGGATGTATACTTCATGCAAGCCATGAAGAATTTGCAATATATATATATATATATATATATATATATATATATATATATATATATATATAACTAAGTTAAAAAACATTAATAATGAAATATAACAATAGTAATACTAACAATAGATCATTGTAAAATATAATACTAACACAATTAATTAAACAATAGTAAACATTAAAATTATCAAAATTAAATTTGAATAACCATAAAACTTAATTTAAAAATAACTTAATTAATGATCAATATTAATAAATTAACAAAAAATATATAACATAAAAATTATAAACAAATTAAAAAATGAATAATATATATATCACACAATTTTTAAAACAATTTAAATAAAAAATAACAACTGAAAAAAAAATAGAAACACGATAAAAAATCATTTTCGTTGTGTATCTTAGTGAAATACACAATGGAAACTCGTTTTCGCTGTGTATTTTTATGAGATATACAACAGAATCGCGTTTCCATTGTCTATCTCGATGTGAGATACACAACGAAAACAAGTTTTCGTTGTTGATATCTGTGAGAAACACAACGAAAACGTGATTCCATTGTGTATTTCTACACAACGAAATTATGTTTCCGTTGGATCTACAGAGTTAGAAAAAAAATACCTTAGAGATGCAATCGGAGACACAAAGGAGCCGAAATGGGAGCTAGATTGAGTCCTCTAACTTCAAGGTGCAATGGAGTAGGAAGTGGGAGGTGGAGGTGCGAAGAAAAATGGAGAAGGAGAAAGAGAAGGGTGTAGCAGAAATATGTTTAAAAAGATGAGGAGAGGAGGAGGGGAAAGGGCGTGTAGGGAAATGAGAGAGGAGTAGTGAGGTCTTTTCACTAGTTTTTGAAAAATTAAGGGGGTGGGAAGAACAAAAATGGGCATGAGAATAGAAACTTCCTTGCGACATGACAACTCACATAAGCTGACTTCGCATGACTCCCCACCCCCTTCCTCTTTTCCTCACCTTCCCATCCCACCCCACTCCCACTTTTCACCTCCCTCATTCTCCTCTTCCCTATCACATACAGTCTCTCCCTCTTTCACCACCCCCAGTCTCTTCTCCCTCTCGCCCTCTCGTTGTCTTCATTCTCTTCACAAGTTCCATTTCCTTCTTCTTCCTCTTCGATTTCATATTTTTTTTCGTAGTTAAATGGAATCACGATTCCGTTGTGATGTTATTTTATTTTTATTTTAAAATGCTTTAATATTTTTATTAAAATTTATGTTAATAATTAAAATTAATGTAATTAGTAGTTTTTATTTATTTAAATGTTTATTGTTAATGTATATTTTTTTGTTATTTTGAAAATGGTTAAAAATATATATTATTTTATTTAGAAATTTGTATTGTATTTAATGTTTTTGTAAGTAAAATGCATTTTATTTTTATTTAATGTTTTTTTAGAGTTAATGTTTGTTTTTTATATTTATATTTTTTAAATGTTTATTTTTAATGTATATTTTTTTGTTATTATGAAAATGTATATAAATATTTATTATTTTATTGAGAAATTATTATTGTACCTTCAAAATAACAAAATGAAATCATGATTTCGTTTTGTTATGCACAATGTGAAATCATGATTTCGTTGTTACGTTGGGGTGAAAAAAAAATTAACAGCGGAATCATGATTCTACTGTACATGTTGCACAGCAGAATCATTATTTCGTGGGAAGGACAATTTTGGAATAATAAAAAAACCCATCCACATGGGTGGTGAGAATAGCAACCCCTTGTTAGAACTTAGAAGCCGAAAGCCCAAACACATTACTATTGTTCATAAGTCCCACGATTTTCAAGCGCTGAAGTGGGCAAAGGATTCACAGGCACATGATCGTGGAATTATCTTTGAACTTGATTGCAAGCAGGTGGTGGATTATATTAATTCAAGTTTTAAAGGCACATCAGAATTCCATTCCATCTTGACAAGATGTAAACAAATCATTTCTAGCTTCCCAAACTCTAGGGTGAGTTTTGTAAGGAGACAAACCAACCAAGTTACTCATAGTTTAGCTAGGGCATCTAGGTTTCATGCTAGTATGCACATACATAATCATATACCCGACCCATTGTATTTATGATCTTATTCAATCTGAAATGAAATAAGTTTAATCCTCCTAAAAAAAAGTCCCACAATTTTCATATGGATAGAATAATTATAGTTAAGTTCAAAAAATAAGAAAATTTATATAAAAAGATGGTAAGATTATATGCCTCTCTTCATCCATATTAATATGACTAAAATTCGGTGCCTCCAGTATCTTCAAAACATATTTTGACTGAAACAAATCAAACATTTTAATGTGTGGTGTGATAACTATTTAAAATTTGGATCCAAAATAACAAATTTAGCTATCAAGTGAAAGACAGAAAAGTGGACATATATTAAACAAAAAAGGTGGCCAAGCTTTAATTAATAAATGAAGAAGAATACATATATGTGATGTATTATTATTAAGTATATGTTTGGATTAATTTATTTTTATGTCGAAAAATTTAATTAGTTATTTTTAAAAGAAATTTTAACAGCATAATGTTTATTTTTAAAATAATATTTTTTACAAATATGTAGTAAATATATTATCACTGTTTATCATAATTTTTTTTCTTAAATAACCTCTTTGTCCCTATAAAATAGGGTTTTTTTTAGTTCATGTTTAAAGATTCTTGTTTTGATTTTAGTTCCTGTAACTTTTTTTTTAGGCTTTATTTTCTACTAGCGTTAACTGATGACGTAACAATGACGTTAACAACCCATTGACTTGCCACGTCATCAAGAAGTTTGACAGGATAGTCACGTGTAATTTTTTTTGGTAAATTTTGTTTCTAAATCCCTCATCAATTAGTATAACATTATCAACTGTTTTGAATATATAAGAATTTCAAAACACAGTTTATCAAAAAAATTATACGTGACTGTCTTGTCAAATTCCTTGATGACATGACAAGTCAATGGGATGCTAACGTCGCTATTACGTCATCAATTAACATTGTTACTTGACAGCAGATACTAACATACCTTGTAGATTGGGGGCTGGCCACCCCTAATTTTTTTTATTTAAATTTTTTAACACGTATAAATATATATTTTAATTGATATTAAGTATTTTATTTTAGATTAGATAATATTTTTAAGTGTTATTTTATTCTTTTGTATAAAATATTTCATTATCTTTTTATACTCTTCATTACGAAGATAATAATATTCTATCTTTTTAGATAAATATTCAATTTTTTTACAGGTTTTTTTGGTGATAATTATTTTTTTTCTTTTTAGTAAAAAATATTTGAATATCATTTATTTTCTTTTTGTCATGCGTTATTGATATTTTAAAGCCTGTAAATGATTATATTTACAAGATTTTATTAGTCTTCCCCCTATAATGATTTGAGAACAAAGTTATTTATTAGGGTAAAGTACGTTTTTTGTCCATCTATAATCTTTTTATACTCTTTATTATGAAGATAATAATATTGTATCTTTTTATATAAAGATTCAATTTTTTTACAGGTTTTTTTGGTGATAATTATTTTTTCTTTTTAGTAAAAAATATTTGAATATCATTTATTTTCTTTTTGTCATGCGTTATTGATATTTTAAAGCCTGTAAATGATTATATTTACAAGATTTTATTAGTCTTCCCCCTATAATGTTTTGAGAACAAAGTTATTTATTAGGGTAAAGTACGTTTTTTGTCCATCTATAATATGCGAAATCTGAAATTAGTCCGTCTAAATTTTTAACATGTTATTGTTCATTTAATATATTAACTCCGTTAGTAAATCTGCCTACGTGATAGATGGGGTTAAACACATATTATATTTGAGGCATTTGTACAACAATTTAAAAAAAAAATGGTGGTGGTGCATGCTAAAATAGTGGATGAACATACTGAATTTACTAAGAGTTAACATGTTAAAATTTAGAGGATTGAAATGAGAAGAAAAATTTTGAAGGGACCAATTCCAGATTTCACATATTTTAGAGGGACAAAAACACACTTTACCCTATTAATTAACATTTTCCAATGGAATAACCTTAATTATGAACATTATATGTATGGATTTGACAATTTAAAGTTTGAGACTCACTAACAAATATTTTCTTTCTCCAATCAATTCTTTGTACATATTTTTTCTCCTCATATCTTTATCTGTTTTAGTATTGTTTATGAGATTGATTCTAATATATTTCTAGCCTTGAGTGTGTTCACCCCCCCCCCCCCCCCCCCTCTCTCTAATATCCATGTCTGGGTTTCCCCTGACAAGGACTAAAATAAAAATAAAAATTAAAGGACTAAAATAAAAAAAATCCTATTTTATAGGGATTAAGATATTATTTAAACTTAATTTTTTTACTCACATTAATTTTTTCATATGGATGATTTGAGTTTTAAAAAATAATTAAATTATATGATTTGTGTTAGAATGTTAACTAATTAAAATTCATTTATCCAATAGTGCTTAATCATAGTCTAAGTAAATTGTCATTTTATGCAAGTTTTCTCTATAAGTCAGCTTAAATTAATATTCTTGCAGTTGTCATTTTAAAGAGAATTTTATCTAATCACCCTCTCAATTTTTTCTTTTGTTACAAGAGATAATCACCATCTCAATTTGATAAAAAAAAAAAAAAAGCCTCATATATAGTTTCGTCCGTGGGCATACTTGATCAAAATTTTAAAATTGATTTAATTTATAATAATTAAAAATAATAATCATATATAAGTGCATCACATGAATCATGCATTTGAGATTTTTCAAAATATCATACGGACACAAATAATTATTAGCTCTTGGCCTACCTTGTAATTGATGCAATGGAGCAAGAATTAGTGCCTGCCTACTTACAAAATATGGTTTCACACCAACAAGTGTTTCTTTCTCTAACTTTTTACCGTCAAATTTCAATATGCATTTTCCAAGCTAGCACTTCTGTAAATTATTTTTAGTAGGGAGATACAAAAAGAATATTCAATTAATCCTTTTAAAAAAAAAAGAATATTCAATTAATTAAATTGGACATGATGATTTAAATGGAGATATAATACATGTATTCTGCAAGGCAAGATATTGGAATGCAATGATAGTGTTCCGGAGTAGTTTTTCGGACCCGGTTCTCGGTCCGTATCCTCGGAGCCGGCTCTTCGCCGACAATCCTGAGTCACCTATACCGACAAGGGCATGCATGGAACGCGTTATCCTTCAAACAGGTTGCGAGGAATGTGTGACCCTAACTGGCTAACTAACTTTCCCGCCTAAACTCGACTATATAAGCAAGTCTCAGGTATGAAATTGAACCAACTCTCATTTCATACTCTTCACCTCATACTCTCACTGACTTGAGCGTCGGAGTGCTTGTAGGTACTCCACCGCCGTTGTGTTACTCCGCCATCGTTATCTGTCGTTTGGTTCAACCTCGAGATCTTAGATCTGAACTGCATCCTTCCACCGGATCGAATATGCTTTGAACAGACCAAACAGATAGTACGGGAGATAAGTGGAGGTTAATGTTGATTTTCTTTTTTTAGACATTAAAATTTTAAGGATAGTACTAAGTCAAAAGCAAAGAAAGTTTTCGAACTCAAAACACGCACACAAAGATACTTTCAAGAGACGAATGAGAGTTCGAACCTTATAACATTGATATGCAAAGATGAATTGTGAAAGATTATTTTTCAAATTTAAATCATTAAAACTCATAAGCTAGTTTGTATAAAGAACGTAGTTAAGGTTTTATTAAATAAGAACTTTTTAGGGTAAAAAAAATAAGAACTTTTTAGATAGATACTTACGTATAAATTTTTTTTGTTATTGAAAGAAAAATAGGATTAAATTATTTTTATATAAGCTATTTTCATAAATTATCCTAGAAAGCTTATTGGAATAAGCTGAAAATAGCTTACAGACATATATAGTGATTTTAAATAAATTTTAACTAATAATAAAGAGTGTGTTAAAAAATATATTGCTAACATTTATTTATTATGAAAAGCAGCTAGTTTTATTTATTAATTTATTTTCATTGTGAATCAATAAAACGTACGGTTTCGATCGAGACAAGCATTACGAAATGGATCAAAAATACTTTTTTCTTTGAGGTACTATGACTTTATATAGATTGTACCCAAAAATTATAACATGATATATATCATTGAATCAATAGGATAGGGTTAGGGTAGCTAAGTGCCAAATCTTGAAAAGATAATCAAACTGCACACAACAAATTAATGAATCTTAGTAGCAAATCATTAATCCTAGGGACCTATATTTATATTCTCAGCAAACTATCCAATAGCCCATTCGGATAAACTTGGTGTGAATGGAGGCTATAGCTCAATAAGTAGAGAATTATATATGCTATGTATCTGTGCGCATGCTTTTTAAGTGTATGAATTGAATTCAATTAGCATGTATATAGCTTATTAGGGGCTGCGATGATGGGATTAATTTAGATAGATATTCAAGCCGCGCAATCTTTCCAAATATCATGTGCCTCCCCACTTAAGGCCTATGATCTACTTGCAAGTTTTGCTTTTCTATCTCTCTTTTTTCAGTGCAACTAGCTCTCTCTCTCTCTCTCATTCATTCAATAATGCATGTTAACATCCCCTAGATTCGTGAATGTTGTTGCATACCAATTAATTCAGCAATCATAGCCAAAACATTCCCTTGTAGGTACAATTAATTGATTTTGATTTTGGTGGAGTAGGACGATCCAAATCACCTCACCCTTCCTTTCAAACAGGAAAAAGGGAGGGAAATTAAATTAAGGAAAGGAAAAATCCAAGGATGAAACATTTTAAGATTTTTTTTATACATAAAAATTTAGGTGAGTTAGGTCCCAATAACTTATTAGGAAGGCCTTCTGCTGAAAGAACGCTTATAGAAGTACTTACATAGATTACTCATCATCAAAGTCCTCACATCGACAATGAGAATCGAACTCACGTTCTTGTGAAATATGAGTCTATTCCTTACCGACTGAACCAAAGTTGTTGGTTGAAACATTTTTAAGATGAAACAAAAAAAATGAGGCACACGCGTGGCGTGGGTTATACTTTCTGAAACCTTGCAGTGTTACCTGGGATTTGCCCCACATTTTCATGAATTCCTTTATATCTGATTCCACATCATGCCCACTTTGATGAATCAATCTCTCTCTCTTTCTACTCTTTTGTGAGTGGCAGAGGCATGCTTGGGATCTGCCGCATGGGCCAACTCAAGGTGTGCTAAACATGTGTAATACACGTTAAAAAGAGGACAAGTATATTAGTAAGGGCACGTGAAGTCGTCTATCTATTGCTCCAACATTACAGGGGAGCAAGTGGCATAAGATATTCGGATATTTCTATCCAGATGTAGTGCTCTACCGTCATGTCTAGTAACCCAATTTAAAAATTTTAGAATGTGTTAAGTAATTTATCTGCAACTTAATTATTAATTCATTGTTAATTAATTATTAGGAATTAAGTAATCCTTAGCAAATTAGATTTGTTATGGGAAGATTATTTTGCTATCATTTCAATAACAATAGAGAATGTTAATATATATATATATATATCTCTGGCTGAAGTACAATTTTTTTTTTGTTCCTGTAAATATATTATTTTTTACTTTTAGTTTTAGTAATTCTTTTTGTTTATGATTATTGTAATATTTAAACCTTACATTTTTTGGTCCCTTCCATTAGTCTCAGTTACAAGAGCGTTATATAATTTCATCTAGTACTAGTATTGCCATGTAAGAATTTTTATATACATCATGATGTTGTCACATGTCAACGCCTAGTGGAATTACTTAAGGGTATGTTTGAAATGCAGGAATAATGAGGAGGGAGGGAAGCTAGATGGACGGAAAAACTAATTGTATGTGTTACATCTACAGTTTAGTTTAGTTTTTTCAGGGAAATAAATAATGAAAAAGAGGTGGACCTATATGAAGGAGGAAAGGTGATATAATGAAGTAAAAGACTACTTTACTCTTGTTTTTGCATATTTCTTTTTTGTTGTTATAGACATTATTTGTGTTATTTTATATATATATATATATATATATATATATATATATATATATATATATATATATTCACTTTCTATATAAATATACAACTAAGCAAGAGAAAAGAAAAAAAAATCTTTCATTCCTTTCATTTTCTCTCTTAGCAAATAATTTAAAAAAAAATTATCTCATTTTTCATTGCTTTTTTTTTTCTCCCTTTCATTTCTTTCACTTTCTTCCCTAAATCAAATATACCATAAGTGTTTTTATAACAAAAGGACAAAAAAAAAAAACAAAAGGTTAAGATATTATAAATAAGGTCATAAACAAAAAATATAGGAACTAAAAGTAAAAATTGATATATTTATAAGGATAAAAAAAGAGAAAATATGTCATGCATCGGCTGTATAAAGCAGTTTTACACCGTCATCCAATTAAAAACCATCATATATGATAAGTTTGTTGACTTTTACGATAACTTCCTTAAAAATCATATTAACAACGATTTGTGATCGATTGACATAGTGTAAAACTGTTTTACACTGTCAGTGTATAATCATCAAACTCTAAAAAAATGTATTTAATTAAAATTATATTATTTTATACATTAACCACTAAATCGCAAATCACTCAAATTTGAAAATATTAATTACTTTTAACCATTTCCTTTCTAATAAAAGCGGCCCCCTTAAAATATCACAAGAATCACTCACAATTCACTTTATTAATTGCATGTGTTGAAGAAAACTCAACGCACTGCACGATATATCACCATCCTTTTCCTCCTCAACTTTACAAGTATGATATGCCTAGTGCACCAAGTTGATTAACCTCCAACGATCAAAAACTCCTTTTTGTCTTGTCCTCTTTCAATGTATTAATAGCTAAATTAACTTGGAAACCTACTAAATTATTTTTTGAAGTAGAACTCATAATTATAAATCTTCCATGATAACGACGGACCAAATTGAATCTTTTTCATTAATGCTGTTTTTAAAACACCTAATTATTATCTGTCTACTTGCAAGTTCAGTTTGTATCCTCCAATTTCTTTTTGTTGTTGTCTTCTAATATAATCTTGTCTCTTAATTATGTAATTAGAGGTTTCATACAAGTCTGTGTGTATGAAAAAATATTTGTTAAAAAAGTTAACTCATTAAATAAATTTTAGTATTTTGAGAAATTAATCTTTAACTAACCAAAAGATACTTGAGTTTAAAAAAAAAAAAAAAGTACACTCACGGGTGGATTAATAATGATATCAAGTCCTCACAAAGCTGTTTCTCTTACTATCATCATTAATTGATTAATAATAACTTCCATCACCTAGATAATGTAAATAATGTGAGTTACACATAGATCATAGAAAAGTGTAATACTGGTCATGCAATCAGCTTTGGTTGGCCCCGTCATTTGCATTATTAAAGAAAGTGGGTGTTCTTTAGCCATTACATACATAAATTACTAGATCTCCACGAAACCTATCATAACGATGTAACCCCTTAAAAAAAGATTGCTTTCATTATTTTCACCCCCCAAGGATTATTGACCATTCTTCTTCATATTTGCGAGCTTTTATGTGAAGTATGTGTAAATTGGAGGTGCGTGCCAAACGAATTGACTCAATTGGACGTGCGTGCCAAACGTCACTCAATTGGACGTGCGTGTGTTATAGTAGTGCTACAAGAAAAGACCCATGTAAAAGCCTATATATATTGCGTATCGTATTTATGTGATGGGAATTTAAAAGATAGATATACTATGATCGAATTAAAGATTGATTTACTTACTATGATTGAACTAGCAAGTAGGTTCTATGAATTTATCATGAAGAAAAAACATGGGAAGAATCCACTTGCCACAATCATGAAGGATACGGTTTGGACTTTGAATGATTCAATTTCCACTAGAAAATTATCCCATTGCTCTAAAAAGAATTTATTATCTATCTATTTAAAGCCATAATGTTAACCGGTATGTTTAAGTAATTTTAGGTTATTATATTGGAAATCACAAATTTTCGTGGATCTTACTTTTAAATCAAGAGAGAATCATTAAATGAGAATCCAAACTTACCAAAATTGATGTTTTTCAATAAATTCCAATCGATCATAGAGAGAGTATTAAAAATAGAGTGTTAGAAAGAGTATCGCTGTAACACTCTAAGGGTATTACGTAACTACGCTTAATATTTCTAAAGATACAAAAATTAAAAACATTTACACAACAATCTCATGCGGAAGCTAGCATATAAACATGTAAATTACAACTTGATTTAATAATTACAACTTATTTCTTGTAACATTTACATCATACAACATATAAGAAAATTACATATAAATATAAAATAACTAAGCTACATCTTCCATGACGAGGCTCCATGCTCCAACGACACGTGCCATCACCTGTTTCCTGAAAGGAGGGAACTTAAAGGGATGAGACATAAGGTCTCAGTGAGTGCTCTAAGACTCTACGGCTGGGTTAAACCCTTCTACCCGAACAATTCATTTATTAATCTTTATGGATTTACCCTCTCTGAGCCTCTATCAAACTCTATTATTTCTATAGTTGGTCTATATCCATCGATCATAAACACTTTCCTCTAACACATCTCTCGTGCTCACTCTACTACGCTGGTTCACCATCATCGGTATCTTAGTATTTATTCTTTAACTAGCAAGTTACTTCCATTACTCCCTCTCATGTTAACTTCACTTTCCATGCTCGTATTCTACTATCTAACACTTTCTTTGCATCAGTCTATTTCTTAATAGCAAAATACATCATGACCTATACTTACATAGTGTCTTTCTAGGTACATCTCTCTCTATGCCCATAAAGAGTCACATCCTATCCCATTCCATTACAAGTCTAGATACATATACATTCACAACATATTACGATTATGAATAGAATCATTCACACATCACATAAGCACAACACAAGGTATACATGGCATCCACTTCATAAACCACACAAGTCAGAGAAAACTTACAATAATGCACGTATGCAATGCGATGTTCCATTCTCTTCTCTCATATGCATGTGGTACCAGTAAAACACTCTTGTGAAAGTAGCTTGAGAGTACGTGCGAGTCGACGAATAGCCACATCATGGGCATCCGACACTAACAGTCTCAACCAGGATGATACCCCTAGCGGCTCGTCAGGGTTACCCAGTCTTACAAGGATACTCTAACCCATGGGATCAACATGAGTTTAAAGGAGATTCCAAACCAGATAACACCCCCAAGGTCAGAACTCATCGAGTTCTTCACGACCTCCCCAGTTAGGTTCATAAACAACTTTCGAAAACACATATATATCATGTTATGATGCATGATTCACATAGATGTTCATGGCTTCATTAAACCTCACATCAAACATAGTGAGCCCATTCTCGCCCCACATGGGCTAGGTCACTCATGGTCAAAATATCACCTCTTAACTCAAAGTCAAAGACACTTAATACTCATACATCACAATTCACACTTTAGGGATAATGTAAAGCATTCAATGATTGCACAACACTCACAAATCACCATTCAAGTTATAACATCAACACACATGTATTCAATATCATTATTCAATCAAGTCAAGTACCTGAAATACATCTTAACCCTATGTCATACATCAATTATAGCATCTATCTGCTTTGTATTATGATTGATATAACATCCATTAAGTTTTGAGTATTACTTTTATCATTTTATGTTGCGCGTCTATGACCTTTGTGCAGTATAAACATTATATCTAGAGTTATACTAATCATATCAAGTTTAATTTTATCTTGTTTTAAAGATAAGACAATTATCTACAACTTCTATGTTTTCCTAAAAATCTAGTTTTATAATCTTATATGCTTAAAATTAAGAACAACACCAACTTATTGCAGAATCCTGACAGCTTGACCTTTTCTCACTAATTCGTTGATATCTAGAGTTATAGAATTTAGATTACCGTGAAACCAAATCCATTAGTTAGCTAACATCTAGGGCTACATTTCTTATGAAGACACCTAAGCCTAATTCGGTTATCTTTATAACTTGTTTTTCACATTAAAATCACGTTCATGGTTACTATATTCACATCTCTTGATTTCCATATCATTCTTCTAAACTATGATAAGATATCTAGTTCCTGAGATAGGTTAAGATACTTAAATATCTACAATTCGAATATAATCAATTTATCATCCCATTAAAGAAAACATAATGCTTTGGGGTATTCACAACCCGTCCAATTAAAATATAAAAGCGAAGGGTAGGGGAAAACACTCACTTGGGAAGCACGAAGATGATCTATGACCGACCCGGGAGAGCTTGGTGGGGTTGTCCATCATGACCACCAACACAACTCTTACTATGGCTAAAACTTGGGTGTGAGAAAAACACAATCCCAAGCCACCTATATGCCCCTAGTTTGGAAACTCTAAGGGGAAGATAAAAATATTAACTATAAGGGGCTCCGCGCTTAACGCTAAGCTCACTTTATTCTTTGGTGCTCCTAAGGCTTGGTGATCTCCTCTATATATATAGGAAGGAAGGGATTTATGAAATTGATTTGCCCAATGTGGGACTTAAAGGGTTTTTCATAATCAAGTGACCTACTTCAGAGCCGATTTTCTCTAAGATGGAAGCCGATTTTGGTTTCTAAGGTGTAGGGATAAATTGTAGCTTTTTCAGCAAGCTTTCCAACGACACAAACGACACCTCAAACGGACAAGTACAACTCAAGATATGACGTAGTCTTTCTAGGATTTTCATCATAAAGCTCATCACTAAAACATTTTTCAAGCATTCTAATTATAAGAACTTAATCTAACACTCCTCTAACACCAAATATAATAACTATAACACTAATATAATATAATATAATAAAGATAAAAATAATAATCTAACATCCACACCAATAAGATAACAAATAACAACAATAAAATACACACGACACACGTGCATAGAAAAGTACAAACACTATCACAACATAGGTACATGCTTAGGACAAAACCAATATACAAGTAATAATAACAAGAATTTACAGAAAATATAACAAAAGGGTCCTAATAAGGGTTCTCCTTAAGGTATATTCCTAGTACCCGAAACTTGGGGTGTTACAATCGCTAGCATTTCTCTATTTTTTTTAACATAGTGAGGTAAAGAAAAAAAAATGAACGATGATAGGTTATATGGACACTCGACCCAGTTAAATATAAGGTAACACTAAGATTTTTTTACTAATTAAAATATGAGTTTGATAGTCATGCACTGATAGTATAAAGTAATTTTACACTATTAATCAATAAAAAATAATATTGGTATGACTTTTAAGGTAGTTATTATAAAAGTCAACAAACCTACCATACATGGTGGTTTGTGATTGAATGACGGTATAAAACTGTTTTACACTGTCGGTACATCATGCATTTTCTCTTAAAATATAATTTGTTATATAAAGTTTTGTTGTGAAAAAATGTGAAGAGTAGATTATACTAACTACTCCTGAGGTTTCGTGAAATTACACAAACTCTCCCTACTTTTTTAACATTTGCAGTAACCTTTCTTATCGGAGAGCACGATGTAATGTTTTTCAAACAATTAAGGAGGGTTAGTGTAATGTATAAGGGGTGTCTGTGTACATTTTTTAAAAAGTAAGGGGGATTAGTGTAGGAGTAAATAAAAGCAATGAGAGTTTATGTAATTTCATAAAATGTCAGGAGTATTTAGTTTAATTTACTCAAATGAAAGAAAATTGGATTTTGGGCCAAAATGGAACAGGGGCTTTCAGTCCAATTATTTTTTTACACCTAATGAACTTGTTTTATAAAATTAGTAAAAGAGAATAAGTTTGGGTCAAAATTTAGATGTTGGGCTTGGCCTAATAAGTCTTATAGAAAAAGAGATAACAAACTTAGTTTTTATGGGCTTGGTCCATTTCAAAAAAAAAAAAAAAAAGAGAAAAAATTAAATTTAGGATTTAAAATCTAATGGATTTAAGGTTCAATTAGAGTTAAATAAAAATGAGTAAATCCAACCCTATATTAATAAGTATCATAATAATAATTTAAATTATACACATATACACATTTTTTTTAAAAATTATATACATATACACATTTTTAAAAAAAAAATATAATAAGATTAATCTATGACAAATTTTAGTTACTAAGTTATATAAAGAATTGATTACTTTTATAAATATACTAAGTTAAAATAAGAAAAAGAGAAGGATAAAGAAAACAAATTAAATTAAGAACTGAGGGGTCTAGCTCAGTTGGTTGAGCATAGTGCGTGAGTATTGTAAACTCCCTGGTATTGCCTTCGATTCCTATAGATAAAAAAAATTAAATTAAGAAACTATATATAAAAATGGAAGTGTTTGTATGCTTTATTAATTAATTACATGTATAATAATTCTCTTTGTGCATTGATTTTTTAATTATTTGGTTATGTTTACTATTATTATGAATCTTGCATTATTTCTAAATTTATTTGATATGAGGCAGAGATAAAGCACATCTCTCTTATTACTAAATTAGTGATTGAAAAGCTTTGTTGATTTGTCTAGAGAATAACTAACAAAACTTAGAGTTTAAGTCATGAGTAAGGTTTAGTGATGTGAGAATCATGCTATGAGATAATGTATGTTTGTATATGGGAAGTCACAGTTTGGTACACTGTGGGATGATGACAAAGAGCACTGGAAAAGTATAGAGGGTAAAGGTATTGAGTTATGTACATTCCAATGGTTAGGGTAGCACCCTGTAACGAGAACAGATCACGTAAATCGACTTAATAACCCTAACGTTTACTTAGCATCACCAGGATCTCTTTGGGCTTCCCTGAGCATCTCTAAAAGTTTATGAGAGACTTTCGAGTGAAAATTTTTCTTAATTTTATTCTTATGCTCAGGTCTCCATGTCACCTTCCTTTATATGAGGAGAAAATGTTTAGTTATAATATAGAGAATCTGTTATTAATATGAAAATCTAAGTGCATAATTGAAATGCCTCAATTCTAGTTGTAAGGTATGTTGGGAACAAAGGTTTATATGTTACAATGAGGACTATTCTAAAATATTTACTTTAGTACTCAGTGAATAGTTTAAGAGTAATGACATGGTGTGATCAATTGAAATATGTAATGACTAATTAGGTAGCTACAACAACAAAAGCAAAAAATAAAAAGAGTGTAAATGAAGTTTATGACTATATGGAAAATGTGGAATCAAACACAAAATGTTATCTAGTTTTTTTATAAGTCAAATATTATTAAAAAGATAAGTAGAGCACATGATGTACCCTACTAAGAAACAAAGAGTGTAGACATCACAAAAAAACTTTTACTGCTGCAAAATAACATCCCAAATCACAAAGTTATAGTACCACATAACTGCTAAAATGATTTTAATTTCCATGTTTCTCTCTGCACATTCCTTTCACCACACGTGGTAATAAATGTACTCCAATCATACCCAGCATATGTCTAAAAAGCAAATTGATAATCACATATATCAATGACAATAAAACTAATCTGCATCCAAATTTTTTCTACAAAAAACTATATAGTGTCAATAAACTAACCAATATAAATCATATCCAATGTCAATCAGCTAACCAATGGCATAAATAACTAACTTGTATAGATTCTGATAATATGAATAAGAACCTCCCAAGATGAACATCCTCAAACTTCCAACAAGTATAAGGACTTAAATAATAATCTTAAAATCTCATTTGTTTACGATAAGTGTAAGGAACGAATAATGTGGAGACAGACTCAAATATGCTCAGCAAATGCATGAATAAAAATCAGTAACATAAAAATATATGACCACGATTGGAAATCATTTAAAAGGGAAAAATATGCCTTTTGAATTTTGACTAATTTTCTGATAAAATAAAATTTTATGAAACCAATCACAAAATATTAAAAGAAGGAGGGTTATCCTTTATGTAAAAAACATTTTAGGTGATGCACAAAGACCTAGAACTTAAAAATGAAGCATATTTTGGTCCAACCACTTTGATACTTACATACAATGTAACTATCCAAGAAGTTTTCCAAATTTTCATACCAATGTCATCATGTCAACAATTTTTTTTCCAATTCTACACCATTCCATGTACAAGAAGTATGCGATGGAAGTCCAAAATGCAAGTATATAATGGCTCTTAGCTGCAATTGTAGCATTCTTTCTCAATATATAAGATTGAAGTGCTAAACATATACAATACGAAAATTTTACCAATAATATGTGATTTATCAATAGTTTCATTTTACATCACAAAGGAAGTTTGAAAGAAAACATTCACAAGAGATCAGTCAAATACAACAATCCCAAACAAAGTAGTCAAAATTGAGATCTTACATAAGATTAGAAGCTAGAAAAAATTCTTCAATTGTGCAATTGTATCATCACCAAAAGTAGAAAAAAAAAACCACTTGACCATTAAAGAAGCAACATTGTTCATATGAATATTTAAAAGACAATTTAAATATTAATTAGTGTTAAGTCCTTATTGGGAAAAACCCAAGTCTCACATCGGCTAAAGATAAGGCCAAAATACAATATATAAGTGGGGGAAACCCTCATCTTATGAGCAAGCTTTTAGGATTGAGTTAGGCCCAAACCCACATTCTAATAGTCCTAACAGGCCAACATTGTTCATAGGAATATTCATATTCATAACAATCATGATAGAATAACTTGAATCAAAACCCATGGTGTACAAAGCCTAACTTTGCTAACAGGCTATCTCTCACACTAATATAACCAAATTTTGCATAGCAGACATGTAAGGAAGATATATCATTTGACTAAAAATAAAACTACAATCTAATACCCAGGTATCAAATATGTAATTAAGATAACAAATTTAATATCAAGTTTAGGTAAGGGATATTGACCAAAAATATTAACATATAAAGTCATCAGTACAAAGTTAACATCCATAATAGCTATAACTATCAAGAAGTACACATTTGGCAAAATGCACATGGATTAAAAATCAGAAATAAATTACAAGTGAGAAACAATAAAACCCACAACTCAAATACATTACATAAATCAATAATTTACCTTAAAACATTGGAAGAAAATCTGTTGTTCTCGCTTAGGAATTGCTCCCCATGTAGACCAAGGGTCCTGAAACTACTGCTTAATGATCCATGTGATAGCCTTTGATGTAGTCTCGGATGGAACAAATCTAAATAGAAAAGCAAGTCATGAAAAATTAAAAGATAATGAATTGATTTATAAACATATAATGATAATTATTTAAATTCTAATTAATTCTTATTCTCTATTGGTAGGTCAAATCATATCAAGATCACCAAGTGGGTGGTCTTCTTTGTACGAGTGTGACGTGCTCCACTTCTTGTTGAAAATGGTTATCATTAACTCTGATGGTTGGGGATGGTGTGGCTGTAGTAGCTGTTGGGGATGGTGTGGATGCAATAGCTCAGGATGGTGTGGATACAATAGTTGGGGCTGGGTCAAATGATGGTTGTTCGCCTCTATGTGACAATACTTTAATCTCATAACATTTCTTCCCTTTCACTATCCCTCTCTCCTTATTGCTATTAGGTGGCGGGGGTTGAGGAGGGTCACAACCTCCTGATGACATATCTATATATAGGAAAAAAATATTACCAATAATAAATCAATAAAACTAAACTTATTTAAATTAAAAATAGACAACTAAAGCAATATATAGTACCAATAATAATCACCATGACTAACTAGTAAAATTTCATAACAAAATTATAATTACCAATAATATATCAATGAAACTGAACATATATAAATTAAAAATAGATAACTAAAGGCATATATGATACCAATATTAATCATTACAATTGACTATTACAATTCCATAACAAAATTATAATTTCAATAACATTTATTGAATTTTCCTAATCCTATTCAAAAATGGAGATTTCAAAGTTATCTTTAACTTCCTCCTCTGCAATGTTGGCTTTTACCAAATCATATGCCTCTTCATCCACTTGTTCTTGGATTGATGCTAGAACAAGGATGTCCACTTCTTCAAGATCAGCTTCTAAATCTTTCAACCTAGAAACATCTTCAACTACAATGACCTCATTGACATGTATCATTTCATCGACTTGGTAAGACACATCATCTTCAGCGTCATTGGATTCTATGCAACCTCTTGGCTTCATTTTGATTGCAACACACCAACCATGTTTGTCTGTTTGTGATGCTAGATAGGGACATAATACATTTACCTTATATTATGTGCAATGATAAACAGATCAAATGCATTATATCTTTTATCTGTATGAATATCCATAACACCATATTTAGCATTCACTCTTGTACCTCTACTTGTTGGATCAAACCAATCACAATAAAATAACACTACTTTCTTAGGAGAGCTTGAAGTATTGTACTCTAGCTCATATATGTGTTGAATGACCCCAAAGAAATAATTTTCGCCTATTTCTGTAATGCATTTTACGTGAACCCTATTGTTTATCATTTTTTTGCCCTTGGTCCATGCATGAGTGTGGAATTTGTACCTATTAACAAAGAACATGTGTCATTCTTTAATGCAAGTCATAAGACGGTGCAATAAATCCCTTAGGTGTTGGTTTCTCACATTTAAAGCCTCATTGTAAACCTACAAATATAAGATGACACTATGGGTGTGCAAAAAAATTGGTTCAAACTGAACCGATTTTGAACCAAACTTGAACCGAACTGGTTTGGACTCGAACTGATTATATTAAAATGAACTGAATTGGTTTTCAAAACAAGTTCAGTTCAAACCGAACTATTTTTTTAAACCAATTCGGTTCACTTAATAACTGAATTATTTTTCTTTCTTACTTAGATATGTTTGAAAACCAGTTTGAAACCAATTCGATTCTTAAACCAGTTCAAATCCGATTCAGAACTAGTTCAATTCAAAATCGATTCTTTAAAAATAATTCTGTTCCGAACCAATTTGGTGAAACAATTCACAAATTTGAATTTAAGAATCGAACCTGTTAAAACGGTTCGGTTCGGTTCTATTATTTACCGAACTGATTTTTGCACACCCCTAGATGACGCATTAAAAATTATATTTTTTTAACATATAATGGAAAACAAATAAATGTTAGATGCATACTTGTTCCTTGAACCATGAAGGAAGTTTTGCATGTATACGATCAAAAGCATTTGATGCACTTATTTGTTGGGATTGTAAGAATGAACTATCCAATGATACCATTTGAAGGATCAAGGACAATGCCTACTTATAATAATTATTCTAAAATGCTTACTCAAGGTATGATTTAACTTTGATGCAATTGATCAACAAATGAACATGGGTCGATTTCAACTCTTTAACGGTGAACCAGTGAATCAACTCCTTCCCAGAATGACGACTAGGCTGGTCAAAGACTAATAGAGTTGATGGACTCCTTTCACTTTCAATTCCCATTTTGTTTCTAAAATTTCGCGATGACAACATGAAGTTATTGAAATAATGGAAACAAAAATGAGTTGTCTCATAGTGCAAGTAAAATGCACATATTGATCCTTCAACCTTAGCCTTATTTTTCACTAATCGTTTAGAATCGCCCATGAATCTATAAAATTAAACAACTAAGTGATGATTTATAAGTATAAAACAAATTAAATTTAATTAAAATACAATAATAATTTTATTACCTTTCAAATGGATACATCCGCCTATATTGGACTAGTCCACCAAGTCTTGCTTCATATGTTAGATGAATAGGGAGATAATCCATTGAATTAAAGAATTCCAGGAGGAATATTCTCTCCAATTTGCATAGAATGTTTTATTCCATCTTTACTCAAGTTATCCTCCCTCAACGTTGTAGAGCATAAATCTTTGAATAAATGACTTATTTCAATAAGTGGATTTAAAACATGCCCCGATAATAAACTAAATGCAATAAAAAGTAAACATTCCATAAATATATGACAATCATGGCTTTTCATCCTATGCACCCTTCTCTTTTCGACGACACATCTTGCCAAGTTGGAAGAATAACCATTGAGCATCCTAAGTTCTTTTATCCAATGACAAACTAACTTTATTTGCTATACAACTAAATTGTAATTTGCTTTGCAACTAAAGTGTAATTTGCTTTTGACTTTAACGTCTTCCCACTACGACTTCAACTCCAAGTCTTTTCGCTTACAATTCAAATATATGTCCATCATTGCCTTCTCACTGTCTTTCGTCTTGCCACCTACATTCATCACATTGTTGAATATGTTGTCAATTTTTTTTTCTCAATGTGCATAACATCGAGATCGTGTCTTAACAAATTATCTTTTCAATATGGAAGATTCCAAAAGATACTCTTTTTTGTCCAATTATGCCACTCCCCATATCCATCTATTGTTGGCACTCCATTTTCTATGACTTTGTGCAATTCTTGACTCTATGCCAAACTTGACTAGGTATCAACCTAGTTGGCGAACCATCCATTTCAACTTTCCCCTTTTGAAGGCTTTCTTATTCTTCCTAAATGCATGATCATCTAGTAAAAACCTACGATGTGAGTCAAAGCAAGAATCCCCTCATATTATAATTAAAAGGCCCTTGTATCCTCTATGTAATGCGGACATGCCATTCTACCATAAGTCCCCCAAACAGACAACATGCCTTAAGCAGGGAAATCATTAATAGTCCACATCAAAGTTGTCTTCATCATGAAATTTTGCCTCCTTGAAATATTGTACGTCAAAACAGCACTCTACAATTTCTTCAAATCGTCAATCAAAGGCTCTAAATAAACATCAAAATCAGCCTTCGAATTGTGTGGTTCTGGTATGAGGCAACTCAAAAACATATAAGGTTTAGACATGGACATTTTTGGAGGGATATTGTATGGAGTGACAATTATTAGCCAACAGTAATAACGTGAAGCTGATGCTTGAATATATGGGTTAAATCCATCAGAGCATAAACCAAGATGCACATTGCGTGATTCAACAGCAAACTCTGGATGCACTTGATCAAAGTGCTTCTAGGCTTCGCCATCAGAAGGATAGCGTAACACGCTTGAAGTTCTTCTATTCTCATAATGCCACGTGATTTGTCCTGCAATTTGCATTGATGCAAACATTCTTTGTAATCTTAGAATTATAGGCAAATAGAACATTTATTAGGAACTGGTTTTTTATTACTTGTTCTTGTGTTATTGTCACGATACCTTGACTTATGACAATTTTTGCACTTAGCTAACACTCCATCATTTTTGTCGTATTCATTGTCATAATAAAGCATGCATCCGTCCACACAAAAATCGATCCTTTTAGCCTCCAATCCCAGCTTTGATACTAATTTGTTGGCATCATAATAATTTTTAGGCAAACCACTTTTTATAGGTGTTACGTCCAAAAGCATTTTTGAAATAAACTCTAAGCATTGTTCAGGAACGTTCAAATTGAACTTGCAAGCTAAAAGTTGTACAACTTGCCTGGATGGAAAAATCACTAAACAATGTAAAGATCTCTATAGGAGGTGGGACTAGTTGCATTTGAAAG
The DNA here is from genome assembly GCA_026413185.1 of Pueraria montana var. lobata. Classification (NCBI taxonomy): domain Eukaryota; kingdom Viridiplantae; phylum Streptophyta; class Magnoliopsida; order Fabales; family Fabaceae; genus Pueraria; species Pueraria montana. The sequence continues at coordinate 40,699,264 of CM048649.1, read as the reverse complement.
TTAAGACATAAATATAGAGATCCACCAAAGGATTTAAGCTAATTCATTATGAATCATTACCAGTTTTAATTCCAAGTGAGAACAACTTACTAACAAGAAATCAGCATGTCTCGAGATAGTTTTGTACTTTTAACTTTTCCTAAGCTTAGACATGGTTGCAAACTTGGGAAAGGTTGACTTTAGTTGCCTTTAAAGTGTACTATTACTATATACATTAAACAAAGTGTAAAATGAATTTTGGGTAGTTCTATAGCAAAAGTCAAATTTATAATTATAATAGAGAGATTAAATACTAGTTCACAATTGGAAGAATTTGATATATAACCATTAAAAGGAAATTTCAATAAAGGCAAGATTTTGACACCCAATGAAAAATAGCCTAAATATCATATAAATGACATATAACACTTAATATAGTCATTTTAAACTAAGAAAATAACCAAAACAAAAAAGAAACCATAAGTCTTAGAAAATAAAATCATAAGCCCTAAGTCATAAGTCAGAATAAAAAGAGGTGTAGGCTAGAGTGAACCATCTACTGGGTGGTTTATGGTGAACCACCTTGAATGACCTATTATAGTAGGTCATTTTCACCTGTTAGATATAATTTCGTACTTATTATTTAGTCCCTATAACTTTCAATTCTTTCATTCTTCCTTTCCCTGAAAATTGGGTTTCATCTCCTTCATCTTCTCCTTTTACATTTTTTCAAAAATTTATTCAATTGAAAAATAGCCAACCACCTTACTACTGCATAATCTAATCCAAGAATTAGTATTTTCTCCCATCTTATTCTCAACTATTCCTTCCTACAAAAACCTTAATATTAAGATCTTGTATTGCAAATGACAAAAATCCACCTTTGCCTGCAAATGGGTCTTAAAACTAGATTTATTTCTTGAAACCCTTCAACAACAAGGAGTGGATGAATCACAAAAAACCCGATCCTTCCATTTGGAAACCAAAAGGGTAGGATTTGTTCAATTAAAAGTTGCAGATAGAGGCAATGCAAACACTATTCAACAAAGAACTTAACATTTGGTAAACTCAACAGCCAAATACCCCTTCTAGTCAAATCCCACCTTTGGTAAAAGCCTGGAAAATCCACACAGATACCTAAATAAATTAATCCATCTAACACAGAAAAAATGGACAAAAACCATAAAATATAGAAAAAAAAACTCATTTGTGTTGATAACAAATAAACACCCACGACTATGTGCCTAATGGCTACATAGGAAAGAAATACTAATTATTGTATTAAAAGAATCACAAATTTTTTAAAGTATTATTAATCATCAATCAATCTAAGATGAAGCCGCAAAGGAAAACATGAAAATGCAATACATTAAGCAAAATTCGAGAAAGCCACAAATGAAAATACAAAAATGCATGTTTGTTCTCATCGTCATTTGAAATATTATTGTCATAGTCGGAGCTCACAGAGCGAGCCATTGCTTTGAGCTCCTTGTTGTTCTCTTTAATTCGGTGGTTGGCGACGGTGTCCTCCTCCTCAAAGGTTGAGTTGTTCAAAACTGAGACTTCAAGGGTCTCCCTATTACCTTTTTTTTTTCAAATCAAGCATTTTCACAAAAAGGGTGTATTGTTTGGGGTACAAGACGGAAAGAGAGATAGCGTGACGACAACATCAGTGGCCTGGAACATGAAGGAGGTGAGGGTGGTGCCATTAGTGATCTGGTGGGAGGGAGGCGCTTCAAGGGGAGAGGGACTCGAAGAAAGGAACCTCTAATAACAAATTTTTGCATTTTTGCCCAAATTTAGGATTATATTGTAATTAATATAAATTCCATCTAACAGGTAAATGGTAATCAGATCTGACCTTTCATTAAAAAAATATTATATCTAATGGTCGATTTTAATGGTTTACTGGTGCATCACCCATGAGGTGGTTCACCCTAGCATTCATCATAAAAAGAAAGCAATGATATAGCCAAATAATTAAGTGCACATGGGGTGGGTGAGTGACACTACTTGTGTGAGTACAAAACCTTTGGTTTCGATGAATTAAAACAAAGCAACGGAACAACCAAAAAGCAAAAAAAAAGTAACTATGTAAAGGTAGAAGAATATATAAAAACGTAAAAGTATGTGATGTTTCAAAAGAATGAAAATAGAATAAATAATAAATACAAAAACAACAACACTTGAACACTAAGTAGCACTACAAAGATCATGTGAACATTGTAACAACCCTCAGATCCGGCATCTCAGCTGCTCCACTCCACGACACTTCACATGGTGACACTTCACTCAACTCCTCATTGGTCAGAACCCTCCACCGGTCAGAACCCTCCGTGGGTAGCCCATTTCGAGACATCCGGCCGCTTTCAGGATCATTGACTGTCCCCACAAACCAACACGAGACTTCTCAGCATGCTTTGTCCTCACTCGTACACTTCCCGGGAAACTTCCCAGGAGGTAACCCATCCCATAATTGCTCCAAGCCAAACACGCTTAACTGTGGAGTTCTTAAGTGATGAGCTACCAAAAAGTAGATGCATCTTTTTAGTATAGGTAGTACCAATTAATTCCTTTAAGATATCCTCAACTATACAGTCTCACACCTGTACAGCCTCTGGATCCCTCTCATTTTGGTGTGATTCGCTCGAGGTGTTACAAACACAAAAGAAAATAGCAACAACAACAACACAACAACAACACACTTGTTCATGAGGAGAAAATGTTCTAGAATGATAACAAGAATGATGACGACACTAGCTACGAGAATGGCACAACAAAAAACAAGGAACAAGATAAAAAAAATAATGGCAAAAATGAAGGGCGTGAGAATGAAATATTATATTGTTTGAGAGTGAAAAGGATTCTCAAATGACATAAAAAGAAGTTTACTGAGACATTCTAGATTAGTTGTATGTTATCCTTTCTGGAAAGTCATTTACCAGATCAGTTGTATGAGTAACTAATCTAGAAAGTAACTTTTTATATCATATAAAATATCACTGATCTACAAAGTTTGGTTTAGAATTTAAATTTTTTGAAAATGTGTCAACATTCTTAAACAATTGATCTAAGATGTTCACTCTAATATTACAAAAATGTTACCACCTCACATACTACATTTATTTAATTTCTAGGAACCAATATAAATTGTCGATATAAAGTGTTTTTTGTATTAGTGGAAAAGTAGAAGGATGACAAAGTGAGAGAATCCATACTGTAAACAGAGAATTGTTTAATGAAATAAACATTGACATCAATTGTTAGGGTTTGGATACAAGATGACCACGTGGAGAGATTTTTTTAGGTGGGGAGGTGAAAAGATATTTTAACCCTAATGTAAAAAAAAAGGAAAGAATAAAAATGAAATTATATTAAAATATTACATATAAATAGGGTAAAAATTATAATAAGTTTTTAACTATAAATTTTAACATAACTAAAGAAGCTTGTAGCTTATAAGCTAGTTCAAACACTTTTAATTTAATAAAATATTCTTATAAGTTAGTCAAATAAATTATAAAGTAGTTACTGATAAAAAAAATTATAAAGTAGTTTTGATGTCATGTTAAATACACTCTTAATCTTTTATATCACATTTTATCTCAACACATTCTTCATGATCTAAATTATGATAATTTAAACACAAAGAAATTAAAGAATGTAAAAGGAAGAAAGAAAGGCTCGTGTAAAAACAAAATAACAAAAAATGAAATTTAAGAACTTGTTTTTACTTTAAGAAAATATTTTGTTTTTATTTCTTATTTCTTCTTTTAATTTCAAAATATCAGAGAGTCGACATAAGGGTTAAGCTATTAAAGTTCAAGTTTTAGGCTCACCAATAACAAATTAATTTGCTATTAATTTTTATAAAACAAAAAGATCATATATGCTGACAAAAAAGTCCAATATATAGTTCTTTCATTTAAAGTAAAGAAACTTCTCTCAAAATTACTACCTTATTTTTATTTCATTTTGTTTTTCAGATAAAAACAATAAAAACAATAAAAAAAATTATTTCCATTATTTTAATATGAATATTTAATAAAACAATTAAATAAAATAAGGTAAAACAAAAATTTAAAATGAAAAAAAGAATCACATATAATAAGTCTAATTAAGTTACATTGCATGCACAACAATTTCATGGCACGTGTTCATTTTGTTTATGCATTATTATCTCCCTTATATATGCTCCCATGAATGTTATGATCGACATGATTACGCGGGATTAAAATACAAGTAACAAGCACCAGTGATCTTTAAATTTATGTAGAGATGAGAGAGGGAGTAGAGAGAGAATGAGAGTGGAGAAGAGAGGGGGGAGGGAGGAGAGAGAAGAAGTTTGGCAGAATTTGTTCATTCTTCTTTTCCATTTTCCTGAAACTTTCAAAGTGGAGGATCTGTGGAAAATTTTTCAGCGTTGGGGTAGAGTGTGGGGTGTCTATATTGCAAACAGAAGGGACAAGCGAGGCAGCGGGTATCGCTTTGTGAGGTTTCTGGACGTGGAAAACGAATATGTCTTGGAGAAAAGACTAGATCAAATATATATTTGGAGCATTAAAATGAACGTGAATATACCTAAGTATGGAAGGGTGCCAAGAGAGCAACAAGGGGGGTTCGGTGTTAGGAGTAGCACGATCGAGAGAAATCAAAATGTTGTAGGTGGACCACATAACATGTTATCTGATACAGACAAAGGAAAAGAGGTTATAGAGAAACAGTCGTATGCTCAAGCTGTCTAGAGAAGAAATCCGGGCCACAATATGAAATGGAAGAAAAAAAAAAGAGGTAAGGGATGAAGAAAAAGAACAAAAATGGTGGGGCAAGGAGATAAAAGTAAAAGAGGAGAATAAGGATTAGCTACAACAATGTTGGATAAGGAGGCTCACGGACTTGACAATGTTTGATTGACTGCAAGATGTGTTTGTGATTGAAGAGGAAGGAAATGTTAGGTTGAAATATATTGGGGATGATATGGTACTCATAACAAGCATTTCTGAGGCTTTTATTACTGAGAAATCAAGTGAAGAAGAAGAGGGCTTATTCTCAATTTTCCACTCTATCCAGAAATGGGAAGAGGGGATTACTTATGCAAACCGCTTAGTTTGGATTCGGTGTATTGGAGTGCCCATACAAACTTGGGGAGAGGAATGCTTTTTGTCCTTGGTTAGCTATTTTGGTGAATATGTAACATCAAACACGGACACTGCATCCTTGGAAAAGGTTGATGTAGCAAGGCTGTTAGTGAAAATGTCTTCTCTTCAGCAAGTTATGTATTATGAAAAACTGAAGATCAATGGTCATTTGTATGTTATAAGGGCGGTGGAGGAAATTCCTTGTAAAACCCAGAAGTGTGGATGTTGGCAGTGGGGTGAAAGAGATTATTCATCAAGAGAAGACTCGCTCGAAAGTGTTATTGATTTGGATGTTAACTCGTCTGGCTCAGAAAATGAAGTCGAGGATAATATGTTAGATAAGCTTGAGGAAGGTGGCAAAGGAACAGCTGATGATGACAATGGAGGTGGCCGGGTGGAGGAAATGGTAGAATTTTCAAATATGGGTCTTGAGTAGGAAAACAAACAGGCTCTATGGAGGGATGGTAGTCAATATGATTGCTCAATGGATATGGAGGACAATTAGCATAATACCCACATTAGTGATAATGACAAATGGGACCTAGAAGACGAGTGTGATTTACAAGGGGCGTTGGGAGGTGTGGGGGAAGCAAAAAAGGTGAACAATGCAGAGAATAGGCCAAGCAGAGATGGGCCAATACAAGACTCACACGTCATAAGCCACCAGGTAACGTGTGAGCAACGCATTTCACATTAGAGAAATGAGACATCTGATTTGGATTTGGGCTGCTTAATGGCAAATAAAGCCCAAGAGCCAGTGCTTGGAGTAGAATATGCTAGTGAGGATATGCAGGATGAGACAAATAGAAAGCAAGCTGGGCCCATTGCAATGCCTACCCATGAATACTCAACTTGTGGGATGGTGATCTGCCAATCACGAGAGTCTATCAGGAATAAGGATATGTGGCACAAGAAGAATAAGGAAAAGGAATAGAATCAAGGCGAAGGCAATAAAGAGACTTATAGAAATAATTTCGGTAACGTTAATAGATTTTGGCCACTAGTAAAAAAAGGCTCAAAGCGGACCTGTGATAGGTATCTCGATCATGGAAGAAGGGTCAACATCTACTGGGCCTAGTGCAGGCTCTATTTGTAACAAAGGGGTGAAGAAAGGTAAAAGGAAGGAGATCATAATGGAAAAGCTTAAGTTCAGTAATATCTTATCAGATCAGTGTATTCAAAATTGAAATTGTTTGTTATGGATTAGAAATGATGAGTCAGAGGCTAGGAAGATTTGGGAGATGGGAAAGAGGCTTGAAGTGACTTTTGAAGGTGATGAAATTGAGATGGTATAAAAAATAAAAAAAACATGGAGAAAAGAGATCAAATAGGGCTTCTGCAAATTTAAAAGAAGTATTTGGAGGGAAGGAGTGAGGTGAACATATGAAGATGCTATCATATAATGTGAGGGGTTTAGGGGGGAGGTTAAAGGTGAAGTTTGTTAAGAAAATTATACAAAAAGAGGGTGTTCAGTTCATGTGTATTCAAGAATCAAAGAAGGAAATGGTGGATAATAGGTTTTGTTGCTTATTATGGGTGGATATTAACATGGAGTGGGTTACTTCTCCATCTATTGGATTGGCCGGTGGACTTTTGTGCATTTTGGACACAGATTGCTTTCAACTTAGAAACAAATTTGTGTGTGTTGAATATATTAGGCTGGAAGGTGTTTGGAAAGATAATGGGAGAGATGTTGTAATAGTAAATATATATGCTCCATGTGATAGAGCAAGGAGGAGAAGAATTTGGGAAGAACTTAGGGTGAGAAAAGCTAATAGTCATATAGCATGTTGGGGTATTATTGGGGACTTTAATTGTGTTAGGAGGGCGTGTGAGAGGGTTGGTGTTGGTGGGGAAGATGGTGGTGTGGGAGAGAAAGAAGAGTTTAATAATTTTATTTTGGAGATGGAGGTCGATGATATGCCTATGGTGGGAAGGAAGTTTACTTGGTATAGACCAAACGGTAGAGCTAGGAGCCGGATTGATAGAGTGTTGGCATCAAGAGAATGGTATAATAGCTGGCCGGGATGCACATAATATGTTCTTGATAGAAACATTTTGGACCATTGTCCTGTTCTAGTCAAGAATAATATTGTTGATTGGGGACCTAAGCCATTTAAGGTCCTCGATTTTTGGTTCATGGATAAAAGATTCATCAAATATGTAGAAGATGTATGGAAGGATTTGAAATTTGAAGGGTGGGGTGCTTTTGTTCTCAAAGAAAAATTGAAGGCTTTGAAGAAGGGGTTAAAAGCTTGGAATGCGGATCATTTTGGTAAGTTGGAGAGAAGACAAAAGGAGATTGAAAAAGAAATGTGTGATTTGGAGAAAAAAAGAAGATGAGGTAGATCTTGATGAAGGTGAAATTATTAGGAAAAAGGAGTTGCAAGAGGAATTTTGGAAGGTAACTACCTGTAATGAATCTTTGATAAGACAAAAGTCCAGAGTTAAATGGGTGCTTGAAGGAGATAGAAACTTAAGGTTCTTTCATACTTTCGTAAATTGGAAAAGAAGAAAAAACTTGCTAAAGGGGTTGTATATTGATGGTGTTTGGGTGGAGGATGTTAGTAGAGTAAAGGTGGAAGTTGGAAATTATTTTTTAGGAGAGATTTAAGGAAGTTGATGAACTTAGACCCAAATTGGAGGGGGTGAGATTTAAGAAGATCTCATGTGAAGATAACAAAATGCTTGAAGCTCAATTTGAGGAGTTGGAGGTTAGGGAAGCGGTGTGGGAATGTGGAAGCTTAAAAAGTCTGGGTCCCGATGGGTACAACTTCAAGTTTATTAAAGCTTTGTGGAACATTTTAAAAGATGACTTTATGAGATTTTTGCATGAGTACCATATGAATGGTGTTTTCCCTTGGGGCGGAAATTCATCTTTCATTTCTCTCATTCCAAAATTGGTGGATCCTCAAAATTTAGGAGAGTTTAGGCCAATTTCTCTAGTCGGATGCATGTACAAAATATTGGCCAAAATTCTTTCAAAAGATTAAAGAAGGTGTTGGGCAAAGTTTTTGATCAAAGGCAAAGTGCTTTCTTGGACGGAAGGCAATTATTACATAGTGTCTTTGTAGCAAATGAGGTCGTGGAAGAGGCAAAGAGATTGAAGAATAGTTGTTTGATCTTTAAGGTTGACTATGAGAAGGCTTATGATTCGGTAAATTAGGGTTTTTTTGCTATATATGCTTCAAAGGTTGGGGTTTGAAGAAAGGTGGATAAAGTGGATCAAAGGATGCCTGGTCAGTAGTAGGATTTCCGTTTTGGTTAATGGAAGTCCAACTAATGAATTCAAGGTGTCTAAGGGGTTAAGACAAGGCGACCCACTTGCTCTTTTTTTGTTCAACATAAAGGCCGAAAGGTTGTGTGGCATGATGAGGGTAGCAATCAAAAATAATTATTCAAGAGCTATCTTATGGGGATAACTTGATACAAGTCAACATTTTTCAATATGCGGATGATACAATTTTTTTGGGAGAAGCTTCCTTGGCTAATGTGGTGATTATAAAAAGTATCTTAAGATGCTTTGAATTAGTTTCCGATCTTAAGGTTAATTTCTTCAAAAGTATATTTGGCACTTTGGGGGTGGATGAGGATTCTATGGTGAGGTATGCAAATTTGTTGAATTGTAAATTATTATCTTTTTCTTTTGTGTACTTAGGAATTCCTATTGGTGCAAACCCTAGGTTAGTGGAAAATTGGAAACCCGTTATTGAAATTTTTTCTAAAAAGTTGTCGGGTTGGAAGCACAAATGCTTGTCTTTTGCGGGTAGAGTGTGTCTCATTAATTTGGTTTTATCATCTATTCCTTTGTTCTTTTTTTCCTTTTTTAAAGTCCCAAAAAGTGTGGGTAGGGCTATTATTGGTATTCAAAGAAACTTTTTGTGGGGTTGTGAGGAAGGGAAAAAGAAAATTCTTTGGGAAAGGTGGGATAAAATTTGCCATCCAAAATCTCAACGGGGTTTAGGAATTAAAAATATTTTTATTTTTAATGAGGACCCTTTTAGCAAAGTGGAGATGGGAGATGCTACATGAAAAAGGAGATCTATGGAGTGAAGTCTTGGGGTCTAAATATGGTGGCTGGAGGGGTCTTATGAAAGAGGAAATGACATCAAAATCCTCAATACGGTGGAGAGATTTATGTAACACATGTGGTGGCACAAACACAACAAGGTGGTTTGATTCTATGGTGGATTGGAAGGTTGGAATGGGATATAAAATATTTTTTTTTGGGTGACATTTGGATGGGAGAGCAATCATTAGCAAATAGATACTCTAGATTGTTTGCTAATTCTTTACAAAGAGAGGAGAAATTGGTAAGTTGGGAATGTGGGTGGATGAGGGAGTGAAGATGGAATTTTATTTGGAGAAGGGAGTGGTTTGAATGGGAAAATGAAGTAAAAGAAAGGTTTGATAGTAAATTAATGGGGATGCAGATACAATTGAATGTACCGGACTCGTGGGTTTGCAAGCATGACCAGTCAGGATTTTTTTTCTGTGAGATCTACTTATGAAGCTAGATATCGCCAGAGGTGGGGAAATTCACAAGAGGAGGTTTTTGTCCAGCTGTGGTCTATTAAAGTCCCTCCAAAGATTAATACCTTCTTGTGGAGGCTTATGAGAAACAAATTGCCATCCGGGGAAAACCTTAGAAGAAGGAACTTGGTAATTACAGGGTATGATTTCAAATGCCCATTCTGTAATTTGATTGAGGAGTCAGTCATGCATACTCTTTTTTGGTGCGATAAGGCAGTAGACATTTGGAACTCTTGTTATACATGGCTGAATGTTAAACCAACTTTGCCCGCAGTTGTGAAATCACATTTCTGGCAACACTGTGTTCTATATGGGAGTCAAAAAGCAAACCGTAGGTGGAGATATATATGGTGTGGCATTGTCTGGATCTTGTGGAACAACAAAAACAACTTTGTCTTTAGAGGAAAATTGTTTCATAAGCAAGACATTTTACATGAGGTTATGTATCAGACGTGGACCTGGTTAAGGAACTTTGACCCATCTTTTCATTACACTTTTGTACAGTGGTGCTCAAACTCGGGAGAATGCATTTTGGGATAAATTATGGCCTTGGTTTTTTAAGTATTTGTCTTTGGTTGGTGTTGGGTAAAGTGTCTGCATGAAGGTTTTCTCGGTTAATGAATATGAGTGGCATGGCCATAACTTATTTTCAGTTTGTATGTCAAAAGGAAGACAGATAGTATGTTGATGATCATGTGGTGCGGCATTTTTTGGGATTGGAGTTTGGATGTTTGTATGACGAAGTTTGGCGTGCGTAAGCCAAACTCTTTACACATGGTGCAAAACCTTTTTACAGCCTTCGGATTTAACAGTAAAAAATCTAACAGTGAAAAACAAGTAATATTGATTAAAAACATGACAGTAATTAAATTAAAATCTAATTAAAAATATTTTATAAAGCATAATCATAAAACATAACAAATCATTTACAAAACATGCATAACAAATCATTTACAAAACATGATTTTTTTTTTGACAAAACAAAACATGATCTTTTAGTAAATAAAAAACTTGATTTTTTTTTATCAATTAAGGAACATAATATGTCTCTATAAGGAACATATGATTTTTTTTCTTTTTTGTGAATTAGGGAATGTTATCTATCTCTTATTATTATTATTATTATTATTATTATTATTATTATTATAAGTAGAGTTGGGTACTAAGATACTTGTTCCTATGCCCGCACCTGTATTTATTAAAATTTGTAATTAATTACTCTATTCATCGTGAGTAATTTTTGCAAGTACCCACTGGGTACATTAGCTATTGATTGTTACGTTTGTTTCTATTTTTTTCATGTAAATTAATTTTGAACTCTAATTTATTTTTAATGATTTTTTAATGATTTTTTAATTTAGTTATAATAACTTCAATATAATTTTTTTTACCTATATTTAAATCTATATTTCAAATATTTAACTTAATGTTGCATGTTCAAATAAATATTAAACATATAATTTAACAAAATAATTAAACACGTTTGATAACACCAAGAGGTCTAACTCAATTAGTTGAGTAGGGTATGTGAGTTGTTATAAATATCATATACATGTCTTTGATCCCTGCGGATAAAAAAAAAACACATTTGATAATGTATATAAAAATCATAGATCACTTAGGATTATGAAATCTTGTGATGGAATGTTGGTATTTTCATGTTAACTTATAATAATAAGTAGCACAGTTCAATTCTATTCTTAGATTTTTAGATTTTGCGTTAATTTTTTTTCTTTTTTTTTAAATCAAAATAACCTTTAAAAAAAAAATTGGCAACCGGTGGGATCGAACTCACAATAGCGGATTCAGCGCTATAAAAAAAAACCGGGTCAGGCAAAGGGACTCATAAAAATGGTTGTTATTCAATTCAATATGATATGTTACTGATGTATTGTTGTGTATGGTACTTCTGGTACCTGTATAAATAAAATTTATTTTACTGATAAAAAAAAAAACAAGTAACAAGCACCAAAAAAAAAATACAAGTAACATGCTTCATATAAATACTTAGATGAGCAGTCAAAAAAAAAAAAAACTTAGATGATGTATCTCGTGATCATTCATATACCTAGAGGGAGACGGAATTTATCTGTCTTTACGAGGACTATATATATTTATGAAAGGTATTTAGATATATTTTCCGTACATGTGATGACAAAAGATATCATGGTTTGAAAGTAATTTTAAAACTTATAAAAAAAAGTAATTTTAAAAGAGAAATATTATTTATAACTTTAATTTGTAGTTTACTTTTTTTATTTCTCTCAATTATATTTCCGAGAATTTATTACACATCTCTCTCTCTCTCTATATCTTTTCATTGTAAGAACTAAGAAGTGTTGTGAAAAAATTAACAGGAATATTAATTATTATTCATGTTTAAATGTATATAATTTTTGACATTAAGATTTTTTTTTCTCATTTCCATTTTTTTTATTGTTTTCATATGGTAAAAGAAAATATCCCACGTTAAGTTAGACGAACCCCATCATAGAAGGTGACTAGAATTTTTTTTATTTTTTTTATTTTTATAGGCAAAAAATAATATGTTAATAACCAGTACCAATACATCAGTAAAACCAGTACTATTTCAACTACCATGGACAATCGATACCAAATCAAGCAAACTGCTGCACATGACAACCATATATAACAGCATCAAACCGTAGCAACATCAAGTCGAGCAAATAAGCACAGCAACATTCTTGTGTGTGAGCATTTGTTTGGTTAAACTTTTTTAGAAGCACTATTAAGAGAAAAAAAAAGAAGAAAAATATGAAATGAATTTTTTCATAAACTAAAATTAATTTATGTAAAAACTAATTTATAAAAACTCTCTCATATAATTTTTCTAAAAGATTATTTTTAAACTATACATAAGCTAATGTTAGCTTATGAAAAAACTCATTTATTTATTTTTCTTCTTTTACAAGTATTTTAAGATAAATTTATCCAAACAAGCTGGACTTCAAAAAATAAATATGTAGAGTACGAATGACAATTGGTAGGGTTTGGGTAGGGTACTATAGTACCCGTCTCCATATCCGCACTATAAAAAAATCTCCGTATCTGGACCCATACCCACACGGGCAATAACTTTAATACCCATGTCCTTCCCCGTTGGATACTTAACTACCCGTACCTGTACCCACCTACACTTTAATTAATTATAAAAAATTTATAAATAAAATATTAATTAAAAATACAATAATAATTAAATTAAAATCTCATTCAAAGATCTTAATATAATAAATAGGAAAAATTGAGAAAAGAAGCAAATAAGGTTTTTTTTTAAAAAAATCAAGGAACATGATCTATCTTTAAGTGAATAAAGATCATGATCTATCTCTATAAGGAATATAATCCTTTTTATTTTGTGAATTAAATACGTGATCTATCTTTTAGCAAATAAAGAATGTGATTTATTTTTATGGATTAGGGACCGTGATTTATCTCTTAGGTATTATTATTATTATGGATCTGGGTAGGGTTGGGTACTAAGATACCCATATCCGTACTCGTAACTGTTAAAATTTGTTAGTAAATATCCGTACCCGAATCCATACCTATTAAGTGGATAATTATCCTATCCATCTTAAATAATTTTTGCAGATACCCATAGGATCGGGTAGAATTGTCATCCCAACTGTAGAGGTTGCATTTCATGTAATCTACAAATGGGCTAGCTGGTGCTTGACTTAATGATAGAAAATAAAGAAATTGGCTAGCTACACTGTACTCATGCTCAACAAAAGATCTATGAAGTGACACACCATGCTTGATCCAAATATGCTCATGCTGACCGAGAGATGAAGGGACCCAATTCCATATTTAGAGAAAGCAATAAGGTAACACAATCTAATGACATATATCTGCACACCTTGAAGAACTTCAAGTGTCTACTCAAGCACTTGTGATTTGTCAGCATGGCTTATTTGTCGAAGATCAAAATTTTGATCTTTGACAGGAAATTAATCTTTCCAAAGCCATACCATGTTTGACAGCAGAAGAATAAGGTCATCCTCATGATCATTATTCCCAGTAAGACAGAGAAACCCGTCAGAAGGTGACTAAGGCCTTGTCTCGATGAACATCTCTAAAAAGTAAAAAATACTTAAGGAAAAGAAATAAGAAGAAAAATAAAATAAAATTCTTATATAAATTAAAATTAAGGGTAAATTTTTTTTTTTGGTTTCTCTGAAATTTCCGAAGTTTGATTTTAGTTTCTTTAAACTTTTTTTTCCACTTTTTCTTCCCTCTAATTAAATGTTATCATACTTGGATTGGTCATCAACTTGGTCGGAGTACTGGGTCACTGAGTCACTGGTCGACTCAGTGAGTCACTAGTTGACTCGCATGACCCGGTCTATATTAAAAAAATTCTAATAATTTCATAACATGTAAACTTGTACAATTTTTTTTATGTGCAGAAAAGATAGCTTATAAATTTATACCCTTAAAGATTTAAAGTTTAACAAAATTCAACATATTTAGAAGCATGGTTATGAACGTGTTTAAGAATCTTGAGCAACATATATATATATATATATATATATATATATATATATATATATATATATTCAGAATTCAACATACACAACCTTAAGTTATAAGTTAAAATATATCATTATCATCTATTTATTTAAACTATCATTGTTGTACACCGACAGACATAATCTAATATATATATATATATATATATATATATATATATATATATTATTTAGACAATACAATTTTTTCATTCATCCCATTATTGCTCTGATAAAAAATAATCAATTTTCAAACCAGTAAGTATATTGGATGAGATAAAATAAATACAAGTTTTACTTGTACATGACAATATAAGCCAAGGAGAAAAAGCCAAATTGGAAGTGATAATAACTTTATAATCTCAAATCCTAAGATGCGATTATGCTTGGTAAAAAAAAGTAAGCAAATTTATAAATAACATAAGTGTAAGATATAAATAGAATTTTCTCATATGAGTGTTGTTGTTCTCCTGTAAAAAAAAAAAAAAAACCAAAACTGCATGATTCACTGAGTCAACCGGGTCGCCGAGTCATCGGTTCAATCTCTAAACCTGCCAAGTCAAATAGGGTCACACCGGGTCGACCCGGACGGGTCTTATAACATTGCTCTAATTTTAAAATGCATTGCATTTGATCCTCAAAGTAATTTATATATCGCTTTATAAAGGAACAAAAAGCGATTTAGATAACGCTTAAAGTTTGAGAGACAAAACTGACAAAATTTTAGTAAAACTGAACTTTAAAAGCTTTAGAGGGACAAAAAAACATATTTTATCTTTAAAATTAATTAATTTATAAGTTAAAATCAGCTTTTACATAAACTAAAATGAGTTTTAGAGGATAATAAAGTGCGGGGATTTGGCTCCTCTAAAGTGAAGGGTTGCACTTTAGAGGATAATAAAATGTAATAATAATCGTTAATTAAAAAATCAATTATTGATATTATAATTAATTTTAGATTTTGTTACATATATATTGTACTTTATCACATATCTCACGATTGATTTTCGAATTTATTGTTATTATTGCACTTCTATTCTATTCTATTACTCTTAATAAAAGAAGGTTTTGGTTGGGACACATATCACCATGTGGCGAAAAATTTCCCTTCAAAACTTCTCTTTCTTTCTAACTTTTCTCTCTCTTTCTTTTCAATTTTTTTTTCTTTTTATCTTTTTTCCTCTTTCATATTTATACTTATAAGACAAAAAATCTTTATTTTTCTATTAGCCAAAAATCTCTATTATTATTATTATTATTATTATTATTATGTTTATAATTTATCATATTATTATAATATTATATTACTACTTTATGTCCTTTATCTATCTATCTATCTATTTCTATTATCTATTACTCTTAATAAAAGAAGGTTTTGATTGGGATACATGTCACTATATGGTGAAAAATTTTTCTTCCAAAACTTTTCTTTCTTTCTAACTTTTCTCTCTCTTCCTTTTCAATTTTTTTTTCTTTTTGTCTTTTTTCCTCTTTCATATTTATACTTATAAGACAAAAAATCTTTATTATTTTATTAGCCAAAAATCTCTATTATTATTATTATTATTATTATTATTATTATTATTATTATAATTTATCATATTATTATAATATTATATTACTGCTTTAAGTCCTTTATTTATAAAAGAATTATATTCAACAATTTATATTAGCATGTATAATCATAAAATTAAAAAATTATTATGATTTTATTGAAATTATATTTAATTTATTTTAGAATATTTAATATAATAGTTTTGCAATGTCTGCTATAGTAGATCACGATTCACGTTGACGTCTTGGTGCATTTAATGCATGAAATGATCGAAGCAGAAAAATTTCAATATACCCCTGGAGAGTATTTTTCATTGAGATCATGGATTGACGACACTATAACATAATTGGCTTAATTGTAGATTTTACCATCCAACTTTCATAATTTTGTATATTTTACTATCCAAGTTTTTTTTTTGCAAATTTTACCACTCAACTTTCATAATTTTGCGAATTTTACCACCAAAGTTTTTTTTTTACGAATTTTACCACCCAACTTTCATCATTTTGCAAATTTTATCACCTAAGTTTTCAATTTTTGCGTATTTTACCATCCTAATGTTTCATAATTTTTTTTTGAATTCTTTAACTTTTTTTTGGTAAAATATCATAGTGGTAAAATGTGCAAAAATTGAAAACTTGGATGATAAATTTTGCAAAATTAAAACTTGGATGGTAAAATTTGCAAAATTATAAAAGTTGGATGGTAAAATTTACAATTAAGCCAACATAATTAGATTGTCTGACTAAAAAAAAAGATAGAAGTCAACTTCTTTGCTTGTGCACATCCAACATTTTCGAAAAATATGTTGTATAAACATGGTAAAAACTAAGAAAGTGAGGTTGTCGTTCTACATAAAAAGAAGATATATTCACACTGCAAATGCCACACCGAAAATTAGGGTTGGCAAAACGGACCAGCCCGGCCCGTTTAGGCCCGGCCCGCCTGTGGCCCGCCGAAAACGGGCCGGGCCGGGCTGGCCCGCCTAGCTGCGGCGGGCTGCTGGTCCTGGCCCGCCCCGCCTTAGAGCGGGCTGGCCCGCCAGTTTTTTTTTTTTTTTTTTTTAAATTATTGTAAATAAGATATAAATAAAATGATCTTGTATCACTTGTATCATAAGAGGACAATAGAGAGTATTTGTGTTGCTGTGAAGTGTGAACACAATTAAAAATAATTGTAATATTGTTTCATTTTCTTCAATAAATCACAAACTAATAGTCTTTTAACACCACAAGTTCAATATCATCATGAATAACATCTTAAAAATGCTTACCACAAACTAATAGTCTTTTAAAAATACATCACAAAATATTAATAGTCCCTAATAACTTATATTATTATATATATATTAATTTAAAAAAAAAAAAAGGGCTGGCGGGCCGGCCCGCCCCGCCTCTGGCCCGGCCCGCCCCGCCTCTGGCCCGGCCCGCCCCGCCTCTGGCCCGGCGGGTTGGCGGGTCAGGCGGGCCGGGCCTAAGCGGGCCAGCGGGCCAAAAATCCCAACCTGCCCCGCCTATTTTGTAGTGGGCTGGCAGGCCGGCCCGCCGGGCCCGGCCCGCTTTGCCATCCCTACCGAAAATAGACTATCAAGTCTTGTGTACTTTTCTTAACAGAAGATGTACAAAACGCCTTCAATCACTTTAGCATTGGTTCACGTAAGTCAAAAACTACATCGACTCTATTCTATCTATCTATTATTATTACTCTTAATAAAAGAAAGTTTTGGTTGAAACACATGTCACCATACAGTGAAAAATTATCCCTCCAAAACTTCTCTTCCTTTCTAGCTTTTTTCTCTCTTCCTTTTCATTTTTTTTTTCCTTTTTATCTTTTTTCCTCTTTTATATTTATACTTATAAGACAAAAAATCTTTATTATTCTATTAGCCACAAATCTCTATTATTATTATTATTATTATTATTATTATTATTATTATTATGTATAACCATAAAATTAAAAAATTATTATGGTTTTGCTGAAATTATATTTAATTTATTTTAAAATATTTAATATAATAATATGCTCTATTATCCTAAAACATGTTATTATTATATTAATTGAATGATAAATTTATATAATTACTTATTACTTATTAAAATTAATTATAATTTAATTAACTAAATATATTTTTACTTTAAATCTCTATAAAATTATTTTACTTAAAAATCGTATAAAATAAATTTAAATAATTTCATAAATAAAATTTTTTGTTGATTAATATTTATATTATAAGGCTGAGTTTTTATACTAAAAATTAATTTAAATATAATTAAAGTTTTATATAAATTAGACTCTACGTTTAGAATTAATTTATTAAATATATTTTTATTATAAAATAATTTTAAATTACTTTACTAATAATATCATAATTTAAATTATTTTTAATTTTATGGTAGAAATCACAAATATCATTTGGGAGACAATTCTGCTCGAGACCATTATGGCGACAAAGCTCTCTCTTCGAGTATTTCACACAAGTGCATACCAAAGACTCAATAATATTATAAGTTAAAATAGTTTTTATTTTTTTTAAGGTAGAAACCACAAAAAAATCTATGGGGAAAGTGTAACAACACATCACTTCCATGGGTATGAGAGGAGTGAACCAATCTATGGTCAAATGGCACATGGAGTGAACCAATTTAATCATCCATTATGAAATAAGAGAATAATTTAGATTTTAAAAGATTGATGTGGAAATAAAACACCAACCCTCTACCCCATTAAAGAGAAAGTTGTGCATGACGCTTGTCTTATGAATCTTATCAATAAATTAACCCCCCCTTTGATATCTTGATGTAAAAGGGACATTACACATTGAAAATCATCCGTATTCCACATTATATGGTTCTCAATTGGGTTCGTGGTTCAAATTTATGGCTCGTGTGGTCTACACTAGATAGGTTAGGCTAGGTAGATATACCCCCCCAAAAAAACAGAGAATCCGTGCTTGGGCAGCTACAAGATAAAAAAATATGAAAGCAAGAGGGAATGAATGAGAATATGTTAAAAAGAAAAAAAAAAAGGGTTCAATAGTGGAAGAAAAGAGGGGGAAACGGCTCTAATTATGCATCTATAATTAATTATATACAAGTTGATAATAGGAAATACATTAATTTGCGCACTTAGCATCAAGAAGCAAAATACTCCCCAAGTCTTCCCATGTTGACAAAGTAGACCCCACTGGACCCATTATGAATACTTTTTATCCCCAGTGCTCTCCCAAAAGAAAAGATAAATTAATTAATTAATTTTATGGACAGAAATCGGAATCTGATTGATAAATTCTACCTTTAATCATTCTTCCCTTATTCAGCTTACTTCCATACTAATACAAATGTGAAAGAAAAAAAAAAGAAGAAAAAGGGTGGAAGGGTGGAATAGTATACACCTTGGCCGGTGTAGCATCTTATTTCCCCTGCCTTATTCGAATTTCGCCGACGGAAGGAATGTTGAAAATTAATGTAGTGCTTTAATCAAATAGCACGTAACTAAAGGGGATATAGGAATCGCATATCAATATGAGGAAAAGCATCATTAAGTTCTCCTTTCCATTTTACTAAATTTCAGAACATTAATATATAATAATATAGACGGATCCAGGTATTACTTTGGTGTTGGAAAGATTTTGTATATAAATTGTCACTTTAAGAACCAAATTTTATATTAACCTCACAATGAAAATGCAGTGTTAGACAAGCTTAATCGCCATATATCTTGCTTAAGTAAATCTTCACGTGCTTTTTTTTAATTTATTCTTAATATATATATATATATATATATATATATATATATATATATATATATATATATATATATATATATATATATATATATTGGATCAAGTTACTCCAAAATTAACTTTAGAAGAGTTATCCTTCATTTTCTTTTAATTTTTTTTATACATCATTTTCTTTTAATTTAATAGTTGTAACAAGTAACTCATTTTTTACATATAGATTAAAAGAAAGTGAAGGGTGAGAATATGGGAGGTACTCTTTTGAGAATCCTTGATTACTTATTATGATAAATGAAAACTATAAATCTAGACCATATATGATTGATCAAACACATAAGTTATTTGATTATCACACGGCCACTTAAAAAAAAATATGTGTATTTTTTTTTTAATTTTAACTATTCTAATATAATCTAATGATTTTATATTTATAGTTGTATTTTTTTTTTTTATCTTAACCAAGTGTTTTTTAAATGTGAGGCATGGACTATGTCTTTCTCTTGCATTATAAACTTGACAATTGTTCAACAAAACTTGTCGGGCGTAAAACAGGTCAATAGTCATAGAAATGAGGAATTGATTATATGAGAAAGTGTCTGATCCTTCTTTCTCTAAAACGCCGCGATTAGCTATCTTTGATTTTGTATAATTTCGTACCAAAGTTTTGGTACCTAATATATAGTTAAACTGATTATTTATTTATTTTTTAATTTTGTATTATTACTATTCAATGGATGGCTACACATAGAGAGTAGATAGGGAAAGAGAATATAATGCTTTTGGTTTGGCCTTGGATGGTTCTTAACTATACTCACTGTTTGGCCATATTAACACCTCACAAAGGAAAGACAAAAATCATGGTATGTAGTAAGACATAACGAATCATCATCACCATCATCATCACGAGGAGGAGGTGTGCGAAAAAAAGAAAATCTAATTTCTTATGCGTTCATTTTTCAAAAAGGGGTTTAGACTGTTTAGTACTTTAGTTCCATTACTATTTATATGCAACTGTATTGCTGTAGTGGAAAATGACAAACCAACCACACATGTCAGGGTCTCGAAATTAAAAATTTCCTCTCCGTTAATTTTCAATCAGCATTAATTATGTAGTAATGTGCTATCCTCCTCTTTGCATCTCTCTTCGTCCCACCACAGAAATCTTAGAGAGGTTGAGGAATAACTAAGCAAGATACGAAAATGCATGTAATATCAAATAATAGACGCTGGCTTTAGTTTAAGTTTGTGGTTGCATATTAATAGTGGTCATATCAAATGGTTAGTCCTTATTTATGGCTTATTAATCATTAATACGGCCTAACCATTTCATTTACTTTTTGGCTGGGTGATTTTTTGGGTGATATACCTGTGTATGACTTGCAATGTGAAATTGATTATTGAAAAATTAAATCTAATCCAAACACGTTATACATCTATTGTTCGGTCCAAAATCATCATAGTTCTAGCAAATCTTCACCTAACATGTAGTTAAGTTTTATTATCTTTTTTCATAAATTAAAAACTTGACTACAATGTAGAGATTGGTCAGGAGCATATAATACTTTCTCCTCAAGGAGGCTGAAACCAAATACTTTTTTCTTTGACAACTGACATTAGCTAGGTCAGGCTCTTACATTATGTGTAAAGGGGAATATGGCAGCTTCTAAAACTTCACAAAAAAAGAAAGGGAAGGTCAATGCCTAAAAGTGTTAATTCAGAGAAGGTTAACAAGAAATGCCAAATATGAATAGGGACACAGATCTTGTATGGTTTACATGCATGTGGCATGTCCCATTGTTGAAATGGTGAAAATTAAAGGCCATTATGGTCATTTCACTCTGCAGCCTAAAGCATTCAAATATTCACTGCTTTCCACTTCACATGCCCATGCCACAACAACATAGTATGCACAGTCATGAAAACCATAATATTCAACCGTGGAAATTAACGTAAAATAATAGACAGAGAATATTCAACAGATCGACTTCCCAAAATCTCAAAGGCATGCATGTCACTAAGCATTAAAGAGACCAACTTGTTCATGATATTGTAAGCAGACAGAAACATTATCACCATAAGACGGGGCGGTGCTAGCATTTACCTTTTTTGGTTCCGTAAATCAAATCACAAACTAAGCAACTAATGAGTATAATGGGCATAAGTGCATAACACTATTGCACGTAGTACGAGCACAAGTCCTCACCATTTCACTATAGAGAGCCAAAACACCACCTCTTCTTGTACAAGAAGAAGAAATATTGTTGTTTTTTTATGAAGGAAGCATGGAAACTTCGAAATAAAAGTCGTATTCGTACCATACACATTATCATCATACACATTTTCACTTCACAAGTACATCGATTACACCGAGTTCTATTCTACTTTTGTTCTTTAATTTACTTTTTCAATCGCATACTCGAAAATAATTTGAATCATAATAATTAGTTAATTAATACCAAATTACACACATTCAAATAAGGTCATTAGAGCATCTCCAACACAGGTGATTATCAAGTTACTTAAAGTTAATTAATAATTAGTTAATTAATAATTCAAATCATAATAATTAGTTAATTAATACCAAATTACACACATTCAAATAAGGTCATTAGAGCATCTCCAACACAGGTGCTTATCTAGTTACTTAAAGTTAATTAATAATTAGTTAATTAATAATTCGAATCATAATAATTAGTTAATTAATACCAAATTACACACATTCAAATAAGGTCATTAGAGAATCTCCGATGCAAGTGCTTATCGAGTTGCTTAACAAATTTTTCCATTGGAGCAGATGAAATGACAGTGTGTTGCTTAAGTAAGTTGCTTATATAAGCAATCGTTGCTATTTTAGCATTGGAAAAAAAATTTGTGTAACGTTCTTAAATCTATATGGCCTTGTAGGGCTCACAAATTTATGATAAACAACTCACATAAGCAATCATGCATTGTAGATACTTGTAGAAGCACTAGTAAGGAGAGGAAATTGCGAAATCTCTAATCTTGTAGAAAGGAAAAGAGACCAAGAAGGATATTGGGAGATGTTAAGAAGAATCTTCTAATAAATATCTCTAAAGATTTTATTTTTAACCAAATCAAATGGTGTCGTGTATTTCATATAGCTAACCGCATCTAATAGAATAAGGCTTTTGTTGTTATTGTATAATATTTTATTTTATCATGTTCACAATAATTCCTACTTATTTTTAAAAGAATAGTTTTTTTTTTCTTATTTAAGATTTGTGTATTATGTTTAGTTATATTAGCCATATTGTATCTTATAATATTTAAAATGGGTATATTTCTGTGTTTGTATCATAATATTTGTCATGTGCCATATGCATGCTTTAAATCTTTAATAGTTGAGAAGATTGGTGTAGTCTATAAATTACTGTTTGATTTGTCTGTATGTATGACTCTTCTTTAGGCCACCTGTACATATAAATGGTATCTTTCTTTATATCAATGGAGCATGTTTATCGTGCTAAAGTGCTAGTTATAATATTACTCATTTACCTCTATTAATTTTAGATCAACTTCAGAAATATTTCATGCACCCTTGCTTATCAAGGAAAGCAGATTAAAAGAAAGCAATGATACGATGTAATAAAGGTGATCTAAGTACAAACGTTTGGTTATAGCTACACTCTTCCTCTTTAGAAAAGAGAAAATTGCAAATGAAAAAAAAAAAAAAAAGGTAAACAAGACGGAGATCATAAGCAATGGTTGAGAATTTCTAGTTTTAGGTGAGCATGGTCCTGTTAGAATAATTCCGAGATAAAATAGACGGTGGACCCCACCATCCATGTGAGTCCTAAATAGTACCTTAGTACACACAGTGAACAACATCTTAGTTTTGTGCTATATATAGATAGATGTGTGCTCTTCCACACTACACAACAAGAAGCAAAGTTAAAAGGAACTTCTTAACTTCTCTTACACCTCAATTGTCTCTACTATCACTACCACCAAAACTCTACAAATCTCTCACTTTCTTTAGCCATGCCAGAAAACTGCATAGCACCCAAACCAGAACACAACAACAACACTCACCCTGAGGAAGGACCACCTGATCAGATGACTGAGACTGTCCTTCCCATACAAACAAATGAGCAATCTTTTCCAAAACTGGCTATGTACCCCATAACTTTGAAGGTCATTCCCTTATCATTATTTAGTAGTATATACCATTACATTGGTTTTTAACCGTGCCGAATGATGTCATGTGATCCATGTAGCCGACCTCATCTACTGGAATAAGGCTTTGTTGTTGTTGTTGTAGATACCATTACATTTATTCTAAAACACCACCATATACATATTCATTCATGTGGGGTATTATTATTTACTTTTTTTGTTGTTGTTGTTTATGCTCTGTTTCCATTTGCAGTTTGAGGAATTGGTGTACAAGGTTAAAATAGAGCAGAAGGGTATGTGTTGGGGGAGCACAAAGGGTTCTTCTAGAGAAAAGACCATATTGAAAGGAGTCACAGGCATGGTTTGTCCAGGAGAAATAATGGCTATGTTGGGGCCAAGTGGAAGTGGCAAAACCACACTTCTCACAGCCCTTGGAGGAAGGCTTAGTGGCAAACTATCTGGAAAGGTCACATACAACAACCAGCCCTTTTCAGGTGCCATGAAAAGAAGAACAGGCTTTGTGGCACAGGATGATGTGCTATACCCTCACCTCACTGTCACTGAAACCCTTCTCTTCACTGCACTTCTGAGGCTCCCCAACAGCTTGACCAAGGAAGAGAAAGTTCAGCATGTTGAGGGTGTTATCAGTGAGCTAGGACTGAACAAGTGCAGGGGTAGCATGATTGGAGGACCATTTTTCAGAGGAATATCAGGAGGGGAGAGAAAGAGGGTCAGCATAGGCCAGGAAATGCTCATCAATCCAAGCCTGTTGCTGCTTGATGAACCTACCTCAGGGTTGGACTCTACAACAGCACTAAGGATCCTAACCACAATCAAAAGATTGGCCAGTGGGGGCAGAACTGTTGTCACCACCATTCATCAACCCTCTAGTCGCCTCTATCACATGTTTGATAAAGTGGTCTTGCTCTCTGAAGGATGCCCCATCTATTATGGCCCTGCTGCATCTGCAGTGGACTACTTTTCTTCTGTTGGTTTTTCCACATCCATGATTGTCAATCCTGCTGATTTAATGCTTGATCTTGCCAATGGTAATAATATCATTTCTTTTCAATTTAAGCCACACACTACTTTTTTCTATTTATTATTGATTAAATTATTATTATGGAGTCATGGTCTGGCCTACTTGAATTATTTCTCTACTGTTATTTTCTTTTTTTCACCAAGATTAATTATAATGAGACCCCACTTTCAATTATCTAAGTTTACTGAAATAATGGCTAGCTAGTTTAAACTGAACCATATTTGTGTGTTGTGTGTTATGTACAAAGTCTTGACAATGATGAAAAACTGCAGGGATTGCTCCGGATATCTCCAAGCATGCAACTGAACAAAGTGAGAGCCAGGAGGCAGAAAATAAGTTGGTGAGGGAAGCTTTAGTCTCTGCTTATGACAAGAACATAGCTACTAGGCTGAAAGAAGAGCTATGTAGCTTGGAGGTGAATAACTACAAAGTCATTAAGGATGCTTCCACAAGTAAGTGTTCTAACTTTTTTAGTGAAAAACATTCACAGGCATATCCTTCAAATGTTAATTTGGTTCAATAAGTCTTATAGGTCTGAAATAAAATACATTTGTTGCTAAATTGATGCAGGAAATCACATGAAACCGGAGCAATGGAGAACAAGTTGGTGGCATCAGTTCAAAGTGCTGTTGCAAAGGGGGCTGAGGGAGAGAAGGTTTGAAGCCTTCAACAGGCTGAGAATATTCCAAGTCATAAGTGTCGCTTTCCTTGGTGGACTCCTGTGGTGGCACACCCCAGAATCACATATTGGAGATCGGGTAAGAGTTTCTTCAAGTTCATTAACTTGATCATTATTGACCAGTAAAGAACAGAACATCATCAACTAACTCATAAGTTCTGCTTAGATATCATTGGTCCTTGCTTTGACAGCATTGTTTTCCACTTTCCCTTTTCACATTCATGTAGTATTGTTTTAAAACATGATTTGTGTTATTTTGTCTTCATATTCCACAGATTTTATTTAGGACGGAACTTATATACAGTTTCTTATGTGTTTTTTTAGTGCTCTTCACCAATTAAAATTAGATTTTCACCTTAGTAATTTATGTTGACATTTAATGTAAATCTTTATTACGCTGATTTACAAAATAAAACTCTAATTCTGATTAGAAAACAACACCCAAAATACCTAAACAACTACATATAAGATTTGTGCTTTTATTTATTTATTAAGAGTACTATTTTTTTTTCTTTTTTCTTACCTAAGAGGAATTCGTTGTTAAGAGGAATCTTATACTAATAAATAATATTCTTAAGAATTTGATCTTTAACTAAGTCCAACGCAGATATTAAGAGTTTCTTCAAGTTCATTAACTTGATCATTATTGACCAGTAAAGAACAGAACATCATCAACTAACTCATAAGTTCTGCTTAGATATCATTGGTCCTTGCTTTGACAGCATTGTTTTCCACTTTCCCTTTTCACATTCATGTAGTATTGTTTTAAAACATGATTTGTGTTATTTTGTCTTCATATTCCACAGATTTTATTTAGGACGGAACTTAGATACAGTTTCTTATGTGTTTTTTTAGTGCTCTTCACCAATTAAAATTAGAGTTTCACCTTAGTAATTTATGTTGACATTTAATGTAAATCTTTATTATGCTGATTTACAAAATAAAACTATAATTCTGATTAGAAAACAACACCAAAAATACCTAAACAACTACATATAAGATTTGTGCTTTTATTTATTTATTAAGAGTACTATTTTTTTTTCTTTTTTCTTACCTAAGAGGAATTCGTTGTTAAGAGGAATCTTATACTAATAAATAATATTCTTAAGAATTTGATCTTTAACTAAGTCCAACGCAGATAATTTGGTTTTATAGTAAATAATTTGTTCTTTAACATGGTGCAATCCATATATCCTACCTCACCTAGCAAGATAAGGCTTTTGATGTGAAAGCATTAAAAGGTCTCACTTGGAGTTGTATTTGTATTGCAGATAGCCCTGCTCTTTTTCTTCTCTGTTTTCTGGGGATTCTACCCTCTCTATAATGCTGTTTTCACATTCCCACAAGAGAGAAGAATGCTGATCAAGGAACGTTCATCAGGAATGTACCGTCTTTCCTCCTACTTTCTAGCTAGAACAGTAGGAGACTTGCCAATAGAGCTTGCACTTCCAACAGCATTTGTCATCATAATCTATTGGATGGGAGGGCTCAAGCCTCATCCAGTGACCTTTCTCCTCTCCCTCCTTGTGGTCCTTTACAGTGTCCTTGTCTCTCAAAGCCTTGGCCTAGCATTTGGTGCCATTTTGATGGAGGTCAAACAGGCCACAACTTTGGCTTCTGTGACAACCCTTGTGTTTCTCATTGCTGGAGGCTACTATATACAACAGATTCCACCCTTCATAGAGTGGCTCAAGTACTTGAGCTATAGCTACTACTGTTACAAGCTTCTTCTTGGTGTGCAGTACAATGATGATGATCATTATGAGTGCTCAAAGGGGGTCTTGTGCAAAGTTGGAGAGTTTCCTCCAATTAAATCTATGGGTTTGAATCACTTGTGGGTTGATGTGTCTATTATGGCCATGATGTTGGTAGGTTACAGACTAGTTGCTTATTTGGCACTGCAGAGAGTGAGGTAGAGCCAAGATATGGCTACACATAGCAAGAGAAATTGGAAGAGTTTTGTCCTAATTCAACTTAGTGAGGAATAATACTAGAATATTGTACTTCTAATGGAACTTATGTAATGAAATTTTGATCAACTCTCTCTGAGTTTGATTTCTTTTTAGTTTAATTTTTATGCTCTGTCAGTTTAAAAAATTTTACAATGTCAATCAATAAGAAATTATGATAAATATGACTTTTATCAACTAAGAGGTTCTAGCAGTTAAGTAGTGTACGTGAATTGTTGTAAATTTCCTGATTTTGATTCCTATAAATAAAAAAAAACATGACTTTTATCATATATGATAATTTGTTATTAGATGACTATATATAAACTATTTATTTATTTTGCAATTTTATAAAACACCAACTTCTAAGTTCTACTTTAGAATAAAACTTAGTGCCTGAAGACAAGGGATAAGCCAGAAGATAAGTGGCAAAGATAAGAACATACGCATTTAATCTGCAAGATAGGTCAAGGATTGCGACCAGACGCTAAGGCTCAGTAACTCAACTGTTGATCATTATTAGGCCTTTGAAACCAAATTGTTGTTTCATATTTTCCTGCATAAGTTACACAAAAGGATAATAGTCAGAATATCATTTTCCCCCCAAAAGGCACTAGTGACTTGACAAACAGATATTTCTGATGGAATGAAAACCACCAAATAGTTCGGCTGTATTTTCTGCTCAAAACTGTGTCCTGAGAAAGTTGGAAGTATGAGTATATCTACGAAAATTGAGCCAACCAATCCAAATATGTGGAAATGATATCAAGATTAGGGCCAGATCATTGTTATGATTAAGCATAGTTAATGCACATAATGAAAAGTCAAATGAAAATAATTGGCGATTGAGTCTGAAAGTGGGTGCATGACCAAGTGTTTTAAGAATGTAAATACATAAGCATAGTGCACTTTCCACTCTAATAAAAAGCTCTTTGATCATATTAATGTCCTTTCGCAATATAATTAAAAAAAATAATGTCAAAGATAATTTTTTGATTTGGAATTCATTTTGTCACATTATTTATGCAAGTCCACATGGCGCTTCATTATGCTGCCATGAGGACATATGTCATTTATTAAAAAAATAGTTCACTACCTTGATCCTTTTTAATTGTCGATTTTTTGGAAAAAAGAATTATTTTTATTTATGTCATTTTTAAAGTTCAAGATAACATTAATTATTATCTTGTCAATTATACTCATACTTTTCATCTAATATTTAATTAATTTACACATATGCATTTATTGTGAGTAGAAATGAAAGAGGATAAAATAGGAAACTTTACAATTATTTTATTAGAATCAAGAAAATTTATTGTATGAGTATAAAACTAACAAACTAACAAAATAAAATTTTTAACAAAACCGACAAATTAATATTTGCTGATAAAAAAAAGAAAAAAATTATTATAATTATTAATTTCTACATAAAATTTTTAAAAGATAGATAAAAGGGAACAAAAAGAGTAATTGCTAGCAAATATCATGCGACAGTTTATGCTGGAGTGTTACAAGTCCACGTTGTGCCACTAGAAGCTATCATATGACACAGCATGCAAACTGTCTCCCTCTCCAAAGAAACATCTTTCCAAAAATTACAGAAATATTATATTTAAATGAAAAATATCTCATTAAAAATATTAAACCATAAATACATAATATCAAACATATTATAATATATAAGCAAAATATAATATAATAATATGGAATTAAAATTAGAATAATATTATTTGAGAAATAATACATTTAATAAAATTAAATATTCAAAAAACTTATCTTTTTAATTAAAAAAATGATTAAATAATATAATGTAGTATTGAACAAAAATTATATACTAAGTAAATATATAATGGACAAAACTTACATACAATTCCATAGGTAATGTTTGCATTGTTTTTAATTAGAATTAGAGTTTTACTTTTATAATATGCATAATAAAGATCTGCATTAAAAGACTATGCATATTATCAAGATAAAACTCGTATTTTAATTGAAAAATAGCACAAACAACACTTATAAAATTGTATGTAAGTTTGGTAAAAAAAAACTATATGTAAGTTTTTCTGTTCTTACCAAATTTTGGTAAGTCTTCCGGTGTGGTGGCTCCGCCGGGATCTCCTCCGTGACTGGTGGGGGTATACCTGCAAAGACACTCCGACGCTCAAGTTAGAGGCGCAGAGGTAGGAGACAAGTATCACAATTGAGATTAGAATTTCGTACCTTGATAGGGATGAATTGCTTTGTATTTATAGAAGGTAAATAGATAGATTTGATAGGGTTATTTTCCTATCAAATCTTATCAAATCTCGTTGATTATGATAGAGATAGGTTTATCTTCTATCATTATCTTTTATCTTAATCTTTGCGTATCTTATCTTTTAGTAAGATATACTTTCCGTTATAAACTGCTTTGGTCTGAGTCTATCTTCATTTACTCGGCCGGTTCTGACTCGGTGTCGGGCCGAGTCCGAGTAGTACATATGCCCCCAAGCTCTGAAGTAGGCTGTAAGAGCTTATAAGATGTTTTTACATAGCCGAGCTTCATTATGCCCTGACAACTGATCATGCTAGTCGAGTTGCCGGTATTTTGAGCTCGTGGTTGATTTAAGGATGCTTAAGGTGTTTGGCCGAACTCAAGATGCTCTAAGCGTGACGCTGAGTTGAAAATGCTCTATAGGCTCAAGGCTCAAGGCTGAGCTAGAATCTCGGGTGGCGAGGCTGAGTTGAACATGCTAAAGTTTCGAGATGCAGATGAAGACTCATAAAGTGCGAGGCCGAGTTGAGTATTAGATAATTGAGGCTAAGTTCGTTGAGTTGAAGATACTCTAAGTGGAATTGGCCGAGTGTAAGGTACTTAAGGCTGAGTTGAAGTCACTCAAGGAAGAATTGACTAATGGCATTGGAAATGCTCAAAGCATTTTAAGATGCTCGAGGCTTTTGAGTGATTTCCAATTAATATGCCTTTTGTTCTACCAACTAGTCATAGTGTATTTTCATTGTTCACCACTGAAGGTGATCATGTCCATGTTTGGATTTGATAATTCAAATGTCAGTGACCTACTTCCTTCTTTTGCGTATCGCAAGGTTGGCTGGTATTTGACTCTGGGTCCCTTGAACTATGTGCCATTCGGTAGGTCCCAATCATTAATCGGTCAAGTACCTTCTTGAGGGGCCTTGCCGAGCCTAAGTAGTGCCCATGCCCCCAAAGCTTCGAGTCATGGCAAGAAGGCTGGTATGAGTAGAAGTATCCTGCCTTGGGTTCCTTGAACCAAGTGTTGGTCATTTAATTCGTGTTGGGATGTTTAACAGTCAACCGGAATGCCCTTAGGGTCAGTCTAGGTTGTCGAGTGAAGGTCGGACTCAAATGCCGAGAGGTCATAGCAGAATGCCAAGAGGTTATACCAAAATGCCGAGTGGTCAGTCTGGAATGTCGAGAGTCAGACTGGAATGCCGAGAGGTCAGGCCTGTCTTTTGTATCCCATAAGGGTCCACTCGGTTAATATACTTAACTCGTCTTTTGTATCCGTGAGGGTCTACTCGGTTAACGTACTTAACTCGTCTTTTGTATCCCGTGAGGGTCTACTCGGTTAATGTACTTAACTCGTATTTTTTTATCCCCGTGAGGGTCTACTCGGTTAATGTACTTAACTCGTCTTTTGTATCCCGTGAGGGTCTACTCGGTTAACTTATTTTCGTAACTTAGTCTTAAAGATCTAGTTATCAACATCTTTCAGTCATTCTTCTTTAGAATGCCGAATATTGCTCACTTTGAGTTGAGTGGCTTTTTCTGCCAGGTATCCAATTGGTCTAGTCAGAATGTCGAATCGTCAAACTGAAATGTCGAGTTGGATCGTTTCTCAGCTTGTCGCTGGGTCAAGCTGGAACGCCTAAGTGGTCAACCAAAGGGAAAAGCCAAGAGGTCAGACAGGAACGTTGTGTGGCTCTCAACTTGTCTTCGGATCAAATTGGAATGCCTAAATAGTCAAACCGAAATGTCGAGGGGTCAATTCGGAATACCAAGTTGGCTCACTTCTCAGCTTGTCATTGAATCAAGCTGGAATGCCTAAGTGGTCAAACCGAAATGTCGAGAAGTCAAACTGGAATGCCGAGAGGTCAAACCGGAATGCCGAAGGTCAAACCAGAATGCCGAGAGGTCAAACCGGAATGCCGAAAGGTCAAATCGAATGCCGATGGTCAAACTGGATTGCCGAGAGGCCAAACTGGATGCCGATAGGTCAGACCAGAATGTCGAAGGTCAAACCGGAATGCCGAGAGGTCAAACCGAATGCCGATATGTCAAACTGGATTACCGAGAGGCCAAACTGGATGCCGATAGGTCAGACCAGAATGCCGAGAGGTCAAACCAGAATACCGATAGGTCAAACCGGAATGCTGAGAGGTCAAACCGAATGCCGATAAGTCAAACTGGATTGCCGAGAGGCCAAACTGGATGCCGATAGGTCAGACCAGAATGTCAAAGGTCAAACCAGAATGCCGAGAGGTCAAACCGGAATGCTGAGAGGTCAAACCGAATGCCGATAGGTCAAACTGGATTGCCGAGAGGCCAAACTAGATGCTGATAGGTCAGACCAGAATGTCGAAGGTCAAACCAGAATGCCGAGAGGTCAAACCGGAATGCCGATAGGTCAAACTGGATTGCCGAGAGGCCAAACTGGATGCCGATAGGTCAGACCAGAATGTCGAAGGTCAAACCAGAATGCCAAGAGGTCAAACTGGAATGACGAGAGGTCAAACTGAATGCCGATAGGTCAAACTGGATTGCCGAGAGGTCAAACTGGATGCCGATAGGTCAGACCAGAATGTCGAAGGTCAAACCAGAATGCTGAGAGGTCAAACCGGAATGCCGATAGGTCAAACTGGATTGCCGAGAGGCCAAACTGGATGCCGATAGGTCAGACCAGAATGTCGAAGGTCAAACCAGAATGCCAAGAGGTCAAACCGGAATGCCGAGAGGTCAAACCGAATGCCGATATGTCAAACTGGATTGTCGAGAGGCCAAACTGGATGTCGATAGGTCAGACCAGAATGCCAAGAGGTCAAACCAGAATACCGATAAGTCAAATCGGAATGCCTAGAGGTCAAACTGGAATGCCGAAAGGTCAGACTAGTATGCCGAGAGATCAGTCTGGAATGCCGATAGATCATACCAGAATGCCAAGAGGTCGGACTGGAATGCCGAGAGGTCAGACCAGTATGCCGAGAGGTCAGTCTGGAATGCCGATAGGTCAGACCAAAATGCCGAGAGGTTAGACCAATATGTTGAGAGGTTAGTCTAGAATACCGAGGTCAGACCAGAATGCCGATAGGTCAGTCTGGAATGCTGATAGGTCAGACCAGAATGCCGAGAGGTCAAACTGGAATGCCGAGAGGTCAGACCAGTATGCCGAGAGGTCAGTCTGGAATGCCGAGTGGAGGTCAGACTTGTCTTATCTCGTAAGGGTCTACTTGGTTAATGTACTTAACTCATTTTTGTATCCCATGAGGGTCTACCAGGTTAATGTACTTAACTCCCCATAAGGGTCTACCAGGTTAATGTACTTAACTCATTTTTTGTATCCCATGAGGATCTATCCGGTTAATGTACTTAACTCGTTTTTGTATCCCGTGAGGGTCTACCCGATTAATGCCTATATCTTTTATGATGGCATAAGATTTATAACATGGCATGATATTATATGGTGTAAAGGTATTTTGAACCCAATAAATATCAAAAGTCTGGTGATGTGATGTGCCATATAAAGGTATAGCATGGATGATTCAAGAATTGCCATAAGAAAAAGGTGCAGTACCTTTGAGCGAGACGCTGTTATGCGGTTGTTTAATGTACCATTTAAAGATTACTTAAGCCTTAGCATCTGTAGACTTTTCGTATGGTATAGTGTCGTTTCATACCTAATTTAAAGGTGTTTGTCGTGGCCGAAAGGCATGTCAGGGTGCGATGCTTGCATTCGGGCTTTTATGTCGATCTAGCATAAGTCAAAGAGATAACTATCGAACCTTGATCGTGTAGTGGACTTAGGTTCAGCGGATTTGCTATTAGTATTTCTTGTTTCGAATAAACTGTGAACCAATCCCCGATCGCGAGTCCAAATTTGGAGAATAATTATCACTTCCACGATGCGAATGCAACTCCCTGACAATTTGCAAATTGAACCTAGGGTTCCTGCAACTTTAAAAAGAGACTCGGAAAAGGTATAGTCAAATCCTCCACCAGATATAGTCATCAAGAAAATTAGAATTAGAGAACCAAATTAAATTAAGAATCACTGAACCGTGTTCTTGCAAATCCGAGGTGTAATGGTCTACGAAAACGTATCCAAATCATCCTTTACGCTTAATGGTGGTTCTGGATCGACAAAGTGCCGATTGAATCTCTACCCATCTTGGATTAGATAGCTTGGTATGTGTGGCCAGAAAAAGTTTTACCGGGCCCCACGGTGGGCGCCAAATGTTCTTACCAAATTTTGGTAAGTCTTCCGGTGTGGTGGCTCCGCCGGGATCTCCTCCGTGACTGGTGGGGGTGTACCTGCAAAGACACTTCGACGCTCAAGTTAGAGGCGCAGAGGTAGGAGACAGGTATCATAATTGAGATTAGAATTTCGTACCTTGATAGGGGTGAATTGCTTTGTATTTATAGAAGGTAAATAGATAGATTTGATAGAGTTATTTTCCTATCAAATCTTATCAAATCTCGTTGATTATGATAGAGATAGGTTTATCTTCTATCATTATTTTTTATCTTAATCTTTGCGTATCTTATCTTTTAGTAAGATATACTTTCCGTTATAAATTGCTTTGGTCTGAGTCTATCTTCATTTGGTAAAAAAAAAACTATATGTAAGTTTTTCCATGAATAATATAATGACATTATTTGGGTAATGAAATAACAAATGAACTTAAATATTATAAATCGTTGATTAATTAGGAATAGACTCACAATTTACAAGTTGAAAGAAAATATTTACAAATGCTTAACTTTTTACGAAAAACAAAAATCACATAAATTTATTTATCTTTTAAAATAAAATCAAATAAATTGTTAAAATACAAAAAATATTATTTAAGTAAAACATTAAACTTCTTTGTTAAGGTATAAGAATAATGTTTTTATAATTATCTTTTATTTATATATAGAGAGATATTCTCTATTCTCACTTTTTTTAATCTCATATATATATTCTTTTGCTTAAAACTACTAAGTTGTGTTAAGAAAGTTGGAAGCATGATTAGTCTTTGAAAATTGAGCAAACGAAACCAGGATGTGGAGAAGATGGCAGCATTGGAAGCCTGTAATCATCATCATTATTATTATGATTAAGCTTAGTTAATGCACATGATAAAAAGTCAAACTCAAATAATTAGTGAATAAGTTGAAAAGTGGGTGGATACCCAACATGTTCTAAGAATCTAAGTACAGAAGCGTAGTTTTTTTTTATCAACTGGAAGCATAGTACATTTTCCATTATAAATTACTTTGAAGGATATTTCACTGTATTAATGTCTTTTTACAAACTATTACCAAAAGTTATAGTTTAAAAATTATTTTGTATTTAAGTTAATTTTGTCACATCAGTTCAACTGGCGGCGTTATAGTATGATGATACGTGAACTTGCATTTTATTAATAACTACCACGATATCTGTGCCACCGCACAGGTGATGACTCGATTGTTTTTGCACGTTTTATAGGCAAGTAAATAATGTAATATATATTTAATTTATTAAAGTCATTGTTGTTAAAGGAATTAATGTTTAAAGGAATCAATATTTATGTGGTGAGTATATTGTTTACAAAAGTCTAAACTATATTTTTTGTGGTAAGTAAGAACATAATAATAAGATGAAAACCTTTGGATAGGAGCAAATACGATGCAAATTTGTGTATTAAAAAACATGATACCATGCAAAATAGGAGTAGCCATAGATGAAATTCAAATTTAATATATTACAAATAATAACAAAAAGACAGACATGATAAATTGTTTTATATATAATAATATAATGTTTTTGCACGTTTTATAGGCAAGTAAATAATGTAATATATATTTAATTTATTAAAGTCATTGTTGTTAAATGAATTAATGTTTAAAGGAATCAATATTTATGTGGTGAGTATATTGTTTACAAAAGTCTAAACTATATTTTTTGTGGTCAGTAAGAACATAATAATAAGATGAAAACCTTTGGGTAGGAGCAAATATGATGCAAATTTGTGTATTAAAAAACATGATACCATGCAAAATAGAAGTAGCCATAGATGAAGTTCAAATTTAGTATATTACAAATAATAACAAAAAGACAGACATGATAAATTGTTTTATATATAATAATATAATGTTATATGATAAATTGATTTAATAAAGACATGTGAAGGGATCAAAGTATTTTTTTAATTTAGAAAACAAAATTAAAACCAAAAATAAAATAATTAAAAGACTAAAAGGTACTGTATTTTAATCTTATCCAAATCTATAATTAATTAAAACAAAAAAATGTATATGTGATGATAGTGAACAGGCATGACAATGGGACAAGACGGGAACAGGTATGTCGTTCCCCATCCCCGTCCCCATCCCCACTCCCGTCCCTGTCTCTGATCTTTGTGGGGGATAAAATTTTGTACCCACTTCCGTCCCTGTTCGAGGTTGGGTATATCTGCTCCGTCCCCATCCTTGTCCACTAAAAATAACTACTACTTTAAAACAATATATTTGTAGATATTTTTTGTCTAATATTAAATTTAAAACTAATTTTGATATCATTAAATTGAATAAGCTATAAAAATGTAATGATTCATAACATAAACTCAACTCATTACAATAAAAAAATATCAAGTCTCATAAAAAGATTAAATATATTTTGAGAAAACATAATTAACTATTTAAACTTTTCAAAAATGCAGAAAAAGTAAAAGTATTCAAACAGAGAAAATATATTTGATTATAGTCGCACAATTATTTCTTATTTTATTTAAAATATTTATAAAATGGTATGAGAAATTGATGTTTAAAAATTTAAAAAGGATTTAACTTATGTTAAATTTAAATATTTTTGTAATTTTCAAATGTGAAATAATAAAAGCATTCAATTATTTTATAATTATACTCTAAAAGAAAGATATTAATTTTATTTTATAATACTTATAGTTTATAAACTATAATTAAAAATAAAATAAATTTAATTTATAATATTATTCAGTAAGTAATTATTTTAAACTATTTTTTTTATCAAAAATATATTTAATAAATTAATTCTAATATATATTTAATATATTTATGAAAAAAATTTACATTATTATATAAATATTAAACGATAAAATTTTTGTATATGAAGTTATTAAAAATAGAATCAAAATATTATTTTGTAATAATTATATTAACTAATTAGATTTAAATTATTTTTTAGCATAAAAATTTGAACATCATAATATGAATATTATTCAAGAAAATTATTTATTTATGAAATTATTTAAAATTATTTTATACAATTTATAAGTAAAAATGATTTTATAGGATATCAAAGTACATAAAAATATTGCTGAATCTTTGG
The DNA here is from genome assembly GCA_026413185.1 of Pueraria montana var. lobata. Lineage (NCBI taxonomy): Eukaryota > Viridiplantae > Streptophyta > Magnoliopsida > Fabales > Fabaceae > Pueraria > Pueraria montana. The sequence continues at coordinate 40,662,412 of CM048649.1, read as the reverse complement.
TATGCAATTGTATGAAATACTCAGAGAAAAAGAGTTTTGTCGTCCACGATGATCTTGAGTAGGATTACCTCTCGTGAATGATATTTGTGGTCTATACCATAAAAAAAAAAAAAACTATTTTAATTTATAATATTATTGAGTTTTTAGCATGCACTTGTGTGAAATACTCAAAGAGAGAGCTTTGTCTCCCATAATGGTCTCAAGCATAATTGTGTCTCGTGAATGATATTTACGATTTTTACCATAAAATTAAAACTAATTTAAATTATGATAGTATTGATAAAGTAATTTAAAATTATTTTATAATAAAAATATATTTAATAAATTAATTCTAAACATAGAGTCAATTTTATATAAAACATTAATTAGATTTAAATTAATTTTTAGCATAAAAATCTCAATCTTATAATATAAATATTAGTCAACAAAATTTTTATTTATGAAATTATTTAAATTTATTTTATAAGATTTTTAAGTAAAAATAATTTTATAGAGATTTAAAGTAAAAATAAATTTAGTTAATTAAATTATAATTAATTTTATTAAGTAATAATTAATTATATAAATTTATCATTCAATTAATATAATAATAACATATTTTTATATAATATAATAAAATAAATTAAATACAATTTCAAAAAACCATAATTTATTATTTTTATGATTATACATGCTAATATAAATTATTGAATATATTTTTTTTATAAAAAAGACATAAAACAGTAATATAATATAAATAAATGAGTAGCTATTATAAAAAAAAACTGTGTAAGTATAAAATAATATAAGGAAAAGAAATGAAAAAATAAAATGAGAGAGAGGGAAAAAGTGAAATTGAGTTGGATAGGAGTTGTGTTTTTTAGAAAACATAAGAGAAAAAAATCTAAAAAAAACAAAAGAAAAGTAAATGAAAAAAATGAGAGAGAAAATAAAGGAAAATTGAGCAGTAATTTTTTTCTTAAATTGTGAATTGTTGTATAAAAGACCAAGTTTTCCTATTTGTATAATATAATAATGTATAATTGATATAAATAACTTTTTCTTTTTTATATTTTGTTAACTTTATAGTATTTCTTAATGTAATATAAACTATCTTGTAAATATGACTATGATTCTTATCAATGATAAACAATAAAATAATGTTCAAATAGATTAAACTTATATTTTTTAACTTAAATATGAAGATCAATTATAAAAAAAGTTGATAACATGATTTTATATATCATTTAAAACACTGACATTTAATAGTAAAATAGTAAAATAATCAAAGATATTGTTGAATAGATAAAAATATATATTAATAAATCGTTGTTTCATATTATTTAAAAAATAAAAAATAATAATATAATATTATACAAAAAGAAATATTTAATATAGTACATAAATAATATATAATATTATAACAATAGGATAAATTATAATAATAGAATGGTAGAGATAATAATAATAATAATAATAATAATAATAATAATAATAATAATAATAATAATAATATAGATTTTTGACTAATAGAATGGTAAAGATTTTTTTGTCTTATAAATATAAATATGAAAGAGGAAAAAAGATAAAAGAAAAAATTAAAAAGGAAGAGATTTTTATTAAGAGTAAATGGAGATGATGATGATGATGATGATGAATTCTTCAATTATAAAAATAATAATATATAATAATACATAAATATGGTAAATAATAATAATAATAATAATAATAATAATAATAATAATAATAGAGATTTTTTACTAATAGAATAATAAATATTTTTTGTCTTATAAATATAAATATGAAAGAGGAAAAAGTATAGAAAGAAAAAAAAAATAAAAAAGCAGGAGAGATAAAACTTGATAGAAAGAGAAGTTTTAGAGGAAAAAAAATGAAAGAAAGTTTGACATGTTTCCAGGAAGGACTTTCTTTTATTAATAGTAATAGATTAATAAATTATTATTAAAAAGTAATTTAATTGCTAAGATAGCATGCAACAATAAGTGGTAGAATGATGCTAGTCCAAGCTATATCACGTCCTTAAGGCTGCCTTAGCAAGGCACATTGGATGTAATTAATCCCACTAATAGATGTCATCTTTATAATATAAAATGTCATGACTAAATATACGGAATTTATGAGTTACTACATCTAGAGAATCTCTTAGAGGTGTGAAATTCAATTAATTTAGATATTTTTATTAGTAAAAATTCAAGACAAGTTTGAGGATGTTTACAATAATAATCCACGCACCCTATTCAGTTAGACTCCCTTAGTAATTACTTTGGATTAGTTTATTACATATTGCGTTAAAAAGTGAGTTAATTTAACTCAATTTTTTTTAGTAGTTTGATTTATTACTGGTTGGTAAATTAGGTGAGTTGACTTATCAAATTCAAAAACAAATAAAAATATACAACATTAAAAATAAAAATAAAAAATATAGAAAATGGAAAAAATAAATAATACAAAAAAATTATTGAATAGTGACATAACGTAGTCTAGAGTTTTTTTTTTTTTAGAATTACATCATTGAGATCCAATCTAATATTAGGAAAAACTCAAGTCCCACATTGGCTAGAGATAGTGCCAAGATAGAATATATAACTGTGAGGCAACCCTCACCATGAGTTAGTTTTTGGGATTGAGTTAGGCCCAAACCTACACTCTAAAATGGTATCAAAGCCTACCATAGATCCATTAAAAAGGACCACTCACCATGTTATCCACGCACCAAGCACAAAAGTGCTGGGCGTGAAGGGGTGTATTGAAAAAAATGAGCTAGTTTCTATTAATTTGGATTTATATATAAAAATCAAGTTACTAGAGATAGTGCAAAGATATAATGTATAAGTGTGAGGCAACCCTCATCCTATGAGCTAGTTTCTCCTAACCCCAACACTAGGTTGACCCTAGTAGGTTAGTCTGGGGCTATGATTGTAACACCCTAAGGGGTATTACCCTTAGCTTTATATTTCAATCATCAAATGTGGATAATAAAAAAAACATATATGATATCATTACTCAAGAATTTCAATGTTAAGAGTCATACATCATTCTCAAGTAACCTCATCGTATACATATCAAAGGGCATTTCTCAAATGTACGGGACCCTATACCAAAAGAATAGCTACATAACCAAGTATCTCAAAAGTAATAAGCCAAAAGATATTAATATACATAACAAAACATCTTCATGACAGAGTGTCTTCGTTCTCCATAACCTGCTCAATCTGGAACAAGGAAACTAAACTAATGAGACAATGTCTCAGTGAGTGCTAAACATGCAACAATATACTTATATGACCCATGGACGCATCATAAACATATAGTTTCATTTTAACATTGGCGACAACATAAACATAAACTTAGACATCAACTGTTGCTTGCTTAATATTATTTCTTTCTTTGTCTTTTCCGTCCTATGGCAAGTATTGAGCTCAAACTTCCAAGGAGTGTCCCCCTTGTTCTAATATCCCCCTCCGGTCCGAGGGGCTTTTACCACATCCTTGGGGATGGGAAGTGACGGAACCCTGCCCATCACCCAAAAAGGGGTATCTCAAATCTTATTACAAGCATCTTCCTTATTAAGACATTTCGACGTCATTTAGTATCGAAGGGGTTGTTATCCTCCTTTGTTCAAAAGAAACTCAATTAACATTTAATCATGAGAATTATAGTGCCTTTAGGGAGTGAGATACAATTTAAAAGCAACCTATACACAATTAAGGATGAAAAAGAGAAAAATATAGTGTTTTAGGGATCTCATGCTTAGCCTGGGATGTTCCCATGCTTAGCCTCAAATCCCCTAGAACTAAATCTCCAATCTGTGCTTCTCAGGCTCAAACCAAATCTAAGGCTCAGCCTCAAGTCCCCTGAAGCTAAATACCCAATCTGTGCTTCTCAAGCTCAGTCTAAATCTGAGGCTCAGCCTCAAGTTCCCTGAAGCTAAATACCCAATCTGTACTTCTCAGGCTCAGCCCAAATCTGAGGCTCAGCTTAGAGCTCGATTTTTGGGCAAAAAGTAGGGAGTTGTGATTTTTGCAACTCCTTGGCCATTAATGGCTTCCCAACCAATTCTAACCATCATAAATGACCCATAAATGATCCCTTAAGCAGTAATACACCAATCCAACATCAATTATCTTATAATTCATGGAACCCAAAGAAAAACCCCAAATCTTATCAAGTTAGAATTCAAATCTAACTTTCCCAAATCAAACAATATACTCCATGCCCAAGAGAAGAAAAGGGGAAGGAGATGAAGAGGAAGCACTCACCAGATGATGCCAAAAGTGTGAGAATCCTTTGATCTTTCTCCTTTCTCCTTCTCCTTTCTCCTCTTCTCTTCTTCTTTTTCTCTAAGTGTGTGATGTGTGAGTGGTGAGGGATGGGGATGGGTTTATAATGCTCTAAGAGGGCCATGGGCCTCTTATTAGGCCTAAAAGGCTTTTCTCTCTTAAATTATCTCAAGCCCATTCTTTAACTCATAACTTAGAGTAAAACGCATATAATGTAGAGCAAATTATAAATCACATTATATTATGCACTAATAATACAACAACATAATATTATCACTAGCATTTATTTTATTTTTGTTCTTCTCTTTCTTCTTATTGTTATTATTTTGGATGTTACAATGATGCATTATGAAATTAGGAACGCTTCAAATTCTAAATTCTAATTTAAAACTTTGTAAATTAAAAAAAGAGTCAACCTATCTCAACTTAGTTTTAACTTATGTCAACTTGTAAAGGCAAAAATCACAAGAAGGGGGTTGAATTATGATTTTTTTTTTTTTTGCAAACTTTTTGTAAAGAGTTGTCGTCTATAGCGAGAATAAAAGAAGATTTTAATGAAAATGAAGACAGACGATGTTTAAGAAAGAAATCAGACGAAACCTTTTCAAAGCAAGTTAAATCACAATGCAAGTCATTTCAAATAGATAAGAGATAAAAGCATAGAAGATAAACACAGAGATTTATATTGGTTCGTCTCAACCCAGAGACTATGTCCAGTTCTTGGCAACCCACCAAGTTCCACTAACTTTTACAAAGTTACAAGTATTGTTCACTGCCACTTCTGGCTCACCTAAGTAGTTTTTACACTAGCCTCTCCAAGCTAAAAATTCATATATTTTTTCTTACCAAGCCACTTCTGGCTCTACAACAAATCAGAAGATTTGTTGAAGGTTGGGGCACGTAGACTTTAAGGTAACGTCTAAGAGACGGATATACAAGTTAAGAACAATGTCTTTTACTCTCAGGATACTCAAGGTGTTTTGAGAGCTTTTTACAACTTAGAGAATTTTACAAAAGAAAGAATGAAGGCTCGAAAGAATGCTTGCAAGATTTGAAAATAAGTCTCGTAACTTCAACACTTCAAAACTTTCACAATATATGGACTTGCTGAGGAAGTAACCGTTGTCTCTAAACGACCTTCTTGCATGCGTCGACCAGCGTCTGAAGGAGGGTGTCCATTGGAGCATTAAATGCTTGTCACCAACTAGTCAATCTGAGTTGATAAAGCACTTTGCTTATCTTCCTTGAAGGGCACTCCATATCCTTCTGCTACAGTGGTCACATCGCTTGCTCAGACAGGTACCCATTGCTAGTTGTAGCGCGTCTTTTGAGGCGAGGGAAAAACTTAGATACTTTGACTCTTCTTTCTATTCCCATTGTGCACTTCGACAGATCCTAGAAAGGAAGTTCTACGAACATTCCCTGCAATACAGATTAAAATGACAGTGCATTTACTATGCCTTTAAATGTTCTTCAGACTCAACGTCTGTCTGCGTATCATCTGTATCTTACAGACGCAAATACAACTCTTTCGTTTGTTGGCATTATAAGACGCAATATTTTTAGCTTAATATTTATTTGCATTAAATCAAAATTATTGAGGGTCCTGATTCATCTTATAACTCAACACAACTCATAAGTCAAGTGAGATAAGTTGAGATAACTCTAGGTATAACAACAGGGTGAAGTCTAGATAAGTTTGGCTTTCTCTGCCCTAATCCCCACAAAAAATAGGATGGGTTTGAGGTTAGGTTTAGGAGAGGAATTAAGATAAACTAAATCTCATCTCTGTCATATTTTATTGGGTTCAGGAAAACCCGCCTCACATTTTTAAAATTTTTAATTAACTTATATATTTTTTATTAAATTATTTATTACATTTTAATTCAATCAACATATAAAAAATAATAAATAAAAACCAGCTTAAAAAATAAGAACTATATTATGTTTTTAGTTAAATGTATATTTTAACTTTTTTATTTAATTATTACTATTATTGCAATTAAAATTATTTAATTATTAAATTAATAATTTATATTCTTAATAATTATAAAAAATAAATATATGAAAAATAAATTATTTATTATATTTAATTTCAAACAATATATAAAAAATAATAAATAACAAACTTCTTAAAATAAAAAATTTAATAACTAAATTATATTTAAGGTTAAATCTATAATTTTAACTTTGTTATTTAATTATTATTATTATTATTATTATTATTATTATTAAAATTATTTAATTATTAAATTAATTAATCTTTATTTTTAATAAGTATAAAATGTAAAAGTATGAAAATTATAACTCTAACACACACACGCACACACTAACTATATTTTTCAAAATTGTTTATTATTAGTATGATTTTTTATTATGATGTATTATACACTAATAAATTTTATTATGATATGATATATTGTACACACGCTATATTTTTTTTAAAAAAATATATATACTTTTTATAAGTATGAATTATCAAGTAATAAAATTTATTTTGATATGATATATTGTAACACACTATAGTTTTTAAAAATTATTTATTATTAGTATGAATTATTAAGTAATAAATTGTATTATGATATGATGCATTGGTTACTTTTATTTTCATTAATAAGACTATGTAGTCTTAAAACATGTATATATAAATATTGTTATAAATTATTTAAATGTATTTTTATTAATTGTTTAAAAGAAGCAAGAAAAGTAGTTTTTCATTTATTTAGGACTCTAGCCCATCTCCCCCAACACCCACCCAAGAAAAAAGCAATTAAAATTAGTATAGAATATAAATCTCATGTGATGAAATAAATATATTATTTATGTAAAAGGATATTTTGATAAAAATATTGGTAATAGTGAATTGAAAAAATATTGTATTAATCTTGAAAAGATTTGAAATTTTAATAATTTTTTTAGCAAATTACAGTAATACCCCCTCAGTTTTACTATAATTACACATACATCCCTTTGTTTTCAAACATTACTTTAGCACTGCCTCTGTCTAACGGTGTTAACTTCCATTAAATTTTTAAGGTAAATTACGTATATGTCCCTAGACTTGTATCAGAGAACTTATTCTCTCATTTCTGGTTCACGCTTCTTCTTCCCTATGCGACTCCTCCCTCACTCCACGATTGCCTCCTCGACTACTGCTTCCATTGCTAGCTCCTAGGCCCCCCGATGCGCACCGCCCATGAGTTCGTCGTTGTTGGGTCCTCGCCCATCGGCAAGATCTACGTCCTCGGTGGCTGCGTCATCGACACCTAGGCCCACTTTGCCAACTGGGCTAAGGTCCTTAGATCCACACGCGTAGCATGATGCGCCGCCCGCTCACACGTCGGAAGAAAGTCGCTACTATACGCAAGTGCGGCGGCGCTCGTCGGAGAAGGCGACTTCGATGGAGGAACGATGTGGTGTCCACTGACAGAGGGGAGGGAGGAGAAGATGGGTTGGAGTTTTGCATTTGGGATAAGAGAGAAAGTGGGGTTGGGAGGTTTGATGGAAAAAGAGAGAGAGAAGAGTTTGTTTGTTTTGTTGATTTGAATTTGGGAATGGAATCTTTGAAGTTTGAACAGTTCCGGTGAGCTTTTGGAGTCACAAGAAAGATGGGTTGTATTGATTATGAATTTGTTCTTGTATTGGTATGTTTATGTTTAAGTCTGCCTTGGGTGTGATTCATCTTTCTGTCATCTGTTGCTTATTGGTGACTGCGGGTTACTGTTATTAGCATGGAGCATATGGTGCTGATTCCAAATGTTCGTTTTGTAATGTTTATTTTCAGGGATATATTGCACGTTCTAATATGGGGGTGCATTAGGAGGGTATTGGTTTTTATGAAACTAGTATATGGTGGGGTTGTGTTTTTTGTAGATTTAGATCGTCGTGGTTGTAATTTTGGTGTTGCTTGATCATATCTTATGGCCTTGAAAAGTTAATATAATAGCTTTGTTTTGCTTTTATAAAAAAAGAAAAAAACTTGTTCTTGTCGTAATTTTTTTTTCAGAGTTGAATTTGGTTTGAACTTGATCTTGCTGCAACTTTTTTTTCTCTTCAAACTCAGGTCCTTTAATGAGTGCCCACAAAGAATACAAGGACATTTTAGACAAAAAAAATTCATTAAAAGACATGTGTTTGGCACATGTTCTGTTGGAGTTAATAGGCTAACAGTGTTAACAGATTAGGGGGTGCCAGTGTAATGAATAACAAAAAGTTAGGAGGTTTTTTGTAGGGTAAAAAAAAGGAGAGGGTGCAGTGTAATTAGAGTAAAACTTAGGGGGTGTCACTATAATTTACTCTTATTCTTTATTACACAAAAGATATTTTATGTTGCCATTTCTACATTGGTTGTTCGAAAATTGATGTAGTAAATGGTGCAGTGACATTTTTGCAATTAAATCCAACTTAACAATATCGGTTATTTATAAACTGGTGTAGAAAACATTTTTCTACATCGGTTCTAGTTTGAACCGATGTTGAACTAGTATTCTAACATTGGTTCAAACTTCCTAGTTTCTCTCTTGACTTCGCCACCTCCACGACCCCACAACCACCACGAACCCAAACCCCCCTTACCACCTCACCTCCACCACGAGCCTAAACCCCCCACCTCGCCGCCAACACAAAGCCAAACCCCTATCACCACCTCGCCGCAATCACGAACCCAAACCCCCACCACTGTTGCCCTTACCAACCCAAACCCTCACCACGACCTTGCTACCACCACAAACCCCTTACCGCTACCCCTACCCTTATCAATCCAAACCCCCCACCATAACTTTGCCACCACCACGAACCTAAACTCCCACCACCACTGCCCTTACCTACCCAAACCCCCGCCACGACCTCACCACCACTGTGAACCCAAACCCCTACCACACTGTCGCCCTTACAACAAGGACATGGACATTTAGTTCATTAGTTTGTCGCAAAACATTGCGGCGCACTAGAAATTGGTGCTGAAGCTATGCAGTTCCGTTAAGGTGAGGGTTTTTTTGGTTTCTGAATTGGTTAATTTTGTGTGGTGCAACCTTGGGTTGTTTGTTTATGTGTTTAACTTTGTGATGTGTTGAAAATATTGCATTCTCTTAAACCCATGGCTTTTATTTTCTTATTATCTCTGTAAACCCATAGTTTGTTTATGTGAATATGTGTTTAACTTAGTAACCTTGTTATGTAAACAGTTTTTAAAAATTTGATAACATAATTTTGTTTTTGTCCTCCTGAAATATTCAATTTCAATACATTGTATGCATGAAAACTCATTGAAAATATTTCCTGGAGAGTGTTTTTTCAGGGAACCAAGAATTTTATCTTAAAGTACTATTTAGCTTTGTGAAATGCTTTAAGCTTCGATATCAATTATGGTTCTAAACCAATGCTTCGCGATTATGCAATTTACAAGCTTAACTAAAGTTGAGGGTCAGGTTTTACAAGCTTCAATGGTAAGTTTTAAATCATTATTGAAGTTATTCAATGCCAAAGAGATTAAAAAAGTGTCTAATATGATTGCTTAAACGTATGCCAATTAATTTGCAAATTTAAGCATGATTTGACCCTTTTGGGCATGTTGTAATTAATGGGTTTTTTATTATCCGATGTAGAAACCCTAATATGATTGCTCTGTTGTTAGTGAATCTTGATTGATCTTATGAATGTTATGTAGTGTGTATGTTTTAATTGGAGTTACATTAATTAGCTATCTGATATTATAGAGAAGTGGTTGGTATTATGCTTGTTTGAAACTGTCTAAGTGCTTGTTTGTGGTGTGAATGAATATGTCTATTATTGGTCAAGTATAATGTAATTTGTAAATTGATTAAGTCATTGATTAGCATACAAAACTTGTCAAAATGAGGCCCACAAATCTAGTGAACAGTAAGAGCTACTTTACTTCAGTTTTTGCTACTTGTTGAAACTAGCTCTCTATTCATGATATTTTCTTAGTATGTTTGTTATTTACATTTGTGATATGAAGTTTGTTAAATACTTTTTATGGCATTGATAAGATGTAGGATGGGATAAATATAATGGCTTAAATGATCATGTCTATTGAAATTATACATGTTAAAACATATGGGTTTAGGGTTTCTTTTTGGGTCTTGTCTGTGGGGTATGTATAATGCGTCAATGGTTTGTTTATTTTTTCATCTTGTCTGGTGTTTAAACATGTGGGGTTAGGGTTTATTTTTAGGTCCTTCCTGTAGGGTTTGTAATTAAGAAAGGTGAATGAACTTATCATAAGGGAGGTAGAAGTAAGCAGAATGGTAAACGACATGTTGCACAAAAAAATTATTGAAAAGAATGACTAAGCTTCTCTTTTGTAATTTTTTTTTGCTGCATATCGTTTAGGGCCTGCTTATTTCCACCTTGTTCATGATGAGTTCATTCAAGAAACTAGATCAAGCTAACACTAATTCACTTAGCTCGATGTGAGGTATGGATGTTTGCACTTTGACCAAGCGTTGGCTTCTTTCTTATTTTTAATTGTCACTAACACTAATTCGTGTAACTTAATGAGTTCTTATTTTCGATTCCATTCACATCGTCCTTGAAACTTAGACCAAGGCCAACTTGTGATGGCTAAATGGCACACCATGCACATGTTGAGCATGTCAGGCCAAAAAATTGATTTTGGAATCTTTTAGAGCTAAAATTGGTTTTTTAGGTGTTGTATGTCATTTAGTGTCTTTCTTGCGTTGCAATGTTGTTTTCATATATCCTCATAGCTCTTCTTAGGCTTTTGAAGCTTGATCCAGTTTCTTGAATGAGCTCATCATGAACAAGGTGGAAATAAGCAGACCCTAAACAATATGTAGCAAAAGAATTTTATTAAAGATAAGCTTAATCATTCTCTTCAGTAAATTTGTTATGCAATATGTCGTTTACAACTCTGTTTACTTTGACCTCCCTTATGATAAGTTCATTATTCTTTCTTAGTAGCTTGATCCACCTTCAAAAGCTTATGAAGAGCTATGAGGATAGATGAATCTCTCTAATGCCATCACTATGCTGCCATTTGATTTCAATCTTGCCATAGGCAGGTACGTTGCTTCTCTTTCTACTTCTTATCAAGAGTTTTGACTATGATAATTTTTAAGTTATTTATGCACTGTCAGGCAGGGTAGATGGCAAGATATTTTTTTATTAAGTTGATGCCTCTGCCTTTAGATAATGTAGTTGGGGGATTATTGAGAAGCAATGGTATGAAACGAAAATAATAACTTATGAGTTCTAAGGATTATATTGTTATTACTAGCTTTAATTAGTATATTATTTTTTTATGATTTATCCAGGAGATGGAAAATAGAATAAAGCATGTTCATGTGTGAAATCAATTACTTGGATCATCATTCAGATCGGAGGTTTGGAGAAGGAGGACATGACCTGTTCGTAGTAAAGATTACGTTTTTAGTTTTTTTTTTTTATGTTGTTGTATGTTTGTCATTTTATAAGCTTTGTGCTTGGCTTCATTTTTAGTCATTGTATGCATTGGTTGTGCACTTGGAAACTCTTGTATTATTTTTTGATAATAGTGGAATTGTTTCTTTGGTTTAGACGACCCGTGGTTTTTATTCTTAATTTGAGGGGTTTTCCATGTTAAAAATCTTTGTCTATCTTGTGAGCTTTTGTTTTATAATTTTATTGATTATAACTTTTAATTTGTAATTATGATGTGTATATAACCTAAGAGTGACAACATATTAACTAACTTTTACCCTAATTAAGAAAGTTAGTTTATATAATTTTTTTATTCATAGAAATCAAAGACAAATACCAAAGAGTTTATAGTTTATATCATTTAATTCTACTAATCACATTTAAATTTTTTTCTTTCTAAAATACTCTTCATTAGAACTTGAAATCAAGAATAAAATAGTCATTGGAAATAAAATTTTAATTAATTAAAGATATTTTGAGTGGTATCATTATATAAGGTGAAAGTAATTAAAATTTATTCATATTTGAATCCACCAAACTTTTCTTTTTCTTATAATTGTGTTCGAAATGAGTATTTGTTTTCATAATATATGCCAAAGCAAACTCTTTAATCGAGGAGGTATAGCTCAGTTGGTTGAGCAGGGTAAATGAGTTATTGTAAACCCCCAGTACCTGTGTTCGATTCCTATGGATAAAAAAAAAAAAAAGCAAACTCTTTAAGTTCTCATTATAATTTGGGGAAAATATAAAACGTCAATGAATCAACCATTGTATATAAACCTTAATAAATTACACGTGAAGAACTTAAGTTTAAGCTGAAGAATAATCTCAATCTATCAAGTATATCATGCTCATCACAATCCAAAGTTTATAAATTCACCCCATCATGTCACACCTGATATTAGTTCAGTCAGGGTCAGTGGCATAATATTATACTATGTGCACATCGTTCATTTATTCTCTTCTATATTCTAACACAGAACTTATCACTTCAATTATTCCTCATAAAACCTCACATTTCAGCCATTTCATTTTGTATTTCTCTGCTTTGCTATTACAACACCATAATTTTGCATACACAATATTATCACTACAAATTAAATTAAGAATTAAAATTTTTAAATCATTATTTTTTTTCTACCTAGGAGGTATTTGAAGTTTTTATTTGACTTAATTAATCTTCTTTCCACTAGGTTAACCCATTTTGAATTAAAGTGGTACTCTCTAGATATAACTTCATGTCAAGCGATCAAAATCCAGACTTGGTTAAGAAACTCAAGTGTCGAACCACATGTGCTAACATTTTTTTTTTCAAATCATATACATATTTTATTTTAGGTTAAATTAATCTGTAGGTCCCTATGCTATTCGACAATTTTTAATTAGGTTCCTAAACTATTTTTTTTTCAATTGGGTCCCTGAACTTTTATTTAATTTTTAATTAGGTCTCTGCCGTTAACTACCGTTAACTCCATTAACAGTAGGGACCTAATTAAAAAAATTGTTTAAGGACCTAATTAATTTTTTTAAATAGTTTAGGGACTTACTGAATAAATTAAAAGTAAATTAAAAATCATACAAAAAAATCACTTAATTGAAGAATGTATTTAGAAAGAGTGCATTAGGTTTGTTCGAACAGAATCTGTAGAGGGAAACTAGAAGTGTAGTAATGGGATTAATGCTTTCAGAGTTTGAGAATATTGGTTGAAGAACCTGCAGAGGTTGAGAATACTGAGTTTAGAATCTGCAAAGGTGAGAATACTGGACTGGAGAGGTGAGAATACTGACTTGGAGAGTTATGAATACTCAGTGCAGATCAGTAGAATGGACAATACTAAATTTAGAAGTAGTCTACATCTGCTTGAGAAGTATAGTGTGATAGCTTGGGCAGAATTTGAGAATTACTCAGTAGGTCCCTGAACTATTTAAAATTTTTCAATTAGGTCCCTAAACTTCTATATATTTTTTTAATTAGGTCCCTGCTGTTAATGGAGCTAATGGTAGTTAACGGCAGAGACCTAATTAAAAAATAAATAAAAGTTCAGAGATCCAATTGAAAAAACATAGTTCAGGGACCTAATTAAAAATTCTCGAATAGTATAGGGACCTACAGATTAATTTAACCTTTATTTTATGACAAAATCATATACATCTTTCATATTTTAAAATATCACAAAAATCATTTTGTATGAAACGACACGTCCTAAAATACGCAAAAGTTGTTGGCACAAGTGGTTCGGCACTTGGGCCCCTTAACCAAGGTCTTAGGTTCAATCCTTGGTTCGGGCATAAAGTCGCAACTGGATATACTACTTTACCTCAAAATGGACCAATTTGATGGGAGGGGAAATAGTTGGATGCCAAATAAGAAGCACCAGTCCTCTTTAATACACAATCGGGATTGACCCATAACTAATTAAAAAGTAATTTGTTCAACATAATAATAAATTACAATTTCCAAGCTTTCTAACATGTTAAAGATCACCTAAATCAAAATTTCCTTACAGAAGTTACGAACATTCAAAGTTGGGAAAATACAATTCTGCATACACAAATTAACACATCAAACACGTAGAATACAAGGTAAACGAATCTATCTGGGTTTGCTAAGCAAATTTTTGGGATGTGAGCATTTAATTCAAATAAGATTTTAACCAAGCTAAATTAGATGAAAAATTTTGGGGAAGAAAAATAGAAGATGCAACCAATTGCTATGTCATAACTCATAAGTGTAGTTAGCAATGAAGATACAAAGAACATAAATAGATTACAAATGTCAATTAAGAGTGACTCCAGCAAAAATAGAACATAGATATATATATGTATTATTTATAAGTATATCACCCAAGTTAAAGATTTTCATTTCAATATTCATTAATAATGTCAGGATGTTAACTACAGTCCTGCTTTTATAGTCTTAGGGTTTGTTTAGATAAGTTTATTTAGAAATCATTCTAAGAGAAGAAAATAACAAGAAAAAAAAAAGAAAAATAATCACATATTTCTGTCAGCTAGCTTGAGATTCTTTTTGGAAAATTAATCTTTAATTCCCAAACATTTACTTATTCCTTCGCCACAAAAAGAAGAGGCCTTAAGCAAAGTTAATTAAGGAAATGAATCTTATGAAACAAATTAAAAATGTTATCTCAATGCGTACGTCCAGTCTCCAGAAGAAGAAAAAATATAAGATTTATCCTACTTGTTATCCACCACTGCACTATAAATAGGATAACAATTAACAATTAGATCTGTTAACTTTGTCCCATTTGGCGCTCAACCACTCGATCTCCTTCCTCCTCCATCCAAAAATGAAGGTAAAGGAAAGTAGTATAAAGGAACTTTTATTCTCAGGAAAGTTGACTTTTTTTGTTCAGTTTTAAAATGTCACACAAAGTTGAAGACTTATCTATCATCTACAATATTGTCCGTGTTAAGATAATTCCAAAACTTATTCTTTTAACATATGGCCTCAAGAACTAGTTAGCTTGGTTAATATAATTTTACTACGCCGAGATGCCCTTCTGTGGCATGTCTATGCCATTAATTTTCACGGCAGAAGGTGGCATTTCCGTTATTTTATAACACTAAGAAATTCTTAAAATTTGGATTTGAATTCAACTGGATCCCAACAGTTAATTTATGAGGTAAGAATTATCCACCACTTATATATATTATTTTAGTTATATTAATAGTTGATGTAAAATATCTTCAATCCATGTTCTTGACTCCTTGTCAATGGACATTTTGAGAGTAAACTTTGTAGGACTAAACATCTACGAATGATCCAATAACAGATAACAGATAACTCAACAGGTTCAATAACAATCGTTAAGATAAACTATGATACTATCTTAAAGTTTAAATTTTCTTAGAATATAAATTTAAACTTAACCCAAAAACTAGTTTATGATGTAAGAGTTACCCCGGCCCATCAGAAATTTTGGAGCATTCCAATATTTTGATCGTAATCCACACCAAGGTGACCAAAATTTCGTTCTACAAAATTAATCTTCATCCAGATAAGCCAAAGATATTAGACATGTGGGAAGATCAATGGTACATATATAAAAACAGTTTAATTAAACAGTTATTCGATATCATCATATGATAGTTTATATCATGAATTAATTAACTATAAAATTTATTAAAATAAGTCCTAAAAGTTTATATAAAGTGTAAATTATTTTTATCTTCGTATAAGTTCTTTCACCAAGTCAAACAATTTGCTGCCGCAGCCCCACTGACCTCAGCATACAAAAAATTAATTAACCATAAGAAGTCATGCACACCAGTAAAAATATGCAATTTGCGTGTTCCAAAAAACAAATGCAATTGCTTCTCGACAATGAAGATAAATATATAGAATGGCTGAAATTGTGAATCATATAATATCCTCAAAAGAGTTATTAATTAACTAGCATGCATTCCGTTAATTATAATGATACTGATTTCTGAACGTTAAATTGGTCAATGGGTAACCACAGCCCATGAAGGATTCAAAATCCGGTTTATTAGGAACCAGATACCATCCATTATCGACAAAAATGTTGATGGGAATTTAGTTCATAGGTTGTCTAACATTGATCATGAAACCCAAGGAGAAAAACCAGTCAATCATTTCGGATCATGTGAGAGGGACCTGAGAGGGGTTTCATGCATTGTAAGCTTGAGAAGTCAATGTTAATGATGTTACGCGTGCGTACAAATGCACATATCCAACGTGTCGGCTGCAACATGTACGGAAAGTTCGGAGAAAAATTGACATATAATTGTTCAAAGGGGTGTATACAGGATAAGTATATAGGTATACTATAACAAAAATTATATTCCTTTTGAGAATTTCTTAACATCTACACGAGTGGTGGAGATATATCAGACCACATTTGGTCCTTATTACATGTATTTGTATGAGTCAAGCTTAACTTTATTTAGTATTGGTCCTTATTACATGTACTTGTATGAGTCAAACTTAACTTTATTTAGTATTATCTTTGGTCCTAATTATAAGTAACAAATTGAATTTTTATTTGGTCATAAATATAAGCAATAATCATTTGTAAAGTTACTCAGGGTAAATTTTTTTTATACCATTACTTTACTATTAACTCTATTTTCTATGTATTCACATCAATAAAGTAAATGGTACTTTTGGAATAAAATTTGAATTCATTGTAGAATTAATTAAAAATAACTATTTTAACTACTCTCCTTAGTCTTGATGATTTGTCTTATGTTGCTTATAATTAAGACAAGAGATAGTATATGATTAGACAAGTTCTTAACACCCCTTCATGTGAGGATAGGACATTTCGAACATAAAATTTGTAAGACTGGACATTTGTAATACCATCTTATAATTTATGTTTGGACAAACTCAAGCTTGTAAGATGAGGATTGTCTCTTACTTATATACTTTAATTTAGTCATATCAATGATTGAGCAAGTTAAAGATTGAACATTCCAAACTTAAAGTTTGTAGGATTGTTTAAAGGGGTGTATGTAGTATAGGTATACTAGTTATCAAAACAAAAATTATATTCCTTTTGAGAAATTCTTAACACCTACACGAGCGGTGGAGAGATATCAAACTACATTTGGTCCTTATTACATGCACTTGTATGAGTCAAGCTTAACTTTATTTTGTATATGATTATATTAGATTAGATTAGACAAGTTCTTAACACCCCTTCTTGTTGAGATCGGATATTTCGAACATAAAGTTTGCAGGGACATTTGCAATACCATCTTATAATTTATGTTTGAGTAAACTTAACCACTAGCTTGTAAGGTGAGGATTGTCCTCCACTTATATACTTTAATTTAGTCATATCACTAGTCGATCACGTTGAAGATAAACATCCCAAGTGTGAAATTTGCAAGATTGAACATCTGCAAGTGGTTTGATAATGGCCTAATAGCGAGTGGTTCAATAACAGCCCAATAGTGAGTAGCCTGATAGGCCCAACAACAATCGTTAGGATAGACTCAAATACTATCTTAGAATTTGGTTTTGTGCCAGCATTTGAGTTTGTCTCTAACTTAACCCCACAAAACCGACTTGTAAGGTGAAGATTTTCCTAACTTATATACTTTAATTTTGTCAAATCACTAGTCAATGTGGAATTTCCAACATGAGTATTTGTAATTTATGTTTAGATATTTTTATTCTAAAAATAAGTTAATAGTAAACTTCAATATAATTATTTTATTTAATACAAAAATTATTTATAATTTTTTAATTCAAAATCAATTCTATATTCAGAATGAATTCTTTAATATAATTTTAGATAACATGAAACAAAACTCGCATGATGCATGCACTTAGTTTTAGTTTATACTAGCATAATACCCGTGTGAATGCACATCATTTATGTTTTTACACATGTTTAAAATACATTTGTTTATAAAATTAAATATTTTTATTGAGACAAATATAATTAACTAATTAAGTTCTCTAAAATGACAGAAAGAGTGAGAGGGAGTATTCAAGCAGAGAACATATATTTGGTTATAGTGCCATATATATTTTTTATTTAATTTAAAATATTTATATTATTATTTGAGAAATTTATTATAAATAAAAATTTAAAAAGGATTTAACTTTAGTTAAATTTTAACCTATATGGTTGGCGCAGTAGTGTAAGGTCCAACTGCATTCACATGTAGGAGAACGATTTATTTAGTGGGAGAACCCGTGTTCGATTTCCTGTGTGTGCGAAATTCCCTTGGGCCAGTGGCAACCACATACGCGAGCGGTTTAGTGGGAGAATCCGAGTTCGATTCCCTCCGTATGCAAAATTTTCTTGGGCCAGTGGCAACCATGCACTGTGTGCGAGATTAGTCTATGACCCAATGGGTTGGAGGACACATGTGTTCTTTGACCCATGACCAAAAAAACTTTTGTTAAATTTAATTAATTTTGTAATTTTAGAATATTAAATGATAAAATAATTCAATTATTTTACAACTATATTTGTAAATAAAAATTTATTCATTTTTATAATATTATAATTTATAAACAATATTTTGAATAATTTAAAATATAAAATTAATTAAATTAAATGCAAAAATTGAAATCAATATTACTTGTGATCTCCCATGAATGATACTTGTAGCCTCTATCATAAAAAAAATTAAAACTAATTTAATTTTTAATATTATTGAGTAAGTAATTTAATACAATTTTTTAATAAGAATATATTTAACAAATTAATTTTAATATATTTATTATATTTTTATGTAAAAAAGTTAAAATTGTTATATGTAAAGGCAAAAATCACAAGAAGGAGGGTTGAATTGTGATTTATAAAAATTTTCGCAAACTTTTTATAAACAGCTTGTATCGTCTGTTGAACAAAAGATATAGAGTTTTCAGAAAACTTTTTTCATAGACGATACTGCACAAAAGAAAAACTCTTTTTAAGAAAAAAAACAGATATTAATCACAACACAAAGTCAGTTCAAGTAGTTACAGAAAATAGAAGAGCAGGAAAGACAACACAGAAGTTTTATATTGGTTCGTCTCACCCCGAGACTACGTCCAGCTCTTGGCAAACTACCAAGTTCCACTAACTTTTTTAAGTTACAAGTATTCTTCACTACCACTTCTGGCTCACCCAAATAGTTTTTCACACTTAGCCTCTCCAAGCTAAAAATCCAAGTATTATTTACTACCAAGCCACTTTTGGCTCTAAAACAAATCACAAGATTTGTTTGAGAAAAGGGCGCACAGACTTTTGGCTATCGTCTTATAGACGGATATACAAGATTAAGAGCTAAGTCTTTTTCTCTTAGGATACACAAGGTGATTTGAGAGCTTTTACAAAGATAATTTTTACAAAAGAAAGAATGAAAGCTTGAGAGAATGCTTGAATTTTGAATTCAGTTCATGTGTTGTTATATGTTCAGCATTTCAAATCTTCTTCTATATATAGACTTGCTGAGGAAGTAACCGTTGTCTCTAAACAGTCTTCTTTCTTGCATCTGACCATCGTGTGAAGGAGGATGGTTGAGGAGCATTTAATGCGAGCATTAAATGCTTGTCACCAATTAGTCATTCCAAGCCGATAAAGCATGCTGCTTATCTTTCTTGAGATATACTCCAAATCTTTCTGCTGCAGTGATCACATTGCTTGCTCAGACAAGTACTTATTGCTAGCTGTAGCGCGTCTTTTGAGACAAGGGAAGTTCTATTCCCGTTTATGCACTTCGACAGATCCTAGGAGGATGTTTTATAAACATTCCCTACAACACAGATAACAAAACGATAGTGCATTTACTATGCCTTTAAATGCTTCTTTAGACTAAAGTATCTATCTGCGTATCATTTGTATCTTACAGACGCAGATACAATGTTTTCGTCTGTTGGCATTTATAAGACGCAATCTTTTTACTTAATATTTGTTTTGCATAAAATAAAAATAATTGAGGGTCCTGATTAGTCTTATGACTCAACATTATATAAATATTAATCAACAAAATTATAGTATATGAAGTTATTAAACATAGAGTCAAAATATTATTTTGTAATAAATATATTAACTTATTATATTTAAATTAATTTTCAATATAAAAATTTCAACCACATAATATAAGTATTATTCAACAAAGTATTTATATATAATATTATTTAAAATTATTTTAAATGATTTATAAGTAAAATTGATTTTATGGGTTTTCAAAGTAAAAATAAATATTGTTGAGTCTTTGATATGCGACTATGTTAAATACTCGCAAAAAAAGCTTTGACGTCCACAATGGTTTGCCTATAATGGTGTCGCATGATTGTCTCTCGTAAATGATACTTTTGGTCTCGGTTATAAAAATATTAAAACTAATTTAATTTATGATATTATTGAGTAAGTAATTTAAAACTATTTTGTAATAAAAATATAAAAATATATTTAACAATTTAATTTTAATATATGTATTACATATTTATGTAAAAAAAAATACATTATTTTATAAATACTAACCAACAAAGTATTCTTATATGAAGTTATTAAACACAGAGTCAAAATATTATTTTTTAATATAAATTTTATTTGTTAAATTATAATTAATTTTATAAGTAATTATATAAATTTATCATTTATTTAATATAAATAATAACATATTTTTATGTAATAATGAGCATATTATTATATTAATTATTTTAAGAATATAAATTTTATAAATAAAATACATAAATCAGTAATATAATAATAATATAAATATATAAAAAGTATAAAACTTTAAAACAAAAAAAGAAGAAAAAAAACGTATATTAAAAAAAGAAAAAAATGTAAAAAGAAAAAGAAAAAAAACATAAAAAGAAGAAGAAGAAAACATAAAAAAAAACGTAAAAGAAAAAAAAACGTTAAAAAAAAATATAAGAGAAAAGAAAGAAAACGCAAAAATAATATTGACATGTGGCAAGGAAGACTTAGTTTTATTTTATAGTTAATAGAATAGAATAAATAATAACATATTTTTATGTAATAATGAGCATATTATTATATCAATTATTTCAAGAATAAAAATATTATAAATAAAATATATAAATCAGTAATGTAATAATAATATCAATAATATAAATATATAAAAAAATATAAAAGTGTAAAAAAAAAGAAGAAAAAACATAAAAGAAATAAAAAAATGAATAAAAATGTAAAAAATAAGAAGAAGAAGAAGAAAAAAACAAAAATTGTAAGAAGAGAAAAGAAAGAAAAATATAACAAGAAAAAATTTAAAAAGAATAAAATTGAAAAGGAAGAAAGAGAAAGTTGAGAGGAAAGAAAATGGCAACATGTGGCAAAAAAATGTTGACATGTGACCAAGAGGACTTACTTTTATTATATAGTTAATAGATTAATGTCCAAACACTTTTTTATTTAAAATTATTTTAACTCAAAATTAATTCTAAATTAAGAATAAATTGTTAATATAATTTTGGATAAACTTAACATGAAACAAAACTTGCATGATGCATGCACTTAGTTTTTGTTTATATCCATGTCCAAACACTTGTTTGAAGGGAGAAAATTGCTTACACAAAACTTCCTTCGAAATGTGTTTTTGTCTTGAAACTTGCTGAAACTCTATATATTTAACCGGCAAAACAAATAGAACATTAATAGTTTTTTTCTCAAATCCTTTTGATCATATCAAAGGAAAAAATAAAGAGTTTTACGCTTTATTTAGTAGCGTTCAAATGGAAAAGAAATGCGAAGAAAAGAAGATAAGTGTGGGTGAGTGAACGAGCTTCTGTCATTTGGTACAGGAGAAATAGAGATGAAACTTTTAAAATCCGTCTAAGGTCGATGCAAAAAAAATTTCATGCTTAAATGCAAAGAAATACATAGAAATTCTTGTATGAACTTCCATGCTCACGCAAACGTATTGTTGCTCTTATTGATGTTTAGGGGCATATAATTGATTAGGGACATATGTATTCAAAAGATCACCCAGTGTGTTCTCGAGCATATAATCGATTAGGGACAAAAAGACAAAGTCGATCAGGGGTAAAAGGGCTGCTCCTTTTCTATTTCTTTTGCTTTCACTGTAAGGCATATAATTGATTATACATGTATACATAATCAATACTCAAGCATAATGATTATGTTTACATACATGATCGATTATGTGTTAAAAAATTATTATATAGGCAAAAATAAAAATAAAAAGTAGGTGTAGTTTAGTAATATCATTGTAAGAATAAAGTTGTATTTTTATTAATATAATATATATATTTTTTTTAAACCAAACAACCTCTCGGATCAACTTTGTCTCTTGGCATACAAACCGCAAAGGAGATATTGTTCTGAATGTGGATGGTAGCTACAACAATGATAGAGTTGGTTTTGGAGGTCTCTTAAGAACAGAGTCGGGATTTTGGATTGTTGGCTTTTTCTGGTTATCTTAGCACTACTACCATACTCATGCAGAGTTAAGTGCTTTCTTTCAAGGTCTGCAACTCTTATAGGTAGTGGTGGAGCTTGACAGATTATTTTGAGGGGGCCAAAATAGAAGTGATATTCAAATACTTAAAATTCAACGATAAATATAATTAAATGTAATTTGTACTCATATATATGCTACCATTGTCATTAACACAAAAATGAGTACACAATGTAATATAACTATTAGTATAAAAAAAACAATCACATATACTTAAAGTAATGCCCTTCGTTCCTTCAAATGCTTGAATTCATCAATAATTGAATCAGAATTAAAGTTTTCAGCTATTTCTTTTTCAATGTAAATGACTATATTATTTGCAAGAAATTCATCTTCCATCCTGTTACGCAATCTTGTTTTGATGATCTTCACTGCTAGAAAAGATCTTTCTGTTGTAGCTGTAGAAACTGGAAGAGTTAAAATAAGACGAATTAATCGATCAATCAAATAAAATGTAGTTAACTGCCTTATTCTTGCCAATGATTAACATAATTCAAGCATGGTGGATAAGTTCTTTAAATCTGGATGAGTAGGAGCAACCAAAATAAAATGTTGAAGTTGAAACTTCAAAATAATCTTCTCTTGTTCAATAAAATCTAAAGGATAGAATTTGTTCACAAGAGTGCATATATCATCAATGTTGAAAGCTTTATAAGAATCCTTAGGAACTAAAACGGAGCTTAAAGTTAAAAGTTCCATTGTTTGCTCACTAAACCTGTCATTTAATTCCTGCAACTGCTTATCCACTGCAATAAAAAATATCTTCACTCTGAAATGATGTTCTATTGTGATATGATCTTTTTGATGTCAAGAACACCCATGACGTGCTATATAGGTACCATTAAAATCAGGAATACAAATGTTATGTTGCTCACAAAACAATACCACATCTTTCAACAAATCTTGTCAACCATCATCTCTTAACTTTTGAATCAACATTTTAGTAGAACGGACTAGTTGCATAGCATTAAGTATATCCTGAGATTGTTGTTGGAAAGCTTGACAAAGACAGTCAGTAATTCAAAGCATTTTCATATCTAAACTAACTCAAAGCATTTGAAACTAATATGTTGGTTGTAAAGGATTTTTTGTTCGTGTTATTACCACTTCCTTGTTATGAGTGAATGAAATTGCTTTTGAAAAAAAAAGGGTGATTAATCAAGGCTGGAATCTAAAAAATGACTCTTCTTGCCAAAATCCTATCAAAGGGTTTTGGCATGGAAAACAGATGAGCTCGAGAATTGACATTTGTGTTGCCATTGGCCTTGGGTTTGGAAGTATTTCTTCTTCATGTAGGGATTTGGTCATACTGATTTATGTACTAACATGTAGAGGTTAAATAATATTTTCTATTTAATTTATTGAATTTTGTAGCAGGATAGATACATGTTTTAAGTATTCTTCATATACTATAGAAAATTTTCTATTTAATTTATTGAATTTTGTTCCAGGAAGATGCAGTGAAAGGTTGGAAGCCTCAAAGACTACTCTTTAAAGCTGGGGCTAATGACTAAGCCATTGTCACAATGAGGCCTTCCCTCACAAGAAGAATTATTTTATGAGATATCCACAAGCATTTGCGATCTCACTGATTCTTTGACTGTACCAGTTGTAAATATAACCAAGTAGCCTTTGTATTGTGTGATATCAAGTAGATTCTCAATTGGCGTGGGGAAGTCTGTTTTGGCAGCAGTGTGGGGTGGAGGTAGGTCTTGCTGTAGCAAGTTTGTGTTTAAATTTATATATCTACTTCAATATTATAAATTTATATTTAAATTTAGAACATTAAAGATTACAATGTACTTTAAATTAAATCAATTATAAACAGGGACAGATGCAGAGGGGGGCGGGCAGGGGCGCCAACCCCCCCTCCCTCGGGATTTTTTGTGTATATACATATATATTTTTAAATTAGTTAGTGTAAAATTATGTAAAATTAATTGTGTATGTTGTTATTATAATACTAATTAAGGTTAACTAATGTAAAATTCCTTCCCTCGAGATTTTTCATGTATATACATATATATTTTTAAATTAGTTAGTGTAAAATTATGTAAAATTAATTGTGTATGTTATTATTATAATACTAGTTAAGGTAAACTAGTGTAAAATTATGTAAAACTAATTGTGTTTTTGTTGTTATTATGGTAACAGTTAATGTTATTATCATTTAAAATAAAAATTAATTTCAATTTTACCTTTAAAAATAATAAATAATTTTTAAAAATTATTATTTATTAAAAGTTAGAAATTTAAACAATTATAAAGGAAGGAAAAAAAAAAAAAAAACCAAACCCCCCTTTAATAGATTTCTGGATTCGTCCCTGATTATAAATGTACTTTTACTTGATTCATTATAATTGAAAGGAGAAAAATAAAAGAAGACGCATCATCAATCTATTGTTTTATAATTGTATACGTAGGGAAAAAGAGAAGGGCTTTACTTAAGACACCTCCTTTTTTGCTCGGTACACCTCATAATTTTTAATATTCCCGTAATATCCTTACCCTTACTCTTACTCAGTTAAGCTGTGTGTCCTTCGTCCCCATTCTTCTTGACTGCATTCTGGTCTACTTGGCAGCCATTCCATCGTTCTCGCTGCTGCGACTTCGAGTAAAGTGTCTGGTTCCTCCGCACATTCGTTCTCTTTTTTGGGTCTGCCGCCTTCATGGTTCATGGTTGATGTATTAACTTCGATGAAGCATCCATTTTAGTCAAAGAAGGTGTCATAGGTTTCTGTCTCGTCCTCCTTCCTCCGCAGATTTCTGTTTAAGTTCATCTGGTAAGCTATTAATTTTTTTTTTAGTTTAACTACAGAATGATGGATCCGTATAAAATACATTACGGATTGTACAATCCGTAACACTTTATACAATTACGGATTATACAATCCGTAATGTATTTTATATAATTACGGATTGATGAATCCGTAATACTATATACAATTATGGATTATACAATCCGTAATGTATCTTATACAATTACGGATTGATGAATCTGTAATATAGGGTGCGCTGAGGATTTAGAATTATAAAAGGGAAAAGGGTAAAATAGTCAGTACACCCCATTAATTAATTTTAATGGGGTGTCCCAGAAAAAAAATGGGAGGTGGCTTAAATAAATCCCAAAAGAGAATAACACATATTCATTTTCCGTACGATCCACATATTTTGGATCCCTCCTTTTTGGGGGGAGGAGAGAGAAGTGGTAAAGAAAATTGTTATCTTAAATCTTTTTTTTTTTTGGCATTTTTATTACTCATTATATAATCTTAATTAATTAGTATATTAATTTTATGAAATATAAAGTTATAAAGTAATTAAATATTTATTGACAATTTGACATATGGTTACATTCTTTTCCTTGACAAAGCAAAGTAAAGGAAGGAAAGCTTTGTTTAATATTGGATGATACCCAATAAGGAGGGTATAATGGCTCCTCCACTTCTTTATTTTTTGTTATTGTTTCTTTATCATATATTTTTAACTTCATTTTTATATACTTTAAAATAATACTTTATAGGTGTTTGTCCAGGACCAGCACAAACCAATTTGACATATTTAATTTAAAGTATGAAGTTTTTACAGTGAAAAGTAGCTTGAGTGGAATTAAGCTTGGTTATCTTAAACAAGGTCTTGAGTTTTGAATCTTGTAGATGAAAAGAACGTAATTATGAGAAAAGACTTTACTAAAGATAACCAACCAAGTTTTCCAACAAAAATTAGTCTTCAATAAAGTTGATAGATACTTATACCAAAAACATGGTTATAAAAAAACAGTATCTTTGTCTCAAATTTTCGTAACATCTAACAATAAAGGATATAAACCTATTTTGATCCATCGCTAACGTTTTTATTCTCCATTAATTCCTTATAATTACTTATAAATCGATCAATTTTTTGTAATCGAGGAATGAGGTCAATTTTAATTTGCGTGATATTTTATTATAAAAAATTAATACACGAGGAACTAAATTGAGGATAAAAATAATAGTGAGACTACAATAAGGCTTTGTCTGTTAAAAATTACAAGACATCGGTTAAGTAACAAACTTATAAATTTATTATATTTTTTTTTTTTTGAGGAGACAAATTTATTATACTTGGGATAACACAAACACTTGTTTTTTCGTGTGAAAACTGAAAATATATGTTGAGTTTTAAAAATAATGTTAATGGGAAAGCATGGGGTTTGTGATTTTTCCCTTTTTGTAGAGCTTTTGTTGGTTGGAGCTCCAAGTAGAGTTGTTAATTTGGGTCCGACCCGACGGTCTGATTCGATTGTCCGGCCAGTCCATGTATTATACCAGACTAGGCTTTAAAAATGATAATTTAAATAGAATCAGACTTTTTTGACCTGGCCCTTTAGGCCCAACGGGCCAAATGGCCGAAGGCCGGGCTGGCCACAGGCCACGGGTTGGCCCGAGATACTGATATAATAAAAATAATTAAACAAAAAATATATGCACTACACTAGTCACCACACCTAATTGGGCCTTCCGTAAATGGATTGAGTCTATGGCCCATGATTGCACGGCTGCAGTGCTGCACCCACAAAGGCTGAAAGGCACTGCGACGGCGCAGCACCTTGCTTCCTCCACGCGACGGCGCAAGCAGAGCAGCGGAGGAGCAGAGAAGAAATTGAAGAAATCGTTCTCAGTTTGATTTGAGTAGTGCGTTTTGGTAAGTTTAATTTTTGTTAATTTTTCTTTTTTTATTTCCTTTTGAGGAGTGCTGTTTTCCTTTATTTCCTTGGTGCATTCATTTTCTCAATTGAGTTACTAATAACTGTACTATCACTATTCCATTCTACAGACCAAAGATGGTGCAGTGGCAGAGACATGTTTTCCCCTTTCTTCGCCACATTCACAAGCGAGTACTGGAACCCCACGCCAACCATTCAGCTCCAAACCTTGTAATTTCTCGCTTAGCCTCTTCTCTTTCACAAGGTTAACACTTTTCTGTTTTTGCCCCCTTTTGTGGTCTCAGTTCAGTGAAGTTTGTGACTTTTAAGGGTTCATTAGCGTAAACCTTGCTTTGGTATTGTAGGTCAGTTAGGGAGGAGAACATGGACAACAACAACAACAACTTTGCCCTGTTTCTCAAGACCCATTTATCTCGGTTTCCAACATCAGGTATAGTTGTGTTTTGAATTTGATTGCATGATCATCAATTAATTGCCCGTTTCTAATACCGTGACACGTGTTCCATTGTAACATCTGTGGTTGAGATTGATTTAGACACAAGTAAGGGAGAAAATAAATCCAGATTTGATAAACAGTCTCTTCATACTCAACAAAACCAGATTTGTATGTAACCAAAAATGTTGAACATATAATTTCAATGGAAGAATACATGCATACACTCTAGTAGTGATTTGATTCATGAAAGAAGATTTAGATACATCCGCACAACTCATAAATCAAGCTATAGATGGAGCTTTGAAACAAAGAAAAAGCTTATCTTCTGCAGTTTTGATATGAGAACTACTGAAAAATGAAACATTGATTGAGCCACTAACGTAGCATCCAAAGAATCTCACAAATCAATTTTTATAACTGAATGAAGAAGAGCTTTCATATACCCTTTTACTAATTAAATATTTTAAGTAGCTGTTATGGTATGCATAAGGCTACAGTATCCAAGGTGACTTGCCAATTATTTGTTGGTTGATACTTTATTATAGTTTTAGATTTTAGTATGATATTTGAAAATTCATTAACTCAATTTAGGTACCTGTGCTCTTGAAAAAGGATAGGTACCGGAGTAATCCCCAATTATTTAAGGTATATGAATACTCTAGTCAAGTATACTAGTTTTTACCTTAAATTGCTCATGCATTGTTTGTTATCTTCCTGGCCATCAATAATAAAGGGCTTTCTTGAGCAAATCAAGGTCATTTTCCTCTGTTCTGGAACTCTCTTCAAGATCCACATCCTTGAATGCAGTGAAATTGGTTAGGCATTGCACATAAGATATATGTATCAATGTTGATGTTCTAGTATATCCTTATTCACTCAATAAATGAAATGATACATTGAATATAAAAAAGAGATTAAAAATTTATTTGCAGAAATCAAGTTGCAATCACAAGCATGCAGATTAGGAGTAAGGCAAAAAAAGGTGTCAGTTTATAAATTAACATAATCCTATCAGCAGTTATGGTTATGTAATTCCTAGCACTCACTTCATATGAAGAAGATGAACAAGCAATTGTAAAGCTCCAGAATCACCACAGACCTCCCACACTGCTGATTGGACATCTGTATCTGAAAGCTGTCTCTCCCTTACAGGCCCAACAAACTTTATAGAAAGCATGAACATAAAGTCATAAACAATTCAAATTAATATAATGCTTATTACTTACCCTCTGGGTTCTAAACTTCTAGCTAAATATAATAAATTGACCTCATATTATCCCAGCTTAAAATCAGCCAACAATCAAAGGAAAATGGTAGGAAGGACTTGTAATTGACCTTTAATTCACTAGTACTAATCATGGTTATATAATTAAGTAAATGGTTTACAAAATAAAAGCAAATAAATGGAAGTTATTAATGTATTAATGATGCTTTGTTGATAATTATAAAACAACTAATCAAACATGTAAACTGCATTTGATCTTGAAAATGAGTTTGGAGAATGCTTTTGCTTGGACTGCAGTATTGAATGGGATCAATAGTAGTGATTCTTGCAGATTTGGAGACCTAAAACAGGCATCTCCCTTGATATTTGTGTTATGTTATGTATTGTGCATGATCTATTCTGATTTAGTTATACATTTGATTTTACATTGTTTGATTGCTAATCTTTTGTAGAATAGCTGAATAGGCTCTTTCTTGGACTTTGTGATCATACTTAATTATGTTTGGAGATTTAGCTGATCAAAAAACAAATGTTTGGAGATTTAAATAAACAAGTTTGTTCAAATTTATCTTCCAACTCATCAAACTACAACCTTGGGGCATACTGAGCTAGTGTTATAAATACTATAATTTTATATATATGTATGGATTGTTGTCACTACTCTGATCATACCATTTTTTTAACTTCATCCTTTGGTATTTTCCATTTCAGGGAATTTCAAGTTCTGCTCAGCTGCTGGCAAATTCATCTGAGGAAACACCTGTTTTGTCACCTTTAGCCCCAGTTTCCTTATTGGGTAGTTCAAAAGGTGAAGACCAGAAGCAGAAAGTTGTTACTAAGCCAGAAAAAGTTCAAGCGGTATTAAAGGCAGTAAAGCAGGTTTGAGATGCCTTATCACTCTTTGTGATTGATTGCTTTTGGTTTTCGAGTTGGTTTTCTTACATTAAGGGCATGTTTGATAAACCTGAAAAGTTATACATTGAATGTATTTTGTTTGAGAAGATTCTAATTTTAAGTGCTGAAAAGTATCAAAGAAAACCTATAACATTTTGTATATCAAACATGACAACCAAAGTTTCCTATAACATTACACTAAATTTTAATTTTTTTTTTCCTGTCTGTGACTCTTGATATGTGAACATCACATTGAGCTCTAACTAATCTAAGTCAGGTTAGGTGGACCCATTTAAGGGTATAAAACTTTCTTGGTGCCTATTTTTTCTATTCACAAAACTCAAATCTAAGACCTTATTTAAAAGAAACTAATCTTGTCACTTGGACCAATAGATGTTAACTTTTGGTGTTATCTTGATAGAGCATTTATTTTATTGGGTTAATTATGTTTTTGGTTCTTGAATTTTTTCGAGTTTTCACTTTTAGTCCCTAAACAAAATTTTGACTGGTCTTAGTCCCTGAACTATTTTTCCTTCAATGTTTTTAGTCCCTCAACTTTTCTCAATTTTTGTTTTTAGTCCCTAAACAAATATTTGATCGGTTTTAGTCCCTGAACTTTTTTTTCTTCAATGTTTTTAGTCCCTAAACTTTTTTCAATTTTTGTTTTTAGTCCCTAAACAAATATTTGACCGGTTTTAGTCCCTAAACTTTTTTTTCTGTCAATGTTTTTAGTCCTTCAGGGACTTTTTATGGTAGGGACTAAAAACATTGAAGGAAAAAAAGTTCAGGGACTAAGACTGGTCAAATATTTGTTTAGGGACTAAAAACAAAAATTAAAAAATAGTTTAGGGATTAAAAACATTGAAGGAAAAAAGATTCAGGGACTAAAATTGGTCAAATATTTGTTTAGGGACTAAAAACAAAAATTGAGAAAAGTTGAGTTACTAAAAACATTGAAGGAAAAATAGTTCAGGGACTAACACCAGTCAAAATTTTGTTTAGGGACTAAAAGTGAAAACTCGAAAAAATTTAAGGACCAAAACATAATTAACCCTATTTTATTTAATTTTAACGTGCTCACATTTCTAGTATGCATGCTAAAGTGGACATAAGTATCACCACAAGTATATTCAACTTAGCAATAATATATTGAAAAATTACAATGTTTTCTTACATTTTATGTGGTGCCCCTGCCTAGCTACTGCCTAAGAACTTCTGTGTGTTTTAACCGGCATGTAACAACTTTTGCAGAAAAGTTGGCAACTTGGCATCTAATTTTTTAGCCATTGAAATGCCTTCCCTGGTTTGGTGTGGAAACTGTCTTAATTTATGGTTTAAGAAGGGTCTGATTAATATCTGACTAGTTACACTTTTTTACATACCTTGTTTTCTATGGTGTTTTAGAGTCCAAAGAAGGTCAACTTGGTTGCTGCTCTGGTTCGTGGTATGCTTGTTAAAGATGCATTGATGCAGTTGGAGTTGACAATAAAACGAGCAGCAAAAACTGTATATCAGGTAGTAACATTGCAAAATCTATAATTTTAATTGCTTTCAAAGTTCCTCTGCGAATGCATCAGATTTTGATAATCTTATTTCAACTCAATCTTTGCCCCCTCCCCTAGCCCTTTTACTTTTTGTCATTGATCTCAAGGACCAGGGTTTCAATGAGGTTGTATAAATTTTTACACTGGGACAATGTCATGACAGTGAGTAAGAAGGAATTGCGAATACATTTCCTTGTTAGATTTAATTTTCTAATTTCATGATTTTTTTTCCACCTATAACACCAATATTAAATTCTATGGGATCCTTGCTCTTCCATGCTTTATGCTGGTATTTAACATAACAAATATTGATAATTTAGATTCGAGGTATGTTCGATTTCAGTGGAGGAGAAAGGTTATTCTATTACCTTCTATAGGGTAAAGCAAAATTGAAAGCATTTGTTTTAAAATCCTACACATTGCAGGTTATTCATTCAGCCCGAGCTAATGCCTCTCACAATCATGGGTTAGATCCAGAACGTCTCATTGTTGGTAATATTTTGAAGTGAAATTGTTTTGTCACATGATTTACAATAGAATATTACGGCATTGTTTAATCCATGTCGACGACTACATCTAGTGGGAAAAGGCTTAGTTGTTCTATCTCTGATGATGCTGCATTCTTGTTTCTTACAGCGGAAGCATTTGTGGGAAAGGGGTTCTACAAAAAGAGACCTTGGTACCATGCCAAAGGAAGAATGGCGTTGAGAATAAGACCAGAATGCAGGCTAACAGTTGTAGTAAGAGAGATAACTGCTGAAGAAGAGGCAGAGATTGCTAGGCTGAGGGTCCACAACTTCAAGAAACTGACAAAGCGTCAGAAACGGCTCGTGCCTCATCAGCTTATTGAGTCGAATCCTATTTGGGGCCGCAAAAACAAATCTAGTGCTCAAAACTTGAGTGCTGCACCTGCATGAGCTTTTGCTTGTTTCCAAGTTTCCATGCTTATGGCATTTTTTTGTGTAATAGATTCTTCTTGGCCATCACATAATATGGAAACAGTTGAGATATTTGTCTGCCCCTTGTTGCAAATGATATAATTTTGTACTGGATCATGTTTAGTATTATTCTCATTTATTAGCTTATTTTTCTTCTTACTAGGAGGTACTATAAAGGATATGTCCTGTTCAATCAGCAGCATGAATCTCCTCTTGTTTTGAGAGGAAGTATAAACCTATGATTTTTTATTTTTATTCTTGCATCATTTTACAAGTTGTGCTTTAATTATTTATAGTATCTGGATTCTGGAGCGTTGAACTTATTCAACATATCAATCAGCAAATGAGTTTGGTATCAACTGTAACTTTGATTTCATGTCAAAACTACAATACATAAAAAGTGCACAACTCATACAGTACAACAAATTATACAATTAAGGGAGAAAATAGAAATAATCATGAGATATAATAAATGATGTGATTGAGAGATAGACATAAAAAGTATCATATGAAGATTAAAGTATATTTTTAGTTCTTTTTCTTTTTATTAAAATTTGTGTTGCTCTTCTTTTTTATAAAAATATTTATTTTGATATTTTTTTTTTTAAATTTGAGTCAATGTTATTCTTTCAAAATTGTTATTGTTTTCAACTTTAGGGTTCAATTTTGGATGGATTCAAGATGTGAGACTTGTATATAAAAATTATGAAATCCAATTAATATTCGAATAAAAAAAACCTCACATGATAAAAAAATCACATAAAAAAACAAGTCACACGAACAACATAATTTTTGTATATAACTCTAATTGATTTTAAGAAAGAAACCACATAAAAAAAATAAGTCACACGAACAACATAATTTTTGTATATAACTCTAATTGATTTTAAGAAAGAGAAACGCTAACATCATACTCTTCTTATAATTCGAAAAGAAAGCAGTACATTTGTGAAATTATGATACGTCACTGCAATGCAATTTCTGAGCGTGCGACACGTTCTGTTCTTCTCATGCAAGCTGCCTTTCTTTTGTCAGCTTATCTGTTATTATCTCTGCATTTGCCCATAGAAATGCACATTTCTATTTCTTTTCAGCTGCATACGATAAGTGGCACTAAATTTTTTAAGAGTTTAATAATTATGTAGATAAAAAATTTACACTGTTAATTAATAAAATATTATTATTAATATAATTATTATAAAATTCAACAAACTTATTATATATAGTATTTTGTCATTGGATTCATAGACTATTTTTTTTTCAGATTTTAAAGGCTGAGATTCAATTTTTATAAAAGAAATTGAGAAACATTTTTTTTTCTCTTACGCTTTTCCTTCGTCAGATACGCAAGTATTACATATATCTACAAGTAAGTTACATGAAGCAGTAACACATTACGCTCTCCTTTTATTTTATTGTTAAATGATCTTTGGGGTTAGTTAATGTGTTCAATGGATTTATGGTAACTTCAATGGATATTAAAGTTATAAAAGTATTTAAGCAAAAGGGATAAAATGAATCTGTATTGCTTACCTAAAGAATTGTCTATATCTTACTTATAAAATAATTAATTTGTATGATCTTTTAGTTTTGGAAGTGAGTTGGTTTATTTTATTTTTTATCAGCAACACTTCGCACCAGCGTTTCACCCAATATTTTTTATCACTCATGACGCAGAATGAAGGACCAATTGCCTCTGGATTAAGGTCTCGAAAGGGAGTCCAGAAATCCAAAATTGAATGCATAGGAGGAATCGATGTAAATACTCTATGAGGAAAAATTAAAATGCAAAGGTCAAAGAAAAAATTAAGATACTCAAATAGTAGTGTTATAATTTGCCAATGCATAATATATCTTCTTGAATTTAGGAAACATTTCTGGCAATAATAGAGCAGCTGTCTCAATTTTATCTTCTTTTTTGTGTGCTCTCAGTAGCTAAACCGATTAAGTCAAATATCAAGGCATCAGAAGGATAAGAGTAACAATTATGTGGCAAATTAAGAAAAGTAAAGTCCATACTATACTACCTTAACTAGCAGGATAGATAAAATTTCATACTATAGATTAATTACATGATCAGCTCCTTTCTTTGTACATGCGTGACTAGTGGGGTAAACTAAGTAACATGCTACACAATACCAGTAAGAGATCATGTTTAAATTAGTGGTGGATCCAGGATCCAAGGCCAGTGGGGGCAAATTATTTTTAAAAAATTAATAATATTTATTATTATACATATGAAAATAAAATATAAAATAGGGTAAAATATGTTTTCTTCCTCTAAAATTTTCGAAGTTTGATTTTTGTTTCTCTAAAAATTTTCTCTGTTTTTCGTCTCTCAATTTTAAAATGCACCATTGTTGGTTCTCAAAGCATTATCTAAACCATTTTTCGTTTCTCTATAAAGCGTTATTTAAACCATTTTGAGGAGGAAAAATGATGCATTTCAAAATTAGGAGACGGAAAATGGACAAAAAAAAAATTTTAAGGGACTAAAACTGAACTTAAAATTTTTTAGAGAAATCAAAAACATATTTTACCCTTTAAAAGAGAATGAAATGTCCAATTGTATAAGCGTAAAAGGAACAAAACATTAGAAAGAAACTAGTAAATGAAAGATAAAAATTGATGACAACTAAAAATTTAAAGGCAGTGGAGTCAAATTATAAAATTAGAGGGGGGCAAAAAAATAACAAAACTAGATATATTATTATGTTTTTCACAAAGTCAGGGGTTGCATCTGCACCCCTGAATAGTATGTAGGTCCACCACTGGTTTAAATCATACGTACTATATATACCATACTGCTTTCATCAATAATACTATTGAATCAATAATGTAGTAACCCAGGTGGAGGAAAAAAGATGGTCCATAGAAAGAGAATTGGTTCCAAAATTTATGTAACACATCAATCACTCGCCAACACTATACGGTTCAATTTTTGTAGCTGCTGCCTCTCATTCTTGCTTAAGGCTGGTGGATATAAAAAGTTTCCATGGCAGGAACAAGGATTCTGTTATGGTAGCACTATTCAGCTATTCTGTAATTATGTGATTTAAAGTATCGTTTATTGAGTTAACTACTTCAAATAACCTACTCCTACTACTAATGTTGATACACACAATTGATTGTACAAGCAAGATCACTGAAAAAATGTTTTAGTTTTCTTTTAAAAGAATTGAATATCTACTTTTGAATTTTTTAGTGTTACGTGTCTCTTGGAAGTGAAAAAAAATGAAAATGTCCATTTATTACATCTATCTATTACATGTACTACATCTATATAAAACTTTTCCCCGCTTACTATTCATGTGCTGTGTGTAAGCTTTTTAGCCAAAATTTTTCCGCCTTTTTTTCAATTAAATCCAAGCCATTCATTTATCTTTTGATTGAATGATCCAGATCGACTAACAAATATCTTTTCTTAACATTTTTATTATGAGTGTGCCTTCAATGTATCATGCTAATAATATGATTATAATATTTTTTTCGAATACTAACTATATTATTTTGGTCATCCGTTATTTTTATGCAAAAATCTATTACATATATATAAAACTTTTCTCCGATTACTATTCATGTGCCACACGTCAGCTTTTACATATATATAAAACATATTCATGTACCATGTGTCAACTTTTTAGCCAAAATTTTCCCACCTTTTTTCAATTAAATCCAAGCCATTCATTTATCTTTTGATTGAACGGTCCAGATTGACTAACAAATACCTTTTATTAATATTTTTATTTTGAGTGTGCTTTTAATGTATCATGCTAATAATATGATTATAGTATTTTTTTAATACTAACTATATTATTTTGGTCATCCTTTATTTTTATGCAAAAATCTATTACATATATATATAACTTTTCCTCGATTACTACTATTCATGTGCCACGTGTCAGCTTTTTAGCCAAAAATTTCCAGCCTTTTTCAATTAAATCCAAGCCATTAATTTATCTTTTGATTGAACGGTCCAGATCGACTAACAAATATCTTTTCTTAATATTTTTATTTTGAGTGTGCCTTCAATGTATCATGCTAATAATATGATTATAATATTTTTTCGAATACTAACTATATTATTTTGGTCATTCATTTTTTTATGCAAAAATAATTATTTAATATTACTAATAAAATTTTAGATTAAAAATAGAATTCTATTAAAAAAATATGTAATTAATAGGATTATTCTATTAGAATGATGGTAAGCAATTAAAAATTATTTAAACTATAATTATTCTATAATACTTTTGGACTTAAAGATTCATAAATCAAAAGTTACACTATTATTATTTGTTATCTAATACAAAAAAATAAATTTCTTTACACTTAAAATTATGAAATATTTGTTACTCAATAGTTTATATAATAGTAATAGATATACTAAAAGAAGCTTTTTGTTGCCTCATGTCAAGATTTTATGCAATTTTGAGAACTCATTTTTTCAACAGCATCCAAGTCATTGATTTATCTTTTAGTTGAACAGCCAGATCATATAGTGATTAACAAATATATTTTCTCAGTATTTCTTCTATTTTGAGTTTGTTGTTGATATATTATGCTATATCATTTTTGTCTGAAAATATGATTATAATATTTTTTTTAGAAAAGTAACTATATTATTATAAATAAAATAATAAATTCAATTAATATTTTGGTCATCTACTATTTTACACAAATAATTGTTTTATTCTACAATAATCTATTAACTATATAAAATCATTTTGACTTAGAAATCGTATAAAATCATTTTAAATAATTCCATAAATAAATATTTTATTGATTAATATTATTAACATGCTTAATTAAACAAATTAATAATTTAAAATTATTAACATGCTTATTTAAATCGTAGTCGCTTGCATGCTTCGTGCACATAAACAAGTGTCAAATAAATAGAATACATTTATAACATTTTTGAATAATTTTATTATGAATAGTGCCAATGTATTTATTTTTGTGTTTGAAGCTAAAGTTTTATATACCTATTATTCTATTTAGGACACGGGATAATTTGATTTTTTATTTTTTTATTTTAGAGTAACTTTACATTATCAATTATCAATGTATAAAATATTTATTTTAATGATTTTATTCATATATTTTTAAAACTTAATATGTATTTTTTATACTTCTATTCTTATACAGTCTTCCCAACAGGTTACACATGTCATCTCTTCTAAAAAAAAAATTTATGCTCATCTACTTCTACAGATACACACACTAATAACATTAATATCTCAATTAAATATTCAAATAAAACTACAATGACTATTTAACTCTTTTAGTAAAAGTAATTTTATAAAAAATATTTTAACTGAGTAATTAATATTTTTTATATAAGTGTATATTACAACAAATTAAATAATATAAAGTTAAGAAAATACCTAAAGTTATTTCTATTACACTATTTAGGACCCGGGATAGTTTTTTTTTTTTTTTTTTTTAATTTGAGAATAACTTTGCATTATTAACATATAAACTATGTGTATTTATGATTTTATTCATATAAGCTTTTTAAACTTGGTACATTTTTTTTCCACCTGTCCACATATACACACATGGGTAGCATTTTTACAAAATATTGTCAAGATATGTAGAGGATTTTCCTTGGACATGATAAAAATTATATTTTTTTACAAGAATTATGCAAAAGGTTTATATTTAATATTATTTAAAACATATATTTACTAATATGTCACATAAATATTGAAATACAATTACAACGACTATTTAACTCTTTTAATAAAAGTAATTTTATAAAAACATTTCTGTAATTATATATTTTTTTATATATGTGTATATTATATTAAAAAATAATATAAATTTAACGAAATATAGAAAGTAATTTCAAAAAATTAATGTTTTTAAGTTAAATAATATAAAAGAACTTAATTAACTAGTATTATTAAATTAATTGATTACAATATAACCTTTTTTTTTTGGCAAAATGCTATGCTAAAACAATATAATAGGGGCAGCCATCCCAACGAGGTTGGCACTGCTGTCCCTACCAATGACTTCAGCATACCTAAGATATTATTTAACCAAGAGAGACTAAACAAGACATGGGGGCATAAACCAAACCCATGGTGAAACAAAGCTATATAAACCTATAACTAGGGAGTCCATTTCTATATATATATTGAATTCCTCATAAATGAAAGTAGGAACAAAAGTCCCACCAAAGAGAGCCTTGGGTATTCGCACCGAAGGAAGCAAGTCTATCTGCACATGTGTTTCCTTCCCTATAAAAACATTATAATTAAATATAACTGATTAAAACATTATAAAAGAAATGTTTATATAAATTTATGATTAAATAACATAAAAAAGAACAATATGTAATAACCCGTGCGAACGTAGGATAAGGTACTAGTTTCTATAGAAAATGGAGAGGATTTGTGTAACATCCCTTATTACTATTAAAGATTTTTTTTATTAATAAAAAAATTTGTGAAGTAATTTGATAGCCAATTATTGAAAATAGTCTTTAACATACGGGGAATTTTGTTTTTCCTTCAAAACATTATTACTTCAATTTTCAAACAACGATCATCCACAATAACTTATCAACATATTAAAATCCCTTTTAATGAAATATTGATCTTAATAAACCAAACTCATTTTATAAGACATTAACTTCGTTGTAAACCATGAAACATAACAAAATCTTCCTTAATTAAGAACATCATCAGATCTATCATTATATTATACTATTCTATTACACAGGATATACTTATGCATTTATATTCTTGGAATTAAACACATTATACATTTGAGTCACATATAACGAATTGATACATCATAATATTAAAACCTAGTCTACCCTTTTTTATACAAGAAAAGATTGAGACTCAGAGCAGTGACTCAATAAAAATTCAAAATACCCAATTAACCCATGTAGCATCCTAGAAGGATCCTTTTCTTTCTCTTAAAACGTCCACTTGTGTTCACAGTGCTTGCTGTAGCTTTTCCATTCCATCTTCGTTGTTTGCACAAGATCATTCGTCTAAATCTAAAAAAATAAAGGTGTATGAAGTGAGTCCCTCTCCTCCACTAAACTAACAAACAAACAACCATTACGGTCTCAAACAAACATACAGTATCAACCACTTCATAGTGGTGCTCTCATGAGTCTCACTCGAAACCTTGAACACATTTCAGACTAGTCCTTAAATCATCACATCTCGTCACAACTCTGACCCGCTGCCATTGGAACTCCCAGAACTCAGTGGACTTACACAATTTAAGTCGGATGACTTGTTGGGAGTACACCCTTCACCACGGTACAATGGTAGGACTCTCACCAACACGGTTATGCCTCACATTTGTCGGGATTGTTAAGTCGGCACTGTGGAAACACGACCACAAACTCGATGCCAGATCCCCAAGAAACAACAAGTCAGTGAGCACACCTTGGGTACCACTCTGTGTGGTCATCCAATCTCTGAGGACTGACTCCTGAACCACTCACCCTAACGGGATTTATCTTTTACATGTCCATGTGGGCTTCTCTACCAAAGGTACTTGAAGGCGATCCTCAATCAACATATGTCCTAGACATACAACACGGAGATCCAACTCCCCCACTATCACAATGGTTAAACATTACGACCCCATCACCTCACAAGCACAAAGCTCACTGTAGATAAAGCCTCCACACGACCTCTCAACACTTGTCCATTTGATCTTTAATCATGACAGGACATCCTCTACAATCCATGTATCGCCTTTATCCATGAACAAGTCCATTTCAACGGTCACACGTGACTCAATGATGGAGGT
Source organism: Pueraria montana var. lobata (assembly GCA_026413185.1). Classification (NCBI taxonomy): domain Eukaryota; kingdom Viridiplantae; phylum Streptophyta; class Magnoliopsida; order Fabales; family Fabaceae; genus Pueraria; species Pueraria montana. The sequence continues at coordinate 40,622,221 of CM048649.1, read as the reverse complement.
TCTTCCTCCTCCTTTTGTTTCTCACCATGATTAGAAACAACCAACAAGTTTTCAAACCACAACAGATGTGCGTAGTGCACTTCACCCAAACATGACCCAATTTATGACTTCATAAAGTTATTATATTTTATAGGGATTCTTGCTTACTCTCAAGTTTTATGCTTGCTTTAAATCATCAAGTCTCAAGGTCCATGCAAGGGTCCTAAATTTCCTTATAAGTCCAAATATCTGGCATCCTCCACGTGAAAAGGTACTTATTAATTACCAATCCATAATATTATTAGATTCACACTCTTTAATTACAATTTATTCACTATTGTTCATAGTGAATATCATTAGTTACTAAAATTCCATCCTAGTATTCACAAATGTGCTCCATTTGGAGTTCATTTGCTCCCATCCAAGAATGCAATATTCTTGTTCCCACAATTAAAAAACCATCACAAAAATTAACATGCACAAACAATATTCTATCACTCATTGCCCGAGGATCACATTCCTCCCAGTCTCCAATTTACAATTATAAACAAGATAAATAGCAATTGTCAATAAATCACAATTCAAGTACAAAAATCATTAATAATTAATACACTAACATTTATGGGAAGATCCCCTTTTTAGGTGGAATACATCATCATTAACACAAATAAGCCAAACAACATCACTTATGCAATTATTCCAAGTACATTACAATTAAACACATAGAGCTGAAATCATCAATCATAAATTATTTGACAAAGTAAATCAACTTATAATTTCACCAAATTTTGTAGAAACACTTCTCAGGATACATATATTAACACATAAAATTATTTTTCACAAATTCAACCCACAAGTAATATTTTTGGAATTAAAAACAGTGGCTGGATGCTCTCTGCAAAACACACTTTAGGAATTTTAGAAAATAATAATTCAACTCTGTTTTTCATTTAATTTTACAGAGAACATCCCTAGCATGTGTATTATCACATATAATTTTTTCAGCATGGTCCAACCAAGAAAAATTCCCTTTTTGTATTTCAACATCAATATTATTCCAGAACAGAGTTTACAATGAGAAAATGCAATTAAATACAAAAAGCGCTTATAAAATTCTGGAAAAATTCATTGACACTCCAGTTGGTCCAAAATGTGTCAAGAAATTTTTTCAGAGCAAATTTCCCATGAAAAGTTATTTTTTTCATTTTATCTCTCAGTTATCCAGCTTTTGGGTTTTTCAAAGGGAAAATGGGTAAAAATACTTCCCAAGATTTTCTGACTTTACAAAAACTCAAAAATTACCCTCATGGTACATAAAAAGAACCCATGTTCCAGTTTTCCAAAATCACGTTCGAAAATTTTTGTAAAAATCAAAACAGCCCCATGCTCAGAATCAACAGTTTTTGAAAATAAATCCGGTAAAAATAGTTAGAGTGCTAAAAAAATATGAAAAAAATACCATGACATCCAGAGACATCAAAACATATAAAAATGTATTTACATCCTCAAAATCATGCACGAAAACCAAGACAAAAAATCAAACACAGTTGCAGAGAAAAATAACAACTAGCTCATTTCAAGTTTTTCAAAAGTTCTTGTGACACCCATGGTGTCTATAGACTACCAACAATAGCCACAATCAATATTCAACAAGAATACAAGAAAATAGCTTAGGAAAGAAAGAAACCCCTCCATACCTCAACGAAATCGAAATCCAATCGGTGGATTTTGAAGCTCTTGAGCTCCTCTCTAACATACTAGAATTTCAAAGGAACAGGATTTGATCTTGGTCATGAAAATCTAGAGGAAAGTTTGTGTTTATAGAGAGAATATGGAGAGAAATGGAGAAACTTGGAGAGGAAGGTGAAGAATGAAGAGACAAAGGCATACACACTTTTAAGAGAGAGGAAAAGTGAAAAAGCAAAAAGCATGCCCCCTCCCTCTCTCCTCATGGTCGGCCCCCTTCCCTAGGGCCTTAAGGTCCATGTTGGTTTTTAAATTGGGCCCATACAGAGCCTAATAGGATTAAGGTTAGGGTTTCTCAGGGTTAGGGTTAGGGTCTCTGTGCATTATTGGTCATCTGTGTCACTAACAATCATGCAGATAGGATTTTAATTTAATCTCGCCTTACTTAATATTTTCTGTAAGACACAAAATAATTAATTAAATTCTTAACAATTTATTTCCATTAATTTTATTATTTCTATAATTAATCAACCACTCATAATTAATTTAACAGTGAAACAATTTAATTAAGTCATATAAATCACTAATTCTATTTTTATTTCTATCTAGTCCTTTCTAGACTTGAATTAATAAAATTGGGCTTAATTAAGTTTAATTACCTTAATTAGAATTTCTAAATCACTAATTACCCTAGACAATTTAATTTCACTAATTAAAGTTACTACCAATTTATTAGTAAGTCATTTGTGTCATTAAAACTTTAATTTTTCATTCTAGACAAAAGTTTCACATATTTACCATAATGCCATTAATAAGTTGACCAAAACCCTTTCCTTTGACTTTTGACCAAGATGAGTCTATATTTGACTTTTCAAATTTTTAATGTCTCTACTTAATCATTATTAAGTAATACCTATTTTATTTATTTTCCATTATTTTTCTTAATTACTTAATTAATCACTAATAATATTTTATTTAAAACAAATAACTCCCAATTAAATCACGATTGAATCACACAAGTATATACTTATTGAATTGTAATTTTTGGGGTGTTACAATTTGAACCCGATTTTATGGATAAATACTCTGTTTTACATTCATTCCCGCAGCTGTACAAAAGTGCCACACAAACTTGGTTTTCATGCAATATTTTGGTCTCTAATTACCTTGGAACTTAGCCTTATGATATCTATAATTAATTCCTATCATTTGGACACATTTCTACTTCATTAAAATACCAAATCACTGCACATATGCTCTGTTTTTAATTAAAATTCTGCACATGCAAAATTCACCAATTAAATAGCCTAGTTTGCTAGTTTAAATATTCCAAATGCACATAGTTCCAACTTTAATGTAATTACACTTTAGAATCAACATTACCATAAATAAATACATCACTTCCATCATTATAAACTCAACAAATTCCCCAGTTTTAAGTCATTCCCGCAGCCCAATTAAAATGATATTTTTAAGGCATCAAAACTTCATATTATGCACTCCAATTGATCTAAAATTAATCTATAATTGTTATGAATAATAATAATTATGGTGGATGTCCATTGGTTTTCCATCTTCTATATTTATTTCTCCTTAATAGTCTTAAATATTTGGTAACCTTTGAGTTGCATGTAACCTTTAAATTGAAACATTTGAGTTGCATTTTGTACTTATATATAGGTTAGTCCCTCTTGGTGAGAATACACAAGGAAAATCATTTCATTATCTCTATTCTCTCATGTTCTCTCTTCTCTATATTCTCCTCTCCCAAGTTTATTTTTCTTAACACGTTATCAGCACGAAAAGCTCATTGTTGCTATTAAGTTATGAAGAAGCCATATTTTGATTATTTTCAATCCAGTTCTCAAGAGCGCACATAAGAATCTATCACATAGAGCCAAGGTAATTATACTTATATCTCTTTTCTGATATTATACTGACTTATTCGGGTTTTTTAGTCCAACTTTCTTTCCAATTACTTGTTATATTATTGCTATTGACATGTTCCTACGTTACAATTCTATAGTGTTCAAGCTTTGTTCATATATAAAATATGAATATTTTGTTCCAAATAAATAACGGTAATATAGTACCGCAATTATCATTATCTCTCGGTAACACAGTATCAATCTTTCTTATAGTAGAATTTGAGAATCGTTATATGTCTGAATTGATTAGTTTTGAAGTATTTGAGAATTGCTATAGTAGAATTGTGTTTGAATAATACATTAGGTTCCAATTTAGCATAATGTTGGATTAATAATAAATAATTTAGTCCATTTATCATTATCTCTATACCACTGCATGACTCTCGTTTTAGCTTTTTGGTATTCTGATCCTAGTTTTGTTGAAAAAAAAAGAGACAATTCTGTTTCACTATGTGATAACAAGACCATTGTCCATTGAGATATATGTTTTGCCTTATAGAATGGAAACTTAATGTTCCTTTTTATATCAAAAATTAACGTGCAGTGCTGGTGTCCACAAAAGTTAAAGATTACATATGTAATCCCCGGAACCATATATAGCACGTTGCTAAGGATTACTTGTTAATTATTATATGTCATTTTTTTTTATTATTAGGTGAATTTATGTTTCTAGATTATATGACATGCTAGTAATGAAATAATTTGTTTGTCTAAAATATTATCTAAATATTTTATTCGTTAAGTTGTATAACTAATAGATTCTTACTCTAGCAATTACATATTCTGAATATGATTAAGAAAGATAAGTGTGTGAACACTTCAAAACTTTTGGATCTGACATTGTTTTATTATATTGTTTATTATTTATTCCAATTATTTTTACTATTATTTTTTTGATAGTTTTGAACATGTTGAACCTTGCAAAACCTGAATTTGTGACTCTTGACATTACGCGAAAAAAATATTTATCTTGGACATTAGATACGGAAATGCATTTAGATACAATGGGTCTTGGAGACTCTATTAAAGAAGGAAATAATGCATCTAACCAAAATAAGGCTAAAGCTATGATCTTTCTTCGTCACCACCTCCATGAAGGGTTAAAAGTTGAATATCTTAGTGTAAAAGACCCACTTGTCCTCTGGAACAGTTTAAAAGAAAGATGACCAAAACTATAATTCTCCCAAAAGCTCGTTATGATTGGATGCACTTACGATTACAGGATTTTAAAACTGTAAGTGAATATAATTCTGCAATGCTCAGAATTACTTCTCAATTGAAATTGTGTGGAGAAAATATTACTGATGAGGATATGTTAGAAAAAAACATTCTCTACTTTTCATGCAACTAATGTGCTCCTGCAGCAGCAATACCGAGAAAAAGGATTTCAGAAATATTATGAATTAATTTCTTGTCTCCTTGTGGCTGAGCAAAACAATGAGCTTTTGATGAAAAATCATGAGGCCTGTCCAACTGGTTCTGCTCCATTCCTAGAAGTGAATGCACCAACATATGATTATTATGGACAAGCTCGTGGTCGATGGGGCCGTGGTCGTGGTCGTACTCATGATCATGATCATGGTCGTGGACATGGTCATAGAGGAATTTTTAAGAATACTTTTTCCCATACGAAGTGGAAAAGTAATGTGAAAAATGAAAAGGAAAAAGGTGGAAATAGTAGCAAACAAGAAGAAAATATATGCTACCGTTGTGGTGGTAAAGGCCATTGGGCTCGTACTTGTCGTACACCAAAGCACCTTGTTGAACTTTACCAAGAATCACTTAAAAATATGAAGAAAAAGGTAGAAACACATGTTGCTTATGAAGACGGTGATTCTGATTATGGGCATATGAATGCTAATCACCTAGATGTCAATGATTTCTTTGCTGATCCAGATGAAAAAAATTGATTACCTCATTGGTGATGGGAATGCCAAGAAATAAAGTTTTCTCATATTATGTTCTTGACTTTATGTTTAGTAGAATGTTTTATGTTTCTTATGTTTTGTTGTTATTGGACCTTATATGAGTTTTCTAAGGCAATGAATATTTTGAAATCTTTCATATATATTTTTCTCACATTGATTATTTATACTCCTTATTTCTATAATTTTCTCTTCTTTAGTAATGTGAAAGGTCAATGTTAATATTAGTTCTAGTACTACAAATATAATTGAAGGCTTCGGAAGAGCTAATGTATTGTTACCTGGAGGAACAATGTTGTACATTAAAAACAAATGCATTTTAAAGCTAAGTACAATTGAAACATATGTTGTCGTAAACCAGAAGTTTACGAATTCAAATAAATGTGTTGTTTGGCATAACCGGTTGGGTCATCCCGAGTATCATGATGCGAAAAATAGTTGAAAATTCATATGGACACCCATTGAAAAGCTAGAAGATTCTTCAGTCCAATGATTTCTCATGTACTGCATGTTTCCAAGGAAAGTTGATAATTAAACCATCACCAGGAAAATTGGGAATGAATCAATTTCATTTTTAGAATGAGTACAAGGTGATTTTTGTGGACCAATACACCCACCATGTGGATCATTTAGATATTTCATGGTTTTAATTGATGCATCAACTAGATGATCACATGTTTGCTTGTTGTCAACTCGCAACTAGAAGTTTGCGAGATTGTTAGCTCAATTAATTTGACTAAGAGCACATTTCCTGAGTATGCTTGTGAGTTTACATCTTATGTTTATAATGAGTATTGATTTGCATCACGCCAATAAGTTATAATTAGTTCTCCCCTTTTAAATTGATTTTTGGTGAGCAACCTAATATTTCCCATTTGAGAATTTGTGGATGTGTTGTATTCGAATTGTTTCATCACAACACACAAAGATGAGTCCTAAAAGAAAGTTGAGAATATATGTTGGGAATGAATATCCATTTATAAAGATAATTTATGACTTAGTTTGTCAATTGTAATTTTGTCCCAATATTAGGGGGAGAGAATAAGCAGTTGGAAAGAGATATTAGTTGGAATGAATTATCATCTTGATCCTCAAACGAAACAATGTGAACCAGAAGTTCAAAAGATAATTCATTTAGAAAGTTTCGCCAATAAGAGTGGCTAAATAATATGTACCAACTGCTATTGCTCCAATAAAATTTGATGTCCCTGTTGGACAGTAAAATATTACAAAACGAGTCTCAGACACGCCTGAAGCGTGGTAGACCCGTTGGTTCCAAAGATAAAATCCTCAATTAAGAAAATGAGCTAAAAGTTAGATTTCCAAATTGAGGTTACGACAACTCAAAAAGATTCCTCTAACATAATATTTTAGTTCCAGAAGAACTCAGGTACCTGAAATTGTTGAAAATGAAGAGATCTCAATAAATTATGTCATGAATGGAATATGATGGAACCAAAATGAAGTCAACGTTGATGATGTGTTGTTTGCTTATAATATAGAGCTAAATGTAATAAATGATATTGAGGATCAAGAACCAAAGTTCATTAGTGATTGTCAACAAAGAAATGATTGGCTAAAATGGAAAGATGTTATTGAAGCATAATTTGACTCGCTTGCTAAGCGAAAGGTTTTTGGACCAATAGTCCGTACACCTAAAGGTGTAAAACAAGTGGGATAAAAATGGGTTTTGTGCAAAAACAAAATGAGAATGACGAAATTGTGAAATATAAAGCATAACTAGTTGCTCAAGGATTTTCACAAAGACCCGATATTGATTTTAAATAGACATATTCACTTGTAGTGGATGCAAGTATTTTTCAATATTTAATGGTTGCTCATGAAGGACTCAATTTATATCTAATGGGTGTTGTTACAACCAATTTGTATGGCTCTCTGGGAAATGACATTTATATGAAACTCCTCGAAGGATTTAATTTACTCAGCAGCGCAAGTTCTAGAGAAACTTACTCAATCAAATTGAATAAGTCTCTCTATAATAATCCTTGTGAAAAGATTAGAAAATGGATTTTCCATAATTGTTGTGTATGTAGGAGCATCGATGTATATTGCTAATTATACAATCTTGATATAACATTTGCTATCAATTTATTAGCAACATATAGTTCTTCACCTACACAAATATATTAAAATGGAGTAAAGCATATACTTTGTTATCTTAGAGGAACAATGGATATCAACTTATTTTATTCAAAAATTTTCAAGTCAGAACTAATTGGTTGTCTAGATGTAGGTTATTTGTAAAGATAATTATATGTAGATAATTTCAATATGTACAAGAAACCTATAGTTTATCTTCAGGAAAAATGACATCGATTATCATATGTGAAGACAATGTTGCATGTATTGCTTAGTTGAAAGAAGGATACATTAAAGAAGATAAGACAAAGCATATTCTTCCAAAATTATTTTTCACTCATGATCTTCGAAGGAATGGTGATATAAACATTCAACAGGTTTGCTCAAGTGAGAATCTAGCAAATCTTTTTACAAAGTTTTTGCCAAGGAGAACTTTTGAGCAATTGATACACAAGATTGGACTTTGTTGTCTTAAAGATTATTGTCTACATGAGGGGGAGAAGTAAATACGTTCTGCACTCTTTTTCCCTTTGCCATGGTTTTGTCCCATTGGGTTTTTCTGGCAAGGTTTTTAATGAGGCAGATAATAACATATTGAAGAATGATGTACTCTTTTTCCTTCACTAGGTTTTTATCCCATAGGGTTTTTCCTAGTAAGGTTTTAACGAGGCACATTCTCAAAACAATGAACATCCAAGGGGGAGTGTTATGAATAATAATAATTATGGTGGATGTCCATTGGCTTTCCATCTTCTATATTTATTTCTCCTTAATAGTCTTAAATATTTGGCAACCTTTGAATTGCAACCTTCGAGTTGCATTTTGTACTTATATATAGGTTACTCCCTCTTGGTGAGAATACACAAGAAAAATCATTTCATTCTCTCTATTCTCTCTTGTTCTCTCTTCTCTATATTCTCCTCTCCCAAGTTTATTTTTCATAACAATAACATATATATAAACAAGACCCATCATTTTTCACATTCAATAACTCATTTAAGACATTAAAAATCAACATATCCGCTGCACATAAATTATTTTCGTTTATCATCAAGAACATAGCAAAAAGAGCACTAATTCTTCATATTTGGGTCTCCAATCATATTAGAAATTATACCCATAACATATATATATCACATCCACCATTTTCAAACATGTAGAACCCATTTTTTAGGGTTTTCAAGCAATTTTACCCACTGTTTTTGTGCAGCCATTAAAACAGAATTATTACTTACATATAAATCCAATTTTCACCATAGAATTCAATCAAAAATGGGTTTTAGAAACCCTACAAGCCAAAACAAGTTTCCTTGCATCAATTCAACATGAAAAGAAACAAGAAACTCCCCATACCTCTTGTAGTTCATGAAATTAGCTTAGAAAAAACAAAGAGAGCACTTCTTGATTCCAAATCAAGAATCTACCGAGCACAACACATAAACAAGAGAAGAAAATGAGGGTTTGATCATAGAATAATGAGTAGACATAGGAAAGAGCAAGGTTTTGAGGTTATCAAGAACCAACACAAGAGCACAAAAAGCAAGAACTTGGTCTCCAAGCCAAGAGAGAAAGCAAATTTTCTCCCTTTCCTCTCTTCCTAGAAAACGGCGCACCACTCTAGGTATGCCTAGGGTTGGTTGTGCCTTAATATGGTTCTTGGATCCTCTTAGGGTGAGGCCCAATAGATTAATGAGTCATGTCCTAAGTTAATTAATCATTAAGTCTTTAATTTTCCCTTTAATTAAGTCTACATGTTGTCTAGACTATTAATTTAATTAATTAGTTTCTAATTTAAATTACTACTTAATTAATGTAGCTTAATTTAATTAATGTTCTAAAGTTTTAATTACTTTCTTAATCCATTTTATTAATTAAATACACTCTAGGCTCATTAGCTTATTATTTAAGTTCATTAAAATCTAATTCTAAGCTTTTTAATAAAAGTTGCTTCTATTTACCATATTACCATTAATGAGTTGAGCAAATTCCTTCCCATTGACTTACGTTGACTCTAGTTGACATGTTGACCTTAGTTGATTTAGTTGACTTTCTCTATGTTAATAGAAATTTTATATTTTTCTTCTTGATTTCCTTTAATTCTAGAGTATTCTAAACTACTAGTATTTAATTAGAATTAGTCTATCACCTAATATTCTCAAAACAATAATATTATCTATTTATTTCATATTATTATTTATTACTCCTATTATTAAATTTTTAGGATGTTACATGGTCCAATTGAATATTCTAATAGTGCCCTGATGGACATGCGTCTAAACCAAAGTATAAGATCAAGTGTTAAATTAGGGCACTATAGTATAAGTCATGATCACAGCTCTGAATGTTGCAATGTCTTCCTTTTTTATTCATCTATTTTGAAGGTTGTCAAAAAATGATATTATTGCTTGAGATTAACACTTAAAATATGATAAAATGAACAAATGCACAAACCCAAACTTGCAGGAAAGGAAAACTTAAAAAAAATGAAAATAAATTAACAATTATAGCAGAAATTTTGGTGCATACTTAAAAGATGGACTTTACTAAATGAAACACTAATTCAAAGCATTGGATAACACACAAACATTGAGAACGTTGAGAACTTTGCTTATATTGATTTTTTTTAAAAAGAAAAACAATTTTTCATTAAAAGAAAGATTGATCAGTATGAACAACTTCCAAAATTGCAAATACCATTTTTGTGACTTAAAAAATAATTTTCGTGACTTAAAAAATAATTTTCGTGACTTAAAATAATAACAAAAAGACACAAAACTTTCCAAATATATTTGATCAAAACAATCTAAAGCTTTTAACGCCAATATTTGTCAAACTTGTTGCATGTGCATCCTTTTATTTCATTCAGTCAAATAACAATGCAATAAGAAAAAGTTCTAAAAATGTTTACTAGTTAAGTAGACTTATACAAGGCTTGCAATAATAGTTGAAAGAAAACTCCAATAACCCAGAATATCAGTCGTGTAAAAAAACTTGGACTCAGTTTCATTATTAAGTAGTATTGGAATGGATAGATTAGGGATTTAAAAAAATACAAAAAAAATATTCTACAATAATAATTATTACCTCCACCGTTTAGAATTGGAATACAAAGAGTTGTAGTATCTTCAAAAGGGTTTGTTACGGTGGTTATTGGTTCAATAACTACACAATTATCACATGTTCAATTACGAGGCAAAATATGAAGAGTTTTTGCATTGTGTGGCTTGAACGGTAGTCCTTCATTGGCCATTGAAGAGGTAATAAATTTACTACTGATAAAACTTCCCAAATATATTTTAAATAAATATCATTTAAAAAAATTCTAATGATTGAGTGGTGTATGCACAAGGAACAATTTGACAGATATTCATCTTCCAAGGAGTGTGTGCTTCATGTGCACTATAGTATCATAATATCACTGCAACTCATTTATTATTGGAGAGTTACAAGGAATCAGAAAGTAGTGCACTCATTCAATAGACTTTTAATGTGTTATTTTATGTGAAAATAAAAGGTCCAATTCACCAACAGTTTTTTCGAAAATATATTAGTCATCTCAAGTATGTGAATGAAGGATATTATATTATATAATTACTCAACTATAGTAATTTGTAGGGTAGTAATTATAAATAATAATTAAATACACTTTTAAATTTAAAATTAATTATTAAAATTCACTTTTAATAAAATATAGGAAAGAGTATATTATTAATTGCTTTTATGAAAAAACTTTAATACAAATTTTTTAGTAATTAAAAAAATATACATAATTCTTAAGGTTTATATTTGTAGAACCTAAAAAACTTACATCAAACATGTACAAGATCAAGTGTTAAATTAGGGCACTATAGTATAAGTCATGATCACATGTGGTCCAATTGAATATTCTAATAGTGCCCTGATGGACATGGGTCTAAACCAAAGTACAACATCAAGTGTTAGATTAGGGCACTGTCGTATAAGTCATGATCACATGTGGTCCAATTGAATATTCTATTAATAAACATTGTTATGATATTCATTTATTCAAATTTAATCACAAAAACTATATTCCGCGTTTCATTAATTAACTAGTGTCTGTAACTTGAAATTATTTTTACAATTGGCCACTTGTATTATTCACCAAACTTAATGATTTTACTATTTAATTATAATTCCCCATTCCATGCATTAACAATGCATTACATTGTTACAAGTAAAATATATAACAAACACATTTGCATCTTTTTGTAACTCTATGAACTTAAATAGGTATTATTGCTTATCTACCATTCTGCCACCAATCCTTGATTAGTTACCACAATGCCAATAAATACCTATACATAGGTGCACACATGCTTGTCGGATTAGTAAATATTGGAACCTCGCTAATAACGACCTTCCACCTACCTCCAACAATTCAACTATTTAAGCCACCTTCCTTTTTTTTAAGTATCTCCTTCAGACAAAAAATAACAAAAGTATATTTCGTACATCATACAATGGCAACTAAGAGTAGTCTGAAATCACCATGTCGCAAATCCACACGATGTCAAAGGAAGCAAAAGGGACAGAAGATAAAGCAACTCATAGAGATATCATCAAGGTTAACCATCACTTTTACAATGTTTGATTTGCTAAAACTATACTTTACTAGCTTAAACATTATTTTACTTACCTGTTATTTTTTTTAAAATAAGTCACAACTACGTTCAAAGCATTCCTCCTCCAATTGTAAAATAGAACCACTCATTAAAATTTCCAAAAAAAAATGTGAAGGACATGATGAGCAACAGGTAATTTAATCAAAAAATTTATGTTCAAACTTAAATTTCGGGCTAAGACCAACTTAACGTCTTACTTAACAATGTTTCTCTCTTGCCTCAGGATGACTTGAAGAATCAAGTGTTAATGTTACAATCATCAGTGGACACTATTATGAATGAATTAAACAAATTGACCATAATTGTTAGTAACCAAAGTCCACTAATAAAGACCTCAATCATTCCATCATCTTCACAGCATGGTATGCAAAACAGAAGCCTAACTCCCAATGGTTCCTCTGATGCTTATTGTAAGAAGGTAGATGGAATTTTAGTTACATTATCCCCTACAAATAAGAGGTCATCCAGGTTTAAACAAACAAAAACATCAACAAAACCTGGAAAAAGGTTAACCCTTAAGGCTGGAAAAAATGAAAAAAAAACTTGTTTTCGCAAACCATTGCGGGAAAAAATTGCAGCTTCTTTGCAAACATAGAGCCTCTCAATAACAACAAATTTGATGGCATGACAACATCAATTCAAATACCTAAGGTAATCTCATGTACATTTGTTTATCACATTTCTTCATATATGGGAAAGCTATAAATAAAAATATGTTATTTTCGTAATATTTTTTTTTTTAATTTTGTAGTGGATCCCAATGTCATTCATGCCCCCTCTAGGCATGATACTTGATGAACTCCAGGCATTGGTAATTGCATACATCTTTGGAGCAAATAAGGATAACGAAATAGATGGCTAAATAAACTTCATTATATGCAACATATTATTTAACTAAATATACTTAATCATACACTTACGTTTAACACTTTACAGGAAAGAGCAAATTGTTATTACCACATTTTCAATAGTTGCAACAAGAGACATTATGAGGACATTGATGCCAAAGGGGGTTACTGGATCAAGAGGTATCCACACTTATGCAGTTTGAGGTTAACGAAAACACTTTTAAAACAACCTCGAGACATAAAAAAAAATCAATAAAATTATATGTTAATTGGTTCACATTCTTTTTAATTTTAGGTCATCAACTTAGTGGTATGTAAGCTGACCACTAATGAGAGATTTATGTATGGATAAGGTGCAGTTTGGTATTTGCCAACATTTGCAATATGGTTTCATTTATGAAATTAAATAATTATATCATTAATTTTGCACCATTATTTAAATTTTAATTAAATTTTAAACTATTGTTTTTCATAATTTACATCAACAACAATTCAGTTTGGGATAGGGTACACATGCAAAAAATGTTCTTGGATTCTACAAGGATTACTATATGGGAAAGGTTGATTACTTGACAAAGGTTAATTTCCAATGTTTTATATGTTAATTCAAATTTCCAAAAATATAAAAAGAAATTTTATATTTATTGTATTAACAATTTTTTTCATTTCAGATTTTTATTCCAATAAATGACATGGCTTTACATTGGTATCTTCTAATTGTGGATGGGAATTAGAAGAAACTCATACTCTTGGACTCAAAACCTGATCCAACAAAAAATGAGATTAGGATATTTTTTGTCAAGAAATTGGTAATTCTAAATTATATTACTAATGTCTATTAATAATTTTTATTTATCTTGTTATATTGCTAATTTTTTTATACAGGCAATATTTTTGGAAGAAATGTTTTGGGAACCCTCTTTATATGAAGATCAATTTAAAAGTAAGCCAAAATTTTCTACTTACGATTTGGAGGTGTCACATGACATTGGTGAACAAGGAGTTGGATCGTAAGAATATTCAAAAGCCCTCAAAACTCATTATAATTGTCTTTTTTTCAAACTATTAAAGGACATACAATTTCTTGTTGCTAGGAATGATTGCGGTATATGGGTGGCTAAATGGATGTTGGAATGCAAGTGGTCAAGTGATTACAAAATTCAGGTAATGAATATTTGAGTATTTGTTATTATTTGAAAACAATGTATAAATTATATCATAACATATTTTGATGCTAAACATGGTAGGTTGACAACACAACAAGGATGGAGCTCGCATTGGATATGGCTCTGGATTTTTGCAACACAAACAGAGATGAAATCATTAGACAAGCTGCCATAAAATGGAAAAATTTGTCATAGGAGAGAAAGCGTCTTGTTGCTTGTTAACTGGATGGACAATTTGGGGTTCAAGAAAAATTAGAGTTTCAGTACTTTTTTCCTTTAATTTTTCTAAATTTAGTTCAAATTGTTTTTTGCTACTATGTTTGGTTGTTTCCTTCTTAGGATTAGGGATATTTTCAATAGTAGATTGGTAATTTAGTTAAGTTTGTTCCATTTGTTGCTACTATGTTTGGTAATTTCCTTTTATACATTTGGTATATTTTGACTGGTTGCTTTATTAATCATTTCATATTGGTCATTGCAAATTTATCCCATATGTGAAACAACGTTTTGCTTGCCTATTATTTTCATGTCAAGTATGACATCGAAATAAATATCACAACGTTTTACTACATGAACCAAATCATGTGACAGTTTTAAAAAAATGACAATCTTACTTACAAGGACACTCAATCAACAATATCAAAACCATGAAAAAGTATGAATTCATGAAATTATATATTTCTTAAAAATTACACCTTAATGAAAGAGACATGGATATAATATTTTCTCATTTTAACTAAACCTAATATTTTCCCTTCCTTTCATAATAATATTCCCTTCTAAATAATTACTTATATAATATGTTAAATCTAACAAATTATTATGAAGTTATGACCATCTACTAGTAGCTAACAACAATTTTCACGATTTGCTTATGGGTCAACAACATATATGTCCAATTTAGTTTTTGGGGAGCATGATAGTTACAAAATACATCATATCAGTCATTAACAACAACTTATTCTGGTGACTGGTGGGGTTAATAACTTTGAATTTCAAATCCACATTTTCGACCCTGGTAGTAGTAATTAAGTAAAGAATTCAATTAATGTGAGACAGAAAATGCAATAGGTCATACATTAATACAAATCAATAACCAATCAACTTAAACTAACAGAGTCAAGATTTATGTATAACATACGACACTTCTGGTTAAACTAACATCTTATGTTTGCCATTGGTGAGATTACAAGGAAGAAATTGGCTAGGTTTCTAATCATACTTGAATACTAAAGATTTGCGTTTGGTTTTCCATTCAGAAGCATCAACCAAAACACAAATTAAAAAATAAAAGAGGTTATGAAGGGTAAGTGGCTTGCTTTCTAATTCTACTTCAATGCCTAACGGTAGAAATGATTTCATCCTACCCATGTGCTTGGAAAAAAAATATATAATGAAGCACATGAGGATCTTGAGATGCTCTCTTAGTAAAACAATAATAAATCTTAACATACTCTCTTAGTACAAAAATAATAAATCTTAACATACAAATACTTACCTGCTACATTAAAATTTTCTTGTACTTATTATTGTTTTTCTTCTCAGGGGCCAACCATGTGACCTTCATGTTGGAGTGAACCCTAGTGGCCAATCTATTTTAGGCTACATTTGTATTACGACTTTGATTTATATATTAATATGAGGCATTTCAGTTATTATGTTATCTATGGTATGATATAGTAACGTCCTTAGAATAGGTGGGCTATTCGATGATGTGAGATTCATTGAAAAATAGAACGTGATTTTTAAAGTGTTTGTAGTTGAAGTATAATTGTAAACCAGGACGACAATGATGCATCAAGACTATTGTGTGAGTAGCATGATGACCGCATCTCACAGGTCATGGATATGCTGACACACAGTTATGAATATTAGGAGTAATATTTATGCTAGACAGACCCACTATGAGAAGGCTTCATAATAGTTATGCAAGTGTCATAAGTGTAACGTTGTATTTTTTCTAATGGTATATTTAAGTGTTTTATTAATAATGCAAGAGGAAATTAAATTTATAACATGTATAAAAGAATTAATAAATAGATTGTTTTGTTATGTGCTATAGTGTTGTTGAGAATTTATTATGTATGGTTGGGCGTAGAGGGTAAGGTTGTTGTTGGGACTTTTACGTGAGTTCCGTAAGTTGTAGGAAAATAATAAGAGAAGGGGGTGCTTTTTAGAGGAAACATAGGTGTAAATAGAAAAATTTCAAATACTCTCAAATATATAAACGTTCCAAGCTTCCTGATTCTTCCATTTCCTTCGTTCTTATCTTACTTCTTCGCTATATATCTCTTTCGCTTGAGCTAAAGTAGAATTTCTACATCATCTTGAAGCTTGATTTCTTCTTCTCTAGAGCTTCCTTAGTTGATTTTAAATTGGTAAGTCCAATTCCTCTCTATTCTTGACCTCTTAGTTTCTTTTTCAACTCCTACCAAGAACATGAGAAATGGGTTTCATTTAAAATCTTGGTTGGTAGGTAAAAATTTGATTGAAGTTCGTTTTGGGATTGATTTAGGTCTCATCTAGTTGATTTCATAGCCAAAGTTGAATAGAGATCACTCTTGAATCATCAAGTCTCCTCTCTAGCTTCTTTTTCAAGGTTTTGAGTCAAGAATATTCGGTAAGGGAAACTTTATATTTGATTGAATGATTTGGTGGTGTTTTATGTTTAGAATTTTGCCTCTGGTTGGATATTTTAAAGATTGATTGTTATGATGCAATGACTCTCTCTCTCTCTGTGTTCTTGATGATTTGGGTAATGGGTGACCTAACATAATATGTTGTTTTTGCCTTGGAATGATATTGTAAGTGTTGGGAGTTGTCCCTAAACCTTTGAGGCATGTTTTTGGGACTATTGAAGAGGTTCTGGGTTCTGCAGAAGACCCCTCGTCCAGTGAGAAACCATCGTCCAGTGAATACTAGTGAGTAGGAAAACCATCGTCCAGTGAAAAACCATCGTCCAATGATTAGCCTTCAGTGAAACTTAGCATCCAGTGAGACCCAGCATCCAGTGACCATAGTGTCCAGTGACCAGCGTCCAGTGACCCTAGTGTGCAGTGACCCAACGTCCAGTGACCCAGCGTCCAGTGACCAGCGTCCAGTCAACTCTGGTGCGTTATTGTCTAAACATATGTTAGTATTTTTGTGATAACTTTGGCTGTGGTGAATGAAATTGAATTTAGTTTGTTGGAGATGAAAATAGACATCCGGAGATACAGTTTTGGTACAAGAACCACCTAAAAATATTGAAAATAGAAGGAGTTATGGTTCTCGAAAGTTGAGAGTCCAGTCAGAAAAATGTGACTGAATATAGTATCTTGTTTTGCAATTCTGTATTTCTACAAAAATATTATTCAAAAACTAGTTATATGGTTAGAAAATAGACATTCAAGCTTTCTAACGGTGTATGGTATGATTTCTAATTCATTATATTTCTAATTCTAAAGTTTCCTTGAAATTGACCATCTGCAGTGAAGAAAATATGTTTTCGAGATTTTTGAGAAATTGAAATGGAATGTTGATAAGATGACAATATATGTGATGTGTATGTGAATTATGTGTTGGAACCATCCCTATATGTTAAATAAAAGTTAACTATAACCTTTGGGAAGATTTTTATAGAAAATGGTATACTTGGGAGGGTGAGTTTCACGCCAGAACTCCGGCCCACTAAAACAACCCGGGGGTCTCGTCTAGTGAGATATCTTCCTAAGTACCACCCCTATGTTTTGACTCCGAATGGCGTGTTGGAGCATTGAAAAATACTTCCCAAGAGGTTTATTGACTCTTTTAGTGTATAGGGGATGAATTATTGTCGTGGTTGAGGATTGTTGATGTTGTTGAGATGTATTTGGATCCTTAAGTCATGCCATTGGAGATGGCGGGTACGGAGGTGCCGTATATAAGACTGTAAGGGACTCCAAATATGTTTGCTGCTGGAATACGATGGGTGCACACAGTTGGTGCACAGAAATATTTCGAATGTTGTATATGCACAGTTGGTGCATAGGTGTGCACAGTTAGTACACAGACATATGGGTAGGCGCGTAAGTTGAGGGTGCTAGGTAGACTCTCAACCTAATGCCGGAGGTTTTCGTGGTGGCCAACGGTGGGCCTATAGGATAGCTAAGTGGGCAAATTCCTATAGATGTAAGGTTTTGCAAACCTTACAGAGGTAAGCCAATACCCACACTTGTCTATATTCGATTAAATCCACACTTCCTCCACAGGGTAGCTCAAGGGACTCCCTGAATGGTCAAAGGTGAGACTATGGTAGGGGATGGGGCATATGAGGACCGCTCATATGATATTGAAACTCTATGGAGTAGAGTCAGTCTTGTTGTCTGAGGTTGTCTAGTGGTTTGTGTTGTACACCTCTTTGTGATGAGGGATGTTGGTGATTGTATTATGTTGATGTCAGATGTGACTTATGATGTTATAACTCATTGTGATGAGTGGTGATGATTTATGTTGTTGATCTTGTTGAGGATTCATGTTATAAATATGTTTATGAACTAAGTTTTGTATAACATTTTCAGTTATTATGTATAGTATTTTGAAGTATACAAAATCTAGTTTTCTCGTCCTTTTCCTTAATAATTAGAAATTCACTTATCTTCTTATATGTATAGTTTTGTTTGGTAAGCTTACCCTTGCAATGTTTGCACGTGTGGTTTGTGCCTGTGATGATCTCGGACATCGTGTTCGGGGGAGCAGATGGTTTTAGGTGGATCTTTCTCTTGGAGATTTTGTGGATAGAGCGTACGAGGGATTGGAGACATTATCATTTCTTTCTCTTTCTTTGTTTGGTCTTATGTATAAAATGAACCAGTTAGGGGTATTGTGTATTTATCATGTGAAAAGATGAATGTACACATAGTTTTATTTAGTTAAGCTTTGTATAAGAGATGTTTATAAATTGAGATTTAAATTTTATCCGTTGGTTTTGGAATCGCAGAAAAATTCTCCAGTATTTTATCAATAAACTAATTAGAGAGTTTAAGTGTTTTAATGAAATAAAATCTTTAGTATAACAAATCTGTAACGAAGATGGGTCGTTACAATAAGCGCTTCTCATGGCAATCATAAGGTGATAGTAGTCATTCGACTTGAAGTCACTACAATTCCTACATGTAGGAATTATATGTTTTAATGCTTTCAAACGTCATATGTAAAAGGATGATTATAAAGGTAATACTTGGGCATGCAATGAATCATGTTGAGGAAAGTGAGTGACGTAGATAGGATTCGTCCCTCCTACATAATAGGAGTTATGTCTATAGACCTCTTGATAGAGTGAGACATACAATATGCATGGCCATGCGCAAATGGACTGATATGAGATTAAGATATTGAGTTTGTTTGTAATTAAACGTCTACTTGGGTATCGAGAAATAAACTATTGGACCTAACGAGGATGACACTCTTATGCCTCGTGTTCAATCGAGACATTCAGACGAAGGGACAAAAGCTACACGAAAGAAATAGTTATCGTAAAGGTTGAAATCGGATCACCGATTATCTCATAAGCTGGTGGCAGCGATGTTTTGCTTGATGTCAATCACTGTCTCTAATATTATAAAGATAATGTTATTGCCAATTTAGTGGGAGCCTATAGGGTCACACGCACAGAGTAATTAATTGGAGCAGATGGATTAATCAAATGAGATTTAATTTAGTTCATGATTAATCAATAAAATTTGATTTAATAAATTAATCAACATTTTAATTAAATGAGATTTAATTAAATAAGACACGAAATAGATAAGATAATTAATTAGATATGATTTAATTAATTATCTAAATAAATGAGATTTGATAAGGTAATTATCTAATCAAATAAGATTTGATAAGATAATTATTTGTATATCTAATCAAATAAGATTTGATAAGATTAAATGAGATTTGATAAGATATTTTATGGGATTAAGATAGAGCTCATGTTTCTATATAAAGAGGTGCATACCTCACAACTGACACATGAGAAAAACACTATTATGAGCTCTTTCTAAATCCTACGCGTCTGCCGTCGGCTAGCACCGAGACCCCGCTCCGATCGTTGCTCACATGGACTGAGTAGAGGAACAGTTTCTTTGACGCTTGGTGATCAAAGGCAACCCATTGATTTGAAAGCACGCTACAAAGGTAATTAACTAAACCCTTAGAGATTCCCGAGTAATGAGTGATCCATGGGAAGGGGTTGTTTCCGCTCCTTGTCATGGAACTCCAACACTTCATTCAATACTTTTTCTCTGTTGAATGAGCTTCTCTATAGAATGAGATTCATGGAAAGCTGCTCTCTTCTGAAGGGAATGATGAATCTTCAATCATTTACATTTCTATTGCCTCCATCAAGCAGGAAACATAGCACCACATAAGGACGAATGTCAACTATCACAAATGATATCGTTGACCCAAACCACCTATAACAACCAAAATACCAAACGGTTTTCCTACTGAGTTTCCACCTTAACTCTATATAAGCACCAATTCACACTTAAACTTGTACTTATGATCAACTTCAACTACTATACATTGACAATTACCACCTAAACAAACTAAGAATAGAAAAAAAAAAGGTAATATCAAACACTACCAAATAACACCAAAATCAAAAGACTCAATAATATAAGTACAACATTCCACTTCATTTCGAGTTTTTAACACTCTTCTCAATAAATAAATTTGACTTTAAAAATGACTAAACTTTAAGGTTAAAATCAATGATGTTCATCAGCAAATTAGATATCAAACAACATAAACAATTACCTGTTCAATCCAAATCACAAAACGCACCCCTATGACAAACTTATAAAAAAAAGGATTGCTTATGATAAAACCCCGAACAAAATAGTACAAATATCGAAACCCTATGCCCTAAACTAGAAATGAGGTGGAGATTCAGTTTTGCGTACACGAAGGATAAAAAGTCTGTCATATTGGTCAGCAAATTAGATATCGAACAACATAAACACTGACATGTTGAATCGAAATCAGAAAACATACCTCTGTAACAAAGTTATCGAAAAACCCCAAATGAAATAGTGTAACAACATAATCACCAAGTCAAAAACAAAAAAAATGAAAGAGAGACTGAGTTTTGCGTACACAAAATCTAACGCGATGCACCTGCACACACAAAATCAGGTCAATCTTACAACTTTCACTAAAAAAAATTTAAAACCCAACTCATACATGGAGAAAAATGAAAGTTGAGAGTCCTACACAACCAATATAGCATGCGCTCTTTACGACGCATTTAGTAGGGCAAACGGTAAATTTTGAAACCCTAAATCACACCACCAAGACATCTACACTAATTTAGGGTTTCAAATGAGGGAAAATACCATAAGAGAAGAAGTATCGCCTACTATGGATTTCAAAATAGGAAGAAAAAAAGCTAATTTCATAAAATAATAAACTAAAAGAATTAAAAAATTACAAATAGGTCCTCTCCAACTTGTAAATATTGAAAAATGAATTAGTCAAAAGATGATGTGGCATGACAGTACACATGTCACGCTAGTTTTGGTCATTTGGCAACATGTTGTCCATAACATGTACAAAAGGAATAACCCTACATAAATAATGAATAACCAAGTGGTTGGTGATCGAGTACGTGACCATCTTTTGTAAATGGGTTTTTGGTATCCTTGTACCTACTTTAATATATGTTTCCTTTGCTGATAAAAAAAAAAAAAATCAAACGGCCCTTAATATTTTCTCTTCAAAATTTTTAACTCTTTCATTTTTTCTTATTTTCATATTATTTTGAAGAGTTGAAGTAAATTGTCAAAAATAATTAATATGAAATTGTTATAGTAGATAACATTAACGTGCAATTCTTTTCATTTTTTGGTTCTATCATTTCATTTTTTTATTTATTTTGCAAAATTATTTTATTTATGTTCTTTATTGTTGTTTTTATTTTATTCTATTTTTATACTTTATAGTAATAGAAAAAGTCAAATCAAAGTATGAATTTGGATTTCATAAGTTGAGTAAAAAAATTGAAAACGTAATTCAATGTCACACTACAAGAAAAGGTACTTTTGGCAACATTTGAAAAATGTTGCAAAATTATGAATAAATGTTGCTAATATACTTTCGTAACATTTTATCAAATGCAGTATAAAGCCTACGTCACCAAAGGTTTTTAGCAACATTTTTACATATTAATTGCAACATTTTAAAAAATGTTACCTATCTATCATTTTGTAACATTTTAAAAATGTTACCAAGTTATTGTAACATTTATAAAAATGTTTTTGTAACATTATAAAAATGTTGCGAAATTATTGTAACATTTATAAAATTATTTTTGTAACATTTTAAAAATGTTACTAAGTTATTGAAACATTCATAAAAATGTTACCCAATTATTGTGACATTTTAGGCCTGGTCCAACTCGAGAAAAAAGCTCCTTTCAAAATGGCATCATCCTTGTTAAAGGATATGTAAAAGACTTTGGAAAGCTCACACTAGGCAATTAAAGGATATGTAAAAGAATATGTTTTTTTCAAAGATATATTGTCAATTGACAGATTTCTTTCGATGACAGACATAAAATCAAAATTATGAATAGAGGCACATAATCTATTTATACAAAATCTCTAAGCATTTATCTTAGAAGTTGTTTGCATTATAGTAGCATAACTAAGTAGCAACAACCAAAGTAAATTGAGAAAAGAATGATGGATTTGTCTCAATCAATGTTTCAAGAGACTTCTACAAAATTTGCTTTAATTACATCATTTAGCTCTTAAAGAAATGAGCATACACATTTTGCCTTTGACTTCCCAAAGCTTGATTCATACACTACAAATAAGAGGAAAAAAAATGAGAACCAAAAGAGATTCACAAACACAACCAGAACCAGTGTACAAAAAATTGTTTCCAAGGTCACCCTCTACAACTTTAGATCCATCAATCACAGTGATGCTTCCAACCCAACCAGGAACAAGATTCTTAACCATAGTTAATTAAGCAAATACTAGATTTTTCAAGGGTTCCTTGTCCTTGTTCACCCCATATTCTGCATTTTCAAATAAACATGGCAATATGCTCAAAGTCTCCATGAGAATAGCCACAATGTTAACTGCTGTAAACATGAAAAACATGAAAAGCACATTAAAATGAATGACACAAGAGTTCATGTACAGTTCTAATCATTTAGACCATATCTTTCATAGTTACTGCACTATGCCAAAAAACACATACTAAAAAGCACTTACATGGCCTCCTTGCAAGCATTTAAGGGCTTTCTCCTTCATAAATTGGAAGGTTAAGAAGATTAGGATCCTTGTTAACTTTGTCTCTTCTTGCCACAAATTCTTTTAATTTGCTACAAATTTTTAAATGATAATTAATATAGGCAATCTTTAACATTCACAATAGACTAAATCCATAATTTAATGGGGGTGAACTCACCTCTTTTCTAGCTTCTTGACAGACTTTTCCACATTTTGAGATTCTAAAATATATATAAAAAAATGACAACAGAAAAATAAAAAATAAAATAAAAAGCAGTAGCAAAAAAAGAATAGACTTATTTTATTTACCCTTCATGTGTCTTTTCTTATGATTTTTTCCCTTTTTTCTTTTTTTACTCCCAAAGTTCTCATAGTGTGCTTGGTCCATTTGATCTTCAACATCAACAGGAGTAGACTCCCTTGCCTGCAATAAAGAGAAAAACAAATGAATGTGCATATATTAATCAAAGTTCTTATAAACAAGTTAAATTTAGAAATTACATGATGATTGGCAAAAGATTGTGCATCAACAGCTTCTCCTTTATTTTCATTGGGTATGAAAATGCTAGATAGATCAAGAATTGTTACTCCTGGAAAACTTTTTTGTAATTCAGCCAAAACTATTTTGAAGCCACCTAAAAATTCCAACTTCATTGCTTCCACTTCCTCTTTTATTTTCTCTTGCATTTTCTCTTACATGATTTGTGTCTCTATTTCAGCATTCCTTCTAACTTCATCAATTACTTTTTGTGTTTCAAGTGCAGACCTTGTTCCCCATAAGTCTGAAGGCACAACTCCTTTTCCATATGTCCGTACATGGCCAGGTCGATCTTTTCCAAGAATTTGGGAAAATATATCATCTTAGGCTGTACTTTGCTCTAACTCTTTAGGATGTAAAGTAATTACATCCTCAAGTTGTGACTACAAATTAGAAATTAAAATAACAAATAACAGTAAAATGCAAAAAGACAATAAAAATAACATAAATAACATTAAAAACAAGCACATAGAATTGTTTCAACTCATAAATAATCTTAATTAATAAATATTTTCACCATCAGTAGATTCATTCTCTGCCAATAATGCAGAACACACATCACATTGATTTTCAGCTTCCAAGTTTCACATTTTGAACATACAAACGACACAATTGTACCCCACCAGCCAATTCAAACTAAAACCACAACCAACAGCAATAACCATTTCTCCCCTTCACTAGAACCCTAGACAAGAAGCACACCTAAACACATATCACTTTCCACTGCCACTCACCAACACAAAATGTAGTAGAATCTAATGAAAAATATACAAAATTTTAATTGGAACGAGTTGTACTCAATTAAACCGCTTGAAAAATAATGTGCAGTCAGCATTAAAACGAAGATAAATTGCAGTAACTGCAACTCAAGATAATACTCATACCACAATTCTACGGGTTCCCCCATTCATTGAACTTCTATTTTTAGGCTTGTGTGTCATAAGATACATTTCCACACGAGAAGGCTCTCTTCCATCAAGGTTCTTGATTGTCTAATCATACAAAAAATACAAGATTAGTTCAGTGGTTGTTGTTGAAAACAACACAACCATTAGATCACTACAAGTCAGCCTACAAAATCAGTTTTGAACCAATTTTGTAAATTAAAATCAGTTCTGAACCTGTTTAAATTAAAATTTGTTCTGAACTAATTTTGTAAATTAAAATCAGTTCTGAACCTTTTTAAATTAGTTCTGAACATTTTTAAATTAAAATCAATTCTGAACCAATTCTATAAATTAAAATAATCTCTAAACAATTACTCACCTTCATGGTTAATCCATTGTGGTGCTAATGGCACTTGACAGGGGCTTGATGCAACTTCCTCAAGCTCATCAACCATATCTTCCATCGAGTCATTCCTTGAAAACGTATGCTTCTTGGTTAGTTGGGGTGTTAGCTCTCCTTGCTTGCTTAACCATGAAACTTTATGTCTTTTCTTCAATTTGGGTGTTTCCACTCCTTGCTCACAAATGATACTTTTCATTGAGTTTCTTGGCCTTGAAAGCTTATCTTTCGTGTTCACCAATGTTTGCTCTTCTTGCTCACCAATGGAACTTGGCCATGAAACTCTATACGTTTTGTTCAATTGGAGTGTTTCCCCTCCTTGGTCACCAATGATATTTTTCATTGAGTTACTAGACCTTGAAAGCTTATCTTTCTTGCTTTCCATAAAGATGTACCAAAATGTTAGAAAATATAAAAACAATATAGATCCAAATTAACATAATGTATATATCACATGGAAAAACTCAACATAATATATAAGAAAAACATTTAAATTGACAACTCATCTTGAATAGACATTGATATAAACAAGTCATTGTTCATTACAACAATGCTAAAAATTTAAGGACAATCATTTTTTTGTTACTTGTGTATCAATCATTGTCCCGGGCACATCCCTAACCCAATTAACACTTTCATCTTCAATAACCATAGGTTGATCAAGCATTGAACTTTGACCTTCTACATCACCATTCTCCAAATCACCAAATATGTCGAACAAGTCTCTTGGGATTGTATGAGTAACAACATGCCAATGATCACTTGGATTTGCTGTATAATAAACTTGTCTTACTTGACTTGCAAATACAAATGGATCATTTTTGTAAATCAACTTTGCAAAATTTACGAGCATCATCCCAAAATGATCTTTTTTGCATTGAAACCAATCACATTTGAATAACACAAACTTGGCATGCCCATAATAATCCAATTCAACTATATCTTTCACAACTCCATAGTAGGTAACATTTTCCACTTGAGGATTTTCATCATTCACACTTTTAAACTTAGTTGTAGATGAAGTGACCATAACCCCTGAATTTTGTGTCTTCCTTTCACAACCTTCAATGACAAACTTATATCCATTTATCACATAAGCATTAAATCCTCTAACAGCAGGGTTAGGTTCCCTAGACAACCATTTAAGCTCTTTACTAACAAATGAATCCCTAATATGATCTGCAAACCATTCATGAAAAGAGAGACATTGATCCTTTGCCTTATTCCATTTTCCTACTAAACCATTGTGAGCAAGAGCAAGGTTGTAAACAAATTCCTCATGTTCTCTGTATAAGAAAATCAAACATATTATGACACATTTAAGAGTATGCTAAAATTATCTCAATGAAGACACATAGATGAATATTGTCTTACTTGATGTATGGCTCAATGATATCACTATTAAATAGTACATATCTATGAGCTTGTTCCCACACAAGAGGCTTTAGACTTGTCATTACTCCATCCCCTATTGGACCATCTACATTCCTTGCTGGCCTATTGAATTTTGTTTGAACATCATCTTTCAAATACCTTGAACAAAATGTCAAACACTCATTTGCTATGTACCCCTCTGCAATAGAAGCCTCTGGTCGACTTCTATTACGTACATAATTCTTCAATTTAAGAAGAAACCTAAAAAAAATAAAAGAATGTAACTTAAGATGATATGAATGAAAATAAAACAACCTTAATGTATAGGTATATTAAAATGTACTTAACTAGTCTATTACCTCTCAATTGGATACATCCAGCGATAATGCACAGGTCCAGCAATTCTAGCTTCATGTGCTAAATGTATGGACAAATGCACCATTATAACAACGAACGATGGAGGGAAAATTTTTTCCAGTTCACAAAGAATTAAAGCTATTTGAGCATCAAGGCATTCAAACTCTACAACCTTAATAACTTTAGAGCACAAGATCTTGAAGAAAGAGCTCAAGTTGATTAGGACTTTAGCAATTGCTTTTGGTAAAGCTTTCTGCACTGCTATTTTAAGTAGATCTTGCATTATTATATGAAAGTCATGACTTTTAAGACCAAGAATGTTATGTTGTTCAAGTTGCACACACCTAGCAATATTAGAGCCATAATTTTCGGGCAACTTCACCCCTTTTAAGACACCACAAAAAATGTCTTTTTCTTTTGATGAAAGTGTGAACCGTGCAAGTGGCAACAATACTTTATTGAATCCTATATGTTTAGGATGAAGGTCTTTCCTTATGCCCATCTCTACCAAGTCAAGACGAGCTTTGAGATTGTCCTTTGATTTCTCCCCTAAATTTAATAGTGTGCTCACCACATTCTCACAAATATTCTTTTCAATGTGCATTACATCGAGATTGTGACAATGAAGATTAGTAACCCAATATGGAAACTTGAAGAAGATGCTACTTTTAGTCCATGGATCACCATTATTTTTTTTCCTCTTCTTCTTAGTCTTCTTAGTGTTCCCAAACACATTCTTCCTTTCACGTAATATTTCCAATATATCAAACCCTGATATTGGCATTGGAGCTGCTCTTAATTCTTTGGTACCATCAAAACACCTCTTATCTTTTCTCCACTTGTGCTTTGAGTCTAAAAATCTTCGATGAGACATGTAACACATCTTTTTACTATTCTTCTAGTGTCTAGAGCATGTGTCATAATTACAAATTGGGCATGCCAACTTTCCACGAGTACGCCAACCAGACAACATAGCATAAGCAGGAAAGTCACTTATAGTCCAAAGTAACGCAGCATGTGCATGGAACACTTGCTTGCTAGAGACATCATAAGTTTCAAAACCTTTCTCCCATAACTCCTTTAGCTCATCAATCAGAGGCTCCAAATAGACATCAATACTACTTTTAGGGGAAAAGGGACCAGGAATGAGTAAAGACAACATCAAGTTTGGTTGCTTCATGCATAGCCATGGAGGTAAGTTATATGTCATTAAAACTACCGGCCAAACACTATGTGTATTACTCAATGATTTAAATGGATTAAATCCATCACTGGCTAACCCAAGCCTCAAATTTCGAGGATCTGATGCAAATTTTGGATGTAGAGAATCAAAATTTTTCCATGCAATTGAATCTGCTGGATACCTTAATTTTCCATCTTTAGTGCAACCATTCTCATGCCATTTCATTGATTCAGCCATTTTTGATGACATAAATAGTTTCTTGATCCTCGGTTTCAAAGGGAAATACCTTAATACCTTGGCTGGAATAAGGGGTGAAGCTACCTTACAAGAAACTTTTCTCTTGGAATTTTGAACCTTTGATTCCTTATATCTAGAAGCTTTACACTTGGGACATATAACTGCATTCTCATACTTCTTCCAAAATAGGATACAATCCTTAAGACAAGCATCAATTTTTTCATACCTAAAGCCCAAATCCTTTACAATAGACTTGCACTCTTGGTATGTTGATGGTAAACAAGAATTTTTAGGAAGCAACTCTTTTAGCAATTGTAGCAACATATTAAAAGACACATTGCTCCAACCATGAAGATTCTTAATGTGGAGCAAACGAACAATGATTGAAAGCTTTGTGAAACTCTTACAACCAGGATATAGTTCTTGGTGGGCATCATGTATCAGTTTGTTAAACCTAACTATTTCTTCATCAAGCTCTTCACTATCCTCATCCAAAATGTCATCAAATTCACTCTCTTCAAATGGCATTGACATCATGAATGTCTCTTCTAAGAGACCATCCAAGTTATCATTCATATTAAACTTACCATGTTCCTTATCATGGATATTTTTTGAAGAGCCAGCCTCCTCATGAAAAATCCACTTCTTATAACTACTTTCAATTCCTGTACAAATTAAGTGGTCATACACCTCCTCTCGATTACCCCAAGAACAATTATTGCAACTCTTGCAAGGACATAAAATTTGATCTCCTTGGGCAGAATTATGAAATGCAAAATCAATGAAATGTTTAAGTCCATCCATGTACCTATGAGAGGATCTTGGTTCAAGCATCCAACTCTTTTCCATGACTATTCTCTTGTAAAGAATTCAAGTACCTAACAAAGAAAATGAGAAGAAATGATAAGAATGTTAAAATGATTAAAATGAGAAAATTAAAAGATATTTTCTTTACAGCATGATAAGTCTAATTGCAGTAATAGAATTAATGCTATTTTAAGAGAAAAAAAATTTTAAATGCATGACATAAATCAATAGAAATAAAAATATAGGAAAGGACAAAGGTGGAAAGCAACAAGAGGAAAATATAAAAATCAGTTTGTGTAAGGCTAATGAGAGAGAGTTGTCAAATCACCAAAAGTAAATTGGTTATCTCTTTTTCATAAAAAAAACCTTCTTACTGCATATTTCTAAGCATTATATCGAGCATTTTCCTTTTGATTTATTAGCCCAGATTTTAGTATTCTCATAAAAGAATGACTTTCAGATCATAGAAGCAAATACTTATAACTCCATGTAACATCAAGTTCAAAACCTTTCAGCTATCATATCTATTTAAGAATATGACTAATTTAAACAACATAAACATAAGCATAAAAGGCTATAACAATGTCAAATATGATAACGAAAAACTTCCACAAATAAAAGGCATAGATGATAACGAGTTTCCAATTTTCTTGAATACCCCTTCCTAAGACTTTCTCCCCTTTTCATATATGTACAAACATCTCTCTTTCCTAACTACTTCTAACTAACTCTGCTAACTTATGTAACTAACTCAAGTAGTACATATATGTAATGGGTAAATAACTCTGCTTACAGAAATCCTTAAGTAAAAGGGAATACATATATGTACTTGCAGAATTATTAGTGATTGTACAACATGGAAAAGCACAAGTTGTCTTAAATATAATAGTCAATAATTGTGATTAACAATGAGCTTAACAACTGTCAGTTATAGCTTACTAGTAGTATTTTTTTATTCTACGAATCTATTGCTCCCTCAACACAATCCAACACGATCTTAAACCAAGGTATTTGAATATTAAGTTTTCAGTACATTGTATCAAGGACTTCCCCTTTACAAGTGATTGTTTTCATACCCAACACAATAAACTTACCTGAGAAATGATGGGCGATGAATTAGTAAGAGGAATAATTCCTTCTTCTTTCTCAGCTTGTGAGGGATTATGTGTGCAGTAGGGATCCAAAAAGCGTTTATCAAGTGCCAAAACCTGGAAAAAAATTCCCAGTTGACACCTCGAAATGTAAGATTTCATTCAAGAATAAAATTAAACAAGAGAAGAAAAAAATGTGTTATCTTGTGCATGATATTCAAGGGTATCACATCAAAAAGAACATACATTAGTACCCCCAAAGAAAAGAAAGAATGAACACAAAGACCATGAACACAAAGAAAGAATAATTTCAAGGACTAGTTCATGTAAGGCTTGCCTTGATTTTTCACTAAATAAATTATATAATTAAACACCAATACTAGTGTAATTGAATCCCAAATTTCATTCCATTTAGAGGTGTATGTGCAAATAATTGTGTTGCTTGCACAAATTTAGTAGCCAATAAAACAGAGTCAATATACTAGGTGAATTATAAACTTGTTGATATACCAAATGAAGTTACCGATCAGTCTACAAATAAAACATATTGGCAAAATTCTATGGAGCTTGGCTTTGTAACTTATAGCTAGAACTGCTATTCATTACTATGAACAATTTAAGAAATATGCATTACCAGTACAAGCTCAACAATGATTAAAATCAAGCTCATCCAGACAAAGAATTCACATAAGCAAACGTAACTTGAATCTAGATTACTACAGACATTCATAACATTATAGAATGTCAGTAAGCAAGAGAGTGAACCTTGTGCCATGGATGAGGTTTTATCTGTGGAAAGTTAACTTCAGTATAACTTGTTTCTTTATCTCTTCCTTGGTTAGAGTTCCTCAAACCTAAAATAAACATAATTAGATTGTAATTGTTAGTAACTCTTTAGGGGAACAGTGAACTAAAAAATTAGGGAATTCCAAATTACAAATGTGATAATACAATGTGATTGAAATTGAGATTTAGAAGTGTCGAAATCATAAGAAACATTGTGATTGAGAATCATTGAAACATGAGAAACATTGATTATCCCTTTTATAAGATGCAAAATCAAAATCGCAAGAACGCTATGCTATTAGATTGATAATCTCTGAAATCGAAGTTGCATTAAATCAACATACAAAGTGTTCACCAGACGAAGCGTGTCCTCAAAATGTGTTCAGGATTTCAACGAAGAAGTGTGGCTTCATGAGAGGAAGTCGCTTCAACGAAAAACGTTGCAAAGGTATGTATCCATAGGTGTGGCTTCAAGATGCTAGGGCATGTCTTCAAAACGTGTTCATGATTTTAAGTGCGACTTCAATGAAAATCATTGCAGAGACTTGTATCCATGGGTGTGGCTTCGAGATCTAGGGCGTGATTTTGAAAATCGTTTGGGAGCATGGCTTTGGGTGCGGCTTCGAGACTCATTTGGGGCAATAAACTCAAGAGAAGGAAAAAAATAATGCGTAGACTATTTGTTTGAGATAACACAAAGACTCATTTGGTTGCGGCTTTGGTTCAATGATAATGCATAGAGAAGTAAAAGACTTGACAAAATGTAAAAAATAACTATATTTTCCCTCAAATTGAAAGGTGGAAAAAAATTGAGTTCGATAAAAATGTTACAATATTGCACGACTCACTCTAATAGAGTAACAGTAACATTTTAAAATTTTCCATTGTGCCTAAGGTAGCTTGCGCTATGCCACTTATTCTTTCAGCCTTAGGTGTTGCAATAGCTATGACACACTGTATTGAAGGATAGTAAAATAGCCAATAGATAAAAAATAATTAAATATAAAAAAATAAAACAGTAACATTTAGATTAATAAATGTTGCAAAATGAATGTTATTAAAAATATTACTAACATTTTTAAAAATGTAATTAATAAATGTTGCAAAATGAAGTATTGGTAACATTTTCACAAATGTAAATTAATAAATGTTGCAAAATAGATTTTATTA
The DNA here is from genome assembly GCA_026413185.1 of Pueraria montana var. lobata. Classification (NCBI taxonomy): domain Eukaryota; kingdom Viridiplantae; phylum Streptophyta; class Magnoliopsida; order Fabales; family Fabaceae; genus Pueraria; species Pueraria montana. The sequence continues at coordinate 40,589,865 of CM048649.1, read as the reverse complement.
GAAGTATAGTAACATTTTTAAAAATGTAAGTAATAAAATGTTGTCTAAAGCCATATATGTAGTAGTGTCAATGCAGTGCTCTTGATAAATTTATTACTATTCACAAAAAATGTAGATCTGAGTTCAATTGGTAAAAAAAAAAGTCATAGAACATTTACATATCACCTATAAATGATGTTGAAAACACCAAAAAGTCCTAATTCTAATCAAGAACATCTGAGTTCAATTGGTAAAAAAAAAAAAAAAAAGTCATAGAACATTTACGTATCACCTATAAATGATGTTGAAAACACCAAAAAGTCCTAATTCTAATCAAGAACAAAAAGATAAAAATTTAAAGAAAGATAAAAATATTAGAAGAGAATGTTGAGCATAACAACTAAGCATCAAGTAAAGTCCCTAAAAATCAAGGACGGATCCAGAAACCTATCAAAGGGGGGGCTCGGTTTTTTTTTCCGTCCTTTATAATTGTTTAAATATCTAACTTTTAATAAATAATAATTTTTAAAAATTATTTACTTTTTTACAGGTAAAATTGAAATTAATTTTTATTTTAAATGCTAATAACATTAACCGTTACCATAATAACAACAAAAACACAACTAGTTTTACATAATTTTACACTAGTTATCATCTTAACTGTTGTAATAATAACAACAAATATAACTAATTTTACACTAGTTTACCTTAACTAGTATTATAATAACAACATACACAATTAATTTTACACTAACTAATTTAAAAATATATATGTATATACATGAAAAATCTCGAGGGAAGGAATTTTACACTAGTTAATCTTAACTAATAATAACATACACAATTAATTTTATATAATTTTACACTAACTAATTTAAAAAAAAAATAATACACACACACACACACACACACACACAAAAATCCCAAGGGAGGGGGGCTGGCACCCCTACCCGCCACCCTCTGCATGTGTCCCTGCTAAAAATATTTATGATCCAAAACAATAGAAAAATATAGGGATATAATTAGATAAGACAATTTATAATATCCATATGCTAAAAGATTAATATGATTTTGTAGCTAAAAAAAACTCAAAAATTAATATGAGAATTGATAACTTATATAATATTAAACTTTTTTTAAAATATTTTGCCTAAGGTCCCAAAATTGGTAAACACGGCTCTGCCTAAAGAAATCTAGATCAAGTCAATATACACAACAGAAATGTTCGCTTTTTGGTACAAAAATAAAAACATACCTCTTAAATGTAATGTCTTATTGTATTATTTTAAAAAAAAAAATGGACTGGCTAGTTCCACTATAAAATCAGTGAAACGGTCAGATGTCTGTCTAATTTTAACGAAAAAATTGGTTGCTTTTTATAAAACTGGCGAAGAAACAATCAAAATGGTTAAAAAACAGTGAAACCGATAATAAAGAACAACTTTGAATCAGTTATTTTAATTTTTATATTTCCTAAAAAATATTCATTGAATAAAATAACTTATTTTGTACGAACTTAAACCTATGATTTTTTATTATTTAACCTCTTATGATTAATTTTTCCTTATCTTATAACTTATAAGATATACTGTATGACTATTTTATACTAATTTAAATTAAAAATTAATCAAACGTATATTGTTATGATTTTGTGTTAATTCATTACTTAATTTATTTTATAATATTTAAAATATATTTAATTAATTAATATCCATTGAACCATAACGAACTAATGAACCGTGACCAGTTCAATGGTTATTCCTAACCCGCAATGAAGGAGTAGGTGATCGATTCCTTCTTAAATAAGACGACCTTTAGCCTATTATGATGTGCTACCAGCCCTCACACCCTAGAGGTTGAAAAATAGAGTGATGGTGTATAAATATTTTTATATATTAAATATTTTATTAATATTTATTATTTTTTAATTTTTTTCGTTTATCACATCGTATCATTTATTATATTTATATTTTTCTTTTTTTTTCTTTCTTTTTCTCTGAAATAGCATTCGATGACTACTAACCTTTTCTCCATAAAATAAGCTACCCAATCTAATTTGGGTTGTTGACCATAATAGATAGGCTGAACAAACTTAACTTTAATTTAGTTTTCTAAAATGATGTCTATGTCCAATAAAATTTTGATATTTTTTGAGTTTTTAGCAACTTTTTGCAAGCTAAGTCTAAATTGATTTATCAGATCCGGTGTTGTCATAAAACGGTTATGGCGGCACTATAACGGGATGGCGTGGCGGTTGCGGTGGGCACCGCCATCCGTTATCCGCTTTATTGAGAAATATGGCGGCTTCCGCCATTTTGACCGTGGTGGTTGCGCTGTGGCGGTTTACGACGCTCATGGCGGATATAGCGCTTTTTTTTTTCTTCTTGGGTTTTCGGGCTTGGGTTGGCCCATTATGCACCAAAGCTCTTTCTTTCTTCTGGTTTATGAACCCTTTCTTTCTTCATTGTGAAAGTTTTAAAACTGAGAAGAGAACCTAAGTCTTTGTGCGAACCCTAAAGAGAAGGAGAACCTGAGAGTCCAACGACCCACCTTCGTCCGGCGACGCTCCTCCCTCCGGCAACGCTCCTCCTGTGACGCTCAAGTCTCGCCCATAGTTCAGGTTTTTTTTGTCTTTTTTTTCCTTTTCTCCTCTTTTCTCCTCTGGTATTTTGTTCATCTGTTGTTCTTGTTGGTGCTTTGTTTTTCAGAAATTACAGAATTTAAAACTCTCCTCTTTTTAGAAGTTCTCTATTTTTTTGTTTTAATTTCATAATTTCTCTGTTGTTGGTATTCTGTCATGAGGTTTGCTTATAAAACCTTGTCCCCCCCAATTATTTTCACTTATAGGATAATGTCAGGCACTCAAAACCAAAGCAATGCATCCTCAAACTCTGTTAGTAAGAGGACAGACATTAGATGGAAACACTGCACAGTTGTTAGAGAAAATGACACAAATGAGATATTTTGTACATACTGTTAGAAGGTTATGAAAGGAGGAATTACAAGGGGAAAACAATATTTAATGGGAAAGCCGGGAAATGTTGCACCTTGCCTAAAGTGTCCAAAAGAAGTTCAACATGAGTTGAGGGCAGCTGAAAATAGTAGGAAGAAAAAACAGAGTGGAGCATTCCAAAGGGTGGTGCAAGATGAAGACTTGGAGGAAGGATTTAGAGAATTAGAAGCTGGAGCTGGATTACCTCCTACTACTACTGCTAAGGGGAAGAAGGATACTAGGAAGGGACCCATGGACCTCTATACTCAACCTCAATCTACAACTTCAAAGAATCGGATGGAGATGTTGGAGCAAGCAAACATAAGAGAGATTTGTGATAAAAAAAAAAAAAAAAAGCTACACAAAGAGTCCACCAATTTATAGCATGATTCTGGTACCAAGTTGATCTCTCCTTCAACATGATCAAGTTGCAAAGTTTTCGTGACATGCTTCGTGAAGTTGGACATTTGGAAAGTATTTGTGACCTCCAAGCTATCATGACATTAGAGTTCCACTCCTTCAAAATGAGGTGGAGTACACTAATGATCTAATGAAGGGTCAAAGGGAACAATGGGAAACTTTTGGGTGTTCCATAATGTCAGATGCTTGGATGGATAGGAAGCAAAGAAGCATAATTAACTTTCTGGTGAACTCCTCTTCCAGGACAATGTTCATCAAGTTCGTTGGTGCATCTAACTTTGTGAAGACCGGCGACAAGCTATTTGAATTGCTTGATTCTATTGTGGAAGAGATTGGAGAAGAAAAAATTGTCCAAGTTATAACGGACAATGGGAGTAACTACGTTCTTGCCAGTAAGAAGTTGGAGGAAAAAAGGCCCAAACTTTATTAGACTCCTTGTGCCACACATTGTATAGACTTAATGTTGGAGGACATTGGGAAACTTCCCAATATAAAGAAGACAATTCAGCGGGCTATCTCTCTTGTTGGCTTTATTTATAGCCATTCGAGCACTTTGAGTTTGTTGAGATTCTTTACAAACAAAAGGGAGTTAGTGAGGCATGCAATCACTCGATTTGCAACATCTTATCTTTCCTTGGAAAGGATTCACCAAGAGAAAACGAATCTTAGAAAGATGTTTATATCGGATGAGTAAAATGCAAACAAGTTGTCAAAGGAGGCAAAGGTAAAGGAAGCTACTAAAACTATACTGATGGTAAGCTTTTGGAAGAATGTAGTTTACATTCTCAAAGTCATGGCTCATCTTGTCAAAGTGCTTAGGCTTGTTGATAGTGAGAAAAAGCCAGTTATGGGCTACATATATGAAGCAATGGACAAGGCAAAGGAAACTATTATGAAGTCTTTTACAAATGAAAGCAAATACAAAGAAGTGTTTGAAATCATTGATAAAAGATGGGAAATTCAGCTTCATCATCCATTGTATGCGGCCGGCCACTTTTTGAATCCAGAGTTCTTCTATGACAACCCTTAGATGGAATTTTATAGTGAGATTATAAGGGGATTGTATCCATCCATCAATAAGTTGGTGGGAGATCTAGAGATGGAGAAGACCATCATGTTGGAGATGCACTCTTATAAAGTTGTGGCCGGTATGTTTGGGACTCTAATTGCCATTTCAATGAGGAAAGATATTGCCTTCGGGTAAGAAACAAAACATATGCAACTTTTGAATTTTTATTCTTTAAGTCATTTGCTTAAGTGTTTAACACACTTTCTTTGGCTTTGTAGCTCAATGGTGGCGAATGTATGGTTCATATACTCCCCATTTACAACAACTAGCTATAAGGATCTTAAGCTTGACTTGTAGTGCTTCCGATTGTGAACGTAATTGGAGTGTCTTTGAGCAAGTAATCAATTTGCTTTTAAAGTCAATAATCAATTCCATATCTTTCTTATAATTATTCATTAAGTTTTTATCTCATTGTTGTATGTTCATACTAAGAGAAGGAATAGGCTTGAGCATAAAAGATTGCATGACTTGGTCTATGTCAAGTATAATCAAGCACTCCATCGAAGATACGACCTTAGGGATGAAATTGATCCAATTAGCCTCAATGAAATTAATGAATGTAAGGAGTGGCTAGTTGGAGAGATGGATAGGGATGATGATGATGTTGGAGATGAAAGGGTTTTTGAGGGAGATGACCTTACTTGGAGAGATGTCTATAGGGCTTCAAGGATTGGAGAGCCTAGAATATATACTAGGCGTAACAAAAGGAAGCAACATGCAAGTGGAGAGGGGCAAGAGGGAACATCTCAAGGAGCTTCTAAAAGAGGCAAAGGAGGAGCTTCTTCAACTAGGAAGGAAAGAATGGTTCAAGTTGAAGAAGCATTGGAAGATAATAGTGAGGATGAGGAATTAGAGCAAGAATTGGCAAATGTTAATTTGGTAATGTCAGAAGGAGAAGAAGCTGAAGGATTTGCCCCTTTGGATAACATTGTGGACATTGATTATGTTGGCTTAGAGGAGGGGATGAAGATGAGGATGATGATTAGTTTTATAGTTTGTCATTGTGTCTTTAGTATTGACTCTTTGTTAGTTGCTATTGTCTATTGATCCTTTTTGTTGGTGTTTTTATTAATTATGTTTATGACTTTATCTGATGACAATCATGAAATTATGAATGTTATGAATTTTAGTTTGTCATTTTGTTGTTTTTAATATGTATTTGCTGTTTTTTTTTCTTCAGTTTTTATATATATAATTTTTTTTTATGTCCACCATGGCTTCCGCCATAGACCACCATGCCATCCGCCATGTGTATATGGCGCATAAAGGTGCTCACCGCCATACGCCATAAAACGCTATTGATAACCTTAATCAGATCAAGCTAAAAAGATCTGGAGTTAATTCGTGTTCAAAATTTAAAATTCAAGATCTATATTTCATCAAGCAACCAACATTGGTTGGCACGGGTGGTAGCGGCTTGTGCCCCTTAACCAAGTGGTCCAGGATTCGAATCCTAATGATGTCACTTTAGGTATGAAATAAATCATGTTGGGAGGGGAATACCCACCTTGGTGTGCGCTCACGGTCCCCGACGGAGTTTAGTCATTGCTTCTGGCGATGACTAATCTGTACAAATACCATGGTCAACCAAAAAAATATTTCATCGAGCAAGTTTCGTCCAACGTGATTAACCTAGTCTATTTTGTCATCTCTATTGACAATAATCTTCTTATTTAATATTTTCTTTATTACAAACTTTTTTTTATTATATAAGTTTTATTTATTTCAAAATATTTGTCAATTTAAAAATTAAGAAAATATTATTTTTAAAATATGGCTAAATTACAATTTGTATCCTCTTCTAATTTTTTATCCGCAATTTTGGTCCCCCTATTTTTTATTTTTATTTTTGCGATTTTAGTCCCTACATTTTAGAAAAGACTTAAATATGTTTGAGGTATCTAATAAATGGCCAATTTTTGTTTTGGATCCCTAATAAAAAAATTGTTGCGTTGGATCCCTAATATATTAAAACTTTTTTTTGAGTCTCTGCCGTTAATTAAGTGATGACGTGACACCTTGTGTACAAATCTTCACACTATATATCAGTTGTTGAAATGATATAATATAAAGCCCCTACATATTGTAGTAGTTCAAATATTGCACAAAAGCATTTATTTTTTTTTTCTAATTCAAAACTTATACTTTAATGTAAAATAACATATTAACTTATATATAATATCTTAATTTTTTTGTAAAGTAGATTATAAATAGAGGATTTTTTAAAGAAATTAAATAGAAATAAAATCAAATCAATTTTGTAAAATATTAATATATTACAAAATGTAAGATTTTTTTGGTGAAATTTATTTTTAACATTTTTCAAAATATTTTTTTAACTATGAATAATTTTTTAATATATAATTATATACATATTAAAATAATTATTTTACTCCTCCATAAAAATAAAAATAAGAACTCCTGTGCATCACATGGATACACACACTAGTGCTAGATTAAAAAAAATGTCATATCAATTTCCCATTTTAATACATTTATGACATATTCTGTTATATTCCTAAACATGACATAATGAGTAAGTCATCTGATGCATGCAGTCTGGCTCAAAACTTTTGTAAATTTTGGGTATTACTTATACCTATCTATAATACATATTATTTTGCTGATAAAAAAAAATAGTAAGTTTGCAACAAATGTTATATCTTAAAATGAGGCGTTATTACCTAGAGTGAAACAAAGGTTTTGTGTATGATGATACCTCTAAATTAATTTCTAAACTCATATATATATATATATATATATATATATATATATATATATTGGTAAATTCTAAACTCATATTTTAAACATGTAAATTTCATTTTTGGGTCTATTCAAAGATCACAAACATAAACAAGGATCTTTAGAATTTATCATTTTCACTTTTGTTCAATTGTGTCAAGATGCACTAACCACTATCTATGCTATAAGAAATTGATGCTTCAATTGTATACATGCAAAATTAAGATAAAAACCCTTAACTATCTATCGACCTTTCTTTGTTGTGATCGGCGAAAAAATAAAAAAAACATTAACTTTGATAAAGACCCTTAACTATCTATTGTCCTTTCTTTCAAGTATCATTTTCTATCTTAGAAACATGATTGAGTCTGCCCTAACACAATTATGTCCACTTTTTTATAGCATTTCAACTCCATTTTACTACTTTTCATTGAAATGGGTCCAAAACTTTAGTTCTTACAAAATGTGGCTTACTTAGCACATATGCGCATCAAGATAATATATATATATATATATATATATATATATATATATATATATATATATATATATATATAACCCTTCAATGGAAATCCAGCTCCCAAAATATTTTTTTCTGAGAAAAAGGATATTAGCAAAGGCTAATAGTCACGAAAGATACAATGTTTTAGCAATTTTCAAGATGTAGGAAAATAAAGTCAGGAAGAACATAAAAAATTTTAAATTTCTGGTGCATTATGAAAGTATGCCTAGCTAAAAATCAGCTTTCCTTCCCTCAAAGTATTAAACCAAATAAAAGAAGCTTGAGTTTCTTAGTGATGTGTGCTTATAAACATGCACATATCAATATTCCAAATTCCAAAATGGATCCTATTACGGTGAATTTCCTTCTTTTATCTTCATTGCATTCATAAAATTTAAAAAGCTCTTACTTATTTCTTTCTACATTCAATCATCAATGCAACGACATTTACAAATTTGACACTGTATTATTAAGCCAACGTATTACATAAAAGGTAATGATCCAACGGTAATGCAATTACATTATATATCAATTTTTAAGATTTTCCAAATTTCACACTGACTATTAAGTACCTAATGCACGCAGACAGAGGAACCAAATTGATAAGATACATGATGATATAGGCAGAGTGTACAGGGAGGAAGAGGATATTGCAGATGTGTTAACATCCTATTTTGAAGAGTTGTTTACATCCTCAGAACCGTCTCTAATTGATGAAGCTGCTGAAGTTGTAAGTAACAGGTTGTCACTGGACCAGCTTGCTATTCTAGAAAAAGAGTTCACTGCAGAAGAGGTGGAGGCTACACTGTTCCAGATGAACCCAACAGAATAGTATTGCATATTTTAAATGGTGGTGGTGATCCAGCAGAGATTAATAGAACACTCATTGTCCTAATCCCAAAAGTAAAGAGGCCTTCTCATGCAAAGTGACAAAAACAATAGCTAACAGGTTGAAGGTGATCCTCCCTAACATCATTAGTGATAATCAAAGTGCATTTGTTCCTCAGAGGCTAATTACTGATAATGCCTTAATTGCATTCGAGAGAAGAAAAAAGGAAGACAAGGGGTGATGGCGATGAAGTTGGATATGTCAAAGGCATACGACAAGATGGAATGGGATTTTTTGGAGAAGGTGTTGCAAAGAATGGGCTTTCCAAGTAAGTGGACAGAGCTTAAGGTCTGTCTCCTTCTCGGTTCTTTTAAATGGTCAACCTCAAAGAGTTTTCCACCCACATAGGGGTCTCAGACAGGGGGACCCCTTATCCCCTTACCTGTTCATCATCGGTGCAGAAGTTCTATCTGGCAGCAATAAATAATTTCCTGCATGGAGTTCGTATCTGCCCGAGAGCCCCATCTATTACTCATCTTTTCTTTGCAGATGACAGCATTATTTTCACAAGAGCAACTCAGGGGGAAGCAAGAGCCATTTTAGATATCCTGAAATTCTATGAAAAAGCTTCGGGACAGAAAATAAATCTTGACAAGTCTGAGCTTTCATTCAGCCAAAATGTGCATAGTTCCAGGATTATAGAGCTTGAAGGGCTATTGGAGATAAAGGCGGTTGAAAAGCATCATAAATATTTGGGAGGTCAAAAGCCCAAATATTTGAATTTGTTAAAGAAAGAATCTGGAAGAAGCTAAAGGGATGGAAGGAAAGGGTACTATCTAGAGCTGGCAGGGAAACTCTAATCAAAGCGGTGGTTCAAGCAATCCCAACATATGTTATGGGTTGTTTTCGGTTACCGGTATCTATTTGTTCTTATATTGAGAAGTTGACTGCAAAATTTTTTTGGAGTGGAGATGTGGACCAGAAGAAAATGCACTGGATTAGCTGGAAAACTTTATCCAAGCCAAAGAACCAAGGCGGGTTAGGATTCAGGATGACAAAGGCTTTTAATTCAGCGTTGCTTGCAAAACAGTGGTGGAGAATGATTCAGCATCCAGATACTTTGATGTCACAAATTTTGAGGGCAAAGTATTTTCCTAGAGGTCATCCACTAGATGCAAAGAGGGGGTATAATTCAAGTTTTACATGGTCAAGCATATATTCTGCAAAGCGGGTGATTGAAGATGGTGCAATTTGGTGTGTGGGCAATGGGAAGTCAGTTCTGGTGGGGAGAAATAAGTGGATTCCAAATATTGATTGTGCATTTGATTATTGTATTCAACCAGTGAATAACTGTGCAGAGTTGAGAGTTGCTGAATTCATTAATGCACAAGAAAGGACGTGGGATTGTAACAAATTGGCAGAATTTTTTCCTCGGTGGGTAATAAATCAGATCCTCACTATTCCAATAAAGCAATTTGATTGTGATGATTCATTGATGTGGAAGTTTTCAGCAGATGGAGCATACACTATCAAGTCTGGATATCAAGTTGCTCTAAAAAGAGAACAGAATTATGATGCAGGGTCAAGTAATGATACTAGTCTTATATGGAAGACTATTTGGTCAGCAAATGCTATACCCAGATGTAAGCACCTGATGTGGAGGAGTTACAATAACACTCTACCTGTTCGGGTAAATCTTAAGAAAAGAGGTATTGAGGTTGACCAATTATGCACAATGTGTGGTGAAGAGATAGAAACAACATCTCATGCACTGTTGTTTTGTCCTGAAGTAAAGTATATTTGGTATGCATCACCCCTATGTATTCGGATAGAAACTAGTGAGAATTTGTCCTTCAATCTATGGTTGGAGAAGTGGATGGAAAGAATGGACAAAGACCAATTTGGTTTACTGCTCACTATCAGTTAGGCAATATGGAATAGAAGAAATGAATGGAATTTCCATAAGAGGAAGCAGAATTGGAAAATAGTCATTGAAAAAGCATTGAGTTCTCTTCCCTTACCTCCTCGTGCCCAACATGTTCAACTTTCAGATTCGTATCAGCCCCCTCCTGTTTGGAGGCCACCGCCAAGATCTTCTTACAAGGCAAATTTTTTATGCTTCTGTTATTTCTGGAAAGGGTACTGGTATTGGAGTAATATTTCGTGATGACCAAGGACAGGTTTTGGGTGCTGCTGCAAAGCTGCTGCAAGGAGAATATGAAGCCCATATTGCTGAAATGTTAGCGTACAGATGGGGTTTGGAGTTAGCAGAAAATTTGTGTTTTAGGAGGGTCATTTTTTAGACAGACTGTGCAAGAATCTACCACCATTGGAAGAGAAATGACAGGTCCAGTGGTAACTATTTGGCTTCAATTTCACATGATTGTCATATGTTTGCTATGGCCACTTATTCCACGAATTTGCTTCTAGTTAGAAGAAGTGCAAACAAGGTAGCACATGCATTAGCTCGTCTTGCTTTTGATTTAGGTACAGAGCATATTTGGGTGGAGGACTATCCTCACCAAATCTCGTCTTTGTTATTGGCGGATGTACAGGCTTTGCCTTTGTCTTTTTCTGATTGAATAAATCCGCAAGTTTTCTGGTCAAAAAAAAAAAAAAAAGTACCTAATGCAGCCCTCTTCTTTTGCATAGACTTGAGACTGGTTATGTTAAGATTCATAAAACGCAAGAGAGAAAGAAATAATAATAATAATAATAATAATAATAATAATAATATATTTTGTTCTGTGTGTGTCCTGGACAAATCTAAATTTTACAATGACAATAATCATAATGATAGATCAAATGGTTAGAAAATAGTCATATGGGAATCCATAGGCGTCTTGATGAATTTATATGTGTTCCTGTAGCTAGATCGTACCTCGCGAAGTAGGAAACCTAACCCAGAAACATTCAAGAGTGTATCATAACCTCCTTTCTCCCACACCTGGGGTTGGGTTATATCCCTCCCTCCGGATAATTTGGGTCCCAATATTCCGGGAGGAGGATCCAGTACCTGTCCCGATATCCTTGGGTGGGCAGTTCCGTTGGGATAGAGTTGAATCATGAGGAGATATCGGAACTCTACCTGCATCGTTCGGTCGGAACATAGGGCAATGAGATTAACCAGTCAGTCGGCATATGACCGTATGGTACACAGCCCCTCAGTCTCGAGCGTGCAAGCGCGAAGAGACTCAAGGGCCTCGAAGGGATGGTTGGCATATGACCGTATGGTTGCGCGCGAAGAGACTCAAGGGCCTCGAAGGGACGATCGACATATGTGATGTCAAAGTGGACCATTGCAACATTTACTAAGTATCGTTTACGCATAGGACGCTTCGTTGACAGCGTCGCACTCGTAGCAGGGCATTTAATGCGAGTCTAAACGCCCACGACATCTTTTGAAATGCCTGCCATGCGTCGCTACAAGAATGGAGAGTTTCGACGCGTGCTAGGGACGCGCAACGTCGCAATCATTGCGACACTTGAACGCCACACCCACACGCCCCTTGGCTACCTATATATAGGTGATGGGGCCAGTGGTCCCTTCACTTGTGTCACAATCAACACTACTGTCTACCTCTCAGCTTTCTCTTCCGATTCTCTTCTTCTGTAGCGACGGTGGTGTGGGCGATTTCTGGCAACCAGAACGCGACGGCGACAGCGGCGGAGTAAGGAAAGCGTCACCGGAATCTGTGTTCGCATTGCTCTAGGGAAGAAGGTACACCTTACCCACCCCATTTCGTTGTTGTTTTGGTTCTTGTGTCTTGAGTTTGGGGTGGGACTAGGTGACCTGTTTAACTCGGTTATGGATATAGATTATTCTGTTTTGTATTTGTGGGCTAAGGCTGAAGTACTGAAGGAGAAGTCGGCACTTAGTGATTGGCCGACCATAGCAAAGATAAAGGATTAGTTAGTATTCACAATAGATGGGGTAGAGGAAAATGTAATAGTCGAACCATGTCTTGTAGGGGAACTCATTTGTGTTGGTCGGCAAGGGAACGAAACCCCGTTTTCCTTTTTTTACGAGACCCTGTTCGTGAAGTTAGGAGTTAGGTTCCCACTAACAGTGTTAGAAAAGGGTGTCTTACGGAGTTTGAACATAACACCGACCTAGTTACATCCGAACAGTTGGGCGTTCGTGCGGAGCTTCGAAATACTATGTAAAGCCCTAGGTGTAATACCGACTGTAAATAAGTTTTTTTTATTTTTTTGAATTTACAAACACTAAGAAAACAGCGTGGGTGTCTGTGACTAGCGTAGGTGGTCAAGGGATATTGTCGTTGTATACAACCTCCTACAAACCCTTCAAGGATAGGTTTTTCCGTGTGTGCGCTCCATCACACAACACTGACTTACTAGAGGGGTTCCCAAATTATTGGACAAGCAATCCGACGAACTTCGGGAACCTTGAACTAGAAGACCTTCCAGAATCCAACCAAGTAGATATTGAGAATCTCAAACAGCTTACCTATTTTACGACTATGTTTAAGACTTCCAGGATTATAAAGTTGGAATACCGGACGGTCGACCTTAGACTTTACATCGGTATACCTTTGCTAAACGATTCTTATTTTTTTGACGACTCGTAACTTTCCTTGGCTAACCTTGTGATTTTCATGTCTGTTTATCGTAGAGAGTACAACAAAGAGAAGTATGCATCCATCGAGACGTGAGATGGCACGGCTTATTGCCGAGAAGGAGAAAGTTGCGCAGGCTGCGGCTGCAGCAGCTATCAGCGTGAATGCTGCTATTGGGTCGTCGACCCCTACCGCGGAACCTGTAAGTGTCCGAGCAGCACTTACTACACGTAAGAGGCCCCGCAAGGAGGTCATTAATGTAGACTCAGGGGACCAAGGGTACATTGCCGCTGTCGGTTCGGCCAAGAGTGATGAGGTTTCTCTAGTGGAGGAGATGGGTGAGAATTGGAATCTGTTAGATTTCAAGACTCTGAGAAATGAGAGTAGGTCATTTTGGGACCATGCTTTTCCACACTCGGCTCAGAACCATACCCACAACATTTTGGAAGCCAACCAAGTTGAGTTAGGGAAACTTAGCTTTGTGAGCAGCGTGAAGGCGACGCATGCTAAGGCCAACCGACTGTGTGCGTTGTTGTGCACTGTTGAAGACCAAGGTAAGGATTTGATGAAGGGGTTGAAGGCGTTGGAGCAAGAGAAATTGCAATTGGCGAATGAAATTGAAAGGCTGAGGCAAGAGATGGCGGATGCCGAGGCAGAAAAATGGGCCATTAAGAGGGCGAAGATTGATTTAGAGAAAGATAAGAAATTACTTATTGATAACGAGACATAAATTATGGCCAATCTGAAGATCGTCGAAAAAGAGAGAGATGAAGTGAAGGAGAAGCTGTCTGTAGTGACAGTGCAGTTGGAGGCCGCTACTATCGAGGTGGAAAAGTTGAATGTGCAACTCGTGACCGCAAACATCGAGGTGGCTGAACAATTTGTTGCTGGTTTTAACGTCGCGCTGGAGCAGGCGAAAGTAATTGCTCCTGGCATAGATTTTTGGGCTGCCGATTATTTGAAGGAGGTTGTGGATGGGAAAATTATGGATGTCACCGACTGATATATATTTTTCAGCCCTTTTTTGTTACGTTTAATGTTCAATGTTCCCTTATTTTGTAGATGCCATTAGGCATAAATATCATTAATGAAAGTATCCGTTTCGAGTAGGTTGTGTGCTTTGTATAACATGGGTGCCCAAAATTCGGTGAAGTCCAAATGACCATGCGTATACAGAATGAGGATAGAATTATAAAAACCAATAATTTGGCTAAGTTTCAACAATCGTACGCATACCGAACATGGATAGATAAATAAAAAACCAATAATTTGGCTAAGTCTTATGGATCGTACGTATACCGAACGAGGATAGAATTATAAAACAAACAATAATTTGGCTAAGTTTCAACGATCGTACGCATACCGAATGGACCGACTAGGTCTACATTCTTCCCTGATCGATTATAATCGTGTCGAAACCGACCAGGTCTACATTCTTCCTTGGCCGATTGTAATCGTGTCAATTTTGACCAGGTATACATTCTTCCCTGGCCGATTATAATAGTGTTAAAATTAAAAAGAAGACATTGTGGAAGCCGGAACACTTTGTTTACTGAATTGAAAGGAATAATTGTAAACCTCAACATGAACTTCGAGAAATCTAACTATACGAGGTATATCAGTTAGTGAAGGACATCGCAACAAGGTCGGCAGTTCCTCTATTGACTGTGGTTAGAGTAGACATCCCAACAAGGTTGGCACCTCTACCTTAACTGACCTACAATTTATTGGAAAGAAACCTAAATCCAAAAACAACAAAAAGGAAACATGACTAACTGTAGTAAAAACGGAGGCTGGCAGCATTCCATGTTCGCGGTATATCCCCACCTTGCAAGGTGCAGAGCCAGTAAGCTCCTCTTTCGACCACCTGGCTAATACGGTATAGTCCGACCCACTTCAGAGATAGCTTATTCATTATCTGATTCGGCTAAGCTCGCTTTAACACCAAGTCTCCTTCGTTAAACGTTCTCAAGACGACCTAAGAGTTGTACTTCCGCTCGGCTCTCAACTTTATCGCAGCCTCCCGTATATGCGCTATTTCCCATATTTCACCTAAGGTATCCAAATCAGTCTTGCGGCCGGTTAACGAACTGTCCTCATCGAATAACTCGACCCGAACGGTGGGCTCGGCGATTTCTACCGGAATCATGGCATCAGCACCGTATACTAGGGAAATAGGGTTTCGTGAGTGGAAGAGTGTGGGGTTGTATGATAAGACCAGAGGACCCCGGGAAGTTCGTCGACCCACGAAGTCCGAGCCACTTCAAGCCGCCTCTTCAAACCTGCCAAGACAACTTTGTTGGCAGCCTCCACCTGTCCGTTGGACTGTGGGTGCTCGACCGACGTGAAAGTGAGTCTAATCCCATGGTCTCGGCAAAAGTTCCAAACACTAGAGCTAGCGAACTGGGTGCCATTATCGGCAACTAAAGTGTGAAGGATGCCAAAACAGCAAACGACCGACCTCCACAAAAATTTCTTCACTTTTTCTGCAGATATGGTTGCAACAGGTTCTACTTCGACCCAGTTACTAAAGTAATCGATTGCAACGATCAGGAACTTCAATTGTCTAATTGCCAACGAAAATGGGCCAAGAATATCAATGCTTCATTTGTTGAAGGGCCACAGAGACTTCATGGAATGAAGATACTCGGCCGACAACCCATATAAGTTCGCATGCTTCTAACAATGATCGCACTTCTTCACAAACTCCATGCAATCGGTTCGAAGATTCGGCCAGTAGTATCCTGCTCTAACTACTTTGATGGCCAATGACTGTCCCCCAATATGACTTCCACAAACTCCGTCATGAACCTCTCTAACTACAGTTGCAGCCTGCAAAGGAGTGAGGCATGGGAGAATGGGGGAGCTAAAACCCCTTCTGTAGAGTTTGTTTGCTATGATCGTATACCATGAGGCCTCTTTCATGCACTTCGTAACCTCGACTTTGTCAATCGGTAAATCACCACTCTCCAGGTAGCGAATGATAGGGCCCATCCATGATTCCATTTCCTCTTGTACAAACATAACCTGTTGTTTTGCCAAAACAGCACTAGGTCGGTAGAGCGTCTCCTGGATGATCATTCGATTTCTGCCAGACTTCTTGGTACTCCCCAACATTGACAGCAGGTCAGCTCTTACGTTGTCATCTCTGGGGATAAAATCGGGTTCGAACTTCACAAAATGTTGAGCGATCTCCTTCACTTTTTCCAAGTACTTTGCTAGGTGGGGATCCTTACCTGATAGACGCCTTTCACTTGGTACATTACTACTTTGGATTCTCCACGGACGACCAGCTTTGTAACGCCCATTTCCCAAGCTAGGCACATGCCTGCTAACAACGCCTCGTATTCCGCCTGGTTGTGGCTCGGGCTAAAGTTGAACTTCAGGGACTGTTCAACTAAAACTCCATATGGGCCTTCTAAAACAATTCCAGCTCCGCTACCCGAGTGGTTAACGACCCCATCTACAAACAACATCCAAGGCTCGGAGGTAACATGGTGGGTCGGTGGTGAGGTTAACTCCACGACAAAATCTGCCAACACTTGGGCTTTGATAGATCCTCTCTTCTCATATGAAATGTCGAACTCTGATAGTTCGACCGACCACTTAACCATTCATCCTGCTAAGTTCGGCTTCTGAAGAGTCTGTCAAATGGGTTGGTCGGTTCGGATAATGATTTGGTAACTATGGAAGTAATGTCTCAGCTTCCTCACAGTTATTAATACCACCAAAGCCAATGTCTCTAACTTCTAGTACCTTAACTTGACACCTCGCAAAACTTGGCTCACAAAGTAGATCGGATTCTGATCAACACCACATTCCTGCACCAACATCGAGCTAACAGCATGGTCAGAAATCGACTAATAAACAATGATAGGCACACCTGGTTGAGGCTTGGACAAAATCGGAGGGCTAGACAAAAATTGCTTCAGTCATCCGAACGCTTTCTCGCACTCTTCAGTCTATATAAACTTTTGATTCTTGCGTAGACAGCAGAAAAGAGGGAGGGCTTTATCTGCTGACTTTGACAAAAATCTAGAAAGCGAGGTGATACAACCCGATAGTTGTTGTACCTCCTTAACGCTGCTCAGACTCCTCATGTTGATCACGGTCGAGCACCTATCAGGGTTCACCTCAATTCCTCGATGTGTGAGCATGAAATCGAGGAACTTGCCAGCTTGTACGCCGTACGAGCATTTTTTGGGTTCAACTTTAGCTGATAATGATCTAAAGCATCAAAAACCTCCTGGAGATCGGTCATATGACGACCGACTTCCTGAGACTTGACCACCATATCATCCACATACGCCTCCACATTCTTGCCTATCAGTTTAGCAAAGATCTTGTCCATCAAATGTTGGTAAGTTGCTCCAGTGTTCTTCAATCCGAACGGCATGGCTTTGTAGCAGTAGTTGGATTGGTTGGCGATGAAAGTTGTCTTGTCTTCGTCCATCAGATGCATCCTGAACTGATTGTAGCCGGAATAGGCATCCATAAAATTGAGTAGCTGATAACCCGACGCCTGTCGACCAAGCAATCAATGTTTGGGAGGGATATGAGTCCTTCGGGCAAGCTTTATTTAGATCCGTAAAGTTGACACACATTCTCCATCTTCCACTCGACTTTTTTTACCATAACCACATTCGCGAGCCAAACTGGATACTGAATCTCCCTGATGTGACCGGCATTTAACAGCTTACTCGTCTCCTCGGCGATTGCTTTCATCTTCTCTTGTCCGAACTTCCTCCTCTTCTGGACGACTGGCTTTGCTGAAGGATCTAAAGCCAATCTATGACATAGAAAGTCGGGATCTATTCCCAGCATATCTGCCAAACACCAAGAGAAAGCATTGACATTGCGTGACAGGACGGTTACCAGGTCGGATTCAACCAAGTCCCCCAGAGTCGAGCCTATCTTCACCTTCTTACCTTCTGCTATCTCCACCTCCTTAAGATCCTCAATAGGACTTGGCCTCCGGTCTGCGAAGTCGCGCCGGGAATCTAACTCTAGCATGTGGACGTCATGTCGTGTCGTGCTATACAAACCTCTCTTGGCTCATAGACTTTCCTGGTAGCACTTCCGCGCTACTTCTTGATCTACTTTGATGATACCGACTGATCAATCATCCAGGGGGAATTTCACTTTCAGATGCATCGTTGAGACCACAGCTCCCAGCTTGTTCAATGATGGTCGACCGAGAAGGACGTTGTACGAAGATGGTGCATTGACGACCAAGTATCTGACCATTAAGGTTTTCACCTTCTTACCTTCTCCGAAAGTTGTTTCAAGATCGGCGTACCCCCAAACCTCGATTTCTTCCCTAGCAAAGCCGACCAGTGCTCCGTGATAAGGTCGTAAGAAATTGTTGGGGATTTTCAATCCAATATAGGCTTCCCAATAGATAACATCAGTCGAGATCCCCTGATCCACCAAGATACGCTTTACATTGTGGCCCATCATCACCGCCGAAATCACTACAGGGTCGTCTTCATGCAGGGCGACCCCTTCAAAGTCAGAATCCAAGAAAGTAATGGGGGGTCCGAGAAGCTTGCTTGGCCGAGACGGTCAAGACCGACCATGCGTAACGCTTTCTCGCCGAAAATGTAGCCCCCCCCACCGGAGAATCCACTCGCAATAGTGTTGAAATCACCGTAGATAGCCTGTTGGTGACCTGTAGATGAGGAAGACCTACCGGTCGGAGGAGGCAGGGGTGGGTCTCTCCCACGTCCTTACCTTTGATCGGTCGGTCTTCTTCCTAGCATACTTCGCCAAAGGGCTAGCTTTAATCAACTGTTCGATCTGTCGAATCAATGTGTAGCATCTCTCCATCTCATGCCCGTAAGCTTTGTGAGATTCACACCACTTGGATCGATTGGGGCCTAATTGCCGGTCGGTCGGCGTTGGGTAGCTCAGCAGATTTGTGTTATTAACATCCTTCAAAATCTGCCATCTTGAGACTATCAATGGGGTCAGATCCATTGCTTCCTCGTCTCTCCTCTGCCTTCCCCCTGGATAACTATTCTTCCATCCACCATCCTGTCGAGCACCGTAGCCACTTCCTCCCCCCTTACTCAAACTGGACTTAAGCTTCAAGTAGTCCTTCTGGAAGGGTTTTGAACCTGAAGTCGAACCTGACTCCTTCTTCTCCATGGCTCTCTTCCTCGCCATGGCTTCCTCTGCCTCTACGTGGCACGACGCTCGCGAACAAACGTCTGCCATGGAATCAGGTGTGCGACGCACCAATGATTCTCCAAACGGCCCCGCCCTTACTCCCTTGCAAAAAGCCACCACTGCCATCCTCTCGTCCGGATCAGAAACACGAACAACAACACTGTTGAACCTAGTCAGAAAATCCTTCAGGGACTCGTTCGACTGCTGACGCATGTCGAAAAGATCAGTGGTGGTTGGTGGTTTCTCCTTGTTCGCCGCAAACTACATGACGAATAATCGAGAAAAATCGTCAAACTGATTGATTGAACCATCTGGAAGTCCGCTGAACCAGTCCAACACCACTCTAGTGAGCGTTCCCATAAACAACTTGCATCGCAGAGCATCGGTGCCTCCATTAATCAACATCTGGGCTCGGTAATTCTTCAGATGTTGGGTAGGGTCAGTGGTCCCATCAAAATGTAAGACTTTCGGGACCAAAAAGTGTGGAGGAACCTGTTCATTCGCAACTACCGCCGCAAAAGGTTGAAAGTCCCTCGGTGGCTCTACTGTAGCTTCTCCCTCCAAACGCCTTATGTTTGCCGCCTGGTCTGCAACGCCGCCTGAGCGGTATCGACTATTCTCCGAATTTCCACATTCTGCTGGCGCAAAGCCTCCTGCACCTGCAACGCCTCATCGGCCCTCCTCCTAGCCTCCTCATTCTGCTGGCGCAAAGCCCCTTGTGCCTGCAACGCCTCATCGGCCTCTTCCTGGCCTCCTCATTCTGTCGGCACAAAGCTTCTTGCACCTGATCGGCCATCCTCCTAGCTTCCTCATTCTCCCTTCTCATATTCACCATCTCCTCCATTAAGGTCTCTAACGTCGGCGGATCCCGAGGGGGATTCGACGACGATGATTGATTGTTCGCGGTCCGCCTCGTCATCATCAGAACAGACAAAGCAAAAACCTAGGGCGACGGGAAGAGTTTCACCGTGCCCCCATGGTGGGCGCCAAAATGTTCCTGTAGCTAGATCATACCTCGCGAAGTAGGAGACCTAACCCAGAAGCATTCAAGAGTGTATCGTAACCTCCCTTCTCCCACACCCGGGGTTGGGTTATATCCCTCCCTCCGGATAATTTGGGTCCCGATATTCCGGAAGGAGGATCCAGTACCTGTCCCGATATCCTTGGGTGCACATCTTAGGCGGTTCCGTTGGGATAGAGTCGAATCATGAGGAGATATTGAAACTCTACCTGCATCGTTCGGTCAGAACATGGAGCAGTGAGATTAACCAATCGGTCGGCATATGACCGTATGGTACAATATGAATATATAGTTCAATTTATTTATACAAAGGCTAATCTCGGTACGTAGCTCAAATTGATTTTTACAATGACCCTTAGGCTACATTTGATCAAATCAAAACTATTGAAGTTTTCTGGCCATTCACTATATATATTTAATATTTTCACATTTCCTTATCTTAATTGGAATCAGATTCTCTCCATGTAAAAGTGAAAGAAATTGTATGGTCTTCGAAATATATATATTTTTTAAACCAATTTTTCTTCTGCATAATAATTCCTATTAAAAAAATACTCCAATTGTTATTGTTATTATTTTCTTAAACTCTAAGGCAGCCTCCAAGTTGCAAAGACGAAAAAATAAATAAATCAAAAATAAAAACAAATGAGACTCCGTAACCTCAGAAAAATATCTTCGTGAAGTAACCAAGAAGTCGAGGAATACATCGAGCAATTAGCATCTTCCACGTGGCACTCTGTGCAGAGGACAGTTGCCCGCGTCAATGACGCGTAAGGATGCGTTACGCGTTTTTTTTGTTCTTGTTCTTTGTTCCTTATCTAACGATTACACTATTTATACAAGATCCCCAATTTCTTTGTTTTTCTTCCTCTATTGCAATTGCAATTTCTCAATTAATACATCGTATTCTGCAAATTCGAACCGGTGAGTTCCCCAATTGTTCACCATGATCAATGATCAATTGTGTTGCTTCCATAATTTTTTACATGTCAAATCCTTGAATTTATGTTACGGTGTTACATTGCTCTCTAATTGTTCACTATATGGTCAATTCACCATAGATTGTTAGTGTTTTCATGTTTGATCTCTTCAATCACTGCTCCGTTGACCCCTGATTTTATTTTTTTCTTTTGCATGCAACATTAAATTTCATTGTTGACATGGATTTATCAAAGTTTGCAACTTTAGTAGTACTGGATGGCTTGGATTGGAGATTCCATGTTTTTGTGTTTCTTTGTTTATACCTGACTCTGTTTGCATGATTCCTAATCATCAATCACCAGGGTCTTGGATTTTTGAAAGATGGGAGGGGGCAAGGACAAGCATCATGATGAATCTGACAAAGGAATTTTTTCACACCTTGCTCATGGGGTAGCTGGTGGTCATGGGTACCCACCTGGGGGTCATGGGTACCCACCTGGGGCTTACCCACCACCACCTGGGGCATACCCTCCACAACAAGGGTACCCTCCACAGCAAGGATATCCTCCAGCTGGGTACCCTCCACATCAAGGCTACCCTCCTGCTGGTTACCCACCTGCTGGTTATCCTGGTTCATCACATGCACCAGGTATATTTTCTTTTAATTGTTTTTGCTTTATTACATCTTTAAGTTACTGTTTATTAGTTATTGCAATCACTTTGACTGATTGAATTCTGAATTCCATTGTAGTAGTAAAATTTGTGATGCTGCCTACTTGGATCATGCATTATTAACTAACTCTGATGAATGAAACAGTAGTGTCTTTTAAAATTACACATTCCACCATCAAATATGAATAATGTGTAGAGTGAAAAAGTAAGGATCTATTTACTGTTGATTTTGAATTGAAGTGTCTCCTAAATTTAAGTTACTTTAAATCAAGGGTAGATACATTTTTTTTCTTACTTTAATATATGTTCACCCCAACAACGGAGACAAATCCATAATGCAATTACATACAAAGGGATTGTTTGGCTACAAAAACAAATTCATGGGCTGAGAAAGATTGACTTTGATGTTGTCTTCTTGTTTGCATTCTCAACAGTACTCTCTCTAAGTAACTTTTTCTTTTTTTAGGTAATGTATGATTTGGCTGTTTGTTTTTACTGTATTTAAAACTTGTTTGTGCTTGTTGAAGCTTTCTTCACTAGTTGATTTATGCATTGGCTAATGGAAAAGTTCTGTGCTGGCTATGATAATTTGCACCGATATCCTTGGACTTGGAGGTTTTTTAATTAACTAACTCTGTCATCAGGGGCTCATGGTGGGCACGGCGGTATGGGAGCAATGCTTGCTGGGGGTGCTGCCGCGGCTGCTGCTGCTTATGGTGGTCACCATGTCTCCCATGGCTCTCATGGCCACTATGCACATGGTGCTCACATGCCCCACGGAAAATTCAAGCAGCATGGGCACGGGCATGGCAAATTCAAGCATGGAAAGCATGGCAAGTTCAAGCATGGAAAGCATGGCAAATTTGGCAAGCATGGTGGATTCAAGAAGTGGAAGTGAGGAATGTATATGCAAGTATGACTCTAAAATGCTGCTCTGTGTAGAGCTTATTGCTTTTATAATAAACCATACTTCGGATGATGTGATCAATCTATCTATATGAGATTATGATACTTGACCCCTTGTTTTCTTTCTTGTTTTTTGTTACTTTGATACTTTTGGCAATGGCAAAGATAAACGGTTCTGTTTAGGAATTTAGCTTGTAGAAATTGAACAGCAAAACACACAGATGCACTGGATCAAGAGCAAGTCTCAAAGAACCATAGGCATATTGTTGACTGCAATTGCATCCAGCATTGTCTTTTTTATGTTGCATTGCACATCTGAAAACTCTTGTTCATATATGATATACAATTTCATGGAGCTCATGTGAAGAAAGATAGTTGAACAGAACAAATTAAACCACAAATCTGTGATGAGTCTCCTGTAAATTTCTCTCATATATTACGTGAAATTTGATATGGAATTTGCTATACAAGATGGGAAATATCAAATGATTCTATCAGTTTGGATCGGTTAAATCCCTGTTTTAGAAAAAAAAAATTATTAAGGCATATAAGTGTAAAAATTTAATACATGGCGTCAATTAATCTCGTTTTAGGGGTTAAACTTTTGTATTTATATCACTTAATAATTTTAAGTAAAATATAAAATTAATTAATTTAATCGTTGAATCGAAATATAAAATAGATTAAGTTGAATAACTTTTTTTAGAATACAATTTTAACCAATTCAACTGTTGATAAGTGTACCAATTTAGTTGTGGTATGTGACTACAAATGAGTCTTTCAAGGATATTTTTCCTTTCTGTATAATGTATGTTTAATATACATTGAAGGATAACACAAACACAGCATAACTATTTAAGTCATAACAAAACTGTTTATTGTTTATTATTTGGTGGTTGATACAAGTACTCAATAGAATAAAGCAAATTTTCTTATAAATACCATCTTCCTTTTCTTTTCTCACCAATTATATCGAGAAGAATATGAATGACATTGAAAAAAGAATTTGAGGATTCCACTGAATAGTAAATAGGATTCGTTAAATAGGAGATGGAAGTTTCATTAGAGCATCTCCATCCCAATACTTTTATTTGGGTTCTTAAATGGGTCCCACATATACACATAATTCATTTTCACTCTTTCCAAGACAAGTACCTCAAAAGTTCTCATTCTCTCCAACCCAATACTTCTATTTAGGTTCCTATTTGGATCCCACAAAACAATTCACATCTTTAATTTTATCAATAATTTATTATGTTATGTTATAATTATCTTATTTATAAAATATTTAAAAAATATAATTAAAAATATGAAAATCATTTTTGTATCATAACATAAAATATCTTGCATGCATATAATACAAAATAAAAATTAACGGTTATAAAAATATTTTTTGATAATACAAAAAACATAATTAAGTAAAATTTTATTTAAAACTATGAAAATAGTTCAAATCACACAATTATCACAACATTAAAAACTGACATTAAGATAATAAAATTACATAATTAAAATAATAATTAATTTTGTGGTCTATCGTGCCCAAAACGTTTCCAAATATGCTCCACAAGGTCAGCTTGGAGTTGATAATGACGTTGCTTATCATGAACTTCTGCTCTTCTTCGTAGGTATGGTTGAATATCCGGATGAGGACCACTACGTATGTCAGCTGTGGACACATCATCATTGTTGGGATGATCATAAGAATAATCAAAATGACCAACGTATGTGTGTCGTTCATCTTCCACAATCATGTTATGCAATATGATGCATGCATATAATATATGCTTGATTGTGTCCATATGCCAAGCACGCACAGGGCCACGTACAGTTGTGAACCGAGCTTGAAGCACTCCAAACGCACGCTCCACATCCTTTCTTGCTGCTTCTTGACGTTGGGAAAACAATTTTCTTTTCTCGCCTTGTGGCATTGAGATGCTCTTGACAATCGTTGCCCAATCCGGATAAATACCATCTGCTAGATAGTACCCCATGCTATATTGGGTTCTATTCACCGTATATTGTACAGTAGGGGCTTGTCCCTCTAAAATGTCATTAAACACAGGAGATTGATTTAGCACGTTGATGTCATTGTTTGAACCCGCAACCCCAAAAAATGCATGCCAAATCCATAAGTCTTGTGATGCCACTGCTTCAAGCATGATTGTGGGCTTTCCATGATCACCATGAGTAAATTGACCTTTCCATGCTACTGGACAATTTTTCCAAACCCAATGCATACAATCAATGCTACCTAACATACCTGGAAAACCACGCCTCTCCCCGATTTGTAGTAAGCGTTGAATGTCATTATTGTTGGGCCTTCTTAAGTATTCAGATCCAAATATATCATAGACACCCCTTACAAACTTATCAAAGCATTGCAATGCTGTGCTTTCGCCAATTCGCACATAATCATCAACACTATCAGCAGGTGATCCATATGCCAATATACGAATAGCAGCAGTGCATTTCTGCAACGGGGAAAGACTCACTCTTCCAGTTGCATCAACCCTCATTTGAAAATACTCATCATGATTGCCGAGGGCTTGTACAATGCGAAGGAAGACATCCCTTCGCATTCGAAATCTTCGTCAGAATTGCTCCTCTGTATATACTGGATTGTTGGAGAAATAGTCATTGAACAATCGAGCATGCCCTTCTTCACGACTCCTTTCTATGTGGATTCGTCTACGTCTATGCGTAGGCGTAGCGGCTTGTTGGTTCATTAGTCTCTCCATTATGAATTTGTCGAGAAGTTCTTCGTAGTCATCATTTATGAAATCTTCGATGATTTCATCTTCAAGATCCTCGTCAAAGGATGAATCACTGGAGTCCATTGCAAGGAACACAATAGATGTTGATAGTTTTGAGAGAATTTGAGGAGAAGATGAAACTTGTTTGCACAAATGAGAGATATGAAAAATCATGTTACATGTGAAGAATATATAAAGACAAACAACATAACGGCTATTTTAAATAACGGCTAGTTTTAATAACGGCTAGTTTGACCAACGGCTAGTTTGAATAACGACTAGTTTGACCAACGGCTAGTTTGAATAACGACTAGTTTTAGTAACGGCTAGTTTGACCAATGGCTAGTTTTAGTAACGGCTAGTTTGACCAACAAATTAATTTCTAAAATTACATGTAAAAATATAACAAAATAATAAAAACTTAACATAATTCATCTCATAATTAATAAAAACTACATAATTAATTAAAACGACATAATCAATAAAATTACATAATTAATTAAAATGACATAATTTATAAAAATGACTTAATTAAAACAAACACAACTACTTTCACTAACATCATTACAGAAGTCCATATTTTTCTCTAATTTTGTAACACAACTTCTCATGGTCTCGTAGTTGTGTAACATTCATAGTAGATGTATCTCTGAAGAGGATTTGAATTTCCAAATCTTTCTCCTTGACCTTCGCCTCCAATTCGAGCTCTTTCTCCTTTATCTTGAACTGGTACTCGAGTTCTTTCTCCTTAATGCTCAACGCTTTCTCCTTCAACTTGTTACGATCAAGCTTGGCACGTGCCAAATCTTCCATTGCTTTTGCTTTTGACTTTTGTGTATCACCTAGTGCAGTTAGATCAATGTAGGCAGAAGATGTTTCATTTGATTTTGCTTTTGCCTTTCTCTTTGCTGCTTTTGTTCCCATTGGACGAACCATGGTTGGTGAACCTGGGTCGTAACTTGATGGTGTATCCGGATTAGAGGAGGATGAGTAAGCTCCAGAAGCCGAAACCTTTGTTCTTTTATTAGCTCCTTCAAACAATTGATCTCTAAATTTAGGTTGGTTTTTCACCACGTGCCATGCATACTCCAATTTGAATTGTTTGCCTACATCTTGAAAATAAATTTTATATGCATCGCTCATGATGTCAACCTCGGAACTACCACTTTTCTTTCTTTGGTTTGCTTGTTTGTAGCACGCTGAAAATTTTTGAAGTGCTTGATTCAACTTTTGCCATCGAGATTTCAACTGTGATGCTTCCCTCGCTTCCAAATCACCACACTCCTCATTGTAATTATGTTTCACCCTTGACCAAAAAGCACGTCTACTTTGGTTATTCCCCACAATTGCATCTTTAGAAACATTTAGCCATGACTGGACGAGAAGTAAATTTTCATCCACGGTGAACCACATTTTTTTTGGTGTTTCAGTTGGTGTTTCTCTTTCTTCTTCATCGAGCGCAATATTATCCAACCCAATTTGAGTGGAAAATAGCGAAGCTTGAGATTCAGATGGTGTTTCTTGATCTTTTTCAGAAGATTGCCCTCCACCAGTACCCATAGAAGTGCCATGATCTGTGGTGGGGTTAATTGGTGGTGATTGAAACATGGGAAATTGATAGGGGAATGGGAGGACAGGAAATTGAAAATTCGTCATATTTGGATTATTTTGTGGATTTGGTGGTGGGTTTTGTGAAAGTGAAGGATTTTGAAAATTTGGATTGGTTGGATATTGATAATTTTGCATGAAATTTAACCAATGGTTGAGATTGAATTGGTTTGGATCCATTGGATGAAAATAAATAAAAAGAGAAAGTTGAGAATTTGGGATGTGTGAGTAAAAAAATTGGATGAGATTGAATTTTGAGAAGAATGATTGTGTAAAAAAAAATTTCATGTTACTCATATTTATATACATACTAATATTAATATTTAAATAATTAACGGTAAACTTTTTTCAAAATAACACTGTATATAATGTTACCAATAAAACGGTAACAATGTTCTCATCATTTTCGCGTAACAACGGCTACTTTAATTTTTATTTTATTTTTTTAAAAGATAGACTGGCCCACCAAATAGAAAAATGGAAACGTTCCTGAAATGAGAATCGTAAACGGATACGATTCTGCTTTAACGGCAATTTCAAAATCAGCACTGGAACATTTTCATTAGATACCGTGCAAGATACACGGATAAAGATGGTCTTATACTACAACGAAATTTACATAAATTTTACTCAATAATAGTGTAATAGAAAATACGGCTTGTCTTTCCTTCTTATAGTCTTACTTAGTAGACCTTCACCTTTGCCTTTATGTGTCATCTTTACTTTTAAGTATATTCCTAACCATTAGTTTCCGTATTTTATATTATGATATAATAAAACCATTTTTTTATATAAGAAAATATGTAATATTAGGCAATTATGTTTTATGATAATTTTTTAGTTTGTGACCGTCACTCAATATTTAGAAGTCACGTCTATACCCAACTAATCTAAACGAGCCGAGTAAAAGTATTCAATGGAACAAAGTTCTTTCAGCACCAATTTTGATACTTTTGTTAGCATTTTCAACTGATTTTTTTTTTCCATCAACGTAATATATTTGAGCAAATTACAGTAATACCTCTTGACATTTTATCAAATTACATATATCTCTACCTTTTTCGATTTTTCTACACTAACCCCCTTTAAGTTTGAATAAATTTATCCAAAGCATTTTTAAGAGAAAAAAATTTAGAAGAAAAAAATAAAATGACCTTTTATATAAGCTAATAAGCTAGAATTAACTTATACGTAAGTTAAAAATCATTTTTTAAAGCAGTTACATGAGAGAGGATGCTGCTGCTACCACTGCATATTGTGCTCACCATTTCTACCATGGCCACTATACTCATGCATGCTCCTCACATACCCCATTAAAATTTCAAGCAGCAACTTTAATCAAGCATGGAAAGTATAGCAAACATGAAATGCAACCATGACCATGACCCTAAATGCTACTTCTTATTCTATTTTATAACTAAATTTTTCGTTAGATATCCATTCATCAATACTTTGCTTGACACCTATATATTATTGTACTTTGAAACAACTGGCTCTGACAAATAAACAATTTAGTTTGATTCTAGAAATTGATCCTCAAAACATGGAGTTGTTGCTTACAGCAAAACTGAGTTGACAAATCAATGCCTAGTCTGTTTTGTTTAAGAACAAATTAATGAGAAGAATATAAATTAACAAAAACAAAATCAATAGCCGGTGCAGCCAATCAGATAACTAAAGCACATTTTGATGGACAGAAGAAAATAAACACCACTTTTTTTCTGTTCAAAATAAAATATGGAAGAAAAGAGTGATACAATTAAATGTTTCCAGTATTTAATTACAGCCAATACAATACCTACCAAGACATCAATGACCAAAAAGTGCACCCTCTAAGAAATTTTGGGCCTCCATTTCCCTTGGTTGCAATGTTGATAACATGATACAAAACAAAACAAAAAAATTCTTAATTGTTACACAAGAACCAATTGTCTAATCTCTATGAATATCTTACATCCTCAATATGGATACAGATTCTTCACTTGTGTAAGTATACAATCTTGGTGTTGACAATTAGTTGGAAACTAAATCTCCCTTTGGATTTATTCTCTTATTCCCCTATCCATTGAAGTGTTTTCACAAACATAAACCTAAGTTGATCTCACCAAGGTGGATGATCATCCTCGGAAGTTTGAGGAGGAATTGCTTTCCATCCTGGTTTCTCATCCCAGTACATATCATAATATATGTGACCAGGACTGAGATCAGGGACACAGCACCATATGCCCACATACCGCTTAACGCGATTTCTGAATTTATCTTCCCTTTCCTGCAAAATAAATGCATGTCATCAGCACATGATAACATTTGTTTCTTTGTAGTTTGATGCTAACTCAAAGTAAAACTTCAAATGGAAAAAGCAAAATGTCCTTGCCTTGTCAGCAAAACCTGTGAAAGCGTCTTGCACGGAAGAGAACTTGATCACTTTTACATCCTTGAATGATGAGAATACTTTCATAAACTGCAAATACAGGTAGAAACAACCATGTTAAATAGATATAATGATATATAATCGTTATAGAATTGGACATTCTATTTAATCAAGTCAATGTAGTTTATAGGGTTGATTTAGAAAATTTTAAACAGAAATGAGTATTAAATGGATAGACATGATAACAGATATAATGATATATAATCAAATACCGTTTCTTCATTGCTGTGCTTTGGAAATTTTATTACTCCCCCAACAGTGGTACCATTTGATGCATCACAATCTTGGGTTCCTTCTTTGCAGAGCTGAACATCAAGCCATGAATTTTTTACCTGAACTCAAGAACCAAGGCAAATAAGTTTAAACTAAGTGACATAAATCAAGAAACAAGAATCAAGATTTAAAATGGATGTGGTTGACATTTATTACCTCTGATGGCAGAGAGGGATTATCAAGTATTGAGTACTCTCTAAAATCTATTTGAGGACCAAACTCTTCTTCAGGGAGCTTTTTCAACATGACATTCACCTACAGTAGAGTGTATTTCCATAGCAGCATAAGGAAGTGACTGATAAAATGTTATAATTATGTAAACAACGGAGAGGTGGGGAGGAAGAAAAGATGGGGAGAACACATTAAATATAAAATATTGCAACAAGAATTGGAGAAAACACAAAATTCAAAAACCATATAGAAATAAAAAACAAAGCATCTTCTAATTTAATTTTAACTATACTCTTGAGGTAACAGTGAGTTTAAACATGAATCAAACACCCGAAATAAGTTGTCTTATTTTATTAAAAGAAATCACATTAGTGCATATGAAATGCATATGGATAAATTTCTGCACTTTGAGCCCATTCAAGGTCCATTTCTTTTGTGCTTCTTGAAATGATACGGCATAAATGAAGTCTATAAAGAGAAAGGTTTTGATCACAAATTCCACTCCCATCAGAGGCTATTCACTTTTATTCAATACCATACAGCAGTCACTGACACTAATCAGAATATCACCATGAATTGAATTTCAATTAATTTTAGGTTCAATTATTCTTCTAAAGTTACTTCTCAAAATTTACTTGTGTTTTGAGGGTTACTTTCAGGACATTATAAGATGGAAAATTACAAAAACTTTCTACAAAGTTGCAATGAAATACCTTTGAAATACTAGTTTTAACTTCAATCATTAACTTTCAGTTCTGCCCTTTTTTTTTGTAATTATTACTACAGCTACAATTATGACAAAAAATCTTCAATTATCTCTCATGGACCTGCAGACAACAGAATAGTCCACAAACCTACGAAACTTTTTAATTTTTTTAATTTATTTTTTTGGTTATGAAGTCTTTTGGTACCAATTGTCCCCATTTCCCAACGATTTTGTGGCCTCAATACTAAGAAACATATTGTTCATTGTGTACAACATTTACAGCTGAAGAAAGTATTGCTGCTTATGCCATCGGTCTTTATAATTTGGTTTATATGAGATGAATGAAATTTGTACTCAAAACCTTTGCACTGTATTTGGTATTTGGACCCAAAAGTATCAAGATGATCATTTAATTTTCCAGTTCCAGATGATCCAATTGATAAATGAACAATAAAAATAATAAGGAATTAGTTATATAGGAAATACCTCAAATACATGGTCCAAAGGACAGCGAAAAGGTTGTCTAGTCATGGACCCTTCCAAAATACCAGGATGGCCATACCATAGCCTATCAATCCTGCACCATAGTGGAGGCATGACCTAAACACACAAAGAATCTACTTTAAGATAGAAATATAGAATTTATTAAGTTTAAATAGCAACAAAAAATGAAGGAATCAATCATAAAAACCAAGCATACCCACAGTAGCTAAATCACCTCCGCCAGGTGTATATTTCAACTAAAACTGTCTTATCAGAAAACATTTTCAACTAAAACTGAAATTCAAAAGACCAGTTATATAAACCATTTCAACATGTTAGCACATAGAATAGTGTATTTCAGTATATTTTGGATAGTAGGGATGCTTGCAGCTTTAGGCGCCTTTTCAAGGAATGTTATTTATTAGAAAGGGGGAGGGGGAATGAAGAAACCACTAGCGGAATTATGCTAGCAGTTATTTTCTACTCACTGAATAATTGGAAAGCAACAATATTAACAAGAGGGAAGAAAACGCACTAAGGAACCATGGAGAAGATGTAATAATAACAGCTGTAATAGTATAATCACAACTTTACCAATAATGGTGAATACAATGAGAATTGAGAATCTTCAATTCAACCATAGCTTATGATTATGCGTCAACAAACAATCATAATCTAAGTTGAGGACTAGATTTTGGTGAAATGCTTGAGTGAAGAAGCACTCAGAAGCATCTTTATTTATTTATAATCATTCATATTGAATTACATTTAAGAACAATAATCAGAAAATGTAACTCCCTAGGATAATGATAAGCCACTATACATGAATCTTCCTTTTTAGCTATCCTAGACATTAATTCCCTAGGAATACAAACAGTTTTCAACAATGTAGAACCCCAAGACATATCAATACCGATGAATGCAAAAAGAATATGGGACAAGTAGGACACCTAAGTAAAATTATCACAATAATGAAAATATGTGACATGAATGTGTGATTTCAATATGTAACACAACATAAATTTATGGAAGCGTACAACCGGTTCTCTTCTGCCAAAAAAAAATCTGATATACATGCTTTTGGTTTATATTAAGCAAACAACATAATTACACTGCAAACTGCATAGCAAATTAAAATAACAAGCTAGTTCTTTAGTTTAATATAAACAATTCTATTAGACTTTTAAACATTTATTAAGAAGTACTGAGCCAAAAAATATATAATAAAATAAAAGTGTAGTCCATTTTCATCTAAATGTTAATGGATTATCACTTAATATGATTCATAAAAAAATGCTAATTAACAGTGGATATTGAACATGACAGTTAAGAGTGTTGATGATGAGACACTTTGCAATTAAACATGTAATACAATAAGCATGTATGATCCCAAAAATTAGTTCTTACCAGCGTTCTGTTCAAAAGGGAAGCAATTGCAAGTGCAGCCCTAATCTGCTTAATCTGAAAAACAAAATGTGCAGCAAATATTACAACATGCAACATAATTTTGCTTAAAATGTAGACATGAACAAGATCAGGTCGATACGTACATACTTGGTAATTAACAAGAGTAAAATGTGATTCAACATTATGCTCCCCACTTAGCAACAAGCTTTTTGGAATATATGGCTTAAATGACAAGAAACCCCCTGCAAAAGTTCATCTAAAAATTAGGTTGCAGTAATTTCATGAAACAGAGTTGACTAATTAATCAGAAGAGGAAACTGTAACCAATCCATTCATATGCTAAAGTGTAAAACTTTTAGAATACAGCATCATAGTATGATGCTAGATTAAATGCAGATAGAGTAGAAACCACTCAATACGATATTTAAGTAACAAGTAAAGACAAATAGTGAAATGAGTGTATTTTGCACAAGTGCATTAAAATAAATAAAATTAAGTGAATATCTGCACACCAAATTGAGTGAGGAACAGCAACTAATTTACCAGGAGGATTATAGTATTCTGGTGGATCAAGGAAGAGCTTGGCTTCTCGCAGTCGATGGCGCTTTCCTTCAGTTCCTCCATATTGAAATGTTGTGTGCACTGCATATGGCTCCAACCTTAGCTGCTCGTACATAGCCTGCAATCATAATATATAAATAAATATTCTTACATCAAACAGATACACAAATTATTTCTCTAATCCGATCAAGATTCCTCCAGATAGTTAATTGCATGAAAGAAAACAAAGGTACAGCACATAAAAAATCAGAAGAAAAAAATATTTCAAACAGTTGAAAATTGTTAATTGAATAAATCTTACCTGGACAAAATATGTATGTCCACTACAGAAGATACTTGCAGGCAAAATCCCCAGCTTCAGTTTTCCATCAAAAGCAAAAACAATCCCACTTTCATCATCAACAGATGGACCTAACTGTCTGTGAACAATATCATTAAACCCATTCTGATCCCAAATCTGGTCATCAGCTAGAAGCATTTCTTTCCATTGCTTTGCCAATTTTTTTGAAGACTCTGTAGGTCTCCAATGGAAAATTCCTATGTTGTATGCGCCACTAACTATTCAAGGTGGTAGACAAGATCATCAACACACAGTCAAAATGACGTGAAACAATATGCATAATAAATGAGAGATGAAGAGAAACAATAGGTAAGAGAAATGAATTGGTTACTGTGATTCTAAAGCAATATAACCAGGGATAGAAGAACTTGCTTCAGATTATGCCATTTAATTTCATAAGTTGGTTATGCTGAAGAATGCATTACAAGATGTGAACTTCCATAAGATTAATTTTATTTTTGTGTACAGGGAAGACCAATAATAGAATAAGAAAACCTTCAGACATCTGTCAAAGGTTGCATTGAAAATCAAATTTCTAGCTTCTAATCTAAAGCCATGCCAAACGGGGTAACAAGGCAGTCTAAAGTGATGTCTCAAAACTGTCTTTTGAAATGACATATAAAAGATGACTATCATTCAAAGAAGTAATTTTCATGCCCATAGATGTCATTTGACTGGCCCTTGATTGGGTTACATGTTCTATATAATTCATAAATATGGTGCATGGCAGAAAATAAATATGCTACAAGAACCAACATAAGCACAGTAAAAATAATGACAGAAAGTTAATATTCACCTTCATGCCAATTTTCCAAACTATCATCAACAACTGTTGGTATAACTTGATCACTTGAAGTTAAAACATCTGCTTCTGGATAACGAGCAAGATACGGAAGTGGGTTCTGTTTAACAATTACACAATTGAATATATGTAGTAGGAATAACATATAATAATCACATTATTGGCTTGGAGACATTGTAAAGATAAGCATAAAAGATGATTGTGCATAATTGAACATAAAAGAAATGATCATAAGAAATCATAATAATTACACAGCAAAATATAGTGGTAGATGATAAAAACAACTAATACTAGAGGGGATACGGGAATTTAAATGCTATAGCAAGCTGGACAAGAAAATGAACAGAATATCTGATAACCTTAATGCATTCACTGTGGAGAAAGAAAATACCCTAATCAATAGAATTTCACTGCTTCTTTCCAATCATTAATCAAAATCTAACCAAGCCTATGAACCATCCTTATAATTAAAACAAATTGACTCAAGAAAGCATATGTGTAAAAATGAATATCACCTTCAACCAAACCATGTCGGTATCACACATCAACAGCTCGAAACCAAAAGGCAGTATTGAGTCTATCAGAATAACTTTTTCTCTCCCCATTTTATGAAATGTTGGAGACCCCCAGCCAACATCTACTGTGCTCATATGGCTGCCCATGTCAAAAACTGGTATCCCTTTCCAATACAGTGCCTCCAACAATTTGGTATCCATTGCACCTAAAAGGTAGGTTTCAAAATTCAAACAACAAAATAGTGGATATGCATTTCTATATGATAGAAAAAACAAGACTTAAACATAGTTGCTCACCAACAAGAAAATTAGAAACTCCCAGATCTGTCAATTGTTTAACCCACGTCAGAATAAAATCCATGAACGCGTAGTTACCAAAGGTCACTATTACAACATTATCCTTCACCCTTTGCTGAACCAGTTCCTTGGTGAGCTTGAAATCCTTCAAAGGTGGCATCTTTTTATTGGGTGGTGGATCATCCCACATAGACCTTGGCCATTCATTTTGTGACACTGGGGAAGGAGTGGGCACAGTATGCACCACTGCTGACCGAGAAACATTTAGTGTCTGATCCGTAACACGAGTTTCCTCATCTGTAACACGAGTTTCCTCACCTGCAAAACCATGTTCAATCAAGGATTAAAATCCAAATCACAAATAATGGAAGAAAACCAAGGCTTACACACATAAAAAGTGTACTACATAGGTACCACCATTAAACTGTCAATAGAGTTCACATCTCACACACACAAAAGAAAACATATACCTCAACTTTCCTTTTTTAACAAGAATTAAGTAAGCCCTACCAGAAGAACAAAATAAAATTTAAGGATTTAGTTAATGCTCCAAAACTCAAACACCTTCTAACATTCCCTCATCCCACCCCACCTGTCTTATATAACATATAAAAGCAAATACCATCATCTAAGCAATGATAACAATAACAATTGAAATAGGTATTGCTGATAAAAAAAATTAAAAAAAAATAAAAAAATATACAAAAAAAAATTGAAATGGGTATTTAAAAATGAAGCTAAAACTAGTGTGGAACAAGAAAAGGCACGATTTTTATGGAAACACATACTCGAAATGGAAGAGAGCCATGCAGAAGATTGAGCAGAAGGAGGGTTGGTAGAGTATATAGCAGAGAATACGTAGAAGGAGGAAACCACGATGCCAATGATGACAACAGTGTAGATCGTGAGGAACAGGGGCTTCGAATTAGCCACTTCCTCACACCCTTTTCTCCATGCCATCTTTACCAATCAATGGTTTCTTCACAAATCACCGACAAACCATTGCCATCTTCCCCTGCTTCAGAACAAGAA
Source organism: Pueraria montana var. lobata (assembly GCA_026413185.1). Lineage (NCBI taxonomy): Eukaryota > Viridiplantae > Streptophyta > Magnoliopsida > Fabales > Fabaceae > Pueraria > Pueraria montana. Next base: position 40,553,679 of record CM048649.1, on the reverse strand, counting down.
AGAAGCAGAAGCTGGTGAAATGAAATGGATTGATTAAAAACCAAGATTTGATTGAAAGAAAGAGAAAGTGGCTTGTTTGGTTCAGATTGCCACTTCCAAATTCTCTGAATGTGTAATGGTCAACTCATATGCTTCCCTGCTCAACATGACAGCAATACTTTTTTGTTTTGTTATTAGTAATTGTCTCTACATGTTCAAAGTACCAACCATTTACCAATCTATTTTTAATTACTCTATAATTTGATGGATTTTGATTTTGGATCTGTTGACCTTTTTTTAATTTTTTTTTTTTCCCTTTTTGATGCAGCTTTTAAATCGTTTCTCTTTCAGGAAATCACAAAGGGGATACTATTTTAACACTTAATTTATTTTTAGGATTGTAATTTTAGGTGGTGGTTTGTATAAGATAAATATTTATTTTATATAATTATAAGTTATAATAAATAATATTTTTCATATAAATTATATTTTAGATTTATAATAATTAATTTAAATTATGATATAAGGTTATTTTTATTATTATTAGCAGCTTGTTTTAAAAAACATTGAAATTTAATTTAAAGACAAATATAAAAAAGGATAGATTAAAAGAAATACATAGTTAAAAGGATCAGTTATACGGATAAAAATAAAAGAAGGATAGTTTGGTATGTTTGAGATTTTTCTTTTTATATATATAATTGCATAAGTAGAGTGAGACATATACTTACAAAAAATATGAGATAATATTAAGAATATATAAAGAGGGAACGAGAATTTTTTTTTTTTATTTGTGTATGCTAATTTATTGAATAAGAGTATATTATTATTTATAGATTTTTTAAAAATTATTCATTTGATCTCTATAGTTGTTCTTAAGTTTTAGTTTTTACATGACAAAGTATATGTTTTAGTCCTATACAATTTTTTGTACTGGTTTATCACCATCAAAAAGCTTTTTGTAGTGATTTTAAGCGACTAGAAAATATTCTCTAATGTTACTATGTTAGCCACAAGGATTTATAATATTGGTTTGGTAGTAAAGGAAGAAGGGAGGAAGGAATAGATCGTGGATTCGAATCTTTTTGCTAACAAAAATTAACAAATTAACAACTAATATTTGACCGATAAAAAAACTATGTTAGCCACAAAGTTTAAAATTTAACTTTTATGTATGTGCAGGAACTAAAACTTATAATTTTCTTATATAAGAACTAAAATTCAAAATAAAAACAATTATAAAGACAATGTGAATAGTTAACGTTTTTTAAATATTTGATCTTTTAAATTTAATATTTATAGAGAAATTTTATTTAATAAATAAGTATTTAGCACATATTTTAATTAATGACTTTTGGAAAATGTGTAGTCAGAATAATTGATATAAAAAACATTTGATTGAAAAAATACTTAATGTGAAAAAAAATTAATTAAATTGTATTTATAATTGAGTAAAATATAAATAGAGAAATTTATATATTTAAATTTAATAATGATATCACTGTGTTTTATTTTATTTATATTGGAACCAAAAAAATTATGTTAGAACCAAAGACATAAAATGCCAAGCCCCTAAATCTCATAATTTTGATTATAACAAAGGTTATTATATTTTGATGATCTAACAAAGTTACTTGAGCTATGCAAATTTACCTAATGTCCAACAAGCTAAAAGGTATAATTGTTTTGTCTTAAACGTGCTAAAAACATGTTTTATACAAAGCATCCAACGCACTATTAAAAATCAGCGTCCAAAGTTTTTGAAAGATATGGCGTCTAATGCACCTATTTTAAGTAGCGTCCAATGAAAACATAACGTCCAAAGTGTTTTAGTAGTTAATAGAACAAACTTATGTTTTCGATCATCCAACTTAAACATTGCGCATAAGCTCTTTATCCCATGTGTTTGTTGTAGTTAAGGTTTTCTTTATGCTTTGATGAATTATCCTCATATGAGTTCAAAAAACCTTTGTGAAATTCTCTTGTTTTGCTATAACATTTTAAATATCTTAGCATTTAATGAAAAGTGTGATTTCTAATGTATAAGTACTGTCTTTGATCAAAAGTTAGTCAACATGTAAAGGCAAAGCAGAGAGAGAGAACAAAAGAAGGAATGTTCATAAAAGTAGCCCCACGCATTAGAAAAAGAAGTACCTTTTTTGGTAAAGATGCAATAGCTACATCCTCTCTGCTCAAGCAGAACGAGACACGTACAAAGAAACATGAAAAAAGCTTCTCATGCATTTAGTGAAGAATGAGAACGGGATTATATTTGAAGGAACCTACTCACAATGAACATCTTATGAAAAGCTAAAGAGAACTTGAAGCTAAAGAGAAAAAGTCACACTAAACGAATTTTCATCCCTTTCTCTTTGCTCTGAACCCATCTCTCATTTTACTGGAGGAAAATACCTTACATGACTTAAATAGTTTTATTTGTTGCATTGCAGAGCTTGCTTGCATCTATGCTTAACTTACATATCCTCACATTGTGAGTAGATTTGGTTTAAACCTTTCAAACATTTCTATCTGTGAGAGCCTGGAGAGGCTTAGAATTAAAGAATACTTGAATGTGCAATCTTGGGTTTAAGATTAATGTTAATGTAGCCAAAAGTGGCATAGAGATACTTGTTGTGTGATAAACCAGATTTTGACTGTATTTTTTATCTCAGTTTGGATACCATTTGCATATGATTTGAGCTTAGTTGTTGGCAGAACTCACGGTTTATTGCTAGTTTGTGTAAAACAAGCAATTCAAGGATTTCTTGAAGAAAAGAGCTTAAAAATAAATAAATTGGAGGAAGTTGCCTTTGTCTGGAATACCACGGCCGTGGTAGACTAAGCACGGTCGTGCTAAGTCACCACAGCCAAGCAGAAATCACTGAAAGTTTTGCATCAGCGTCAATTTTTCGAGCACAGCCATGGTTAATTTACCACAGTCGTGCTCGTAATGCGCGTAGATTGGACCTCCAGACTATGCAAGGACCACAACCGTGGTCATCTGATCAGGACGGTCGTGGTGAGCCGCGTCAGCAGTTTAAAACTTTATAAATAAATGCTGAAAACCCTTTGGAGGGGTATCTTTTGCTCTGTTTCCGAATACTGAGAGTTCTGAGTGAGATAGAGAACGTGTGAGAGAGTCTGACTGCTGTAGGACGTAGAGATCATCATTGGGAGTACTTCTTGTAAAATTTCTTATCCCTTTGTAATCTTTATGTTTTCTATGGGGTTTTCTTGTTTGTTCATGAACATGAGTGGCTAGTCCTCCAAGCCCAGGATTATGATGTAGCTGTGTCTTTTGTACCTCATCTTTGATTATCAATGAATGTCTCGATGTTTCCAGTTATTAAATCTCTTTACTATTTTGTTTGTTATTAGAACTGATCACTCTAAATATTGGTCAGTCCCTTGTCTATGATCAATTGCCTGGGATTGACAGAACTGTAAAGTGATTGAATTCATATAATTTGCATGATCAAACTAATTGTGTGAATTTCCAGTGGATTAATTCTATTAATCAACCTCTCTGAGTATTATCGTTTACCCTAATTTAATTCACCTATGACCAATTGGGAATTGAATTAGGGGAAACAACAGTAGTAAGCTACGATCAATTGTTTACTAATGAATTTGAATAGGACTGGCAATTAACTTAATTAGAGCATTCAATGAGATCAAGATGAGGGAAAAAGGGATGCATGCAAAAATCATAATCCTTGGCGTTTCATTCTTACTGTTTCACATTAATCTTCTTGTCTTAATCCTTAGCTTTTAAGAACTGAACAATTGAACTCTATTTTCTCCCAAATTTGATTCTTGATTGAATTGTCTAACCATTACAAAATTAATTGTTTGGGAACACGATTGGTCCTTTGGGTTCGATATCCGGACTCCTAGAGTCCACTGTCACTACTGCGTAGGGTACGCTTGCCCTTTGCAAACGCATTTTTACGCATCAAGTTTCTGGCGCCGTTGCCGGGGACTAGTTGTGTAGTTCCTAGATAATTTATTTTGTGAAAATTAAGTAATTCTTGTTCATATTGTTTATAGTTTTCATTCCTTTTAATTTTCTGTTTTATCTATTTTTTTTCATTTATTTTATTTTATTTCGTTTGTTTAATTTCTGAAATTTTATTTTATTTTATTAAAAAAAACTCTGTTTATTTTAATAAGTCATTCTCTTTTGCCAGTTGCGTTTTGATCCCTTTTTCTATGTTGACAGTTTATGCTAACCAGATCTCAAAGGTCAGAGCTTGTGAACGAACCTGAGATTGAAAGGCTTGCCCAAAAGAACATAGCATAACAAAGAAGAAGAGTAATGGCTGAAGAAAATGACCGACCGATTGAGCAGTGGAACATCTGAGAAGATTCATGAGGATGGCCAGTACTGTAAGATATCCTCGGGTGTCTGCTGAATATATCAGACTGGCTGTTTTCCCATTCTCACTCAACGGGAAAGCTCTCAATTAGTTGTGCTCACTTCCGGCCAACAGCATCACTACCTGGGAGATGTGCACCAACAAATTCCTCCGGAAATACTATTCTGTAGTGAAGACAGACCATATATAGAGAGAGATAGGCAATTTTGCTCAGAGGGAGTAGGAGAGCCTGTCAGAAGCCTGGGACAGATTTCAGGAGCTACTTCGTAGTTGCCCACATCATGGGTTTAGCCAGCAGAGAATCATCCAGATTTTTTATGGAGGTTTGTCCAGCCATAACAGGACTAGCCTCGATGCTGCTTGTGGAGGTTCCCTGATGGTTAAATCACCAGCAGAGGCAAATAGAATCATTGAAGCCATGGCCTCCAATGCCTACAACCACACTGCAGATAGACGTATTCTGATGAAATCGGTGAACCAAGTGAAAGCTGGACATCTAGTTCAAGCATTGATCAGAAGCTGGAGAAGTTATCTAAGCAGATGGAGACCGTGATGAAAGCACATGTACAGCTTCTGACTGTAGCTCTTCCACCACCCACTTGTGATAAGTGTGGGGAAGCCCATAGAGGAGAATGCCCTGTGAATAATGCATTTGCTCAAGCTATGGAGGAGGTAAATTATGTCGGTGGGAAGAGTGCAGAATATGGTCCCTACTCCAACACATTCAACCAAGGATGGAGGGATCATCCTTACCTTTCTTGGAGAAACCAGAGGGACCAAGGTCCCAGGCAGGAGCTGAATCAAAATGTGTATAGGCCTCCACACATGCAAAATCAGAGGTCAAGACAAGAAGAGAGAATGCCATCACTGGAGGATGTCATGATGCAATATATAGCCAAGAGTGATGAGCGCATGAAGAATATGGAGTCTCAGCTTTCTAGCATGCGAGCTTTGCTATCCCAGAGAGCTCCTGGTACCCTTCCTTCTCAAACTGAAACTAATCCTAAGAAGGAGGAGGCGAATGTTGTGAGGACTAGGAGCAAGAAGGCTAAAGAGGAGCAGAAGAAGAAAGAAGAGTCAGCTCCAACTCTAGAAGAGGAGGTTCTTACTGAAGAGAACCCAACTATTGAGCAGAAGAAGGAAAAGGAGGCACTGACACCTCCTCAGGTAAGTGTTCATTTCCCCCAAAGGTTGAAAGACAAGAGTGGGGATAGGTATTTTGCTAGATTTGTAGAGATGCTGAAAGGTTTGCATATTAATATCCCTTTCGCTGAGGCAATTGCTCAAATGCCAAAGTACGCCAAGTATTTAAAAGAAATTCTTTCAAATAAAGGAAAGCTGGCGGACTTTGCTACAATTGGCCTCAACGAAGAATGCTCTGCTGTGATTTTAAAGAAATTTCCTCCTAAGCTTAAGGATCCCGGGAGTTTTTCAATTCCTTGTACTATTGGCAATTTGCAATTTGATAGAGCATTATGTGATTTGGGTGCTAGCATTAATCTAATGCCTTATTCTGTTTATAAGAAGTTGGGGTTACAAGAACCCCAACCCACTAACATCTCTATTTTGCTTGCAGACAGGACTCTCACCTATCCGCGAGGAATAGTGGAGAACTTGTTGGTTAAGGTTGGGAAATTTATTTTCCCTGCTGACTTTGTTATTTTGGACATTGACGAGGATGAGGAAATCCCAATTATTTTGGGACGACCCTTCCTCAACACAGGAGATGCCGTGATTGAGGTCAGAAAATGGAGATTAACTTTGAGGCTAGGTGATGAGGAGGAAGTGATTAAAGTGTATGATACTGCAAAAAGCTCCTCCTCTTCCGCTTCCTGTAATTTTGTGCAAGCCATTGACAAGGTGGAGGTGATTGATACTGAGCTTCACCCAAGTGTGGGGAAGGAAGCTCCTGGCTATAGAGTGGATGGGCATGCTAAAGGTTTACTGCAAGAAGTGAATACCACCTTATTTGAGGGAGGTTGATTCCTTTTTTACCCGTTAGGCTCGGGACGTTAAACAAGCGTTACCCAGGAGGCAACCTGTGGGAGCTGGGGTTCATTGCCCAGTGTATCCTGTCCTTTTATTAACTGTAGTTTACATTTTTTTTTTTCGCAGTTAGAATTAATTGTCTTATTGTTTTAGTCCGCATGTGGGGACCACGGCCGTGTTAAGTTGAGCACGGCCGTGGTGGTAGAAGCCAAGCAGTGGTATTAACTAACCACAACCTTACTCCCAGATTTTCCCAAAAGCGTCATATACGACCACGACCGTGGTAAATTCAGCACGGTTGTGGTTAATCTGGACAGTCATGGTAACTTTTACCACAACCGTGGTTAGTTGTCCAGAAAAAGAAGAAAAAAAAGGGGGACCACCAGAGGCTCACCACGGCCGTGGTCAAGTTACCACGGTCGTGGTCCGCCCATCTCTATATATAGCCATGGGGGTGGTCAGTTACCACCACCCGTGCTTCTCTGTTCTGTCTCTCCTATCCTTGGCAATCCTAGCATTAGAGTAAGCTTTTCATGATTTGTCAGCATGCATTTTCATTGATCATATCTTATTTCCTTTTTCTTTATGTTTCGTATTAAAAAAAAAAGAAAAAGAAGAGAGTTTTTGACAGTCACCACGGCCGTGGTAACATGTACCACAACCGTGGTCATGTTTACCACAGTCGTGGTCATGGGAACCACAGCCGTGGTCATGGGAACCATAGCCGTGGTCATGCTTACCACAGCCGTGGTAAATGTTACCACAGCCATGGTTAGCCACACAGTGGCCATTTTTTTTTTGTTGCTCTAACCCATACTGCTTCATTCTTTTTGGATTATGCTCGTTGTGTGCAGTTATGACAGGTGACGGCCCATCTCGTACTCGTGGGAAACATGCTCGGACCACACAGGCTCAGCCAACACAGGGTGCAACATCATCCACACGATCTACTTCATCACCACCTAACCCACCACCTCGACGCCACCCTGGGGCTCAGCCTGTGCATTATGATACTCCCGTACCACCAGAGCACATGGACCGGTACACAATGCTTAGGACCTTTGATTATCATCCCACCAGAGCTTTAGACACAACACTTCTAGAGGAGCATGATCTACTGCAACGGGTCATGGCATACCTCACAGCTGTGGGATGGGAGAGGATAGTGGACATCACAGAGCAGGCATATAGACGCCCCACTATTGACTTCATCACCACTTGCCAGGAGTGGGACCCTGCACCTCGACCTGCACCAGAGCAGGAGGCAGATGAGGACGACATGGAGGATAAGGAGGTGACACAGATAGATGACCCAGCCCTTCCGCACATGGTCTCCTTTTTCATGATGGGACAGGTCCGGAAGATGACGTTGGCAACTTTCAATGTCGTCTTGGGTTTGGAGACACCGGAGTCCATCTTGACAGATGAGTATAGGGGTGCTTTGAGATGGCACCCGAAGACTTACAGACCAGCGGCCTTTTGGAGGGAGATTATAGGACAGGCCCGCTTCATCCCTGGCACCTCAAAAGCCAGCGGCATCAGAGACCCAGCACTTCGGGTGTGCCATCGGTGGTTATCTGGGACCCTCCATGGCCGCAAGGAGAGCACTTGCACTATTACTGGGAAGGACCTCTTCCCTTTATGGTGCATGGTTAGGGGAAGGCGGTGTAATGCTGGCCTCCTTTTTATCAGACACTGCCGCACCATTGGATTACGAGTTTCTCAGAGCCAGACTGGCCACATTGCAGTTGGATCATTCATCACCAGGCTGGCTACTCACTTTGGCTTCATGGAGGCAGCCCAAGATGGCACAACTGTTTCTTACATTGACAGATCCACTCTGGTTTCTCTGGGGATCCTTTGACGCCAGGGCCAGCAGTTCTTCCTTGTTGAGCAGCCTGACCCACATCAGGATGAGCCAGAGATCCAGCCCCAAGAGCCAGGCATGGCAGAGCAGCCGACAGAGCAGCATCGGGCATCACTGCCACCACCCACATTTGACATGAGCCAGATCCTCCAGAGATTGGATGATTTGGAGACTAGGGTGACGCGGAGGTTGGATGATCAGGACACCCGATTTGAGACACAGCAACAGATGATAGCTGACCAATTCACTGCTCAGATGGATTTTTTGAGGCAGCTTCAGGATTGTCTCTTCCCAGATCCTCCTCCTTCTTGAGGAGCTTTTCTATTTTCTTAGGTTTTGTTTTCTTTTTCTTTTATTTTGTTTTGTCAGACTGTTTTGTTTATGGCACCGTACTCTACTATTTTTTTTTCATCTTCCTTACATTGTTTCCTGTTTTCATTTCTATTTTGGATGTATTGAGGACATTGCATTTATTAAGTGTGAGGAAGGGAGTCACGGTTGTTTTTCCCCCATTCTTGAGACATTGTGTGGTTATGTTACTTCTGTGTTCTGATGTGATTTTTAGATCCTCAATAGTTGTAGAATTGTGTTGCAGAATTTCCCTCTTAAAAAAAAGAAAAAAAAAGAAGAAAAAAAATCAGATAGCAGCAGGGTCACTAAAGGGGAAACACTGGCACTAAAACTAGACGAATATATTATTTCCCTTGAGCTTGAACATAGAGATGGGAGAGTTGAGCCTTAAGTCTTTCAATATGATATGGAATCAATTCAAGTGACATGTTTTATTTTCTATGCTGACATACATATCCTTGATTGACTTTTGACTTCTGAAACTGTTGAGGCATTGTTTAGGCATTTTTCTAGATGCAGAATTTGTGATACAACCCCACTTAGTTGACTGTTTTGAGCCATATGAATATTTTTTTTTTGGTAACCCTGTTAAGTTAGTTTTTGTACAATATGCTTGGTGGTCTGAAAGACAGGAGAAAACCAATGTAATGAAGGATATTCTGAAATAGAAAAAACTCAGTATGTCTCACTTCCTCTCCTATACAATGAATAAATCAAGGTCAAGGCCTTCAAAAAAAAAAGGGGGGGAGAGAAAGAAGAAGTGAGAGCTAAAAAAAATCAAAAATCAAAATCAAATAAAAGAGAAGAAGAAGAAGAAATAAACATTGGTATCTTCTAGAAATTGATTGTAAAGCCCATTGCTAACATTTTTCTTTCAATATCCACCCATCATGGAAATCCTAGCCCCGTTACACCTTGTCATGCCTCATCTGTTTTGATTGTAAAAAGTCCAATTAAGTTGAGTTGATCGATGCATAGATTAGTGAATATGTTCATTTGAATATGATTAGAGAGTTTTTCTATTGACCCTGAAACACTGAGAGAAGGAGAGATGAGTGAACCATGGCTCCTGGGAAATCAATTTTTGTGTAGGTTTAGGCCTAAGAGACCCCGAGATGAAACCTGCTGCATTCTGTTGTATTTGCTCTTGTCATAAATAAATTGGAAATTCTGTTACAAGTTCTTGGCTAGGGAGAATCAATTTTGATGTCTAACTCAGAATAATTGCTTGAGGGCAAGCAATGCTCAAGTGTGGGGAGGTTTGATAAACCATATTTTGACTGTATTTTTTTTATCTCAGTTTGGATACCATTTGCATATGATTTGAGCTTAGTTGTTGGCAGAACTCACGGTTTATTGCTAGTTTGTGTAAGACAGGCAATTCAAGGATTTCTTGAAGAAAAGAGCTTAAAAATAAATAAATTGGAGGAAGTTGCCTTTGTCTGGAATACCACGGTCGTGGTAGACTAAGCACGGTCGTGCTAAGTCACCACAGCCAAGCAGAAATCACTGAAAGTTTTGCATCAGCGTCAATTTTCCGAGCACAGCCGTGGTTAATTTACCACGACCGTGCTCGTAATGCGCATAGATTGGACCTCCAGACTATGCAAGGACCATGGCTGTGGTCATCTGATCAGGACGGCCATGGTGAGCCGCGTCAGTAGTTTAAAACTTTATAAATAAATGCTGAAAACCCTTTGGAGGGGTATCTTTTGCTCTATTTCTGAATACTGAGGGTTCTGAGTGAGATAGAGAACGTGTGAGAGAGTCTGACTGCTGTAGGACGTAGAGATCATCATTGGGAGTACTTCTTGTAAAATTTCTTATCCCTTTGTAATCTTTATGTTTTCTATGGGGTTTTCTTGTTTGTTCATGAACATGAGTGGCTAGTCCTCCAAGCCTAGGATTATGATGTAGTTGTGTCTTTTGTACCTCATCTTTGATTATCAATGAATGTCTCGATGTTTCCAGTTATTGAATCTCTTTACTATTTTGTTTGTTATTAGAACTGATCACTCTAAATATTGGTCAGTCCCTTGTCTATGATCAATTGCCTGGGATTGACAGAACTGTAAAGTGATTGAATTCATATGATTTGCATGATCAAACTAATTGTGTGAATTTCTAGTGGATTAATTCTATTAATCAACCTCTCTGAGTATTATCGTTTACCCTAATTTAATTCACCTATGACCAATTGGGAATTGAATTAGGGGAAACAACAGTAGTAAGCTACGATCAATTGTTTACTAATGAATTTGAATAGGACTGGCAATTAACTTAATTAGAGCATTCAATGAGATCAAGATGAGGGAAAAAGGGATGCATGCAAAAATCATAATCCTTGGCGTTTCATTCTTACTGTTTCACATTAATCTTCTTGTCTTAATCCTTAGCTTTTAAGAACTGAACAATTGAACTCTATTTTCTCCCAAATTTGATTCTTGATTGAATTTTCTAACCATTACAAAATTAATTGTTTGGGAACACGACTGGTCCTTTGGGTTCGATATCCGGACTCCTAGAATCCACTGTCACTACTGTGTAGGGTACGCTTGCCCTTTGCAAACGTATTTTTACGCATCATTGTGACCAGTATAAAGTTAGTGGAACACCTTTAGGTTGAAAGGACTAGGTGTAGCTCAATTTGAATGAACCAGTATAAAAAGCTTGTGTGCTTATCTCTTTCCTTTTTCCTCACACATTTTTATTAGATGAAGCTTTTATCTTTGACCAATTTGAATAAGAAAAGAACAGAGGTAGCGACAATAAAAGGATTGGTCTGGTTATTCAACCTATTGTGATAATCGTCTCAAAAAGCAGAATAGATTCGATCTAATTACAATGGAAGGCAGCCTTGAAAGGTGCCCTATCATCACTTCATTTTAGCTTCTGTAAACAGAACATGATGATTAACCCTAGGATCATATTTTCAAAACTTAAGCTTCTATGTAAACTGCCTCAGTTTCCTCTTAACATAGAAGAATCCAGTGCCAACAGTAAACGCTAGTTTCACAAACATTTGAGCCTTCTTCTTCTTATCACCCATTCTTTGCCCTCTAGCAAAAGAGAAATGAATTACTTGGGAATAAATAATTAAATATCATGAATTCAGTTCAACAAATAATTGTATATGTTAAGAAATTGAGAAGAAATTGTCCACATTGAAACAGGTAAATCCATAAAAGAAAAAAGTGGATGATTTTTCTTCTCAAATTCATGTTAACAAGAAACTGAAGCTTTGCTAATATTGATATTACAACAAACTCATCATGTCCACATACAACCTTGTTTGAATGTACCAAACCAATACAAACAAAACAACACATTGATCCACGCAGATTTTTTACAGATAAGATATTCATAGAGGAAGAGTTCAACAAGAAGATAACACAAACTTGAGATTAGCGAATTTAACAAGATTACACAAATGCAAGCACCTAATAAAGGAGATTTAGAAATCAATAGAGGGCAAAATCAACGAAATTGTTACCAAGAATACAAATCATATCAAATGAAAGAGAAAGACATCGATGAAGAATGAATCAACAAAATCGTAGTGAAGAAAAAAGAAAAGAAATCATACCTTTACATGAAGAAGGGCCAGAATTTTTGCTTCTAGCAATGCATCCTCTACCCAACAAGAACTGCCATGCGTAAGAGACCAAGCAGTTAATACATGGGCTACCTTGTTCCCTCCCTCCTAACTCCTAAGTCCTAACAAGCAAACAATTTAAGTGTCTAAACAGAAAGGACAAAGTTTCACAATTGGAAATTAAGATACCAAGACATGTGGTTAGACACTGCCTTGGGGTAATCAGGTGAAAACATTCCAATTCTAAGCTACTAGCCTCCACAAATGACATCCAAGATGCACACTCCCCTCAACATTTACACAAGCTACAACTCAACAGCGTTTAGGCTAACATTCATAATTTATTTCTAAATTAATAGTGTGTGATTGGAGACAAAATTTTGAATGATAACTAAACTTTTGCAACACACCTCACATATAATGAAGCAGCAATCGCCCTTAATTATCAAATGCATAATGAAGAAAGACAATACTAACAATAGTAAAAAAAAAAAGGTTTTTTGTAACCAAAATCTCTAAGAAATAAAAGAAATTAATAATTACCATTCGTGGCAAGATTGGCAAGTGCCTCTACTGCTAGTTTCCGAACAGTTTCATCATTATCTTTTCTCAGAAGCTTTAGCAAGTGATGTCACCAACTTTAACCATACTCTTTTGATTTGCCTCTACATATTAAAAAAGACACAACTCAATGTTAAATATAACAATTACATACATCTATTATTTAATAATTTCTATAGTACAAAAACATGTATTTCTTTATAACATTGTCTTTTTATTTAGTACCTTCTGTTGTGGATTTATCTTTCTGGAATGTAGACTTCAATTTTCCCAAATCTGCTAAATTTGTGTTTGCCCCAATACCATCATCAGCAGAAGTAGTAATTTTCTTCCTTTTTCCAATTTTAGGGTCTACATTCTTAAAAGTTTATACAAATAAATATAATATTAATATCACCCTTTAAGTAAGATTGATTAGTTTGAGTATGAGAAGCTAAGTTACCTTCTTCCCTCATGACGACTTTTGGCTCTTTTGTGGATTAGCATGCATTTGGTGTCCCCAAATATGCTAAATTTGTGTTTGTCCTGATATTATCATCAGCAGAAGTAGAAATTGTCTTCCTTTTTTCCAATTTTAGGGTCCACATTCTTAAAAGTTTATACAAACAAATATAATATTAATATCACCTTTTGTGTAAGATTAATTAGTTTAAGTATGAGAAGCTAAGTTACCTTTTTCCCACAAATGATGGCTTTTGGCTCTTCTTGGATTACCATGCATTTGGTGTCTAACAACAATTGTCAGATTACTGCCAAAACTACTAAATTTCATAATAAATTTTGCATAACAAGGCCAACTTAGGTCATTCTCCAATGACACAACTCATCAGAGTTCTGATTCAAATTCCAAAACAGGGGGATTTTTTAGTTTGCAGATTAAACAGAAACAACAAAAATAGAATTTAATATAATCAAATGCAGAAATTGTCAACTCAAGTATCCAATCTTTGTGGTAGCATAATCATAGTGTCAAAATAGATACGAATCCATGCACACACACACCAATATGAATTCTATAGGATCATCACCCAACATGCATTCGTTAACACAAGACTCAATTGCAATTCCTAATTCATCACGAGTTGAAGCACAAAACATATTAGCAAGCAATTAATCAATCACAATATAGCATTCCTATTTAGAATCCAATTCCCTAAACCTAATCATGATCACGATTTCAATTTTAGAAATTAAAAACAAATAAGGGGAGGGGAAGATCACAAATTCATGAAAGAAGAATATTGGACATGTTACCACATAATTGGATTCCTTGAGTTGGACTGAAACATATCCCTCTATTGAAGGGATTAAACAAAAATTAAAGAAGAACAAAGAAGATGAAGAAGAAGGAAGGAGGAATAATGGGAGCAAAAAACCCTTAATTAAAATTCTAAAAATGCAAAAGTGTAAGTGTCAATAAGAGTCTCCCTAAGTGTTTTATTACATGGCAATTAATAAAAAAAACCTAGGCTCTAATAAAACACCTGAAGCCCACTCATTAAATCCCTAAAAACCTATTAAAAGTCCAATTGAGCCACTAATCAAAATAAAGCCCAAAATGCTAAAAAATGAAAATTCCAAGTGTAGGGCAACAAATTACTCAAATTTGATTCATGAAACCTCTAAATTTCCCTAAGCTTTATGTAAAAAGTTATGACCTACACACGAAAACAATGTTAAGATGAGAAAAATTGCGAAATTTAATAACGAGGAGTTCTCCAATTTTGTCTCTCACAGACTCAGGCTAATTCAGAGGTTTTAGGAATCAAATTTGAACTACAAGTTGTTGCCCTGCACTTGGAATTTTCATTTTTTAGCATTTTGTGCTTTATTTGTGTTTAGTGGCCCAATTAGACTTTTCAATAGGTTTTTAAGGATTTAATGAGTGGGCTTCAGATGTATTAAGAGGGCCTACATTTTTTATTATTAATTTTAATATTAATTTTTATATTGATTATGATTGTGTCATATATATATATGACACAATCATAATCAATATAAAAATTTCAAAAGTCTTACCACTATGAAAATTGCTTAAAAAATCTTACCACTATTTTTGCATACTCCTTATCCAATGGTCTTCCATCTTTACACTTCTTATGAGTTAATATGAAAGTTTCTGCCTTAGTAGGCTCTTATATTCCATCTTTGGCCTGGTAGAGTTGAGTTAATGTCAAATAAATTTTCAAGACAAAATGTTATTTAGAACATAACAAATATTATGTTTTGCAATTTATCCACAAATACCTTTTCAGCCATTAAAGTTTCAATGCTTTTAGATCTACCTGTGTGAGACCTCTTTTGCTTTGTCCTATTGCATCTATTTGCTTGGCTATGCTTCTGTCATTAAAGAATAATAATTTAGGACTGTTCACAATTCAGTTCAGCAGTGAAAACTAAATCGGACTAAACTGAACTATAAAACAATTCTTAAAAATTGAACTAAATTGTTGAAACAATAGTCAATTTATTCAGTCTAATATAAACTCGTTAAGCATACAGAAAACTTGTTCCAAGTAACAAGAGTAAAACTTTGGATCTCTGTAACTAATCTAGATGCATTAAGCAAAAGTAAATCATAATTTATATAGACTGTTGTACTACATTGATCATCATCTAAGCCAAATAAATCAGGCTTGGCTTATCTAATTCCAAAGCTATAAAATGCTAATGTTGATGTTAAGATATATATCCCAGATTAGTTAACTAAATTCATCGAATTAGACTATTACATAAGTTTAGTTAATGAACTACTTTGACAAAGAAAAGTTTGGTGTAGTCTTATTTATAAATAGTTCAGTTATTAATGGTTCAGTTCAGTTATAGTTAAGTTCACAATTTATAGTTTTTTTTAACAGGCCTATAGTTTATCATAAGATATTAAATAAAAAAAGGGCCCAAATTCACCAATCCTCTATTAAAAAAACTGTATCAACAAAAGCAATGAAAGTTGTTACATTTGCTTTGTTAGACAGCCAATAAGAAATAAGACCAATCCATTGGTCTATTAGCATATGTTTTGGTCTATTTTTCATTAAGGCATCTTTGGTCTTGTACTTTGTCATATATGTACACCTTAATTCACATTTGTAATCTTTTCATTTCTTCCCAATTGATTTTTTGACAAACTCTTCACCACGTATAGAGATTGAGAATTTCCTCTACATAAATAAAACAAATAGTTACAAGGATATATGATACAATTTAAAAATTAAATTAAATTAAATTAACACCTATTGAGAATAATTATTTCATACCCTCACAAGCTCCACCAATCTCTTTTTTTATCTTGATAAAAAAATTATCCAATCCTTTATGTTTAAAGGAGCTAATCTTGGGTTTCTAGCTAAAATGCCCAAAAAGCTAGAAAGTTTCCGACCCTCATTTCCTATGATGTCTTTTAACAAGGTAGGTCCACAAACCTTCCTTGCTTCCAAGGAACCTAACATAACCATATTTAAATTCATGATTCAATTAGTGAAAAATTAATAATATAATATAGTTATTCATTACATTAGTGTCACCTGATTCAACATTTTGTTCAGCATCAATGCTACCATTTGAATGGGACTCACAACAATTTTTAGTATTCATTAATTTCTCTATATAAGATTCTACTTCATCATGATGCTTGCCAACAACACTAAGGCTATTTTGTCTAGGCATTATGATATAAAAAATATTTCCTGTAAATAACAATCACTACATGTTGTAAAAGAAGTATGACGATATCCAAATTAACATGAAAGTTTACCAAACTAATTAGTACTGTTCAGAGTACTAAAGAAATCCAAATTAAGTTAAAACTTGTGGTCTATAGAGTTATCATGTATTGTGGACCTTGTGGCACGGTTTGATAGTTTTGTAAATTGGAATTAGATAATCAAAACAGTCAACTAATGCATGAGTCAAGAATGCAAATAAGCACACTATTTACAAATGTTGCACTTTCACATAGATACAAACTTTGAATTTGCAGGTCAGTTTATTAATATTAAAATAAATCAAATTAATCAACAATAAAACATATATTGATCACCCCTGTGTCATTACCATATTATCCCACAAATGCCACTTATCTAATCTTAATATTCCAAGGTCAAAAGAACTTAAGTCAACCTTTTTTTTTAAAAAAAAAAAAGTCAGCCTTTACACTAACTCTATAGTTTGAGTTATAGAAACAAAATAACCCAAGAACATTAAGACAGCAACACGTAGAGGATCTTTATTCTTGCCTTAAAGAATAAAACAATCTAGACTAGAGTCTTTAGACTATAAATTAAGATTATAGCAATCTCCTTGGCATGATAAAAAGAAATCAAGATAAAAAGAAATCAAATTTAGACTAGAAGTTTTTTAGAAGTGATACATTACCTACATGCAAGTGACCACTATTCTAATTGCTGAAATAAATTGTCAAACTTATTTTCCAAGTCCATGGGATCTAATAAGAAATCAAGATAATATGTCAAATAACATTTAATCAGTTATATTGGTAAAATAAAATGTTAACAAATATCAATGATATCATTAATATATTACCTATTTTATTCAAGTACAATTCCATCAGCACCACTTCTTACCCAATCATTATTATCATGCTATGAGTCACAAATATTTTCTAACAAAGTCAAGTCATTAACATAATTACCCATTGATAACTCAAATCCTATATTCTTTTTTTGTCCCATGTCAAAAATGTCTCGAGGTTTAATTTGCCTAGGAATAAACCATTCATGATCATGAGGATCTTGTACAAATATCACTTGTTGAGCTTGGCCTGCAAATACAAAAGGTTCATCACTTTCTCAATCACCGGAGTGTATTAGGTGTGAGAAGTTCACAAGTGTGAAACCAAAGACATCTTCCTTGACTCCTCTACCTTAGGTAACATCAACCCAATCACATTTAAATAAAAGCACCTTAAATTCATCAAAATAATTCAGCTATACAATATCATTCAATCTGCCATAATAAGAAATATTTGACGACTTGGGAGCACTGTCACTTGTACTTGCGTAACTCTTAGTCTTTGAAACAACTAAAACACCACTATTTTGTGTCCTCATGTACTCTTCATATTGTTATGCTCGAAATTGATACCCATTATTTACATCAAATACTTTGAATCTTCTTGCAATGTAACTTGGACCCCATGCAAGGGCTTTTAGATCATTTGGGACATCAGATTTGAGCTCTAACTCCATAACCTAACCAATGAGTAATATATATTAAATATTATAGTGCTTAAATAATATTACATTAATATTAAATATTACTAGAGTTTAATCAATATTACTACTTACTTGCTCCTTGAATCGTTCATGAAATGAATCAAGATGCATACGATCAACTTGGTGTTGTGTAAGGCGACGTTTACGATTTGATCTTCTGATCTTATTTAAATGTTCACTATACAAATAACTTATATGAATGTTGCTATAAAAAATAGTTATATTTAGTAAATAAGATAATTATATACTACTTAACTTTTATAATTTTAGTAAATGGAATTGAACCAACCAGTTTTTGAACCTAGAGAATATGAAATATAAATATTGTTGGTTAAGCTCAAACTCAACTACCCCTACAAGGTGCAGGAAAAGCATTTAAACTAATTATCTGACAGCAAAGTGAATAACACTAGCCATCAAAGATGTTGTCTATTGATCTAAGACGAAACTAATATTTTGCAGTTGTCGTAACTAATAAAAAAATATGAATGCATTTTTCATAAAATGCAAGAGACTTTATCGATACATAATCATAAGAAAATACTATTACCAGAAATCACAGATTTCTACTATAAAACAAGTTTCCAAAGTAAGAGTATACCTTTGTTGTTACCTCTCCTAGATTTCCTGAAATTGCAAATATTTCAATATTTATTGAATTAAAAGTGTATTCTAATTAGAGTGAACATGATAGAGACTGTCACAGAGAACAAAATCTTACATTATCACTCATAGCAAAAATAGCCACAAAATGTTACAATCATAAAGATATCAAGACACAATGAAATCCAAAACCAAAAGTAAAAAAATACATAACAATGTTTAGCTATAAGAAACCAAATGATCCAATCATTCAATAAATATCTAATTTAGTAATAAAAAATGTAAAAATATATTGTTTCAAACTTGCAACGTGCAAACAAAATCTGTTGCGACAAACATTGCACCAATTAGTAAGTAAAAAACTAAATGTAAATTTGTCGGGTATATGAGATTAACAAGTAAAATACCTAGATAATCTCCAAATTCTAGTGGACCAACAATCCAGCCTCTTAAAATTTTACATCCACACAACTAGATAAATTTCTCTTTGGTTAGTTTCCTTAACATAAATATCTATTTTACTTTATCAAGATGTTTTTAGACCAAAGAAATCTTCAATATTTTGTTGTGTATATCTCAATTTTACATCAAATAAATTTTACATTACTCAAGAAACTTGACTTTGTTAACACTAGATGGAAACAATTTGTAGTTCTATGGGCCTATTCCCTCTCTCTAGGCAACTGCACACATACCACAGTATTTTAGGATATAATTTCATTCTAATCATGTTTGAGAGGAACACAGTTTCTAGTTAACTCCTTTGAAGCTTAGAAGGTAGGACTTAACCAACAAATTAGGAAAATGAAAAAAAAACTTAGGATCCAATTTGCAATTGCAACACTAATATTCACTAGAACAATAAAACAAGAAACTTTGTGATAATTAACTTCACATTCCCTCTTAAATTCTTTTGGTCAACCAAAGGTGATGAGATTTTATTTTTTGTCACAAACCAAAGGTCTCCTTGAGATATAATATCAATCTTTTATAGATACTCTTTGAATGTGGAGGGTTCCTATTTTGGACTAGATCCCTTCACCCTAATTTTATTTAAAAAATAAAAAGCAAAAGTAAGGTAGCTACTTTAGCCATCAATGGTTACCCAGAAAAGCACAACTTTGTTTATTTAATTTATGAGAAAACTAAAGGGCTCTGGCAATACAATGATTTGAATGACTATAAAAACCCAAAAAACTAAACAGCAAAAGGCAGCTTACAATTGGGGTTATGGCTTAAGTTGCTATCTCCTAAAAACCCCATTAAATAAAATAGGAGAATGTACCAGAGCTAGTAATTACTAAATTTCAAGACAACAACGTAGATGCAAATAGCTTACAATGTTTCTTATGCTCACTTAACAAAACTATTAAGCATTGTTAGCAACTTAACCCTTAACATGTTATGTAACTATCAGCTTCGGACCTATGACCATCAAACCAAAATGAAATTGAATATTACTTGCACCCTATTACTCCTTGTAAATGATCTTCTAATTCTTCCTTAACAAATTAACAACCATAAACTAAAACCATGACTCACAAATAAGGGTTACCACAACAATAAATATGCATATCAACAAGCCATCAACAAAATAATAAGTTGAGCATCATATTGACCAACTAGAACCACCACCCTCAAAATCCTTGAACAAAGTACGAGACATGCTTCTTACATTCAGAACCAAAACCTCAATCAAACAACACAAAAATATAGAATAGGAAACAACAATAAAATGGTCATTATATTTCATAACATTCCCTTAAAAGTCGTCAGCACATATTTAAGCACAACATACACATAGGCATAGCATTCCAATAACATTCACAACTAATTAATATAAACCTAACTAATATTTTCATAGTAATTTCAATGTTTGCATGCAAGTTGTGGTTAGGGAACACAATTTAAGTATAATTAGCATCCGCAAAGGGACATGCAAGTAAGTAACATTTAAAAATTTAGGAAAAAGAAAAGGCCTAAATGTGATTAAATCATAGAATAATAATAAAAGTAAATGGAACTCACAAATCAGTGATGTAGTGGAGGAGATCATCGATCGGTGTTGAAATTTAAAAAAGCTGAAAAGATAGATCGAAAACAAAATCAAAAACTCAAAAAGTATGATTCAAACCAACAATAGAAGTAGAAACTAGGTTATGAAAATATTCTATGTTCAAGATTGATTCAAATCTAAGATAGGCAACTAAAACTCGAGATTCGGATCTAAATCGCACAAAATAAACCCTAATATTGGAATTGAACTCAAAATTGCATGACATAAAGAGTAAGTTACCGAAAAAAGGATTCCTATGAAGATTTCCATGATAGAATTGTGTTGCTGCGAGAGAAGTTGCGGTAGAGAGAGAGGTTCACATTGTTGCAAAGAGAGAGAAAGAGTTTCAGAAGGTGAGCCGAGAGAGAGAGAGAGAGTTTCAAAAGGTGAGCCTCCAGAGAGAAAAATGAAAGGGAAAGAGTAATACCAAGTGTTTCTCCAAAGTTTAAAAGAAATTAAAAAATTTAAATTAGAGGAAATAAGTAAAAGCTATGTACTGAATAAAAAAAAAGTAAAAACTATGTGTGTTCTTTTTACCGGAACTATCAAATAATTGCCTTTATAAAATAGATTTTTTACCAGCAACTATTTATTAGTCATAAAAAGTTTTTATTAGCTAATAAAATACTGGCAATTAGCTTATTGCTATTAAATTATTGTTGCTAAAAGTGAAAATTGGCGTAGTGTAATTTTTATATTTTGGAATATAATAAAACTGAAATTTGGAAACTAATTTTTGAACGTATACATATTTTTTAAATTTATGTTATGAAATTTAGTTTCTAGAAAAGATATTTTTAGTTAAAAAAATACAAATGGGTGCATAGATTAAAAAAAAAGGGAAAAGTGAACAAAAAAATAGACTAGAAGGGTCCAAGGTGGTGGTGACAAGGTGGGCTTTTAAAATTCTTTTGGGATTTTGCTATATCTACTCTCCTTTTTGGCTGAGTACACTCCCATTTATTTTTTTCTTCTAATTTTTATTATCTTATATACCCTTTATACCCATAACGTTGATACATAATTATTATTTCGGAATGCACTTTTCAGAACAATGTTTTGTTTTTCACATTTCGGAAATTACTTTTCAGAACACAATTTTATTTTAACATTCTGGAAAGTACTTTTCAAAATACTATTTTTGTGTTTCGGAAAGTACTTTTCGTAATGTTAAAAACTAAAACTGTGTTCTAGAAAGTACTTTCCAGAATATTGGTTTGTATTCTGAAAAGTACTTTCTAGAATGTTAAAAATACATTTAGAAAAATTCTAGCAGAACACTAGGACCATTAAAAATCCTTTATAAAGGAAAAATTGTACAGTAGTGAAGTAATTGAAGTGGAGAAAACATATAATTAATATTGGTCCTTCAATTTGGACGACTCTAAGAGGGACTCCGTTGCAACGACTTGGACAAATTTAAGATCTAGCCATATATTGCTACATGTATAAAATGAGAGACATTAATGGTGTTGTATGAGTGGACAAAAATAAAACAAGGAAAAAAAGTAGTTGAGAGCATAAACATACTACATTGGAGCTTGGAGGATGAAAAAATCCTAACGTTAGAGCAAGAGATCGAGCAAGAAAGGAATAAAGGGAGACTGGAGCAAGAAATCGAAGAGGGGGAAGGGAGTGTAAAAGAGGAGGGATTGTGATGAAAGAGAGGGGAGATGTGTTGTTGCTATGAAAAAGGGAATGTGCAAGGGAGAAGAACGTTTGAAAAGAAAAGGTTATTTAAGTAATTTAATTTTAAATAAAGGGAAGGGAAGTGTACTTAGCAAAAATAGGGAAATGGATATAGCAATAATCTTTTTTGGACAAGAAGGTGGCCCAAGTGTTGGTAAGAAGCCGTTTTGTTTTTGGTGATTACAATTGTTACAAATTGTTGCTTTCATATTCACTCAACCTTTTAGGCTACTTAGTTATCAAGTAGATACATTCTAGGTACATTCTAGGTTTCGGGGCTGTAAGTTTTTCCTCTAGGTGGTAATTATCTACACTGTAAACTTGTATGTGAGTTCCATGTACTGGGTTAAATATCTATTGTAATCAAATTTAATAATATTTTGTTTGTTTATATAAAAAAAGCTAATTAGATCTCTTAAACATATTGATCTGGACTCAACCCCTTCTCATTTTTATAAAAAAAGATTTTATTTGGTGACGCTATGCTCGTTTCATTGATTTCTTTATTTTGACCGGAATTAATTCCTAGTTATCAATTGAAAATTACCTATGATGAAGATAAAAATGAAATTTTTGTTAAATGTAAGAATCATTTTCTTATATTTGTTGTTGCGATTGAAGTATAAACTATGGTGTATTGATACATCCTTTTTAGATCTATATATTCTCTTATACATCACACTCTTTAAAAAAGCTATGACTCTAAGACGTATCAAAGATCTCACAATAGTGATTATTCCAATGTGCATGAGATAGATTTTGGTTTCCTTGGATTGAACCTAACTCCAAACTAGCGAATCCTCGGAGTCCAATAATACAAGTTTTTTCCATTTAAAAACTTTACTACAGCCATAAAATTAAATGAGCAACTCCTATCTGCTTTTTAAATTACTTCTTTTATAATAACTTTTTTTAAGTTTGAACAAACTGACCCTTTGTTAGTTTCTACTAAACAAAAAACTCAAATTTTGTTGGGTTTAAAAGGTATTAGGCTTAGAATTTCATAAGCTGCTAGGCTGAACTCCAGTAGGAGATAACACAGTAATAATAACCAACCATATGACCTATGCAGTTATACCATTCGCCTTTCTCTAATTCTTTGCTTCTTAAATTTTTGGTAAAAAATGTTTACTTTCATATTGTTTTTTCTTATAAAAAAAAACTTTCATGTTGTTTTTCTGTCCATAAATCTTCTAATTTTCTCTTTATTGATATTGATATTAATTAATATTAATATTAATATAATATATATTCCAAGCTTTTTGGGGCTTTGGGCTCTGCAAACTGAGCTGCAGGCCCCAATCAGAGCGAAAGGTTCTTTCGACTACATGGACACTCCTTATCTTCAAACAGGCCTAGTGTCAAGACCAAAAAAATAAAGGACAAGTGTCAACCAAGAGTGATGTTTATACTTGATACTTTATAGTTTATGTGTTTCTTCCTGCACTCCAAAAAATTTCTTTCTGCCAACACCCTCTTTCTATATTATATAGAAAGGATAATTCACAATGTAAAAATGTATACCAGATTATTTTTTTGGTAATCAAACGGGGTGTTGACAGAATTTTTTTGGGTGTAGGAAATTTTAGCCTTATAATTTTGGAGTGTCATTGCTTGAGCTGATAACAAGGCTCAAAACCACATAGAGGTCTCTGATGCAGGCCGAATGGACAGATTAGTGCAGGAAGAAAAAAAAAAAAAAAAAAGGTAAAAATCGAGTTTATGGCCAAAATGTTGGACCTAAAAATAAAGATTTCTTCATAAATATTTTTACAAAAAATAAATAAAAAGAAAAATACAATAAACTTTTCTATAAATTAAAATTAGTTTATATATAAATTAATTTATAAATATTATTTTATATTTTTAACTTATGCTTAAGTTAATTTAATTAACTTATGAAAAAAATGATTTTTTTTTCTTTTTTTTTTCTCTTATAAATATTTATAATAAAAAAAATTATCTAAACACACCATAAATGTTGCTGTAAACTTTAGAGCAACTTGGGGTGTTGATTAGTATAGCCAATTAATGATGCAATGCCTGAAATTTTTAAGCAAGAGCAGTCATGAGCCAAATTGCAGATAGAATACCATATCTTCATGTATGGAGCCTCAATTTTCAACAACTTCACCTGGATAGATTTTTTTTATGCGAAAATCTCATAGTTTCCCAAGACGTTTAGTATGTGCTAGGTGTCACACACAAGTCAACTGCCAACTAGCAAGTGTGGAGTAAAATCCAAATGGCTAGATTGATGCATGGACCAATGACATAAATACAGAAATCTGTTTATAATTCAAAGTCTCCTCTCATGTGGGCTTCCCAGAAACCAGTTTTTCAATTCAAAAGAGGCCAAAATTCAACCACTTGGGGCATTGAGCACTTGTCATTAAAATACTACTATTATGTTTTTTTTTAATCCAGAGTATCCCTCGATCAAAAGTCAAGAACTAATCCTTTGGAAGTACTGAGATTTATTTAAAGAGATGATCCAACAGATATTTTTGTATATGCATGAAACATGATTGAACCCCTAACCACATATTTAAAAAACAAGGTTATCTATCAACTATATCACACTATATTAATAATACTACTATTATGTATAATTTCTTGAGTTAGCCTCCAAATCTGAAATACCAAGTGGGAGGTTGCTGTTTTCAAATGAATGAACATAAAATAGAATAACATGGATCAAATTGTGGCTCCTTAACAATATGCTGATGTCATTTGCACAAGTAGTCACAACTTAGTCTACTAAATATTTATATATAACTGATAAGTCAAACTCAACCAAGTTGCTTGGACATGCATAAAAAAAAAAAAAAAAAACAAATTATAGCAGCATCTTCTGAGATTTCATGTAATTACATAAATACCTCCTATTTTTTTAATCATTACTTTCACCTCCCCCTGTAGGAGGTATTCGTGTAAGGTTTGAGGGGAGTGTTAGTGTAATATTTTCAAACATATAAGGAGGTGTTAGTGTAATATTTTCAAACTTAAATGAGAGTTAGTGTAAGAAAATAAAATAAAAAGGAGTTATGTGTAATTTGATAAAAATTCAGGGGGTATTGGTATAATTTACTCTAAAAAAATAACTAAAGGAGTCATCTGCTATCCATTATTCATCATAAAATAATTAAGGTGCAGAATAGCTAGTACTAACATAAATTTTGATATTGTGATAAAAGAATTTTATATTCTATTTGTCTTTCTAATCGTTTTAAGCAGGCTGTATTACACGGAACCAATTAAATTTATAATTTTTTTACCGTCATCCGATAAATTTTATATTCAAGACAGCACGAAAATTTAATTGTCAGCTAGCTCCATTATTAATATTTATCATGAATATATATGTAATGATTTTTTAAAAAAATTAAAAATAAAAATACCATTTTATTAGCTAGTTTCATTATTTGTATAACATAAATGCGGTTTCGTAGGAAAATGAGACCGGACAATTTTTACAATTATGTTTATATTAATAACTTATCGAAGGATCTAGTTCAGTTAGTTGAATAAGATACGTGAATTGTTATAAACTCTTCAATACTTATCTTCTATTCCCACGGACAAAAAAAAATACTAATAAATTTGCTTTGTGTTGGTATATGTTACAGTTGTAAAAAAAAGTTGAGTTTTTCGGTAAATATAGTACTTCCTCCGGTCTTACTAATAAGATCCAAATTAGAAGTCATACAAAAAAAGATCCAAATTAGTAGTGTTTAATCTTTTTTATAAGATCCAATTTATAATATTTCTTGCATTAATTATTTTAGACTAAAATATCCTTAATTAAAAGTGAGGTTGTAATGACAAACAATAAAAAGAGAGAGAAAGGGGAGTATTAATGGTAATAGTAGTTTTGAAAAAAAAATTAAGACATATTTATTGCTTTTAACTAAATTAATCACTTTTTTTTAATCCTGATAAATTAAGTAATAGAATCTTATAAATAGAATCGGAAGGAGTATTAACTTTTAGGGGAAAAAAATATAACTATAAACAAATAATTAAGTTAGAATTTCAAGACATGTAGCAAAATTGGTATTTGTTATTCTTAGTTTAAAATTGGTTTTGATTTTCTCGTGTACTGTAGGCCCACAGTTCAGACAGCTTAGCATACCGAGGTCCTCAGCACGATGACACATGACTTGTATTGGGGAGTTACTCAACACTCAACAGTTACCAACTCGATAACTGATCACGCATCAATGGATTATGAGGGAGGACAATCACCAGGTAAGTAATCAGAATCGAATATACTCTAAACACCTCGGACTACACCAGTGAAGAGATATACACCAAAGGAAAGGAGATCGGTGTACAAAGAAGAGATCGAAGTAGACGAGAAGTGAGACAACTCAAACAGATAAGTTCTGGTAATAACATTATGGCGCCCACTGTGGTGGGGCTAAGGAAAATTTTGCTTCGGCCACGAGATCTTAATGGTGTCGACAAGGAGACAAGATCACAGTGCAACCATACATTCGAACATGGAAGAGACTTCAACCACATGCAAGAGTTTAGAGTGCAGTTGGAGGCCATACACAGAAAGAATGTTGAAGACTTGGAAGCTTTAGAGAAGAAGCACGAGGAGGATTTGCGAAACGTACTACAAGAAAATGAAGTCATCCGAGCACAACTCGAATCATCACACACCCGTACAACATAACACATACCGACGCTAGGTCCAAATACCAGGACATGGACACTCAGAGTCAACATTCTCATCATGACACTAATCGACAAGAGGATACCCTATCACATTTGAGGCTGAGATCCTAGGGCCAAGGTTTAGGAGCGCTCCGATGACATCCCTTCGTGGACGGAATCATAGAGGTACGAAGATTATAGAGTTGGCACTTGGCAGTGGGTTTGATGTTTATTTGTGGGAGTCATAAGGATTTGAAAAAGGCCGAGTCCGAGACTTTAGTGTGTGTTTGGATACGAGTTGGATTCAATGCAACTGATTTTAAGTTTATAAGAGCATTTACAAAGCATGATTGATTAGGTGAGTTGTTTATTATAAATTTGTGAGTCTTATAAGACCACATAAATTTAAGCTTACACAAAAATTTATTTCAATGCTAAAGTTGTTAAAGTGAGTGCTTAACTTGAGTCATATTAAATTTGTGATTGAAAAAATGATTCTTTTTTTTTTGTAAGAATCAATTAAGCAACGGTTACTTATATAAGCAACTCACTTAAGCAACGCACTACTATGTTATCTGCTTCAATGGAAAAAATTTGTTAACGTTGTTTAACTTTTAGTAACTTGATAAGCACCCGCGTTGAAGATGCTTTAAATATGAAAAAAGTTGAGTTTGAGCCGTCAATATTTTAAAGACCTTGTCCGATAAAAATTACACGTGATTACCTTATTAAATTCCATCAAACTCGCATTTGGCGGCCTTCGAATTATTATTAACTGCCCCTGTTACTTTATTTTTTTTTAGGCCTGTGGTCGATATGTACTTGATGAAAATGATTCTTGATCATCACAGTTTAATTTCTTGTTTTAGTTGATGAAATTACGTAACATTTTGATATTTTGGTTGCAATGCGGTGTTTAAAAAGAATTTCTCAATCAATTTTCATACATTGAAAGAAAAACCTATAGTTTCTGGTGAGATTTCAGTAAGATTTAATATTGTTAAAAGGAAAAAACTAACACGATATGAAAACAAATGTTAGAAGATCAAATAAAAAAAAAAATAGAGGATAAAATCAATACTAACCTTAAAGGTAAATGATCAAAATACTAATTTTCTAATAAAAACAAATGTATATTATTCAGGTTTCAGGTTCAATGCACTCTCTTACCAAAAAAAACATGTTAAAATTGTAATAAAATCATTTTTAAATTTTTAAATAAATTAAAAATTTAGTAAATTGGAAATCCACAATATGTTTTGCAAGTGGATTATTATAAAAACCCTAGCTATATAACGTAGTCAGAAACTAATCCCTACCTTGATTATATGAAAGCGTCATGCGCTGCTACCAAGTACCAATTAAATCAGTTAATCATGGTATATAATTGACAACTTTTTATGAAACAATTAACTATTAAGTACGACATATAACATATAAAATCCAAGCGTGCATGCATCACCATGAATAACAGGAGGGGGGAGGAAATTAATCTTAATTTATCAAGTGTCTTAGTTGGATTATCATTAGCAACTAATTGTTAATGGTGGCTTCTTGAAAAAAAAAATGGATACGCTGCACAGTGTACTATGGCTGCTTATACCAGTCACCGAAATCAGTAGTATATTGCACATACTACAGTGCATTACAAATTGTTTATTTTACGTATATGTAGCCTAACAGCCCATATGTACTTGAATGTGTACGTCAAATTAAATTGAAGCACGTATGTTAGTTGCATGAATTCTCACAACTAGTCATTACATTTATTATTATAATAAAAAGATTTCTATTCGTCAAACTTTTAATATTGGTGTGCATAATGAACCAATTTAAAAGTCTAAATAACAGTTTAACAACAACAATAAAAAAAATTATATAGGGTTTTATAATTTTTAATAAATTTCCATATAATTATTTTAATATGTGATTTTGTGGTTTTTTTTAAGGCAAAATAAATATTATTAATATCAATTTAAAGCACAAGGTGATTTTGTCGTGAATAATTGAAGTGATAAAACTTACTCTCGAAATGAAAGAGTAAAGTATTTAATTTATCCTTAAATATAACTTTAGTCCTCCTATTTTAGAAAATTTACAATTTTAATTCAATCTTCAATTCTGCTTATATTTTATTTCTTTTATTTTTGTCCAATTGAACCATATACCTAAAATATATATTCATTTAAAGTAGTATTAAAAAATAATTTAATTAATTAAAATATAAGAAATAAAAAAATGTAAGTAAAATTGAAGATTTGATCAAAATTGTGA
Source organism: Pueraria montana var. lobata (assembly GCA_026413185.1). Classification (NCBI taxonomy): domain Eukaryota; kingdom Viridiplantae; phylum Streptophyta; class Magnoliopsida; order Fabales; family Fabaceae; genus Pueraria; species Pueraria montana. Next base: position 40,524,437 of record CM048649.1, on the reverse strand, counting down.
ATTTTTTAAACTAGAAGACCAAATGACTCTATTTTAAATTAAGAGGATCAAAATTGTGGATTTAACAAAATAGGAAAACCAAATTGTATTTAAGCCTAAATTAACTGAAATTAAACTTTACTAAATGCACTAAGTGCGTGTTTGTATTTCTGTCGACTACAATGTAACAACAATCCAAATTCTCCCCTCCTATGTTCCTGCTTCAGAATGTGTAAAAAATCCCTTGAACAGAAATATAACGACTTTCCAAACACAGCCTAACCGGCCGTAAGCCCTAATTAACGGGCTAACCTATTTTCACTTTTACTCCTCGCATCTCTCTTATAGAGAAAATTATATATCCAATTTCATACTGGTAAAGAATATATAAATGACAAGAATGAGAAGACGACATTGACCACATACTATATATTATTGAAATGCCAAATGTCTGGCCACATATATTATATGTTCAACAAAATAGTCTACTCTTTAGTACGTGGAGGAATAAATTGAGGTTCTTAGATGCCCCCAATCATAAAAGACTTTCCTTGAGACAAAAATAACAGGGTATATATATATCTGATTCTAAACCATCCCAAGTGAAATAAATATGAAAATTCTGGGTTTGGCCACTGGTTTTAGCCCATTCCTTCCCACAATTTCATCGAACTCGTGTTCTGGTTTTGTATAGGCCCATAGGTTACAACCACATAGATTTGGTGTAGGTTACAGCTCAATAATTTCGAGCATTTAAGAGCATCCACAATTCCACAAATGCATTAAGTAGAGTGTCTATACTCTATATAGTGGACCAAAGGAGTTAAGGTGGAAGAATATTCCAGTCAAATATGGTTGATTTTGCTTTGCATCTAGTCAATTCTTGTTCCAATCTGGACTAGTGTAGCTAGTATTTTTTTTTTTTTTTTATGTTTGAAAGTTTAGGTGAATTGGGTCCGGGACTCACAGGATTAGGGTAGACCTCAAGACTCAATGAACGTTTACAGATTATCCACTAATAAAGTTCTCACGTTAGCAACGAGAATCAAACCCACATTGTTATGAAATATAAATCTGTTTTTTTATCAACTGGACCAATATTTACTGAGAGAGTGTAGCTAGTAATTACCCATAGACATATTGTTGTATTGCTGGGAGATATATGTATGAATTGACAAATAATCCTTTATAATATTCCGCGGGTTGCACGCAGAGAAACACGCATGATTTCTAACCTAGTCCTTTGCAAGTGGGTTTGATTCATTTACTCTGTTTGGGGCTATTTTGCATTTAATTCCTCCTCCTATTACTGGTGGTGGGGTGTAACATGAGCAGCTGGTTTTGGAAAGCAACAAATTAATTAAAGGAATATTGCAACCAGGAGATGACAAATTTTCTACGAAGTTGTAATTTGGGCAGTTCTACACTCAAAACTGTCTGTCAAATACATATAAAATGACACAAATATTCAAAATAAAAAAAAAATAGATGTATGATAAATAAGGATATATTTTTTCTTTTTCTCTTTATAAGATCATTCTCTCGTTTTCTTTTTAAAATGGGAGGGAAAAATAATTAAGTAGGACTCACATTTTTTTTTTCATTTTAATGTCTTACCAAATAAAGAAAAAAATTAATTTTTATATCCTTTCTTTTTATCATCTTTTCTTTCTATTTCTATGATACTACCTCCGGTCTTTTTTATAAGAAATAAGTTTCAGTATATTTTACACTAAAATTTGTTTCTTATAAAAATGACCAGAGAGAGTAGCAAACACAGTGTAAGACCAATAAATGTGTAGATTAACTTTCGGATATTAGTCCAGCTTAACTAGTAATTTCAAATTTAAATCTTAAATATACAACTATATTAAATACTTAAAAAATAATTACTGTTGATCTTATCCAACTCTAATAGAATAACTTTCCATAAAGAATACATGCATGTAATCTAAGATAATTAAGGGGGTCTAGCTTAGTTGGTTAAATAAGATACGTGAGTTATTGTAAACCTTCAGTACCTGTCTTTGATTTCTATTGATAAAAAAAAATCTATTTGAAGATAATTACATGATGATCACCATTACATGATGATCACCATCATCTCCTAGAAATGAATGTCCACTTCACAAGTGTCACAGTTAAGCGGCGTACTAGTTTGTATTTAGTGGCGAGATGTTTCATTCTTTCCTCAATCACTGTCTAATTTAACCTCTATTTTACTTTACACACGAAAGAAACAAAATGATAGCTGGATTTCTCTGGAAAAAAATTAAGAAAATAGAGCTAAAGAATATGAATTTGACTTGATTCTTCGGCGCCTATTATAGTCCAGACGGCGGGGTACTTCTTTTCACACTGATTAATTAAAGCAAATATCTATGCTCGTGCCACTAATTTTTATCATTAACTAATAAAAAGTTAAAGGCTTCGGCTTATTGTGAGACACCGAAAATAAAAAGAAAGAATTATTAGGATAAAAAAATGGTTTTATTAGCAGCTACAACGTGTCAATGTTTGCTGACGTACTTCCTATTATGTTACTGTTAATAAAGCTTAAAGTCTTAAACTTATATTAGCCGTTAGAAATCACTAATGTAGAATATCTACGTTTATATATAGTCCTATAATGAAATTATTAATATAAAGATGTCATTTTTGTTTTAAATTAAAATCTTTATTAGTGATTTGTTTTGTCTCAATCACTAATGAAGGTAACTTACATTAGTAATTATGTGTATAAACTGTTAATGTAGGTCCTTAATTTTGATTTTAGTATGTGATAAAGGTTATCTATTATATTAGCAGTTTAATGTTTCAACCGCTAATGTGTAGACATTATTTTTTAAATGCTTTTATATGTATTAGCAATTCTAAATTTGAACAGTTAATAAAGGCTAATAGTATGTTTGGAAGAAATACATTCGAAGTAGAGGAATCACATTTGGAACGTGAAAGCCAAAATTATTAGCTTTTAAAAATTACATCCAAAACATAAAAAATCACGTTCGAAACATGAAATCAAATATGCTATAATAATTTTACATAATTAAGAACCACTAACGTACTCAAACAAGATAACATACTCCAGTTTGGATTAAGGTAAATTAGGTAATAGTGTTTTTACTCAAGAACAAATAAAAACTCTCCACAAAAACCTTGGCTCGATCAATCATGCATTCTTGCTCATTTCGAGACAACCATATATATATAAATGCAATTGTTATCAATAGTGTTAATCATCTCAACCAAAGCTAAATGCATATTTGTTTTCTCATTTGATAACAGTAGACTCGAGTCAATATAAAAGCACTTAGTATTAGCTTCTACATGATCTCATCTATTTGATGTGACTCTCAGGTAAAATGTTGGCAATTAACGCGTATCCAAACAAGGGATCCATTGTAAGTACATCTCAGAACTTGGTCAATATCCATTGAAACATATTTAGGACTACATCAATAGATAAGAGAGAAAAAATAAATAAAAATTAAAAGTTCCTTAACAGAAATATCACATAGATATAGTTTACTTTTTTTTATATGTTATTAAGTTTATTTCAATTTTTGTATAAATATAATATTTATAATTATACATAATAAAAGTTTAAATAGATTAATAGTATACCAAAAAAGTTCTTCAGTTATCCTTTTTGAAAACGGACAAGAGTCATATTAGAATCTTTTGTTGTCATACTGCATGGGATATATATTTCTAGGACTCTTGCTGAGCCGTACACTTGTAAATGAAAATCTTGGGTAACGAAAAAGTACGGAACGAGATAAGATCCGTATCCAATGGTCAGAACTTGTATGTATAGAAAGTGACCAATGGACTAAACTCAAAAATCTTCTTTTAACATTGATAGACAAACACGATATCAATTTGTTTGATCTTCTATATATATTAATTGTAGGATAAAATATGTTTTTAATTTTTATATTTTTGTTAAATCTTATTTTTAATTTTTAAACTTTTATTTTATATAATTTAATCTTTGAATTTTATAAAAAATGTGTTTTTAGTTTTTTTTCACATCTGTGAGTATTCTATTAAGAGAGACTAAAAACACATTTTTTTTTATAAAATTCAGATACTAAATTGTACAAAATGAAAGTTCGAGACTAAAGATTAAATGAAAGTATAGGAAGTAAAAATATATTTTACACTTAATTTTATTATTTCAATTTCTCAAAATTGTAGATTTTAGTGTTTTTACTCGTTATTGAAATAATAAAGATAAATAATGCATGAATTAAATTAGCAAACACTTAAAATATTGAGAATTTAATTTTTAAAAATTTATTTTTTTATGAGTTTTTTAAAAAGTTAAATTAATAACATTAAAATCTCAAAAAACCAAATGACAATGAGAATGTATTTATTTAAAGATTAAAATAAGATTTTATTTTAAATGGTAAACGAATCACAAATTATATATATATGAGGAATCAAATTATACCGGTGTAACTTTGATCAACTATTGCACCATTCAACAACTTTCGATTGGATAATGTTTTCTTAAAACTCACTGTTAGATTGAAAGTTCTTTTTACAGAGATATCATATATACAAAATTTAATATTAATCGAAAATTATTTGCTATCTCATTCATATAGATTAAAATCAACGTAATATAAATTTTTCAAAATGTACTAAAATATGGATAATTTGATTATCTTATTATTGTTTAATTTTGACAAAATTTAACACAGACAATCTTGGTAATATGTAGATATAATTCAAAGGTTGTATCGATAAAAATCATATTCTATATCAAGTTATTGAATGGTGTAATAGTTGTTCAAGTTATACCCGTGTAATTTGATCACTCCTCATATTTGAAATTAGTTTTTGATATTCAGTTACATTTAAACTTTTCGGTTGATATTAAAAATAGAAGAAGATATACCAGATAAGAGTTATTCAAATACACCACTTCATGAGATAAGAGTTATTCAAATGAGAGTGAATGTGAGGGGGAGTGAGAGTGAGAGTGGAACAATGAAAGCACAAATAGACTTATATGTTTATATATACAAGGAGATTTTATTTGGATTGTTTAAAACAATTAATTTTCATAGTAAAATTATAAATAAATAAAAAGATATGAAGTCATTTATAATAACAAGTTTTGTATTTAAATCAATCAATTATTAGGAATAAAAAAATAATAAAACTGGAAGCATTTGCATGGAAATTTTTTGTGACTTATATAAGGCATTTTTTTTTTATAACATAAGGTAGTCTTTTATCGTCAGTTACAATTATTTTAAATTTAATATTTTTTAAACCTTAAAATAAAAAGAAAATTTATTTTCATCCTAAACTTTTCTTCTCAAAAAAGAAGTGAGTCGTACGTAAATTTTGAATTGATTTTTGTTTTACTTTTCTATAAAAAGAAGAAAAAAAAAAGAGTACGTGCAATCATCCATGTGTATTGGGTTCAACACTTTATAGTCTTCTAAGCTGCAATTGCCACGTCAAATAAAGCGACATCATTTTCTGCAAATGGTACAACATCACAAGTTCACGCACTTAACATTCTCTTTTCATATTTATTTATTTATTATTTATGGTGAATTGGTGTGGTCCGTTCAGGTGTCCTTCTGTTGCTTCCTTGGCTTGCTTTTTTTTGTTTTTTTTTTTAGAGTAAATTACAGCAGCACCCCCTGAGGTTTCATGTAATTACACATAACCTCACTCTTTTTTATTTTCCTACACTAGCACCCCTTTAAGTTTGAAAACATTACACTAACACCCCCTGATATATTTGTAAACATTACAGTGGCACCCCCTCAAACCTTACACTAACACCCCCTACAGGGGTGCCAAAGTAATGGTTAAAAAAGCAGGGGGTGCATGTGTAATTACACGAAACCTCAGGGGGTGTTGCTGTAATTTACTCTATTTTTTATAAAGTTCCTTGGCTTGCTTTTGTTTCCCAATATTATTTTCTCAATTCAAAACTCTGAGACATTAATTATTACTGGACAGTTTTTGTGAGCAACAAGGAAAAGATGGTGGGTATGCGTGCCGCAATGTTCTATCTGTTAAGCTGTGGGTCCACTTGATCACATATATACTATATAGTATATATAGTATACTATATACTACTATATTTGCCATATTTAGCATCCTTTGTTTGAAAGTTGAAACACTCCAAAATGGGGAAGTTTAATGTGCAGCAATGGGCAACTTGTATAAGTAATACGAGGTTTGGTTTATTTTAAGTTTTGGGTTCAAATTATATAAATAAAAACTTTGATATTAAAAGGGTTTTATTCTTTTAAATGACTTTACTCTCAAATTGACTTAAATTTAATTTATTAGAGTTTAAAGTATGATTTTTAAATATTAATAATCTAAGACAAAAAAGAAAAATGAGGAATAGTATATTTGTTTTAAGACTAGGATTCTTTTTGACTTGATAGAAATTGGATCATGGACATGATTTAAGACTAAAATGAGGAATATTTGTTTTTCCTTTTCTATTTAGTGTATTAATTATGTAGCTTGTTTTTTTATTTTTTTTATTCTTCTTATTTAACCTTGTAAAACTAGTATATTCAGGAGTACCTCTAGTACTCAGCTTCTTAATTAGATCATTTATTACTTAAAGGAATATACATCAAGCCAAAAATTTTCCCCTCAAAACTTTTAAAGACGGGCTGGTAATTTCATATGCATCTAAATAGGTCATAAAAATTCAAATTTAAAAATGTAACATACAATAATTAAATGCTTGATTTTTGCAACATTCAATTTCAATTACAATATACATATATAAAAATTAAAATTTAAAATATTATATACACATATTTCAAATATTTCAAAGTGTTTGTTATATATATAAAAAAATAAATATTTCAAATAAATATAAATTTTATTATTATTATTATTATTATTATTATTATTATTATTATTATATAATCAAATATTTCAAAAAAATATTTTTTATGATAAATATTTCAAAATAATATTTTTTAGGAAAAATATTATATACGGATTTTTCCCAGTGTTTGTTATGATAAATTATTATATAAATATGAATTTTATATCGATTAGTTGATAGTATTAGATAAAATTTCCACAATTTAAATTATTATATAAATTTTGGATTGATTAATTTTTTTTATTAAGTACGGAAAAAATCTACGCACTACTTTTGCCATGTTTAAAAAATATTCCAATTTTATAAAAATAGAAAGCAAATTTATTATTTTCTTATGTCTGAATTAATCTCATACAGTAATCAATTTAAAAACACTCCTTCCTAATAAATATATGCTAAGAAGGTAAATATATAATATAAATGAGATTATGATATAAAAAATCAAACTTAACTATATTGAATGGGACCGTGAATTTATATAAAAAAAAGTTATAAACATTTTTTTTTAAAGGAAAAAGTTTATAAACTTATATTGAAAAAAGTGTAAACTTATATATAATCAGTATTGATAAAGAGATATAAATAATATAAAATCACCTATTTATTATACTGATAAAGGCGCAATTAAAATATAAAGATCATCTATTTAATTATATAAAATTAAATTAAAATTACATTAATATATTCAAAAAAAGGAAACGTTGGAGAATATATTCTCCCTAAAAAATTAGATATAATTAAAATAATCAAAAAAGGAAACTTAGGTAAATCAGTCAATTTAGAAATTTCTACAATTAAAATAATTAAAATATTTTAGACATTAATTAAGTAATTAAATTCAAATTTCAAATAATTTGAATATTAATTAACTAATTAAATTGGGAATTTTCTCCCCAAAAAACTTCTGCCCAAATATTTACATTAATTAGCTAATTAAATTTGAAATTCAAATATTTGTATATATTAATATATTTTAGAATTAGGTTTGCAACAATTGAACCGTCGAGGAAGATCCCTTATTTTCTTCATCTCAACTCAAACATTCAAAAGGAATCAAAATTGTTTGTCTTTTTATATTTTTTTTTCTACTATTCCTTCTCCATGGAAGCTAAACGATTTCTCCAAAAGGTATTTTCTTTTCTATTTCTTATTTAAGTTTGTATCTAAGGGAACCTAATAGTTATCTGGTGCTCTCCATATTTACACGATTAAACATGTTACACAATCTTTTGGGCTTCTGCTTCTCTTCTATTCCTTCTCATTAGAACGTAAATTGCATTTCACATCTACAGTTCATTTTCTATGTCTTCAATTTTATTTTAAACGTTTGCATGTTGTATGTTTGGTGTGAGAATCATGATAATGATTGGTATTTTCAACTTTGCAAAAATTGTGTCATCATTTGGTAAAACAATTAAGGTATGTTCTTTCCCTATGTTATTGCCATTTGATTATGATTTATTTCCCTATTTCGCTAAAAAAACACTAATTTTAAATGCTTTAAATACCCTCTTTTAAACTATTACCAGGTATAATTGTTTAATTTGGTAGATCTTCACCCAGTTTCCAACAATAAACTTATGGAAAAAGCATGTTTACAATATGCTCCAACTCCACCATTATCCTCTATTGCCAAAGTTTAAATTCAATGTAGGTTGTTTGTTGTTGTTGATAGTTATATTGTTTTAAGTTTTTAATATTTTAATTTGTTTTAAATATGCTTCAACTCCACCATTATCGTCTTTAATTTTTACCTTTTTTATTTTGCACTTATCTTTTATTTGTAAATTGACTAGAGGGGAAATAGTGAGTATACAAGTCTAAGACTAACATTTTTTCTTTTCTCATAAAGAGTAACTTATGGAGAGCAGAAATGGATTTCCTTTTCCAACTAATGAAACAAATTAAGAGTTGGAAATATGCTTCTTCAAAAGCAAAGGATGGAAGAAGATATAAGGTGGAGTGGATGAAAAATAGAGACATAAATTAAATTTTACAAGAATAACTGCTCTCAACAAACAAAACAAAGAAATAAGAGCGAGAATTCAAATTTACTAATTAGAAAGAAAATTTTCATTATTATTTAATATTTTTATTGTTGTCAACTTTTTTTTTTTAATTTTCAAAACACATAAGACAGAAAAAAAGGGACAAAAACCGTTCCTCTGTATATGCCAACGTTTCCAAGCTTTTATCTAATTAGTTTATTTACGTGTTAGTTTATGATAAAAATAAATAAACTAACAATTTGTTATAATCGTTAAATATTAATAATGTTTGAAAGTTTTTTAGCCTCTGTTTGCAAATGGTACAACTCTTTTATGATGAGTAACTAATTTTCAGTATATTGAAATCAATTTAGAAACTTATTCCTTTCATCAAGTTAATTTTATTGTTATTAGTTTATAAGATATTCTATTAGCTTATTACTTTATACATGTTACTTTAATTGTTTATTAGTTTATACATGTTAGTTTATGAAATATAATATATTAGGGTTTAAAGAGTATTTTAATAAACAATTAAAGTTAATAATATTAGTTTATGAAATAAAATATTCTATTATAATAATATTAGTTTAATTGAAGTTTTTATAATAAATAATATTTTTTGAAAAATTAAAGATAATATAGTGGTTTATTTGTACCCTCTTTTCTTTATTTTTTTTCTCATCTTTATGGTTGTGAAAATTATTTCTAACTATCAATATAAGCAAATAAAGTATAGAATTTAGGGATTTTACGTTTCCCTTTTGCTCTTTTTTTTTGTTATAGATCATATAGGATTCTATTTTTATGCTACAACATTTTTCATTCAGTTTCAATTTTGATTTTCATTTATTTACCTAAAAAATTAGGAGCTGAACCTGATATTGAATATATTGTGATTGAAAATTAGTGCAATATTATGATATTTTTATGCTAATTGAAAAAAATGAGTTTGATAGAGATTGCTTGACAATGGAAGGCGAAAATAATTTTATATCTCTTTTTATTTTATTCAATTTAAATTTAATTTTTAAAATAAAATATTCTCTCCTACACATAATTTGTCCCGTGCATCGTACGGGATACATGCACTAGTTTTACTTAAAGAAAATAACATAGTTAAGAAAAAAATTCCTCTTTACCCAATCCATATAATTCTAGTTTCTTCAACCATCCTATTTAAAGAAAAAAATAGTAAGCTTTTTACATTGTACAAGTATTTTTAAGTTCAAATAAAATTCAAAATAAAAAATAATACAAAGATGTTAGAAAAATAATATCGAAATTCATATCTAAAAGTTATAATAAGAGATGTCTTGTCTTTATCATTTATAATATTTCATTTTATTAGAGAGGAATAAATTACATAGGTTTTGAAATTGAGTAACAAATTATGGAAATAACTTGTTGGAATCAAAGATACTTAAGCTTTATTCTATTAATTTGATATAATATGTAAAAATTTAAAATTCAAATGTAAATAAGGATTAATTAAAAGAGTTTAATGGTCATGCACTGACAGTATAAAACAACAGTTTTACACTGTCATCCAATCACAAACCATTGTTGATATGACTTTTAAAATACTTATTATAAAAGTCAACAAATATATAATAATGGGTTGTAATTGAATAAAGGTGTATTTTATTTTTTACACTAACCGTGCATAGAAATTAATGTCAATCTCTTTGTGTGTTTTTCAAATTTCTTCAATATATAACTCGTACATTAAAATTAAATGTCATTAAGCAACACTGAAATTCATATTTTGTTATTAGACCTTTCTTTTGATATGGTAATTACTAGTAAAATTCATATTTTGTTATTAGATCCACTTTAAGATATATTAATTGCTAATTTTTTTTTTTACCCTTTATATTGTAAAATCCATTAATGAGATATCTACTCATTTTCTATGCATTTATTGATCTATTAACAATATAAGTTACACTTATTGGTGGAAGTGCAGTGTCATTAATATAATCACTACTTAAACCAATCAATTTAAATGATACTTTTAAAATAAAATTAAAATTTATGACATTATTAATTATAACTAACTAAATTAATTATTTTTATTAGTCTTGATAATTTAATTATTTATTTTTTATATAAAGGATCGGATAGAGTAATTATCACTATTCACTAACTTTTTCCTTTTGTCAAGCACAAGATTTTTCTTGTGTTATTGTTATGAGCTGTAAAGCATTAGCATGATACAGGACGCTAGAAATGGAGACATACATTATTGTGACCCCATTGTAAAAGAATCTAAACATTTACTATAATATTCTTTAATCGGACAAATTAGTCATGCGAGTAAACCAAGATAAACCAGGGATTTATTTATAATTAAACAGAGCAGTTGTATTCAAACCAAATACAAATACTTTTGCACGCAACCAAAAGCAAGTGAAGTGCAATGGATCACCGTTTTGAACACTGTCAAGTCAGCTATAGGATTTGCCTTGTCCGCAGTTTTTCTATTCCATCCGTTTCAAATTATATGATATTTAAAAAAAAAAATTATTCTAAAATAAATGATATTTTATAAAATTAATATTGTATTAAATATCTTTTTCCAAGACTATCCTTAATTAATATTTAGTAGGAGTAATGTAATATAAATAATTAATTAGAGAGATAAATGATATATTAGAAAATTATCTAATATTTTTTAGGAAATTTAACAAATTAATTACATTTCTTAATACCTGTATTAAAACTTTAAATATCATATAAACTGGAACGGAGTGAGTATAACGGAACACAATTTCAACAATTTTATTTTAATAAAATTTAATTATAACTTTTTTAAAAAGTAAAAATCACTGTATTAAAAAAACTGCAGCAAATATTCCGTTTCCACGTATTATATCGAACTGATCTGCAGTACAAATGGTATGTGGTGTGGAGGTGACTATATAAAGCAGGGCATATGTTTATTAATGAAATAAGTAATAACTTATAGTTTAATTTACGGTATAATATGTTTTTGTCCCTTATTTTATTAAGAATTTTGTTTTTAGTCCTTTATATTTTTTTTTGCTGTTTTTAATTTCTCATAAATTGCTCTGTTTTATTTTTAGTCTCTAACATTAATTTCAAATGTTAGGTGATGATGTGACGAGCAGAATTTGTACTTGAAAATTTTCTGTTTAAGTTTTTAATGATTTTTAAATGTTACAAATTTTTTAGCAGACTAAAACTAAAACTGCTAAAAATGTTACAAAAATAAAAAAATAAACCCCCAAACACGAGATTTTCTGAAACCACCAGAAATGTTACAAAAATACACATTTTTGTCGATCTAAGATTGCTAGAAAATTTGTAGTGATTAAAAGCTGTCATAAACTTAAACAAAAAAATTTTACACACAATTTATGCTTGTTACATAATCACTTAACAACTGAAATTAACGTCAGGGACTAAAAACAAAATAAAATAATTTATGAAGGACTAAAAATAATAAAAAAAATTATGAGAAACTAAAAACAAAAATTAAGATAAAATGAGGAATAAAAATATATTTTATCCTTTAATTTATATATAGGAAGTGTAAGTTATTTTTAAACAAATATTTGATTAGATTTGATTATGCTATTTTATTTCATTAATATGATAACTCATAAAAAAAAAATCATTAATATGATATAGCGATAAGACAGAATTTTATTAACGGATAAAAAAAAATAGAACGGATAAAAAAAAAAGACAGAATTTTATTACATGTTTGAATAGAAGTATTTTAGGAGGTGTCTGTGTTACGGAATTATCTTGCATTATTGAGAATATGAAGGTGATAATGTTTATTCCCATGTTTGTTAGAAAATTATTATAAAATATTTTTGAGTATCTTTTATTTTCAGGAAAGTTACATTTCTATGTCTACACAATTTTTTTCTCATGCTAATGGGGTGGTAAAGTTACATTCTGAGAAATTATTTTCTAACTCCACTATAACTTTCATTTTTACTTTTATTTTTTATTTTTTATTTTAACACTTTAAAAATATTCCTAAGAATGTTAAAAGTTAATCAAACACATTTTTGTATATGCCAAGGAATAACATTCTCAGCTACAATATTCCTGGAGATATAATTTCCGGAAATGTAAGATGATTCCGTGAAATAAATTGAATTCTAAGTTATACTAATAAAAATGGTATTAGGATGGATAAATAACACATTTCAATAATAACAAGTCAAAGGAAACGAGATATATTTTTGTAAAGATAAATAAGAATTGAATTTTGAGAAAAAAAGACTATTGACTGACTGTAAAATAGTTTTATATTGTCATCCAATCACAATCTATCATGTGTGATAAATTTGTTAATTTTTACAAAATTATCTTAAAAATCATATTAACAATAATTTTTGTAGTAAACTGATGTTTATAAAAATTTATTTGTTGGCCTTTTAAAAAAATGAATTTAGAGTTATTTTATTTAAATGAAATAGAAATAATATGAGTGTATATAAAGAACGCCATTCTACTTTAAAGTATATGCATTCTAACTTTTTTTTTAGCTTGAAGTGTAAAACTTATATCATTCACACAATAAATGATGGAGCAAATTATGATTATGATACACACACATATATATATATATATATATATATATATATATATATATACACGGCGTGGATCGGACAAGTGGAGTTTATGGGGAAATGGGAATAATAATCAGATAAAGTTTTACTCGATCATATCAAACTCATGATGGAGATTGCATTGAGAAACAAATCTACGGGAGGATTCTTGTTTTGTAAGATATTTCCTTGATAAATTTAAATATTCTTTTAAGAAGTCGCGATGTTTTGGTGATTAGAATTTCAGATATTTTTCAATAAAATAAATATTATATTATTCAATAAGTCTTTTTGTTAATTTTTTTAGCTTGAAATTTTCTAATTTTATATTTTTAAAATTTTAATAAGTAAATTCATTAAATCATTTTAATTTTTTCTTCTCAAAATTCATTATTAAAAACATCATATTTTATTTAAAATTAAAATGTGTCAAAAATTTTCTTCTTCAAAATTTAAGCTTATAGCCTATAAATTTTTTATATCATTTAAACTTTAAATTTTTAAATCTTTACGGGTATGGAGATAATACTATAGTACCCTATCTAAACTCTACCCATTATCATCCTTACCTTTACTAACATTGCTTCTTGTTTATATGTTCATTAATGTTGTTTCTCTTCCTAAAGATTGCATATAAAGTAAATACTTTGATAGTGACAAAATATCTAACCAAATTTATTGTTAGTTGTATATAAAATGGTTAGAAATGATGTTTTTAATGGAGAAAAAAATTATGGCTGAAAATATATTATATTATAAAAATCAAATAACTTTGTACCATATATTTTTGTAATGCACAAATATACTAAATTTAATTTCTATAGTCAAAACATTATTCTTTAATAGAAATTATTATATTTTTATAGAAAATAAAAAATGGTGAAAAATCGTTGTATATATATTTTTATCTTCAAATATATCTTACAATAAGAAAACAGAAAAGTGTGATATTTAAATATCTCAAAATGGTGGAGTGTAAAAGATATTTTCATCATAAAATTATTTTTAACAAAAAATTTAAAGATAGCGTAAATTATATAATAAAGGATGAGAATGTATATGTATATTTTAATACAAAGAGGAGAGAAGTGTAATATTTACATCTTTCAAGAAATGATTTTTTTTAATGGACACTAACAGAATTTTAACAAAAAAAAAATTTTAAAATAAAATAAAATGTCATATACTTAAATCTGCCATAAAAAATGTATTTTAACATAAAAAAAGAAGAAAATATAATATATTCATATCTCGAGTGTAATTTACTCTATAAAAAATTATCCATCGATCCATATGTACAAGAGACTATGCATCTGAGTCTAGCTTAACCATCAGTTTAAACCATATTACATTTGCAACATTGTTCAACACTGTATCAGTTCTTATTGGTAGTTGCCATCAACTCCTTGTTGTATTTGTACATGTAAAATATCCTGGATCCTACGACAATGGTTTTGTCTTTAGTTGCATTAATAAATGCATTTTTTTTTTTACATTCATTCTAAATACAAATTGTCTAGTGGAATGTACTAGAATTTAGGCGTGGGTCATGTTTAAGAGTGTGACAGAATGAATGGGTGTGTTTTCAGATTTATGACTTTTTATATATCTTTTAATTTATTTCTAATTTACTAATACGAAACTTGTTCTTTAATACTCTCCAATAAATCTAAGTATCTAACTGACTTGATTTAGTTGTAACATGTTTTTAATTTCCAACTTAAACTTGCATTTCAAATTTGGGCCTCAAAGGCTACATGTATTTCCCTAAAGTTGTGCTCCTTTTCTTAAGTTTTATAGATAATAGGTTTGTTTTTATATATTGAGCTCCTTTTTCTCCCTTATCTTCTTTTTAATTTCGGGTTTTCAATTTCTTCAAGTCTCTCTCTCTTTTTATTCTTTACTTGGGCTTTAAATTTTCATTTTGATATGAGCTTTATATTATATTAGATTATATGTTATTTACTATTTAATCATTTATAGTTATTTTGGTTTAATTGCATATTATACCATCTAACTATGATTATTTTGCAAATTTTATCATATAAGCTTTTTTTTCGTGAATTTTACCATCCAATTTTTCAATTTTAGCATATTTTATCACCGAAGTTTTTTTTTGCGCATTTTATCATAATATTTTTTCAAATTTTGCACAATTTACCATTATGTTAGTAACATAATGATGTTGTTTTGCAAAAATTGGTAACGAAATGACGTCCTTTTGATTATACTTTAACTTTTTTTTTGGTGACACGCCAACATTGACAAAATGTGTAAAAATTGAAAACTTGAGTGGTGAAATTTGTGAGAAAAAAACTTGGGTGATAAAATTTAAGAAATGATGAAAGTCGGATAATAAAATGTACACAATTAAGCCTATTATTTTTTAAGACAAACAGCTGGTAAAATTGTTTAAATTCAATATTTTTAAAAGGGTAAAATATGTTTTAAAAATCTTAATAGAACCTTTCCAAGTGATGACACTAACCTAGGAAACAACTCTTCTAAGCTAAACTCTAGATGGACTAGCATAGTGATCCATTCTCAACAAAAGACCAATAATCATACAATAGCCTCACTTGCTAGGAGACCTCTCCCATCATCATAAAGGACAAATAATATCTCATGATGCTCAAACTATTCGACACATCAATCCCACATTACAAATGACTAAATGAAATGACCATTTTGGTCATTTGTCTTATTTATTTTGTTCAAAATGATTTTTTATCTTTTAAAAAGTTTATTTTAGTTCTTTATCTTATTTAAAAGGTTCAAAATGGTCATTTATCTTTTAAAAAGTTCACTTTGGCCATTTATCTTATTTAAAATGTTCAAAATGGTCTTTCAATTATTTAAATATATTCAAAATGGTCTTTTATTTGAGTGTTATTTGAAGAAAAAAGTTGAAAATATTTAAATAGTTGAAGGACCATTTTGAACCTTTTAAATAAAATAAGGTACCAAAGTAAACTTTTTAAAAGATAAAAGACCATTTTGAACAAAATAAATAAGATTAAGGACCAAAAAGGTCATTTAGCCCATTACAAATCACCTCATTTTATTAAGAGAAGGACCACAAGACAACCGTATGAAAAGGGAGTGACCAACATTAAGTATTCACTCACTCTATGATAATTAACTTCTTGTGCTAAAACTCTAACTTAAATGTCGATGTGTTTTTTTATAGATACACACCATTTCATTTGTTGGAGCTTGACGGTGAGTAGATTCGAGCTCATGTAAAGAGGAAAAAGACCAACGTTCCTAACTCCATTAATCCTCATGGTTACCCTAACTCATGCAATTCTACTTCATACACAAATTAATAACAATATTTACCAATATCTCACCGAAATGCTTTCATTTTTATTCATTTAACCATTTTTTTTATCGGCCAAATGTTAATTGTTAATACGTTAGTTTTTATTAGCAGTGGGATTCGAATCCATGACCTATCCCTCCTTCCCTTCTCCCTTCATCACTAAGCCAAAAGATATTTATAGTAACTAGGGACGGATCCAGAAAAGTATTAGGGGGGGGGGCAATTTTTTTTTCTTCATTTGATATTATTTAAATATTTAATTTTAACAAATAATTATTTAATAAATAATAATTTTCATAAAATATTTACTAATTTTATACATAGAATCAAACTATTTTTTATTTTAAACAATAAAAATAAGAAAACATAATGAAAAAATATATACCGAAGAATTTCTATTTCAATGATAAAAATTTATATAATTCTTAGGATATCTATTATTTAAAAAAAATTAAGGAAATGTAATAATTATTTTCTTTAAAATTTTTGTTGAGTAATGTAATAATTACCTAATATAGGTATTACTAGATTGTTGAGAAGTTTGTATGAATATTTTATTTACTTATTAATTTTGTTTATTATTTTCTAATTCAATGAAACAGTAAATCAAATAAAAGAAGTACATAATATTTCTAAAACTCCATAAAACAAAGTTACAAAATTACACCGAGCATTATTATAAACTACAACATATCTTTTTATCTCCTTTTGCCACATGTAAAAAGAATTTGCCTCTAACATATGTAAATGAATTATACATCAAATTAATGCCCAAACGTTAACGGATGATCAGTTAAACAATATTATGACCTGTTAGCAAAGGCCATAAAATTTCTGCTGCCTAGATCCACATCTATCGTGTCACCCTCCAAATGAAATACAATATGCAGCATACGATAACTCTGATATAAAAATTGTATAATTGGATTGTCCATATAAATTCACTCAAAGACCCATTTTATTTGTATCATTCCACTTGCAACTGAGATATAATGTTAGTATATTTCTCAATTTTTTTACTCATTATATATAAACAGTTCAGAGGGAGGGGGGCTAAAGCCCACGCTTGCCCCCTTGCATCCGTCCTTGATAGTAGGGGTGGAAACAGGCCAGGTCAGGCCAGGCTTTGGCAGGCTTGAGCCTGGCCTACATCATAATTATTAAGTCTGGACCTGACCTATTTACCTGTTATAGACATTTTTTTAGGCCTTAGCCTGACCTGTTTAAAAGTCTGGCCTGGCCTGAAAATCTGTTTACGTGGCCTGTTCTATAAAAGGGCCTATAAATAGGCCAATAAGCCTATAGGCCTAGCTAGGCCAACGGTAGGCTAACGGGCCTTGTTCATCACGTAAAATATTTAATATTTTCTAAAAACTAATATTAAATATAAATATTATATATATTATATTAATGTAATATATATAAATATATAATATTATTATATATATTATTATATAAACAGGCCAGCCTGTTAGGCTTCATAGACTTTTTTTAAAGCCTGAAGCCTGACCTTTTTAATTAAAAAGGCTTTTTAAAAAGCCTAAGCCTGACCTTCTTAATAAACAAGCCAGGCCAGGCCAGGCCTTTGGTGGGCCAGGCCGTAGGCCCCCGACGGGCCACCTGGCCTATTTCCACCCCTACTTGATAGTAACAATAACAACAATAAATTATTGAAATTTCTAAAACATTATTCGTGAAGATAGCATAGTTTGGGGGATGACTTCTAGCATGCGTCTGATATTTATTTTTATAAATTGAATGGCTATGATTTGTTCTCTTTTTTTCTTTTTTTTTCTCTTTTTATTTCTTTCTTTCCCAATTTACCCTTTAATTCCTCTCTTCTACAGCTCTGCCGACGACAAATTCTTCATTGGCAGAATGAATTTTTTTTTCCTCCTTTCCTCTTCCCTTCTCTTTTACTCTAATGGCGACGACGACGGCGCCACCATGCACCGTCACCTGACTCACCTCCAGATTGCAAACATTACAAATTACATATCTATACAAAAAATTTGAGAATGCAAAACAAAAAATAACATTTTCACACAATACTTTGTGTTCCTGCCTGAGGGTAGCGAGGTAATCTTCTGCTGATGTCTTTTGTTCAAGGTCTTCTGTAACTGTCTGAATCCTTCTATATGAATGATGGGGGGTACCTGCAAAAGGTACTCCAACGCTCAAGTCAGGTTTCGACTCAGAGCATTTAATGTGAGTAATAAATGAGGGTCAAAAGTCCTTTACCTTGAGGGGTGTACCCCCTTTTATACTTATCTTGTTGGGTCTGGACCCTTATAGGCCCTGACCATTCTTTAATGACTGATCCATATTGATTAAGATGACTTAATTATCTCCTAATCTCCGATTTATCTTGATAATAGTCACTTAACGGAATTTGTATCGTCTGAGTGTTGTGCTTAGTATTCGGTTGGGGTGGCGCCAAATACCCCCCATAATGGTATTCGACGATATAAGTAGTTGTTCGTTAGAGACAAGTGTTCAGCCAGATTTAGGCCGAACACCTGAATTCGGCTTCTTTGTGGTGGAAGGTATTCGACTATTCATATAGCCGAATACCCCACCGGTATACATGCCGCCCAACCTTGAGTAATTAGTGATGACGAAGAGGCTTTGATTCGAAACGCGCGTCTCGTTGTGCCATTTCAAATCCTGCCATTATAACTGAAAAAGCCGTTTAGGTGATGGGATCGAGGAGTTGCGTTTTTATGAACTGTTAGATCATGGTTAATCTAACGGTTGACAACACTTGAACCCTTTGGACCATTATGGGCTTGGGCCCTATAAATAGGATGAGGGATGTCGTCTTTGCATCCATTATTTACAATCCAGCAAACACTTCATTTTTCGCTCTCGGCCGAATACTTCTTTCTTGCTTCTTCCTTTTTCGTCTTAGCCAATGTATGAGAGTTCGGCTTTTTCTCTTTCATTTATCGTTACCATGAGTTCGTCTGGTCATAAGCTTTCCGGGGGAACCGAGGTGGTTGACCTTCGGTCATCTGCCTCGGCTAGTGGGGAGTCTTCAGCTTCTTCGTCTTTATTTTCGTCTTGCCCATCGTCGTCCCCCTCTTCTGCCGGAGAGGGGGTAGGTGATAACATAGTGTCCCATTCGGCTGGGAATGATGATTCCAGCCAAAAACTGAGGCGTAAACCTCAGGTTACACAAGGGAAACGGGTGTTCCCGTCGATTACCCTTGAGGGGTACGAATGGGTACACGGGGAGGTTGGGTCCTATTGGTCTCGGTATGATGATAAGCGTAGTGTTTCCAACCTTGTAAATTATGTCGATATTTCTTCCATCGTTGAGGATGAGTTGTGTCCTATAGCTTTACAGTGTTGTTGGCGTGAAACAAATGCCGAATTTGTTTTTATGGGAAAGGGTCCGTCTCCGAGAGATTTCTTTTATATGTATGATTGCGTGTTTCGCGACCTACATGTAATAGTTCCTTTTGATGATTTTACTATGGGGGTGCTTCGGGTTTTGAACGTGGTGAAATACAGAGAAATACACTAGAAGGGGGGTTGAATAGTGTGTTTCTATTTTCTTCGAAAACCTTTAATAAGAATGACGATAGTATATCTTAAGTTTTACAAGAACTTAGTGAAACAGAAAATAATGCTATCGTCCAGTGGTTCAAATGTAACAGTCCAATAAATCTGCTTTTCAACTTTTTCGTTAGAACACAAGCAAAAGATTTTCGTAGATAAAATGTGTAACGAAATACTTTCGTAGTGTGTTGAAGAGATAACTTAAGAGATACGCAAATAAGCTAGAACACGAGAGAATAGAACACTTGGTTTTATACTGGTTCACTCAACTGAGCTACGTCCAGTTCTCCTTCAAAAATCTTTGAAGGGTTCTACTAATCAGTGTCTGATTACTCACAAGTATTCTAACCTTGCCACTTCTGGCTACAAGTATTCTTTAAGCCACTCCTGGCACACCTTTAATCTCCCCCTGAGATTAAAAACAAACCCAAGTATTCTTTAATACTAAGCCACTCCTGGCTTTCCAAACAAAATTGTTTGAGTATAGAAAGAAAGAATAACTCTCACAGAGAGGATATTACAATAAGTACGAATACACAGAATCGCTTAGCAAAGCTAAGTAGAAAGCTCGTTTTGCTTAAGTGTTGATCGTCCAGTCGTTTTGACAGAGATTCAGCTCTTTATAAATTTTTCGTCAGTCTGATACATAAGCTCATTCCTCTATTTATAGGCAGCTTGTTGTAAAGTATCCGTTGTGGGATCTGTTCCTTTGCCAAGAGCGGTTCTCTCCAAAGCATGTGACCGTTGTCACATTTTGACTTAGGGTGGAGAGATAGAGGAGACAGTCGTACATGTAGCGCCTCTCCTACTTGTACTTTTTCTGCAGAGAGAAGCTTCTCTTTTCCTGTTCAATACTATTCGAAAAATCAAATAGAATGACATATCAGAATGAGAGAGAATAATCGTTGCATTATAGAGAATCACCATCGAAAACGTATTGTCATATGATATTACTTTTTAAGATAGAAACTACAGTGTGGGTTATATAGTCATTGGACGCTTGCTCTCACAGGAGCATTGGACGCTGACTGTAGTATTCTTACAAAACACATTTGGATGCTTTTCTTATTAAAACATAAAGTCGAGGTTTGAGAGATACAATACCATTACGGCATTGGACGACGTAAATCCCATAACACTCAAACAAGATCATTAGATACTTCAAAATTTATCCTTTAATTGTTATCATCAAAACCGAAATTTGAGGGGTTGGACATCGTCCAAGGTCTTAGAACCTAACAATCTCCCCCTTTTTGATTATGACAAATAATGTTAAATTTTGATGTTAACAGTCATATAATCATATATGAATACAATGAATCAAGTTAGAGATGATTATGTTATGCTAGTGTATAAATGTGAAATGAAGTACTCCCCCAGAGTTCAACATTTCTTATGCATCTGATAACAGAGAATAATAAATAGCAAGAATATATCAGATATAACAGATATCAGAGTGTAAAACATATCAAGGATATGGATGCGGAATTTATGAAATAAACACCTCATGTATTAAAGATGTTTTGATAAAGAAGACAATGTATATATACAGAGTGTTAGCTATTTACTTCTATGACATCAAAATTCCAATTTCTCCCCCTTTGTCATTAACAAAAATGGGTTTGAAAGATGGAAAAATGACTGGACCATCATGGTCACCTTATGGCTGTGGAGGTGGTTCGTGTGGTGGTGGCGGTGGTTGTTCTGGTGGCGCTTGGATAGGTGGTGCAGGTTGATGAGGTTGTGGTTGGATGGGTGGAACTGCATGAGCAACTTGTCCAAGCAAGGTGGCTGCTGTATTTTGAATTTGGTTCACGAGCGTCTGGGAGAGGCTCATGAACTGTTCAGTGATAGCATTCTGCAGCATCAGACGATGTTGAGCAGCCTCAGCCTGTTGCCTTTGCTGAAATGCTTGAAGAGCTGCTTCGGTTTCCAGCTGTTGTTGCCTCAGAGCCTGTTGCACTATCTCGTGAACACGATCTTCTTAGATTCCTTGAGGTTCAGCAAATCGTAAGGGATGGATGCCCCTTGGACTTGAAGATCTTGTGGGAACCAGTTGACGTGTACCCAAATGTGCTTCAGTAGATGCATCAACAATGGGGAAGCTGGTGATATCTTTAGCAATAGGCTTTGCTGCAGTTGCTTCCATGGGCTTGGATGCTTCAACAATGGGCTCTCTATCATCCTTGGACTTTCCAGATTGGACGGTAGGTTCTTCATGTGAAATGACAAAGTGTTCAACGTCCATTGGTACAGATGAGTCCAGGTCAAGATGAGCTAGCACCTTTGTTACTTTGGCAGATGCTTCATCCAGCTCTGCCTGTGTAGCTTTCGACTTAGCAACCTGATCTTCCTTTTCTGTGGTTGCGGTCTCAGTTTCCTCAAGAGCCAGCTGCTCTAGACGAGCTTGTTCTGCTGCTGTGGCTTCTTCTGCTTTGTACTCCTCATGCAGAGTTTGGAGTTCCTCCACAAACTCTGTGCGATCCAGTGTTCGAAGATCAAACACTTTATTGCTTTTGATGATTGGCAATGTCTTCATTAACTCCAGATAATCATCTGAATCTTTCAGAAAGCAGGCAAAGGTGTATGAGAAGTGGTGAGTCTTTACTGAACGCAACACCTTAATACCATGAGGGGGGTGAACAAAGTCATCCTTGGAGCTGCCTGAGGAGGAGGCCTTCTGGGAGTCGTTCCATAAGATCTGGCGCCAAAAGATAATGGAATCAAAGGTTCCGAGTGAACGCGTAAGCTTACCAGTCTTGTCAAACAGATGACCCCAGGTATGAGAGGATTTTTGCAGGGTTTCAACTTTCTCTTCCCTGCTTAGCATCTCAATGCCGTAGAACTTGTAGCCTTTCTTTCGGCCAGCATCATATAAGGGTAGTCTGGGACATACCCTGTTTGGTACAAACTTTATTTCTGTGGCGCGGCTTATGTGAAGGTTTGGTGGGTAGGCGATGGCTTGGTTTGGTATATACATTTGTTGCAGAAGTTTTCCAAGTTCATCATAGTCGCCTGACTGGAAGTTTAGCACTGGAGTTCCAGCAGGTTGAGGCAGGAACTTTGTGATTGGAGTCCAGATGCGAACATCCTTAACCCACCCTACATCTGGACGCTGCTTCAATATGGAAGGGTCCAGACTTTCTTTAATGGCCAACTACAACTCTGCAGCCAGTTTAATATCCCTGCTAACAGGGGACTTCTTGGACGGTGCCTTCTCTTTTTTTGGAGCCTTCCCTTTTCTACTCCACAACAGTCTTTGTGAATCGAGAGGCAACCTCCACCTCTGGTTTATGCAGATCTTCTGTTGTTGGATGCACTCTTTACTGAGTTCTAGTTGGACAGGAGTAAGGATGAGGCATGCGGATTAAGTGTGGATACACTTCTCTCGTCCAATTGGGCAGAGGGTTGCTGATGATCGCTCCTTCTGACATAGCAGCATAATCAGCTGAAGAATCATGAGCGTAATCATACCTCGTCCACTCTGGTGCTGAGACAATAGTGAAATGCCACTTCAAGGGCTCTTGTAGAGGCCTCCGGATCACATCACTTTTCTTACAGTAATTCTGTTCATTTCGTGTAAGGAATGCAACTGGGAAACGTTCTCTGTCTTCTTCTTCTTGGGTTTTCTGCTTGGGGGGTATAGTCCATGGGGACCAGGTATCCCTCCATGCATCCCTTGGACGAACAAACTTGGACAGGTCCAAGCGAAGATGTGGATGCTGGGTTGTTGATGTGGATGGAGCACTGGATGTTGCTGGTAGTAGAGTGCTGGTGGATATGCTGTCGGTGTCTTGAGAGGAAGGTGGTAGAACTACAATTCTCCTTGGCCTTGCTGCCTGAGTCTTGACTCGTCGTGGCACGTTGGAAGGAAAGGAAATTGGTTTAGCAGGTTGTACCTTCTGCTTCTTTTGTTGAGGGCCCTCCGTCTCCTCTGCCTTCTTCATGATTTGACCAATTGGGATCTGGTCATCATCATCAGAGTCGTCCAGTAGTTGAAGCTTCCAAACCTTTTGCTTTTCTGGAGCAAGCTTTACTGGTGCTGCCTTTGGACGCTGCTCAGCTTGAGCATGTCTGGACGCATCAGTCCTTGGACGCTTCTCTGCTGGGAACTGAGCAGTGGACGTGTCATCATGTCTTTTCTTGGTTCTTCTCTCCTTTTCAGCATCTTCCTCATGCTTCTGAGACATTTTTCGTGTGATCTTTCTGCTCTCCTGTTCCTCCATCAACCTTTTGATCTTTTTGCCAATACCAAGAAGATCAATCTCCTCTTCATCATTATTGGAGATGATCTTGCTCTGTTCCTGTCGTTGCTTGTTGATGGTGTCCTCGTCCAGGTCCCTTAAGACCTTGGTTGTTAGCTTGATCTTCATAGGTTTTATGTTGGACTCACCAAATAGTTGTTGTGTTGCTACCATTGGCCCTTTCTTCACAATAGCTTCGTAAACATCTTCTTCCAGTTCATCAAAGAAGTGTTGATAGACCTTTTAGTCCCAGAAGATCTTGTTCATCAGGGCGGCGTAGAAAATGTCATCATTGCCACCAACAAACTTCATCATTCTCACGATATTGACGTAAATGGTGTGAGGGAGGTTGAAGGGAATACCTTCTATAATATGGAATATCACGAACTTGTGTAAGTCCGTGACTGAGTCCTTAGGCCCAGCTTTGTGCAGGATACTCTTGTTGCACACCTGCTACTAGATTTTTGCTTCCTCACACAGGTTCCTGTACTCAATTCTTATTGAGTCGGCGGATTTGGTATTGCAAAGCACGTTCGCAACATGATTGCCGTACTGCTTGGCCCAGTCTGTTTTGTACTGGTTCTGCTCCTTAATGCAACCAGTTACCTTTGCAATGGTCTCGGTGGATAGTGTCACCTTTCGTCCAAGAACCGTGGCCACGAGCTCCCTTGGGCTCTGGAATTTGGCATTTCTCCAAAATATTATGATCAACTCAGGGAATATCTTCTGGTTTTCATTGAAGTAGCCTTTGATTCCACACTTCAGAAGGCTCTCGTTCAGGTTCAGTCCTAGCTTCTCAAGCTTTTCGATGTCGAAGAAGTGCTCAATGTGCACTGTAGCAGCACCTTGGCACACAACTGTGGTTTCAGGGTAAGTGAGGACGTCGAGTTCCGAGTTGCTTGAGCTTGCAGAGTTCGACATGGTAGAAAATTTTGGATTTTTAGGTTTTCTGAGAGGGTTTTGGGTTTCTGAGAGAGAGAGAGAGTTTGTGCTTAAGGGTGATGATAATCTCAGAGAAGATGGATACGGTGGTGTTTTTCTGTGATGATTTGATAAGTGTATATTTGGGCTTTGTTTGGAGAATATGAAATGGTTTTGGGCTTTTTGAATATTTGAAATGTAAATGACGCCATAAAACCCACCATGATGAGACGTGCGAAGAATGTGGGTAACTGTGTACGGTTACTAACATTTTGGTGACTCAGCATAGAGTATTAGCTCATACTTACTCTTAAAATGATCCGTTTTGATCATTTGAACAATAAAAAATGCTAAGATAAAAGCATCGTCCAGATATTGGACTTAAGTGAGATATATGCAATGCATGTGCATGACTCTAGTGTTCCTTGGACGACATGTCCTTTGGACGCTATGGTTTTATTGGACGCATCATGTAGATGTTAATCATTCCTTTACAGAGTCCATGCCAAGTTTGTTCCTCAGAAGGATTAACTTGTCTTCAGTAAGGGGTTTGGTGAATATATCAGCAAGCTGATTATCTGTGGTTACAAAGTGTAGTTCCACAGTACCCTTTTGAACATGGTATCTTATAAAGTGATGTTTGATCTCTATATGTTTGGCCCTTGAATGCAATATGGGATTCTTAGAGAGATCTATGGCAGCTTTACTATCACAGAAGATAGGAATGTTACTCTCATATATGCTGTAGTCCTCAAGTTGATGTTTGATCCACAAGATTTGAGAACATCATTTTGCAGCTGAAATATACTCTGCTTCAGCAGTGGACAGAGCAATGGTTCCTTGCTTCTTGCATGTCCAGGAGACTAGATTACCACCGATGAAGTGACACCCTCCACTGGTGCTTTTTCTTTCAATTCGATCTCCAGCATAATTAGCATCACAGTATCCTATTAACCTGAAATCTTTCTGTCTTTTGAAATATAACCCAAGGTTAGTGGTTCCAGCAAGGTATCGAAAGATTCTTTTAACAGCAGTTAAATGAACTTCCCTTGGGTCAGATTGAAATCTGCCACATAAGCATACGCTGAACATGGTGTCAGGTGTGGACGCTGTGAGGTATAGGAGTGATCCTATCATTCCTCTGTATAGAGTGTTATCTACTTTCTTTGAGTTGTCGTCCAGTCCAAGTACTGTTGTTGGATGCATAGGAGTTTTCATTGGTTTTGCATCGTCCAACTTGTAGTTCTTTAGCAGCTCTTTGACATACTTAGTCTGATGTATATATATTCCCTTTTCAGTTTGTTTGATTTGAAGTCCAAGGAAGAATTTCAGCTCACCCATCATGCTCATCTCGAACTCTGTTTGCATTAATTTGGCAAATTCTTCACAGAGAGACTCATTAGTGGCACCAAATATGATATCATCAACATATATTTGTGCAATAATAAAATCAGAAGAGTAGTCTTTGCGAAATAATGTAGTGTCTACTTTTCTTCTTGAAAAACCATTTTCTGACAGAAATGAGCTGAGTTTTTCATACCAAGCTCTAGGGGCTTGTTTCAACCCATAGAAGGCTTTGTTAAGTTTAAAAACATGGTTTGGAAAAGCATCACTTTCAAATCCTGGGGGTTGTTCCACATAGACTTCTTCCTTTATGAGTCCATTGAGGAATGCACTTTTTACGTCCATTTGGTATAGCTTCATATTGCTATGAGCTGCAAATGACAGTAGAATGCGAATTGCCTTTAGTCGTGCAACGGGAGCATAAGTTTCAGTATAATCTATACCTTCCTGTTGTGAGTAACCTTTTGCTACCAACCTCGCTTTGTTTCTCACAACATTACCTATTTTGTCCATCTTGTTTCTGAACACCTACTTTGCTCCTACAGCTTCTTTTTCGTTGGGGAGTTCTACTAGCTTCCAGACATTGTTCTTTTGAAATTGGTCAAGTTCTTCTTGCATTGCTTTGACCCAGCCTTCATCTTCTAAGGCATCGTCCACAGTCTTAGGTTCTATTTAAGATATGAATGTTGTGTGACCTTGCTGTCGTTGAAGTGAAGATCTGGTTTTGACTCTATCTTTTGGATCTCCAATGATTTGCTCCTGTGGATGATGTTTCTTCATTTGCCAGTTGCGTCCAGTTGGTTCTCTTTGTTCTGCGACTGGACCGTCCAGTGATGCATTTGTTTCTTCAACTGAGACATCATGGTTGGACGAATCTGATGACTTACTTGCATCGTCCAATCTGAGATCTGCAAATGATTTGTCCAGCTCTGATAATTCCTTATCAGGCTTGTTGTCATTAAACTTCATATGGATAGCTTCTTCAACAACTAAGGTTCTAGAGTTATAAACTCTGTATGCCTTTGAAGTTTCAGAGTATCCAAGCATTATTCCTTCATCACACTTAGAATCAAATTTTCCCAGGTTATCCTTAGTGTTCAGAATGAAACATTGACATCCAAATGGATAGAAGTAGGATATGTTGGGTCTTCTACCCTTCCACAATTCATATGAAGTCTTTTTCAATATCGGCCTTATATAGATTCTGTTTTATAAATAACAGGCAATATTCACTGCTTCAGCCCAGAAGTGTTTAGGGGTTGAATTATCATTCAACATGGTTCTGGCCATCTCCTGGAGTGACATGTTTTTCCTCTCAACTACACCATTCTGTTGTGGTGTTCTAGGTGTTGAGAAGTTGTGAAGGATACCATTATCCTCACAGAACCTTTGAAAACTTTCGTTTTTGAATTCTCCCCCGTGATCACTTCTGATAGAAGTAATGCATACTCCTTTTTCATTTTGAACTCTTTTGCAGAGGTTATAAAAGGCCTTGAAGGACTCATCTTTGTGGGATAGGAATAAGACCCATGTCCATCTAGTATAGTCGTCCACTATAACCAATCCATATCTTTTACCACTTACCGAGGCTGTTCTTGTGGGTCCAAACAGATCAATATGTAACAGCTCAAGAGGTCTAGAAGTGGAAACAATGTTTTTACTTTGAAAAGAACTTTTCACTTGTTTCCCTTTCTGACAAGCTTCACAAAGAAGATCATCTTTATATGACATACTTGGTAGTCCTCTTACGAGGTTGTGCCTATTCAGCTTTGAGATTAACCTCAAGCTTGCATGACCAAGTCTTGTATGCCATAACCAATTATTTTCTTGTACAGAAACTAGGCATGATACATTTTGACTTGATAGTTCCCCAAGTTTAATCTTATACAGATTGCCTTACCTCTTTGCGGTAAAGAGAAGGGATCCATTAGAGTTTTTGACTATACATTCACCTTTGTTAAAGGCAACATCATATCCACTGTCACATAATTGGCTTATGCTAAGTAGATTATGTTTAAGACCTTTAACATAAAGAACTTTATCAATACAAGGATAGGGTGGTATACCAATCTTACCTACGCCAGCTATCATCCCTTTCTGATTCCCTCCAAAAGTGACTATCCCACCAGTCTTGAGTAAGAGGCTTTGGAACATACACCTTTCTCCTGTCAGGTGATGTGAGCACCCACTGTCCAGGTACCATGATTGTAGTTTCTTTCCTGCGGTTAAGCATGTCTGCAACAGGAACAATTTTATCCTTAGGTACCCAGATTGACTTGGGTCCTTTTTTGTTCGCTCGAAGGGCATTGAATGCTCCCTTCTTAGGCAGGTGTCTGCATTTGGACGTTATATGTCCAGGTTTCCCACAAAAGTAGCAAACATCTGTTTCCTCGTCATGAATATATTTCTTTCCCTTATATCCATGTCCTGACCTGTCATTTGGTCTCTTACAACCTTCATATTTTAAAAGCTTTTTGAGGTTGTCAGAGCCCTTGACAAAGTTTGACAGATCCTTCTTTAGGCTGTCAATTTATTCATGAAGTTTTACAACATCATGTGGTTGACCTCTTAAGGAAGTATCTGCTTCAACTTTCAGAAGCTTCTCAACTAGCCTTTTGTTTTCTGCGTTGAGATTTCAAATCTCTATGGAAAGATTTCTTTCTCTAGTCCTTGAATCCTCACAGGATTTATGGGCTCGAGCAGCATCATTCCAGAGAGTTCGCCTCTCCATATTTGTAATTTCATTTTGCCTTAAGAGCTCTGTAAACTTTTTTTATAAATCCTCCTTTTCACTTTCCAGTTGTCTGACACTTTTTCTAAAGCTTCTTTTTCTTTTGAAAGTGATTTGGATGATTTCTTTAAAGTTTTGTAGGCCTTTGACAGAATAGAAGAGTTTGAAAGTAGTTCATGATAAGCTTCTTGAATTGAATCTATGTCATTAAAATCTACCTCATCTTCTTCTTCTGGTTCAGAAGAGTCTGTTGAGGTGTCTGCCATCAGACATATGTGTGCTTCCTCTTCTTCTCCATCGTCCGATGATGAGTCATCGTCCAGGTCTTCCCATGTGGACATCAGAACTTTCTTGCCCTTTCCTTTGCTGAAGAATTTCTTCTTCTTGTCCTTGCTTTTGTCGAGATCTGGGCATTCTGATTTGAAGTGTCCTGGCTTTTTGCATTCGTAGCATACGATTGGACTCTTCTCCTTCTTTTCTTTGAAGCCTTTCCTGTTTAGGTTTCTCCATCTAGATCCACCTTTCTTCTTCCACATAGCATGTATCCTTTTGGATATAAAGGATAGTTCATCATTCTCGTCTGAGTCATCATCTTCATATTGTTCGTCTGATGATGTTTCAACTTGCATGGCTTTGGACGATGATGCTTTCCTTGGCTTCTGGACGCTGAGCGCCAGAGACTTATTTTTCTTACCATCACTATCTTGATGCAGCTCTAGTTCATGCACCTTGAGAGTTCCCACGAGTTCTTCTAGGGACATATCATCCAGTTCCTTTTTTGTTCTCAAGGCTGTAACCTGTGGTCTCCATTTCCTAGGCAAACTTCTTAGAATTTTGTCAATATGTTCATAGTTATTGTAATCTTTACCATGTGCTCTAAGTTCATTTAGTATGGTTTGAAACCGTCCAAACATACTTTGTATGTCCTCGTTTTCTTCCATACTAAACAACTCATATTGACGAGTAAGGAGACTGAGTTTGTTACGTTTTACCTGGGTGGAACCCTCATATGTTAATGCAAGCGTGTTCCACATTTGTTTTGCGCTTTTGAGACTGTGCACCTTGTTGTATTCTTGTTCGCTTAGTGCACACATGATGATGTTTCTAGCTCTGGAGTTGAGATAAAATCTTTGTTTTTGCTCTTCCGTCCATCTAGCCTTTGGGATTTCGATGAGGTTCGCATCAAGTGGAATATAGTCGCCCATCTCCACAACTTTCCACATGTCAATATGGCTAGATTCAAAGAATGCTATCATTCTTTGTTTCCAGTAATCATATTTGACACCCTTGAAGAGTGGTGGTCTGTTCACAGCTTGTCCCTCGTTTTCCATCTTTCTTAGGATCTTTCCTCTGTACTGCTAAGTACTCAACCCAAGAGGCCGAGCTCTAATGCCAACTGAAATACAGAGAAATACACTAGAAGGGGGGGGGGGGTTGAATAGTGTGTTTCTATTTTCTTCGAAAACCTTTAACAAGAATGACGATAGTATATATTAAATTTTACAATAACTTAGTGAAACAGAAAATAATGCTATCGTCCAGTGGTTCAAATGCAACAGTCCAACAAATATGCTTTTCAACTTTTTCGTTAGAACACAAGCAAAAGATTTTCGTAGATAAAATGTGTAACGAAATACTTTCGTAGTGTGTTGAAGAGATAACTTAAGAGATATGCAAATAAGCTAGAACACGAGAGAATAGAACACTTGGTTTTATACTGGTTCACTCAACTGAGCTACGTCCAGTTCTCCTTCAAAAATCTTTGAAGGGTTCTACTAATCAGTGTCTGATTACTCACAAGTATTCTAACCTTGCCACTTCTGGCTACAAGTATTCTTTAAGCCACTCCTGGCACACCTTTAATCTCCCCCTGAGATTAAAAACAAACCCAAGTATTCTTTAACACTAAGCCACTCCTGGCTTTCCAAACAAAATTGTTTGAGTATAGAAAGAAAGAATAACTCTCACAGAGAGGATATTACAATAAGTACGAATACACAGAATCGCTTAGCAAAGCTAAGTAGAAAGCTCGTTTTGCTTAAGTGTTGATCGTCCAGTCGTTTTGACAGAGATTCAGCTCTTTATAAATTTTTCGTCAGTCTGATAAATGAGCTCATTCCTCTATTTATAGGCAGCTTGTTGTAAAGTATCCGTTGTGGGATCTGTTCCTTTGCCAAGAGCGGTTTTCTCCAAAGCATGTGACCGTTGTCACGTTTTGACTTAGGGTGGAGAGATAGAGGAGACAGCCGTACATGTAGCGCCTCTCCTACTTGTACTTTTTCTGCAGAGAGAAGCTTCTCTTTTCCTGTTCAATACTATTCGAAAAATCAAATAGAATGACATATCAGAATGAGAGAGAATAATCGTTACATTACAGAGAATCACCATCGAAAACGTATTGTCATATGATATTACTTTTTAAGATAGAAACTACAGTGTGGATTATATAGTCATTGGACGCTTGCTCTCACAGGAGCATTGGACGCTGACTGTAGTATTCTTACAAAACACATTTGGATGCTTTTCTTATTAAAACATAAAGTCGAGGTTTGAGAGATACAATACCATTGCGGCATTGGACGACGTAAATCCTATAACATTCAAACAAGATCATTAGTTCAAAATTTATCCTTTAATTGTTATCATCAAAACTGAAATTCGAGGGGTTGGACATCGTCCAAAGGTCTTAGAACCTAACACGTGGCACCCTCTCAATTGCATCCGAACGGGTGGGTCGCGATCCAGGCCTTCTGTGCCCTTTGTATTTTTAATTTTGTAGACCCTTCGGTGAGTGTATTTTTATATTATTTTTGTACTCGGCCTAAGAGTGGTTTGTGGGTATCCCTAATAAGGAAACCGAAAAGGCCCTTATTCCAATCTTTTACCACCTCTTAAAAAAATTTCAAAACCGGCTTCTTTAAAGTGGTAGTGAAGCCGAATATAGGGGCTAACCATTTCTATGATAGGGATGGGAAGCCCTTATTTCCTTTTTATTGGGAGAGAAACCCTCGGCGTTATGATAAATTTCCAAAATCTATGATGACCGAAAGGGAATGCGAGGACCTCCTCTTTCTTGAGTCCTTCCCCCGAAAGTTTCCGGCTAGGCAGCTCGTGGCCTTGTTTAATTCTTCAACTGTTATAGCCGATATGTGTGGTAAGGCCTCGGTTCTTTCTATTCTGTTATTTGGTACTTGGTTCTTATGGCTGACTAAGTATTTTGTGGGGTGTAGGTATTATGGCCGATGCGGGTGGTGATGTTCTTTCCTTCCAAAATGCTAGGAAGAACAGGGCTTAGGCTGTGGGGAACACCTTGGGTGTTGCTTCTGTTCCTCCTGTTGTGAAGCAACCAACGCCGAGGCCTTGTCCGGTGGATACCTTACCCCCTCCGACAGGAGAGAAGAAAAGTAAGGATAAAGATCACAAGAAAAGGCACCAAAGCCGTGAGGCCTCGGAGGAGGAGAAATCAAAGAAGCTAAAACAGCAGACATTGGACTTTTCAGCTTCGGGGTCGCTAGCTTCTATCCTTGCATTGATTGCCGAGGGCTTTTTCTCAAGGGATTTTCGGCCAAAAAAAATGGTTAGCTCTAGCGACATTTTCGAGGCTGGAAAGGATATCCTGAATAAGGCTGACGCTGCCTCCAACTGGTCAGCTTACTGTGAATTTCAAGCAAGGGCTTCGGCCATTACTTATCATATGTTCACGACTCCGTTGAAGGAGACCGAGAAGATGAAGAAGAGTTTGAAGGAATCCCAAGCTTCTAACCAATAAGCTCTGGAGGCTAACATAGCTCTAGCAGACGACAACGCTCGTTTGAAGGATGAGGTGAAGCACCTTTCGGTTAACCTTAACGACTTGAACACCAAGATCCTAATGGCCGAAAAGGATGCTAAACTTCAAGCTGAAGAGATTGAGGGTTTGAAGGTGCTACTAGCTCAGGCTAAGGAGGAGAGGGACGCCGAACGCTCTGCCAAGGAGCAAATTATTGGTTTGGCATAGGATAAAATAATTGTCAAACATGAAGCCGGGTTCCTTCATGTTGTTCGACAAATGTTGTTTTTCTATGACGTCCGAAACCCTACCATTTTTGACATGGACAAGGACGTCTTCCAAGGCTGCCTGCTTCCTATTGATGATATCCCTGAGGATGCAGTTCTTGAGAATCCTCTGCACCAGTCAGCTCCGGATGATGATGGTAATGCTGGGGCAAATGAGGAGAACAGGGAAGATGTTGCCGATGCCGTGGTCTAAGAGGATCCGACTGAATGAAACATTTGTTACTTGGGCCGTTAGAGCTTGTTTTTTGTTTGTTTTTCAAGAGAATTTTTTGCAACCTTCTTTTTTGTGATTAATGAAATAGTATTTACCTCTCGGCCTTCATTTCATGTATTTATAATTAGAATGTTTTTGCAAACTTATTTGCCATCGATAACTTTGTAAGAATGGATTCCTTCCATTATTAACTATGGAGATCAACGCTTGAGTTTTTTGTAAAGTTAATCCGAATGGTGCATCCTTAGCCGAGTACGAGTGCTCGGGAGGGAAATCATTTACAAGAAAATCCGAATGGTGCATCCTTAGCCGAGTAGGAGTACTCGGGAGGGAAACCATTTGTGAGAAAATTCGAATGGTGCATCCTTAGCCGAGTAGGAATACTCGGGAGGGAAACCATTTGTGAGAAAATCCGAATGGTGCATGAAAAAATAGACATATAGTAGGTAGGGAAGATAAGCTTCATTGATTTAATTGAAAAGGCGAGCCTCGTTAAAACCTCCTCGGTAAAAACCCTTTCACATTTTATAGGGATAAAAAACCGAGTAAGGAAAAAGAGTACAACACCCGGTTACATAATCAACTAAAATAATATTTAAGGTGTGTCGAGTTCCAAGTTCTCGGTACCATCTTTCCTGAAAGCTCTTCCAACTTGTAAGCATCGTTGTTGAAGGTTTGCCAGATTATGAATGGGCCATCCCTATTGGCGGCCAGCTTCCCTTCTTGGGTATCTCTTCGTGGCTCACCTTGCATTCTTAGGACCAAGTCTCCTTCTCTAAAATCCCTCGGCTTCAGCTTCGAGTTGAACCTTCTGGTCATTCTCTGCCTGCATGCTTCGACATTGAGGCATGCTTGGTTGCGTACCTCCTCTACCAGGTCGAGTTCCTGTCTTAAAGAGTCTTCATTCTCGGCTGCCTTAAAGTGTTGCTTTCGGAGCGAGGGTTCCCCTACTTCTGCTGGTATCATGGCTTCAGTTCCATATACCATTCTGAATGGTGTTTCTTTGATCGTTGTTTGTGGGGTGCACCGGTAAGCCCATAAAATTTTGGGTATCTCTTTTGCCCACGCGCCTTTAGTCGCACCTAGTCTCTTCTTTAATTCTCCCAGGATGACCTTGTTGGCGGATTCAGCCTGTCCATTCGTTTGTGGGTGCTCGATCGAGGTCACCTTGTGTTTTATTCCCAGGCCTTCCAAGAAAGTATTCAATTTCTTATCCGTAAACTACAGGCCATTATCGGTGATGATCACGCAAGGAATGCCAAAACGTGTGATTATGTTCTTCCATAAGAACTTTTGTACATTTTGGGCCGTGATGGTTGCTAGCGGTTCGGCTTCTATCCACTTCGTGAAGTAATCGGTGGCTACTATCAGGAACTTGCACTGCCCCTTAGCTATAGGAAAAGGTCCCAAGATATCGGTTCCCCAGATAGCGAAGGGCCAGGGTGACGAAATAGCGTGTAGTTCGTTGGCCGACTGGTGAATGAGGTTACCATGCTTTTGGCACTGTCTGCACTTTTTTACATATTCGGCACAATCAGTTTTAAGGGTCGGCCAATAATACCCTGCTCTGAGTACTCGTGTGACCATTGTTCGGCCACCCGAATGCATTTTGCATATTCCCTCGTGCAGTTCTCTTAAGACATATTCAGCCTGGTCCTTGTCAAGGCATTTGAGTAATGGTGCGGAAAACCCTCTTCTATACAATTCTCCGACAACCAGGACGTATCTTGCTGCTGCGTTCGTAACTTCTTGGCCTCGCCTTTGTCTTCCGGAAGGGTGCCTTTAGATAGATATTGTTAGATGTCGGCTATCCAATTGTCTTTAAATGCTGAGATTTGCAAGCACTCTTTGGTAGTCACACTTGGTTCTGGTAACGTCTCTTGAATTAATGTCCTTAGTTGTTCGGGCTTCCGAGTACTGGCCAATTTGGCAAGTTGATCAGCTCGGTCGTTGTGTTCTCGGGCCAAATGCCTTACTTAGACCTCATCGAACTCTTGCTTTAGTTGCATGAAGGTATGGTAATACTTAAGCAACTGCGGGTCTTTGACCTGGAATGCACCATTAATCTGTTCGGCTACTATTTGGGAATCGCTCCAACATTCTACTTTCCGAGCTCCTATTTCCCTTGCTAGTCTGAGTCCGGCCATTAAGGCCTCGTACTCGGCTTGATTATTGGATGCTTTAAATCCGAATCTCACAGACTGCTCGAGTCGTATCTTGTTTGGCCCTTCTATCATGATGCCTGCTCCGCTTCCTTTTTGATTGGACGATCTGTCAATGTGCACTACCCACCACTCGTCCTCAAAGCTCTCGGTCGGGTGTAATTCATTGACGAAATATGCCAAAAATTGTGCTTTGATGGGGCCTCTCGGCTCATACTTGATGTTGAATTTCGACAGTTCTATGGACCACGCCATCATCCTTCCAGCTAGCTTGGGCTTTTTTAGCACTTTCGCAATGGGACAATCGGTTCTGACAATCACCTGGTGCCCTTGGAAATACTGCCTTAGGCGTCTTGCTGCATTGACTAGTGCTAGAGCCGCTTTCTCTATTGTTTGATACCTAGTCTCGGACTCTTGTAGCACCCGGCTGATAATATATATGGGAGCCTGACCTTCTTCATGTTCTTGCGCCAGCACTGCGCTAATGGCTTCTTGAGATACTGAGATGTAAAGTATCATATTTTTCTGTGGGTTCAATTTCTTGAGTATGGGTGGGGCCGAAAGGGTATTCTTTAGTTCTTGAAAGGCCTCTTCACATTGCAGGTTCCATGAAAAGTTCTTGTTCACCTTCAACAGTTGCATGATGGATCTCGCCTTTTCGGCTATCCTAGGTAGAAATCGCGATAGGGGGGCGATTCTTCCAGCAAGCCTTTGGACTTCCTTTGGCATTTTCGGGCTTCTCATTGAAATCATAGCTTGACACTTGTCAGGGTTTGCTTCTATGCCCCGGCATGTTAGCATAAAACCCAAAAATTTCCCTCCTTGTACACCGAAAACACATTTTTTGGGATTCTGACGCATGTTGTGCTTTCTGATTTCGGCAAAGATTTCTTCCAGGTCGCTTGTGTGCATCTCGAGCTTCGCAGATTTGACCACCATATCGTCGACGTATACCTCCAGGTTTCATCCGAGTTGTCTTTGGAAAATCTTATCCATCAGCCTTTGGTACGTGGCTCCGGCGTTTTTCAATCCAAAGGACATAACTTTGTAGCAGTAGTTGGCTGATTCAGTTATGAAGGCCGTTTTGTCTTCATCTTGTGGGTGCATTCGAATATGATTGTATCCTGAGTATGCATCCAAGAAACTGAGGCAGGAGTGTCCGGCTGCCCCATCGACTAATCGATCAACATTTGGTAGTGGGTATGCATCCTTTGGACAGACTTTGTTCATATCCGTATAATCTGTGCACATTCTCCATTTGCCATTCGCTTTTTTTACCATAACCACATTGGCTAACCAAGTGGTGTATCTGACTTCTCGGATGAAGTGGACCGTTATCAACTTAGCTACCTCTTCTTCTACGGCTTGTCGTCTATCTTCGCCCATTTTTCTTTTCTTCTGAGCGACAGGCCTTGCTTCTTGGCATATTGCTAGCTTGTGGCAGTGAAATGTCGGGTCCATACCCGGGATGTCTGTGGCTCTCCAGGCAAATAGGTCGGCATTTTTCCTCACAACATTTTGGATCTGAAGCTTGTCTTTTCTTGGCAAGTTGCTGCAGTGGTATGTGATTTGGGTCACCATTTTTCCAATCTGAAACGTACCGATCTCCTCATTTGGTTCAACCCGCTTGCCTTCTTCAGCTCGGGGATCCAAGTCAAGGATTGGAGCTGAAGGTTCGGCTGCCAATATCAAGTGTACCGCCCTATACTGTTCGTCTTTCAGTTGGGTGACTTTGAGACTGGCCAGATAGCATTCCCTAGCTGCCTTTTGGTTAGCATGAATTGTGATGACTGTGCCTCGGCACGAAGGGAATTTCATGGCAAGGTGTGGGGTGGAGATGATAGCTCCTAGAGCGTTCAGAGATGGACGTCCGAGCAATATATTGTACGAGGTGTTAGCGTGCACTACTATATACATGACTCTTATAGTTTTGTATTCCTTCTCCCCGAAGCCGAAAGTTGTGTCCAGCTCTATACACCCCCTGGTGTTAACCTTTTCTCCTGCGAATCCGACTAGAGGTTCCTCATAGGTCATAAGTTTTCCTTCTGGTATATCCAGCTGTTTGAAGGTACTCCAATACAAAATGTCGGCTGAACTCCCTTGATCTACTAGGATTTTTCAGACTGTGCAGTCTACTATGTCTATACTGATAACCATTGGATCATCTTGTACGGGATCAGACCCTTGGAAGTCCGCATCCATTAATGTGATGGGCGACATTTTTAGCTTGTTTACGGCTGATGTCATGTTGACTAACCGGACTAATCGGAGATGCTTTTTCCTGGCCGATGACGTGTTTCCTCCTCCTGCGAATCCTCCCGCAATTGTATTTATGACCTTTCGGGGTTTGGAGGATTTTGTGTCATGCCGCTCCCGGGACCTGCTTCTTGGTCTTTCGGTCCTTTGGTCATGTTCTTGGTTGTAAAAGAAGTCCCTCCTGTAAGTTCTGTCATCGTCTTTGTATTTCGAGAACTGTGACCTTTCAGTTTTAGGATCTTGGAGGAAATTTTTGAGATGCCCCATCTTAATGAGGTCCTCAATCTTATCCTTGAGTGCTGCACACTCTTCGGTCGAATGACCTCTATTACGGTGGTATCGGCACTGCTTGCTGTAGTCGGCTTTTGGAGGGGTGTTGACTCTCTTTGGCACCGCCAATATTTCTGTTGCCAGGTCCTGTTCGAGTATCCAGGAGCGGCTAGTGTTGAGGGGGGGTGTAGGCCGTGTACCGGGAGCCACGGTACTCCCGTTCTTTGTGAAACTTATCCTTACCCTTCCTCAGATTGTCTTTTTCATGCTCCTTCCTCCCTGTGCTGGCTTCCGCTCGGACTTGGTTCCAGTATTCTGACAACTCTTCCATCTGCATGTACTTTGCTGCTCTTCGGCGGAGGTCGTCCATGACCAGCGCCGGTTTTTTACAGAGACTATTAACGAAAGCCCCCGGCTTAAGGGCCGTCACGAGATGATGCATGGCTACTGCTGGATCAAGGTTTCGGATGTTTAGGGCAACTTGGCCGAACCTTTCCATGAACATTCTAAGGGATTCCTTCTTCTCTTGCCGAATGTTCACCAGTGCGACTGAAGTCAAGTGATGAGGTCTGCTCGTTGTGAATTGGTTGCCAAATCTAGTCGCAAGCGTCTCAAAACTGTCGATGGAACTGGGTGGGAGCCGTGTGAACCAATTTAGAGCTTGTCCCTTCAGGGACGTGGGGAACACTCTATATAGGATGGCGTCTTCGGCAGTGTAAAGGCTAACTTGGGTGACATATACGTCTATATGTTCATCCGGGTCAGTGCTACCATCGTACCGGTCTAGGCTGAGGCTCTTCCAGTTTGGGGGAAGAGGAGTTTCCATGATTCCGGAAATGAAGGGATGCCTGCAGAGGTGTGACTGAGTGTTTGCGGTAAAGATCGAAGGCCGATTGGTTACTCCATGGATACTAAGGTTAACCACATACTCAACCTCCTGTTGCTTGTCTGGTGTCTAATCCTCGGGTCTCCACGATCGGTTCAAATTTCTCAGCTCAGCATTTTCTTGTCGAAGGGCCGATATCTCTTGTGCGTGTTGCCTTCTCATCATCGATATATCGGCTCTTAGTTGTCTTAACTCTGACAACAAATTCGTTTGATCTTCCACTTGCTCCATGTTTTCATCGACGAGGTGTTGTCCTTGTACGTGTTGTTGTCTGGCTGTTATCGATGGTTTAGGTATGTCCATGTGTGCGTGACTTCGGGTAGTAACCATTCCTTGAGGGGCTATGGGGTAAGTTTTACCGGGCCCCATGGTGGGCGTCTAAATGTTCCTGCCTGAGGGTAGCGAGGTAATCTTCTGCTGATGTCTTTTGTTCAAGGTCTTCTGTAACTGTCTGAATCCTTATATACGAATGATGGGGGTACCTACAAAAGACACTCCAATGCTCAAGTCAGGTTTCGGCTCAGAGCATTTAATGTGAGTAATAAATGAGGGTCAAAAGTCCTTTACCTTGAGGGATGTACCCCCTTTTATACTTATCTTGTTGGGCCTGGACCCTTATGGGCCATGACCATTCTTTAATGACTGATCCATATTGATTAAGATGGCTTAATTATCTCCTAATCTCTGGTTTATCTTGATAATAGTCACTTAAAGGAATATGTATCGTCCGAGTGTTGTGCTTAGTATTCGGCTGGGGTGGCGCCAAATACCCCCCAGAATGGTATTCGACGATATAAGTAGTTGTTCGTTAGAGATAAGTGATCGGCCAGATTTAGGCCGAACACCTGTATTTGGCTTCTCTGTGGTGGAAGGTATTCAGCTACTCATACAGCCGAATACCCCACCGATATACGTTGATTAAACTCAAATCCTTAATGTCAAATCACAGCCAATGTGTATATCATTCAGATCTAAGAAACCAATACAAAAATCAACAATAAAATTACACAAAATAACTCAAGACACATTTGAATCAAAAACTGAAAATAATGCAAAAGAAGCTTAAGATCTCGGTCGTGGTCGCATTGGAAAATCTTGCAGAAGAGGTCCAATGGCGTTCAAAAAATATAACCAGTTGTGGTCAATGGCGGCACAGGAAGCACCTGGAGATCTACAATGCATCGTCGCGCTAAGGAAGCTGTCGTCAACGGTGAGCCGGTGACCACCTCGTCATTGTCCCGCAACCGCGGCCTCATCAATGTTGGCAAATGAGGTAAGGAAGAGAAGTAGAAGGGAAGGCGAAGGAGTGGAGAAAGAAGAGAACAGAGGAAGGAAGAGAGAACGGTGAAAAGTAAGAGAGAAGAGGGAAAAAAAAGAATGAGGGGCAAAATTGGCAAAGTGAGAAAAAAAATTGTTTCGCACGATGCGAAACACGTTTAGCAGTCGCACGCTAGAAGTCGTCTAGTTTGGGGCCATAAGAATTTCAAAGCCCATTGCCTACAAGGCATCGGCTAACGTGGGAGACCTTGATAAGTCTGTCACGCTGGGAAAGTTTTCTGAGCCGTGAAATCTTCTCCAAAATATCCTTCATTTCAATTAAGGGCAGTTTAGGAAAAAAACTTATTTTTTAATTGGGACAAAGGGTCTAACATCTCAGGCGAATCATAGTGGAAAGAGAGGGATCTAGAGGCTTACAGGTATGAAACTGTACAGTTGAGGATGACTTAAAGGAATTAATTAGTACTACTTGTACAACAAAATGCATCTATTTTTCGGTAACTCATCACTTAAGAACTCCACATTTAAGCATGCTTAGCTTGGAGCAATTATGGGATGAGTGACCTCTTGGGAAGTTTTCCAAGAGATGTGTGAGTGAAGACAAAACACACTAAGAAATCTTGTGTTGGTTTATGGGGACGGTCAACAATCCTAGAAGCAGTCGGGTTGGTTATCGATGTCTCAAAAAGGGCTACCTACGGAGGGATCTGATCGGTGGAGGGTTTTGACCAACAAGGATGTTTAGTGAAGTCTTGTAGAGTGTTAGTGATCGAGATGTTGACTTTCAGGGGTGTTACAAAGAGCAGTTGATTTATTATATCGAATATTAGTCGAGCCCTTTTTTGGCACTAATTAGAAGATGTTCAACAACGTGTGATGGTTTCACAGTAATTGTTAGTGTACTTGTTGGAAATTCATTTATCGATGTGTTGTGGCCTATTTGGGCCGGTAGTATTTGTGAATAGGTGCGATGAAGGATCGTTGATTTGTTTTGTGTAATGTTACTCGTTCTTTTATCCAGCCCAAAGGAGCAATTGTTCTACATTTGTTGAGTTGTGAATCGTAACAAACGTTTGAATGAATTATATATTGTTGTTCATTTTGTGTGTGTAAGGTTGGCCTTTTTAAGTAACTAAGCTTTTATTACTGGGCTTGGGTTGGTCTTTTGTTTCGAAGAAACCTGACATAGGCTTGGCTTGATGTGAACTAGCCTATAGGCTTGAGTCAAATGGGTTAGGCGAATTACTTTCGCTTCTTTTTAAAGAATTATGTAAACTATTGAGTAACTTAACTTACATATTAGTGAAGTAAACTATTGAGTTGCATTGATTGCACCATTAATAGATAGCACAATGATTTCTTAAAATTGGCATATATAGGTCTTCTTTTAATGTGAGCTTACTCCCTATTTAAGCGTGCTTGGCTTGGAGCAATTACGGGATGAGTTACCTCTTGGGAAGTTTTCCAGGAGATGTGTGAGTGAGGATAAAGCACACTGAGAAATCTCATGTTGGTTTGTGGGGACAGTCAACAATCCTAAAAGCAGTTGGGTAGGTTATCGATGTCTCGAAAAGGGCTACCTACAGAGGGATCTGATCGGTGGAGGGTTTTGACCAACAAGGATGTTAAGTGAAGTGTTATTGTGTGAAGTGTCGTAGAGTGTTAGCCATTGATGTAACACCCTGAAAAATTACAACTCAGTTATATAAGTATATGGGGGTTGCTAATATCCATCATAATTGGTGTGCATTAGCAAGTTCCACCAAAATTTTAAGACAAAAATACCCAATTGTCTCTTCTTTTAATTAATTTTTTTATGTCTATTATAGTAATTAAATATTTAATGTTTTTAATAAATAAAAAAATATTTCTCTCTCCTCCCCATCTCTCTCACGTAAATTACACCCAAGTTCTTGAACAGTTTCAAAATTATCATCATCCCAAGCATGTGCAGACACTTTATGGCAGCATCCTGGTCATTGCCACATTCCTAGAAGAAATTAAACCAGTTAAC
This sequence comes from Pueraria montana var. lobata, assembly GCA_026413185.1. NCBI lineage: Eukaryota > Viridiplantae > Streptophyta > Magnoliopsida > Fabales > Fabaceae > Pueraria > Pueraria montana. Next base: position 40,481,715 of record CM048649.1, on the reverse strand, counting down.
CATTCGTAAACCAGGGAAAAAAATGTATTATGCCTGTAAATTAATTTTTTGTGGGCGAGAGAATTATGAGGAAGAAGAACTTTTCGTAATGTTGGGTGAATAAAGCAACTGATAGAATGTTGTTACGTGAGAGAGATATAGGGGAGGAGAGAGAAATACTTTTTTTATTTTTTAAAAACATTAAATATTTAATTACTATAATAGACATAAAAAAATTAATTAAAAGAAGAGACAATTGGGTATTTTTGTCTTAAAATTTTGGTGGAGCTTGCTAATGCACACCAACTAGGGTGGATATTAGCAATCCCCTAAGTGTGTGTGTGTGTGTGTGTGTGTGTGTGTATATATATATATATATATATATATATATATAAAATTATAAATATGTATATATATATATAATTATAAATATGTATATATATTTATATAATTCTCTGTAAGTAACTTACTGGAATTAATTCTCTGCTATTAATTCCCTGTAGTTACTTTCCTATATTATAGCTTGTAAAATTCTGTTTAATCAAATTTTCTGTGTTGTGTTATTTATTTAATTTATGTGTAGTGTAATATGTATTTAAATTCAAGTACTAAAAATTATCAGTGAACGATGGTCCAATATGCTTGCTAGTAATTAATTGAGCTGTGATTAATTACTAGTAGTAAATATTTAATATATCTGTAGCTATGTTGTTTTAATTCAATTAATTATTTTATAAAATGTTTTAATTAATTTATTTAAGAAAATACGTGAAAGGTGAAAGAAACATAACTGGAATTTAGTGAAAATTTTAAAACTTTTTAATTCAATTTTAATTGCAAAAGTTATAATTTCCTCTAGCAGTTATAGCGTGTTATTTAATTCAACAAAAAGGTCAAGCATAGTTTCAATAGTAAAAGAACGAATTAATTTTTGAATATGCGAAAATAAAACAATGGAAGATGCGTATGACTGGAAATGTAAACATGTATATACATATATGTAACCAAAGGACATAACGTACTCCCGAAGCATAAGTACAGAAAGAGACTACATGGTCCACATGATAACTGAATATGTACAACAAAATATCTGAGATGCCTAGATCTACCCAACCAAATACATGATAAAGCAAAATAAGATCCTAGCTCTCAGAGCAGTCGTCGTCTACACCTACCCTGTGAAAGACTCAACCCAAAAGCCTAGGTGGGTCACTACTCAGTGTGGTCCTAACAGTGGGAGTCGCGAAAGGAAACCTCAAATGAATTCCCAAGAGACTCTCTTTCTGAGTCCTCTTCAGGATCCTCCTTTGGATCCTCATCTGTGTCAGACTCCACCAACCAGCCTGCTCCATCGGTTGGAGCCTCCATGACCAACTCTGTTGCTGCTGCTGCTACTACTGGCATCATCTGATTCCCCTTAGTAGGGATTTCTTCCATGTCCACATGTGGTTCCGCATCTGCCGGGGCCATCTCCCAACCCTTAGGGTCATTGTGCTCCCCCAACTATAACTCCAATTGTGGGGAATAAGGCGCAACAAGGGTGCGCTCTAAGTCAGTCGGATGTGGCCCTGGCCCTCTAGATGACGTAGCGGTTGAAGAGATGTAGATGACCTCCACAGGTTCGGCTTGCTGGTAATAAGGCGGCGTAGGTTGTGTCCACCATGCTAAATACTCGTATATAATAAGATAAACTTCTGGCTCGTACTCTGCATGTGAACCAAACGAATATAGCCCATAAAATGATCTACGTGCCTAACCAAATCGGGCTCCCACCTCCCGTAGATGCACTCAACTTCCTAGAAGTGTTGAGGATCCGGGCTTGCCATCTGATCCTTAAAAAAAAACAAACAAGAGGGTAACTCTATGCTTCGTCAAGAAATACACACACAACGACTTTAGAAGTCACAAACATCTACGATCAACCACTTCGGTGTGGTTATCTACCGATCACACACAACACCTAATCGTTTTCATTACTAGAACAATTGACTCCTTTTTCATTGGCCAGCTGCCACTAGAACTCCCAAAACTCAGTGGTCTTACGCAAAGTTAAGCTAGATGACATATTGGGAGTACACTCATTCTCCACGGTACAATGGTAGGGCTCTCACCAATTGATGATGACTTGTAATTTCTGTCGAGATTGCCAAGTCGGCTATGTGACTAGCTTCACAACTCAGCACCACATATCCCCCAAGGATTGCCGCCTTACGATCATCTCTCAGGTACCAAATGTGGTCATCTAATGCTCTGAGGACTGACTCCTCAACACTCTCCTCATAGAGTTTATTTTCTTTCTTCGTCGCCTGTGGGTTTCCTGCTGCACATGGTACAGGTGCAGACGAATTGACGCCGAGCTAAATGTACCACCTCTACGCTCACATATGCATACATAAATAAGGACTTTGCCTTCATCGCTACATCATAACGATCTCATTACCCTAGGTGATGCGTCATTCGCAATCCGACCTTGGTTCACAGATAAGTCACAGGCGAAATATCCCACGCGACCTTCTTACATTCTTGAAGTTCCAGAGATCCACCGTACTCTTGTATCTTCATAGTACGACTCTCAACTCACATAAGTCACTGCGTGTCATATATTTTATTCGTTTTATATATTCCTTACCTTCTCAAGTGTCTTATGATTTTTATATAAAATAAATTATTTATACTTACCATTATTCCTCCACGCAAAGGTCCTAAATCCTTTTCTATCTCCAATGCATAAAAGAATGAGTTCATTTATTAATTTGTATTTAATAAAATAAATGAAAATAAAATAAAATAAAAGTCTCTTAGATCATTTAAATGTGCTCACTATAGAAGTTATATTTATCTTTGAATAGCAATCCTGCTATTGGAACTAGAAATCAATTCTGGTTACTACAAGTACTCGCATTGAGTCTTGTAAACACATCACGCCAACAAACAATTTCACCACAAGATTCAAACTACAGTCAACAGACCGTATCACCAAAACAAAGAAAATCACACTTTCAAATATCAAATGCTCCAGGTTTTCCTCCCTCAGACTTGAATGAATCAATCATAATAATGGTTGTATTCTATCCATTATATCACAAAATCAAAATATTAATTGAAAGTGAAGTGGCAACAATACAAGTGTTAACAATCACATTTGACTATTTAGTCAAATTTTCATTGGTAGTACTGAATGTGAGCTCTCACTGAAACAAGCACATGACCTCGAAATTTAAAATTTTTTGTATCAAGTCGAAGCTCTTAAAATCTAGTTTACAGAAAGGTATCCCACTTATAAAATCAACATCTAGAAAATTTTATAAAAATTTTCTAAGTCAGCAGCCCTGGATTTTGAGTGCTCATTGAACATAGCTCAAAGAAATGTAAATTTCTCCCACTTTCCAAAGCTAAATTAAATGAAACTTTTTACAGTTTAAAGCTAACATCTTGATATTTCCAAAAATGTATTTATTGCTTCCAAATTAATTTTCTATTGTTCCCAGTAAAAATATTCCTAACAGCCTACAATTTTGACTCAAAACAGGGTCCTAAACCCTTGTTCTGTTTCTTTTTGAAAAATTAATTTAGAAATTGTACTTGGTAATTTTTTTAATATACATGGTTAAAAAGGTTATTGTTTCTAATTTTTAAAGGTTTAATTACATTTCAAAAACATAAAGTACACAGGGAGAATTTTAACAAAAACCGAGCCCTGTTCCAGCCAAAACAGGACAGTCCACTGTCGAGCCATTGATGAACCTCAAGATGAAATTATTTTTCAAAGGTGTCAACACAAAAGATGTTGAATTTTGTGTCTATTTTCATTCAAAACAAATTTCACGAAAAACCAACCGTTAGATCTTTCAAAAAAGGCAAAACAGTGAGGGTTATTCCATGCTAAACGAAAATACAGTCACTATCAACGAATTTTTAGTTAACATTTCTTAAAGAAAACTTGATCAAAACCATTTTGAGAAAATGGTACATGACCTCACTTGTTTCCAGGGCCATTTTCATTCCAATTACAAGGTGAAAATGAATTTACTCCACACATGCAAAGGCTCACAACTACTGCCAAAGAGAATTCAACACCACCCATCTAATTTCAATCCAACAAACAATTCAAACACATCACAATTCTTAGCAATGGAGGCATGCATGGATGTTATTGTTAAGGCCCCCATCCCTTAACCATATTCTCAACAGAAAAAGAAAGCAAAGAGTCCACAAGAAAGTTCCCTTTCCTTGGTTCTTGGTTCAAGTCGAGAGAAAGGAAGGAGAGATGGATGAAGAAGAAAATCACTTGGTTGATGATGATGAAGAGATGCCTTAGCTTACATGCAAACTGAAATGTTGGCACAACAATGGCTCTTGCCCATTGATGGCTCTCGGCCAAGGAAGAGAAAGAGGAGAGAGGTTCAAGAATTTTGATTTCCAACTTGTTGCTTAAGTTTAGTGATGAGTGATAAGTGAGGAGAAAATTGAGTGAGTTAATGTGTTGGTGTAGGTTTGGGCCGTGGGGGGATTTGGGTAGGTTTAGGTGTCATTTGCATGTGTTGCATGTAGAATTAGGTGTAGGTTAATTAGGATTAGAGAACTTTTGGGACCTAGTTTAATTTACACAGTGTAATTTTGTACGGTGTATTGAAAAGATATATGTTTTAAAACTCAATTTCAAATCACTAATTAATTTCATAAAACCTTGGTACTAAAACTTTTCTAGTTGCTCTAATAAAAATTTTCCTGTAAAGAATTAGTTAGTTCACAGATAGATTTTATAAGAGTAACTTGGTGTGCAAGTAACTATAATCTAATTTAATTAAAATAATAAAAAACTGATTTTGAAACCAATTAATTACTTAGTACATAGCTATAGATATATTAAATATTTTACTACTAGTAATTAATCTCAGCTCAATTAATTACTAGCAGGCATAACAGATAAGCATACACAGACAATATACGTACTTGATCATTAAGTACATATTATGCTGCACAAATAAATAAATAAACAACACAGACAATTCAATCACACAAAATTCTACAGCAACTTACGGACAAATAACAGGAAAGTAACTACTAAGAATTAATTACAGAGAATTAATTCCAGATAGTTACTTACAGAAAGCTATATAAATACACACACACACACACACACACACACACACACACACATACTTATATATCTGAGTTGTAATTTTTTTTTTAGGGTGTTACAACTCTTGCCCCTTAGCCTCGACTGGGGGGCTTGTTCCAGTAGACATAAATTCCCACACCACTTAGGAGTTGAGATTAGGGGTAACTTATAAGGACAAAATCGTGATGGTCCACCAAGTACCTAAGCGGACAATACCTTGGATCGTGACCCTAACGATGCTTGCGGACTTGAGGTCGAAACAGTAAGCAACAAAAATCCCTTGTTTTTTGGTCTCAAATATAAGCAAAACTTAGTTAACTTTACCTTATTTAATTTCAAAATACCTTTCATTCAATAGGGCCAAAGACCTTTTTTATGCTTGATATCAAGTTCCAATGAAGGGTAGTTTAGGAAAAATAAGTTATTTTTTAATTAGGATTAACACAATTTAATGAAGTTAACTAACTTCGTTAATAAGTGTAAGTCAATTTCTTCTTCTTCTTATAATCGAGACCGGAAGGAGTATAATATGACTTTTTTTTCTTGTTTAAATCATGGATAATTGTGTTGCATTTAGTGTACATTAATTTATTAATTTAAAATTTTATAGGACATTTATGTTATAATTGAAAAAAAAGGGTATTTTTTTAATTGCATGAAATCTCAATCCTTAATAGTAGATTTAATATATAAAGTAAAAAAATTAAGCATTTGTAAATTTGAAATTCTCCTTTTCTTTTGAATTCGAGAGGATTCATGTCTGGTCTCATAAATTATGTAGTTCCTTATATATATAAACGTGCAAGTGTATCTGTACTCTCATTGCTCTACTCTTCCCACTCTCCCTCACATTCACTTTCATTTGAATTCTCTCATCTAATGAAGTGGTGCACTTCACTATCTTAACATGCATCTGATATATCTTTTTGTTTTTTTAATATCAACCGAACCGTTTATAACTAAATAGTAGAAACCAATTTTAAATATATATATATATATATATATATATATATATATATATATATATGTATATATATTATCTTCAAAATTTAAATACACTCTTAATATGTATCTCATATATCCTCTTATACTTTTAATATCAACTTAACTATTTTATAAGCTATAACTAAATATCAAAACTAATTTCAAATATAAATTTTATCTTCAAAATTTAAATATGTTTCTAACGTATATATGATATATTCTCTTACACTTTTAATATCAACTTAATTATTAACTTAGTATTTTATCTTTTTCAATATATCATTTTTAATATCTTTAGTTCTACCTTAATTTTCAATATTTTTTTATATATTAATGACCTTCAAAAGTGATATTTACATATTAAATTTGACCTGTGTAAAAATACTAGTTGGAGATTAAAATAATAATTTTTAAAACAAACTTTTAACTAATATGTAATTTTATTAGTTTACATATAATATAATTTATTTTTATACTCTGAACTACTCAAAATAATATTTATGTATGTTAAATATTACAAAAATAATAAAGTTATACTCTTAATTAAAATGTACTGGTAAAAAAAGTTCTCCAAATTACATGAATTATATTAATCAAGTGGTTCGCATTATAGGCTGACATTTGTTAATAACATAAGTAACACTAATTATATTTGTGAGCAATCATGCTTAAAATAAGTATCCTTTTTAATAACGTGTAGGTGCTATTATTATTTTCCATTTGTCGAAATGATTTTGCGTCTAAAGATAATGTTGAAATCAATTGTATGGATTAACCAATTTATTTTGTCGACTGCTGCTCAATAAAAATAATTTATTTTTATACTCTAAACTACTCAAAATAATATTTATGTACGTTAAATATTATAAAAATAATAAATTTATATTCTTAATTAAAATGTACCGGTAAAAAAAGTTCTCCCAATTATATGAATTATATTAATTCAGTGGTTCGCATTATAGGCTAACATTGGCTAATAAAATAAGTAGCACTAATTATATTTGTGAACAATTGTGCTTAAAATAAGTATCCTTTTTAATAATGTGTAGGTGCTATAATTTTTTTCCATTTGTCGAAATGATTTTGTGTTTAAAAATAGTGTTGAAATCAATTGTATGGATTAGCCAATTTATTTTGTAGACTGCTACTCGATAAAAATAATTTATTTTTATACTGTGAACTACTCAAAACAATATTTATGTACGTTAAATATTATAAAATAATAAATTTATATTCTTAATTAAAATGTACTGGTAAAAAAAGTTCCCCAAATTAAATGAATTATTTTAATGAAGTGGTTCGCATTATAGGCTGGCATTGGTTAATAACATAAGTAGCACTAATTATATTTGATAATAATCGTGCTTAAAATAAGAATCCTTTTTAATAACGATTAGGTGCTATTACATTTTTCCATTTGTCGAAATGATTTTGCGTTTAAAAATAGTGTTGAAATCAATTGTATGGATTAACCAATTTATTTTGTTGACTAATGCTCGAAAAAAATAATTTGTTTTTATACTTTGAACTACTCAAAATAATATTTATGTATGTTAAATATTATAAAAATAATAATAAAGTTATATTCTTAATTAAAATGTATGGTTAAACAGTTTTCCAAATTACATGAATTATATTAATGAAGTTTTTTGCATTATAGGCTGGCATTGGTTAATAACATAAGTAGCACTAATTATATTTGTGAATAATTGTGCTTAAAATAAGTATCCTTTTCAATAACGATTAGGTGCTATTACATTTTTCCATTTGTCGAAATGATTTTGTGTTTAAAAATAGTGTTGAAATCAATTGTATGGATTAACCAATTTATTTTGTTGACTAATGCTCGATAAAAATAATTTGTTTTTATACTTTAAACTACTCAAAATAATATTTATGTATGTTAAATATTATAAAAATAATAATAAAGTTATATTCTTAATTAAAATGTACTGTTAAAAAGTTTTTCAAATTACATGAATTATATTAATGAAGATTTTCGCATTATAGGTTGGCATTGGTTAATAACATAAGTAGCACTAATTATATTTGTGAATAATTGTGCTTAAAATAAGTATCCTTTTTAATAACGATTAGGTGCTATTACATTTTTCCATTTGTCGAAATGATTTTGCATTTAAAAATAGTGTTGAAATCAATTGTATGGATTAACCAATTTATTTTGTTGACTAATGCCTGATAAAAATAATTTGTTTTTATACTTTGAACTACTCAAAATAATATTTATGTATGTTAAATATTATAAAAATAATAATAAAGTTATATTCTTAATTAAAATGTACTGTTAAAATGTTTTTCAAATTACATGACTTATATTAATGAAGTTTTTCGCATTATAGGCTGGCATTGGTTAATAACATAAGTAGCACTAATTATATTTGTGTATAATTGTGCTTAAAATAAGTATCCTTTTTAATAACGTGTAAGTGCTATTATTTTTTTTTTCCATTTTTCGAAAATATTTTGCGTTTAAAAATGGTAGTGAAATCAATTGTATGGATTAACCAATTTATTTTGTCGACTGCTGCTCGACAAAAATAATTTATTTTTATACTCTGAACTACTCAAAATAATATTTATGTACGTTTTTTCACAATAATATTTATGTACGTTAAATATTATAAAAATAATAAAGTTATATTCTTAATTATAATGTATTGGTAAAAAAAGTTCTCCAAATTACATGAATTATATTAATGAATTGGTTCGCATTATAGGTAGGCATTGTTTAATAACACAAGTAGCACTAATTATACTTTGAACTACTCAAAATAATATTTATGTACATTAATTATTATAAAAAAAATAAAGTTATGTTCCTAATTATAATGTACTGGTAAAACAAAGTTCTCCAAATTACATGAATTATATTAATGAATTGGTTCACATTATAGGCAGACATTGTTTAATAACACAAGTAGCACTAATTATACTCTGAACTACTCAAAATAATATTTATGTACATTAATTATTATAAAAAAAAATAAAGTTATGTTCTTAATTAAAATGTACTGGTAAAAAAAGTTTCCCAAATTACATGAGTTATATTAATAAAGTGGTTCACATTATAGGCTGGCATTGGTTAATAACATAAGTAGCACTAATTATATTTGTGAACAATCATGCTTAAAATAAGTATAATTTTTAATAATGTGTAGGTTCTATTATTATTTTCCATTTGTCGAAATGATTTTGCGTTTAAAAATAGTGTTGAAATCAATTGTATGGATTAACCAATTTATTTTGTCGACTGCTGCTAAATAAAAATAATTTATTTTTATACTCTGAACTACTCAAAATAATATTTGTGTACATTAAATATTATAAAAATAATAAAGTTATATTCTTAATTAAAATGTACCGGTAAAAAAATTCTCTGAATTATATGAATTATATTAATTAAGTGGTTCGCATTATAGACTGACATTGGCTAACAAAATAAGTAGCACTAATTATATTTGTGAATAATCGTGCTTAAAATAAGTATCCTTTTTTAATAACGTGTAGGTGCTATAATTTTGTTCCATTTGTCGAAATGATTTTACGTTTAAAAATAGTCTTGAAATCAATTTTATGAATTAGCCAATTTATTTTGCAGATTACTGCTCGATAAAAATAATTTATTTTTATACTGTGAACTACTCAAACAATATTTATGTGCATTAAATATGATAAAAATAATAAATTTATATTCTTAATTAAAATGTATTGGTAAAAAAAGTTCTCCAAATTACATGAATTATAGTAATAAAGTGGTTCGCATTATAGGGTGGCATTGGTTAATAACATAAGTAGCACTAATTATATTTGTTAATAATCGTGCTTAAATAAGTATCCTTTTAATATGTAGGTGCTATTTTTTTTTTCCATTTGTCGAAATGATTTTGCATTTAAAAACAGTGTTGAAATCAATTGTATGGATTAACCAATTTTTTTGTTGACTAATGCTCGGTAAAAATAATTTGTTTTTATACTTTGCACTACTAAAAAAAATATTTATGTATGTTAAATATTATAAAAATAATAATAAAGTTATATTCTTAATTAAAATGTACAGTTAGAAAGTTTTCTAAATTACATGAATTATATTAATGAAGTTTTTCGCATTATAGGCTGGCATTGGTTAATAACATAAGTAGCATGAATTATATTTGTGAATAATCGTGCTTAAATAAGTATCCTTTTTAATAACGAGTAGGTGCTATTATTTTTTTTCCTTTTGTTGAAATGATTTTGTTTTTAAAAATAGTGTTGAAATCAATTTTATGGATTAACCAGTTTATTTTGTTGACTAATGCTCAATAAAATAAATTTTTTTTATACTTTGAACTACTTAAAATAATATTTATGTATGTTAAATATTATAAAAATAATAAAAAAGTTATATTCTTAATTAAAATGTATTGTTAAAAAGTTTTCCAAATTACAAGATTTATATTAATTAAGTTTTTTGCATTATAGGCTGGTATTGGTTAATAACATAAGTAGCACTAATTATATCTGTGAATAATTGTGCTTAAAAGAAGTATCCTTTTTAATAACGTGTAGGTGCTATTATTTTTTTCCATTTGTCGAAAAGATTTTGCATTTAAAAATAGTGTTGAAATTAATTGTATGGATTAACCAATTTATTTTGTTGATTGCTGCTTGATAAAAATAATTATTTTTATACTCTGAACTACTCAAAATAATATTTATGTATGTTTTTTTTACAATAATATTTATGTACGTTAAACATTATAAAAATAATAAAGTTATATTCTTAATTATAATGTACTGGTAAAAAAAGTTCTCCAAATTACATGAATTATATTAATGAAGTGGTTCACATTATAGGTTGGCATTGGTTAATAACACAAGTAGCACTATTTATACTCTAAACTACTGAAAATGATATTTGTGTACATTAATTATTATAAAAATAATAAAGTTATGTTCTTAATTAAAATGTACTTGTTAAAAAAGTTCTCCAAATTACATGAATTATATTAATGAAGTGGTTCGCAGTATAGGCTGGCATTGGTTAATAACAGAAGTAGCACTAATTATATTTGTGAACAATCATGCTTAAAATAAGTATGATTTTTAATAACATGTAGGTGCTATTATTATTTTCCATTTGTTAAAATGAATTTGCGTTTAAAAATAGTGTTGAAATCAATTGTATGGATTAACCAATTTACTTTGTCAGCTGCTGCTCAATAAAAATAATTTATTTTTATACTCTGAACTACTCAATATAATATTTATGTACATTAAATATTATAAAAATAATAAAGTTATATTCTTAATTAAAATGTACCGGTAAAAAAATTCTCCAAATTATATGAATTATATTAATTAAGTGGTTCGCATTATAGACTGACATTGGCTAACAAAATAAGTAGCACTAATTATATTTGTGAATAATCGTGCTTAAAATAAGTATCCTTTTTTAATAACGTGTAGGTGCTATAATTTTGTTCCATTTGTCGAAATGATTTTACGTTTAAAAATAGTCTTGAAATCAATTTTATGAATTAGCCAATTTATTTTGCATAATTTGACTCGATAAAAATAATTTATTTTATATTGTTATTTACTCAAAACAATATTTATGTATGTTAAATATTATAAAAATAATAAAGTTACATTCTTAATTAAAATGTGCTGGTAAAAATTGTTCTGCAAATTACATGAATTATATTAATGAAGTGGTTCGCATTATAGGCTGGCATTGGTTAATAACATAAGTAGCACTAATTATATTTGTTAATAATTGTGCTTAAAATAAGCATCCTTTTTAATAACGAGTAGGTGCTATTATTTTTTTTCATTTGTTGAAATGATTTTGTGTTTAAAAATAGTGTTGAAATCAATTATATGGATTAGCCAATTTATTTTGCAGTCTGCAGCTTGATAAAAATAATTTATTTTTATATTGTGATTTACTCAAAACAATATTTATGTACGTTAAATATTATAAAAATAATAAATTTATATTCTTAATTAAAATGTACTAGTAAAAAATGTTCTCCAAATTACATGAATTATATTAATGAAGTGGTTCACATTATAGGCTGGCATTGGTTAATAACATAAGTAGCACTAATTATATTTGTTAATAATTGTGCTTAAAATAAGTATCCTTTTTAATAACGGGTAGGTGCTATTATTTTTTTCCATTTGTGGAACTGATTTTGTGTTTAAAAATAGTGTTGAAATCAATTGTATGGATTAACTAGTTTATTTTGTTGACAAATGCTCGATAAAAATAATTTGTTTTTATACTTTGAACTACTCAAAATAATATTTATGTATGTTAAATATTATAAAAATAATAATAAAGTTATATTCTTAATTGAAATGTACTGTTAAAACGTTTTCCAAATTACATGAGTTATATTAATGAAGTTTTTCACATTATAGGCTGGCATTGGTTAATAACATAAGTAGCACTAATTATATTTGTGTATAATCGTGTTTAAAATAAGTATGCTTTTTAATAACGTGTAGGTGTTATTATTTTTTTCCATTTGTCGAAATGATTTTGTGGTTAAAAATAGTGTTGAAATTAATTGTATGGATTAACCAATTTATTTTGTCGACTGCTGCTCGATAAAAATAATTTATTTTTATACTCTGAACTACTCAAAATAATATTTATGTACGTTTTTTTTACAATAATATTTATGTACATTGAATACTATAAAAATAATAAAGTTATGTTCTTAATTATAATGTACTGGTAAAAAAAGTTCTTCAAATTACATGAATTATATTAATGAAGTGGTTCACATTAAAGGTGACATTGGTTAATAACACAAGTAGCACTAATTATACTCTGAATTACTCAAAATAGTATTTATGTACATTAATTATTATAAAAATAATAAAGTTATGTTCTTAATAAAATGTACTTGTAAAAAAAGTTCTTCAAATTACATGAATTATATTAATGAAATGGTTCGCATTATAGGCTGGCATTGGTTAATAACGTAAGTAACATTCATTATATTTGTGAATAATCGTGCTTAAAATAAGTATATTTTTTAATAACGTGTAGGTGTTATTATTTTTTTCTATTTGTTGAAATGGTTTTGCTTTAAAAATAATGGTTAAATTAATTGTATAAATTAACCAATTTATTTGGTTATCTGCTACTCGATACAAGGTCATTTTGATACCTGCTTACGATAAGAATAAATGAATGAATCATGAAAGGTGGGTGCAGCCTAATTAATGCGAATAGTGAATGCTCGACCTACTCAGTACATTGCAAAAATGTTCAAACCACACACAATTCCCATTTCAAGAAAATTCTATTCCCTAAACTTGTTCATTACAATCTTTAGTAGTAATTACCAATAAATTAAGTGACACAGTTAGTAAATAAATAATTATTTTTTTAGTAGTTAAGTAAATAAATAAATACACAATTCTTTTGAATATGTTGATAGAAATTTAACTTTTAATAATGTGCTGAAAGTTAAGAATAAATTTACTAACTTTGGTAGTCTCTCTCCTTGGAAAAAAAAAATTATGTTAGTGTACACTAAAAACAAAATTTATTAACTAAAAATTCAGGTTAATATATAGAGAAAAAGGGTTATGCATTGATAGTGTACACTGTCATCCAATCACAACTCACAATATATGATAAGTTTGTTAACTTTTACAAAATTATTTTAAAAGTCATATCAACGGTATAATTTGTGATTGAATGACAGTGTAAAATTTGACACTTTCAATGCATCACTATTAAACTCTAATTAATATCTCAAAAACTCTAATTAATATCTCAAACTGGATCTTGCTGATTTTACGACGTGAAATGTGTTGCTTCTAGTCAGGCAGAAAGTTTACTGGCATGAAAGAAACATAAAATGAAAAAAAAAATGTGAATAACAAAATTGACCTTGATTAAGCATACACTAATTTTTCCCGGTCCAATATAATTTTTTATTTATTTATAAAAATTAAAACTAAATATAAATACGAATTTATAACAACTCACACACTTTACTAAACCAACCAAGTTAAACCCACTGGGCGCATGGTGCAGCTATTCTTTCTTCCCTACAATCAGAGAGGCCCCTCCCAGTCATCCCATCGTACCAGTGACCAAATTCAATTCTTCATATGTATCTATCCGTATATGCATACATACACTCTTGGGACACGTGCTGACTTTTTTTTTTTTTTTTCTTTCTTTCTCTCTCCTTGCCCTCCCTCTTGAGAGATACATACAACACAAAGTACAACACAACACAACACAATCAGTCCAAAAACATATACATAAATGAGCTGGTGTGAGAGAGAGATTCCGTGTGTGGAAATTGAGCTGTAATTGAAAACTCCCCTCTTTCCTCCTTCTTTCATATCTTGCTTCATATCATTTCACTCTCAAGAGCCTATAAATACCTCAAATGTTCTACGTTTTTTGTCACACAACACACCTTATTCATCTCTCTTCTTCTACTTTCACTATCCACCTACAACTACACAAGCCACAAGAACCTGCTCACACTAAACCATTAGACATGGAACTCAGCACTATGATGTGCTTGTTTGCTTCTTTCCTATCATTCATTGTTCTGTTCAAACCACTCATCAAATCCTTCCTCTCCCCTTCCAAAGGGAGACAATTGCCACTTCCTCCTGGGACCATGGGTTGGCCTTACATAGGAGAAACCTTCCAAATGTATTCTCAAGACCCAAATGTTTTCTTTGCCACAAAAATCAAGAGGTTCATGACAATTCTTTTGTCACTTTCACCAACCCTTTCTAACTTGTTCATGAAAATGGCCACTTGTCTTGACATATTATGTACTATTTGGTACTTGGGGGTTAATTGTTCATTCTTTTTTTTTTTTTTTTAATAGGTATGGCTCTATGTTCAAGTCACACATTTTGGGTTATCCTTGTGTGATGATTTCTGACCCAGAAGCTGCAAAGTTTGTGCTGAACAAAGCTCAACTCTTCAAACCAACATTTCCTGCCAGCAAAGAGAGGATGTTGGGGAAGCAAGCAATTTTCTTTCACCAAGGAGCATACCATGCTAACCTTAGAAGGCTTGTCCTTCGCACCGTCATGCCCGAGGCCATCAAAGACATAGTCTCTGACATTGAATCCATTGCCCAAAGTTGCCTCAAATCATGGGAAGGAAAAATGATCACTACTTTCCTTGAAATGAAAACTGTAAGCCCTCAAACAACAGATCACAAAGCAAAATCCCCTGTTCCTCTCTTCATTCCTTTTTTTTCTTTTTTAAGAAAAAAAAATAAAAAGAAGAAAAAAATTTAGATACAGTATCTGATGTGGTTAGTAGTGTTATTCTCTAATTAAAGTTGGAGTTTTATCTCGATAATATACTATGACATTTAATAAAATCTGTTACTAGATAGATTATCAAAATAAAACTCCAAAACAAAACAAACATAGAAACTGTATATAAGTTTTGTACTAAAAAGAAAGAAACCCTTTACAATCTCTTGTTGATTTCTGTTGTGTATTCACCAAATAAATAGTGGTTTTTTAACTTTTTCTTCTCTCGTTGTTATCTTCTGCAGTTTACCTTCAACGTTGCCCTGCTTTCAATTTTTGGAAATGATGAAAATCTGTGTGGAGAGGATCTGAAGCGATGCTACTACACCCTTGAGAGAGGGTACAACTCAATGCCTATAAACCTTCCAGGGACACTGTTCCACAAGGCCATGAAGGCAAGGAAAGAGCTTGCACAGATCTTTGCTCAAATCATCTCAACAAGGAGGAACATGGAGCAAGATCACAATGACTTGTTGGGCTCCTTCATGAGTGAAAAAGCAGGACTCACTGATGAGCAAATAGCAGATAACATCATTGGTGTTGTGTTTGCAGCTCGTGACACCACTGCCACTGTTCTTACGTGGATTGTTAAGTACCTTAGTGAAAACCCAAGTGTCCTAGAAGCAGTAACTGTAAGCATATGGCTCCTACCTTTTGTCTTGCTTAATCATCAATTATTTTTTCAATTTGGTGCATATTTTATTAAACATTAAACAGGCACTTAATGACAGAAAAAAAAAAATTCTTTTTGCTGTTACTAGATTTTTAATTTAGAGTCTAGTTTAAACCTTTTATGACAAATAAATGGAACAAAGCTGGAAAATCTGGCATGTGATGTGGCTTGGTTTGGTACCTTAAAAAGTTGTTGGTTTGTGACTTTGCAGGAAGAGCAGGAGTCCATATTAAGAGGCAAGGAAGAAAGTGGAGAAGAGATGGGTCTGAATTGGTCAGACACAAAAAATATGCCTGTGACATCCAGGGTCATACAGGAGACTCTAAGAATAGCATCAATTTTGTCTTTTACTTTCAGAGAAGCTGTAGAGGATGTTGAATTTCAAGGTCAATAACCAAATCTGATAAGATACCCCTTAATAATATTTTTAATATATCAAAGGATTCCTTCCTTTTCCTTGTTTGTGATTTTGTGTTGGGGACTACTTTTTCTTCAGGGTATCTCATACCAAAAGGATGGAAGGTATTACCACTTTTTAGAAACATCCACCACAGTCCTGACAACTTCAAAGAGCCAGAGAAGTTTGATCCTTCAAGATTTGAGGTAATTATTGTGCAGAACTTATGCATTCCCTACTTTCCCTTTTTTTTTTTTATTTACTTTGCTATTTATGTCATACCTACGTGTTTCTAAGCTCAGACTTTAACAGATTCTGTTAAATTATTTTGCTAGGTGGCTCCAAAACCCAATACCTTTATGCCATTTGGCAATGGGACACATGCATGTCCTGGCAATGAATTAGCAAAGTTGGAGATTTTGGTGCTTCTACATCACTTGACTACAAAGTACAGGTTGGCAATCTGGATTATTATCAAATACAGTCTAATTGCAACCTTTTTCAATTGTATACACTGATAGGTGGCATATATCAAAATTAGAATGTTTTGAATGATTCTAAGTGTAAACTACTATTATTTTTTATGCAGGTGGTCTACAATAGGTGCAAAAAATGGGATTCAGTATGGCCCTTTTGCCCTTCCACAAAATGGATTGCCCATCACACTATATCCCAAGAAATCAATATCATTCAATTGAAAAGTGGAGGCACACTAATCATGGCATGGGAGCAACTTGTTAAATATGGAAATAATGCTTCCAAAGATATATTTGAATTTGTTAAACTAGAGAAAGTGATGAAAAGAGACCATATATATAAACAAAGGGGAGATCCATTCTTCCCTTTTATTATTTTGGCCATTCTTCCCTTTTATTATTTTGGCCAAGAGACCACCAAAGGGAAGTCAATTGTACAAATTGGAGGTCTCAGTCAGAGCCAGACAGTATTAAGTTCTTTTTGTTCATCATTGGATGCATGTATTGAACTACCTAGTTTTGTATCCATGCAATACAGAAACAAGAAAGTGTATTGCATACAGAAACAAGAAAGTGTAGATGGAATTTTAATTCTCCAAAATAGATCCCTTCTCTTTATTTTATTTTTCTTTAACAAGTGTTACTTAATACGCTGCAATAAGATCCTAAGAGGGTCGATTTAATAGTAAAAATTTAAATAGTACGCACGAGATTATAAATTCTAATTTGACTATTGTAAAACAAAAAAAAATTAATATGCGGCAATAAAGTATGAAAACCTTGCAAAGATGGTAACTAGTTTCCATTTTTCCTTTTCTGGATAAGAAATTCCCCTATAACAATGTACAATACTAGATCAACTATTAAGAAATTAATTTAAATAAACTAGTAAGTAAATAATGCATTTCACAAGTATTTACGAATATACATAAAATAGGAAAGAATAATTTTTTAAGAAAATATTATTTTACTGGTTGTAAAAAATTAAAATAAAAAAGTCAGCTGTTTGAAATTTTTAAAGTTGAGAAACTATAAAAATGTTTAATTAAAAAAGTATTATTTTAATAATAATTTATAAATATTTAATTAAAATATTTAAATATCAATTAAAATAATTATAAAACTAAGATTCTCATTCGATTAAATTACTAGCGTTAAATATGTTTTTTATCTTCGAAAAATTCATTGGATTTAGTTTTAATTCTTACATTTGTTTTTTTTCCAATAATGTAAGTCCTCGTATTTTTGAAAATAAGTGTAATTGGTTTCTCATCTTAATGTCACTTATGATGTGCATGCTGCGTGGTTTTATAACCAATTTTAGCATATTTCAAAAAGATGATCAAATTTATGATTTTAAGAAATATAAGGACTAAGGCCAAGTTTGATCAAATCTTCAGGTACCAAATCATGGTTTTTAAATATGTATGGACTATTATTAATTTTGACCAAATCTTTGCAAATTAAAATAGGCAGCTCAACATATGTAAAACAGTAAAAGAACGAGAGAAAGTGAGTAATTTTGCATGGTTGGAATTTAGAGAAAGCATTTTTTATTTTTTGACGCAATTTAGAGAAAGCGTTAGTTGTTGCTATTATGTTCTTATTTGACCAAATATTGTTTTGCTCTTCAACTCAACAATCAAAATGAACAAATTTTTTTTGGAATTGGAGTAGAAGTGGATAGTCCTTTATGGTGCACAAGCTTAGCCGTGTCTAGAAATTTTGAGATTTTAGGCGAAACTTTTATAGAAATATAATATAATATAAATTATCCTTTTTTATATGAATCTTCTAGCTTTTGTAAGACTATTATTTTCAATATTATCTATATGTAATTGATTTATCACTTTTTTATCAATTAAACTTGTATATATTTTTATGAATAGTAACAAATTGATCAAAGTACCACGTTAAGATTATATCATTTTTTTAAACTTTTCTCTTTTTCTTTAATTTTTCAAAATCAATTTAATAATTTTTATTTTTCACTATCACTACAATTATAAGAATATAATAAAATAAAAGGCAACAATAAAGAATTTAAATAAAATAACTTTGCAAAGTAAATAAACAATAAGAAAATGATAGAACTTCCTGTCAAAAAAAGAGAGAAGAAAATGATAGAACTGGAAACAAATATAATTAATTGTATCCGTTCAATTACAATTTTATAGACACGTTTTTCATCTAAAAAAAATTATAGGCACATTAAAACAGCTTTTGATTTTCTCAATTAATTTTCGCACTGAAATAATTACGGCACTATCTTTTTTTTTTTTTTTTTAATCAGTAATCATAGTACTATCTAAAACCAATAAGTAACTGATAAAAAAAAGTAATAGCCAATCATAATAGTTATTTATTAGCTTTTGATCCAATTTACAATCATATATATGATACTAAGGCTAAAGCTACGACCAATAATAATTAATAGCCAATAATAATTAATAGTTAAGAATAATAGCTAATTATGAATTATATTAAATGTATACTAACAATTGAAAAAAATATGGGGCCTAAGGCCACCGCCTAACTCGCCTTGCCACTTCCACGGCCCTGGCACAAGGTGCTATAGCTATACTAAGACGTAAAAATGAATTACACAGTGGTTCAAAAACACAATATATCATTGAAGGCTTCTGGTGCTAATATATTTTTTTGGATCTCCTCATTCTTTCTATTATATATTCTTTACATTTTTTTTATTGTGATTAGATGACAGTGTAAAACTATTTTTCATTGTCATCCAATCACAACCCATCATATATAATAAGTTTGTTGACTTTTAAAAAATTATTATAACAGTCATATCAACAATGATTTATAATTAGATGACAATATAAAACTGTTTTATATTGTGAGTACATCACTATTAAACTTTTTTTTTTTATCTTCTCTCGTGTTTATTTTTCTACAGTTTAAGTGTTTTTCTTCTTTTGTTGCTAACTCACCTTTTTCTCTCTAATTGTCTCCTTTACTTTCACACTCTTATTTTTATAATAATAATAATAATAATAATAATAATAAAAGAAGGACGAGGAGGATAAAATGTGTTTTTATCCTTATAGATTTAGTCAAACTTAATTTTAGTCCTTTTTTATATTAAAAATAGTGGTTTTGATCTTCCATCTTTCTAAAATACCGTAAAATTAATCCCTAATGCTATGTGGTTATTATGTCGTAGTTGTAAGCCATGTTAGCAAAGTATTAACAGAGTTAGGATGACATACTGATTCTACGTATTTTTTAAAATACAATAACTCAAACCGCTTAAAAAAAAGTTTTAACTTAAATTTGGTGAATTTTCTTATTTAACCCATTACCAATTAAAAAATATAAATTTGATATGATGTCAATACTCATACGGCACGTGTCATAAAATTAATAAGACTCAGTTTCTAGAAAAGAAAAGTACATACAGTGATCGTTATCTTATTTCTAATAATAATAATTATTATTTCTAATAACAAAGAGCTCGAGTTGCGAATGTAAGGAATTTATGTTTGTCGGCTAAATATATAATACTAATATTAATTCCTACATTAGTAATTCGAGATTTTCTCAGTTTCTTTTCTCTTTATTAATGAAAAAAAGAAAATCAAAACTCAATATGTTAGAATGAATTAATAACAGTTAAAATAATTACTCCTTCCATTTCTTTTTATCTGTCGTTTAAGATTTATTTGTGGAAATCAAGGAATGCATTAAATTTTCTTGATTCTAATAAAATAATTATAGAATTTTCTATTTTACCATCTTTTCATTTCTACTTTACAATAAATACATGTGTAAATTTATTAAAGATTAGCAGAGAAGTAAGGGTATAATTGATAAAAAAAGTAATTAATGTGATCTTGAACTTTGTAAACGACAGATAAATAGAAATAATTTTTTTTTCAAAAATCCGACACTTAAAAAGAAATGGATGGAGTAGTATATTATAGGCATAAAAGAAACTAATTTCATGCACATATATGACTTTTCAACACTACTTGGATGAGAAATTGAGGATTGAAAACATAAGAATTAAATGCTAGAAAATGATACGGTACATACCATTTTTAGGTGTATAAAATGGAAAAAAAAAATAGAAAGAAAAAAAAGATAAAATGAAAAATATGATAAGCAACGTGATATATAATAAAAAATAAAAGTGATACAAAAATATTATATAAGTATATGAAATCTATTATTGAAAACTAGTGTGTTAATAACAACACGCACAATATTTGGATTAAGAGGTTAAATTTTGCTACTGACCATTTGAAGTTTCACGAGCAGATTTTGGAGTGTGTGTGTGTTTTGTGTGTGTTTCGCATTTTACAAACAGACATGCATTCAAACTTCAAAGATTCAAAGTTTGACCAATTAATACACTTGATTACGCTACAAATCAACCAACCTGCGGTTTCCTACGATTCAAACATATGTCTTTTCATGTTAAGCTACACATGGTAGCTTCGCAATCGGAGAACATGCATGGAATGACTATATTAATATTCTCGTTTCAGTCAACATAGTAACAGATGTTTCTTCATTGTATCCTTATCTATACTTTATATACAAATATATAACAAGAAAATTAAAAAATAATGAATATTGTGTAATATTTTTTAATAAATAAAGAATTTTTATTATTGAAATTTAAATACAAAGGGTATTACCAACATTGGTTGACACAAGTGGTAACGACTTGTGTCCCTTAATCAAGTGGTCTAGGGTTCGAATCCTGATGATGTCACTTTGGGTATGAAATAAACCATGTCGGGAGGGAAATATCCATCTTGATGTACGTTCACTGTCCCAACAGAATTTAGTCATTGCTTCCAGTAATAACTAATTCGTACCAATATCATGTCAGTCAAAAAAAAATAAAAAATTACAAAGGGTATTCAAACTCAATACAAAATGTACAACCTAAACCATAAAAAACACAACTCAATAACTTTCACCCTGTTTCGTGTTCCAGTACTCCTTGTAGTTGTTGAACACGTAGGTGCAAGTGACAAGATTTTCCAAGTGTGGCCATTGGTCCTATGTAGCATCAACTCGTCATATTCCTTGAGGAGGCGCAGGCAGCACAGTGTCTATTAGCTTCATTTAACTGTTTAGCATTATATCTTCATTTTATGGATTTAACATTTTGACCCGTGGTGCTTGTAGTGGGTTTAATTCTCTAATTTAGATGTGTAGTTATGAAAAGCTTTAAGAAAATAAAGTTATTCTATTACGTATCATTAATTATAATTTTTGGTTTAATTGGAAGCATTTCATTCAACAAGAGTTTTTTTTTTTAGTCTCGGTATTCTAGAGCTAAACAATAATCTCTCGAGATACCGAGATACATTTTTTGGTCTAAACTACATGTATATTTTACTGGATGCAATTTTGTTCGAACCTTGTAGGACCACTATAGGTAACAAACTCTCTTTACACATCTGCATACTTAAGACTCAAATTCGAAACCTCTGGTTAGGCTGGAACAATCCTGTGTCAGTTGATCCACACGCTCGATGGTGTAATGAGATCCATTTAAGGGATTGACATTTTCTAATAGATGTTTTCCCATAAGCACGAACCAGGGATCGAATCTTGACCACATGTTTAAAGAACAAGATTATTTATCAATCATGCCATATCATGTTGATCATTCAACGAGAGTTATACCATAGCAAAGTTACTGGTGTAAATACTCTGAATGACACCCCCAAAATCAAAGAAATAGTTAACCGAATTGTTGAATGGGTTTACCACTTAAACAACTTAGAAAAAAATCAAAGCATATTCCCATTAATCTTTTAATCAAGTGTAAGCGAACAATATTTTGGATGAGGTAAGTCTAATTATATAGTGAATTTGAGGTTGAAACATTAAGGTTAGAAAGAGAGCCTAGGCCATACACGTATGTCGTAGGGTCCTCAAGTATAAGTGAAAAAAAAAATCAAAGCATATTCCCATTAATCTTTTACTTAAGCATAATCGAACAATATTTTGGATGCGGTGAGTCTAATCATATAGTGAATTTGAGGTTGGAACATTAAGGTTAGAAATAGAGCCTAGACTACACACGTATGTCGTAGGTCCTCTAGTCCCTTGACCTCGATTGGGGCCTTGGGGGCTACTTTTTTTTTTCCCACCAAAGGTATTATCTAATAGATAGTCGGAGACTAATTCCTTTTGAGATGTAAATATCACTAAAATGAATTTTGTCTCTCCTAACAAAATCTTTTCTAGTACCTAATAAAAAAGTTTCACATTACTTATAAATCAAGACTAAAAGTAATTTATAACCTCTTTTTCTCTCTCAACCTACTATAATACCTCTTAAAGACAAAAACATGAGCCCATGTGAATCATGCAATATGCAATTCTTTTATACCACTTCTGCCCATATCAATCAAAAGGGATAAAATATTATACCACTTTTTTTACCTTATCATAAAGTCCAAGGTGTACCCTATCAAAACCCATCCTGCAGATACAAAGTTTGGCTGCTTTACAAACAAAACAACCCGCAAACAGCTAAATAATTACAAAAAATGAACATTGTTGTTGAAGACCATTACTCATGCAGCCAACACCAAACGGTTCAAAAAAGCCAACAATTTTATTTGCTTCTGCTGCCATAGTCACGATAATTAGATGACCATAAAAATTTCACGCACTGACCATGCCGCCTACACCGAATCCTTGTGCCTGCCACCCTTGACCATCTCGTTCTTGCTTTAACGCAAATAAATAACCCAGCTCTTGATCTGTAGCAATCAATTTTCACACAAATTTATAAATCATGTTCCCTGTGCAGAAACATGTTTCCCGACCTTACTACCCTCCCAATTAACAATCCCAACCTCTGCAATCCCTTTAAACAACCCAGCATCCTTCCGCCACCCGACCTCCCCAACACCCAACACAAGTGACGGAGCTTGAGATATAAAAACTTAAAGGCGTCAAAATAGTTAAGATGATAATATGTTGTCTATAAATATTATAACGGAGATATTTTTCACTGGACACTTTTATCTTTGATTTTTACTAAGTAATGATGACATAATTAATTGCTCACTGCAATGTTTTATTTAATTTCTTTTCCTTCTCTTTCTTTCTCTCTCTCTCTTAAAACATATATGAACACATAGTGGGTCTCTTCCCCCTAGTAATAGTATAAATTAAATGTGATATTTTTAATAATATCATCTCTTATAAGTGATTTTAAGTATCTAATGATATTGTTAAAATATTAACTATTTCTTTACTTAATTATCTCTTATGATATTATGCTTTTTATTTTATTAATAACACTCCTCAAGTTTCTCTTTATTACAACTTTTATACTCTCATGCTATTGAATAAAAAATAATGAAAAATTATTTGTAAATATTTTGTAAAAAAATTCAAGAAACATTAAGTTTTTTTTTATACAAAATAATATTTGTATGTCAATGTGTAAAAAAAATTCTATAAAATTTTCAATGAATTAAAGAAAATATAATATTCTTGCTAAAATTATAACAAAATTGACAGAATTTTTTTGTAGAGAACCACAACAATATCACAAAATACATAGATGAAATCTGCATAAAAAATGCACAAGAAAAAAACTGCAGATTTAAGTCATATTCTATAAGTTTTTTTATAATGAAATAAGGTTATAAAAGTTATATAGGATAAATGGTTTTGAAAAATGCTATAAAAAAATAGTTTTATACTATGAAAAGGTAATTAATTATTGAAATAATTAATGTATAAAAATAAACTGCTGCGACACGAAACAATTATAAATGCAGGTCTTGATCACAGAGCACTAGTTTTTCAATACATTATAAGATATCATTGTGGTCATTAGATACCAAAGATTCAAAATTATACAAGTATTAAAAGCCTGGAAGCTAAGTTAGAAGAGTTTAAAACCATGTAAAAAAATATTCACAAAATAATTTGATGTATACCAAATAAATATAATATCATGCCTTTAGTTGCTCATGACTTGCACAGAACATTCCAATTCTTATTCATACATAGGGCAAAAATGTTTTACTTTTATCTACAAAATGAACCAACCAACCAACCTTAACCTTGATAACCCACAACTCTAGGTAGAGCCGTAAAAAAGAGTTGCAACCTACGGGCAAACCCGGCCCACCACGGGTTTGGGTCTGGCCAGATTGGTAAAATTTAACCCATTTCAGTTATAAGGAAAATTTGTCCTGACTCACTTAGAACCGGCCCACAATAGGTCCAACTCGGGTGAGCTGAGTTGGCTCGCGGGTCAGAGCTTTAAATGTTTATAGTAAAAAAATAATACACTCAGTTACTTATCATAGTAAAAAAACCAACACGCTGCCTGAGCCTTAGCCTTGTAAACGCAAAGCAAAGTTAGGGTTCAGTTGCGGCGCTAGCTTCCCTTCACCTTTGTTTCCTTTGGCAGCGCCGACGTCCTTTCCCTTAAGTGGTCCTTCTCCTTCATTTCCTTCAACGGCACCACTGTGCGAGAGATCGAAGAGTGGCGTCCTTGCGGTTCTTCACTCTTTTTCCTTTGTTGCTTCCCTGTTCAAACTTTGAAGAACAAAAACCCCATTCGGAGGTTCTCTTAAAGCCCTTGGTTCTCCTTCGTTTGGTTCTCAAATGTGCAAGTCTGCTTCCAAAATTAGAAACCTTGTTATGTTCTTACTGCTCATTTTCGAAAACATGATAAGTTATTGAGTTTCCAATTTTCACTCGCCCTTCACTCTTAGTTCTTACTTCTTAGTTTGTGAGTTTAATTTGGAGGGTACTACGAAGCCTTCTATGTGATTGAAAGTAGGTGGTTCTTCACAAGATGTTTCTGATGTGTTTGAAAAGGGGAGAAATAAATTTGCACATTAGTGTCCAATCAGGCAACTAATTGAGTTTGTATCAAAGAGATGATTTCTCTGTATCCTTTTTAGTTATTAGTTTGAATATAACCAATGACAAAGATATGAATTCTTTGTATCATTCGTTGAAAATTTGAGTGAACAAGATCTAAATTGATGTTGCTTTTAGAATCAATTAAAATTGTAAATGATTTGATTTTAATTAATTTGATTTAGAATTACAGTCAAGAAAGTTAGTTGTAAGGTTATTTGCATCCAATTAGCATATACAATTGTTATTGTGAAGAGAAGTTAATGTAAAGAAAGTTATTTGCATTCAAAGCTTATTTTTTGGGTACAATTAGCATATACAATTATTACTGGGAAGAAAAATTTCTGTAAACAACAACATGTTTCTTTTTAAAAAAATTGATTTTTTTCTTTTACTTTAGGTGGGCCAACCCGTTTAACCCACTAGCCCGTGGTGGACCGAGCCGGTTAGCTTTTTATAGGCTCACCAAAAAGTGAGCCGGGTTGGGCTGACCCACCTTTTGTGCAACCCGTGGTGAGTCAACCCGGGTCTCTAGGCATGCCAATGGGTTTGAAATCCAAGAAATCAGTGGATATATGAACCCTCTCTTCCTTGCTCGAAACCACCTCCAAGATGCCAATGGGTTCTGCCACCTAATTATATAATGCAGTTTGATAAACCAATTATCTTAAACATTCCACCCACACTTGAGAGAACCATGAACATTCATTAAATAGATGATTAATGGATTCTTGCTCCATTTGACACCCGCACACCAACCCTCCTCCAAAAGTAATATCCCCTACGTTTGAATGAGCAAATTAAAATATTTAAAAGGGACAGAAGTAAGGGAATATGCAGGGGCCTTAAACCCCTCTCTCAGGACTTTAATATATATATATATATATATATATATATATATATATATATATATATATATATATATATATATATATATATAAGGAGGGATCCGCTTACACCAAGAGCAACTATAAGAGAGTTACTCTTCATCCTCACCATGCATTCTCTTGAAATCTAATGGTTAAGATTAGTTACTCATTACAACCATTAGATTTCTAGAAAATGAATGGTGGGGATGAGGAGTAACTCTCTTAGAGTTACTCTTAGAGTAAGTGGATCCCTCTCTCTCTCTCTCTCTCTATATATATATATATATATATATATATATAGTTACTTATAAAAATATAATAGGAAATATAAATTACCTAGTAGTAAGGGTGGCAAGGTAGCAATTAGCAAATGATATGAGTCAATTAAAACACATTAGAACAAGAAAACTCAATAAAGAACTCATGTTCACAAATTATTTTGAGTACCAATTTACCATTCGTTTCATATTATGAGCCAACATTGCAGGGACCTCAAAAATTCACTTTAGCTTAAAAAAAAAAAACACATTGCAGCGACCTCACAAGAGAAGCCATAAGCCAATGACAGAGTGATATTGGCTTAATTTATAATTGCATCAAAATAAATATATATTGTTCTTGTATAGGTTTCCTCTAGGGTTTGAGGTCGTCTACCTAGAGTATGCAAGTGTCTAATCTGGCCTTACTCCTAGGTCTGGTATGGCTTATATAGTGACTTCTAAGAGATATTCTTATCATCTCTTATTTCCTTAATTTTTGGGAATAAGATATGATAAGATATGATAATATGTGGTGAGATACATTTGTAATATGGTTGAGATATGATTAGGTAAGATGATCTGGCAGGCCTTGAACATATTGAGCTTCTTCTGTCCTTGTATGGTGTCGATGTACTGATTCCGTATGAGTTGGGTCAGTTGGAAGTCGGACCCTTGGGGCACTCGGCCTAAGGGAGACTGGAGGGTACATAACCCCTCAGCCTCGAGCGAGTAAGCGTGAAGAAACTAAAAGTGTGTTGAGGAGATTCAATAACCACTTGGTTAACCAAAGTGTCTCTATATCGTCCTTAAGGTACACAACCCCTTAGCCTCGAATGCGTAAGCACGAAAAGGCTGGAGAGAGTGCGAGAGGTATGTGATAGATGTAGCTTGATCGACTTAACGATGGAAAGAGGGCAACAAATATGCAGTGGTTGGAAGCACTACCATTTGGTTATACAAGTCGATCGTCTATCGACTGTGAACTTCGGTCTACCGTCATCTTGAAAAGCCACATCATTTCAGATGAATGGTCATTAATTTTTGCGTGGTGTTGTTACATTTCCCTAGAAAAGCATCTCGTCGCATTAAATTCTTTATCTGAGGCATTTCAAAGCCCTATGCCAATGTCTACATGTTATCACAACATTTGCGAGTTTTTGCATGTGTGGGGAGACACGTCAGTCACAATGATTGCAACTCTTCCCCTGCACGCCTCCACATCCCTTATAAATAGGGGTTTCATTTTTAGAAACCCCACTCTCTACTTCCCATATCTTGCTTTCTCTTTGGGTTTTGCTTCCCTCTAGAGCTCCGGTGAAGTTTTCGGTGGGAATTGCGGTAGTCTTTAAGTGGTTTTGGCTCATTAGTCATCGGTTTCTTGGTTGATTTGAAGAGGCACTCCAGTATTTGAAGGTACGACCTTGTTCCCACCCCCTTTTTACTTGTCGTTTCTTAGTTTTTTTCGCGAGGGTGGTGGCATGGTCGGCAATGGATTATTTTGTTCAAGTTTCATGGGTCAGTAAAGACGTGTTGAAAGAGACATCTATTTTTACATAGTGGGCAGATGTAAATAAGATAAGGCGGAGGCAGGCCTTCACTGTGAATGGAGTGGTGGCTGACGTAGTTGTAGAGTGTGTTTGGCCAGAGAGCTGGTTTGCCTGGCTCGATAAGGGAATGATTACAAGTATTGTTTTTCTATGAGACGTTTTCTAAGTTAGGGATTAGGTTTCCCCTTAAGGTGCTTCAAAAAGGGGTTTTGTTAACTTTAAAAGTTGCGCCAAACCAATTATATCCAAATAGTTAGGCATTTGTGCGGGTGTTCAATGTCCTTTGTGAGGTATTCGGTGTATCGTCGTCGGTAGATAAGGTTTTTTTTTAATTTAAATAAGCCAAGAAGATAGGTTAGGTTTCGTAAGGCGAGGCTTGTTGACTGTGTATACTACCTCTTCCAAGTCTTTTAAGAGGAGGTATTTAAAAGGGTAAAATATGTTTTTAATCCCTATACTTTTAGAAAAATTTGGTTTTAGTCTCTATACTTTTGAATCAACCATTTTAGTCCTCAAACTTTGAAAAACATTTGCTTTTAGTCCCTCCCCTCTACTGGTGTTAATACTGTTAACGAAAATACAGTTTCTGGCGGCTATAAACCGCTACAAAATACACATTCCTCATGTATTTAAACTCAACATCATTGGCGGCTAAAAACTACCACAAAGATTATTAAAAAAATAGACTGTAATGGAAGAGATGGGCTTCTCGATGAGTTTGAGTCTATTTTTTTTAATAATCTTTGTGGCGGTTTTTAGCCGCCAATGATGTTGAGTTTAAATACATGAGGAATGTGTATTTTGTAGTGGTTTATAGCTGCCGGAAACTTATTTCCGTTAATAGTATTAACACCATTAGAGGGGAGGGACTAAAAGCAAGTGTCTTTCAAAGTTTGAGGACTAAAATGGTTGATTCGAAAGTACAGGGACTAAAACTAAATTTTTCTGAAGGTACAGAAACCAAAAACATATTTTACCCTATTTAAAAATCTGGGCACCTTTGCATAATGCTGAATTGCTAGAAGGTTTTCACTATATTGGACGTGCAATCTGCAAACATATAGGGACTTAGAGGAATCGGCCTTCTCGGAGTTCAACTGGGTGGAAGTAAAGATGTTAGATAAACTAAATACAACTTTTGAGACTGTGCGAAGTGATAAACTTAGCATATCAAGTGGTGGATTTAAAATTGTATACAGGTATATTTTTATGACTTCCGTCGTATTATTATAGTACCTTTTTTTTCAACTAACACTTGCTTCGGTTTTGCAGAAAATACAATGGCAATGTCAAAGAAGGAGATGCAAAAGCTGCTGAGGGAGAAGGAGAATATAAAAACGTAAAAGGTCCAACCTTTTATTTTTCTTTTAGGTGTTGTCATGTCCCTTGCATTTCTCCTGCAATTATCCAAACACTGTAATCATAATCGGGTAAGTACATTTTAACACATTTTATTTATAGGCACGTAATAATTCAAAAAATGGACACCTTTTTTTTATCATCAACATCTAAAATAATTTATTATCCCTATTCTAAGAAGAACATACATACTAACAATTAATGGTTTGAATGAATGATATAATGCAATTTGTTTTAACTGTCTTGGTACAAAATATGAATCATCAAGGCCAAGTAGGTTTCTTTTTAAGCAGATCGCAAGGAAAAAGTGACTATGATTGAGCAAGATTCAAGAGCTATCAAGCACAACAAAGATATGAAGACCTTAAAATCCAAAACATCATAGTCAAGGACAAAATGTTCATCTTCATAAAAGATGAATATCAAGATATTCAATGTCAGATTGAAGTAAGGCAACTCTTTGCTTATAGAACAAAAGCTATAGAAAAGGAACTCTTGTTTGAATTTTATGCTAACATTAGCAAAACTAGAACTCAAATACCCTTTTCATATAAAACCAGAGTCAAGGGAAATGATGCTCGTTTTGATGCAATTTAGTTAAGTGCAGTTTTGGGGCTTCTTGTGGTTCACAAATGCATATTTGTTGATGAATCTACGTTACCTTATTTAGATACCTTGCTGGTTAACTGCAATGAATATTTTGAAGCAATGTAGGAAGGTAAGGTGCGTATGGCTCAATTGAAACCAAGCTCCCAAACATAGGGGAGTTTCATCAATCAATCTATAATGCCAATAAGTTTCCCCTTGGATTTTAGTGAAAGAAAATAAAGACTTATTGCACTTATCATAACCAGAGAAACCAATGACATTGCACGAATTATAGCCAAACAAATTAGAATTATTGCTTAAACGAAGGAGATAGTGGCCTTTCCTACTCATTTGAAGATTATGCTTGATCGATGAAGTGCCACTTTTTTAAAGCTTTCAAAATCTAATTATCACTCCCATGATACACATTGATGCATCTTGGATCAATAACCGGGGTAAAGAAGATTTGTATTGAGACTTTGTGGGAAGCATATAATCATCGAATCTAATGATGATTCTAAGGAGTGTCCATGTAAAATAGAGGAAACAAGTTTATATTGATCCATCTTTCAATAATTCTCAAATTTTGTGGAAGAAACCCACTAGCCCTAAAATCTCTTTGATTAAATGGGATGATTATACACCATGTTCTTACTTTATATCATATCCCTTTCAATCAATATCTAACCAAGGTTTTTCCACACTAAAGAAAATGAGAACTTTTAGTGATACAAATCTAGGTGACAATGAGGAATCTGCAATCAACATTTTGAAAATCTTACAAGACTGGAATGAAAGAATGGTTCAACTGGAAGATGATAGCAAATCCTTGCGGTTGGAAATCACATTGCAACATCAAAATCATCATAAAGAAGAACAAGCTTGAAAGATTTTAGGGAAACATTTATTTCATTTTTGGACATAAATTGACAAATTCAAAATGCAATAGAAAAGCTAATTGAAAACACAAGGGAGAAAACAACAATCCTTTAAGCAATCATATTAAGACTAAACCACTACTTATCATTTAAATAATTAGAACAATATTCTTTTTCATTTTATGTTGTTCAAGTTTTTAAATTGTCTTGAGTATCAAATACTGACTTTCATCTTTAGTTTTACTTTTACAACTCAGTTCTATTAATTCTTGTTTCATTAAATTTAATATTCGTAGTCAATTTCAAATATTTGATTTTAGTAGATATCAATAAATTGTTGTGTTATCTCGAGGTTAGTGCCTTTGCAGAAGTTTGTGTCTCAGCCATAATCGAAAAAACTAATAAAACATCATTTTAACCCATGTAGGTAAGGGAAGCTTACTAAACACTTGTGGACATAATTATAATTAAATTTAATAATTATAGTTTTATTCTCAAGTCACCATGTAATGCTCCTCATGGGTATTATTGTACATTCATATACATAAAGCGAAATAAAAAACATTACAATTAAAATATACATTATACCTCAAATAAAATCTTTAGTCATAAACAAACGTGCCTCACGCAGGAAGTTCTTAACTACAATCTAATATAATAAAAAAACTGTAACATAAAACTTAAGTTCCTTTTCTCCTTGCTCCATGATCCTGCTCAATATGAAACATTGTAATTTAAACTAATGAGATGAAAGGTCTTAGTGAGTGCCTTAGGGATACACAACACTATAACATATAACACAAATCTCAAATGAGACATATTATAATCATGGCATATTTAACATCTCATTTAACATACATAAACATGGCATACTTAATATCACATTTGTCATTCATATGCATGGCATTAACTCATAAACATATAACAATCTCTTCCTTCATAAATCATAACATGCTAATCACATAACCTTACTTAACATGTACATTATCCTTTTCTTTTCCGTCCCTCTAGCAGATTAGAGCTCATAATCTCAAGTAGCGTCCCCTTTGTAATTACCACTTAACCTTCCCTTATCGAAGGTTGACACCACCCTTTGAGGACTGAAGGAGACGGATATCCTGCCCTTGTCAAAAGGGGTGTTAAGTATTATCTTTGTCATCCTTTGGGGATTCGAAGGGTTACTACCTTACCTTGTCTAAAGAAGACCTTTTCACTTCACATACATTTGTCATCCCTTGGGGATTCAAATAGATTACTATCCTTCCCCATCCAAAGGAGACCTTTTCACATCACATACATTCGTCATCCTTTGGGGATTCAAAGAGATTACTACCCTTCCCTGTCTAAAGGAGACATTTTCACAAGCATATACAGTCACATCCTCAGTACTTTTCATGCCTCACAATTATATACTATCACATAATCATCACTTTCATATTTCACTTTCAATTACAGCCACATAAGCATCACATTTCATTTACATTAACATCGTTTCATTCACATAAACATCACATTTCATTTACATAAACATCACATTCCATTTATCTACGGGATGGGGATATCATATCACAATTGTGATAATTAAAATACATACAATTTTAGGGATTTTGGATTAGCAGCGTCGATCCTGCTTGTGATCCACAACAGACTTGTACCTCGATTTTTGACAAAGCTGATCATGCCCGTGATCTATCGATCATGTAGAAATATGAAGACCCATATGTTCTGTAATCAGTAGATCTTTAGTTTTGATTATGTCTCTAGACTTGTAATTGCTCCTTATAGTATGAGCAATAGCCTATTAGGATGATTATTATAAGCTTTCATTGTGTGAATGTGTGTGTATCATGCATATAGGCTAGATATAAGTATATTCCCTCACATAAGCATTGATTGATCATTGTTATCTTATCTCATTTTAACCAAGGATTGAAACTGGGTAGAAAACCTTTTGAAAATTCGAAAAGTTCAACCCTAGGACAAAATAATCGATTACATGAACAAAATAATCGATTATCTCGAGGCTCTATTTCATGAAAATTGGAGAAGGTTCGCTGATAATCTATTATCCACAAATAATAATTGATTATCTGGCCCTGAAAGAAAAATGAGTCATTCGCAGTTAATCGATTATCTTAAGAAATTATCGACAATTTTGATCTTCAGCATTTCCAGATGATGACAAGAACGAAATAATCGATTATCTTAAGTTATAATCGATTATCTCTGTTTTGAGGCTTATATAACTAACTTTTTCGAAGGCACTCGTGTGTGACATCCATTTCTCTCATCTTACTTAATCTTTTTCATCTGAGAGAACTCTTAAAATGTGTGTCATAATCATCATAAGGATTCATTGGATCAAATCTTTCTAATTCTCAAGAAAACAATGGATCATTCTCAAGCTACATGAAGGGAATATGGAAACAAGTTAGAAGGAGCTTCAATTTTTTATCTTCACAATAGGTGATTTCTTTCCTTAACCTTGTTGTGCGAATTCATGTAGGGTAGGTTTACCTATGTTATTACATTGCATATAGATAGGTGTTCTATATTATAGTGTGTTTCTTGAATAGGTTTTTCAAGAAGGTGCACTTTGCATAGTGTGTGCAATTGCATGTGAGTTTGTATGTAAACAAATGTGATAGTGAATTAGGTCCAAGCTCGGGTTGCTTGTGACAACACTGGATGTAGATTTCAAGTTGAAATCGAACCTGTAACACCCCGAAAATTACAACCCAGTAAGCAGGAACATGAGAGATTTAATTGGAATTAATGGGAACTTAATTGTTTGTTTTAAATAAGAAAAAGATATGTTCTGAGTAATTAAAATATAGTTAGAATTTAACTGGGTAAATAAGAAAAATGAAGGAAAGTAAATAATATAGATATTTCTTTATAATAGTTAAATAGGAAAAATGTTTAAAAAAATAGAAAGATATATATATATATATATATATATATATATATATATATATATATATATATATATCCTCTGTAATTAAAATCTATGTAATTAATTTATTGAAACTAATTTCCCCGTAATAAAAATTTCTCTGTAAGTAACTGACAGTAATTAATTCTCCGAAATTAATTCTCTGTAGTTGTTTTTTCTGTATAATTGCATGTAGGATTGATTATAGTTTCTGTTTAAATAAAATAGCTTGGGTTATTTTATTTGAGTTGAGGATGTGCAGTGTGATAAGTATTTAAATATTTAAATACTTAAATTATCTGTGGATTGGCTATTAAAGATATATGGAAAAGAAATTCATCTGTCTATGAATAATTGTTAGTAACAATTGATAAAAATGTTTGTTGCTGTGAATTAACTGTTTATTTGATTGAAAAATCATTTTAAGCGTTTTTAAACTCTGAAACTTGCACGTCCAGTTACCTTTCGTAAAATTTATTTGTGACCTATTATTCTATAGAGAAAATTTTATGAAAGTTATTAAAAAAAATTATTTCATAAGATTTGTAAAAATTATTTGATGTTTAAAAGTTTAGTTTTGAAAATTAAAATCGCGTTTCGTTTTAATTACACAGTGTAATTCTACATTGTGTAAATTTAACTCAACACCTAAAACTATCAAATCACACTCCCCTTAACCAATTAAAATTCATGCAAAACCCCTCCCCACTCACAAAAATCACGGCCACTCACTCCCCACACCCACACCTCACTCTTTCTAACGACTCTATTACGTAGTCACTCAAATCACTCACTCTCTCCTTTCCTCACAAAACACAAACTCAGCCACTAAGTTGCAATAAGGAAGCTCTCTCCTCTCTCCTCCTACTGCTGGCAGAAACATTCTCAAATAGGGACAGCCATTGTTGAAGCATTGCAAGCTTTGCATGCTAAGGCTAGAGCCCTTAAAACACAAAACTCCTTTAAAGACTTCTCTTCCTCTCCTTCTCCTCTTTCACGTGGACCTGTTAGAAAGGTAAGGGGATTTCTTTGTGAACTCAAGGGGTGGTTGTCAGCTGGGGGTTTCAGCCACCCACATGCATGTGTGCCTCCATTGTTGCAATGTGTTCATGTGTTTCCCTTGATTTTGAATGAAACTTGTGTTTTTGGGAAAAATTGTTCTTGGCAGCAAATTGTGGCTTTTGAAAGA
Source organism: Pueraria montana var. lobata (assembly GCA_026413185.1). Classification (NCBI taxonomy): domain Eukaryota; kingdom Viridiplantae; phylum Streptophyta; class Magnoliopsida; order Fabales; family Fabaceae; genus Pueraria; species Pueraria montana. Next base: position 40,446,243 of record CM048649.1, on the reverse strand, counting down.
AATTGTTCTCTTCATCTTTTTCCTCTAAATTTTAGTGGGAGGGCTCCTAATATAAAGGAGACAATGCCCAATTTTTTTTAAAATTTATAACGTAGTTTTTATCAAAGTTTCAAACCCCAAATCAAGGGTGGCAGTGGCTGTTTTCATGTAATGCCCTGGACAACCCCCACCATTTTGCTTATAACTTTTAATCTAATAGTTAATTTTCAATGAAACTTATCCTCAGTGAAACTATCTGGTTTTGAGTCCATTGCGAGAAAACCTCAAATAGGGGTTCATCCGTGACATGTAATGTGCCTATCGGGTTTGTGGACACTATCTGGACAAGTTTTGATTTTTGGGCATTTAACAGCAAAGTGATGATCTTTTTCAAAATCTAATTTTTGTTCTAAAAAATAAACTTAAATATATTTTAAACCATGTAATTTTCGAAAATTTTCATTAATAGACACTAATTTAACAAATTAGGTTTTTACAGGACAAATGTTTTAGTTTTAGTAGTTGGGCCTGAGACTAGGGTCTTAGAAGAAAAATTACTGAGAGCAATGTAAAACGAATTAGGGTACAAGTTTTACTTTTTCAGAAAGATATGTGTGCTAACTCTTTACTATAAAAATTTGAGTTAAAATCGAATTTTGGAATTCTTAGAAAATTTCACATCTTTGAAGGTTGTTCATTTTAAAGAGCAAACTGTCCTGCCAACTTCTAAGATTTTTAATAATTTTTTTATATTTTTTCTGAAGATGTGGGATACCTTTATGAAAAATAGACTTCAAGGAATTTGATGTCATATAAAAATTTTACAGATTAAAAATCATTTACTAAATTAAGATTTGGTATTGCCAAGAGGAAATTTACCTTAAAAATGCCCTTAATTTGTGATGTGTGAATTATGTTGAATTGTATAGTTGAAATAATTGTATTTATATAAATGTGGGGTAGTGGGTAATCTTTACCCTTGTCTTATTTTGATGTAAGACCCTTGGAATGAGAACCTTGGGAAGTTCTGTGCGTGTGACTTATGCGTCTGAGAACCTTGTGTAGTGTGATTTGTGTTTTTCTGTTGTTTGAAACTCAGTGATCATAAGACTTGAGTGCGAGTGCTTATGTGGACTGGGACTCTGTCCCAGTGACTTGGGAAAATTTTTCCAGTGATAATAAAAATAAATTTTAAAAGTGAGAATTATTAATTAGGCTAAAGATTTAATTTTTTTATTTAATAGTTTTAATTAATCAACTCTTTATTTGTGCTTTGTACTTAGAAAATATTTTAGGACCTTTGCGTGGAGGAATCATTGGTAAGTCACTAATTACTAAAATTGTAGAAATTGAGAGGGTAGGGCACAAATAAGACTTAATAAGAATTCCTAATACGCGTTGTGAAGTGTGCTTTTCGAGAGTCGTGCAACAGAGACACATGTGTACGACGGATCGATGGAATTACAAAGAGAGTTGGGTGGGACATTTCTGGCTGCGAGAGAAAGTTGCTAAAGATGAAAGCGGAGATCAAATGACGTGTTCACCCATGAGGTGATGGAGACAACTGTCTCATATATATATATATATATATATATATATATATATATATATATATATATCTTTTGTTAGAGCCGGGATCGGGTCTTAGGCTTGGCGTCAATTCATCCCGTCATATACCATGAGCAGCGGAAACCCACAGCGGCGAGTATGGATAAGCTTTGTGAGAGAGTGTTTGATGAATTGCAAGATGAAAAGAGAGTCACGTGGGGCATTTTCCAGCTGTGAAATACCAAAGAGAGGGGGCGGAGTTTGAAAGGCGTGTCACGACGTAATATGACGGTCACCCATAGAAAGGTGATGGAGGCAATGTTCTCATATATATATATATATATATATATATATATATATATATATATATATTTGGAGTAGATATGGGGTCTCATGCTCGGCGTCTATTCGACTGTCCTGTATCATGTGCAGCGGAACCCAACAGTGATGAGAAAGAATAATCCTGATAGGGAGAGTTGTTGAGGAGTCATTCCTCAGAGTAATTGGTGCGTTGCATTTTATGTCATTCAAGTATAGCATTTCACTTAGGAAATATTGCATATTTTTACATTTAGGACTCATTTACCTTGCATTTACATTGTTTTGCATTTCTTTTTGGAACAGGTTACGCTTTGGGTATTTTCATGTTTCAAGGCTATTTCTTGAGCTCTAAGACATCAAATCAAGGATAAAGATGCATGGTGACTCCAAGGATTGAAGCTAGGGGCATAGGGACACTTGAAGATTAGAAGAAAAACATAACTAGGTCACATGACAGAAGTCATGGCCATGACTTTCAGAGTCATGGTCGTGATGATGCTGATTTCCACATTTTGGGATCCTTGATAGATGTCATGGCCATGACATTTAGAGTCATGGCCGTGACCCAATCTGACCTTCAACATCACTCATGATAGCAAATTGTCATGACTATGACATTCGGAGTCATGGCCATGACCTACGCCAGATTGAGAATCTTATCTTTTACGATTTTAATTGTAATTTGGGCTTAAATCTTTATCTTTTCCTTAGCCCATTCTCTTTAAATAGAGTGTTTTACTTAGGATTAGGAACACTAGAATTTAGATTAGCTTATGGTTTAGGAGGACTCTTCTTCTTCAACTTTTTTTCTGGTTTGTTATGTTTTATTTTAATTTCATCGTTGTTTCCATGATTATGACTGAGTAGTCTCTTTGTTCTAGGATTGGGGCTTAGCCCTTGACAACTATTATGCTTAATTGATTTATCTTTTATGTTCTTTTGTCTTCTCCTCTTTATTTCTCTTCTATTGCTTTTATATATGCGAAGCGTTTGGCCACCATTTTTCATAATCATAGACGCTTAAGGAAGAACTAAAAGGTGAACCTAATTGTTGGAACTATAGAGGAGGAAATTAGGTATTAAATCACGAAAGTAGGTTTAATCCTTCGAGGAATCAATGAATTAACAAAGAACTTAATAAGTTTAATTGAACTTAATTACCACGAGAGTAGGGGTTAATTCAATTAGATACATCTTTGTATCCTGAGAGGGAACAAAGGTTACCTTAGGTTAATTCACCTTCAAAGAGAACCAATAAGAACATAGAGGTAGAAAGATTAAGTTAATAGGAAGTCTTGGTGTGAAACCCAATCCTGGAAGTTTTCTTATCATTGATTTCAATCTTCTCAAATATTTGCTTTATCTTATCTTATTTTAATCTTATATTTTTTTTATCTTTAGATTATCTTTTATCTTAAATTTAATCTTTTCAAATCTTTCCTTATCCAATCAAATCTTTCTTTTTGCTTAATTTTAATTAAATTGTGAAGATTACAAGGCCAAAAACGCAATCCCTGTGGAGACGATAATTTTATTACTTGACGACAACCGTGCGCTTGTGGTAAATCTCACATCAAGTTTTTGGCGCCATTGCTGGGGACTGCGGTCCTTTGGTTTTGTGATTTGTTATTTTTTAATAGAAATTAAGCAAAATCTTCTACCTTAATTCTTATTTATTTTTCTTTTATTTTCTTTTCTTTTTCAGTCTTCACGGTTTCTACTCTTTTGCAGTACATTTCTTCTTTGTATGACTAAGTCCCTCCAACTTGGAGAACCCATTGAAGGAGATCTTGAGATAGAAAGAACCTTCCACAAAAGGAAGAAGGAGCAAAGAAAGACAGCAGTAGAAACTGTAGAAGAGACAACCCCTATGGCAGAGAATCAAGGAAATCAAAATAGGCCATTGAGGGAATATTCCGTGCCCAAAGCTCGCGATCTTCCGGCTCAAAATGTAGGAGTTAGAGCTACCGTACCACCAACACTTCTTACCATGCTGAAGCAAAATCAATTTGGTGGTTCATCATCAGAAGACCCAAATGATCATCTTGAAGGGTTCTTGGAAATCTGTGAGACCAAAAATTATGCAGCGGATGTCTTTGATGCGATGAAGCTTCGCTTGTTCTCTCTCATTCTTAGAGACAATGCGAAAAAGTGGTTGAGGACAGCACCTAGGGAAACAATTGCTACTTGGGCACTATGCCAACAAGCCTTCTTGGAAAAGTTCTTCCCACCTTCAAAGACCAAAAAGCTAAGGAAGCAAATCACCAACTTCCGGCAAGAAGATGGTGAGTCAATATATGAAGCATGGGAATGGTACAAAGGCTACTTAGAAGCATGTCCACAACATGGCTTTGATAGGTGGTTGACAATCCAATTCTTCTTTGAAGGATTGAACAACCAGAGTGTGATGACTTTAGACTTTGCAGCTGGTGGGTCCTTCATGAGTAAGCCGATTGATGAAGCCATGACTATCCTTGAGGTTATAGTTTCAAACTATAGCCAATGTGAAAGTGAGAGAGAAAACACTTCAAGAAAAGTTGCTTCGGGAAAATATGAAGTGAGCAACATTGACATGATCTTGGGCAAATTTGATGCTTTAAATAAGAAGATTGACAAATTGGAGAAGGCTAAGGTGAACTCTGTGAGTACTCCACCACCTTGCTGTAAGCTTTGTCGGATGTAAGGACATTCAGCTATGGATTGTTCAACTATGATGCCTAATGAGCAAGATGAGCAAGTACAAAATGTGGCTTAAACCCAAAATTTCTCCTACTAGAACGGTCAAGGTCAAGGAATTCAAGGTGGTGTTCAGCAGCAGCAAAATTTCAGGTAAGCCTCAAACTTCAATAGGGGCCAAGGTAGCCAAGACCTTCAACAACTCTCACACCTCCAACAATCAATGTCATAGCTGGAAAGTCTTATGGAGACCTTTGTGATTAGTCAAAAGCAGATAAACGAGTATGTGAGTAACTCCATCCAAGACTTATCAGCGAAGGTGAAGCAAGTGACAAGTATGGAGAGACATTAGCTATCCATGACAAGATGTTGGAGACTCAGATTGCTCAGCTCATTCCTACCTAAAGCAGGAATCCAGGTAATAAGTTTCCTAGCAAACCGAGGTGAATTCAGTTGAGCATTGTAATGCAATGGCCTTAAGGAGTGGGAAAGAGTTAGATAGTCCTATGTCTAACAAAGAAATTGAGGGAAAAGAAGAGGTAGACCCCCCCTCTCATTATTGAAAAAGAAAAAGTGTCTGAGAAGGTGGCCCTAAAGCCTTACCAACCAGCCATCCCATTCTTTCAGAGGTTAGCAAAAGCCAAGTTAGACAAACAATTTGAAAATTTTATAGAGATGGTTAAACAACTATATGTCAACATTCCCTTTGTAGATGCTTTGCAACAAATGCCTACTTATGCAAAGTTTCTCAAAGACATCTTGGCCAATAGGAGAAAGGTTGATGAGTATGAGACTGTCACTATAGTTCAAACTTCATTACCTCCTAAGCTTAGAGACCCTGGTAGCTTTTTTGTACCATGTCTAATTGGTGACACTAGGTTTGACAAAGCCTTGTGTGATTTGGGGCTAGTATTAGTTTGATGCCCTTAGCTGTTTACAAGAAACTTGGTATTGGGGAGCTATAACCCAAAAATATGTCCATTCAATTGGCGGATAGATCTATCAAACACCCGGTGGGGATTGTAGAGGATGTTTCTGTTAAGATTCAGGATTTACTCATCCCTTGTGATTTTGTAGTATTAGATATAGAAGAGGATGCCAACATCTCCATTATCCTAGGTAGACCCTTCTTAGCCACAGCTGATGTTAATATAAGTGTGAAGAAGGGTAAACTTTCCTTGACTGTGGGGGAGAAAACCATTGAGTTTAATTCCTTTAAGGCTAACAAACCTTCTATTGTTGAGAATTTTTTGTGTAGGATAGACTCATCGGATCAAGTGGTGGAAAAGGATGCCATCAAGTGCCCTATTAAGCATGTTACAAAGAGAAATTCTAAAGAAACATGCACACCAAAGAGGGAACCTTACATCCCTCCTCACCAACGTAAATTGGGAAACCTTGAGAGTTCAAGCAAGGGAGGTCAAAAGAAGAAGGCGGAATTGGAGCTTGAATTGGCAAGGAAACCAAATGAGAAGGGGGAGACACTCTCCTCTCCTCACCCAATTGTAGGGGATTGAATCTCACAGGCATCAAAGCTCATGACGTTAAACAAGCACTTCTTGGAAGTTAACCCAGGCAATCATCTCTACTCACATTCTTCTTTTTCAAAATTTTGAGTTTTAATAGTTTCTTGGTTTTTAGTTTCAAATTTAGAATTAGCACAGGCATAGGTTTATTTCAGTTCTTAGTTTCTATTTTTCTTAGATTAAATCTAGATTTAATTTATTTCATAATTTGCTTTTCACTTATCAAGATTTTTAGGCTCTTTCACGTTTCTATTTTGAGTTCAAGGAGCTATTGTTTTGTTTTAATCACAAGTCACAAACTTCTAGCTCATTTTTTTTATAGTTAAATACTAGTCTATTTTATAGTTTCTTTTATTTTTTTATTAGGGTCTTGAGTGTTATTTTCTTTCTTTTATTCTTTCCTTCACCTCAATTTTATGCTTGATCTTTGCTTTCTTAGCCATTATGCATAATTCAGAAAAATTGTTGTCTGCAACAAAGTCATGCCTGTGCCAATTTTGGTCATGCCCGTGACTTCATCCAGGGCCTTTCGCGAGCATCAAAGGGATGAGAGTCAGTGCAGATCATGCCCATGCCAATAAAAGTCATGATCATGACTGTATCCAGGGAGTAAATGGAAATCTTGTTCATGCCCGTACCAATTTGTGTCACGCTCATGGCATCTTGCAGAGGTCAACTCGAGAATTTGACAGAAAAAACCAGTGGTCTAGGGACTAGCTCGCGTGAATTGAAGGCAAGTCAGGGGTATTGAGGCAATGCACATCACGGTCATGCCAATTTTGTTCATGCTCATGACATTGTCCAGTGCCAATTCTTGCGCATATCATGCTAGTGCCTCACCAAGTCATGTATGTGACTTTCTCCTGCATAATAATATGACGCAAAGGATAAAGCTAACCTGGTGACATTGTAATGTCCAAATAAAGCTCATAAAGAAAGGGTCCAGCGCACATAAGGATTAGTGCACCTCCCATCTAGCACAAGTGACTACATGCGCTAATTCAAAGTGCTGGAACAAGGCACCAGCCAAGTCAAAATGGTGACTTCTTTTCCTCAAGCCCGTGACCCCACACACACAATGAAGCTAGCGCCACTCCAAGTCACACTCGTGACTGAATATAAGGGACCAGGGGTTGAAATGTTTTTCCATACCCATCATATTTCTGCCCCGCACCAACATAAAGGCAAGTCCCTCCCATTCTCAAAGCCACGAAAGAAACTTCCTTGCACATCTTGCTTCTTCGATTTGGTGAGTTCATTTTTATCATCCTTTACTTCTAAATTTTTACAATGGGGACAATGTAAATCTTAGGTTTAGGGTTGTTATTGCTATTGCTAGGGTCATGCATTGCATTTTCATGATTTTCATGTGCAAAAATTTGATCATCTACTGCTTTTGTTCTTTTTGTTGTATTTCTTTTTGATGAATTCCATAAGCTTAACTTGAGTGCCACAGTGATTGCTTGAGGACAAGCAAATCTTTAGGTTTGGGGTTGTTTGATGCGTTGAATTTTATGTCATTCATGCATAACATTTCACTTAGGAAATATTTCATATTCTTACATTTAGGACTCATTTACCTTGCATTTGCATTTGTTTTGAGGCTGTTGCATTTTATGTCATTCATGCATACATGTCATTCATGCATAGCATTTACCTTGCATGACATTTGGAGTCATGGCCATAACCTGCGCCAGATTGAGAATCTTATCTTTTACGATTTTAATTGTAATTTGGGCTTAAATCTTTATCTTTTCCTTAGCCTATTCTCTTTAAATAGAGTGTTTTACTTAGGATTAGGAACACTAGAATTTAGATTAGCTTACGGTTTAGAGAAAGAGTGGAGGATTCTTCTTCTTCAACTCTTTTTCTGGTTTGTTATGTTTTCTTTTAATTTCATCGTTGTTTCCATGACTATGAGTGAGTAGTCTCTTTGTTCTAGGATTGGGGCTTAGCCCTTGACAACTATTATGCTTAATTGATTTATCTTTTATGTTCTTTTGTCTTCTCCTCTTGATTTCTCTTCTATTGCTTTTATATATGCGAAGCGTTTGGCCATCATTTTTCATAATCATATACGCTTAGGGAAGAACTGAGAGGTGAACCTAATCGTTGGAACTATAGAGGCGGAACTTAGGTATTAAATGATGAAAGTAGGTTTAATCCTTTGTTGGAATCAATGAATTAACAAAGAACTTAATGAGTTTAATTGAACTTAATTACCACGAGAGTAGGGGTTAATTCAATTAGATACATCTTTGTATCCTGAGAGGGAACAAAGGTTACCTTAGGTTAATTCACCTTCAAAGAGAACCAATAAGAACATAGAGGTAGAAAGATTAAGTTAATAGGAAGTCTTGGTGTGAAACCCAATCCTGGAAGTTTTCTTATCATTGATTTCAATCTTTTCAAATATTTGCTTTATCGTATCTTATTTTAATCTTATCTTTTTTTTTATCTTTAGATTATCTTTTATCTTAAATGTAATCTTTTCAAATCTTTCCTTATCCAATCAAATATTTCCTTTTGCTTAATTTTAATTAAATTGTTAAGATTACAAGGCCAAAAATGCAGTCCCTGTAGAAACGATAATTTTATTACTTGATGACAACCGTGCGCTTGCGGTAAAGCTCACATCAGTAATGGATGACCACAGATTGGTACTTGGGAGATGATTGTAAGGCATGTTGACCTTGGAGGGTAGGTGCTGAGTTGTGACATCAGTTCACATAGCCGACTTGGCAACCCTGACATAGCTACGAGACATTCTTCAGTTGGTGAAAGCCCGCCTTGTACCATGGTGAGGGTGTACTGCCAACAGTCATCCAACTCAAAACTGTGTGTAAGACCACTGAGTTCTGGGAGTTCCTATGGCAGCCGGCCAGTAAGAAAGGATTTACAGAAATAGAAATGGAAACGATTAGGTTCGAGTGTGATCGTTAGAGAACCACATCGTAGTGGTTAGTAGGATTGTGTTGTGACTTTAAAATGTCGTTTGGTGTGGTTTGCTTGACGAAGTGAAGAGATTCACCCTTATGTTTTTATTTTAGGAACTGATGGCAGCCCCTGTGGAGATTATAAGGATGTTATCTTCGTCGCTCTCGTCATCACCTTCCTCTTTCGGAGTGTCTTTGGAGGGTCCATCTGTACCCGTTATAGTTCTGATGCCACACCATCAGAGGAGTTCACGCTTGGTCTGATGCTTCCCACCTTTCGTTGAACCCCGATATGTCAAGAATTAGAGGCGTAATTGGATGAGTGCCTGTCAAGGGGATCCGCCACTAGTCGTGAACTTAGAGAACAATGAGTCAGGGTTTTTACGAAGGATTTGGAGAACTTTGAGGAAGATTCTGTTAAGGGTCCCGTGGACGATGACCACTAGATTTCTTCTCAGTGATCTTGTCAAGGACCATCTGCTATCCTATTTCTTTGGATTAGTCTAACATGCAAGCTAGGTTTAGAGATGACTGCTCTGAGACTAGGTTTTCTCTTTTTATGTATTTTGATATGGGTAGGCCTAGATTTCAGACTCTCGTATATGTTTCATCTATTGCATTTCCTTACCACCTGTATTTTGTTGATCATGAGGATATATGTACCTTGCTATTTTCCATGTATAAATGTGTATTTGGGGGCCATAGAGGCTAGTTTCATTCATTTTGTTTTCTCACTAAAAAATGTATGTTTTATATTTGAGACGATACTAAGTTTTCTTCTTTAGAATTTTAAGTGACGCATTTCATATATCAAGCGATGCTGCATTTTCATAATTAATGATTAGAAGGTTTTTAAGAATTTCCAACCTATGTTTTTTTTAACTTCACGATTTTGGTGAAATTAAATTAATTAACATGATTTAGAAAATAATAAAGGATCTTAAATGCATACTCGAAAAATAAAGGCTTAATGATAAGAATAAAAAAGTTTTAAATTTTCTACCAAATTCACACAACGTTAAAGGATCTTTCTTTCTTTTAAGAAAATAAAATGAAGTAACACGCTTATTAAATTAAAATAAGTTTAAAATCCGAATATATGTAAACCTGAATTTAGGGTGTTACAGAACCAGTATAGATCTTGTGTTACTCTTTCTTTTCCTTTATTTTTAATTTCTTGATCCTTTACTATTTCTGTATATTGATCTTGATGCTAAAATCAGCTTTGGAAATAAGAGACAAGTGATATAAGCTAAGCATACGACACTCATCTTGAAAGAAATTCAAAAGGGAAATTTGATCTTACAAAAAGTTTTCACTCAAAAAGATTGTTTTCAAAGAAAAGTTTAAGAATCCAATTCACCCCTTCTTGGATTTCCTGTGAATTAAGTCATTTTATCTAACACTTGGTGATTAGAGCTTGTTTTGATAGTCCTTCAAATCGTTTTTGATCCTTAAAATGGCTAGGCATCACCAAACCTTCGCTGAAGGTGCTTCCATAAACTGACCCCCATTTTTTGCTGGTGAAAACTATGCTTTTTGGAAAATTTGTATGAAAATCTTTCTTGAATCTGTTGATAGAGGTGTATGGGAAGCTGTACTTAATGGTCCTTTTATTCCCACTCATGTAGTAGATGGTAAAATCATTGAAAAAGATTTTGCTAACTGGACAGATGCTGAAAATAGATGTTCCCAATTTGATGTTAGAGCTAAAAATATTCTTTTATCTGCTTTGACTCTTGATGAGTTCTTTCGTGTTTTGTAGTGTGCAAAGGCAAAAGAAATTTGTAGGGATGGCAAAGCGGGTCGGGCCCGGCGGGCCGCTGTGACTTTGGCGGGGCGGGGTGGGGTTTTCAGCCCGCCGGCCCGCTTTGGCCCGCCCCGCCAACTCGCCGGGCCACAGGCGGGGCGGGGCGGGCCGGCCCGCCAGCCTTTTTTTTTTTTTTTTTTAATTAATATATATAAAATAATATAAGTTATTAGGGACTATTAATATTTTGTGATGTATTTTTAAAAGACTATTAGTTTGTGGTAAGCATTTTTAAGATGTTATTCATGATGATATTGAACTTGTGGTGTTAAAAGACTATTAGTTTGTGATTTATTGAAGAAAATGAAACAATATTGCAATTATTTTTAATTGTGTTCACACTTCACAGTAACAAAAATACTCTATATTGTCCTCTTATGATACAAGTGATACAAGATCATTTTATTTATATCTTATTTACAATAATTTAAAAAAAAAAAAAAAAAAACTGGCGGGCCAGCCCGCTCTAAGGCGGGGCGGGCCAGGACCAGCAGCCCGCCGCAGCTAGGCGGGCCAGCCCAGCCCGGCCCGGCCCATTTTCGGCGGGCCACAGGCGGGCCGGGCCAAAACGGGCCGGGCTGGCCCGTTTTGCCAACCCTAGAAATTTGGGATAACCTAGAGGTCACCCATGAAGGAACCACGGAAGTGAAGAGGTCAAGGAAGAATACTCTCATACAACAATATGAGATGTTTAAGATGTTGCTGGGAGAAAGCATTTTCGATGCGCAGAAATGATTTACACACATTGTAAATCACTTGATGGCTCTTAGCAAGGAATTTGACAGGGAAGAGCTCAACATCAAGATTCTCGAAAGTCTTAATAAAACTTGGCAACCCAAAGTTACAACCATATCAGGATCTAAGGATTTAACAACTATGAACATGGCCACAATTTTTGGGAAGCTTAGAGAACATGAATTGGAGCTTGGTAGAATCAAGGAGGAAGAAGAGCTGGACAAGAAGAAAATGGGATTTGCTCTCAAGACAACAACACCAACACGTGAAAAGAGTGAAGGAAAGCAATATGAGAATTCTGAAAATGAAAATCTGATCTTGCTTGTCAAGAAGTTTACCAAATTCATGAGGAACAAAGGAAGAGACAAGGGAACTTTTTAGAAAAAGGGCACCAAGAAAACTGCTTCTACTCCTACCACTTATACTTGCTTTGAATGTGGAAAACAAGGTCACTTCAAGACCGATTGCCCAATCTACCTAAAGAAACAAGGGGGAGATAAGAAGCATAAGAAGTCAACTAAGAAGAGGAGAGCCTATATTGCTTGGGAAGATAGTGAAGCAAGCTCCTCAAGTGACTCAAGTGAGGAAGAAAAAGCCAACTTTTGCCTAATGGGTTCATAAGATGAAGAAACCAATGTAAGTGAACATGATTCTCAAATCTCATCATATGATGAATTGTATCAAGCATTTGAGGACATTCATGAAGAGGCACAAAAGGTAGATATCTCTAACAATAAGCTTAAGTGTAAGAACAAAGAATTAAGTCACAACTTGACACTCTTAAAAAGGAATTTGATGGTCTTAATCTTAAGCATAATAAACTTGAATTTGCTCATACTAATCATGCATCATCATCATCCTCATCTTAAAAGGCTGAATGTGAAATTTGCATTTGTCTTAAAGCTGAAAATGAACATCTTAAAAAGACTCTTGCTAAGTTTACCAATAGTAGGACCAACTTGGATTCTATTCTTGGAAAACAAAAATCTGCTTTTGACAAAGCTGGAGTTGGATATAATTACCAACCAAAACAAAAGCCTTTCAAAAACTGTTTCAGCTTTAAGAAGCCAACTTATTCTCCTTTTGTGACATGCTTCTATTGCAATAGGAAAGGTCATACTAATAACATATGTTACATAAGAAAATATGGCATTCCTAGTGGCAAATACATGTGGATCCCAAAAGGAACCAAACCCCCTACTAATCTCCAAGGACCCAAAACAACTTGGGTACCTCAACAACTTCCTTAAATCTATTTTGTAGGTATGCTTGAAGACTCGGAGATCTTTATGGTATTTGGACAGCAGGTGTTCAAAGCATATGACGGGAGACTCATCAAAATTTTTAGAGATCTCCTCAAAGCAAGATGGATTTGTGACTTATGGTGACAATAATAAAGGAAGAATCTTGGGTATTGGTAAAATTCAGAACTCTTCAAATGTGCGCATAGAAAATGTTTTGTTAGTTGAAGGCTTGAAACACAACTTGCTTAGTATTAGCCAATTGTGTGACAAAGGCTTTAAGGTATCCTTCAACTCTGAATATTGCATGATTTGTAGTGCTTCTAATGATGTGAAACTTGTAGGAAATAGAATTGACAATATCTATATGCTTGAGTTAGAAAAATCATCCATTAGTGATCCTAAATGTCTTTTGAGTAATCATGACAATTCTTGGCTTTGGCATAGCATGCAGCTCATATTCATATGAACCAATTAAAGAAACTCATTGCTAATGACCTTGTAATAGGGCTCCGTAAGCTCAAGTTTCAAAAAGATAAGCTATGTGATGCTTGTCAAAAGGGGAAACAAGTCTAAGTGTCTTTTAAACCAAAAGGTGTAGTCTCTACATCTAAACCTTTAGACCTACTTCACTTGGACTTGTTTGGACCTTCAAGAACTATGAGTCTAGGTGGAAACTATTATGCTATAGTAATCATTGATGATTATTCTAGATTCACATGGACTCTTTTTCTATCTCTAAAAAGTGAAGCAAAGCCTTTAAGAAATGTGCCAAAGTTATTCAAAATGAAAAGGATTTGAAAATTAAGGCTATATGAAGTGACCATGGAGGTGAATTTCAAAATGAAGATTTTGAAAACTTTTGTGATGAAAATGGTATTTCTCATAATTTTTCTGCTCCTAGAACTCCTCAACAAAATGGAGTTGTTAAAAGGAAAAATCGGTCCTTAGAAGAGCTAGCGAGAACCATGTTAAATGAAACTTATCTTCCTCAATATTTTTGGGCGGATGTAGTTAATACAACATGTTATGTTATAGAATGCTTATAAGGCCTATTTTGAAGAAAACTCCTTATGAACTCTTTAAAGGTAGAAAGCCTAACATATCACATTTAAGGATCTTTGGTACTAAATGCTTTGTTTTGAATAATGGTAAAAATAACTTGGGCAAATTTGATTCAAAGGCGAATGAAGCTATCTTCTTGGGATATTCTTTGACTAGTAAAGCTTATAGAGTTTTTAATAAAAGATCTTTAGTAATTGAAGAATCTATTCATATTGCTTTTGATGAAACTAATGACCATGAGGCAAACCCCCATGAGTCAAAAAGAGATCTAGATGATGATTATGCAGGTCAACTTGAAGATTCTAGCCAAATTGAGGAAACTAGACATCATATTGTGGAAAGGCAAACAATTGATACAACTCAACCACCTACAGTGGAGCTACCTAAGGAATGGAGAACCTCTAGAGATCTATCACTTGACAACATTATAGGTGATATAAGTAAAAGGGTAACCACTCGTAGCTCTCTTAGTAATTTTTGTGGATGTGTAGCTTTTGTATCCCAAGTAGAGCCAAAATCAATTGAGGAGGCCTTACTTGATGAACATTGGTTATTGGCTATGCAAGAAGAATCGAATCAATTTAAAAGAAATGAAGTTTGGGATCTTGTGCCAAGAACTAATGCTCAACAAGTAATTGGTACTAGATGGGTATTTCGAAACAAAATGGTTGAATCCAGTTTTATAACAAAAAATAAAGCCTGTTTAGTAGCCAAATGCTATAGTCAAGAAGACAGTACTAATTATTTTGAGATTTATGCCCCTGTTGCAAGACTTGAGGCCATAAAACTTCTTCTTACCTTTGCTTCCTTAATGGATTTTAAGCTTTTCCAAATGGATGTCAAAAATGCCTTTTTAAATGGATATATTAAGGAGGAAGTCTATGTTTCTCAACCCCCCGATTTTGTTGATTATGACTTTCCTAATCATGTGTACAAACTGAAAAAAGCACTCTATGGATTGAAACAAGCACCAAGGTCTTGGCATGAAAGATTAAGTAACTTCTTAATTGAACACAAGTTTGCAAGAGGAAAGGTTGATACAACTTGTTTATTAAGAAAACTAAAAAAGACATTCTATTAGTGCAAATATATGTAGATGATATTAATTTTGGTGCTACTAATGATGTCTTTTGTCAAGAGTTTGCTAAGACCATGTATGGACTTCAAATAAAACAGTTAGAAAATGGAACAATCATCAACCAATCCAATTATTGCATTGATCTACTCAAGAGGTTTGGAATGGAAAGTTCCAAGGAGTCAAACACACCTATGGCTACCTTGTGTTATCTTGATCTGGATGATAAAGGTAAACATGTTGATGAGAAAAGATATAGAGGTACGATTGGCTCTCTACTTTATCTAACTGCTAGTCGTCCCGATATCATTCATAGTGTTTATGTGTGTGCTAGATTTCAAGCTAATCCTAAGGAATCACACCTAGCTGCTGTAAAAAGAATTTTAAAATACATAAAAGGAACTATAAATGTTGGCTTATGGTATCCCAAAGGTGCATCTATTAGTTTAGTTGGATATTCAAATTCAGACATTGCTGGATGTAAGGTAGATAGAAAAAGTACTAGTGATACATGTCATTTGCTTGGGAGTGCTTAGGTTTCTTGGCACTCTAAGAAACAAGCTTGTGTGGCTCTATCTACAGCTGAGGCTGAATATGTTGTTGTAGGGAGTTGTTGTGCATAAATCCTCTGGATGAAGCAACAACTAGAAGATTATGGCATCTTCCTAGATCACATACCACTGAGATGTGATAACACTAGTGCCATTAATTTGACTAAAGATCCTATCATGCACTCTAGAACTAAACAATAGAAATTAGACACCATTTCATTAAAGATCATGTTTTAAAAGGTGAGTGTGAAATTGAGTTTGTAGACACTCTCAACCAACTAGCTGACATCTTTACAAAACCCCTGCCTAGAGATAGGTTCTATACCATTAGAAGTGAACTAGGCATACTAGATGGAACCAACATTGCATAACAAATCACTAGATTATAACTTTATGTCTTATTAGTGTTTTATGTCTTGTACTTTTTGTATGTTTTGTTTTTGTATGTTTTGTGTCATGTATTCTAATATTCAAAAATATATATAAAACTTAAATTTGGCATATGCTTAATGTGTTTTGCAATTGAAAGTGTTTGATGTATGTTTGTGTGAGTCATGTATGTGCTCTGTTCGCACATAATCGATTATTTCGTGCTGAGTCTTAAGTTGAAAAACTCATCATCACGCAAATAATCGATTATCATAAGTGGATAATCAATTATCTAAGCTCTTGGTGGAAACATCAGTGCACAGATATTCGATTATTAGGAAAATAATTGATTATTTTGAACTCTAGAAAGCTACATGCTTGCGCAAATAATCAATTATTCCTAGTAATAATCGATTATTTGTAGCAGACCTTGTTTTGTGTGGTTTTTCTGCATAAAATAATCGATTCCCTAATCGATTATTTCAAGCGTTTTGAATTTTTGGGTTCTGACTCTTCAATTCGCGCAAAACCATTCAACCCCAACCTCACAACCACTCATTTCCCATGGTATTAACCCCTCACACACCTCCCCAACAAACTCAAACACTCTATATAATACCCTAAACTTCATCTTCATCCTCACAACACTCAAACCCACCTCTCCAAATTCTCTCAACTCTCTTTAACCTTTAAACCTTCCCAAACTTGTTTTCTTCCAACCCCAGCAAGAGACCCAAAAGGGCTGCTGCTGAAGTCACTAAGAGGAAAGGAAAAGGAGGTCAGCCTATCTGCAAACCTAGAAGGGTGGCTCTCAGACCCAGACCATAGATCCGACTTCAAGAACTTCTGGAAGGATAGGAAGATTATCCCCCACAAGCATCTCTTTCTCAGTTGGTTTAAGGGTCAACACTTTGTGTTTCAAGACATGTTGGAGAAGCAAGATCTCAAGACCTTCGTGGAAATGCAAGGTAAAATCTAGCCTGATCTGGTTAGGGCCTTTTATGTTGCTACAAGGTCTAGAAATGGTGAGATTCATTCCTATGTCAAGGGAGTGGACATTGTGATGAATGAATCTGTATGGATAGGTGTAGCTGGATTTCCTAGGAAGGATTAAGGATTTCTGGTGGTATCAAGGATTTTGACAATGTGAAAGTCTACAAGGATTGTTAGAGGAATCCTGGAACTTCTACTTCCTTCAAACAATTCAAGACTGGCGGTATGAAGATGGATGAGAGGTTGCTTACCTATATGATAGCTTGGGTACTAGCACCAAGAGGAAGCAACCATGCTCAACTCTCTACTAATAATGTGTTGCTGATTCATGCTTTTAAGAAGAGTGTCCATGTTGATTGGAGTGCTCTTATCATGGACAACATACTCAAGGCAAAAATGCTAGCTGAGTATCCTATTCCCTATGCGGTGTTCCTCTCTATGGTGATGGAGCACTATGGAGTCGACTTTAAGGATGAAAAATATAAGATCCTCCATAGTTCTAACATAATTGATGATTATGCTCTTCGTCACATGCAACTGATAGAGAAGGATGATCATTGGTTCTACAAGGATGAAGCCCCTGAGCTTGAAGTGGAAGAGATAGAAGCTTCAAGTGAAGATAAGCTCCTCTCTCCCTTTGAGAGAACTTTGCTCATGAAAATGGACCAGATGTATAATTGGCCAAGGGAGTAGAGTGAGTCTCACAATGAGACTCTGGAAAGCATAAATGAAAGGCTGGAGAGCATTGAGGCTAGGCTGAGGAAGCATCACATTGGTGATGATATTGATGAAGAAGACTAGAGCCTTAGTCCTAGGATTATCCTCTGCTTTTCCCTATATTTTGTTGCTTATCTTGTTCTTGTTTTAAGCTTCTAGTCTATTTTGTTCTTATGTTTTGTTTTGATGTCTTGGATTAAGTTTTTTTTTAAAGTTTGTTTGTTTTGAGTCTTTTGATTAAATGTTTGTAAAGCCAAGTTATGTGCATCACTCTCATCATATTGGCTATATTTGAACTTAATGATATTAGTACTTTTGTTTCATGAATTGTTTCTTTTCTGTCTCTTTCTCATATTATCAAATATTGTACTTGATTCTTTTTTATATGCCCAAAGGGGGAGAGAAAATGTATGATGTTGTGATACAAGAACTTAAGTCTAGAAAGTAATCTACTCATTGACTCAACATTCCAAAACAAGTGAAATCTAAAAAGAGCATCATGAAGGAACTAATAGGAACATCATATATGGAGCTTGGTCATCATAAAAAAGGGGGAAAATGTAGAAATATGAAAACCCCTATGTTCTGTAATCAGTAGATCTTTAGTTTTGATGATGTCTTTAGACTTGAAATTGCTCCTTATAGTATGAACAATAGCCTATTAGGATGATTGTTATAAGCTTTCGATGTGTGAATGTGTGTGTATCATGCATATAGGCTAGATATAAGTATATTCACTCACATAGACATTGATTGATCATTGTTATCTTATCTCATTTTAACCAAGGATTGAAACAGGGCACAAAATGTAACACCTTAAAAGGTATTACCCTTATACGTACATTTTAGTCATCAAAATGGATAATATAAACATATATGATATCATTACTCAAGAGTATCAATGTCAAAGGGTCTAAATCATTCTCAAGTAATTGCACCATATACATAAAAAGGGTAATTCCCACATATGGGACCCTATGCCAAAAGAATACATAAGGAGGTTTTTCACAAAAACTAGCCTATAAGATATTAATACACAAAACATAATATCTTCTAGGCCTCTTGTCTCCATGCTTCAAACCTATTTAATCTGGAACATAAACACTAAACTAATGAGACAGGGTCTCAGTGAGTGTTAAAAACATGCATCATACTACTACATGATCCATAAAGGTACTATAAAGTAAGGTCACATACCACTTTTACATCTCTATTGACATAAGCTTAACATTAACTTTGCATGCTTTGAGTTTAACTTTCTTTATCCTTTTTCCATCCTACGGCATCTATTGAGCTCAATATACTGAAAGGTGTCCCTTTCCTTTTATGCCATGGCCTCGTATTATTCTCCTTCGGCCTAAGGAGCTATGCCACATCTTCGGAAGGTAGGAAGTGACGGAGGATCCCGCCTACCTTCTAAAGCAGGCACATCTTTTCTTTTGCATGCTTAACTTATAAAGATATTATCATTTTCTTTGATCCCCAAAGGAATCCCCTCTTTCATTAATTTAAACATATCATTATCCTCATAGATCACGTAAGCATACAAGAGTGTACTAAAGAAAATAACTTGGAAAAGATAGAACTTAACATGTTGTTCCAGGGGTCAATCACTTAAGCGAGCATATCCTGTGCTTAAGCAAGCCTGACCCTGATGCTTCGTGCTTAAGCGTCAAATCTTCACTCTTAAGCGCCAGAGTGCCACGCTTAAGCGCCAAATCTTTGAGGTTAAGTGTTAGATTGCCACGATTAAGACCTGATCCCTGGAGCTTCGTGCTTAAGCGCCAAATCCTTGCGCTTAAGTGCCAGAGCGCCACGCTTAAGCTCAAAAAATCCATACATAAGCGAGAATTCCATAAAGACCTCCAACTCTAGGTGGCTCCTCGCTTAAGCTCCGAGCATAGCTCGCTTAAGTGAGAGGTTTCGACTCTGCAGATTACAGGGGTTGTGTTTGTGCATAACCCCTTTGCCATAAATGCTACCCAACAACCCAAATCCTTACAAATGATACATTAATGCTATTTATGTAACACCCCAAAAATTATAACTCAGTAAGTAAGAACATGAGAGATTAATTAGAAATTGATGGGGATTCAATTGTTTGTTTTAAATAAGAAAAGAATATACCTGGAGTAATTAAAATATAGTTAGTAATTAATTGAGCGATTAAGAAAAATAAAGGAAAATAAATAATATAGTAATTTCTTTATAAGGATCAAATAGGAAAAACATTTATAAGAACAAAAACATAAAAAGTTCTTTGCAAGTAACTTCCTGTAATTAATTCTCTAGAATTAATTCTCGGTGGTTACTTTCTGTATAATTTGTCTGTAGGTCTGTTTATGAAATTTTGTGTAAGTGAGCTAGTCTGGTTTATTTTATTTAAAATGGTAATGTGCAAGGTGATAAGTATTTAAATATTTAAATAATTAGTTTTATTTGTGGATTGATTATTAAAAGTATCTGAAGAGGAAATAAATCTGTCTGTGGATAACTGTTAAAAATAAATAATGAAAATGTTTGTTGCTCTATATTAGTTATTTATTTGAATGAAAATTTGTTTTAACCGTTTTTGAACTCTGAAACTTACACGTCAAGTTACCTTTCGTAAAATTCATCTGTGAGCAGTTACTCTACAGAGAAAATTTTATGAAAGTTATTAAAAAGTTTTTATTTAATAAGATTTATAAAAATTATTTGAAATTAAGTTCTAAAATTTTAGATCACATTTCATTACGATTACAAAGTGTAAAATTACACAGTGTAAATTAAACTCAGTACCTAAAACTACCAAATCACACCCTTTAACCAATTGAAATTCATGCAAAACCCTCCTTTCCCGCTTGAGTCCCACGGACACAACACATCAAACTTGGAAAGCAATTTAGGAAGATCTTCTGACACAAGCCAACCCATAAACTTAGTCACTAAGTCAGCTAGCAAAAAGCTCTTTCCTCTCTTATGGATCCCCCACCCCAAAACCTCATTTCTCCACTAATCCAATACTTATTCACCAAGTCTTCAACGAAGGAAAAGAGAAAAGCTCTCTTCTCTCTCCTCTTTTTGCTACTGGCTGAGACACCCAAAAAGGGAAGGAGGAAGCCATTTTTGTGAAGCTGGTGGGCTGCATGCAAGCTGGGAGGTCCTCTCTTCATCACCAACATCATGCCTTCTCTTCACCTTCATCTTATCTCCTTCTCGGCTGAACCAAAAACAAAGGTGAGGGGGACTCTTTGTGGATTCTATTTTAGTTTAAGTGTGGTTGAGAGTTAGGGGACTCAACCACATCTTGCATGCATGCCCCTCTCTTGGCTGTTGTGTGTGTTTTGTTTGAATGCTTGAATGTGAAAAGTTGATGAAATGGGTTGAAACCCTTGGCAGTGGCTGTGTGTGTGATATCCTGGCCTTAGTGTTATTTTTGTTTTTCTTTGAAACTGAGTGGGAAGGCACCTGGAACCAGGGAAGCCATGCCCAATTTTCTGGAAATCAAATGGGTGAAGGTTGCATGTGGAAATCAAACCCCAAAATGAAGTGGCAGTGGCTGTTAGGTTTGAGTACCCCTGGACAGCCCCCACGGTTTTGCTAATTTGGAAGATCTAACCGTTGGTTTTTCATGAAATTTATTTTGAATGAAAATAGACACAAAATGGAGAAACTTTCATTTTGATACTTTGCCAAGATTTCTTTGTTTCGAGGTTCATCCGTGACCCACAAAGTGGTTGTTCTGTTTTCGAGTTCCACTAAGAACATGTCTCGGTTTTTCCCAATTTTACACTTGTGTACTTATCTTTTCTTTTTTGTGTTTCTACCATTAAAACTAGACAAAACAAGATTTTTAACCATATAAATAAAAAAAATTATCATGTCCAATTTCTAAATTAACTTTTTAAAAAGAAACAGGGCCAGGGTTTTTGAGCTATGTTTTGAGTCTGAAACTTGGGCTGTTAGAAATAAATTTACTGGGAACACTAGGGAAATAATTTGGGGACAAGGATCACCTTTTTAAAAAGATACAGATGTTACCTTTATACTGTAAAAAGTTCAGCTCGAAACAAGTTTGGAAAGTATTAGAAAATTTAATTTCTTTGAACCATGTTCACTGGAAAGTCAAATTCGGTACTGCCAAACTTGCAGGAATTTTAGAAAATTCTCTAGATGTCTATTTTACAATTGGGATACCATTTTGAAAAATAGGATTCAATAAATTTAATTCTATATAAAAAAAATTTAATTCTGAGGTCATTTGATACAATCAGTGAGAGCTCACATTTAGTACTGCCAAAGAAAAATCGACCTCATTTGGTCAATTTTGTTAATGTGATATAATTATTTGAATTGTGATGTTTGTTTATTGAAGTGTGAATTTTGTAAGGCAGTGGATATGTAATATGCATTGACCTGTTCTGTTTTATTTTAAGTCCCAAGGATGTGAATCTTGGGTATCTAATATTGAAATATGTTTTGTGAATACCAGTGTGATACAGTCTTTTGACTGTAAGATGGATCTTATGATAATGTTGTTTATCTCTGTGAGGTGCTCACAAGACTTGGGCGCGAGTACTTATGAAGACTAGAACTTCGTTCTAGTGTTTATGGCAAGTTTTCCATTTAAAGATAAATGCAACCTTAACTGAGAGCAAAATTAATTATGCTACAAGATGTAATTGTTATTTTATTATATAGGAATTAATTTAATTAACTCTTTATTTTTATGCGTTGGACATAGAAATAATCTTAAGACCTTTGCGTCGAGGAATAAATGGTAAGTTAACATTTTATAAAATCGTAAAGTTTTGAAAGAGCAAGAAAATACATAAAACACAATAAAATTGTCTACGTGTGGTGAATCATGTTAAGTTGAGAGTCGTACAAGGATGATACGAGTGTACGACAGATTGCTGGAATTGCAAGATGGCGAGAAGGTCGGATTACGAATGACGCATCACCTAGGGTGATGAGATCGTTACGATGTAGCAATAAAGGCAAAGTCCTTATTTATATATGCATATGTGAGCGTAGAGGTGGTACCTTTAGCTCGGCGTCAATTCGTCCGCACCTGTACCATGTGCAGCGAGAAATCCACAAGCGACTAAGAAAGAAAATAAACTCTGTGAGGAGAGTGTTGAGGAGTCAGTCCTCAGAGTAATGGATGACCACAGTTGGTACCTGGGGGATGATTGTAAGGCAGGTTGTTCTTGGAGGGTAAGGCACTGAGTTGTGACGATAGATCACATAGCTGACTTGGCCACCCTGACAAAAATATGAGACATCATCCGTTGGTGAGAGCCCGCCATTGTACCATGGTGAAAGGTGTACTCCCAACAGTCATCCAACTCAAATATGTGTAAGACCACTGAGTTCTGGGAGTTCCAGTGGTAGCTGGCTAGTGTGAAACAATTTACAGAAATAGCTGTGGAAACGAATAGGTTTCGAGTGTGATTGTTAGAGAACCACATCGTGGTGGTTAGCAGGATTGTGTATGTGACTTTTTAAGTCATTTTGTGTGTCTGCTAGATGAAGCAGAGAGTTCACCCTTACGTTTTTATTTTAGGAAATGGTGGTAGTACCTGTGGATGTCATAAAGATGTTATCTTCCTCAGCTTCGTCACTTTTCGGTTGGAGGTTAGTCTAACATGTAGGGTTGGGTTTACAGATGACTGCTCTAAGACTAGGTTTTTCTCTTTTTATGTATTTGGATATGAGTAGACCTAGGTTTCAGATTTTTGGTATGTACATTCAGCTTTCGTACTCTGTTACCCTATGTATTTGGTATACCCTTTGGGAATGTACATATTACTATTACTCAGGAAAATATTTGGGTTATGAAAATCTTTATTTCATGTATATATGTACATTTTATAGCCAAAGCTATTTACTTTATTTATTCTGTTTTACTCACTTTTAAATGTATATTTACAATTTGAGGCGGCGATACGCAACTTTCGAAATTAATTAATCAAAAGTTTTAAAAACTTAGTAAAATTCCTATCTATGTTTTATTAACTTCACAGTTTTTGGAAAATTAAAAATTTGTTAACACATCTATTAAATAAGTTTAAAATGAGAACATATGTAAACCCGAATTTAGGGTGTTACAATTTAAATGATAAATCTTATGCCAAACAAGTAAGACAACTATGATTTATGCATTTCCCACAATAAACCCAAGGCTTAGGGGTTGGAGCTCCATACCCATGGTAGGAACCTAACCCACAAACACTCACCAAAGACCTTTAGAGTAAGGATGATGAGTGAGGTGTTATTACATGTAGGGTAGGTTTCCCTATGTTATTACATTGCATATAGATAATTGTTCTATATTGTAGTGTGTTTCTTGAATAGGTTTTTCAAGAAGGTGCACTTTGCATAGTGTGTGCAATTGCATGCAAGTTTGTATGTAAACAAATGTGATAGTGAATTAGGTCCAAGCTCGAGTTGCTTGTGACAACACTGGATGTAGATTTCAGGTTGAAATCGAACCAATATATATCTTGTGTCACTCTCTCTTTTCCTTTATCTTTTAATTTCTTGATCCTTTACAATTTCTGTATATTGATCTTGTTGCTAAAATCAGCTTTGGAAATAAGAGACGGGTGATATAAGCTAAGCATACAACACTCATCTTGAAAGAAATTCAAAAAGGAAATTTGATCTTACAAAAAGTTTTCACTCAAAAAGATTATTTTTCAAAGAAAAGTTTAAGAATCCAATTCACCCCCTCTTGGATTTCCTGTGAATTAAGTCATTTTATCTAATAGATCATGACTGTGATCGATGACAGACATAGAAAATAGTAAGTTCTTCCCTTAGATATGAAATTCAAGTCTTCTAATCCCTTAAGATCACATAATTCATGTAAGAAACATTTATTAAAGTTCACCAACAAAAAAACACTCATGCATAACTCACCAATCATACATTAATATAAAAACCCCTTTCTAAACCCTATCATAGCATACTCATACAATTCATATATGAAATGCAGGGAACACACTAGAAGGGGGGGTTGAATAATGTGTTAGTAGATAAAGTCTGAAAAAATTTTCACAAAGATAAAGATATCTTACCTCATATTTTACAAGGGATTTGTAAAATACAGAGTTACAGCTATCGTCCAATGGTTCAAAATAAGTTTAATGAAACTGCGTTTTGAAGTTATCGTCCAAGTGAAAAACAAAGTCTTTTCACAAACAAGTTTATAAAGGAAACTTGTGCGTCTAATGTGAAGAAATAACATAAGAGATAACTGGTAAGCAAAAAGCAATAGAGTAAAAACACTTGGTTTATACTGGTTCACTCAACCTGAGCTACGTCCAGATCTCCTTGAAAAATAACCTTTTAAAGGGTACCACTAAACAAAACTTTGATTTCAAGCAAGTATTCTGCCCTGCCACTTCTGGCACACCTTTAATCTCCCCCTGAGATTAAAAACAACACCCAAGTATTCTTTGTCACTAAGCCACTCCTGGCTTTCCAAACAACAAATTGTTTACAAATATCAAATCAACTCTCGTGGAGAGGATATTACAATGTAAAATAGATTACTCAGAATGACTTAGCAAAGCTAAGATAATGCTCTTTTTGCACAAGTGTTGGTCGTCCAAGTATTTTGGCAGAGTTTCAGCTCTTTGAAAACTTGAATGCTTTGTTGATTTCTTCATAAGCTTGATCCTCTATATATAGGCCTCTAAGCAAAAGTATCCGTTGTGGGATCTGAGTCTTTACCAAAAATTATTCTCTCACAATCATATGACCATTACCATATGGCAGCTTAGGGTGGAGAGAAAGAGGGGACAACACTACATGCAGCGCCTCCACTACTTGTACGATTTTGCAGAGAGAAGCTTTTCTGTCTCCTGCGGTACACTTGTTGAATATTCAAATGAAATGTCATATATGAAAAGAGAGGGAATAACATAACATTAAAATGAAATCATCATCGAAAAGCATAAGTGTACTTCCTGACAAATGGACGCGTTATATAACTGTTTGATAGAAAAGGTTTGTGTAAGTTTTATGAGCGATTGGACTCTTCTAAAATGGATGCAGTGTTTACACACTAGTTTTCACAAAGCATTGGACGCTTGTTTTATAACAACGCGTTGGACGTTGGATTTACTCTTAAGAAAACAAGTTTCAGTCACTCATTGGACGCGATAAACACATAGCGATATATAGTTTGAGCTTAAGAAATACAATACCATGAAGGCATTGGACGGTGTAGTACCTATAATACTCAAACATTAATCATTAGATACTTCAAAATTTAATCTCATTTGTTATCATCAAAACCAAAGTTTTAGGGGTTGGACATCGTCCAAAGTCTTAGACTCTAACTATATAAAGAAGATAAATCATAGCATACATTGGGGAGAAGGGAGACATAAGGGATAATACTATAGGCGAGTTTCAAAGAAACCAATACAATTATAGGGAAAGGGAAGCATGCAAGGGGTTGCACTCACCACTTAGAGCGATTCCTAAGGGTTCTATGATGACAAGCTTTATGTCTTTTCCTTCTTTCTCCTTTCTGTCTTCTTATTTCTCTTTCTCTTTTTTGACGACAAGTGGAAAATATGTGTTAAATGTCTCTAGGTTTAACCTAATAATAGCTTCCTTTCCTATTAGGCCCTTAATGGGCTTGTCTCATAACACCTTATTTCTTCTCACTTAAGCCCAACTGCTTATTATTTTAATTAACCCTTTTTTATTTATTAAATCGCCTTATTATTACTATTATTATTATTATAAAATTGCGGGATGTTACACACCACACTGTCTGTGAGCTCTGTACAGTGTACCTATGCATTGCTAGTTGCTAAACAAACTCAATTTCTATAAAATTATCCACGGAAATCCACAAAGAAATACACACTTTTTTTTTTAAATTATTTATTAATACATATATTTAATTTAATTTTCTATTTTTAATTTATTCAATCACATATTACCAGAAAACAGGTCTTAAAATCCTCCGCAATAAGAAAAAATTTGTCCTCGAAATTTCAGTTACTTGGGAAATGATCAGCATATTGCTCTCTCATCTTATCCTCTAGCTCCCATGTAACATCTCCAGAAATATCACTCCACACAACTTTGACAAGATTAATGTCCTCCCCTTTAAGCTGCTTGATCCTTCGATCTTCAACGCTAATAGGTATAGCTTTATAGGTTAAGTTCTCCTGTATCCGTATTGAATCAAGTTCAATGATATATGTGGGGTCATGAGTATATTTTCTCAAGTGGGAAACATGAAAGACATCATGAATATTGGACAACAAAGGGGGTAAAACTATCTGATAAGTAGTAAGACCTACCTGATGAAGAATTTGGTAAGGTCTAATGAATTTATGAATAAGTTACTTGAATTTTATCACTCTGCATACCCCAGTCGTAGGTGTGATTATCAAGAAAACATGATCACCCTCTTCAAGCTCAAAGGGTCTTCTACACTAGCCAGCATAAGATTTTTGACTACTTTGTGTAGTTCACATGTTCTCTTAAATGCTTTTAACTTTTTGTTTTTGTTTTTATAGTTTTCTGAACTAATTGTAGGATATATGCAAATAATCTAGAGGGGGCTAAATAGATATTTTAATTTTTATATCACAATTAATTTTTTGAAACTTCGTTCACTCCTCCTTCTTTAAGGATCAAGATTTTTTCAAAAAGATTTTCAGAGTTTGTCCCAAAATGTGTTGAAAATGAAAATAAGAAGATAAAATGAATATCCTTGACTGTGATGAGAAATAAAAGTATAGAAAATAGAAAATAAAGATGACAAAATAATTTATATTGGTTTAGTTCAAAGGACCTACATCCAGTTAGATCTAACAACCTAGTTAGACCTTTCCAATATAGAATTATATTGAGTTACAACCACTTTGCACACACAACAATCCTAAACTAATATTTTCTTTTCTTGAACCCTATAAGAATCACCTATATGGAACCCTACCACATAAACTTCTTAGAAACCTTGTCTAAGAATCAAAATCAAAAGAAAACAAATAACAAAGATATGGATAAGAATACACCTATTGTGTAGAGTATCCAACAAAATGAGCTCAAGAGTGATCCATCACTTTGCCTTGGCCTTGATCATGATAAGGAATTGAAATCACTTGATTATTAATCAAAGCATTGAGTTGGACTTAGGGGTGGCAAAATGGATGGATCGGATAAATTTTAATCCGGATCAAAATGGATTAGATCAAAACAATCCATTAATCCATTTGGATCCATTAAAAATTTATTTAAAAAATTCGATCCATTTGATAAAAATCCATCCAATCGATCCATTAACAAAATTTTCATGGATGGATATCCAATCCATCCATAAAAATAATGTTTTTTTAAAAATAATTATTTTTAATTTAAAAATAATATATTTTTAAAAATTAAGAACATATTTTAAAATAATAACAGCCTCGGTCGAGGTCGGTTGAAAACAGCTTTGGTCGATGATGGCTAGAAGCTGCTCCGACTAATGTTGGCTAAAAACAAACCTAGTTGATAGCGGCCGAAAACAGCCTTGACCGACATCGGTCGAATTCATCACTGACCAACGTCAACCGAAAAATAGTCTGCCTGATGTTGGTCGAAAATAGCGTCGATCAACGTCGGCCAAAAACAGCCTTGACCAATGACAACTGAAAACTTCCCCCCGCTGAAAACACAAACCTAGCCAAGGTTAGCCGAAAACTGCCCTACCTGACATCAGCTAAAAAATTTCAACCAACATCGGCCGACGTCAATCCAAAAAGAACCCTGGCCGAGGCCGACAGAAAACTGCCCTGACAGACGTCGGCCGAAAAAAAACCTGGTTGAGGTCGGCCAAAAAAATCTCGACCGACGTCGGCTGAAAAAAAACCTAGCTGAGGTTGGCCGAAAAAAATCATGGTCGAGGTCGACCAAAAACTGCCCTGGCCAACGTCGGCCGAAAAAAAAACCTGGTTGAGGTCGGCCAAAAAACAATATAGGCCGATGTCGGCCAAAAAAATGCTGGTCAAGGTTGGCCAAAAATTGCCCTTGCCAACGTCAGTTGAAAAAAAATCTTGGCCGACGGCGGCAGAAACAAAATCCCTAGCTGAGGTCGGTTGAAAAAAATCATGGTCGAGGTCGGTCGAAAATTGCCTTGGTCAATGTTGGCCAAAAAGTCTCGGTCGGCCAAAAAATAGTCTCGGTCGATGTCTGCCAAAAAACGCTAGTCGAGGTCGGCCAAAAATTAGGGCTGACATCGGCCCAAAAAAATCGGCTAAAAAAAAAACCCTAGCTAAGTTCGACTGAAAAACAGCCCCGACCAATGTCATAAAAAACAATCATGGTCAAGGTCGGTCGAATAAAAACCCTGGCCGTTATCGGCTGAAAACTACCCTGGCCAACGTTGGCCGAAAAAAACCTGGCTGAGGTTAGCCGAAAAATAGCCCCGATTGACGTTGGTTGAAAAAAAAACTTGGCCGACATTGGTCAATAACTTTCTCGATCGACATCAGCCAAAAAATATATTTTTAAAATAATATTTAAAAATATTTTATAAACAAATTTTAAAATCTAAATTTAAGAAAGATTTAACTATGAAAATATTTGTTGGATTAATTTTGGTCCATTAGGTATTGATTAGAGTATCTGTTGGATAGAAAAACAGTGGATGGATCATTAACCATCCATTAAATTAAATGGATGGATTGGATCCAATCCATTTAGTTTTTATTTTTTGTAATTGATGGGTTGGATGGATGACGGATAAACGGATTGATTTGCCACCCCTAGTTGGACCCTTCTAAGATCTCTCTTCTATGAGTTATGAATGTTTATTTTCGAAAAGAGAGTTAGAAGTAGTCTATATGTAAAAATTTCAATCTATAACTACAATAATTGATTATGTCAATATGTAACCGATTATTTTGTTCTTGATGTATCTGGGTTCGTGTTTAAACGTGACTAATCGATTAAAACGAGTGTAATCAATTAAACCAGTGGCTTGAACTCAACCAGAGCTTGCATTTTGCATGTGTAATCGATTAAATCGAAGTGTAATCGATTAAAATAGTAGCTTGCTCTATTTGCTTTCAAGTACCAGGCTTATGTAATCGATTATCCTGTCGTGTAATCGATTACTTAATTCTGGTTCTGTTTCCAGATTCACTAAGAATTAATTAATCGATTACAATGAGTTGTAATGAATTAAATCAGTAATAGTTCAAAAATTTTCAACTCATTCAAAGTACTTAGCAAAAATTAGGACCTTCTAGGCTTAAGATATAACCTAAACTAGTTTTGCACACACAAGCCTAGTTCTACAACAGGCAATACACATAGTATATTTAATACATCAAGTTTTAGGCACTTTCTACATCAAAATCAAAACAAACTTAAACAACTAAAGTAGAAAGAAAGTCTTCTTGTTGATCTTCTATCTAACACTAACTTGGGTCCAATAGCCAAACTCTCACCATCTTGCTACCAACATAACGATGTCCAACATCTTCTACATACAAAGCTTCAAAAGGTGCCATGCCTATACTAGCATTAAAATTATTGCTGTAGGTGAATTCTACTAAAGGTAATACTTCATTCCAACAACCTAGATGATCCAACACATAAGCCTTAGAATATCTTCCAAACTCTGTATCGTCCACTTAGATTGACCATAAGTTTGACGATGATAAGCAAAACTTAGCCTTAACTCCGTACTTAAAGCCTTGTGTAAACTTTGCCAAAACCTTGAAGCAAAGCTTGATTCTCTATCAAATATGACACTTGATGGAATTCCATGGAAACACACTACTTCCATAATATACAATAGAGTCAACCCCTCCGAGGAATACTTAATTTCGATAGGAATAAAGTGATCACACTTCATCAACCTATCAACAATAACCCATATAATGTCAAAATTCCTTACTATCTTAGGCAATCCTACTACAAAGTTCATGGTGATACTATCCCATTTCCATTCGAGAACTTCCATTGTCTACGTCTACAGCATACCTCCCGATCTTGGGTGCTCTGCTTTAGCTTTCTAACAAGTTAAACAAGCTGCGACATATTCTACTATGTCTCTTCATACCTGACCACCTGAACATCTTCATATATTGGTACATCTTAGTCATACCGGGATGTAAACTAAGCTTACTTTTGTGAATTTCATCCAAAACTAGCTTCTTAATCTCTTGATCCCTTGGTATACAAAAACAACCTTTAAACTTCAAAACACCATCATCATCTTACCTAAACTCAATTACTTTATCTATTTCCTACAACTTTCTCATCTTGCACAACTCTAGATCTAACAATTGTTTCTCCTTAACCATCTCAAGAAAATTATTGGTCACCTTAAGCATACCACATTTAACACAGTAACAATCTAAAACCACAAACAAATTCAAATCTCTAAACTTCTCTACAAGCTCTAACACTTTTCACCATCAAACTAGACATATGGCTTGCTTTCCTACTAAGAGTATCTGTTACCACATTCACCTTACTCAAGCAATGTAACAATTGAAAATCATAATCCTTTAAAAACTCCATCCAACATCTTTTTCTTAAGTTCATGTCCTTCTGATCAAACTAATACTTAAGGTTCTTATGGTCACTGAACACATTAAACATTGCTCCATACAAATAAAGCCTCCATATCTTCAAAACAAATTAACACCACTACTGCTAACTCGAGGATATGAGTAAGGTAATTCCTCTCGTAAGTCTTCAACTGCCTTAAGGCATATGCCATAACCTTCTTATGTTGCATCAACACACAACCTAATCCTTAGTGAGACACATCACAATAAACCTTAAAAGGTTCATTGGAATTAGGTAAAACCAACACTAGTGAAGTTGTTAGCTTCTGCTTCGACTTTTGGAAACTATCCTCACACTCTTCAATCAACAAAAAAGGTTGATCCTTGCAAGTAAGTTGCATCAAAGGTGCAACTATCCTCGATAAACCCTATATATAAACCTCATGTAATATCCTATCAAACCAACAAAACATCTTAAATAATTATACATAAGATAGTCTTATCTATTATTTTTCTTTAAGCCCATAAAATGTCAAGATAGTAACCTCTTGTCCTTTCTAAAATAACATATGGATCTTTGGTACCAAAATTAAAAAAAAAAAACTAATTATAGTTCATAGTAATATCAATGTTTAAACTTAGATAACGCAATTATTGGAATGTTTTCTTGTGATTTAAGTGTGGAGATACTTAGGTTAAAAGTGAAACAAAAATTTTAGTTCTCAATCAATCAATCAATCTAGACACACTAATTTTCATATAAGTTCTCTTTCTGAATCAACTAAATTTTATTGATTGACTAAGTAATAACGCTCACTTACACTCTATTTAGTATAACTAATAAAGCGAGGAAAGGAATAGAAGGAAGGGAAATAGAAAATATTGTACGAACTTCACTCATTTGGTATGCGAGAAATAACAACAATTTATTAAAAAGCCATGTAAGGCCCACCCGAAAAAACTTTCATGCTCAGACAAGAAGAAATTTGTATCTTTTACATGTGTACCCTGAAGCTTGTGAACCTCCTTTTTTTTTTTTTTTCATTTGCCCTTGCTTCCTTCACACTATCCCACGCAAACTGTTGTTGCTTCTAAGTATTTCTTCCTTTTGTTGTTGTTGCTTGCTCTTGTTCATGTTCTTGTTTGCACGTTCTAGTTTTATATATGGTGGGGAGAGAATGAATTTTTATGTACAACTAATTGATTATGCTTGTACATAATTTATTATGTGCAAACATAACCGATTATGTAGCTGCATCGCTTTCCTCTATTTCATGTGATTGGAGAAGTGTTTCGAAACTTGGCTCTGATCAGCTAGTTGTACCAGGAACCAAATATGACACTGGGTCGATTCACTAGTTAAACTCGTTAAATTGGTATAAAATTGGATTAAACCGGCTTCGGGTGGCCAACAAAAACCACGTAATTGATTTCTTATGTGACCCAATGTATAATGTTGTTGAGCTAACATGTTGTGGCCTAAGGTGTACATAGTTTGCTATTGTGAGGCCCAAGGTGTGAAGCTTTGATGTGTGTAGTAAGATGTGACAAGACCTGTAAAGTAGAACATTTGGAAAAATAAAAAATTTCTCACTTGAAGAATTGAACCTACATCCCTAAGTACGTTAAGAGTACATATTACCACTACACTAGCACTCCTTATGCATAGAAGACAAATACACTACACTAGCGCTCCTTACGTTAAGTATTATATCATTTATACTGGTTCATGCAGTTCAATTAGTGACTTACTAGTTTAACGAATGACCCATTAACCCAGTATCTAGACTGAATTGACGACTAGTCCAATTTTTAAAACAATGGATTGAACCCATATAATCTAATACACTGATAGTATAATCAATTATATAGAGCGTGTTGGGGAAAATAACGATTACATATATAAAAAGGTAAGATGATATTTTTCTTAATGTAATTTCTTTCCTTTCTTTCTAACTGAACAATCTCATAATTTTATTTTCACTCTATTTCTATTTAATTTGTCTTAAATCAAACAACCAATGTTTCTATTTAAGTCTTATCTATTTCTCCTATTCTTTTCTCACTTATTTATTTTTACTCTCTCTACTTCTTTTCTTTCTACCAAACACAACATTAATAAGATAGAAAGTGAGATAATTCATATTGTTATAACCTAAGAACATATCCCAACACACTGGGCTGCACCACACCAACTCTTTTCTTTCTACCAAACACAAAGTTGGTAAGATAAAAAGTGAGATAATTCAGATTGTTGTAATCTAAGAACATATCCCAACACTCTGGACAACACCATACCAACTCCCTACCCGAAAAAAAGTCAAAATGTGTTTTATTAGTGAGAAGAAGTCCCTAAACAACGTGGAACACAAATAATTGTTCAAAGAGCGGAAGCATTACAATGTGGGTCCCACTGGCATAAATTGTTCCAATACTTTCCAAGACTTTTTCATATAAAATTATTGACTTTTTTCCCAAAACTTTCTACCATCATCTTCATACGATCCAGTACCTAATGTACTGATTGAATCTGCAATTTGTCATATTATACCCTGATATCACATAAACAAATGTGCTCTATGGCGTCACTTTCAAAAAGGGTAACTAGTGAGACATGAATAGTCTCTTAAACAGTCATTTTAGACTTTAGCTTGCTGAGAGGGGGATTTAAATCTTAATCTAGCATAAGATCAAACGAAAACGAAGTGTGTTATTTAGTCTGTTTTCCAGAAAGAAAGTACACATGGCCACATTATATGGCTTCATGAAAAAAGTTGAATTCCAATCACACGTCCTTTTCAATAGAAATCATTTATAGAAAAACAGTTTTATTTAGGACTTTCTCAAATCTTAGCCAAAAATGCTGACTCAAAGTTCTGCATCTCTTATAACAAGAGCACAAGTGTCTCACTTGTGTTCTTTGATGTTGCTGTGAGTTAATTGCAAGATGTTGAAAGACAAAAGGTATGTATCAAAATCATGACAACTATGCATGCATGATTCGTTCTAGTTTATCCAAAACTTAGTTCCATCGTATCTAGGATGGATATAGCAACAAATATTTAGTTCTTTGAGCGAAATTTTGCACGCATCGATTGTAACGAATGTGGACTGTGTCAAAGATTTTACTTTATTTTTATTCTTTAGTCCAAATATCTTTTGGTACATAAATGAATTGAAGTATCTAACTCTTTGAATGTCAAAAAATAGAACTAAAAATCAAATGTCTGCCCACATGAGGTTGAAACTGCACACAATTAGCAATGTGGCAGCTGTAGACTTTAGGTATTCAATTTGTATGTCAAATCATGATCCTTTTAGCATTACATTGGACATATATATGCGGACAAATTAACGTTAAAAGTAGAACTTTGTCATATTCAATTTTAACAACTAACATATATTTTTACATAATAATAAATAAATCTTAATAATGATAAAGTTATTTTTATATAAATATAAATCTTAATAATAAAATCATATACAAATGGTTAAAATTTAAAGTTATTTAAATTATATAATAATTCTTAAAAAAATGTAACCTTTTAAAAAATTTACATAACTTTTGTATTTTAATTTTAACCATTTATAATAAGATCTAATAGTTAATATAGCTTAAATATATTTTTAGTTCCTATAAAATAAGCTAGTTTTGAGTTTGGTTCTGCAAAAAAAAAAAAAATGTTTTTATCCTTTTAAATTTTGAAATCGTTATTTTTTATGCTGAGGAATTTAGATCTTTATTCATG
The DNA here is from genome assembly GCA_026413185.1 of Pueraria montana var. lobata. Classification (NCBI taxonomy): domain Eukaryota; kingdom Viridiplantae; phylum Streptophyta; class Magnoliopsida; order Fabales; family Fabaceae; genus Pueraria; species Pueraria montana. The sequence continues at coordinate 40,411,426 of CM048649.1, read as the reverse complement.
TAAAACATTTTTCTTTATTTTCATAATCCTAAATCACCTTTTTTTTCTTCTAACATTCATTTTAAGGTAGAAAAATAACATATTGCAAAAACACCAAAAAAAAAATTAGCAACATCACATGCTAACATGGTACCATAGACACTAATTGGTCATATGAAATGGACGGGTGATCATTTACTCCCTCTGGTCCCTATTATAAGGCATAGTTTTGAAGAAATTAGTGGTCCTTAATATAAGGCATTTACAATTTCTATAAAACTAATTTATTTTTTTCCTTATGTGCCCCTATTAAAGATTATTAGCATCTATGTTGTTATTGAATAATGAGAAGAGAATTTGAGATTCATTAATAATTATTCTCTCTTATACGTTTTGACCATCCATTTTCCACTATGCCATTAATCAATAAATTCATTAATAACTATTTTCTCTCATACAATTTAATGATGATTAATGAGGGTAAAATTGGGAGATTAGTAAAAAAATTTAAAAATCAATAAAATCAATTGAATTAATTACTTTTATTGGTGTATGTAATTGTTGTCCAAAGCGCCTTATAATAAGGACCAGAGGGAGTAGTAATTAACGAATATCACATAAAAAGATGAATTGAAAATAATTATTTCAGATATTTTAGAAATAAAAACTATACTGTAAAAAAAAAGAAATAAAAACTATAAAAAAAGAAAATTGCGAAGGCCAAAATAAAAATCCATTCACTTTTAAAAAAACTAAAAATATATTTACGGCTAATTAATATTAATATGTTACTCTCATTCTTACATAAATATGAGCCTTCGAATAATTATATGATTAAGGCTTAGTGCTCCACTACTTTCACTCGTATGAAAATGGTTCTTCTCGTAGGCGTATGCTTTAAGACTTACTCCTTTCGCGGTTACATAAAAAAAAAAAAAAAAAAAAAAAACCTTTATATTAAATAGATCTCACATATAAGTTTAATTTAATTAAATGTACAAAACAAATATGATTTAATTAACACTAAGTGTCTAATTTTGTAAATTAACTGGCACTTCAATAACTTTATTTTTTTAACTCAATAACATTTTTTTGGAAAGTCAATTTTATCAACTCAATTATTTAAATCATATGATATTATCCTTGCGATCATCTGTGTGTATATTTCATGTACTGTTTTCATTTACTTTCCATTTATTATATATATATATATATATATATATATATATATATATATATATATATATATATATTCTCTATGAATGTACATTTTTAACGTTTTTATTAATTTTTTTACTTATTTGTAAATTCTTTTTATTTTGTACGTTTAGATACAGTATCTAAATTCTTCTTTTAATTCATGTTATAATTTTTTTACCTTATTAAATAAAAAATAAAATTGAAAAGGCCAGAAAGATGAGAAGTTAAACAAAACATATGAAATAAATGAAAATAAAATAGAAGATTTTTTTAAAAATGAGAAAATAAATTACTCTGAATTAATTAACTCTATATGTTAAATTTCATTATTCACTCTTCATAGTGAGGATTTTTAGGATTTACTTTCGTTTTAATTGAGACGTGTGGCTTTTAATTAATATATATCAAAGATCTCTGTACCAAAAAAAGAAAAAACTGTACCCAAAAATTATCAAAGATCTCACATTTTACTTTTTTTTATATTTTTTCTATTCCTCACAAATAGTATTACTTAAATTATTAGTTCATTTCATAGTTGAGTTTGATTTTTAAATTTTGACAGACCATTTCAAATCACCCATGAGGAAGAACAAACAAAGCGTTAAATCAGACACGATGAATGACTTTATACAAAGTCATCGTATGCAATAGGACAATGAGAGGTTGGAAAAATTAGTAAGGAAGATTGTCGGAAATTACTTTAAAAATAGGGATGAAAAAGTCATGGAGGATTCTGAAATGAGTTGTACAGCTTGTACTTTGTACCGATGAAATAATAGTAACAATTAATAAGTATCGCATATGTCGTGTTAGTATATTTTAATTTCAGTAAAATTTAAAAAATGTAAATAAAAGTATTTAAAATTATAAGATAAATATGAATATCGAAGTTTAGTAAATAAATAAATATAAGGAACTTAAATTTAAAAAGAAAAATAATAAATTTAAAAAATGGGAAAAATTGACTATAGAAATAGTTAATCAATTTATTATTGTTTAAGAAAATGTTCTGAGATGACACATGTCATAAAGGTTATTATTATTATTATTATAGATGTCAATAAAATGAATAATGAGAACAAGAAATAACTCTTTTAGGATAACAATAATTCACAGAATCTCTAGCACCTCGAGTACAAGAAAGAAATATCTATAGTGGTAGGTAAGTGAAACACCAATACTTCATGAACATCAAAACAAACATTTTCATTTACTCAATCAAAACAAACATTCTATAGTCCTCTATTTGTGTTAATTATCAATATACTGTGTATTTATTTATTTTATTATGTTATTGGTCCAAAATATTTATTGATTTTGTCGATCATTAATTTTTACTAAAGAACTTCATTAATCATCTTTAGTGAGATCTATTCTTCTAATCACGTTTTCTCCATTCAGAGAGTTCAAATCTAAGACCTTATTAATTTGATTCGGACCAACAATATGTTAGTTGTAACTATTTCTTTTAAAGTAATGTTATTTTTATTCATATTTTTGACATAACCTTTTATAATTAATTTTATCGTATTATTTATCTTCTTTTATAATTCTCGATTTTCTTTTTCTCTTATTATAAAATATGTTGTAAGAATTTGTTATAAAAAGAGTAATTGTATTTGTATAAAGAAATTGTACAATAATTTTTATAAGAAATGAGAAGAGAAAAGTATAAAATGAATTAATATGACAGAGAGAAATAAAAAGAAAAATAATATTATATGAATAATATAATTCTTATAATAAAAATAGGGTTACTTTTTCTTTTATTGTAATTATCTTCGTAGGCTTTGATAAAGAAAATATCTTAGACCCAACTTGGTAGTTCCGTCTGCACCAAAGTTAATTTTAGTTAAATTTATTTTAAAAAAAAATAGGTTGATATATTTTCAGATTAAAGGCTGTTTGACTTGATCCGATCTGATTTAAGTCTTATAATTTATATAAAGAATTATATTTGAAGATGTTTTAAATGAAATTACTACCTTATAAACGGCATACTGTTTTAATATTAAAATTATTCGTTTGAAAATATTTTAATAAATATTACAAAATGTTGCTAAATTTTGATTTCGTATTTTAAATATTTGATAACTTATTTATATATATAGCTCAAACTCATATTTTGTCTTTAATTTTGGGTTAGTCTTTTTATTTTTTTGTGAATCATTTTTGGGTTAGTCTAATCACAAATATATTACCCATATTGTCACCTTATATACCGTAATCAATTATAATTACTAGTCTAGTCATATATGACTTTAAAAAGCTAGCTCAATCAAAATATTAGGTTAGTTTTTTTATATATAAAATTTGATAGAATGAGAGGTACTCTCAATACTATAGGGTAAAATATTAATGACTTGTTAATCCAAGACTATACAAGTGAAAAAATAATTTTGAAAAAAATAATTTTGAAGTTGATTGCTAAATGATTCTCTTAATGGGCCACTGTATTGCTTGAGCCCAAATTATTTTAATCAGCTTAGGGCTTTGCTATTCCCACACCTGTTTACGCTCTTCCCACCCCTTACATTGTTTGGTTTTTGATATTTCCAAAAGTATTTCTGATGGAAACGTGATTCCAATAATAAAAACATGTAAGAGGGGTGTAAACATAATACACAATGGAAATGTGTTTTCGTTGTGTATTTTTATCAACAGAATCGTGTTTCTGTTGTGTATTGTGTTCACACATCCTAACATGATGGAAACGCATTTCTGTTAATAAAAATACATAATGGAAATGCGTTTTCGTTGTGTATTTGGCATTCATACAAAAACAAAAATGTGTTTTTATTGTGTATTTGTGAATTGCTTTTTTATTTTTTTTAAGTTCAAATTATTTTTAACAAGGGGAGGTTTTAATGCTTCACTTATGTATGAACAATGCACACGTGAATCGATGCAATCTAGACCCATGTGTAGTCTCCAATTATAGTGTGTGGACTATTTAAGTGTCAGTCATTCAACAAGTAATTTAGTTGTAGATAGCCACAGTAACATAATCATTTTGTCAGTTGTGTTTATTTAATTGAATAATATTAATTTTGTTGTGCCCTTTTGTAAAGACAAAAATCATAAGAAGAAAAGTTGAATTGTGATTTATAAAAATTTTCGTAAACTATTTTCACAAACAGTGTATCGTCTGAAACAACTGATACTGGTGAAAAACTTAGAAGGAAACAACAGAAGATGGTTTTTATAAAAACTTTTCGAAATCGTTTTAAGAGCTCATTTTACAAATCAACAGTTAGTTACAGGAACAATTGAAAGGCAAAAAAAAAAACACAAAAATTTATACTGATTCATCTCTATCACTAAGATTACGTTTAGTTCTTGATAACCCACCAAGTTTTCACTATCTTTCACAAAGATTCAAGTATTGTTTTACAGGTGACGTCTAAAGTGAAGTACCTAATTCAACTGTACACAGGTGAGTCACTGTATTTCACCGTTAGATATATTAATAAAAAAAATCCATCAATGGATGAGATTCTTGACCTGTTACTTGATAATAATTTTGTAACTTTTTTTTTAATTTAATTCTTAATTAATTTAAAATAGTTGCAAAATTTTATTAATCAATATTAATTAATCAATTCCAATTCAATTTGAACAATTACAAATTAATTAATCAATATGGTATCTCCCATCACCACTGCACCCTCCCTCTCTTCCCGTCACTCTTCTCTTCCCCCTACATCACCTTCTTCACATACCAATGTAGCAAACAACAAAACCTAAGTCGTCGATTCAACTTCCTTTTCCCCAATTCTAGATCCAAAAAGTCACAAGATTCCGAATTCGGAGGTGATTCTAAATTCAGGGTTGGTTTCGAAACGGTTTTTATACATTACAACATAATAATAACATGGATTGAACTTTTTGTGTATAATGGTAATATTGAAGTTAGAATACTTGGATTAAAATTGAACTCACACAATCAATCTACAGTCCCCGCCGGTGACTCGCTGCAGTCTTTGGATGTTGTTGGGTTGGGTTAGACTAGAAGCATGCTTACGGTTTTGGTAATCTCAGATCTTGAATGCCATGACCAGATCAAACGACTAGATCAGCGAATGTCGTGAACACGAAAACAAAATAGGCTCTGTCGATTCTTGAAGCAAACGACCAGATCAATGAATGTCGTGACCAGATCTGCGACTACCGGACTAGGTATACGAATGTCGTGATCAGATTTGTGACCAAACGGCGGCGCTTCCCTGAAAGATCCAGTCTTGTGAATCAAAACCACCTCTTTCGCCGGCCCCGTCATCCTGAAGAATAGCAATGCCACCACGTCCTCCGATGGTATCTCCACCTCCTGAACCTCGCTCTCGTGGGCTTTTGGGAAACACACGCAGTTCTCCGGCGGGTCGTTGACAGTGACCACCTTGAAGCTCTTGCCTTGGTAGGTGTTGGTTGAGCTTGTGAACGTTGGCACTAGAGCGGATCTGGAAAGGGGAAGAGGACTCAGATTAAGAAAAAATTAACACTTCTAATAATTATTAATTTTTTTAAAAAAAATATTTTTAATAATTTTAATTTTTTTTTCTTGCAGTTTAAAACCTCCTACAACCGGTTATTTCAGTGGCACCCGGGTGAGGGAGGAAGTTTTGGACTTCACCCTATAAGCCATCTTGTTTTACAAGCTACTTATAGCTACATCCAAGTAGTGTTTACACTAGTCTCTCCAAGCTAATAACTCAAGTATTCTTTAATACCAAACCACTTCTAGCTCTTATCAAATCAACAGATTTATTTAAGGTTCAGGTGCACACTAACTATCTCTATCATTTTACAGATATATACAAAGAAAGCTCACAGTCTAACTCTCAGGATTTACAAGATGTTTTGAGAGCTCAACATAACTTAGAAATTTTTTTTTCAAGAGATTGAGTGCATAGAGAATGATGTTCGTGAAATGTTCATAACTACAGCACTTCAAAAACTTCAAGTATATATAGACTTGCTGGAGAAGTAATTGTTGTCTCTAAACTGTCTTCTTCTTCCGTCTGAGCTTCGTCTATTGGTGAAGGTGTCCGTTGGGGCATTAAATGCTACGTTAAATGATTGTCACAAACTTGTCAAAGAAAACTAGTAAAGCATTCTGCTTATCTTCCTTGATGAGCACTCCAAATTGTGTCAGAAAGCAAATCAACTTTTGTACTCTTAAGTACACTGCTACTACTTTAGGCACATCTTTTGACGGAGTAGGTAGCTTTATCTTTTAACTTCTCTCTTTCTTGATGCTTTTCAACATATCCTAAATCAGACATTCCCTACACAGAGGATAAAAAACATAGAGCATTAACTGATCATTAATACTACATACTTTAGCATCTATTTGCTACCGTTTGATCCATCAGACACGAACTTAACACTTTTTATTTGTATGCATTTCAGACGCAGCTTTTAAACTTAGTATTTATTTGTATCAAATCAAAACAATTGAAGATCCTGATTTGTCTTATGACTTAATACCTTTTATTCTAACAATGTAGTAGTAATGACAATGACGCAATAAATCTAAGATATATAAAATTCAAAATATAAAGTCTGTGCATACAAAAAGCTTTTACATACAAAATAAAATACTAAGTACGTAAATGTAAAAAATATAGTAAAAGAATCAATTGTCTATGTGGTCAGTGGTCCTCCTCCTCTACCTTGGCCTCTAATACATGCACTAAGATGCTGCGCCTACTTGTGGAATGCTCAATGTCTGCACCCAACACCACCGTTCACTTAATGCCAATTGGTTTTAAGATGGAATTTAACATGATATCAGAGCCTATAGCCCATCTTTATAAATTGCCTATTCTAGTAGGCTCGCCTATTCTGGCAGGCATCTGTGGAGGGGGTCTTAGGAAGTCTCACATCACCTGCCATAGTTCTCGGGGTGCAGCTTATATATTTGTTGGGCAACTTCACTTAATGCCAATTGGTTTTAAGATGGAATCTAACAAGGATTACGAGTCTTGGGTGAGAACGCCAATGCTGTTCACGCCGGGTATCGTGGCTGCCAATACCTTGATCACTAGCAGTTCGCAGAGGTTTGACATTTACGGGAATGATTTTGGGTGGGGTAAGCCTGTGGCAGTTCGAAGTGGGGATGACGACGGAATGGTTAATGTGTTCGCTGGCGCTGAAGAAGGTTCTGTTGACATTGAAGTGCGCCTTCCTCATGAGATTTTGGAGGCAATGGGAAATGACCCTGAGCTAGCTCATTGGATCGATGCCATTTCCAATGATTATATTGCGTAATGAATAATTATATCTCAGTTTCTGTTTTTAGCTGTATCGTTACCATGTTTGCACAATCTTTGCGTTTGGGACAATGACGTTGATGGATGATGTCATGTCCAACTAATGAGGGAAGGGCACACAGGCACACCTTATTTCAGTTCAGTTCATGTCCATGTCTATGTATTAAATTATTAATTGCGAAATGAATCATTTCAGCTCTGTATTAATAAAAAAATGTTTGTTATTTTTGTTTTTTTATGAGAAAAATGTTTGTTATTATTCGGTCTATCTAATATGTAAGAAATAAACTATATCCCTTGTCATTCCATTCGAAGATTGTTGTTTGGTTGGTCAAGCCTGTGTCTCATAGTTCGTAACTCGTGATTCTGAACTTGAGATATGGCTATGGAACAACTTCCTAAAATCGTAACTACGAGTGGAAAAGGTTTGATTGATCGTTCGTATTGGTCAGTTATATACGTACGTTGGTATAAATTGGTTGCGTAGGCTTTATTTTTGTGAGTACGCTCAAATTTTACATATGGTGTTCACTTAGCATGCATGGTTACTACTTGTATAAATATGATTAATCTTGTGTTACAAATAGTTATATGTAAATGAATATAATTATATACAAATATTGATATGCAATTAATAGTTTCAAGAGGTTATTTAAATATCTAATAGTAGTTAACTTTGCCTTACACATGCTTAATAATATCATTCAATTCTTGATTGTTATAATTGTTAACTATATGTGTAAATATAGTTAATTTTGTCTCATAAGTAAGTAATTAAGAGCAAATGAACTTATTATATATAACTAGAGTTTAAACCCGTGCAATGCAAGGGTTCATTTAAATTATATATTTTTATATTTATATTTTTATTTATTTAAATAAATATATATATATATATATATATATATATATATATATATATATATATATATATATATACATAAATAAAATGAATCTTTAAAATATTTAGTAACATATTATATTAACTATATTAAAATTGAATATGATTAATTATATTTTTAATCAAGTAGACGTTGTCTAAAAAATATTAAGTCTATTGAAATTATTATAATTTATTTTGAAATTTATATGTATATAAATAAAAAAATTTGTTTTTAAAATATTTAATAGTATATTAAATATAATAATTACATTAAAATTGAGTAACATGATTAATTACATTTTTAATTGATAAGTCTAAAAAAATGTAAATCTATTGAAACTTATTATGATTTGTTCTTTCTCCAAATAATAATAGTGATGTAATACCTATATATGTATAAATGAAAAAAATATAAATATAATAAATATAAATTTATAATTATTTAAAATTGAGTGTTTGTTTTTGTTATTGTAAATATTATGTTAACATGTGCTTGATTTTTGTCTTATTATAAATGTTTTGAATGTGTTTATTGTAAATATATATATATATATATATATATATATATATATATATATATATATATATATATTTAAATTTGTTGACATAGTGTGATTTTTATTAATTAATTATTTTGTTAATTATTTTAAAATAATAATTTTAAACATTTTGAACAAACGGTTAATATTTATCATTTTAAAATGATTAGTAATATAAAGATTATTATATGTTTCAAACTTTATATATTATAAAGCATTATAAGGATTATTTATCATTAAAAAATATTATTTATGTGTTACTATTTTTTTAGTACGTTACTATACTAACTATTGCTCGCTACTTTTCATAAGTTACTAAATATTTTTCTCATTCTAAGTAAAATAAAAAATAACGTTATTTTATAATTTATTTCACTTTTATTGCATGCTTTATAACTTTTATATATAATGGCCTTGGATCTGAGTACAAAGAAGTTTCTGCTACACTTCGCACTCTTGAGAATCCGATTGGATTCGAGGAACTTCATGATCTGTTGATGGACTTTAAGAGCCATCTACAACGAGAGGAAGATACCTCTCCCATTGCTTCCGCACATGCTGTTCAAAAAGGGAAACACTCACTTCCCAAACGTGGCTATTCCCCCAGTCACACCTCTCCTTCAAATGGCAGATCCACCTCCCCGGGCTCCTCGAAACGGGTTACTTGTCAATATTGTGACAAACCTGGACACACGGCAAAAGTGTGTTACAAGTTGCATGGCTACCCCCCCCCCCCCAAGCGCAATGCAGGACCATATGCTTATCATGCAAGAAATACATTTAATGGCACACGAGCTAATTGGATTGTTGACTCTGGGGCCACTCACCACATCACCAATGAACTTGATCATCTCCTCCTCACCTCTCCTTACAATGGCACTGACCAAATCATAGTTGGTGATGGATCTACACTACCCATCACTCATACTGGTAAGATCATTCTACCCACAAAAACACACACTCTACACCTTCCTAAAGTCCTTCATGTCCTCAACATCTCCAAAAATTTACTGTCTGTGTCATCTCTTTGTCAAACTAACCCTATTTCTGTTGAATTTTTCTCTGATAATTTCTTGGTGAAGGATATGAAGACAAGGGTGCCTCTTCTCAAAGGACTGCATAAAGATGGTCTCTATCACATGCCACGTCTCAACCCCACTCCCACAGCCTTCACCACCTCATCCTCATCTCCACTGTGGCATCACATCTTTGGGCATCCGTGTGACCGCATTATGAGACATCTCACCTCTATCCATAAAATAAGGATGAGCACCAACCAACCATGCATCTCCTGTAGTAGTGCCAAGAGCCATAAGCTGCCATTCACTCACTCGAGTATAACAAGCAACGGGCCACTTGAAATTATTTACTCAGATGTATAGGGTCCAGCTCCCATTAGGTCTTTAGATGGTTATTTATATTATGTAATTTTTGTTGATCATTTCTCAAAGTACATTTGGTTATATCCACTGAAAAATAAATCTGATGTCCCATTAATCTTTCCCCAATTCAAAGCCATTGTTGAAAATTTTTTTAATTTACCTATCGTTGCTTTATACTTTGACAATGGGGGTGAGTTTATAAAACTCAAACAATTTTTATCCTCCAATGGCATCTCACACTACACCACTCCCCCACATACACCTGAACTTATTGCAACAGCAGAACGGAGACATCGCCACATTGTTGAAACAACAAGGACATTATTAAATAATGCACACTTACCTCCCTCTCTCTGGTCCTTTGCTTTTCGCACAACAACCTACCTAATAAATCGACTACCCACTCCTACCCTCCACATGGACTCACCCTACAAAGTTCTCCACCAAACAAATCCCAATCCGCTCCATCTTCACTCTTTTAGATGTCCATGCTTTCCTTGGTTGTGTCCATACAACAGCAACAAACTCAAACCTCGATCCACACCATGCATATTCATTGGATACTCTCCATCCCAATACGCATATCAATGTTTAAACCCTATCACTCATAAAATATACACATCCAAACATGTCACTTTTCATGAAAACCACTACCCATATTTATCCCTCACCAAACCCACTCCACCCACTACAACACCAACTCCCAATGTCCAGCAACCACCACATATCACCATGTCTCTCCCACACCTCACCACGGATGCGGCCATCACATCTGCGCTAGTCACCAACCAAGAGGCCCCCCTTATGTTCCAATTCTTCACCAGGTAATGACTCACTTCCCTCACATCCTTTACTTGATAACACTATTGCCACTAACCCAGTTTCAAAAACCACTCGAAGTCACCCTATGGTCACCTGATCCCAAAACAACATCTTCCAGCCCAAGCGAGTGTTTCAAGCCTCTAAACACCCTTTACCCGAGAATCTAGAACCCTCCACGGTTAGACAAGCCATCTTTGAAGAGTTTGATGCCTTGATTCGAAATGGCACTTGGTCCCTTGTACCACCCCCACGTGATCATAACATTGTTGATTGCAAATGGTTGTTTCGAATCAAGAAGAACCCAGATGGATCCGTTGCTCGCTACAAGGCTCAACTCGTAGCCAAGGGATTTACACAATGCCCCGGAGTGGATTTCAAAGAAACTTTTGCCCCTGTTGTCAGACCACAAACAATCAAACTCATTCTTACCATTGCATTAGGCAATCAATGGCCTATGCATCAGCTGGATGTAAACAATGCATTCCTTCAAGGTTCATTACAAGAAGATGTGTTCATGACTCAACCACCCGGCTTGAAAGCCCCACAACATCCCAACTATGTCTGTAAATTCCACAAAGCCATCTATGGGTTGCGGCAGGCACCACGAGCATGACATGATGCTCTAAAATCATTCATCACAACTTGCGGGTTCATCACATCAAAGAGTGACCGTTCACTCTTTATATATGAGTTGGGTGCAACATTTGCTTATTTCTTGGTATATGTTGATGATTTGTTACTCACTGGCAACGACTCTAAGTTCTTGAGCAGTTTCATTGCAGCTTTGTCCAACCGATTCTCTCTCAAGAACATGGGTTCACCTCACGACTTCTTGGGGGTTGAACTCATCCCTACCGGCAAAGGAATGTTTCTCTCCCAACATAAATATATTTGGGACATCTTGGAGATATTTGAGATGGAGGGGGCGAAACCTTCACCCACACCTTTCTCTCAAAGTGCCACTCTGACCTTACATGATGGTACACCATCAACTGATCCTACACATTATAGGAGAATCATTGGTGCTCTACAGTATCTCAATCTCACGAGACCTGACCTCTCTTTTGCCATAAACAAACTCTCACAGTTCATGCATAAACCAACAACCTTACACTTGCAGCACCTTAAGCGGTTGCTTCGCTATCTGAAGTCAACCATGAACTTTGGTCTCATGTTAAGGAAACCCACTTCCTTCAAAATTCTTGCTTACACGGATGAAGATTGGGGTGGTAATGCAAATGATCGTACATCCATTTTAGCCTATCTCATATTCTTTGGTGGCAATCTTGTCTCATAGCACTCAAAGAAGCAACGTACTGTTGCTCGCTCATCAACTGAGGCTGAATATCGTGCAGTTGCAACTACAACAAATGAACTTATGTGGCTAACCAATCTACTCTGAGAACTGCGAGTTCCCCTACATCAATCTCCCAAACTTCTATGTTACAATGTAGATGCCACTTATCTTTGCTCGAACCCAGTACTTCATTCCCGAATGAAACACATCTCTATGGACTATCATTTTGTCAGAGAACAAGTTCAGGCTGGCAAAATGCATGTATCTCACATTTCAACAAAGGATCAGTTGGCAGACATCCTAACAAAACCGTTGGCAATAGCTAGATTTGTGGATCTAACAACCAAGATTCAAGTTGCAGATGGTAACTTGATCTTGAGGGGGCATATTGGAACAATATAGATTGGCAACAAACTTTTGAATGAGTGAGCAACCGCATCTGGATATTGAATCATTTGAATTTGTTAACTGCAACAGTGCAACATATTTTTGAATTGTTACAAGCTGTATTTATCTCTTTAGTTATTATCTTTTAGAGCTTTATCTTTAATTCAAACTCACAGCTACAACTCTATAAATGTAACACACATCAGTATCAATAAACTTGAGCTTTCAATTCAATTCAGTTACTATAAATACTTCATGCTCAAGGTATTTTTCAATATGTGTTGTATCACAACAAGAAAATTGCAAATTAGCGAGGGAACATTCCTTAGCTAATCCCTAGCAAATCCCTCGCAAATCACATTAGCGAGGGAAAGATCTCTAGCTAAATACAAGTCGCTAATTAGCGACCAAAAAGTTCCCTTGCAATTCCCTCGCCAACCCTTATGAGATATCCCTCGTAACATTCCCTCACAAACTATCCATCGCTAATCCTTCGTCATTCCCTCGCAATATGTTCCGTCGCTAATCCTTCGCCATTCCCTCGCAATATGTTCCCTCGCTAATACCTCACTATTCCCTCGCAAATAATGACTGACATTTCTCTCACAAATCCCTCGTCAATCACTCGCAACACTAACTACATCTCCCTTCTCTACTCCCTCGCTAATCCTTCGCTAATTAGTCACAATTTTTTTTAAAATAAATTAGTTTTTACAACTAATAAATTTATACCTGTTTACTATATACATGTATCAAATTTTGCACCAAAAAAAATAAATCTCACATCAATTAATAAATAAAACATTATAATACCATTAACTCTAAATTTAAAGTATATAATCATAAATGGTAAAGTGTCAGCATAATCTATTCAATCTATACTAAATTTCAAATCAAAATTACATTGTCTTACAAAAAGAAATTAAAAAAAAAGCATGATCTAATCAAAGTACATTTATGCAATTTGGAAATCTTGGAAAATTCTGCACTTCAGTCTTGAATTATAGTCATTAATTGTTCCATAGAGACACCACTGGCTTCATACCCCCTCAAACACCATATATTTCAAATTGGCATGTGATGTGTTGCATATTTTGTATATCTTGTAAAGCTTGAACCTAAACTACCACATTCTTAACTTGTTATCCTGCGAGAACAAAAAAGATGTATGTCAAAATCTAAAATGATTAAATAAATAAAAATGATTAAATTTTTAATTGTGATTTTTGAAAGTCACTGCACTTTCATTGTTTTACCTTAAAGAGGGTCAAGTATTCATATCATACATATGCTTTTTAATGGGAGCAATTTCAAATGATATCAGGAAGTACATCATCAAAGAACTCAATAACAACTATGTCCTGTAAATAAATGATAAGTCAAAAGAAAAATACAGTAAAATTATCTCCTTAAATAATTATCAAAAGTAGATACAATTTTCACGTGTTCAATAAAAGACCACCAACACTTGTATAATGGAAATTTCCTTTAAGTTACAAGCTAACCAGTAACTTTTTCAGGCATAAAAAAATATTTGCAACTTTGTTTTGTCAAATAAATTATCCTTTTTTTAATCATTCAATTATACAAAGTTGTACCTTCTCGCCTTTGTTACAAAGGTTTCTCAACCACCCAACATAGAAATCATGTTCTTAGTCATACCAAATCAAAAGCAAAGTGTAACTATATGAAATTCTAATTGCCTTAAAAAGCAAAACCTATATATATTAAAAGGAAAAAAAAAATCTGATATCACTTAGCCCTTGAGCTGTTCTAGAGAGTTGAACATTATTACCATTATCAAACTTTAGTGTCAGACAAGCATGGGGCAACTAAGTGTAAGACTAAACAAAATGAGCAAGGTAAATGTCATATTCTTAGACAAGAATATCAAGAGAATATTTTGTATGCTCATTAAGTATAGTAGGGACGAGCAAATATTTCTAGATTCTTTATCACACTCCCGGCCTGAAAAAACACATGAAAATTAAAAACAATAATCACATAAAAGAATTAGGATATAGATAAAGTGTAAGATACATTTAAGGTATAAAAGAATTAGGATATAGATAAAGTTACACTTTTCTTAATTTATTCCTTCCTAATACTATGCGTGACATAGAAGTCATAATATGTGACATTAGAAGAATTAAAAAACATGTAGATAAATTATGTGCCAATGAATTTGGGTAAAAAAAATACTATGTCCACAACTAAATGGCATGTGTCTCTAAATATAAATTTCAATGTTAGTTACATGATTTATTTTTCTTTTCAAGAAGACGATGAAGATTGAAAGAATAAAAAGTGATTAATACAAACAAAGGACACTAACATAAGTCTCTAAATAAGTTACTGCACAAGTTGTTTTGACATCCCCACCATTAGCAGCATTAACGAGCCTTCCATCACACATTATTGAAAGTTTTTGCTAAAAGATAAACCATGAGTTCAGAACCCGAGAAAGAGCCAACAAGGCAAAAAGTGTAATAAAACACCATCTTTTAAATAGTTATTAACCAAATTAAGAATTGAATCGCTACAAGCCAAATAGTAATCCTAGCAACCCTTGCATCAACCTGGCTTCCAATATCATAATTGTTTAAATTATCAAGGACTAAAACAACTAATAGTCATCCAATAAATACTATCAAATTAAAAAACACAAATAAATCTAAAAAGAAAAAGAAAAGTAATAACTAGAACACAAATTGATTGATTCAATGTAATAACATAACCCAACAGAACAACCAATTGAATTATTTTTTATGATATGTGTTTTCGTCTGTTTTCACGTTATATTATCAATAAATTATCTTTTGCTCTTATAAAAAATACTTTTTGTGATATGAAAAAAATAATAATAGCAATAAGAATGATGGGAAGAAGAAAGAAAAATCAAAGGGGTGAAAACCTTATTGATGGGACTTTAAAGCCAATGACAATGTATCTTAGGCTTCTAATTCATCTCTGCATTTCACCTTTGCGCGTTGATCTTCTGCTTTCCCTGGGTCATCTCTTTCTCTTTTTCTACGGGCATCGATGTAATGTGCAAAAATTTGAATCCATATCACAAGTTACCGTGAAATAAGGCTTAAAAATCAATTTTTAATGATGGAATCAGATAAGATCACAAGATTACCGTGCTTTTAAGTGAGTCGTTTGTTCGATTACGCCATAATAGGGGTCTTCTTCTTTGGAGGCCAAGCCAGGTCCTTCAAATTCGGTACTGATTTCATGTATATGCAGAGGCGGCATCATAATAATTGTGCACTGAGAGGCTAGAAGAGAACGAGAGAGTTGAAAGATCCTTCAAGAATTGGGGCTTTAATGCCCTAAATCTAATGGTTCAGAATGTCTACCATTCATTTGGGTGGGAATGATGAAAATTTGAGAAGCAGGAACGTTGAAAAATTGAGAAGGCATTTGATTCTATTCTTTTAAAATAATTCTTAATGTTTAATTTAATAAAAAATTAAAATTTAAGATACTTTTTTACATATAGAGATCGGAGATGGCAGATTGAAAAGCGTATGTAGATAAGATCAAATATATAATTATTATTTAAAAATATTTAAATATGTATGATATTGATAAGTATGTTGTTTAACTCATATGATATTTTTAAACTAAAAATTAAAAAGATAAAATTTTTAAGATTTTTTAAATTATTTAAACTAGTACTACTATTTTATTTTGTACAATGCACATGATAAATACTTATTTTTTATGTGATTACAATTTATAATAAATAAATACTTTTGAATATATAAACTATATTATAATTAAAATTTGTAATAAATAATATTTTTTAACATATATAAATTGTATTTTAGATTTACAATAAACATTTTATATTGTGATACAA
The DNA here is from genome assembly GCA_026413185.1 of Pueraria montana var. lobata. NCBI lineage: Eukaryota > Viridiplantae > Streptophyta > Magnoliopsida > Fabales > Fabaceae > Pueraria > Pueraria montana. Next base: position 40,394,797 of record CM048649.1, on the reverse strand, counting down.
AGTTATTTATAACCAGTCATAATTTCTTTTTAAAAATATTAAAATTTAATTTAGAAATAAAAATAAAAGGATAAATTTAAAGAGATAAGCGGTTAAGAAAATTAAGTATAGATAAAGATAAAAGGAAAATTGAAATTATTAACAATATAAATAAAAAAAATTGAATTCTAATATATGAGATTAGGATAAAATTATATGGCTCAATGAGAAGGATATATGAGATTGATATCATGTATGTTATTAGTATTTCACTTTAAAAAAAAAAACTTCTCCATATACGGTCATAGATTAGGATAAAATATATATGGTTTTAAGTGAAAGACTAGCATGTAGAAGTGGAGTTGTCAAAATGGGTCAGGCCGACCCACCTCGACTCACTTATTAGGTGGGTTAACCCAACTCGACTCACTTTTTGGTGAGTCCGTAAAATACTAGCACATTTATCTCTTTTTTTTTGTTTTTAAAAATGCATATTAATATATTCTCAAGGGAACTAAAACAATGCAAAATTTCACAAGTAAAGAACCCAAAAAGTGAAAGAGGGACTAAGGACAAATGAAGTGAGTTTCTTATTTTTTAGTACTTAGGCAAATTCACGATCCACCCCACCCACCACGGGTTCAACCCCGTGGGTTGGGTCATAGGTGGGGCGGACCAATTTGTTGCTATTACTGGAAAAGGCTATTTTTTTCAACCCACCTAGACCCAAACCCGTGGTGGGACGGGCTAGCCCATGGGTTTTGACCCATTTTGACGGCTCTATGCAAAAGCATCACTATAGGGCCATAGATCCCAACCAGGTTGGCACCTAAGACACTATCCATCATCTGCAACATGGCAAAATATTGTTAAAAATGAAAGAACCGAGGTACATAAAAGGTGGCAAAAGTTATCTTGATAAGCTAGGATTACAAAAATTTCATCAAGAAAACCTATAGCTAGGAAGACAAGATCTTTTCCTAAAGAAAGTTTCTTTGATACAAGAAGGTAAATAGTCCTGCCAAATTTCATTAAGTGCTATATTAATTAAATATTTTTAGCCTTAATTTATATAAATAAGGATTTAGTTTTATTTAATTAATAATATTTAAAAAATAAATTTAAATTTGTGAAGGAATAACGAAAATAAATCTCTTTAACTAATAATTTAAATTTACTAGTTTGCGAGGAACAAATTCCCTCGCTGTAATAAAATCCAATTTTTCTAAATTTTTTAAGGTTTTTGCGAGGCATTTGTGAGGGAAGTTTTCCTTCGCTAATTAGCGAGGGATTTGTGAGAAAATCATTCCCTAGCTAAATTTTAATTTTATTTTCCTAATTTTCATAAATATTTGGCGACAGAATTGCGAGGGAATTATTCCCTCACTAAGTAACTAACAACTTTTAAGAGGGAATTGAAGAAATATAAAGTGGTCGTTATTCCTTCGCTAATTAGTGAGGTATTTGCGAGGAAATATTGCCGTCGCTAATTAGCAAGGGAATAGCGAGAGAAGTTGTTTTCTCTCAAATCCCTCACTAATTAGCGACAGATTAGAGAAGGAAACATCACATGAATCAAGAAAAATTCGTACATGTTTTCATAAATAAATTAACTAAAGAGTTTATCTAAAATGGAACCCTCTACGTTGCATTAGTCGTTAATTGACCATGTAATGACTCTAATTATGAGGAAATCATTCCAGATCATGGTGATCCCCCCTTGTTTCTACCTTCATGGCAAACAAGGAGGTGAAACACTTGCTTGTGGATGATAGAAGCTTTATCGACATCATGTACTACTAGTTTTTCAAGAAGCTTGGTATCCCATACTCCGACCTATCTCCCTAAGACGAGGACCTCATTAACTTCACTGATCACCATGTCACCCTCCTCAGTTGCATTAAGTTGTTGGTCACCTTTGGTGAACCCCTTCTCACTAAGACTATTGCCATTCACTTTTTGGTAGTGAAGAGTAAGTATGCTTATAATGCTATAATCGACCGACCCACACTGAATGCCCTAAGTGTTGTGGTCTCCACTTCCAAGGACAAAGGGAGGGGGGACTGGCAGGGGCCATGCTCCCCCCCCCCCCCCCCCCCCAAGATTTTTAAAGTGTGTATAAATTATTATAAAATAATTTTATGACCCCCTTAAAATTCATAAAAAGAAATTGAAAAATAATATATTAAATTACTATGCTAGTTGACATATAGGGAGAAGAAAGAAAAATATTATATGATAAGTAACATTATGTGATAGGAAAAGAGATAAAGAAAAAATTATAAGTGGAGTATTTGTGATGTTGAGATGTCCACATATATACCCAAATTTATTTTATCTATCTAATTTATTTCTTTTCTCGTATATATATATATATATATATAAGAAATAAATAACTAATTTAAAACTAATAAAAATAATTAGGTTGGTTAATTTTAATTAATAATGCCATGGAATTAAATAGGTAGAAGTTATATTTAATAACATTATTTGTAATTCAAAGAATAATTTTTTTCACTAATCAATGTGACTTAAAATGTTAATATCCGGTAAAAAAAAATGTTAATAGGTCAAAATGATTGAGTGTCTTATTAATAAACTTCATAATAAATTAAGGGTATAAAAGAAAATATACAATTAATACATTTAAAATGAATCTATGTGTCTATATTTATTTTTGTACTTGATATAGTTATATTTTTTATTTATAAAAAATATTAGATATATATATAATATATTAAAATCATGTTATTCACTTAATGTAATAAAACATATTATTTTTAATAAAATTACATATTTATTTTTTATGTAATATATATTTATATTTTTGAATATTTATATATAAGGGCCCGTTATTATTATTCTGCCCTGGGTCCCTAAAATGTCAGGACCGGCCTTGGACAGGGTAATCATGGAGCAGGCTTTGATCTTCACTTTTCCAACCTCCAATAATCAGAACCCTAGTATGTATGAGAGCCTTCCATTTTGCATACTCTCTTTGCCCTAAAATCCCGAAAAGCTTCCCTGCGGTATGTAGAATTCTCAGTTAGTTGTTGCAAGTTACCCTTTCCTTGTAATTTTTTTTCTGATGGCATATACTCGAGTGTATATAAATCAATACTTTTAGTCACTCTTAATTTGATTTTTTTTCGCATACATACAATATTCACATGACAATTGTTGTTGGGCACGAGACCTACACAACACACAACAAGGCCCAAATCCAATTATGATTAAAAACCAGAGATATCAAACCCATGACATTCCCAAGTGGCCATTTATCAGTGCATACACAAAAATTGTTTATAAATATCCCAAACACAAATTCCAAATAAAGAATCAATAGATTATTAAGGAACACGGCCCAAATAAGTGATTAAATAAAATAGATAAACACACCAAACTGAACATAAAATAAATAAAAAAAAGGCTTAATTGCACTTTTTGTTTTCAACTTTTTACTTTTTTAACAAATTTTGCCTCCAACAAATTATTCTGACGCATTTTACCCTCATTTTTAAAAATCTTGCGAATTGTGTATTTCGTCATATCTCCGTTAAATTCCAAACAACACTAATACTTTTTTATGGTTTTTTTTTTGTGAATAAATGGGGCTAAAGAGCCCCAACATTCTAAAGAGCCCCAATACTTTTTTATGGTTTTTAACCACCACTAATTGCACGTATTTAAAATAAGTATTTTAACATAGTTGAAAATCGGTCATTAAATTGATCAAGACACTTGTTTAAGGTTTAATGTTTAAACTATGATCTAACTATAATAATAATAATAATAATAATAATAATAATAATAATAATAATAATAATAATAATAATAAATTCATAACTTTATAACACTAAAAGCCATAATAAAACCATTTACAAGTTCTTAACATTCAAAGTATATATAAAAGTCGAATCGTAATACTCAAGTTTAAATTTTTAATATAATACAATAATGTCCATTAACAATAACAAGTTTACATCTAGAATAAAAAAAATTAAAAATTAATAAAATATAAAATTATAAGAAATTAGGATATAAAAATTATAAATTAATATAAATAAGTTATATGTTTTATTAGAAAAATTAATAATAATGGATAAAATAATTTATACCTATTTGTAATATTTGTTAAATAAATGGTTTTATTTATCTTTAAATATTTTATGTTAAATTTAAAAATTAAAATAAAAATTAAAAATATTGATTCAAACCTGTTTTCTGCAACGATTCTTGATTGATTTTTACTGGCTTTAATTTTGGACTAGTTTGACCGACTCACATGTTCTGAAATCCTTTATTATTTTTTTAGGTAATTGTTAGACATGCCTCCCATCATTATTATATATACCTCCTTTTCCTATTTTTTGTTATTAAATTTACTTAAATATCTCCATCTCTTACCAGCCCTTCCTTTTTTCCATCACTTTAAGGTTTCTAACTTCCTACTCCATCATTGGAAGCTCAGCAACCAAGAAACCAACAAAAAATGGGGGTTTCACTGTCCGAAGAACAATAGCCTTACATTTAGGGGGCCTTTGCTTCCTGCACCCCCATAATTTTCTAAATTCTAAAATTGACCTTACTGTAGCAGACACACAATGCAAGGGTGATCGTCGCCAGCGCATACTAGTTGTCGCTCTTTATCTTCATCTTCGCTGTCATGGACCCCGAGGTGCAACAATTGTAACACCATGGTTTTTGTTAATTGTGTGATTAAGTATTTTAATTAAATTATAAGAGAAACTAAATTTAAATTGTTTGGTAGATTTATTTATTAAAGATGCAATAAGATAATCATGTGTTTGGATGAGCCTATGAGTGTTATGGTTGAGCTTCTTAAGTTGGGTCTTAGAAGTGTTGGGCTTTGGCATAGAAAGAGGGTGTGTTTAGTAAGGCCTTAGTGAGGAAAGAGAGCCCAGGTCTTTAAAACCCTTCCCAACCCTTAGAGAAGTCTGAACATTTCTCCCTAAACCCTTTTATTCTCACTTCTCTTCTCCCTCAAGTCACTTTTCTCTCAAGAAACCTGAAGGAGCTTGAGTTCTCCATGTAACGACCCATTGCCGCTACATGATAACTATATAAGTAACAAAACGAGAGACTTTATTTTAATTAATTTCAAACTCTTCAATTAATTTATTTATGAAAATATTTGTTTTCTTTTCGTGTTTCCAAAGTCAAAAGCTTGAAAACCAAAACTACAAGATAAAGCACCTATATAACATAAACAACTGAATAAAATCATGTGCCTTACGACACTTCAACATACTATCACAAGTTATGACGTCAGAACAACTCAACACACATCTATATACACAAATATATACAACTCTTAGAAAGGTAAATATCTTAAACACTATACAAAAGAAACATAACAATAAAAGGAAAATGAGGAATCGCGTCTTCACGTCCTCATATGCCCATCCCCGATGCTTCTCAAAGAAAAGTCCACCTCCTAGCCATCTCTGCTCCCACGAACATGAAGTTCGAGATCATCACAGTCACAACCACATGTGCCACAACACAAGGGTAAGCTCACCAAAACAAAATCATACATATACAAATAAATAGATTCCAAATAAGGAGAGAAGAAGAAAACTAAACTTTACATACTTTGAAAATATATTACATAATAGCTAGTAATCTTTATCCGAAGCTTAGTTTATATAAAAGTAATCTCACGTTATTCATCAATAGACACCATCAAACCATAACATTAAAGCTCAACCATCTCAATAGATATATATACATCAAAATTATAGAATAAATCCTCAACTAACATCATCATCATAAATCCATCACCACTGCTCATCATGAACCATCAACATCATATATCACATATGAACATTTACTATCACAATCCTTATCACAAAACAAGCATAACTGATGTACATCATAAACCACTAGACAACCTCAACCATCAAACACTGACTCTACTCCATGGAGTTTCAACATCATATGAGTGGTCCCCCAGAAGCCCCATCCCTTAACATAGTTTAACTCTCTGACCATTCAGGGAGTCTCTTGGGCTGACCCTACGAGGAAAGTGTGATTTTATCGAAAATAGACAAGTGTGGGTAATGGCTTACCTCTGTAGGTTTGAAAAACCTTATATCTATAGGGATTCGCCCACTCGTCTATTTTATAGGCCCATTCCCATTACCCACCACGAAAACCCCCAGCACTAGGTTAAGAGTCATCCTAGCACCCTCAACTTACGTGCCTACTCATATGCCTGTGCACCAATTATGCACATGTCGTATACCACAACGACACAACATCTTTGGAATCCCCTACTGTCTTAGATACGACACTTTTGTACCCGCCATCTCGTATGGCCCGACTGAAGGGTCCAAATACATCTCAACAATCCACAACCACGATAATAGTCCATCCCCTATACACTAAAAGGGTCACTAAACCTCTTGGGAAGTAGTTCTCAACACTCCAACATGTCATTCGGAGTTAAAACATAGGGGTGGTACTCGAGAAGATATCCCACTGGGCGAGACCCCCGAGTCCCTTTAGTGAGCTGGAGTTCTGGTGTGAACTCACCCTCCCAAGTATACCATTTTCTAGTAAAAACATTCCCAGAGGACATAGCTAACCCTCCAACATATAGGGACAGTTACAATACAATATTATCATTCATCATCATCATCATCATCTCATCAAAACATATATATCTGAATCAATAACAGGATGATCTCAACAATAAAGACATTCTCTCAAAGATAAACTTACTACATTTGCTTAAACATCTATAAAATTCATAATATCTACATTCCTCTTTCGATGGTCATATCTCAAACAGTCACATAACATCCATCATATCATTAATTCACTATTCATATACTCATCACATTTATGAACTCATCCCTAGTTCCCTAAGCAAAGTAAGACCTTCCACACCTTGAATTCTTATAATCACCTCACCAAAACCGCATATTAATATGAATTACATGATCTCAACTTATAATCAATTTTAACATAATTATAGAAACTCATAACATCATTTTATATGCACTTAGAATTATTTTGGAAACCCTCAAGAAAGTACTCAGGATAAAATAAGACATTATGCCTTAATTTAGCTTAAGCTAGAAAATTTAGCTTAAGCTAAAAAGTTACCTTGAGCTAAAAATTTTAGCTTGAGCTAAATTTATGCAGTCCCAATTCCATCGAAATTTAGCTTGAGCTAAAAATTTTAGCTTCAGTAAATTCACACAGACCCAATTCCGTCAAAATTTAGCTTGAACTAAAAATGTTAACTTAAGCTAAAACTGCGAATTCTACAGCAAATTTTCTTCGAAAATCTAAGCTTTTGACCCCATTAATGGCTACCCAAGCATCCAAACTCACAATAAACACATCAACAATCAACCCTTAAGCTTCTAGACACTAAACCCCTAACAAAAGAATCCCAGATTCAAGCCAAACAACTCAAAATCATCATAAAACAAGAAAAGTGGTTGAGCTTCCCTTACCTATGGGTCTTCAAGCTTAGGTTCTTGAGAAGAGGAGAGAAAGGGGAAACCTTGAGCTCAATAACACCACCTCACCAAACCCACGAAAACATGATCCAAAACCAACACAAATGAGAGTTTGCACAACCACCCATTATAGGTTAACTCATAGAAAGGGGAAAAGAGAGGAAGAGAGCTCACCATCTAATAATGGAGTCACAAGCTCAATGAAGAAGGAAGAACACTTATGTTGAAGGGAGGCCAAGTCCCATTCTTGAGAAAGCTTGTGAACAGAGGAGAACATGAGAGAATGATGGTTTTTGAGAGAAGAGGAGAAAAGAAGGCTCTAGGTTTCCTGAGAGGAAAATGAGAATGCCTCCTAAGGCATAAGAGCTCATAAAGAATAGAAGGAAAAAGGAAAATGGGCCCTTCTCATCAAAGCCCACAGCCCACACTAAAACCCCAACACATCTCAACTCACCTCTCACAATCAACATAAAACATCATCCACTTAATTTATATTTTTCAACAACATAAAATAAATTTAATTACTCTTGTAATTTGATTAAAAACACTTAACCATATAATTAAGAAAATCACAGTGTTACACTCCACACATGGACACTCTTTTCTCTTCTTTTGAAACTCCCTAGTGATTTCCTTTCTTGTGTTGTTGTGTTGGTATACATAGAGAAGCCCTTGCTTTGCCAAAAGTGTCTTCCTTTCACCTCTTTTGTTCAAAATATTAGTAACTTGAAGTTACCCAAGGTAAAGGAAGCTCTACTATACACTCTATGGTTTGTGATATGTTGATTTGGTTGTTGATGCTTGAGAATATTGGAACAATTGTAAAACTATGCTCTTGCTTGCCTTGAGTTTTTGGAGATTTTGAAATTTGAAAGTTTGAATTTTGATTGATCATATATGATAAAGGTTATGTTGTGATTGTGTTTTTGTATAAATGAAGTGTTGTTGATGATGAAAACATATCTACATCCCTTAAAGCATTCATTTTGAGTTGGAAATGTTTTAGAAAAATCGTAACTTGGTGAACAAGGGAAAACTGATGCAGACTTGTTTTGCAGAACTTGCTGAGCAAGATGGAGCTCGCTGAGCAAAACACTCACGTCTAGTGTGTTTCGCTGAGCAGGTAAAAGCCTCTGTTAAAGAAGAATTTGAAAAGTTTTGGAATTCGCTGAGCGACCCCATTTCGCTAAGCGAAGATACCCTTGGAGCTAAGGGTGTCTCCTGATTCTTGTTTCGCTTAGCGAATTAAGGTCTTTGTCTTTGAAATGTTTGAAAATTAAAGAATTCGTTAAGCGACTTTTTTCTTGCTGAGCGAATGTGTCCCTAGAGCTAAGGGTGTCTACTACATTCGTATCTCGCTAAACGAGAGATTGTCGCCAAGCGAGTAAAAGTCTCTGTTTTGGAAAATTTTGAAATTGCTTTGAAGTCACTGAGCGACCATGGCTTGCTAAGCGAAAGTGATGTCTAGGAGGGATTTTGCTAAGCAAGCCTGTCTCGCTAAGCGAAAGTCCCCTAGAACAGTTTACCAATGTAATTGTTAATAAAATTGTTTAACATAAGTAAGAGCAAATTACAGTAACACCCCTTGAGGTTTCGTGTAATTACACAAACACCCTCTACTTTTTTAACCATTACTTCCGTCTTCCTTTTAGGGAGTGTTAGTGTAAGTTTTGAGGGAGGATCAGTGTAGTTTTTTCAAACATATAAAGGAATGTTAGTGTAATGTTTTCAAACTTAAAGGAGATTAGTGTAGGAAAGTTAAAAAAGGCGAGGTTATGTGTAATTTAATAAAAGCTCATGGAGTGTTGCTGTAATTTGTTTCATAAGTAAATGCTTCAACTTATTAACAATCAAAGCAGCAAACAAACTCTATATTTTGGAGTAAGGTCTGAGAAAGGTGTGTGGAGAAAATAGGAGGGAGGTAAGGGGAGGAAAGGTAAGGGATGATATTTAATAATAAAAGTAAAAATAAGAAAAAAAAAGTATATTTAATAATTATGACAAGTATGTTTAACAATTGCCATTTTTTAAAGTTAACATACTGGCTGGCCAGATCTCAGTCAGACCGGTTGAACCAACCGATTTAGTCCAGTTTTGAGAACTATAATTTTCACCAAATATTATTTAATGAATCAGATTTATGATCATCCATATATAATTACATAATCCAAAATTAAAACTCATTCTTAGAGTGAAAATTATTCTCCTTATGTATGTTGTCACATAAAGAAAATCGCTCGTGTTCTCACGCATCATATAATAGGAGCTGGAATCCTGGGTTAGCAGAAACAATACCCGAAACATCTGCAAGATATTGAAATACAGAATGAAACGGCCCATCATGTACACATTGGTCTTCTACAAAGGAATATATGACCTTACCCTCATTTATAACTAAAATTTTCACGTATACAAATGGCATACATCAAACTGTTTTTGACCGCATTATCAAACTTCTCAATGTTTGAAAAACCATTATATTGACAGATGGATAAATGCACAAAATTGTGACCGGAAAAAAAAAAAGTACAACTTTGGTATAACAACAAGGATGACCTGGAACTTCCAACGAAAGTATAAAACGCAATGACCGAGCACAACGTTACCTTTCCTTCAGAGTCTAGAGTGGACCAAAAACCCAGATGCAAGGAGGAAAGCCTCATGCATTCAATTTCTACAAAAGCTATTCTGCAACTAGAACAAGTCTTTTACCTGGTTTAGACATTCCTGGTTATGGAATCACCCCACATTCTGGATGGCTGAAATCAACCATGCCTAATCACAATTCATATTATTCAATTTTGCATATATCAGATGATACCCAACTGTTTCCGGAAACTCCACGAGCAGTAAGTCGCAAGGTAATCTATCCTCAAACATAAACTGATTTAGAATTGTCCTTTCAATCATACTAGCCAAGCAAATCACTGAACAAGTTGGGGTTCTGACTTGAGGGTGTCACACCCATCTGCCTTACTTTTGCATCCTTTTGCAAAGCATCTTTAGAATTTGGACCCTTTACAGCCTGTGACAACGGTGTAACAGTTGTTTCTCCAGTAGTACCTCTGGCAGCTGCATTTGACAACTCTGATAAAAGATTTACATTATCCCCACTGCCGCTCTCTCTACTAGCAGGAGTCTCTGCATAGAGAGACATAATATCTGGTGCATTCGTAACAGCACCACCACTATGATTTACTGTAGAACTAATGCTAGGGTCAAGAAGTCCTTCCAATTGCTTGAATGGGTCCACAGAGGGAGGTGCAGCAGTGGCAGTTGGTTCACCCAAGTCAAGCAAATCTGGAGGAGGGGATTGTTGATTAGTTTTCTCCCGAGCTACTTCACTGGGTACAACTGCAGCTTTAGATTCCTGAGTTCTGTCTGCAGCACTAGCACTGGCCTTTGGAACCTTATTGCTAGTTGACGATCTTTTCTCGGTTTTAGTTGAACCACCAAACAAAGAAGCTGCAAGTTTTTGCTTTTCGGGAGAAATTTCAACACGTTGCTTTCTTGTATCATAATTATCACGTACTTTTGAATTTGCAGCAGTTGCAACATCCACCTGAGTCACCCCATTCATTGGGTTTTGGGAAGTAGAAGTTGAGGAAGATGATGTTGGAGATGAATAAGTTGGCCTACCCCATTTCTTCTGAACACCATCAAGCTTCAGCTTAAGCTCTGAGGATCCTGTCTCTGATGCTAACCCCACTGACGAGATCTGGTGAGTTTCCCTTGAATACAATGGCTCAGGTACTGGAACAAGGTCTGTTGAGGATGAAAGTGAAACTGGAGCAACTTTTGATGGCATTGGAGGCTTTGGAACTTCATATGCCTCAAATCTCAGACCATGTTGTGCAGATTCATGTTGATCCTGGCTTCTGAAGTTGCTCACATTCACCATTCCAGTGCGCTCATCCTCTGGAACATAGGGCAGAGCACCCCTTTCAAGAGACTGCTCGACATAACCATTGAGGAAAGAAAGATTCTTATCAACCTGCATAGAAGATTCAACATGTCAATAATCTTATAGATCGAAAAACAAGGTTCATACAGTGATATGCATCATTCAAAGCACATTATTACATATAGTGAAAATAAAAGAGTATCTGAGTATGTATACATTACAAATTTAAACAGTTTAACATGTCAACAAGTCAATGGTCAAAATTTTTTTCATGAAAAGTCATTGAGAGATCCATGACCAACAAAGTTTATAACAGACAAGAATAAAGATTTGGGCAGAATAGATTCCATTATCTGAATTTTGAATTAAAATAGTAATAGTATTTGACCACAGGAAGAAAACCACACTAAGCAAAGCAGCAAAGCAACTAGAGAACAGTTGAGATGTAGACAATGTGTAATCATGATGCATCCTTTCACCAAAAAAGATTTACAATTACATAAAGGGAGAACTATTTTTATTAGGTTTTCAATAATATGGAAGGATTAGAATCCAAGATGACAAATAAAATTTGACTAACTATTCAAAGAATTTGAGTTGGACAGCTAGAAGAAATCCAAGAGGATGAATAATGGTAAAGTTGTCGGTACTAATGATATTCCTATTGAAGTTTGGAAAAGTATAGGAGAATAGAATATCATTTGGCTCACTAAGTTATTTGATGAGATCCTGAAATCTAAAAGAAAATACTAGATGAGTAGAGGAAAAGTGTTCCACCAACACGGTGTAGCATAGTTGGCAAATAACCTTGTCTCTTAAACATGTGGCCAGGGGTTCGATCCTAGGTTCGTGCTTATGGAAAAATGTATGTTGGGAAAAGTCAAACCTCTTAAATGCATCTCAGTACCTTGAGGGATTGATCCTTGGCTTTCGACCGAAGGATACCTTGGGTTCACCCAAAAAAAGGAACACTTTGGTTCCTATATATAAGAACAAAGGAATTGTGTAAATTACAAAGGGATAAAACTTATGAGTCACACTATGAAATTAGGAAAAATGAGATTGGGCATAGATTAAGAAAAGAGACTAGGATTGCAGAGAATCAATTTGGATTTATGCCAGATTGTCAACAATAAACTTTCTACGAGAGTTGATACAAAGGTATTGAAGTAAAGAAAGAAACTTACATATGATTTTTATTGACTTGGTAAAAGCATATAATTGAGTGCCAAAAGAGTTATGGAAGGCTTTGGAAGAGAAAGGTACCCACATGGCTTATATCTGAGCAATACAAGACATGTATTATGCGGTAACTAATGTGAGAACACCTAGAAGCGAGACTAAGAACTTTCCTATAAAGATAGGTTTAAATTAGAGATCAATCTTGAGTATTTACTTATTTAATCTAGTCTTGGATGTGATTACTAGGGACATGCAAAAAATTATCCCTACATGCAAGTTTTTTTGTTGATGATATCGTTTTAATTAAAGAATGAAGGGAAGAGATTAACTCTAAACTCTAGTTTTCAAGATAGACATTGGAATTAAATGGTTTTTGCTAGAGTATGAGTAAGAGTATATGCACTGCAATTTTAGCAAGAAACGAAAGGAAAATGATTTGGAGGTAAAAATTGGAAAAGATGTCATGTCACACATTGCTAAGTTTAAGTATATGGGATTAAAATTACAAAATGATGGAAAATTAATGAAAATTACAAAATATTAAATCATTTGTTAAAATAATAAAAGTCTAGGTAGCCAATCCCAGATACTAGCGTGGAGCGGCCAACCCCAAAAACGCTATAATGGGATGACCACAATTGTGAAGTCTAGAAAACAATATACATAATTTATATCATACACATGTAAACACTGAAAAATACACAATTAAAGAGTAAAGACATGGTCATAATTAATATTAATAATCAAAATCCATTATCACTAACATTCAAATCCAATTATATAAAAAAGACTAATAATCAAAGTAAATATGTTGCCTAATGCCTATTACAAGTGATTCCTTAAATGGAATCACTATCTCCATTTCCAAGTTCTTCCTCATCATCAAAGATATGATCTTCCTCCTCCTCTTCAATATGCGCAGCTGTAGTGAGTCTAGTATGTTGTCTAGTGACTCTAGATGGCTCACTAACCCCACTTGCATCACTAACAACTCCCCAAGTCAAGCTATCATTGCCAAAAATCGGTTCATCTTCAGCCACTTGTCAATCTTCACCCATTTCCCCTACAAACCACTCATTAAAATCATCAATATCATCTAGGAGAATGAGATCAATTAAGTCCTTGTTGTCACAACAATCTTGAGAAGAGAAGCAAGCTTGAGCATCAAAAGCTACAAGACTTGGTTTTTGTGAAGTACAACCAAACTCTTAAAGACTATCGTAAGAACAAGGATTTAATTGATCCCATTCTCCTAGATAAAATTGATGATTGTAATGATTGATTGGTAGGGGAATTGGTGAAGATGAAAAAGCAACTAGATGAACCAGTCTTTGGTGATGATAGCTTGACTTGGGGAGTTGTTGGTGATGCAAGTGGGGCCAGTGAGCCATCTAGAGTCACTAGGCAGCATATTAGACTCACTACAGTTGTGCATATTGAAGAGGAGGAGGAGGAAGAACATATCTTTGATGATGAGGAACAAGAGAATGATGATGAAGTAGAACTTCGAAATGGTGATAGTGATTTTGTTTAAGGAATCACTTGTAATAGGCACTAGGCAGCATATTTACTTTAATTATTAGTCTATCTTTAGTATTGGATTTGAATGTTAGTGACAATGATAAAGGATTTTGATTATTAATATTAATTATGACTATGTCTTTACTCTTGAATTTTGTGTATTTTTCTATTTTTCAATACATTACATGTGTATGATATAAAATTATAAATTATGTATATTGTTTTCTAGACTTCGTAATAGTGGTCATCCAACTATTTGCTATCCTGCTATAGCGTTTTTGGGGGTGGCCGCTATCTGGGATTGACAACTTAGATTAAAACATCTCCAATTTTGTAGCTCAATAGTGTCAAATGTATGGCCATTCAACTCCAATTTACAGAAACTAGCCATTAAAATTTTGAACATCAACACTAAATGCATCTAATAAGCATGAATACAATTGGAGTGTCTTTGAGCAATTGGAGTGTCCTTTGGTTCTCTATTGCTCCCAATCTTCAGCCATAACACTAGCCTTTTCCCACTTGTTTTGATGTCTAGAACAAGGCTAAGAAAGTGAACTCCAACGATGTCCATCACCTCTACAATGTTGTCATCAATCTAATGTCTACAAAGTTGGAGAACATGGATATGCTAACATATTTTGGTAAGCTTGATCCTTTGATTATGCGAATCTCATGCCTTTTATTAGTGATGAAGAGACTTTTTGTGAACAACGCACCCAGTTCTTCATGGTACTTGTCATTGTCGATCTCCCACCTAACCTTGACTTGGTACATAATCAGATACTATCAGGTCCTACAGTTCCTACCAATGACATGATTACTAAACAATTGTTGTGTCTCTCCACTCCACATGCTCTCAAACACTCCTCCACCTCTCTTAGTGACTCCCCAACTCTTATCTCCCACTCTTCTCATCGTGGTGGACAAAGTGGGGGGCATGGTGTCAACGTTGTCCTTGTTGCAATTACTGCAATCGCTATGGCCCTATGAAAGTGGAATGGTGCACCAAAGCTAGAGAACAGTTGAAGCCAATTAATGTGGCCCAAGTCGCCTTCCTTGCCCAATCTGCAGATGTTACTATTTTTGCTACTAAGTATAATGAATTTCTTTCGTTTCGGCCAACCAACCAACTTGCCTCACCTATTACCGTCGTGGCTAAATTTGGTAATCTTGTAGCTTATTTCTCAGTCCTCTTCTCTTGGACCTTGAATACTTGACTCTGATGCCTTTAATCATATGACTGGTAACTAATATCCTTTCTCTCGTTTGTCTTTTTCAGATTCCTTGCCTTCTGTTACCCTCGCAGATGATTATCAGATAAAAGTTCGTGGCAGTAGATAAACATACTCACTCCTTAATCATCCCTTACATTCCGTGTTATTTATTCTTGGTTGTACTTTTAATTTAATTTCGATTAGCAAGCTCATCTGCACTCTTGATTACTATATTCCTTTTGTTAATAACTTTGTTCTTGTCCAAGATCAATGTACTAGACATATGATTGGAGTAGGACATGAGTCTGGAGGATTATGTCAGCTTTCACCGTTGGTTGCCTATGTCTCCCCTGCCTCCCAAGCTCTTGCCCATCAATGCCTTAGACAAATACACACCCTAGCCTAGAAAAATTATGTCTTCTAGTCCATAGTCTCTTAACACTTACGTCTTTTCAGTGTGAGCCTTGTCAATTAGGAAAACATATTCATCATACTTATAGTCCTCACATTAATAAACGTGTTGTGCCACCTTTTGTTTTAGTTCACTCCGATATTTAGGGTCCTAGTCGAGTCTGTTCATTTTTAGGTTAATTCTATTATCACATTTATTTATGAATTTTCCAATTGTGTACTTGGGTTTTCATAATAAAACATTGATCGATGTTTTCTCTATTTTTCAAGGTTTCTTGATTGAAATTCAAAAATCAGTTTGGTTCTTCCATTAAAATTTCATGAACTGATAATGCCTGTGAATATTTGTTTTCCCAATTTCAATCGTTTCTAATTCTAACCACAAAGAATTATTCATCAAATGTCTTGTGCTCACGTGCCACAACAGAATGATGTTGCCAAACAAAAAAACCGTCACTTGGTTAAAATAGCTCGCACCCGTCTCACTCACTGTAATGTTCCTCTGCACTTCTGGGGTGATGTGCTTCTTACAACACATTATCTGATCAACCCCATACCTTCGTCTGCCCTTGACAACCAAATTCCTTATTCCATCATGTACTCTCAACAAAATCTCCATTGTGTTCCTCTCTATGTCTTGGACTGCAACTTGTTTTTTCCATGACCTCACTTCAAGTAAAGATAAATTTTACCATGTCTCAAATGCCTTTTTCTGGGTTACTCCCACCTCCAGAAAGGATATCGTTGTTTTTGTCCATAACTTCAACAATATCTTGCCTCTATTGACGTTACCTTTTTTAGACTACCCTCTTCTCCACTTCCACTATTGAAGACATTCCTCTGGATGTTCTGCCTATCACTCTAGCCCCATTTGTTGCTTCTGCTCCACCTCCCCTACTCACTTACCATCAATTGACACAACCCCTGCCGACGACTCCATTTAGTGATCCTCCAACATCATCTCTTGCTTTGATCACCCGTCCACCAACGTCACTTGCACTTGAACTTCCCATTGAACTATGCCAAGGTACTCACTCGATCCTTTCACAATCCTAATCTTTTGTATGTTTGTACTCTTATTTATGATTGTTTATCTCCCTCATATTTCTCTTTTATCTCGCCTTTGGATTTTGTGTCTATTCCTAAGTCTACAGGAAAAGTCATGGTTGATCCCTATCAGCAACAGGCAATGTTGGAAGAGATGACCACTTTACACGCTAGCGACACCTAAGAACTTGTTCCCCTACCTCCTAACAAGACTATTGTTGTTGACTATTGTTGGGTTTATACGATGAAGATCGGACCGAATGGCAATATCAATCCATTTAAAGCTTGCTTGGTGGCTAAAGGTTATACATTATGAAATATGAATAACTTGCAATTACTGAAATCATAACTTTGTCTAAGAGTTTGAAATATGATTCCTTAAAGAGACCTTTCTTGACCACACATTTTCCATGCACTAAATACCAAAAAAGTGAGCAAACCATTATATATGAACACAGGAAAAATATTATAATACAAAACAACCAAGTGTCTTCCCACCTAGATGAAGTCAGCTACATCAATCAAATGACACTAATTTACAAACTACTAACCTTTAAATCCTTCTCAATGATTCTCCTATAGTTTTTCTCACTTTCCCTCTACCTCTAGCAATTGGGATACCCTCCAGCTGATCTACTCTTCTAAACAATAGTGTTTATCAACAAAGAAAGAATACAAGCGTTCTTCCCACGATTTCCAAAGTATGAGATCTTTCCCCAAAACCAATCTTTCACTCTAAACTGAATGTCCCTCGGTCTTCTCCCGTATCTATTTATTTTGCTCATTCTTTTAGAAGCATAACTAACAAATAACTAACAATTACTAACCATTACTCCTCCAACTAACAGAACCAGCCCATAGGACTAACCTAACACATTCATTTTTAATCCTATCTTGTCTAGTTCGTCCAATCATCGAATGCAATATCCACATCTCTGGTACACTGAGTTTATTCTCTTATTGACTTTTTACCACCCAACATTAATTGCCATTCAATATTATATGCCGTAAAATTTTGCCCTCAACTTGAGTTGTACCTTTCTATCACAAATAACACTTGAAACATTTCTTCCATTTCATTTTTTCCTATTTGAATCCTATGGTTTACATTTCCCTCTATTTCTCTGTCATTTTGTATGATAGACACAGGGTACTTAGACCGTGACTTTAAGTATGGTATGGTCTCCAATTTTCACTTCTACGAAAAATATTATAATCTTAAAATAATATAAGAGTGTGAAAAAATTAACAATAACCTCAATGTCTTCGCAACTTGCATCTTGGGGCATTATTGTTTCAACAGCTCGTGCATCCAAACTAATAAGAGCTTGCAATTCATATGCACGTTGCTGCAGATCAGTGGAGTGGGATGCTAATAACTCTTCAACAAAAGATTGACACTGCATGTAGACAAGAAAAAGTTACTCATATAGCCAGGCACTGTATCGGTCAAATTTCAGCATCACATTGTATTGTATGTAGTAAAAAAAGAAGGATACTTTCATCAACAGCCTAGCCACATTAAAAATGACATAAGATAATATTCATATGCATAATACAATGGGTAACAAATATTTAATTATGGAGCAGTTACTAGAGGATCTTATTGACAGAACTTTTCACAAAAAAGCAAGGTTCAAATTTATAAGCATACATAATTCAAGAAAGAAGCATTTCCAACAAATTATAAAGACACGGTGTGTGTTTAGATTTTTTTATTTTGTGTTCAAAACAGCTTATAATCAAAATGCTACTAAGAGCATTATGAGAAAAAAATTCTCCCAAAAAAAATAAGTCAAAACCAAACATGATATTAATCTTCATATTTCTCAGTGTAACTATTTTGTTAAATTATGAACCAAACAGAACTTTGAAACTTCATGGATTAGAATACCCATGTTAATAACAAGATTTATGCAGTAGTCAACACTTTAGAAGTCAGAAGAATTCATAAAACACAATATCGTTGGAGAGCAGTTTATTTGTATGATGACAAAAATGGGTTAACATGGACATACATTACAAAGCATAGTCACAGATTAGATTGTGCAACAATCAACATTTAAATATTCACTTCCATCACAGAAAGCCCATGATACAGATGATATACAGAACTTTAACCTAAATTCTTTCAGCAATTACCTCAGATAGCATATCAACTTTCCTCCCAGCTGCTATTTCAAATGCATAAATTTTTGTTAACGCTGAAACCGCATATGCCTTCACATCAAGCAATAAGTTAGTTCCAATTGTCCAGGCAGGAAGATTGAATAAATTGGGATCATACAACAATCAAGATGAACATCAATAATTGAATGATATAGCAAAAGTCATGCAGAAACCAGCATTCAGCAAAGAAAACAAAAATGTAAAATATCAAGGATTAGTCATGCTATAACGGGCTCCCAACTTTGTAACATCTAAAACCAATTGCAACACCATCACACGCTTAACTCAGAATCAATAATGCAAATATGAAATGAGGTAAGAGGAATGCTAGCTGTTGGAAAGACGCCTTAATTGCAGTTACCCCTAGCCCGCCTTAGTTACGACCTCTTTGGAGGTTGCCTTAATTGTAAGTGCAATAGCAATAGCAAGGGTGGTTGCTTTAGCCCCACATTGACTAGTGATAAGGCCAAAATAGTGTATATAAGTGAGGGGAAATCCTCACTTACAAGCCGATTTTGTAGGGTTGAGTTAGCCCTTAAGACCAAATTTTAAGATGGTATTGGAGCCTATTCAAGATCCATTGTTGGGCTACCTGAATTTACCACACTCTAGGCTGCTAGCCTTGGGCGTGAAGGGGTGTTGAAAAGTTGCCTTAAAGGCGGTTACCCCTAGCTTGCCTTAGTTGTGGCCTCTTTGGGGTTGCCTTAATTGCAACCTCAAGGGTGGAAGTTTAGTCCCACATCGACTAATGATATAACTAAAATAGTGTATATAAGTGGGAGCAACCCTTATCTTACAACCTGGTTCTGTAGGGTTGAGTAAGGCCTTAAGACCAAATTCTAAGACTAGCAACACGGTATTATTGGTTCATTCTCCAAACAGTCAATAATAGTGTATTAAAAGGGTGTTAAGAGTGTATTGCTAGCATTCCTCAACGTAGAATACCATTACAACAATCAGATTTCATTACAAAAGCATTATAATTTATTTGTTCTAACATATCCACACATTTGCACAGAAAAGGAACTGGGATCTCTCCAATGAGACCAATATAGCAATGTAACAGCTAGAATCTACCAATCAATATAGCTTATTCCATGCTCATCCAATTCAATCAGAAAGGGGATAATGCTTGTCCAAGCATGTATTTAATGTTAAATAATATAATTATACTAATTTACATGCCAAACTATTAACATGGATCAAATTGAAGATCAGGACAAGAAACATTTAAGCTATCAAAGAAGTAAACTGAAGTAATTGATTCTTGAGAAGTATTAGCTGAAGTGACAAGAGACAGAAAAGATCCAGTGGAGGAGTGGGGGCAAAGACATGAGAAGAAGATTGATTGAAAATCCTCACAAAAACTTCTCAATAAAACTGAATGAATCTTTTAGCTATACTTGAATGGAAATTTAGATTTGCCTCGAACATAATTAGTCCAGTTATGCCTAATTTCAAATTGATAGCAAGTTAATTTGATATTGATGTCAATGAAAGCAACACAAAATAGAAAGAAACTATCAAAAACTCTCGATAGAAAGGGTATCATTACTTTTCCCCTCTCTCCTTATCAGTAAAAAGTTGGATTTCACTAATATAAAACAATATAATCAGAAATAGATAAATACCTTAACAGTTTCATCATTTGAATATGCCTCTGCAACATCACATAACTTCCCAGTGATATAGGAAGCAGAATACTTTCCATCAGCTGTGCCAAATTCCCCCAGAACCCAACAGATTACCTGTAATCAGTACTACGTATTATGCTAAAAGACAGGTCTGACTTCTTGAAAAGTAAAACTTGTGGCGAAATATAAAACATAAGGATAGAAAGTACTTGAAGAAACGCTGATGGAAGCTTTGGCTCCCCAATAATGCGCAAATATGACTCAACCTACATCTCAGAAAACAGCTTGCATTCAGTAACACGTGTATGCACATGACCAATTCTGTAGTGGACATATATTAAATAAACTGGTGCAAGTATCAAAAAACATACAGCAGATGATCTCAACTGACTATCTGCAGCAGCAGCATCCTCTCCAAATCCTTCACCAATCAATCGCATTAAATTATGTGCCACCTTAATATTCACAAGATCTCCAGCATGCTCAAAGACTTTATTCATGGTCTGCGTAATCATAGAACAAGGTATTATTGGTTATTAATGAATGTTTGCAAAAAATATATAATGCAAAATCAAGAGTATAAATGCAACAACACCATTACCTGTATAAACCAATGATTACTAGGAGCAAATTGCTCTGCAAGTTCGACACATCGAGATGCTATATATGTTTTATAATGATCATCACTTATGCTAATCATGTAATCAATCATTCTGTCAACAATCACTTCCACATTGGAAGACCTAGTCATTTTGTAGAGTAGTTCAAAAGTTTTTCGCTTCAAAGTATCATCAGGGTCCTGCACCACACAAATTGAATTTTAATGTGAATTGCCAAGTTCGGGATAAACTTTATTTAAAAATTGAAATATTATTCCAAAAGCTCACAAATATGTGTATGTCATTCTAAAGACCAAGGTAGTCAAACTAGAGATGTTACTCAGACTCGAAAAGGGGAAATAGAACCATAAATCATGGAATCGTAACACAACACATAAGATTCTACAAGATTCATAAAATTCAAATATATGCATATAAATTCTTATATATGTATATAACATAATAAATAAGAGAAAAAGAAAAAACCTTTATAACACATATCAAATACTTAATTAAGGTTAAATTCATAAGCATAAGAAAGTTGACAAATAAAGTCATAAATGACAAACAAAACAACTTAAGTACTGCAATACTGCCTACTCCTATTATAAAACACCTAGAATTGAACCAAGCCAGACAACTGAACCAGACAAACAGAACCAGAACCTGAACAATAGCTCACAGAAACAGCGAAACATAACCAGACAAACAGAGCCACAGAGGAACAAAACAGAACTGGTTTAAAACAGAGACAAGCTCGGACATGGCAGAGAAGAGCTCTGGTCATGGTGGATTCGTGCAGCAGTTTTGGGGAAGGGTTGCGAGAGGTTGAAGACGCACTTGCTAAAGAAAAGAAGTGTTTTTCTCGGTTCTCTTAGTGTAAGGATTAGTGATAGTATGCAGTTGATTCTTGGGCTTGAGTTTACAGGCTTAGGTTTGCAGAAACCCAAAAAGAGCAAACAAACTTTGCAACCTAACCCGCCAAGCAGAATTGAAAAACTCTATGATTCTACCGAGTTTTCAATTCTGTGGGGCGATTCTAACGATTCTACTCATTTACGATTCTTAGCACACATGAACTCACCCAGGCACTGCAGAAGTGTAGAATTGTGCAATTCTAGGAGTCAGCATGCAATTTTGACTACCATGCTAAAGACCAATTGAGATTAATTACTAGTTCTCAAAAGCAAGATACAGTTGCAAATTTTCATAAACCAAAGAAAACAAAATCTGCCTGGGTTCACATACAAGTGGTGAGTAAACACTAAGTGGAACCATTTAACAGATTAAAATTTGGTAGAAAAAATAGATAAACAGACAGATAGAGGGGCAACAGTTAATGACTAAACACAAGGTGGATTAGGATGATTCTCACAGTCAATCCAGGTAGAGACACATGACAAGCATTAGTGCATGACTGCATGTTTGGGAAAGATTAAAATTTAAAGTCCCAAATATAACAGCTTATTTTCCAAAATCTCTTTTAGAAAGCTGGTAGAAATAAGCTATTATTTCTCCAAAATAAGTTGAACCAAACATGCACTTAATTTATCGTCTTACTAAGTTTTCTGCCAAATTTTTCATAATGTATTCACATTGGCATTTTTTCAGTCTGACCACATCCCTACACATCCAGATAACATTAATTTATCCTCTTGATGAATTTGTTAGCAAGAGGATAAATATTTCATAATGAATTTTTAAGACAAGACACTAATGGGCAATGGCCAACGGTCTCCAATACTAGTCTAAATAAAAAGCTTTCATACACAGAACAGAAACTGCAAAATTGTTAAGGGCAGGTACATTTTAGAGAACATATGTTAATATGTTAATTAATTCCATAATTTGTTGAATGTGTAAGTTCCATGTCAAACCAAACAGGGGATCATCCAGACAAGGGTCAACAGTACATATAACCATTCCAAATGCTTATTTCTTTCAGAGATGTAAGAACCATTAGTACATGACTATACACGACATCACATGTTTTTTGCATTTGCATATGCTCTATAAATTTTGTCACAAAAAACAGTTATTCATCATCCTCATAACAGAGATATTTACTGTTCTTTTCCATATAAATGATAACATACATTAAAAGAAAAAACACCCTTCTAAATAATTAACATAAAGGGGAACAACCATACAATAACGTACAAGACCAAAATCAAAACCTGGCAAAGCAAAACACATCCATCTTAAATCTCAAGCATTCAAGACAAAGATCCTCACCTCTAAGCAGTCAATGACAGCCAGTTGATGCTGTTCTGCAACATGTGGACTTATCTTTATCAGCCGACCAAGCGCGTCAATGCCCATGTACTTGAGATTATGACTGTCACTCTGCCCACATAACATCAACACACATGTAACACAACACAGCCCAACACAATAAACAAGCACAGCATACACAAACTTCAAACACAATTCACTTCCACCAACACCAAAAAACAAACCTTCAAAAACCTCGCATTGACATCCGCAGCTGCTTCTAACAACTTAGCATTGGGATATATGGAAGAGACACAGCATATGCACTCATAAAGAATAGCATTCCCTATATTACTCGACGAATCACCCTTCCTAATTATTTCACCAATTACAGTATACATGTGCTCACTGGCCTGCTTGTCGCCACTCCCCAACAACGCGAGTATCTTCAGCAACTTAATCTGCACATTTTCTCAAATCAGAAGACAATTCAACAATGCAACTATTTTCAGCAACTTGAACCCTGTTTAGATAAACTTTCCCATAAACACTTATAGGAGAAGAGAATAAGAAGCTACAATACAATAGGGTAAAATAGAATTTTGGTCCCTTATCTATATTTAGGTTTCAGTTTAGTCTCTTATGTTTAAAAAGTTTCACTTTGGTCCCTAAGTGTAGTCTCTTATGTTTAAAAAGTTTCACTTTGGTCCCTAAGTTAAATTGGTTGTTCCGATAGTTTTTCACACTAATCTGGTCAACTTGGTGACACCAGGACAAACTGGAAGGACCAATTTGGTCTAACAGAGCCACTATTATAATGAACCAAAGTGAAACTTTTTAAACTTAAGAGACCAAACTGCTAATGGAAGACGCTTATTTCATTTTCTCTTGTAAGTTCTTACGGGAAAGTTGATCCAAAGAGGGTCTTAATCTGCACATTTTCTACGCAAAGTGCAAGTAACGAATAACAGACAGACCTGAATGAATGGCGCCGGCATCTGGTGATAGTCATAGGTCTTAGGCAACCTGTGTTCGGCGACCTGTTTAAGTATGCTGACGAAGCTAACGACGAGGTCCTTATAAGAGAGAGGATCAACCGCAATGAGGTCGAAGAGAGGGCACAGGGTAGCGCCCATGACACCAGGGTCGTTATCACACAACTTCTTGCGGAAATTGGAGATCAAATGCGAGACGGAGGAGGGCGACTTGTGGTGGAAGCGATGGATGGCCATGACGGCCTTCCTCCTGACGGAGTCCCTGGGGTGGGCAAGAAGGTCTATGATGGAAGGCAGGACGGCGGGGATGGTCTCCTCGTTGATGAGGCGGCAGACGGCGTTGAGCGCGGCGCAGACGACGAGGTAGTTGTCGGAGCGGAGGTCCTTCTGGATGGTGTTGACGATGAGGATGATGAGGTCGTGGTCGTCGTTGAGGAAGAGCGTGACGGCGAGGTAGCCGGTGCGTTTCGAGAGGAGGTTGTCGTCGTGCGTCATCTTGACGGCGTGGATGTATCCGAACGACGCGTCGTGGCCGAGCATCTCCACGTAGAGGAGGCGGATGATGTACTCCTTCATCTTGCGCTTCGGGATGTCGGGCTCCACGATGCGCCGTTTGAGGGTCTCGATCTCGCGCAGCACGATGCGGTCCTCCTCCGCCTTCGATCGCGACTCGCCGATGGACTTCACCAGCTCCAGAAACTCCTTCGATTGCCCGAACCCGCCCTGCGATCCCATCGCCAGTTCGCGACCGATCGTCTTCAATTGCTCCATTTGTTTCGGATCTGGGTTTGGGAATTGGGATGTGGGAATTGATGCGTGGAGTGTGAGTGAAGAAGAAGAAGAAGAAGGGGAGAGTTTAAACGGCGTCGTCTCGGACGGAGAAGAAGAAGATAAAGAGAGGAGGGGGGAGAGACCAAAAACAGTGGCTTCCCCTGACTCGGCTGGCTGCTTGCTGGTGAAACGGAAATCAAACAAAGTGTTATTTTAATTTAATTCGAAAATAAAAAACGAAAATGTTCTAAGTAGTTTGGAAAACTGGTACTGATGTAAGATTATTAGATGAGTATTATTGATGTTTGATTTTTTTTATTTTTTTATTTTTGGTATGGTTTGATAATCATTTAAACGAAATTGAGTTTTATTGGTGTTTGATATTAAAAACATGGGCTTTTGATGAGGACACAAAATATTGGGCTAAAATTTTTTGGTCTTTTATCTTTTTTTAATTTGGTGTCTTGTCTATTAAAAAACGTTAAAGGACCACTTTTTTTTAGGCTTAAATATATTTTTAGTCTCTCAAATATGGGTCATTATTTTTTTAGTCCTCCAAATTTGAAATTATTTTTTTTAGTCCCTGAAATTTGCAAAGTGCTCTTTTTAGTCCTTTGCACAGTGTGAACCAAATGGAGAATAAGAGATTCGCAATTTGTGATAACTTTTGACCGTCAGAATTTGATTTTCTATTTTATATTTTAATGTACGATTTTCTGATAGTTTTTAGTCAATAAAAAAAATTAAAATTTCATTAACTGCTTTAAAAATCGCTTTAATTTCCGGAGATTTTAAACCGCCAAAAAATCATACTTTAAAATTTAAAATACAAAATCAAATTCTGGCAATAAAAAACCTTCACAAATTGTGAATCTTTTATTCCTCGTTTGGCTTACACTGTACAGAAGGACTAAAATGAGCATTTTACGAATTTCAGGGACTTAAAAAAGTAATTTCAAATTTGGAGAACTAAAAAAATAATGACCCATATTTAAGGGACTAAAGACATATTTAAGCCTTTTTTTTTATTCAAAGGAAACATCAAAACTACTTTAAGTCATCCTTAACAAAGGTTGGTTAGAGAGGGGAAGACATTCATAATACAAAGAGGAGAAGTTTGGTGGATACCCCTGTTAGCCAGAGCATGGGCAACTGAATTTGCCTCCCTGCCTGTGTGATGGAAAGAAAGGGACCATCCTCTATCTAAGAATTGCCACAGCTGAATCACTAAATAAGCATAAGGATGGTGTGTGAGGCAATATTTATCTTGAAGAATTTCCACTAAGGAAGGTTGTCCAATTTGCAGATGAGGTTTCTGATTCATGCGTTCCAAGCCATTGTTAAACCATGAATTAATCCCATAATTTCAGCTTTAACAACATCTCCATTTCCATCAAAGGAGTAGAATCCAATAGTCCAAGACCTACTAAAGTCTTTGATAACACCACCAACACTAATTTCCTCTGAATTGGGAAAAAAGTTGCCATGAATATTCAATTTGAAGAAATCCAGTAGAGGAGGTTTCCATCTTGGCAAAATAAAAGGTGCATGAATAGATTGAGGTTGATCTCTCATGCTAGAGGCAAGATCTTCATGAAACTAGTCTTAATAACATGAAGGATAGACCATTTATCATCTTGGAAAATCCTATTATTTCTCCAAAGCCATATCCACCAAATGGCAGCAATAAATAGGAGTCCCTGGTTAGTAGTGAGTTGAGAGCATAACCAATTCCTAATATTAGATACCAGGAACCGAGGTTTGGCCATAAAGCCCAATCTTAGCCAAATCTCCTTAACATGAGGGCAATCCCTTAAGCAATAGAAGGCATCTTCAGTGTGAAAAGAGCAATGAGCGCACAAGGTATTGAGAGCCATCTTCCTATGGTGTTGCATGGAATTGGTAGGAAACGAGTTATGTAAGATTAACCAGAAATCCAACGACTTTTTTCTGGAATTTTCAACTTCCAAAGCCATTTAAACTAAGGATGGGGAATGGAGACCGTAGTTTGGTTATTCCTGGCTAGAAGCCATATATAACCTGAGGCTGCAGATTAATTACCTGAACTCAAATGCATCCAGACCCATCTGTCATCAAAATTAGGAGACTAGTTACTATCCACTTGTTGGAGGAGCTCAACAAATTAAGTTATCAGGAATCATAGTTCTAATTTGTTGCACATTCCAAGCTCCATCAATGATAATATCCTTAAAAGGAAGATTACTATCAGCCACATGAACAAAGGGAACTTTACGACAAATATAACCCGAGAGAGACCATTCATTGTACCAAATAGAAGAGGACCCTGTACCTAATTGAAATTTGAAGCCACTCTTTTTAGTTCCTCTTTAGGTGCAACAATACCCCTCCAAATAAAAGAATCCCCTGGCAAATATTTGGAACTAAGGAAATGATCATGTTTTTAATCGATTACGCTTCGTTTTAATCGATTAATTACATTCAAACATAAACCCAGGCACATCAAGAACAAAATAATCGGTTACACATCAATATAATTGATTATTGTTGTTACAATTTGAAATTTTTAATAAATAGACACCCTCTAACTCTTTTCATAACATCTCTTTTTCGAAAACAAATACAGAATAGTAAAATAGAGTATGTAAAATAGATGACTAACTAAGTACAAAATTTTTAAATCTAGGCCTACCCATATGAAATACAAAAAAAGGGAAAACCCTATGACTCAAAGTAGTCATCTTTATACCCTACCCTCTATGTCAGACTGTACCAAAAGAGATGTACTGTCAAAGGATCTCTAGCAAGGTCCCTGAGAAGAGATCTTATGGCCATCATCCACAGGATCCTGCTCGGGATCCTCCTCCATCATGTCGGGATCCTCCTCCTCCATCTCCGGATCCTTCTAGATCATGTCTGGATCCTCCTCTGGGTCCTCCTTGATCATGTATGGATCCTCCTCCTCTGAATTGTTGTCCCTCAAGTCCACACCTAGTGGTGTCATCCTATGAGCACTCGCCCCAGCGTGAGTCAAACTCTAAACCCTAAAAGGGTTCGAGCGAAAAGTGGGAAGCACCGTCCTAGGTGTGAGCTCATCAGATGGTGTAGCATCAGGGTCAGTATATTGAGCAGATGGACCCTCAGAAGGTGCTTTGGAAGAAGACGATGATGAAGACCCTGAAGACGACAAAGAAATCTCTACAATCTCTATTGGTGTCATATGATGATAGTAGGGCAGAGTCGGCTGAGTGAACCACAAAAAGAAGTCAAAATAAGTAGGATGCATGTGTTGTCCCATGATAAGCGCCACGCCAAAACAGATGTGACCCACGAAATGGTCCTCATGAAAGTCCCCGTCTTGGGTCCACCACCCTTCATACGTCATCACCCAAATCCTCATCGTAGGCCTCCTCTGCACCATCGAAATCCGAAAAACAAAAGGGTTATGGAGTGAGTCCCTTTCCTCCTCTAAACTAATAAACAAACAACCTCACAGTCACAAACAAACATGCAACATCAACCACATCATAGTGGTGCTTTCACGAGTCTCACTCGAAGGTCCTTAATCCATTTCTCTATTTCTCTAACGCATACAACTCATCACAACTCGGGCCCGCTGCTACTGGAACTCCCAGAACTCAGTGGACTTACACAATTTAAGTCGGATGACTTGTTGGGAGTACACCCTTCACCATGGTACTATGGCGGGCTCTCACCAACACAGTTATGGCTCACATTTTTCAAGGTTGCCAAGTCGGCATATGTGATCTTCCAGTCACAACTCGGCACCTTACCCCCAAGATCTTCTAGTCAGCAATCATATCCCAGGTACCACTCTGTAAGGCCATTCAAATCTCTAAGGACTGACTCCTCAACCACTCATCCTAACGGAATTATTTCTTTATAGGTCCATGTGAGCTTCTCTACCAAAGGTACTCAATGACGGTTCTCAATTAACATATGTCCTAGACATACAACACGGAGATCTAACTCCCCACTATCACAGTGGTTTAATAATACCACCCTGTCTCTCACAAGCACATCGCTCACTGCAGATGAAGCTTCCACATGACCTCTTCATATTTATCCATTCGGTTTTTGATCATGTAAGGTCATCCTCTTCCATTAACGTGTCGCCTTCATCCATGAACAAATACCGTCAATGGTCACACACAACTCAGCGGTAGAGGTCCTTCTCCTTTTTCATCTCTCACGATGTCTAGAAGCAAACAATAATTCTTCAAACCACAAGACACGCGTGCGTAATGCACTTCACCCAATCATGACCCAATTCATGATCTTACCATCTTATTATATTTTATTGAATCCTTGCTCACCTTCAATTTTATGCTTAATTTAACTATCGGGTTTCAAGGTCCATGGAAAGGTCCTAATTTTCATTCTAAGTCCAAATATCCGACATCGTCCATGTGCATAAGTACTTATTAATTTCTAACCCATAATATTATTAGATTCACACTCTTCAATTATCATTGATTCACTATTGTTCATGGTGAATGTTTATAGTTACTAGAATGACATTCTAGCATCGCAAATGCACTCCATTTGGAGTTCATTTGCTCCCATCCAAGAATACAAGATTCCGTTCCCCCAATCAATAAACCATCACAAAATTCATATGCACAAACAAATTTTTCCAGCACTCATTGCCTGATGATCACATTTCCCCCGGTCTCCAATTTAACAATTATAAATATGGCAGATAACAAAAATCAATAAGTCAAAAATTCAAGCACAATTCATCAATAATCAATATACTCGCATTAATATGAAATCCCCCTTTTGAGGTGGAATACTTTGTCATCAACACAAATAATTCAAACAACATCATTTATGCAATTATTTCAATTACATTACAATTATATACATAGAGCTGAATACACACATCATAAATTATTTGACATACTAAATCAACTTGGAATTCCACAATATTTTACAGAGACACTCACTAATATACATATTTCTTCACATAAAATTTTCAAGCATAACTTCAATTCCTAAGTAATAATTTTAATTTTAAAACAGTGACTGGACACACTCTATAAAACACATTTCAAGATTTTTAGAAAATATTATATCAACTCCGTTTTTCATGAGATTTTACAGAGAGCATTTCTATCATGTAGAATGTCACATATAATTTTTTTCAGCACCATCAAACCACGAAAAATGCCACTTTTTTTTTATTTAAATGCCATTGTTGTTCCAAAACAGAGTTTACATTGAGAAAATGCAAATAAATACAAAAAGTGCCTCTAAAAATATTATAAAATTAGTAGACACTCAAAATGTTCCAAAATATGTCATATAATTTTCTTAAATCAAATTTCCTACCAAAAGTATTTTTTTCCATTTATTCTCTCCATTGTCCAACTTTTCAGTTTTTCAAAGAAAAAATGAGTAAAAATGCTTCCCAAGATTTTATGACTTCACAAAAATTCATGGATGACACCCATGATGTATAAAACGAACCCATGGTTCCATTTTTTCAAAATCACATTCTAATATTTTTATAAAAAATCAAAACTTCCCATTTCTCAGAATTGACAGTTTTCAAAAATAAATCCGGTAAAAATAGCTACAATACTTAAAAAATTCCGAAAAAAATACCATGACATAAAGAGAACTTAAAAGTTGGGAAAATGTATTTAAATCACCAAAACCATGCAGTAAATTGATAAAAAAAAATTCAAAATATACTGCAGTGCCAAAACAGCATTTAGCTCATTTCAAGGTTTTCAAGAGTTCTTGTGACACCCGTGGTGTCAATAGGCCACCACCACCAACAACAACCAACATTCAACAAGAAAACAAAGAATAGCTTAGGAAAAAAGTAAGAACCCCTCCATACCTCCTAGTTTCCTCAACCAAATGCAACAAAAATGGGCTTGTTGGGTAGCTATAGTCTCCCTCAACACAATATCAAAGATTAATTGGTGGGAATTTAGATTTGAGTGCCTAAATCCTAGAGAAAAGTTTAGGTTTGTAGAGAGAAGGAAGAGAGAAATGAAGAGTCTTGAAGAAGAAGAAAAATGAAAATGAGAGAAAGAGACTGACACACTCACATAAAGGAGAGAGAAAAGCAAAAAGTAAAAAAAAAAATTCCCTCCCTCTCCGTAGCTAGGGCTGGCACCCCCTTAGGCACAAGGGTCCAAGCTTTTTTTTTGAATTATTAGATTTAGGGTTAGGGTTTTCGCGGTCTTAGGTTTTAGGTCTCTGCGTAGTTTGGATCATCTGGGTCACTAATCAACATGTAAAAAGGGATTTTAATTCAATCCTACTTTATTTAATATTTTCCTAAGACACAAATTAATTAATTAAATTCTTAATAATTCATTATATCAATTAAATTAATTGTTTAACTAATCTTACACTTAGAATTAATTTAACAGTGAAACATTTTAATAAAGTCATGAAATCATCTATCTTACCTTAATTCCTACTAAACATAATTATTTTCATTTAATGAAAATAATTCCTCAATAACAGAAATTAAATCACACACACACACACACACACATAAGAGATATATTGAGTGTAGATTTTTAAGGTGTTATGGTGTTTCTGCTCCATTTTCACTTTTGGGAATAAGATTACCATTTTCCACTTCATCCCACATATGTCTATTTGACATGCATAAAAGAATATGACCATCCTTTACTTCCAATAGTCGTAGTCTTCTCCAATGATGAGAAGATGTTTATTGGTAGCTTGTCCTTCATTTTCCATAATGTTACAAGATCGTCTTTACACTTGCACTATTAGACGCTCAACCTTTAGAGGTTAAACTTTGATATCAACTAAAATAAATAAGGTAAAATCAAGGAGGGTTAATTATGTTTACTATAATTTTGGAAACTTTTTTGAAGATATATAATAAAAAGCAACTTTGATCAAGTTAATTGAAAATATATGAAAAAAAGATATCTTAACAAGAAAACTTAAGATGTTTAATAAAGGAGTTTAAAGAAGATGAACACAATAGATTTATCCTGGATCACTTTTAAATCTAAGAGCTATGTTTATTCCTTCACTAAAAGGATTTTCCACTAAATTTCAACACACTTATGCAAGTATTCTCACTGTCTCTTCAGACTACAAACATCGTAACCTTAACTTACTGGTTACAAACCAAATATTCTTTAGGCTAAAATATGTTTTTCACCCTCACAAAATTGGAAATGTACACTTTTCGTCCTTGCAAAATTTTTAGTACGTTTTTTGTCCATGCAAAATTGAAATGTGTCAAATTTTGGCCCGGAGCTAGGTTTGGATATATCCGAACCTAGACGAGGATTTTTGGTGGTTAAAAACCGCCACAAATTGCATAAAAAATTGTCACAAATTGCAAAAAAAATTAATAAAAATGCAATTTGTGGCATTTTTTCTACAATTTATGGCGATTTTTGTGCAATTTGTGACTGTTTTTGTACAATTTGTGACAATTTTTTCAATTTGTGGCGGTTTTTAACCTCTAGAAATCCAACCGCCACAAATTTCAAAAAAACCACCACAATTGCATAATGCAGGTTCGGATATATCTGAACCTAGCTCCAAGTTAAAATTTGACACATTTCAATTTTGCAGGGACGAAAAATGTACTGAAAATTTTGCAGGAACAAAAAGTGTACATTTCCAATTTTGTGAGGATGAAAAACATATTTTAGCCTATTTTTTATCACTAAGCCTTTCAGGCTTTCTCTTATGAACCCAAAGGTTCAACATATTAACTCAAGTAGGTGAGAATATACAAATGAAGTGCACTTGTACTACAAAGTGTATGAATATGAAAGCTTAGAATCAATCCGTATTCAAGTTTGTGTGTCCATGTTCATATCTTTCTTCAACGATGAAATATTATTTTATAAAGACTTGAGAGGTCCAATTGTCGAGAGATAGCTTCTTCCCCCTCTTATTTGCATTAGGTTTCTTCATTCCTTCATATAAGGTTTCAACACCTTTTTTGGAGAGAGAAAGAGATGCGGTACATTTGTGCTAGAGTACATTGCCTAAAGAATAGTATTTAAACCTTTTGAAAGGAACTTTTTTTGTAACAAAAGGAGCTTCCCCCTCTGCTTTCCTTCTTTTGTTATGTAATACATTCAACATATGGGTTAATCTGTTACATTGAAAAGCTCTAGATGTTCTAGGAAGCATAAGCTTTGTCTTTTCATTAATAAATGTTTTATCATTTTATTATGATATATTATTTTAAAACACATAGTCACTTTTTTAAAAACTTATATATTTAGTTATCGTCCAAAAGAATAGCATTTGAAAACACAAGAATGTCCATAAAGACATTAGTATATGAAACAACAAATCGTTGACTGAAGGATAGGACACTTTTATCGTAAAACATATTGGACACTTCAAAGCAAGATTTTGAATGCATGTCCTTATTGGACTACCTTATAGAAAGGTATTGAGAGAAAGTTGTGGTACTCCGAAAATCTTTACTTTTTATTAACAACTTAATTTAAGAAAATAAAATCTATAAGGTTTTAAAAGCAGATAACTACACATGAAATACACAGTTAGATGCAAGATATTTCTATTCATAAATTTGGATAATCTTTGTTGCCGTCAATATTCTTAGGGATTATATGCCTTGTTACGTTTGTGGTTCCAACATGACGTATCAAATATATATTTATTGACGTAAACAATTCTTGTTCCTTATTGTTCATGTACTTATAAAATAATATTCTTTTTTTATTTGTTAAATTTTATTGTCAAAGTATTATGATTTTTCTATGAATAGGATTTTTTTAGTTAAAAATAAGGATCTTGCTAATCATTACCCTAAGGGTACTAGTTAAGGAAGTAAAATGGAAAAGTATTTTATTAGAATGCATAAAAATGCACTCTCCTATGATTTTTAAATGCACTCTCATATGATTTCTAATAAAAAATTTAACCAGGTGCCTAAAAATAATAAAAAAAATTAGTTAAAAATATGTTAAATTTTTATGAGAGTAAATTGATTAACCTACTAAATACATACCAAGTATATTTAACCCACAAGTTAAACAATTTGGATAAAAAAAAGTTTGTACTCCTTAAATGAGCCAACATTTTTTAGGCAGATGTCTTAAATCAATGGTTGTTCAAACTATTTATAAAAGAGAGTTGATTCCATATTTTGATTTTTCAATTCAGAGCCAAAATTGAAATCGAATTGGTCACATGTCGATTGTATTGTCCACTTGTAAATGTAGGCCAATAATCTTTTTATTCGAGAAACACTCGTCTAATCAACATTTAGAATCTTGGTTGCAAATTTGAACGTTTTTGTTTGAATCCAAAAATTTGCTCCAGATGGGGTGTTTCTGCCACACTTTAGCCATTTCCTCAATTGGGATACCTTTTGTTTCGGGTAATAATTTGTAGATAAATACGGTCATGAGCACCACAAAACAACCAAAGAAGATGAACAAGCCAAACTTCATGTGACAAAGCATTGCAGTGAAGAATTGTGCTACAATAAAAGTGCTGATCATGTTGACACAAACAGTGACACTCTGAGCTGCGGGTCGAACCTCAAGAGGGAAAATTTCACTAGGAACCAACCATCCCAATGGACCCCAAGACCAGGCATAACCAGAAACATATACACAGATGACACCAACAACTACACCTGCATACCACTTTGGCAACGTGCCAGGGTTCCCACTAGTGCCAAATGCAACTGCAATTGCAATTGTCATAATAATCTGTGACCAAAACAAAAACATGTTAGAGAGAAACAAAACAAATTACAAAGTAACAAAACCAATGATATGAAACATTAACACAGGTTGTACCTGACAAATCAACATTTGAGCACCACCCTCTAGGAAAAGGCTACGCCTTCCAAATTTATCTACAACAAGAATTGAAATCAGGGTTGAAACTGGTTTAAAGGAGCCAATGATAACCGCGGACATGAGAGAAGCCGTGCTTCCAAAACCAATTGATCTGAATAGTATAGGAGCGTAGAATGTGATCACATTTAGGCCAGTGAATTGCTGGAAGAAGGGTATGCATATGGCAAAAATGAGCTGAGGCCTGTACTTTTGTTCCCTCAAGGTTCTCCAAGGGTGTTTCACATTTTTGGAGGCTTCACTGGCAGCAACTATGTCATTTAACTCTGCATCAACTTCAGTTGTGCCACGAATTTTCTGGAGTTCTTTCCTTGCTTCCTCGAGACGGCCGCGCTCGATGAGAGAACTAGGTGATTCAGGAAGACAGATCGAGCCTATGACAAAAATGACAGCAGGGACTGCCCCTAGCCCCAAGCTTAAGCGCCATCCCTGACCATCAAGTATGTGGGCAAAGTAGTAGTTGAAAAGATTGGCTATGAAGATGCCTATGGTGATTGACAATTGGAAGCACATGTTGAGAGCTCCTCTTACTTATAAGGGGCCATCTCCGAGACATAGATTGGTACTGACTGCAATTCAATGCAATCAAATCAAATGCACAAGAGTTGAGTTAGTACAGGTCAATAATCATATATGGTGCACACGAAATAATTAAGAGAAATGCTTGTAACACACTCTCTAATACAAAAAATTATTAGGTGGTCTTGGATCACCACCTGTCCATGGTCCCAACCAATATCTACATAAAACATATACAATTTTTACAATTTACAAGAATAAAAATTAATAACACATGATGATTATGTATCATGTAAAGATTGATAGCGACCATGGACTATCTAATAATTTATCCTCTAACATTCTCTTTTGAACACATTCTTTCCTGTAGGTTTAAAATTTGTTAAAAATGACATACTTTTGTGGGTTCCACTTCATATTTAATGAATTTCACTTATGATTTTGTAGTTTCTAATAAATTCTAACAAAAAATAGAGAGTATATTAGAAGTTTGTTTGAGACTGTATACATAAAACATATTCAATTTTTACAATTTAGAAGAATAAAAATTAATGTGACTACCTGATTGGCACATCCAATGCCAAAACCAAGCAACATTCTCCCAACAATAAGCATCCATGATGCTGCAGCTAATCCATTGAACAATGCACCTGTTACAAAGAATATTCCACCTATAATCATAGTTGCGCGCCTTCCCATCAATCGAGTTATGCTGGATGCCGCTAGACCAGCCACAAGAGCAGTTAGATACAAAGATGAAGTGAATAAAGTCAATATCTGACTGTTGAATTTGCAGTAACTGTTTGAAGAAGCTTTCATGGTAGACTCCTGTTCATAGACAGATGGGAAGAATTGCTTCAAGAAAGAATCCATGGAGGTCACTCCACCTGTCACACATAAAATCCCTTGTCACAAACTTCATCAATCACATGAAACATGCCCCAAAAATTTCCCTTTGAGAAGAAAAACTAAATATCAATTTAAAGCCTAAGGGGAATAATGTCAACCAAACCCCCATATTAGCTAGAAATACTATCAAATGATTGTGAATTCAGCTAGAAAGGCAATTTCTATGCAAATAAGGAGCAAAATGGTAACTAAAAAGGCATTAGCAACAAAATAACAACATTAATTAAGATAATTAAATAAAATAAGATTGGATTAAATCACCTGAAACCCCATGATCATAACCAAAAATTAATCCACCAGTGGCTGCCATGACACATGTTAGAACCACCCTAAGAGCATCTTTAGTGGTAGAACCCATTTTGGGTTCTTAAATTACTTTTTGTGGGTCCCACAGTGCCACATAGGATACAAGAACTCATCTCATTTTTTGCTCCAATGGTAGAACTTATTTTGGGTTCTTAACTTACTTTTTGTAGGTCCCACATTGGACCCCACATTCTTAATAATTTTATTTAAAAATATTTTGAAATTTAAATTTAAATAATTATTTATATAAATTTTAATTATGAAACAAAAATTAAAAAGTAATATAAAAAATATTAATAATTTTAAATTTTTATTTGTGACTAAATATTGAATTGATGAGAAATACATAACATTGATGATTAAAAAAAATGCATAACATTGAGATTAAGAAAGAAAAATTAAAACAAAGTTACAACATAATGACTAATTAAAACAAAGTTACAACATCACTACTAACTAAAATAAAGTTACAACATTGGACTAATTAAAATAAACCTATAACATAATGATTAATTTAAATAAAGCTACAACATTAGAGGAAATACCTAACTAAGGTTACAACATTAGACTAATTACCTAACTTGCGCCTAATATAACTACAATACAGTTCATGGTCTCGGCGTTGACTCTCAGACATGGTAGATGTGTCCTTCATTAGGATGTCGTACATCATCACTATGTTCTCTGTCTCCTTTGCCACAGCTATTTTTGTGTTAACAACATTTTTTTCCCTTATAGCATTTTCCATGCCAGACAAGTCAACATGGTTAGAAGACGTTGCAACATGGTTACAATTATACTGATTTGGATCCATTTGGCAAGCTCGAAAAAAAATAGAATTGAAATTGGGATTGGAGAATTGAGATTGAGAGATTAAGAATGAGAATGAGAGTTGGTGTGCAAAATATGGTCACCACTTATGCTATTTATAGGATTTGTTCATGTCTCATTTTTACATAATTTAAATATAAAAATTTACAGCACTAGAGGAGCTGTGTATACTTGTTTTGTAAAAATATATATCACTGTACAAACTAGCAAACGGTTATTTTTTGCAAGAGAAAACGGTAACTGATACAGCTATGTGTAGATTTCACTGGCTATCAACCAACGGCTCTTTCGCTAAAAAAAAATTATCGGCGTCTCTCTTCCCTTAACTCTTCCCTTTCCGCGTCTCTCTCCCCTTAACTCTTCCCTTTCCGCGTCTCTCTCTCTCTCTTCCCTCACTTTCCCCTTTCACTTTCCCCTTCCCTTTCTTCTTCCTTCTTCCTCCATTTTCTCTGCACCCCCACCGCCCCTTCCCTTTCTTCTTCCTCCATTTTCTCTGCTCCCCCTTCCCCACGACCCCTCCCTCTCCTCCTTCTCGGTGCCATAGGACGAGATCATGGTCGAACGGACCAGATCTGCGCACTGAGGACCAGATCCGCGAGCCACGGACCAGATCCGCGAGCTTCAGCCTCCGTTGCTGCCTCCTCCGTCGCCGCCTCCTCCGTCGCCGCCTCCTCCGATGGCGCTGCCACCTCTGATGCCTTCGCCCAAGGAGATCTTCTTCTCCGAAATGGTGAAGAAATTTTCAGATCTGTGCTGTTTGAATGTTTTGATTTTTTATTGATTTTTTTTTTAATTTGTTGTTGGGATGAATGTTATGAAAATTTTCATTTTGGATGGTTGGTTCGTTGGTTTCCCTCTTGAATCAGTTGGGAAAAAATAATTTTTTAATTTGTTGGAACCGTTCTTCAGAGTTCTTCTACAAGAACGGTTCTCCAGCCTGTCATCCACGTTGATATGCTCCAATGGGAAGAACTTGCAAAATGGTTCTTACTTCTCAAGAACCAGCATGAAGAACCATCGTTGGAGATGGTCTAAGGGTGAGCTTGCCTGGATACCCAGTTGGAGCTTCCATGTGTCCTGACGCCATGTCTAGACCTTCAGTCGAGCTAGCCCTATATTTATTGTTAAAGTAAATTATGATGAGATTATTACATCAACCTGCAAGAGAAAGAAGATATATACAGGAACATTGTACTCGTTTTTAATTTTTATTTTTGATAAGATACTTAAAATAGATGATATCAAATGTATGTATCAAAAAAAGATTATATCAATTGTATATCTGTCTTTACAACTATCCATTGGATGATTTGATTAGCTTTAGCCGATCAATGCTAATTATTGATAGGTTTTTACACGTTGACAATTATGAAAAATGTAAATCAGATAATTACGTAGTGATAAATACGGAGAGAAATCTATTTTAGGATATCAAAGATTAACATTTAACAAATAGAGTGGCAATAATATATTTCTTAGCCAGCTCATCTTAAATCTTGATAAGGGAATTCCCAGTGGACTTTCGTAATTATCTTCTTATCCTTTGATTTTCATTTCTATTTTTTGTGAATTCTTATCCTTTGATTAACTCACACTGTTTGATTCATTTTTCATTATAATGGTAATAAAACATGTATATAATAGCATTTATATTTATATTTATACAAATTAAAGGTTCTACAATTTTGACTATCCTATTTATGCTCCACCTTCCTTTCTGCATGTGAATGCCATTGGAAACAAATGTTTTTAGAACCATGGAGTTAGTCGAGCATAGAAGAAACCTTTATTCCTGATTCAACAATTAATAAGCTTTGATTTCTGTTTGGAGAAACCAATATCTTACCTTAATTCTTCTTTCGACACATATTAATTAGAAATTAAGTGTTAGATTGTGCTGATATTAATTACTGTTTTGAGGCTGAAACTATAGTAATTACAATGCCCTTCTCGCTGCTGGAGAAATATATAAAGTAATCAAGCTATGTGGGAATGTGTGTGTGTATATATATATATATATATATATATATATATATATATATATATATATATATATATATATATATATATAAAGGAAACATCATTTTCAGTAACCACCTTTTGGTCTCCACTTTTTTAAGACCATTTTACCCATGTTAATATTACATATTACTTAACAATATAAAGGAAATATCACTTTCAGTAACCACTTTTTGGTCTACACTTTTTTAAGACCATTTTACCCATGTTAATATTACTTATTACTTAACAATTAATCTTTTGTCTCTATTTTTTTTTTATTTTAAAATCTTTTGTCCCTTCAACTGATAGTGCAACCGTCCACAAATTTAATATGGTAACCTCCTCACCCATGACTCCATAATCCATAACTCTGTTTCATTAACTTTCTTTATTTTTTTTTAAATAAAAAAGAAATAGAAAAACAATGAGTCACGAAGTGCTTCTTTTTCCCCTAATATATATAACTGTAGTTGGCGTGCATTGTAAGAACCATTCATGCATGTAGCTTGGATGCTTGTAAACATAACTATTAACTTGGACTATAAAATGGTGATGAAATTGAATGAATTGATTGATACTAAAATCGAATACAATTATACATTAATCATGCCTTTATATACAGCGATAGAATGATAAAGTGACTAATTGTTCATACCAGTTCTTCATTATGCCAAGCTCTAGACTCTTGCTTTTTCTGGTGTGACTTTCTACAGTTCAATTTGCTATTTTGTTCACGGTGGGGGTACTTGCAATAGGACGGACGTTCAAATCAGTATAGTCCGAGATGAGTAATGTGTTGTGTTAGATGCCTTACCTGGTGACCTTCCTTTTTTAGCCAAGTCTTGGATGAGCAGTTACTGAGTTGGTAACTGCCCTCTAAACTTCTGAGTAAGTCTCCCACTAGGGTAGTGCTTTGGCTTTCTCGTATTCTAAGCTATCCGACCTGTGGGCTCATACAGTACACAAGCCCCTAAAACTCCAAGCTCATTATGAACGAAAGAGCTTTAAATGTCTTGTAAAGAAGATTTGATATGGCAATGTTGATTTGTTATTAGGTTGTTTGTTACCGAGAAGTCATATTGTTTGAGTGGCGGGAGAGATGACGTTTCAATTTTTTCTTGGTTTAAATATCTTTTTAATCCTTGTAATTTAGCATTTTTTTGCTTTTCCTTTTT
Source organism: Pueraria montana var. lobata (assembly GCA_026413185.1). Taxonomy (NCBI): domain Eukaryota; kingdom Viridiplantae; phylum Streptophyta; class Magnoliopsida; order Fabales; family Fabaceae; genus Pueraria; species Pueraria montana. Next base: position 40,354,051 of record CM048649.1, on the reverse strand, counting down.
GCAATTTTTTTTTGTTTTAGTCCTTGTAAATTATGTTTATTTTGTTTTTTGTCCTTAAAACGGTTTAGATAACACTTTCTTCATTGTTCAAAATGCTTTTTTCACTGTTCAAAGTGCTATCTTAACCTCTTTAGGACGTAAAACAAAATAAACATAATTTACAAGGATTAAAACCAAAACCAATTTTTTTTTTGCAAGGACAAAAAATAAAAAAAATGCTAAATTGCAAGGACTAAAAAAATATTTAAGCCTTTTTTCTTTAATAATTTTGCGCCCTTATGAAGGCGTAGACAAAGGTTGTCTTAGGGGACACGTTGTTTCATGATTAATTGTAATTGGTGTGTTGGAGTGCCCCCAAGCATTGGATCAAAATGACTTTTCTACAAGGTCGCTCATAGTCGTTAGATCGAGAGATAATGGTGTGGGAAAATACGAAATGAAGGGTTGCTTCATGAAAATTAACTCCTACTTAAGCGGATCAAAATGACTCACATTGTAAAAGAGAAGATCATTAACTCCTACTTAAGGTGAAAAATTCTTTTAGTTGTGAAAATATTTTTGAATAGAATGTTGTTAGTATACTATACTAATAAGTTAGGGACTGTATTTAATCTATATGAGATAATATGAAACTTTAGATTGGTGTAGTTTATTATTTTAAAATATTTGAAATTTAGGTGAGGAATTTATATGTATATTTTTGCCTATTTAACTATATTTTAATATGGGTAGAAAATTAGATAAAAGTTAAAAATATTAGAGAGTATTATAAACTTGTTAAAAAGGTTAGAAGAAATTTTAATATGGGAACATTAGCAACTTCTAGAGTTATTAGAAGTTAAAAAAAATTTGCTTATAGCTATATTTTTCTTTGGGGTTCTAATTTAATTTTATGTTACGCTAGATTGTGTGCGTCCACCTCATCAATCTTGGTCATTGGCCTCAACTCCATCCTCTTAGGAAAGTATGTGAGTAAATAATGGAAACTGTAACAAGTCCTAAATTAATTTTAGATTTCTTATTCTATATGATTCATCTGTTATTTTATCTTTTTATAAAATAGTTACAAAGTGAAAACTATTAAGCAATTTAATTGAAATATTCATTTTCTAAGGGACATATCAACAATTAACATAAGGGGTGTGCATGATGTTAATTGTCGATATGTGTGTGTGTGTGTGTGAAATTTCTTGTGATATTGTGTGTTGTGAAAATGTGTTGAATGTTCCATGCGAATATTAAGAGACTATGATAAAATGCCATGGGATAAGATGACATGAATGAGTGAAATGTGACAATGTGAGTTATGATATTCTAAATGCATGTGTATATTTATGTTATAACTTGAATGGTGACAAATGATTATTGTGCAAGTGATGAGCATGAGATATGAGTTGTGGTTAGATGCCATTAAGACCAGTGACATAGTCTATGAGGTGGCGAGAATGGGTCCAAGTGGTATTCTGATAGAGAGTGACCTAGCCTATGACGGGTGAGAATGAGCTTACTTAAGTATGTTGTAAGGTTCAGTGGAACCATTATTTGCATGAGTGTTTAAGATATGCATCATAACATTTGAAAGTTATTGAATAGATATGAACCAAGAAGGTGGGGGTCACGACAGGTTTAGCCTGGACCTTGGGGGTTTAAGAGACCTGGTGTGGAAACATTGGTGGCTCATGTTGATCCCATGAGTTGGAGCCTACTTGCAAAGCTAGGTAGCCTTGACAGCCACATGTGGATATCATTCTAGGTAGTGTAGTCTATACCAAAGGCATCAACGTCGATGACACTTCTTATGGGTATGACTCACACTCCTAGACTATTATCCTGAGTTAGATATGGTACCACATGAGCATTGAGTTTAGGGACATGTCATGCATGTGCATAATGTTGTCGTGCAATGTGTTGTATTGTGTTGTATTAAGATTATGTGAAATGTGTGTGTGCCTTCCATTCTATGTCGTTGTATTGCAAGAATGAGAATAGTAATTGTGACTTGTGATGTGGAATAAGGAAGTGGTAAGTTGTGTGTGTTATTATATTATGTAGTGTATATATGTTGCTCTTGTTACAAGGGAACGAGATGTGTTAGCTGCTAGATGAATGATGAGAATGGGTTAGTACAATAAGAGGAATAGAACTACGTGAGTTAAAGTGAATGTTAAGCGTATCCTAGTGTGTCAATAATCTTAGATTTGATCATGTCAAATAATCCTAAGTGTTAAAGGAAGAAGAGTAGAGCCTAAGAAATGTCAAGTACACTAGATAAGAGTGTGGTGTGAAATGTCGTTGTTAAGAATGAGAGTCTAAAAGAATGATGAAAGAGAAATAGTGAAACAATGTGAGGAATAAGAGAGAAAAGCCACAAAAGATATTATGATTGAAAGGTATAGACTTAACCATAGGGACGACATAATTGTTATAGATCTAGCGAGGGTAAAGCCATAGGAGTTAGACGATAGATTGTTGGGTAGAAGAGTCCCGACCACCCATAGAGTCCTTAGAGAACTCACTAAGACATTATGTCTCACCCTTTAAGTTCTCTCTTTTCAAGAAGCAAGTGATGGCGCGTGTCAATGGAGCTTAGAGCCTTATTACGGAAGACATAGTTTAGTTACATTGACGTTTTTATGTATTTCTTCTATGTATTGTATGATACCCATAATGTTAGGGGTAAATTATATTTAACTATATATGGAATTGAATTGTATTTTGTATATTTATTTGTTAACTTTCGCATGATATTGTTGTAATAAATGTTTTTAATTTGGTTAAAATATGTTTTTGGTCCCTGAAAAATTTACAAATTTTGCGTTTGGTCTCTAATAAATTTTTCTTGACTTTTGGTCCCTGAAAAAAAAATATTTTGTATTTGGTCCGTAGCGTTACATTGGCTCTGTTAACTTGAGACATCACCACTAATGGAAAACATATCAGCGATTGTGAAGAAAAAATCAGGGACATAAAGAAAAATCCGAAAATGTTTCAAGGACCACTTAATAGAGCCAATGTAATGGCAGAGATGAAATATAAAATAATTTTTTTTCAGGGACCAAATGCAAAATCTGTAAATTTTTCTGGTGCCAAAAATCAAGAAAAAATTTATTATGGACAAAATGCAAAATCCATAAATTTTTCAAGGATCAAAAACATATTTAAGCCTTTTAATTTTCTGGTTTTAGAAATATAAACTTAGTTACGATAATACCTCTAGGGTGTTACAAGTAGGGGTGTTTATGGGTACGAGTAACCCCATGAACCTGAACTGACCTAAACCAACCCAATTAGTTCGGTTCGGATTTTTTTAGAGTTCGGATCAAACCTGACCCAACCCGTTCAAATCTATTAACTGTACGGGTCGGATAACAGGTTCTGTTTTTTAACCTGTGATCCGACCCGACCCAACCCGTGCCATCTAATTAAATTTATTATATATATAAATTAAATTATTAAATACAAAACACTATACTTTTTTGCTAATATGGTTTATTAAATTATTGAATTAAACCACCCATGATTTTTTTCTTTATTTAACTATTGTTTTTATTTCTATCATGATTTTGTTTATGTTTTCTCATGCTAATACGATATTTTATTTCTATCTAAAATAAAATATTATATTTAACTATATATAGAATTGAATTGTATTTTGTATATTTATTTGAAAACTTTCGCATGATATTGCCAGAATTTGGTCTCTTTGGAGAGCATTTACTCATTATATATTTACAAAGTTTTAGGAGAAAAAAATTATTGTTTTAAAAAATTTAAATTTTTATAAAATAAAAATAGTTTTAAAATATTCAGACCCAATTGACTCAACCCGACCCATTTATGATTGGGTTGGTTCAGTTTGGATTTATCAATAAAATTGCACAAACCGACCCAACCTAACCCGTAGAATTTTGATCGGGTTGGGTAATGAGTTTAGCCAAATTCGATTTAATCCGACTCGTGAACATCCCTAATTATAAGGAACACCCTTGCAGTCAAATATAATAAAATATTTGTTTATATATTATCAATTACAATATATAATTTGGAAAGTAACTCTTATTTTTTCAAACTCTCAATTAATCTCTTGCAATTATAAAATTATTGTCTTATTGTTGGTGTCATGTGAAAATTTTTCTAATAAGTATTAAAGTTGAAAATTGTTGGACTATGTCAAAGTATTATATCCAGAAAAAATGCAAGGTTTGAATTTTTCGAAATATTTATTAGGAATCAGAGGTGGAGAATTAATGGAGGAAAAAGAAACTTGAGAGCTAGAAGATTGAGAATACTCAAAAGGAATCATATTGAAAATTGATAAGATTGCTACAATGAAGACTCTTATTTATAGAGCTAATTGGAGTAACCATTTAACTAACTTTGTAACTTCCTAACTGACTCACTAACTTAATTTTTATAACCTTTGTTACCCTCCCTCAAGCTGATAAGTGGTAGAATCACTATCAGCTTGAAGTACAAGCATTAAAAGGAAATTATAGCCACTGTAGTATTAGAAAGATGTAGAAAACTAACAAAAAAGTAAGGCATAATGTTTCAACCTAAAACTAAAAGTTGTAACAAAGCCCAAAATGTGGCATATGACCATAATGGGCCAGGCCCAACAAAATGTGATGTGGAATAGCATGGATGATAGAAATGTGGTGCAAATGTGAGACGCAAAACCCAAATACAGAAATGAAAGGTAACCACGAGACAGAAACATGAATATGGAATTTTGGGTTGCTAAGGAGGCAGTGCACGATAGACTATGTGAGAGCTCCACCTAGATCAAAGACAAGAATTGTGTGTTTTGGAGGTGTTGCAGAGATCGCACGTTCATCTGTCTTCTCCGATGCTTGCACATCGATCACTGAAACAAGTTTCGCAAACTCAAACCAGGGAAGATGGACTCAAACAAAGGTATTAGGAGGAAAATTTGTATTGTGCGGAAACTCGTGGAAGCCATGTGAAAATTCACCAAAACTTGCTAGTTTCTTGCGTTTGTAAGAGGGAAGACTCCATTGAAGAGAACTGTTAAGTGCCTTCATGTGCAGTGCTTTGCGATCTTGATGTCAGAGCTCTTGGAGCCGTTGACGATGATGGACAACTCCGTTGTTCCAAACTGGTGGAGGTGGCGGTGGCGGCAATCCCAGCCACCATGGATGAACCTCTGGTTCAATGATTGGCCATTGCTCACACTTCTCCTCGCTATATTTACGTTTTCCAGCATAGGACCCAATATCCACATATTGCTCTGATACCATATTAGGAATTAGAGGTGGAGAATTAATGAAGGAAAAATAAACTTGAGAGCTAGAAGATTAAGAATACTTAAAGAAATCATATTGAAAATTGATAAGATTGCTACAATGAAGGCTCTTATTTATAGAGCTAATTAGAGTAACCATTCTTAACTAACTTTGTAACTTCCTAACTGAATCACTAACTTTTTATAACCTCTGTTAGTATTAAAGAAATGAAGATATGGAAGATATCGAAATAGTATTCAGTTACGAAAACAAAATGTGGATATCCAAGGTGAAGAGGAAGAAAATTGCTAAACATCTTAGTACAGTTATCGAGGTTCCACGGATCAAGACAGATGTCACAATCTTAGGCAATCGATCTTAAGTAATTATACACGTGTATATATCACATTTTTTATCGTTGGGGGTAGAAAATCTATAAATAAGGATTCATTGTGATCATTTTTCATCGATTAAAACATTACATTATATCTCCATAACATCTAACACCTCGAACAAAATGATTGTCGATTCATTAAATGATGTGTATGTTCTCACCTACTTATACATTAATGCAATTCTTTACATTATCGCCAATTGTCTTTTTAATTTTGATTTACTCACTTTCAATTTTCATTTCTTGCAAATTTACTAGTTTTACATTTACAATTCATGCATTTTAAATTTATGGCTTAAATATGTTTTTAGTCCATCTTTGTATTTTTTGGTCCTTTAAATTCTAATTTACATTTTTAAGTCCCTGAAACTCAAAAATTGATTTTTTTAGTCCGGAAAATGCTATCAGCAAGAACCAAATAGGGAATACTAGTTTTGTAATATGTGGCGGCTTTTAACAGCCACAATTTGAAAAAATAAAAAATAAAACATCCACGGCACTCAACATTACGTTTTTCAGTCTACAATAGTGCCACAAAACCTTTTTGATGCAAAGATCAGCATATTCAGGATCGCAATCACACCTCAAACAACTTCGGTGGTTGCAATTAGCATTACAATTGGTCAAAAAAGTGGTTACCAGGTGCACAAAGACATTCAGATACGTATAAAGAGCCAAGCCAAATTTGAAATCCCTAACCCCCAAATAAGATTAAATTGAAAGGGTTTCAAGATATTGTCATTTTAGTTTAGGGGAACAGGGGAAGAGGAAAGGGTTTCAATTTTATTTTCTTATGTAGATCTGGTATTTGATTCTTGCATTCTTAATTTATTTATTTATTTTGTAATTTGTAACGGTTTTTAACCTTCAAAAATTATGTTTTAAAATTTAAATTAAAAATCAAATTTTAACGGTAAAAAATCGTCATAAATTACAAATTCACTATTCCCTGTTTAACGTGTGTGTAGAGAATGACTAAAAAAATATTTAATGAATTTGAAGGACTAAAAAAAATAACTTTTAATTTGAGGGACTAAAAATATATTTAATTCTAAATTTATTTGCATTCCTTCTTACCTTCTCTTTTAAATTTGGAGAGTTTACTTTTTCGCATTGTTTTCAAAAATTCTATTTACATTTTCAAGCAATGGACAATTATTTGCACTTTTACATTCATTGCAATTTACTCACTTTGGATTTAACATTCAAGAACTTTACTTTCAAAGCACTTTAATTTTTCGGCATTTACGTTTCTTCTCTCATTTACTTCTCTTAACTCATTTACATTTCGAACCTTTAATAGTTTTTCATTTACATTTCAACCATTTACTTTCTTTGCACTTTATTTTCAACCGCACTTTAATTTCTTGTACATTTACAAACTTCTCATTTATATTCTTTGCAAAATTTACTTTTAAGTCATTTAAGTTTTCACAATGTTTACTTTTCGAGTCTTTTAAAAGCTTTTATTGTTTCTTTTAAAAAAAAAAGAAAAAAGCTTTTATTGTTGCATTTCATTTATCCAAACTTTTGATAGTTTTCATTGCATATATGTCGAAATTTATATATTCGAGTATCTCTTTAATGCTTTGTTTGCATTTATTTGTTCAAATTAACAAAGTTAAAGTCATATTCCAATATTTGTTTACAGGTTTAGTTCCATTATTTCTTGCTGTAGGGATTTCCTTTTGATGTATCCAAACTTTAGAATTGAGTTTGTGAGGAGACAAGCAAATGTGGTTGCTCACTCTCTAGCAAGGGTAGCTACAAGTCATGCTAGCTCCAAGTTTTATCATATAATTCCTATTGTATTTTCCATTTACTTATGAATGAAATGGCTTAAGTGTGTTTCTGTAAAAAAAAAAAAAATCATATTCCAATTTAGATTTAGATTTCACAAATCAAATCAAATACCTTGCATACTAATTAGAATATTTATCACAATAAAATTGAGATTTTAACTTATCTAGTACATTCTAGTTGAAAACACAACATTATTGGTTAAAATAAAAGAACTCACAATTGGTAATTGATTCGACGTCTCAGAAATATAAAACAAGTGCTAACCTAGGATTGTTTTGAGGTGTGACCGCCCAAGGGCCATGGTTGAAGGGAGGCTCAAAAGAATTTAGACAACTTTAGTTTGAAGAGAATTTTTTTTCCATTTCTTTTGGCAACAATTTCATCTTATCGACTTTTTCAAAAGTCATTTAATTTCTAAACTTTAACTTATCCAAACATTATTGAGTGTAAAATTTACTTTATTGGAAGAGACAAAAACGATCTCTATGACTCGAAAGAATTAGATACTCTAACTATCGGTTGAAGAATATTCTTGGTGAAAATAAAAATAATAATAATATTTTAATTTTTACCAAAAAATTAAATGCCTATTTACATGTAATATTTTGTACTTATGCATATTTATGAGTAGAGAAAATATTTTACTTGTTATAAAATATATTATTTATCATGGAATATATGTTTATAATATTTATACATAGAGGGCTACTATCTATTATATTTCACCTTAGACTCATAAAATGTGAGGACCAACCACGTATTAAACATATATTTGTTAATTAGATCCGTGGAGAGTCATTTATTGGAGAATCTTTCAATTCTTGAAACAAATTTTCACCCTGAACACTTCTAAGGATGTCAGGATGTGTTATGCAGAAAAAAAAAATGGATATGTAAACGTACGATATTTGGAATACATATGCACAATGAAACTTTTATTCTGATCATATAGATACAAAACGCTCATAACAACACATTCATTTTTGAGACATATGTTACAAACTGCTCAAATCCCACGCCATTATTAACATTCTAATGTAATAATGACTAAACAAGCTTTCGTTTTTCGGTGAGATTGGGGGAGCTAGTCAAACTAACACTTAAAACTTAAACACACAAAACAGATAGACGAAAGAACAAAAGGGAAAAAAAAAAACAATAAAAATACAATACTTTAGATATTGTTTATACTATTTTTCAATAAAATTAGAGTTTTATCTCGATAATCTATATAAAAAAGTCTGCATTAATTTTTTTTACAGATTACTGAAATAAAACTCCAATTAAGTCGAAAACCGTTACACCGTAATAACATTAGTGACTGCTTGATGCACCTTATTCTTTCCAGCATTAGAACTAGCCAACTTTCTCTTTTCAACACTCTCCTCTCCCATTCTCTTCATCTTCTCCTTCTGCCTCTTCTCCATAACAAAAACTTCAGCTAAACGTGCCCCAATGGAAGACATGTTATATTGTCTGCAAAAAGAACAAATTAACTAGTAATTGCAAAAAAGTTCTCTAATTAGACTTTGGCTACTAAGAAATGCCACTGTGAAATTAGCGTTCCCAAAGGTGGAATTTATAGGAATTGAAATTGGATGTGATAAGAGCGCGTGGAACAAACACTCACGTTCATTTCTCTAATGCCCTTGTGGTTGTGGCTTTGCTTTACAACTAACCATAATGAGCATTAACTATCTTAATTGCACGCGAAAAACAAATTAATAGAGTGCCTTGTTGTCATGACACCTTGCAAGGAAAATATTGAAGTTTTGGTCGGCGAGCCATCTTTATGTGTATAAAGACAACCCCCAAATAATATTTGGCCCCCCTCTTATCTAAGTATGGCCCCTAATAATAAGTATTGTGTAAAAAAAAAACACTAAAATATCATTTTGGTCTATTATGTTTTCAATTTTTTCTATGTTAGTTTTTTATGTTTTAAAAGTCTCATTTTGGTTATTTATGTTTCTGAATAAACCTAAAATAGTCCTTTCATCCATTAAATGATGATGTGACGTTAATTTTATTATTATTTTATTATGTTTTTTGTCCTTTCATTTTTTGACAGTTCAAAACCGTAATAAATTATTTGTCTGAAGCATTTAATAAGTATTAAATAATTTAATTGGATTTGGCTATAGCAGTTTCTGGCAGTTTTTAACCGTCAGAATTTTTTTAATACCTATTAAATGGTTTAGACAAACAATATTTTGAATTTTTGAATGGCTAGAAAATTAACCGCCAAAAAACATAATAATATAATAATAAAATTAGTGTCACATTATCATTTAACGGACCAGTTTGAGTCCATTCACAAATATAAATGACCAAAATGAGACTTTTAAAACATAAATGAACAAAATGATAATGGTAATGCACTCACAGTGTAAAACTATTTTACACTGTCATCCAATCACAAATCACCATTGATATGACTTTTAAAGTAGTTATCATAAAAGTCAACAAACTTATCATGATGTGTTGTGATTGGATGACGATATAAAATTATTTTGCATTATCGGTGCATAGCTTATTTTCTCAATGAAATTTTAGTAAAAAAAATATAGTAAGTTCCATAATAAGTGTCATTTTAGCTGTAATATTACCTTTGTCCCTCTATGTAAGACACTTTTTTGAAATTTGTTTGTTCTTTTTTTATAAGTCTCTTTTTAAATTGTCTCTTGTATTAATTAATTTTTGAGAAAAATATCCTTACTTACTTTATAATAAATGTTATAAATTAATAAAATAAATCGATTCTCTCTCTTATGAGAATTGAATCTCTCATGAGAATTGAAGTAAATGAGTTGCACACATTAATTAATTAGGTGGAAAACAATTAAGTGAAAAGAGTGAGATGACAAAACAAATGTTTATATAAATTTAAATGATATAAGACATGTGTAAATATAAAATTATTTAAATATATATCAATATTCTTAATTAATTTTATATATTTTTTACATATACATACTAACACATACATATATAAAAAATAAAAAATTAAAAAATACATTAAAAATTATAAATTATAAACTCAACACCGTGCAAGGCACGGGTTATTAAGTTAGTAATTATATTATTTGATAAAATATATTAAAAAACGTTTGGGCTTTCGGAATATAAATCATGGATTCTCTCTCTACTTGCAAAAAGTGCCTATAATTTTTTTTTACAATATGAATTTAACTAATCCAATCACATTCATATTAGTTTATATCGGGTCATCAGCTGGTCACTAATAAAATAATAAAAATGAAAAAAACAAGGAAAAAATAAGAATCATAATAAAATGAAAGATAGTTAATAAATAATATAAAAGTCAAAATTATAAAATTACATAATATAAAAATTGTAGAATTATAGAATTACAAAATATAAAAATTATATAATATAAAATTCAACAACATAAAAATTTAAATTTTTTCTAAAATAGTCTGGGTTCGGGTTGGTTCGGGTTTTACATGTTCAAATATGATACCAAGAATAATGTCATATGATTTGTAATTTTAAAATCCGAACCGAATCGATGATCTAAATCAACCCAAATTTTTCTCTTTGATTTGGTTTGAGTTAATTGGGTCATTAGGTCGATTCAGACCCATAACCACCCCTACCAACTCTTTTATTTAGGGGTTGTGTGAGTTGGAGACTTTTAAGTCCCTCATTAGAGTGGACTGCAAGAGGAAGATTTTTGTGTGGATAACTACGCCAATCCGTGAATTAAAGGTTAAATTTATAACTCTTCTACTCAAAGATTTTTGTGTTGATAACTATGTCAATCCATGATTTAAAGGTTAAATTGACAACTCTTCTTTTGTTGATAACATATGGTAAGAAATTGACAACTCTTCTACTCATTGGAGTGAGTTACAAAATGGGGAGCTTTTTATGTAGGATAAATAGGCCAACCTATAAATTAATGGCTAAATTAACATCTCCGTTGCAAAGTTTGTAGATAAGATTCAAGTGTTTTAAGTATGATGTCACCTAAAATGGGTTTAATGTATATATATAATATGTCATCATATGTCAATAGACGTACAAGAATGAGATAGAGGGAATGTAAGAATCTTTGGTACTTAATGTGTTGGATTACATGGAAGGACAAGTCAAACGTTTTAAACTGGCAACTTTGGTTTATTACTTAGGGCAAGTGACAACTATAAAGTCAATGATGCAGTTGTTTCAGGTCTTGAATTATTTTGGGCGTAATTTTTTTGTTAACATTTTTCTTTAATATATTATCTATCTATCAATCAATATCAATCAATATATTATATAAAATACAATTGTTGATTAGGATTGATAGTACATGTGTTGCATTCTGGTGGAATTTTTTCCTTTTTTTTTATTCCTTATTTTACTACAATTAATCATTATTATTGTTAGCACAATCACAATCATAATCTCAAATTTTAAAATAATATATTGTGATCAATTTTATATTTTAAAATAATATCATGATAATCAAATTTTAGAAATATTATTATTATTGGACGTGATTTGCAAAAATGGATTTAAATATTTTGATTGGTTTCATTTTAAAACCCAAAAAAATCTATTTTTATTGGTTCTTTTTTTAATTATTTCTTTTAAGGTTATTTCTTTCTCATTCCTTCACACTCTATATATAGATATTGCGTTTAGCATAAACTCCGATATAGAACGTTTTTTCAGTTGAAGGGTGATATGAATCTAGAAGAAAAAGTGACTAATATATCTTCTTTTGATTCCGAGGAAGATGTTGATGTAAACGAAGAAGAGATCGTGTTGACGATTTTGGCCAATAACATTATCATCTCGAGCTGTTGTTGGTAAAATTTCCCAAGTTAGTACTTTTTTTATAACTTTTCATTGAATATATTATGTTACTCAACATTGCTATACTAATTTGTTTCCTTCTTGCCACAAAATTTCTGCAATATTTGTTCGAGAAGGGCACATAAATGCTTATAAAATTTGTTACTTAGTAGATGAAGATCGTAATTTGTTGTAGAGTGTGAAATACTGAAGAAGGTAGACATGGATGGCCTTAGCATTATCTTGGAAGTGGTTGGATGCATTTAATGCAAAATGAAAGGATTCCACAAAGGATAAAGGCTGTAGTTAAAAAATCTTCAGCATAGAAACTTGCTCTTGATTGAAGTGTCTCTAGGTTGAATCATAGGTTTATCTTTGTATGCTTATCTCTCTTCCAAGAGATATAAAACATGTAATATGAATTTTTATTATCTATATTAAAAAATATAAATAAATGCTTCTAAATTTTGTTTATGTTATATTTAATTTTTGCTCAGTATTATTTTTTGATATTATTCATGAAAAATATAAATGAATGCTTTTAAATTAGTGGGATGAACTACATTAATAATAATTAACCATGTGTCTATAACATATATTTAAAAGCATTAACCGAATTTATTTTAATAAGAATTAACCGTGTGTCTATAACATATATTAACTGAATTTGACCAAACAAACAATTATTATCATAACCAATAAATTAAATTCAACACAATATATAGTTCCTCTTATAACTCTTTAATTTCAATAAATTCTTTTTCATTTAAATTTATTTCCTAACTTATTTCACATATTTAATTTATTCTTAATATTTTATATTCGAGAATTTGGAAAGTTTTATCTTGTTATTATTTTTTTATATTTAAGAAATAAAAAAATCTTATCAATTAGAAATTAGAGTAACTAATATCTGATTATATTTGCAAGGAAAATATTGCTAGCTAAAAAATTATCATGAATACTATTTGTGATATTAAAATATAATTAAAATTTGCTTAAAATTGTTTTGAGAATCTTTTACAAAATTATTTCAATCTCTAATATAATTAATCTAAAAAATAATTAACAAAAATTATTTAATATCAAAATTTGATTTTTATTTCCTTATTAATTAATTAAAATAATATTTATATTATATTTAAAAATTCTTTTTAAATATATTAATCACGCATAAGAATCTTCGGATAATAAGAAAAGTGGCGTCAAATTGAATGAAGAATTCATTTTTATCTTTTTATTATTTTTTATATTTAAGGAATCCTTTTTTTTTTTTACAAAATGATTGAATTTGACACGAAGAATCTTTAGATACCATGTATTATATTAAGAATTTAAGAATTTTTTTTTCAAATATATTAATTACCCTAATTTTAGATAATCTTCGGATAATAAGGAAAGTGGTGTCAATATGAATGAAGATTTCCTTTTTATCTTCTTATTAAACTTTCATATATTTACAAATTCCTTTTTTAAAATATTAGTGAATTTCAACAAAGAATATTTGGATATAGCTTCAGATATGTACAAAGTAAATATTTCATGTAATTAAAACAATTTGTTTAAATATTAATCATAATAATAATAATATTTAAATATCGTATGAAGTTGTTTTAAATAATAATAATAATAATAATAACAATTTTTAATCATAATAATATTAATATAATATTCATAATTAAGGGAATAAGTTATTTTTAATCATTATTTTTAGACTGAATAATTAATGACCTTATCACATATGCCTCAATCATTGGATATTTTCAATTGAATGGTCCCATTATTATTCCTATAGAAGGATATAACGATATGAGTTAAGAAAATACGTCTGTCTCTTTTCTAAAGGTTTGTGTCATCCGTTTATGGATAGTTACTTAATGATTAAATGTTTTGATTATTATTCTATTGAAATGTTTTTCCTTGATGAGAAGGTACCTATTCTTTTTATTTTGATTATTATTCTATTCCTTATTTTTTAGTATTAACTTATGTAAAAAATAATTTATTTTTATTATGTTGTTTGTAGGGTGGTAGAATACATGCTTCCATCAAGAAAAATAATTTGGATCAATTTTTCACATCCATTCAGGAAGGACTACATTATCAAATATTGTAGAAAATGTTTTAGTTGCACCGTCTGAAACAAAATTCAGGCCAAATAGATATAAATATAAGCTGAATTTTATCAAATTAACCAAATTGACCAAAGTTGCTATTGATTCCATCCCTATTTACTCCTTTGATTTTTGGCCATTTGATCATGTTTTGAAAGGATTTGATGATGGTTACTTGATAGGTTTGAACTATTTACATTTAGATATATTCAATTTCATTTTATATTTGCTAATCTTATTTCAATATATATATATATATATATATATATATATATATATATATATATATATTAATCATTTGCAGATATTATTGGACATTTGGTACATAAAGCTGATATAAAAGAGATAGATAGTAATGAGAAGAAAAGTAAGCTCATGGACATTGTTTTAGAGGATTTGGAGTAAGTTTTATAATTACTTACATGCGATATTTTTTTATGTACTAATTGAGTTTTTTAAGTTTTCTATAAAATGTGTCATTAATACCATATATATTGTAAAAATTATATTTAGGACCAATCTAATTACCTGTACTCTATCGGAGAGTTTTGTTGATGAAATGAATAACTGAATAAGTATCTTAGTACATTTGATACAAGTATTCTTATTTTTAGATTTTATTGTTGTTAATACATATTTTTAAAGTTTTTTTTTACATTTTTATTTAAAAATATTTATTGTCTTTACCTACCTTTGAAACTAACCCGTGCATCACACGGGTAACAAGCTAATATATTATTATATAAAAACACAGTTGCTGACTAGGACTGCTTGTCCACGTGTCACATTCTGGTAACATTTTATATAATATATTAATTGATTGATTGATTGATTAATTGATTGATATTTTATTCTTAATTTTAGTATCATTAATCAATTAATTAATCATTGATTAGCATAATCACAATATTATATTTGTAAGACATTTAATATATTTACAATTATAATTTTCTATCCAAATTTAAATAACAAAAATTTAAAATTATATTTTGATTAATATTTTAATTAAAGTAATTTTATAATTTTACTGATATTAATTTATTTGATTTTGAAATATATTATTATTATTATTATTATTATTATTATTATTTGATATTTGATTTGATATTATTTTATATTTTATTTTATATATATATATATATGTATATTCAATTATAGTTTTATGTCGTGATAACCAAATTTTAAAATTATATTTTGTATGTTAAATAACCTATGTAATATATATTTTGATATTTTAATTAAAGTAATTTTAAAAATTTACTGATATTAATTCATTTGATTTTTTAAGAATATTCATACTTTTATTATTATTATTATTATTATTATTATTATTATTATTATTATTATTATTATTTTTTTATTTATTTATTTAATTTTATATTATATTATATTCTATTATATAGTATTATATAATATACGATAATTAGATTTCATTTCCTGACATAGCTTATTAATACTCTTCACCTTATTAATCATAAATTAATTCAATCTTAATTTATGATAATGATATAATAATATAATATGATTGCAATTAATTTTATTTTATATAATTTATATAATTTATCAAATTAAATGGTCTTGATTATAATTAATAATAATATAATTGATTGTAATTAAATGGTAATCAAAATATTGTAAAAAGAATCTTTCCTTAATATGACGATTATGTTTATATTTCATAATTGATAAATATATATTGTTATTAACTGGTTTATACAATTGAGTTAGTATTATAATTATATCAAATCAAATATCAATATGAAAATGATTATATCAATATCAATATAAAAAAATATCAAATATCAATATCAATATGATTATATGTTTACTTTTCGTAATTAATTAATTAATTAATATGGTTATAAAAACAGTAAGACTAGAAGTTGATGACAGTGGGATTTTCTACAATGGGTCATGGATATACTTGAAGAGATAACTGTTATAATTTCGAGTGACGTTCATGATAAAGCCATGGTGGTGGTTTGATGGAGTTATAGTGTTTTTTTATTATGCTTTCTCCTTTATTTTTCTTCTCTTTTTTTATTCCTATTTCTTTTTTTTTTCTTAGACTTACCGTTTGATCTTTGGTCGTAGGTGTTGATATTAACCCTATTGCGAACCTTTTGTGGCGTTCATGATAGAGCATGGTGGAGATTTGATGGAAATGCAGTGTTTTTTTTATTATTATGTTTTCTCCTTTGTTTTTCTTTTTTCTTTTCTTCTTAGACTTACCGTTTTGGTTTTGGTTGTAAGTGTTTAATATATAATTGTAAGACATTTAATATATTTATATTTTTCTTTCCATATTTAAATAACGAAATTTTAAAATTATATTTTGAATGTTTCATAACCTGCATAATATACATTTTAATATTTTAATATTTTGTTCCTTTCTGTTTATTTGAATCTCAGACATTCATTCCTTTACAAGACATCATATCAAATGCCCATACATGTCACAGGTTTGCCTGGAATGCAAACTATGTTCGTAGTTTTTTTTCCATTGAAATTACTTTGTTTTTTTTCTCTATATTTATGTGGTTGATTTGAATTTGTGACAATAGATTAATGTGATTTTCAATTGTCTTTTTTTTTTCACATGTATCTTTTAAAATAAATAAATAAGTATTTGGTAATTTATTTATATTATTTAATACATGAAAAGAAAATAGTTTTTTAAATAACTTTTCATAAAATTATAATAAAAATATTAAAATGTTGTTTATCAAAAAATATATATTAAATTGTTATTTTTAAATTTTAAGTTTAATTATAATTTGTTTTTCAAAATATTAGAAAATGTCTCTCCCAAACATAAAATATTACAATATCATATCAAATTTAATATAAATGAATATGATATATAACATTGCACTTATATATAATCATTTAAATATGTGTTCTTAAATTTATATTATTTCATTCATTCGCTTAATTTTGTTTCCAATATTTTTACAGGATGTTAAATTAATGAATTCCGTAAAAAATATGATGTAGAATAATATGAGTTCTTTTAGTTAAAATTAATTTTCTTATTATTTTTATCTTCTTTTTGTTATATAGTTTTATTTTTCTATATATATAACATTTTTTACTTCAAGAAAGTGGCATTGTGAAATTTAAATTTATAGTTGTATAATATTTTTTTTTTAAAATGAGTTGTATTATAAAATAAACATATCTAATTATCTTTTATTATTGTTCTAAAAAAAGTTTCTTATTGTGGAAATTTGAATTAATTTTAGATTTTTTTAAGTAATATAACAAATTAACAACATTGTCAACATACTTTATACATATTAAAAAAATTCATTCCTTCTTCAATAAACCCGTGCATCACACAGATACTATCTAGTATATTATTAATTTAAGGATAAAATATATTTTTATTCTTATAAATATCGAATATTTAATTTTAGTCTCTTGTTTTTATTTTGTTATTTTTTTTCTTATAATCTTGTAATATGTCAAAAAAATGTTGATGTACAATGATTATACTGAAGTCCAAATCTATAACCTCATGCATATAATCTCAGCCCTCCATCATTTTTTTTAAATAGAGGATTGTAGAGTGCAAAGCCTCAAAATAGGACAAAGACATCCCAACTATGTTGGCACCCCCTTGCCTATCAATCATCAGCCAGCAAACCACAATAAACCCATCATTAGGCCAACCCAGTGGATTGAAACATGTCAAATTTAATTCAAGTAACTAACTTTGTTAACTTAGTATTGACTTAGCTACTAGAGTTACATATTAGAACTATACAATGAACATTTTGGATGATGTGATATCCATGTGATTGCCACATAAAAAGTCTTGCATGTGTTAGTTTAAGAATATTTTTGTTCCTAGAAAAAATTCAATGTCTGATTTTAGTCTTCATAAAATTTAAAGTTTAATTTTAATTCATAAAATTTGAAATATGATTTTATTATCATAAAATCCAAAGTTCGATTTTAGTCTTTAATTAATTTACCAGACCAGTTTGGTCAATCTTCAAAACCAGTCATACAAAAAACTAGGGCTTATGTGTGTTGTTAAACAAGAATGTTATGACATATTTGATTTGATTTTATTTTTAATTTTAGATATTACATGTTATGATTATGAGTAATGATATTTAAGCAGTAAAAAAAATGAGTAATGATATTTATATATGAAATTTAACTTTTCAAATTATTAAGTTATAAATATTATATTACTTTTCAATATTAATTAGTATATTATATTAAAAAATAAAATAATATTACTTTTGGTCCTTTTTATAAGAACAAGTGTAGTGTATTTTTATACTACATTTGTTGCTTATAAAAAGGGATAGTATATATTATTGGGAGGAGAGATGTCCCGTTGAATGCTAGATCCCAAAGGGCTTCTTAGCCCCTACATTTTTTCCCCTTTTTTCTTATACTTATTTATTTTCATTGATTTGGTTTTTGTTATCTTAGTATTATAAAAATCAACTAAAACTTGTTACAGTGAAGGTGAAAAATTCCTGCTTAGTGGCAGTTTTGTAATTTGATTGTAAAATGTATCCAATTGCTTATGAAGTTTTTTTTCTAGCTAAATTATTCACATTGTCCTTTAACTTTATTTTAGGTTACAATTTGGTCCCTTATTTATTAAAAGTTGTAAAATGGTTCGTTAAATAATTATTTTATAGTACGTTGAACCCTTTTGAAAAACTGATCGTAGGCACTGAAATGAAAAAATAAATATGTTACAAGGATTGAAACAAAAATAACAAGGACTAAAATAAAAATAAAAATTACAAGAATCATTTAAAAAAATATTTCTACAAGGACAAAAAAAAAGTATATTATAGGGATAAAAAATATTTAAACCTTTTTAATTTATACTATATATAATCCTATACATTTATTTGGGAAAAAGCAGATAAATTATTCACATGGTCCCTTTTAGGTTGTAATTTGGTCTTTTATTTATTAAAAGGTGTAAAATGGTCCCTTAAGTAATTATTTTATAGTACATTGAGCCTTTTCGAACAGCTAGTCATGTTTTCATGTAGGTAAATCTAATGAGACAAGTTTCACGTCTTGAATCGATAAAAAAAAAAAGGTTCAAAATTGTGTCCCAAAATTGAAAACGATTAGCTTTTCGAAAAGGATCAACGTACTATAAAATAATTATTTAAGGGATCATTTTACAACTTTTAATAAATAAAGGATCAAATTTTAACTTAAAATAAAGTTAAGGGATCATGTGAATAATTTATCTGCTTTTTCCTGAATAAATGTATAGGATTATATATAGTATAAATTAAAAAGGTTTAAATATTTTTTATCCCTATAATATACCTTTTTTTTTGTCCTTGTAGAAATATTTTTTTAAATGATTCTTGTAATTTTTATTTTTATTTTAGTCCTTGTTATTTTTGTTTCAATCCTTGTAACATTTATTTATTTATTTCAGTGCCTATAATATTTTGTTCATTTTGAGTTAATTTCTTTGAAAAAAAATGGTAGGACTAAAAGTAAATTATTCATATGTAACAAGGATAGAAACGAAAAAATAAATATATTACGAAGGCTAAAACAAAATAATAAGGACCGAAGTAAATTATTCATATGTAACATGGATCAAAATAAAAAATATATATATTACAAGAACAAAAATATATTAAGCCAATAAAAAATATATCCCTTTTCTCATGGAACCAAGTGAAAGAGGCTTCTCAGCCTTTGTAGGCTTTGGTTTACTTGTTTTTTTTTTTTTATTATTATTGGTTGTTTGAACGATTTTTGTGTATATTTTTTTAACTCCTTTTAAATCTTTTCTTATCTTTTTATTAGGTTAGTCTAATTTTATTCTTTATCTTGATTCGTTTTTTAGTTTTTTTGGTACAAAAGGAAATAAATAACAGAAAACTAAGAAGCATGAGCTAAGTCAAAGCCTAGAAGAGGTAGGATATCATCAGGCGGATCATCCCATTCACGAGTCCAGGAAATTTTATGAGAAGCCCAACCAGCTAGCATGTCTGCAACTACATTTTGGTCCCGCGAGATATGTTTAAATTAGGATTAATATTCAAGTTAAAAAAATTTAAGTAATTCTCTAGTTCAAAAGTAAACAACGTATCAGAGAAAAAAAAGGATATTTAATTGTTTAAAATTATCATTATGTGTGCATATTTTTATTTTTATTATTTATTCATTGCTTGTAATGTAAGTTAGATTATATATATATATATATATATATATATATATATATATATATATATATATATATATATATATATATATATATATATTGATTGTATTGACATGTCAATTAATTGTTTAAATATTTTTAAATAAAAAATTAACTGAGATATAACATCTTGTTAATCCTTATTTCTTAAATATCTGAGTTGTGATAACTTGATGTTTCTAGATTTCTTTTCATATACTATTTTTATTATAACTTACTATTTTCATTACTATTTTATTATTATAAATATGAGGCTTAAATATCTTTTAAGTCCTTGATATATTAAAAGTTTTCTTTTAGGTCTCTGCTGTCAGTTAAGTGATGACATGTCAGTTAAAATTTTTAGAGGTTTTCAATTACAGGTGATAATTCCATGAATTATTTAATATTTCCAATTATTTTAGAGGTTAATTGAGGTAATTATTCCATGAATTATTTAATACTTCCAATTATTTTAGAGGCTTTCAGCTACCTATTATAAGTTTTAACTTATTTGTCTTTGAATAAATGAATTCTAGAATATTTGAATGAAAGATGTCATCTATTTTATTTTCTAAATTTTTTATCATATATTTCTTTTTGTGCTTATTTTTTTAGGAAATAAATGGAAGTTCAGAGCTTTAATGAATCAAAAAGGATGACTAAAAGAGTATCAAAAAAAAAAAAGTGTTTAAGCTTTTTGGACTTTTCCCTTTAGTGGAGTTATTTGATCCACAAATAAAATGGAACAAAAAGAAAGGATTAAGATTCTCATTCTCTATTCCCTTATTTGGTGAATGTAATCAAGGGTGTTTTTCTCTCTTCCTCTCTCTAGGAGCTTTATATGGGCACAAAAGACAATTAGGGTGGAAGTTCACAAGTGTCTATGGAGGTGATCTCACTTAAGCAACGTTGTTTCTCGCTTAAGTGAATTGGTTCTTGCTTAAGCAATGTTGTATCTCGCTTAAGTGAATTGGTTCTTGCTTAAGCAATGTTGTATCTTGCTTAAGTGAGGGGGAGTGACAAAGGTATGGATTCCTTTGAAGGTATTCTCGCTTAAGCGACGTTGGTTCCCGCTTAAGCAACGTTAGTGTCTTTCTTAAATGAGGTGAGTAGCAGAGGCTTGGGTATCTCTGGGGTGTTAACTTGCATAAGCGACGTTGGTGTTTCGCTTAAGCGAGGTGAGAGACAGAGACTAAGTATGTCTGTAGAGGTTGTCGCTTAAGCGAGCAGGGGTTCTCGCTTAAGCGAGAGTGAGGGACAGTGACTAAGTGAAGTCTATGCAAGTGTTCCGCTTAAGCGAAGGAGAAAGACAACAACCTAAGAGGTTATAAAATTATGTGTGACATATTCATGTGATTCTTATTGTTAAACTGTACCCTTTATGCAATGAACTATTGTTGTTTATTCTGAGATTGTGTGATTGTTATTATATGAGTTATTTATATACCGTGAAGTATAAGATGAATAAATGTTGTGTAACCATGTGTGTGCATAAATGTTATGACATGAATTGATATAATGATTATTGTGAAATTGATCAACATGAGATATGAGTTGTGGTTAGATGCCATTGAGATGGGTGACCTAGTCTATGAGATGGCGAGAATAGACCCATGTGGTATTTTGATCATGAGTGACCTAGCCTATGTGGGGCGAGAATGGGATCACTATGTGTGATGTGAGGTTCAATGGAACCATCGTGTGCATGAATGTGTAAGACATGCATCATGAATATGCATATGTTTTTAGACAAAAGATGTTGTTGAGCTTAACCAGGGAGGCCATGAATGAGTTTAAGTATGACTCTGACCTTGGGGATGTTATTTGGTTTGGAATCTTCGTGTGATCCATGCTGATCTCATGGGTTACGTTTTCCTTGGAAGACTAGGTAACTCTGATACACCGCCAACAGTCTTATCTCAGTCCAGAGTGTAGTGGTCAGATCATGTGGATTCGTTGGCTGCATGTCCTCCTGAGTTTCTTCCGCAAGAGTTTTGACTTTAAATTTTGTAGTGGAATAATCCCATCCCATGGACCATGCATTACACATGAATCTCTAAGGTTTAGAGGTTTACCTTTGTAGCAGGCTTTCAAACCACAGTGAATGCCCTCTTGATCACCATGCGTCGAATCTGACGACATACCTGCGAAGTCCACATGAGCAAAACTGGAGCGAGGTCTTGGTTCTAGCCGACAGTCAAGGATTTAGATAAAGCTCTAAAAAACTAATGTGTATTTTCATGTGTCATGTTTTGAGGTATGTACCTCGTTATATAGAAAACATTATCTTAATCCCCATAGAATATTTGACTAGATCATATCTAATCAATTAACCCATAATTAAATCAAATCTTATCTAATCAAATCAAATCAAATCATAATTGACAAGATATTGATTAGATCATATATAATCATATCTTTTATCTATTAATCAAATCATATTTGATCAATTAAATATTGACTAGATGTTATCTAATCAAATCTTTTATCAATTAATCAAATCATATTTGATCAATTAAATATATATTGACTAGATTTTATCTAATCAAATATCTTATCAATTAATCAAATCATGTTTGACCAATTAAATATTGACTAGATCATATCTAATCAAATCTTTTATTAATTAATTAAATCATATTTAATTAATTAATCTTTGACTAGATCTCACTTTAACTTAATTAATTGCTCTAATATTCACTTTATGCGTATGACCCTATAGGTTTCCATTAAACTGACAATAATATTAAACGTTATATCTAGTATAATATTAAAATTATAAACAATGATTGACATCTAGCAATGCATCGTTGTGTTATCCAATCCATCAGAAAATCAATGATCCGATTTTAACCCTTTTGCAACCATATCTATTGTACAGTTAGCGTCTCTTCGTCCAAATGGCTTGATCGAACACAAGGCATAAATGTCATCCTCATTAGATCCGATCATCGATTCCTCAATACCCATGTGGATGCGTAAACACAAACAGGCCCAATATCTCATATTGACCCATTTTCGAGTGGCCACGCATATAGCGCGTCCCACTCTATCGAGAGACCTAATGACATAACTCCTGCTATGTAGGAGGGACGAATCCTATCTACATCACTCACATCCCTCAACATGATTCATTGCAGGCCCAATTACTACCTTTATGATCGCCTTGTTATGGATGACGTTTGATAGCATTAAAGCCCATAACTCCTACATGTAGGAATTATAGTGACTTCAAGTCAAAAGACTATTATCACATTACGACTGTCACGAGAAGCGCTTATGACACTTACATAACTATTATGAAGTCTTCTCATAGTGGGTCAATCCAGTATAAATATTACTCCTAATATTTGTACCTGTGTCTCGATTTAATATCTTATGTCCATGACCTGTGAGATGCAGTCATCAGTCTACTGACACAATAATCTTAGTGTATTATCGTCGTCCTAGTTAACAATAATACTCGACTACAAACACTTTAAAATAATGTTCTATCACTCAATAAATTTCACATCATTGAATAAACCACGTATTCTAAGGACGATACCATATTATACAACAAATAATATAATAATTGAAATGCCTCGTATATAATAAATATATAAACCAAAGTCATGATACAAGTATAGTCTAAAAATGGATTGGCCATTAGGACTCACTCCAACAATGTAGTAGTGTGAGCATAAGAGACGAGTTAAAGGAAAGTGTTTATGATATATGGATGTAGACCCAACCATAGTAATGAAGGTGTTGATAGAGACCTAGTGAGGATAAATCCATGAGAGACAAATGATTGGGTTGTTTGGGTAGAAGAGTCTAACCCAACCGTAGAGTTCTCAAAGCACTCACTGAGACATTATGTCTCACCCCTTTAAGTTTCCACTTTTTAGGAAACAAGTGATGACACGTGTTGTTGGAGCATGAAGCCTTGTCATAGAAGATGTAGTTTAGTCATTTTATATTTCTTTGTATTTTCCTTATATGTTGTATGATATAAATGTTATGACAAATAAATTGTATTTAATTTATATATGGAAACGAGCTGTACTTATATCTTTAATTGTTAGTTTCCACATGATAACGTTGTGTAGATGTTTTTAATTTTCATGTCTCTAGAAATCTTAAGCGTAATTATGGTAATACCCTTAGGGTGTTACATAAGTTGTTTGCAATAAAATTCAACTCAAGGTGAGGATATGAAAGTACAAATTACAAGAACTTTGAAAGGAAAGTGTATAAAAGTTTGAGAGTGTTCTTGAGATCGTCTAGTGAGTGTATTCACAGTATTCAAAGACTCAATAACTACTTCTTCATTCTTCAAGATCTTGTACAGAGCTTAAAAAATATGTCCGTTGAGGAGCTCTTCATGGAGTTCTTCTCATTCTAATCTTACATTTAATGCATGGGGTTTTCTTCACAATAAATAAGGCATCATGTCTATTTTGAGTGAAGAGAGAGAGTGTAGTGAAGTCAAGGTTCAAGACCAAGATTGAAAAGCAAGAGTTTGTGTCCTAGGTATGTCTTGTAAACTCTCTAAGTATCACTAGGACTAGCATCAATGATCCATCTAGGGCTTTAATAATCAATGTAGGTCACTAAGAAACCCACTAATCATAGCCTTACATATAAGACTAGGTTAGGAACCTTGAAAACTCAAAATTGGATTTGGTTGGCCTGGGAACTCGAGTCTTACATGAGAGACTTGAGTCCTAGTAGCCCAGACTTGAGTCCTTCATGGCAGACTCGAGTCCAAGAGTGGCCAGACTTGAGTCTAGCCTGAAAGACTCAAGTCCCACAAGTTTAGTAGCCCAAATTTGAAGATTTTTTTCTTGTTTTTCAAAAACAATCTTTCCAAAATTAAATGGACCAATGAATTTTGAAATTGGGAAGTTTTTGGTGCAAAATCTATCTACTTCTAAGAAAATATGAGCTTGTTTTTATTTAGGAAGAGAATCTTATCTTTGAGATAAATCTAAAAAAGATATTTCCTAAAACAAGCAACTTTTCAAATAAGAGAAAATCTAAAGTGAATCTAAGATAGATTTGAAGTATATATGAGATAAATCTAATCAAAATCTATCTCTATCTATCTTTTGAAAAGTCCAAGTCCACACCTGATAGATTATAAATAGGTGCCTCTGCCATAAAGCTTAGTGCACCATACACAAAGCTCAACAAAAGTTTTTAGAATCCAAGCCTAGAAAAATTAGATAAGGTACCAAATAGCTTGGATCATTGATGTGTGTCTAAAGTGAGAAAGAAAGAGTGTTAGGTTCTTAAGTGAGTTATTATTCTAGCTATAGAGAACTACTGTTAGCAAGTTGTTACTCAAGGTGTTAGATCTTGAGGGGTTGTTACTCAAGGTGTTGTTAGATCTTGAGGGGTTGTTATCTGAGAATAAGCGGGGGTGTCCTTCAGAGGTTGTCGTTGTACAGACATAATCAACTTGCTGCTTCTTTGTTAGAGTCACTAGGGTGTGTGATCTGATAACATTTTGGTTATGATTTTTTTGGGGTTTCTCACACCATTTGGTTATTCATTGCATTCTAAATGATTGATTTTTGCCTAATTGAGTGCTAATTTGTTGTAGGACTAGGAGAACCCCAAAAGAGTAGAAGAAGGCCTAAAAGAGTCAAGAATTGGCCCTAGGACAAGAAGCACATCTGTGCTTCATTAAGCATGGTTGTGCATGCCTTCCAGCCCTTACATCCCAAGCATAGATCGTGCATAAAAGGCTCCACTTCAGAAATGAAGCATAACAGTGCATACTTGTGTAGCTGAAGGCCCAAAAAGCCTTAAGAGAGTTTTTTTTTTTTTATCATAAATAGAAGGAGGCAACTTTTTATCTATCATCTTTTGTTTTATTTTCTAATTTACTTTTCTCCGAGTGAGTGAGAACCCTTGGGAGAGCTGCAAATTAGGGAACAATGTGAAGACCACAACGGGGATCAAAACTTGTAAAGATGGTTCTCCCTCTTTGCTCTTTATTCTTTTTTTTGTTTGTGATTTTATGCTTCCCAATGCTTATGGCTAGCTAAATCCCTAAGCTAGGGTTGTGATGTAGAATGTGTCTGTGAACCCCAATTGCTCTATTTTAATTGAATTCCTATTTTTATTAAGTCAATTGAATTATTTCATTATTTTTAATCCTTGTTTAGAACTAATCAATCTGAACTTGTCTAAATCAATTAACTATTAGGGACGAGTACTGGGTTTAATTGGTAGACCTATGGGATAACTGGGTTTAGAAGAACATCGCATGAACAACCGTGTTTGCTAATCTTCTAATAAGATTAATTAATTATTAATCATTCTCTCTATGTTTTATACTTTTCCTTAATTTCAACCCTACATGAACAACTAGGTAGTTAATTGGGGGAAAATGATTAATAGTGTATGACAATATCTATTGATTAAACTAAGAGGAACAATTAGCACTTGAAGAATAATTTAGGGTTCAATTGAAATAGAAATTGGGGGAAACTTAAAGGTGCATTCAAAATACAATCCTAGGTCTCTTTATCTGTTAATTTGCTTAATCATAATTTCTGTTTACTTTTACAATTAATTGTCGAAAACCATTCTCAATTGTGATTCACTTGGACTGCTATAAAATTATTTATTTGGGAACTAACACTAGTCTCTAGGGTACTTTAGGTCCACTGTTACTACTATGTATCATCACCAATGTAACACCCCAAGTTTTGGGTACTAGGAATATACCTTAAAGAGAACCCTTATTAGGACTCTTTTGTTATATTTTCTGTAAATTCTTGTTATTATTACTTGTATATTATCGGTTTTGTCCTAAGCATGTACCTATGTTGTGATAGTGTTTGTGCTTTTCTATGCACGTGTGTCGTGTGTATTTTATTGCTGCTGTTGTTGTTATTTGTGATCTTATTGGTGTGGATGTTAGATTATTATTATTATCTTTATTATATTATATTATGTTAGTGTTATAGTTATTATATTTGGTGTTAGAGGAGTGTTAGATTAAGTTCTTATAATTAGAATGTTTGAAAAGTGTTTAAGTATAGTGATGGGCTTTATGATGAAAACCCTAGAAAGACTACGTCATATCTTGAGTTGTACTTGTCCATATGAGGTGTTGTTTGCGTCGTTGGAAAGGTTGCTGAAAAAGCTACAATTTATTCCTACACCTTAGAAACCAAAATCGGCTTTCATCTTAGAGAAAATCGGCTCTAAAGTAGGTCACTTGATTATGAAAAACCCTTTAAGTCCCACATTGGGCAAAATAATTTCATAAATCCCTTCCTTCCTACATATATAGAGTAGATCACCAAGCCTTAGTAGCACCAAAGAATAAAGTGGGCTTAGCGTTAAGCGTGGAGCCCCTTATAGTTAATATTTTTATCTTCCCCTTAGAGTTTCCAAACTCGGGGCATATAGGCGGGGCTTGGGATCGTGTTTTTTTTCACACCCAAGTTTTAGCCATAGTAAGAGTTGTTGGGATGGTCATGATGGACAACGCCACCAAGCTCTCCCGGGTCAGTCAGAGATCATCTTTGTGCTTCCCAAGTGAGTGTTTTCCCCTACCCTTCGCTTTTAGATTTTAATTGGACGGGTTGTGAATACCCCGAAGCATTATGTTTTCTTTAATGCGATGATGAATTGATTATGTTTGAATTGTAGACATCTCACCTTAGGATTCGATCATGTTTGAATTGTAGATATTTAAGTATCTTATCTTATGACCCAGATATCTCATCGTAGTTTAGGAAAATGATGTGGAAATTAAGAGATGTAAAGAGAGTAAACAGGAACGTGATTTTAATGTGAAAAACGAGTGGTGAATATGACCTAATTAGGCTTAAGTGTCTTCATAAGAGGTGTAACCCTAGATGTTAGATAACTAATGGCTTTGGTTTCATCCCAATCGGAATTCTAGAACTCTAGATATCACCCAATTAGTGAGCAAAGGTCAAGCTGTCAGGATTCCGCGATAAGTCTATGTTGTTCTTAATTTTAGGCATAGTAGATCATAATACTAGATCTTGAGGTCAACATAAGAGTTGTAGATAATTGTCTTAACTTTAAAAAAAGATAAAATTCAACTTGATATGATTAGTATAACTCTAGATATCATGTTTATACCTCAGAAAGGTCATAGATGCACAACATAAAATGATAGAAGTAATACTAAAAACTTAAAGGACGTTATATCAATCATAATACAAAGTAGATAGATTCTACAATTGATGTATGGCATAGGGTTAAGATGTATTTCAGGTACTTGACTTGATTGAATAATGAGATTGAATACATGTGTTGTTGTTATAACTTGAATGGTGATTTGTGAGTGTTGTGCAATCATTGAATGCTTTACATTATCCCTAAAGTGTGAATTGTAATGTATGAGTATTAAATGTCTTTGAATTTGTGAGTTAAGAGGTGATGTTAGATGCCATTGAGATGAGTGATCTAGCCTATATGGGGTGAGAATGGACCCAAGTGATATTTTGACCATGAGTGACCTAGCCCATGTGGGGCGAGAATGGGTTCACTATGTTTGATGTGAGGTTTAATGAAGTCATGAACATCTATGTGAATCATGCATCATAACATGATATATATGTGTTTTTGAAAGTTGTTTATGAACCTAACTGGGGAGGTCGTGAAGAACTCGATGAGTTCTGACCTTGGGGGTGTTATCTGGTTTGAAATTTCCTTTAAACTCATGCTGATCCCATGGGTTGGAGTATACTTGCAAGACTGGGTAACCCTGACGAGCCGCTAGGGGTATCATCCTGGTTGAGACTGTTAGTGTCGGATGCCCATGGTGTGGCTATTCGTCGACTCGCACGTACTCCCAGGCTACTTTCACAAGAATGTTTTACTGGTACCACATGCATATGAGAAAAGAGAATGGAACATCGCATTGCATACGTGCATTATTGTAAGTTTTGTCTGACTTGTGTGGTTTATGAAGTGGATGCCATGTGATGTGTGAATGATTCTATCCATAATCATAATATGTTGTGAATGTATATATATCTAGACTTGTAATGGAATGGGATAGGATGTGACTCTTAGTGGGCATAGAGAGAGATGTACCTAGAACGACACTATGTGAGTATAGGTCATGATGTATTTTGCTATTAAGAAATAGATTGATGCAAAGAAAGTGTTAGATAGTAGAATACGAGCATGGAAAGTGAAGTTAACGTAGAGGGAGTAATGGAAGTAACTTGCTAGTTAAAGAATAAATACTAAGATACTGATGATGGTGAACTAGCGTAGTAGAGTGAGCATGAGAGATGTGTTATAGGAAAGTTTTTATGATCGATGGATGTGGACTAACTATAGAAATAATAGAGTTTTATAAAGGCTCGGAGAGGGTAAATTCATAAAGACTAATAGATGAATTGTTCGGGTAGAAGGGTTTAACCCAGCCGTAGAGTCTTAGAGCACTCACTGAGACCTTATGTCTCACCCCTTTAAGTTCCCTCCTTTCAGGAAACAGGTGATGGCGCGTGTCGTTGGAGCATGGAGCCTCGTCATAGAAGATGTAGCTTAGTTATTTTATATTTCTATGTAATTTTCTTATATGTTGCATGATGTAAATGTTACAAGAAATAAGTTGTAATTATTAAATCAAGTTGTAATTTATATGTTTATATGTTAGCTTCCGCATGAGATGGTTGTGTAAATGTTTTTAATTTTTGCGTCTTTAGAAATATTAAGCGTAGTTACGGTAATATCCTTAGGGTGTTACATTAGTGGTATCAGAGCAGGTCGGACCTTCCGGCTTGTGTGTTATGTGTCTTCCATGTTTTCCTATATGTGTTCTATGAAATTGTTTGACATTATTTAAAGTGTGTTGAGTGTTTTGGTCATTCGCTATACCATAGATCCTAGTTTTGTTGTCGCGAAATATTGAGACTGGCCATCTCAATAATTTGTGTGATGTGAGTAGGACATTATGGCAAACGAAAATTGAGGTTAAGAGTAGTTGTCCTTGATCTCATTCTTGTTATATGCATGTCTTAGGAGTAACATTTTCTTTTCCTATGCATGGATGATGTGGTGTTGTTTGAACTTATTAGTTCTTGCTTGAATACTTGTATGTGTGAATATAGGATGTTCTAATGTATGCCTCTTTTGATTGATGTGATGGCCCTTAAGTGAGAATTTGGTTGTGCCTAGTGTGGGTTACTCTTAAGTAATGTTTGAATGGAAAGTTCCCTTAGTTGTTACACGGGTTTCTTTTTTATTTGCTAAATGAATGATTTGGAATAAGTACATTTCCTTACATGCATCCCCTCTTCCTATATTATATCTGATTGTTCTATCCTCTTTTGAATGAATGCATTTACTATATGCTTGCCTTGTTGTTTTATCTTGATAACTTGCATGAATGCACTATGTCTGGATTTATTGGGGAGTTGAGTGATTCACATGATTCAAGGGTGAGAGACGAGGGTGTCAACATAGAAGTTTCTTACATATGAATGCCTGTGCGTGCATACTGTATATGCGCGTGTAGTTATGGGCATGCTTTGCCTGTGTGCCTTTGCGCCTGTAAGTGAGGGGAATGCGATTTTCCCCAATCCTAGAGTGCTTAAGTACTGTAATTGCTATATGTAAACAATATGTTGCATTCATATTGACATTTTATTGTTTTGAATCACCATGATTGGGAATCTATAATGACATTA
Source organism: Pueraria montana var. lobata (assembly GCA_026413185.1). Taxonomy (NCBI): domain Eukaryota; kingdom Viridiplantae; phylum Streptophyta; class Magnoliopsida; order Fabales; family Fabaceae; genus Pueraria; species Pueraria montana. The sequence continues at coordinate 40,322,810 of CM048649.1, read as the reverse complement.
TATTCTTTTAATTGTTTCTACTTGTCCTTTATGCTTTCATTCTGTGTTGCTGAGTGGTTAGTAAGGGAATAGAATCGAGAGTTAGGTGTTTATCTACCTTGAGAATGAAAGTGAGGATATAGTCGTGTTGGGGATAAAGAAGTAGTAACCTTAGTCTTATTGACTAGGCTAGACTTGGTAGAAGAGATGTTAACCTAGGCAACTCAACATAACAAACACCATATAACAAACCCTCATAGATGCCCCTAAGATGAGATTGATAGATATAAGTGAACATAGTAACCTGGTAGAGATTAAGATAGAGTAAAGGAAGGAATACTTAAAGGAGCATACGTTTGTAAAACTAGATTCCTTAGTATACCTACCTCCCAGGTTGACACCTGAGTTAAGTTCACCACATCAACTAGCAATTATGTTTAAGAGTTAAGCCTAGTATACAAAAAGAAAGTCGTGATGGATAGACAATAGATATAACAAACTCACCATTAAGTTACAAATCTGATGTAAAAGTTTGAGGGATCCATAGAGGCCTTAAGAGTAGAATCATCCTAAGAGGAATTTGAGAGAAGTCACTAATTAAACTCCTTATAATTAAGATTATCTAGAAGACCATTAGTGGATTAGGCTTAAACTAGCTGAGAGAAGTAGAAAGGAAGAAAAGCCCTTTTTACCTAAAGTGAGTACCTAAAGAATATATCTAATGAGGGAATGAGATGGTTTTAGCTAGTGCCTACCTAGTAAGAGATGGTGCTAAGATAAAACCATTAGATCTTTTACAGGAGAAGCTTAGTCCGAAGCCATTAGAGGAGATGATTCTATGAAAGTGCAAGAGTATAGATGGATGCCTTGTAAGAACTTAAAACCAGGATAGTGGAAGAAGAGATAGTGATAGGTATTTGCTTAAGTAAGAGTTACCCGAAAGATAGTTACCAGCAAGCCTGAGTATGGATTAGGATCCCCTTGTGGAGAGTAAAGACTTCTTGAGTAGGATTAAGGAAGGATCATAAAATCTCATAAGGATAAACCTAGTACTGAAATCCGCAAGAAGGGTAGACCAAGAAGGATAAAGAGGATACCTAAATAGCATTCAAGTGAAAGCTTAGAACCTTTTCAGTAAGATCCCGTTTAAAAATCTTTAGGAAGTTACATGTGGAGGGTTCGGAAAGGGAGTTATGAGTGAGAAACCATAAGTACGAGACCTAGTTGTGATAGTAATCAGCTTAGTTTTAACCTAAATCTTTGAAGTACCCTTTATGACCATAGGATTCCGATCTTTAAGAAAAAGTAAGAAGGATAAGAAACTAGTGGGATATTAGATTTAGTGCTACAATCTTGATCAAAAGATACATTAAGAAGTGAAAGAAGATAGATATGTGTAGTAAAAGTATGTGGATCGGCTTTGATTTTCGAGGACGAAAATCTTTTAAGGGGGGTAGAATTGTAACACCCCAAGTTTTGGGTACTAGGAATATACCTTAAGGAGAACCCTTATTAGGACTCTTTTGTTATATTTTCTGTAAATTCTTGTTATTATTACTTGTATATTATCGGTTTTGTCCTAAGCATGTACCTATGTTGTGATAGTGTTTGTGCTTTTCTATGCACGTGTGTCGTGTGTATTTTATTGCTGCTGTTGTTGTTATTTGTGATCTTATTGGTGTGGATGTTAGATTATTATTATTATCTTTATTATATTATATTATGTTAGTGTTATAGTTATTATATTTGGTGTTAGAGGAGTGTTAGATTAAGTTCCTATAATTAGAATGTTTGAAAAGTGTTTAAGTATAGTGATGGGCTTTATGATGAAAACCCTAGAAAGACTACGTCATATCTTGAGTTGTACTTGTCCATATGAGGTGTTGTTTGCGTCGTTGGAAAGGTTGCTGAAAAAGCTACAATTTATTCCTACACCTTAGAAACCAAAATCGGCTTTCATCTTAGAGAAAATCGGCTCTAAAGTAGGTCACTTGATTATGAAAAACCCTTTAAGTCCCACATTGGGCAAAATAATTTCATAAATCCATTCCTTCCTACATATATAGAGTAGATCACCAAGCCTTAGTAGCACCAAAGAATAAAGTGGGCTTAGCGTTAAGCGTGGAGCCCCTTATAGTTAATATTTTTATCTTCCCCTTAGAGTTTCCAAACTCGGGGCATATAGGCGGGGATTGGGATCGTATTTTTTTTCACACCCAAGTTTTAGCCATAGTAAGAGTTGTTGCAGTGGTCATGATGGACAACGCCACCAAGCTCTCCCGGGTCAGTCGGAGATCATCTTTGTGCTTCCCAAGTGAGTGCTTTCCCCTACCCTTCGCTTTTAGATTTTAATTGGACGGGTTGTGAATACCCCGAAGCATTATGTTTTCTTTAATGCGATGATGAATTGATTATGTTTGAATTGTAGACATCTCACCTTAGGATTCGATCATGTTTGAATTGTAGATATTTAAGTATCTTATCTTATGACCCAGATATCTCATCGTAGTTTAGGAAAATGATGTGGAAATTAAACAGGAACGTGATTTTAATGTGAAAAACGAGTGGTGAATATGACCGAATTAGGCTTAAGTGTCTTCATAAGAGGTATAACCCTAGATGTTAGATAACTAATGGCTTTGGTTTCATCCCAATCGGAATTCTAGAACTCTAGATATCACCCAATTAGTGAGCAAAGGTCAAGCTGTCAGGATTCCGCGATAAGTCTATGTTGTTCTTAATTTTAGGCATAGTAGATCATAATACTAGATCTTGAGGTCAACATACGAGTTGTAGATAATTGTCTTAAATTTAAAACAAGATAAAATTCAACTTGATATGATTAGTATAACTCTAGATATCATGTTTATACCTCAGAAAGGTCATAGATGCACAACATAAAATGATAGAAGTAATACTAAAAACTTAAAGGACGTTATACCAATCATAATACAAAGTAGATAGATTCTACAATTGATGTATGGCATAGGGTTAAGATGTATTTCAGGTACTTGACTTGATTGAATAATGAGATTGAATACATGTGTTGTTGTTATAACTTGAATGGTGATTTGTGAGTGTTGTGCAATCATTGAATGCTTTACATTATCACTAAAGTGTGAATTGTAATGTATGAGTATTAAATGTCTTTGAATTTGTGAGTTAAGAGGTGATGTTAGATGCCATTGAGATGGGTGATCTAGCCTATATGGGGTGAGAATGGACCCAAGTGATATTTTGACCGTGAGTGACCTAGCCCATGTGGGGTGAGAATGGGTTCACTATGTTTGATGTGAGGTTTAATGAAGTCATGAACATCTATGTGAATCATGCATCATAACATGATATATATGTGTTTTTGAAAGTTGTTTATGAACCTAACTGGGGAAGTCGTGAAGAACTCGATGAGTTCTGACCTTGGGGGTGTTATCTGGTTTGGAATCTCCTTTAAACTCATGCTGATCCCATGGGTTGGAGTATCCTTGCAAGACTGGGTAACCCTGACGAGCCGCTAGGGGTATCATCCTGGTTGAGACTGTTAGTGTCGGATGCCCATGGTGTGGCTATTCGTCGACTCGCACGTACTCCCAGGCTACTTTCACAAGAATGTTTTACTGGTACCACATGCATGTGAGAAAAGAGAATGGAACATCGCATTGCATACGTGCATTATTGTAAGTTTTGTCTGACTTGTGTGGTTTATGAAGTGGATGCCATGTGATGTGTGAATGATTCTATCCATAATCATAATATGTTGTGAATGTATATATATCTAGACTTGTAATGGAATGGGATAGGATGTGACTCTTAGTGGGCATAGAGAGAGATGTACCTAGAACGACACTATGTGAGTATAGGTCATGATGTATTTTGCTATTAAGAAATAGATTGATGCAAAGAAAGTGTTAGATAGTAGAATACGAGCATGGAAAGTGAAGTTAACGTAGAGGGAGTAATGGAAGTAACTTGCTAGTTAAAGAATAAATACTAAGATACTGATGATGGTGAACTAGCGTAGTAGAGTGAGCATGAGAGATGTGTTATAGGAAAGTTTTTATGATCGATGGATGTGGACTAACTATAGAAATAATAGAGTTTTATAAAGGCTCGGAGAGGGTAAATTCATAAAGACTAATAGATGAATTGTTCGGGTAGAAGGGTTTAACCCAGCCGTAGAGTCTTAGAGCACTCACTGAGACCTTATGTCTCACCCCTTTAAGTTCCCTCCTTTCAGGAAACAGGTGATGGCGCGTGTCGTTGGAGCATGGAGCCTCGTCATAGAAGATGTAGCTTAGTTATTTTATATTTCTATGTAATTTTCTTATATGTTGCATGATGTAAATGTTACAAGAAATAAGTTGTAATTATTAAATCAAGTTGTAATTTATATGTTTATATGTTAGCTTCCGCATGAGATGGTTGTGTAAATGTTTTTAATTTTTGCGTCTTTAGAAATATTAAGCGTAGTTACGGTAATATCCTTAGGGTGTTACAACCAACATTTTTGTTATAAGTTATCAGAAGTAATAGTTTTATGTATATTATTCATCATCATATAGATTAATGTTGATTTATTAAATATATTAGTAGTTACTAATTTAATGTTATTTTAATTCTTTAATTAGAGCATCCACAATGGGAGTTGCTTAATGCGTTGCTTATCAAAAAAATATTATTTTGGTGTGCCACATGTGATTTTGAGTTGCTTAAAATTGAGAAGAGTGGCTTATATAAACACTATTGCTCGTGAGTTCCTTAACTGTGTATTAAATATAGGAGAGAAAGGAGATATTTGTGAGTTAAACAATTTGCTAATAGAAACTTCCATTGGAGAGAAAATTAATTGGGTTGCTTAAGATTGAGGTGACATAAATTCAGGGCCGTGTTTAGAAGTTTTGGGGCCTAAGGCAAAACTCTTATAAAGACTTAATATAATATAAATTATCAATCCTTGTATTAATGTTTTAGCTTTTTGAGCGGCGAAATAATTTAACAATGTTTTATAATCAATCAATTATAACATTTCACTGTCAATGGATAAGATAGTTAAATCATTCAATTTATCTTGTAACATCGTTGATCTTAGATAGGATTTAGGTCATTTTAATTTTAAAAAACTTCTTTCAACAATAATAATCATTACCGGTATTGTCAATAGTATTCCATAAGCAATATATACATTTGAAAAAGAATATAATTTTTTTATGTAGTCTAATATTTCTATTAGAGTGCTAATTTTTCTCTTAATAATTCTTTCAATACTTTTAATTCTAAAAATAAATCAAGACCATCATTATCAGATTGTTCACTAAAACTTAAAAATATTTCAAGATTAAGATAATATATTTGCAATCCATCCTTGTTTAAAACTTTAAAATTTTTAATTCAAATAAAAAACCAAAAATGATTTTGTATTTAAAAATTGTTCTATCGAGTAATAAAAAAACCATAGTCATTTACTTCAAAAAAAAAACAATATTCATTAATAGTAATATTAATATACTATCTAAAAGTAGTATAATTAGTAATATCCAATTATAATAGCTATTAACTACTGATAAAATAAAATAGCTATTAAATTTTTGGTCCAATCCAATGTGCAATTATACGATCATGAAAAGGTTACAATCAATCATAATTAGTTGCCTATTATAATAACCAATCTGCAATCATAAGAGATATATATATTACTATATAGTAACAACTGAAAAAAATTTGGGGCCTAAGGCTGTGGCCTAAGTGGCCTTGCATAATACACAGACCTGCATAAATTGAGTTGCTTATATGAATACTATTGTAAATGTTCTTAATTTTTTATTTTGGATATCTCATAATGATGAAAAAAATATTAATTATAGATTATATAATGATACAAAATGTTTTAATATAATTTTGTGTAAAATTGTGAAGCATTCATGTCACGACAATCGCAATTCGAATAGCAAAATTTGCAATTTCTATAATTGTGAAAACCTTAACATGACCTTGACCGCGATTTAAAACTGTGTGTAACAGTGCATATACCCAGCGTTAAATTAAGCAAACTTGGGATTCATCTTGAAATATACAAGCAATAGTAAGCGCATTTTTGAAAAAAGAACGAAAAATAGTCATGCTAAGCGTGATCTCATTATTGCGAATTGAATGTAGTTTTTTAAAATACTATTACTAACTTGGGCCCGGGCAGCTTTTAGCAAAGAAACGCGTTTGAGTTTGTTCCTTGAATCATGTCTATTTTTGTGGGTGAAATTATGATTCCTTGCATTGCTTGGTGACCCTTACAATTGCTTAAAACTGTAGAAGCAATTGAGAAAAAATGAGTTGAATAATGTGAATACAAAATAATATACCAAACAATTATTAATCTATGCAGGTGGGATCCAAGGGGTTCCTATACGGGGGAGTCACCATCTCAGATATAATGTGGACAAATGAAATGTCACTCTTTGGTGTAAGTTGAAAAAGAAAAAATTATTCGTTTGGACATTAGATAAGCCAGTTAGTGGGCTAGCTTTGGCACCTTCCTTTACATAATTAATAATAATTAAATAAAAGAATTGGATTCCTTTGGAAGCCTCTCATTGGTCTCATATTGTTGACCTTTGAGTTTTTGCCTTTGCAACTTGCTGGCCTCTACTGTAGTTGATAATTTCTCCTTCTCTCTAAAACTTTTTTTTTTTATATAGTTTTTTTCTCATCACAAAAAAAATGTGCTTATGGTATCCAAGAACAAGGTCACCCCATTTGTTTGTGTATTTTTGTATGCTGATTTGCTTGGCTGGACTTTATTGTTGAGAAAGCAGAACCATTTACAGAACACACTGTGACTAGGACCAATATGGCTGAGCCAGCATAAGTTCCCCCTTTGACTAGGTAGCACTCACCATTCAACCACCCTACTCTATATGGCTGCTTTCTGTTCATGCTTGTGGCTGCAATCAATAAAATAGCTGCAAATCCAAAGCTGACCCTGCCAAATATTACAATTTTGGGCATTACAATTTACACTTCAAAGGCAAGAAAACATGATCTCTAGATTATTAACTTTTTCAATAGCAGAATTGTTTTCTGGTTTTCCAAGGATAAATCACAAACCAATTATGGTGTACTACTTTATGAGTTTATATATGTGGCCTCCTTTCCTAAAAGTGAAACCTTTTGCCAGCCTGTTCCCAATATTGGCAGGCCACATGGCACAGTTTCCCATAGTGATCCGGCCTTTTTCTATCCAAAGTCAATAACATAAAACAGAGGAAAATTTGATGGTGTTCATTTTTCAGAATTTAATTAAGGCGTGTTTGAAAATTCGTTGATGAAAATGAAAGGATTTGAGATGTGAAAGCTATAATTATTAGCTTCTGAAAATTACATTCAAAACATGGAAAATCAAGTTTGAAACGCGAAACCAAACATAATATTGCAGAAATCAAAATTTGTATTTGTATTTAGAAATCAGAATAAGTGAGTCAGTTTTAATAGCAAAATTATGATCAAGCATAAGCCAATAATAAATTAACCAGCTTTATTTTCTCAATCTCTAATTGCTGAATGTGATGTAACATCTTAACAAAATGAGTGCAAAAGATTGATAACCTACCAAGATATCAAAACCAGAATCTTTGCAATAGCAGGCACCTTGTACTGGGGTTTACTTTTTCTTCTCCAACAAGAATACTTTAATAATATAGAATTCCCAATGATCTGGGCAAGAAAGAAACTAACCAAAGCTGCAATTCCCAATCCAAATGCCTTGCTTGATGGCAGATAGCATAGTTTCCCACTCCACCTGAGATCCTCCTCCTGCAAAACAGACCAAGCTAATGACTAATCAGTACCCTTTTCAAAAGCCTTAATTGTAAGACTAGAAATTCAAGTAAAACAATATAGTAGTAAGCATTTCCACCTTATTCCTCGTTATCTCAGCGGCTATACACAAGATAAAGGAAATTAAGCCAAGGGAGAGGGAAATGATGATGAAGAAGATCACTGTGAATTTGCATCTAGGAGGTTTTTCCATGATGGGTTGGTTGGTTGTTTGTATGAAGAGACTTGAGTTGAGAAGAGAATACACAGACTAAGGAATAAGTTTTGGAACCTTCTCAAGGAATAGCAATTAAGATGAGTTGGTTGGTGCTATGAAGGTGTTGTGTTGTTGGCCATGCCCCATTTTCTTGAGTTCCTTCCTTTGTGATGTTTGAGACTTCTTAACAAGTCTTCCATTGCTTTGAAGGAGATACCATTCCTTGTTGAATGTGAACTGCTTTTCTAAAATTCTTGTTTGTATAAACTATTTTCGTATCTATGTGGTAGTTGACTAGGAGGTCAACTTATGCAATTGTTTACTCCTAGAACGTGATGTGCATCCTAGAAAGAGAATATCTTCACCAAAACGGTGATAGGAGTGAAAATATATTCGCATTATGCATATGTATGCATATCAACAATGGCTAAAAAGACAAGGAGGGTTGGTTTAGTGGTTAAGGAATCCAACCTTCAAATCGTCCCTTAATATGTCAATGGTCCAAAAATACCTTTATCTCACATAGTGTTTGAATGGTCAACTTTGGGTAACCATGAGGTTTTGGATTTTTGAGTTTCCGTTCGTTTTGCTTTTCTTCCTGTCTCTTTCCTAAGTCTCCTTTTTCTGTGTGTGACAAGGGAGAAGACTAAATTATAAGAATCTTGAATTTTTCAATATATACACAAATGAATTTTTATTCATTTTTTAGTTTATAAACATGGATAGTTATATTAATTAAGGTATTTCATGATTTGAATATTCAAATTAATAATTAATAATATAAATATTACTTAAATTAATTTATAACACTAAAATATATTATAATTTAAATTTATAGATGTTAACTAATCAATTAAATACTATACCCATGAATATATTAAATATTGAATTGATAATTATATTAATAAATCAAATTCAAATTTTTATATATTTCTTTGCTTGCCCCCCCCCCCCCCCCCCATCCTTCATGCTCCTTTGTATATACATAAGAAGGAAAAAAAATTTGATAGAAGAAAATGAATAAAAAAAGAGTTTAATGGTGATGCATTGACAGTGTAAAATAATTTTACACTCATTCAATCACAAATCACCGTTAATATGACTTTTAATTAAGATAATTTTGTAAAAATCAACAAACTTACCATACATGGTGGGGTTGTGATTGGATGATAGTGTAAAAATATTTTACATTGCCAGTACATAGTCATTTTTCTCATAAAAAAATAGAGTCTTGAGTTAATATTTGTTTAATTTCTTTTTAGCATAGTAGATCTTATTTCTAATTTTACACATAAAATTAATAATAAATATTTTTGTAAACTTTATATTTATTAAATAATTATATATTAAAAGTTAGATATTTAAATAATTCTGTAAAAAAAATTCTTGCCCCCCTTTAATGCATTCCTGGATCCGTCCCTTCTCTACTATAAATATGAATTAAAGAAATCAATTATTTACCAAAAAAGAAGAAGAAAGAAATCAATTACATAATTTTTCCTTACCAATAAAATCACATATTTTTTTACAATCATTAATTAAAAGGAAAAAAAATTTCTTCAAAATAATCATGTTTACTCTTTTTTTTTTTTTTTTTATAATATTATTGGTGTCAATGTTAAGAATGATTCTAAGACATGAAAGTTTCTATCTTTTTTTTTCTCCTATTTTCATTTAGTAAGTCTTTTTGTTTTTCTGACCTTATTTTTTTATCAGTTGTTTTTTTTACCTTATTTAATATTTTGTCCTCTTTATCTTCTTTACCTTATTGACTGTGTATGGCCCATACAATATGGGGTTTGCCAAGTATGAGATGTCATGTCACAACATCTTATTCAATTTTTTTTTTGCCAAAGTGAAAATAATTCTTTTTTTTTTTCATTTTTAATTCATAAAAAATATATAATTATATTACTTAAGTAACTATGACTAGAATGATTTTTATAATTTGAACATTTTAATTGATAACACAATTATATATTTTGATTTCAATTAATTAATAACACTACAATATATTATGATTCAAATTTATAACCATTTAAAATTAAGAGATCTCACAAGATTTTTTTTTCAGAACATAAATATATAATTGGCGATTTAAATAATATTTAGAAACTATTATAAATTAATTAAAATAAAGGTTTGAATTTATCAAATAATGTATAGTCAACTAATTTAAATTAAATATTAAGTATTTGTGGAATAATAATACTAGGATGATTAATAATTTAAATGTACATATATTGTTTAAAAAAATTAGAAATTATAATTTTAAAACTATTATGAATTAATCAAAACAAATATTTGAGTCAATTAATTAATACCTACTCCAATATTTTGTATTGACTAATTGATTAATATTTATTGAATAATTATATTAGGAGAATATTATCTTTTAAGTAGGAAAAAATATCAGAATTAATTAATTAATATCTATTGTAATAATTTAATGAATTAAATATTGTGATGATTTTAAAAATTTCTCTAATTTAAATATATTAAAGACTCATAATATAAGAGTTATCTCATGTATTTCCTTCACATTAGTTGTTTGCTTCCTAATTTTATTATTTTTATTTTATTTTATTTTATTTATGTTTTGGGTTCTCTCTATTTTCTTTCTTAGAAGTATTTCTTTCATTTTTCTTTAGTTTCTACACGAAGAATGGAACGTTACATAACAATTTTTTTTTCAAATGCTTAAGAGGTATGGTGGATCTGCTATATATTTTAATTAAATAATGTAGATTTCTTCACTTTCAATATTACTTATTTAAGTTTACAACAAACTTTCAACGGGTCCTGTTAGAATATTATATTAGTCTTGTTTCATCAGTTTGCTGCACCTTCCCCAGAAAGAAAACGAATACAATGTCTGTTTTTGATAACAACCTTAACCAGAAATTAAAACAGCTAGATTAATTGTGTTACTTTCCTGCAAATCAATGCTTCCCCATTAATTAGGATTGCTTGTCTTTTTTTGTTTTTGGTTGTTGCAGCATTGTTGATGTTGAACATTGTTATTTGCTTGTAAAATACTATATCTTTATGACTAATTGTTGATTTTTGGATACATTAGGAAAAAAAAAATCTTGTCCCATTGAGCAGCTAATATCCCTACGCATGTTTTGGAAACTTTGCCTTGCTTTCAGTTGTATCAACTTTTTTATGTAAAGCAGTTACCTAGAGGATGAGTTCCTCTTTGTTCATACTTCATAAAACATATGAGTCTTTCTGGAAACTCAAGGAGTGACAGATGACCTTGAAAGGCAAGCTTTTGCGTAAACATACATTAGGTTGTTATTTAAGGTATATGATGGATAGAGTTTTTATTGTTTTCATCATGCAGAAACAAATATTAGGCATGTCCACAAAACAAACATTAATGCTTACATTTATGAGTCTGTTTAGATAAATTTTTCCATATGTACTTAGAAGAAAATGAGAAAATAAAATGGATTGAGTTTCTCCCATTAAGCTAAAATTAACTTATGCACTTTAGTTTTTGGAAAAAGTTAACTGAGAGAACTTCTACAAAGTAAGTGCATAAGTTGATTTCAGCTTATGAGAGAAATTCAATTTTTGTTACCTTCTTATTTCCTTCTTGTACAAGTGCTTATAGAGAAGTTCACACAAACATGGGCTTCATATATGATAATACAGAAGTAAAAATATATCCACTGGTATGTGGAATACACAACTGCTTCAAGCATGCTACTTTTTTATTGATTGTTGAACATCACCCATAATATTATATTGAAACTGAAGTGCTCTGCTGCTTTTACATAACGAGCAAGAGTTTAGTTTCTCTTTTTTCTTCTCTTCACTTTCTTTTCCTTCTAAGAACTTCAAGAACATACTGTGCTGTGCAGTAAGCAATAGCCTGAACAGTGACCATTGGATTCACACCCAAAGCTGTGGGAAAAACACTTGTGTCTGCCAAATAAAGGCCCTCCACTTCCCATGTCTCCCCCATTTGGTTCACAACTGATTCCTTTGGATTAGTACCCATCTTACAGCTTCCCATCTGATGTGCTGAACATAACGGCGTCGAAACGTCTGATAAAGGCATTGAGCTTTCTTCTTTCACAAATTTCTCAAATTCATGATAGCTCACTTGCTTAACATTTATGCTCCTTCCCTTGTTGTTATGTGTCCCAATTTCTTCAGCTCCAGCTGCTGCAAGAATTCTCAGTACCTTCTCAAGTCCAACCTTCAAATTCTCTTTGTCCACATCTTTCATCTGATAACATATACGGGAAGGTGAATTCACAGTTCCTGATCCTTGATCCCTTGCCAGCGCGAACACATGAGCTGTTCTAGAAAACTTGCGCATTCGATCTTTTATATCAATGCCAGAAGTCCATGGCATTAGAACTGAGAACATACCAGGATGCAATGCAGGTGTCTGGATCACTGCACCATATCCAGATTTGTCGAACTGCGCAACAACTGTGGACATTGCTGTCATAATCCCTCCTTCATAGCTCTTCTTATGCTTCTCTGGCCACAGCTCAGGTGAGGGTGAATCAGGGAAGTAGCCCCAAGCCATTGCCACTGGATGAAGGTGCAAGTTTTTCCCTATGTTTTCATTCTTCAAGCCACTTCTTCTAAGCAATGCTGGAGTGCTGAGTGCTCCACAAGCTACAATTGTGACCTTGGACTCCACCACACAAATGTCCTTTTTCCCATTGTATTCAATTGCAAATGCCACTCCTCGCACTACTCTTCTGTCTGTTCCTTTCTGTTTCTTATGCAAGACTTGAATGGCCTCACAGCTTGGAATGATTGCTCCATTACCTGATTTCACCAAGTCCACTAGCCATGTTTCTGATGTACCTTTCTTCCTTCCATCCTTGCACCCCATGCAGCACCAGCCACAGTAGTGATCTAATGAAGCATTCCTAGGAATGTTGCACACTGGATACCCCATTTCTAGACACCCTTTTCTCAGGACAGCATTGTTGAACCCTTCATCTTCAATCTCAGATTGCACTCCCATTTTCTCACACACAACATCCATGGCTTCTCTGTACAACTTACTTTCAAACAGTTCGAGCTCGTAGCCATCGCACCACTCCTTGCACACATGTTGAGGAGTTCTAATGCTGGCTGACCAGTTGATTGCAGACCCTCCACCAACTGTTGAGCCTGCTAGTATCAGCACAGACATATCCTTTGTTGCAACCAAACCATTGGAGAGGTACATTTGGTCCATGCTTGGTCCTTCAAGAAGGGAAAGATTGTTCCTAGCAGAATAGCTTCCTTTCTCCAAGACCAGCACTTTATAACCAGCATTTGCTAGAACTCCAGCCACCACCCCACCACCAGAGCCAGAACCAACAACCACTGCATCACACTGGATAACTAAAGAAGGAGATGAGAGGCTAGAAGCCTTGGTCTTTTTAGGACTAGCAGAGACAGAGAATCCAAATCGTCTTAGAGAATCTATAATTATGTCTCGTGGGTAATTTATGTGGATAAGACCTTTGTAAAGAGGTCCTCTAACATCTTCAGCACCATCATCATTGTCATCATCTTTTTCTTCATGTCCTTCTCCATTTGATTCTCTATGTAAAAAATGGTTCTTCAACTGTGCTTTGAACTCTGGATCAGGTCCACAGTAGCCAATTGCCTTCCATGATGGGTTGTCTTCTGCTTCATCTAGCTGAAAATGAAATAGTTATGATTAATATGTTAAACACTTTGTGGCAGACTATGTGGTTGTGTATATATGTAAGGCATTCACTTACTAGAGGAATAAGACTTAGACACTTACTTCCCTTAATAATTTTTTTCCAAAATACAAATTCCTTAAATCCAACCCTTGAATCATGTGATATCGTGTATCAGATTTTAGCAAAATAGAATACAATAATTTTAGAAAAATAGAATATTCATTGTATGTAATATTCTTTTTTGGTACAAATCACAAGTATCCTTTACGAAAAGAATCTTATTCAAGCTGGGTAAAATCATTGTTTAAGTATTTAACACAGCAGTTGTATATCCAAGACTTGAACTCAAGAGTACTATTTAAGTTGGAATAATTTCATGCTTGATAGTTGGTATGCAATCTTCTAGATGATATTTTTACTTATATTTTGAAAACTATATATTAAAATTGAAGTTGATTAATGAAGTATTAAACAATTTTAAAATTATATAAAATTCTGTACACTTGATCTACTTAATAAAAATTCTTGAAATAATTGTTAGATTAAACAAGATTTAGGTAGCAACTGGTTTAACTTTGTTTTTGGTTTTTCTTCTTAAGAGAAGTTGGGCCAAGTGTCCAATCTTTAGATTCATTGGTCTTTTAATTGTGCCACAATAGCAGCTTTTACATAGCAAGAATGGCGGAGCACTTGCTTTTGCTTGCACCTTACACTTACACTGGCATTTATTTTCATTTAAGAGAACATCCATTTAGATGCCAAAATAAGAGTATATAACGTAATTTAATGTGGACCCCTTTCCAGAACCCAATTTGTATACTGTAGGTGAGGCAACTTCAATAATGTTATTTTGCAATCATCACTGAGTTTGTTTGACTGTAATTGTATTGTATGTATGACATTCCCAAAGACCCCAAACAATCTCACGTCTTCTCAGTGGTCATGGGCTGGCGTGAGTAGCTGTTCTATCCTCAACTGCGGCAATTTCTTAAGGCACTTTGTTTTTTTTCCCGTGCACCCCATAAATTTATATATTCCTATTATATTCTTATTTATTATAAAGAATTACGGATTGAGCAATCCGTAATATATATTGTATTACGGAATGTTCAATCCATAATTGTATTATAACAATTATGGATTATACAATCCGTATTAATACAATTACGGATTGTATAATCCGTAAATAAATATTGATTGTAAGCTACGGATTGCTTGATCCGTCTATTATAAAACTAGCAATTTAATAACTATATTATAAAGCTACGGATTGCTTGATCCGTGTATTAAAGCTAGGTTGATAATATTATAAAAATAATTATATTTAATAAATATATAATAAATATAATATTTGATAATATTATAAAAATAATTATATTTAATAAATATAGTAATTTATACTATATAAAAAATATTAATTTATATATATTTATATAAATACTACATTAATAACGTTAATTAAACACTAATTTGCTCCAGTGTATTGGCCAATATGTTGTGCTTTTTTTTTTAACAAGACATCACGTCCCTCGTTAATTTTTTCCTATACAATTACAAATTAAATTATGTTAAATATCATGTTGTACAATTACAAATTAAATTATACACTTACATACTAAATTATATAATTACAAATTAAATTATACAATTACATATTAAATTATACAATTACAAATTAAATTATATTATTACAAATTAAATTATATATTTTTAATTTATTACGGATAATCAAATTCGGAATATTTAGGGGCATTCCGGAAATGTATTACGGAATGCCCAATCTGTAATACATTATACATTACAGATTACACAATCCATAATTCTATTACAAGACTTACGGATTGTATGATCTGTAATTGTTGTAATAGAATTACGGATTGAGCAATCCGTAATTCATTTGTATGTATTACGGATTCAACAATCTATAATACATTTGTATTACGGATTGTTCAATCCGTAATATAATGTAAAAATGTGCTGAGGGATAAGTAATCCGGAATACCTATTCCGGAATAGGGTGGTAGTCAAGTTCTCAATTTTCACCAGCATTTTAACTCCTCAGCACACCCTCGGTGTAGTTCCTAGCCTTAGACCCCATCATTCTGCTAAGCTTTCCCACCTCAAACTCCTCCGCGCACCCGTCAAGCTCCCTTTCGTCCTTCGAGGCCTGTTTCATTCTTCCCAGCCTCTCGTCGTCGTGGGTCATGGGGGAGTCGTGGGCCCGCAGTCAAGCGTGGGGGCTTGGAATTGCGGGCGAAGGTGTCATAATGGTCGTGAAAAGTGGGGCCACCGACGTTGACGACGTCGAGGGAGAGCGGGGCTCGAAGGACCCGGAGCAAAACTGGAAGGCGCGGTACTGTGTGTGCATGTGGGAGTAGTCATTAGAGGGGGACGCGGTGGGGAACCCAGCCTCACGGAAACGCGCGCGGAGGGCTCACAGGTGGCTTAGGTTGGGTGGGGATGAAGTGCGTATGGCTTCTTTGTTGCTTTTTGTGTTTTGGTTGAATTTGTTGCAGGTTTTGTTTAGGAGAAGAGATTAAGGAGGTGCGGTGGTGAGCAGGAAGGAGGTGGCGGCGCTGAGGAGGAAGGAGGGAGGGAGGGTATTTGTGTCAGCTTATGTTTTTTATGGGGTGTACCAAGAAAATAAGGAGGTGCCTTAAGTAATTGCCCTCAACTGCTTGGTAGGCTTTAGGGTAGCAAAAAAGTGGCAGTTGCTAATTCCACTCCCCCTCTTTACTTAAACACTCCCCTTTCCCCCCCCCCCCCCCCTAAATTACCCCTTAAACGGACACTCCCTCCCTCATCTCTTTCTCCCCTCCTATTCTTTAGAAAACTGCATTCTCAACGAGTCTGCCAAATGCAATAGCTTGTTGACACAACACTGTCACATTTGTATGCCTCTTCCCCATCGTTGTTGTTCTTCGCATTATAACTGCCAGGACGGCAAGCGAGGTCCCAATGCTTTCCCAAAATCTCAGATTGAGATCAACAGCGCCAGCCAGGAGTGGAACACTCTACTCAAATTGCCATTTGTTGGGATTTTGTTTTATCAGCTATTTTTTGCGGCACAGGAGTTGTAGCTTTCATAATGAAAGCAAAGTGAATGATATTCCCCTCCAATGTGTTCATTTTCTTGAGCTGGCATCATTTACTTTTCCCATTATTGTGGGACACTTTGGTGTTTACCTTGAGTAATGACACTACTAACACAACGTTCTATTTGATTTTAACAAGGAAACATGTAAGTATAGATGTTGATCCACAAACTCAAATTTTTAAGTATAGTACCTGAAAATTGAATAAGGGACACATGAATAACCATCGAGGGGGACACTATTCCTACCTAAGGTACGGTTGGAGTGAATGTCCGAGCTGTAAGTGAACACTTGGACTTTAATTTTCATATTTGCACATGCTAATCAAATTTACAATTATGGGGGGAAACACCTTGTGCCCTTCGGTATGAATGCGTACCCTATACCACTGACCATTCTTTTTTACCTTGACTTTCATGTATACTACTACTCATAGTTATAAAACTCGGCTCGGACTGGCCGGTTGGACCGGTCCGACCGGGAACCGGACCATTGAACGGTTCGGGTTTGTTATTGGATTGGATAAGCAACTGACCCGGTGATGACATCATCAAACCGGTCAAAAATCCGATCTAACCGGCATAACCCGGTACCGAGCGAACCAAAAATTAATTTGCTGCTTCACTCTCCCACAGCTTCGTTTTGCGTGTCCAGCAGCTGCAGCTTGACTCACGCGCTGGGAAACATGTGTTGTTGTGTGTGTGAACATGCTTTTATCAAAAAAGAAATAAAATTGTAATACTAGCTGGGATCGAAGGCATGACCATAGGGTCATCTGAGCAGCGTTTAACCACTAAGTTGTTGCATTAAGTTGGTATTCATATATGAAAAATAATACATATATTATGTATTGCGAAAATTCTTAGCATACTATATTTTTTTTTATTTTTTTAATATATACCGGGCTAAACCGGTTCAATTAGTGACCCACCGGTTCGACCACTGACCCATCAACCCAGTGCCTTGACCGGGTCAATCACCGGGCCGATTTTCACAACACTGCTACTACTAGTTCTAGTTCACATGAGCTTGCAGATATCAATCATATAAATGAGCTAGCCTTTTCGGACACTAATGTAGAATATTTATGCAAATATACTTGCACACCAACCCACTCAAACAGAGCGATAATTTGAAAACTTCTTAAATGGAGACAAAATTTGTTTAGTTCAACTTATCTTTCATGCAATTCTAAACTTAAGAGGGATGATTGCGTAATTTCCTTGATGATTATAACGTTTGGTTTCTTAATATTATAAAGAAATTTAACCCATAGGGTTGACGCAGTAGTGTAAGGCTCTGCTGCATTCACAGGGAGAATATCTATTTAGCGAACCCATGTTCAATTTTCTCCGTTTGCAAAATTCTCTTGGGTCAGTGACAGCCACACATCGCAAGCAGAATTAGTCTCTAACTCAATGGGTTGGGGGACACCCGTGATCTCTCACCCAGGACAAAAAAAATACCACCTTCGTCCCTAAATATAAGACTCTTTTAACTAATTCACACCCTTTAAGAAAGTTGGTTAATTTAGTTAATATCAATAAATTTGTTAACAATTTGTATTATTTTTCTAAAATTATCTTTACAATTATTGGGACTCATCATCTCTCTCTTTCCACTTAATTACTTTCTACTTAATTAATTAATAAGTATTAGTCATCTTCTCCAATCCTCATAAGAGATAGAATGTACTTATCTTAACATTCATTGTAAAGTGATTAAGGGTATTTTGGTCAAAAAAATAATTAATGCAAAAGACAATTTGAAAAGAGTTTTATAAAAAAGGAACAATTTTTTTTATAGAAAAGAGTCTTATATTTAGGGACGGAGGTAGTATATTATAAAGAAATTTGCTTGGACTGCAATTAATTTCTACTGCAACTAATTATTATTTTAATAGAGTTTTTATTTGTACTTTCTTTGGTCGAAATTAATCTTCTTTAGGGTTCATTTGTCTGTGTTTTTTTTTATCCATAGGAATCGAAGACAGTACCAAGAGGTTTACAACACTTATGCACCATGCTCAACCAACTGAATTAGACTCCTTTGGTCATTTGTTTGTGTTTAAAAAATGTAATTTTTAAAAAAGTAATTAGTCTTTTAGTTTGTGCAATGCACATGATAAATAGTTATTTTATATAGTTGAATTCATAATAAATAAATGCTTTTAAATATAAAAATTATATTATTATATCATAATTAAAATTTGTAGTAAATAAATATTTTTTCAACATATAAATTATATTTTAAATCTATGATACATAATTTATAGTGATACAAGATTATTTTTAACTATTAATAATTTTTAAAAAATATTAAATTTAATTTAAAAATAAAGATTAAAATAATAAATTGAAAGAGATAAGAGGTTAAAAAAATCTCTAACAATACTCTCATTGGAGAAAAAAAAAAATTCTAAAAACGTTATATTTGAATAATAGCTCATAAAAAGACTCTCATTCAAGATAACTATTCTAATTTATAGAAAGAGATTATTTATTTTTATAACATTTTATATTGGCATAAGCTAATTTGTGCTTGGTTAAAATCATAAAAAAAAGAGAAGCTTTTTTTTTAGATACAAGTGCTTTTTAACTTGTTTGGACATGACAATCTAGAAGCACTTTTTTTATTTACAAAATTACAATAAAATACCTTAAAAGCATTTCAAAAGTAACATGTTTGTATAGGGGGGAAAAAACACTTTTTGTATATATTAAAAATTTGAAATAAATTATAGTAAAAATACAATTATAATTTTGTTTAGTATAATATTTAAACAATTATTAATTAAGTTAATCCATAAATAATTAAACATTTTAAAAAATTACTTCATAAATAATTAAACAGTTTTATTGAAAATAATTATATTAAATATTTATAGGATAAAATATGTTTTTGTTCCATCTAAAATTTTCAAAGTTCAGTTTTAGTCTCTTTAAAATTTTTTATCTAATTTTATTCCTCTAATTTTGAAATACATTACTTTTTATCCTCTAAGTGGTTTATAGTGATACAAAAAGTAGTTTAGATAGCACTTGGATGATTAAAAGTGATGTATTTTAAAATTATAGAAAAAAACAGACAATTTTTTTTTTTTAAAAAGACTGAACTTTACAAATTTTAAAGGAAACAAAAATATATTTTACACATTTTTATATATGAAACAGTTTTACTGCATTTTAACCCTGGTGCACGTAGACAAGGGACAACCACTCCAGAGGTGCACGTTAGCAATTTGGTCACTCTCATTTGAACCACTTATTCTTTTCCGTGTTTTCAGTGTTTGTAATTGTAATACGCTCTCTCTCTTCTGCCACAAGTGATTTTTAATTTTTAAGAAAAGCATGTACAGATAGTTTCTCAAAAATATCTCAAAAGAAGAAAAAATTTACTCTTTTTTTTATTCTGATTCTTCAAAAAAATTTACCAAAACACGTTATAATTGTTTATGAATGATTTTTTATAAAATTTTTTTTTTTTAAGAAATAATTTCAAACAAATACACTCTTAATCAAGTTCTTATTAAAAACACATACTTTATAAACTATTTTGGCATATTTTTTTATTTTATTTAAAATAAAATAAATCCTATAATGTACTTCCTCCTGTCCTTTTTATAAGAAGTAAAATGATATTTTTTTTATCCTAATTATAAAAAATATAGACACACTTTAAGATGT
The DNA here is from genome assembly GCA_026413185.1 of Pueraria montana var. lobata. Taxonomy (NCBI): domain Eukaryota; kingdom Viridiplantae; phylum Streptophyta; class Magnoliopsida; order Fabales; family Fabaceae; genus Pueraria; species Pueraria montana. The sequence continues at coordinate 40,302,352 of CM048649.1, read as the reverse complement.
ATTAATTGCTAGTTTTCTTTTTTATCCTTCATTTTGTGAAGTTTATTAATGAGACACCTACTCATTTTTCATACATTTATTGGTCTATTAACAATACAAATTACACTTATTAGTGGATGTGTAGTATCATTAATGTAACCATTATTTAAACCAATCAATTTAAGAGGTACTTTTGAAATAAAATTAAAATTTATGATATTATTAATTATAACTAATTAATTTAATTATTTTTATTAATCTTGATGATTTAGTTATTTGTTTCTTATATAAAGGATTAGATGGAGTACTATATTTTATTTGAATATCTCCTCTAAAGTCTAAAGCGTGTTGAGTCGGTGAAGAGAAGTGCGTGCTGTCATGCGTGTCGCACGCTTGAGGATGAGTGTATTTGCTTGCTCCTTGTGCATGCACATTTTCATTAAGACATCTAGCTTTTTGGGTGCAAACATCTAGACTAGAACTTATTTAAGTTCGTGTATTGTTTCTTTTTTTGGGTATGCAAGTCAACGAATTAAAAATATTAATTAAGAGCATTTAATACTTTTAATTATTTGTAAAAGTAAGTAAGTACTCCGTATAAAATACCACGTAGTACTTTTTTTGTTTTTCAGTAGTAGTATAATAGTAAATCTCTTTTGAATAAATATTTTCCATACAAATAGAATAATGTTTATTTTTAATCTTAAAGAGGATCTTATTTCCTCTGTTCCTCTTTTCGACTTCAGCTGTCAATGAGAGATTTTTATTTTTATTTTCTTAAAAAAAAGGATACAATTTAATTTCCACCACTTGCTTCCCTTCCCTTCCATCTTTTTCTTTCCCGTCCCTTTCTCTCAACTATATTTCTAGACATAACATTATTTGTGCTCTTATTTTCATATACATTATTACATTATCGATTATCTTTAACAAAAAGAGACCCTTAGTTTTTTTTTTTTTTTTATTCAGAAAAAGAGACCCTTAGTTGTAAACACTAAACAACGACAAATCGAATACTTATATTCCATAATACTATTCACAATTTCAAAATATAAAATTTACTCGTACTATATGAAAGCTAGCTGCCGTCTGATAAAAGCAACACTTATTAATTAAAAAAATTGCGTAAAAAAAATAATTAAGAAAAAATAATATATACATTAATAGTGTAAAGTATTTTTACAATATCAACTGATCAAAAATCAACCTATATAAATTGACTCTTATAATATCTAATTTTTAAAATCATACTTATCCTAATTTCTAATTATTTAAAAATGTAAAATTTTTTATACTCAAGAAATTAATCTCATTATATACACTTTTGGACTAATGCCAAACAAAGAAAAATCACTTTTTGACTAATGCCAAAGAGAGAAAAATCACTTTTTGACAAATGCCAAACAAAGAAAATTCACTTTTTGACTAATGCCAAAGAAAGAAAAACAAACCCATTTTAAGTTATTATGCCAAAGAAAGAAAAGAAAGAAAAAACCCAAGCAAGAAAAAAGAAGCAAGAGACATTAAATGCAACATGTTTCTTAATTTGTGCAAGGTCTGCTCATGCTACAGTTCGATAAGAATGAGGTCATTAATTACCTGAGTGAAGAAGACAAGGAGAGTGAGAAGCTTGATGGTTCTGAAGAACATCCTAAGGAGACGAAGGTTACTGAGAGACCAAGACTGCAAAACCTTTTGCCGTTTGAGCAGTGACAACTCAGGGTAGCTATGGAAGAAGGGAAACTTTGTTGAGATGCAAGCCATGCCACATAGTATGAATGTGCCAAACCATGTAGATAGTAGCCATAATGTCAATAATAACAGCCCTGTACTTGGGTGTTTCAGTTTCTCACTTATCAATATCCCAAGCTGCAAATTCATTAAACCCACAAAAAAACAAAAATCAAAACATAGATAGATATTAGTACAATATATTATGATAACAGAATTTGTATAAACATGGAATAATTTGTACTCTAAAGTATATTTGATATCCTATAAATACTCTTGTTCTATATTTTTTTAGGCTAATTAATGATACGGAAGTTTTAAAATGATAAAATGATTTTAGTCATTGTCAAGTGACACAAGAAGTCAAGAGGCATATTATGCGATTGGAGAAATGATCGACCCACAGAGAGGAATCATACAAAACCCTCTTAAAAGTTAGAGTGTTAGTTGAAAGTAAAGTAATAGGCAAAAAAAAAAAAAAAAAATCACTCTTTTGACTTTGGAGAGTTTTGTGAAATTTTCCATGTGCATCTATTATTTCTCCGTTTATAATCTTAGTTTCATATTATATTATAATAATATACAAAGTAAAGATAAAATAGTGGAAAAATTATTTACAAAAAAATAATTATTTTTCCAGTAAATAAATAAAAAAAAGAAACATAACATCTTTTTGTGAAGAAAAGTATTTTGTAAATATGTCTATTTCGTCCTACAAAGTTTTTTATTTTTTATTTTTTTAGTTTTATTCTTTGAAATTTTAAAATTTCTAAAGTAGTTTTTGTCATGGTTTAACATATAGTATTTATTTAGTTATATTATCTCACATTTTCATCTCAAAACAATCACTATTCTAATATAGTTAAACATATGTCATTTTATTAAGTGCAAGAAATTATTTTTCTAAAAAAAATATTAAATTCAAAAAGTCTAAAAAAATTGAAAAATCAAAATCATGCAAATCAAGTCCAAGACCAAAATCTCCAAGTCTTAAATCATATTGTGAAAAATAACAAAAGAGAAAGAGATAAGAAAAAAAAAACTTGAAAAGGTTAAAGGTGGTTATAGTCCTACATGCTCAGGTGTTCCAGCCATGGAAGCCGAAGTCTTGTAGAAGTTGGCAACAGATTCATCCTCGGAGCCACAAACGTTGTTGTCGTTGTTGTTGATGGAAGGTAAGAGGGTGTCACAAAGAGCAACTAGAGACTTCATCTGCCTAGGAGAGAGAGAGTTTGTAAGAGCTTTTTTCTGCTCTTTCTCTCTCTCCTCATCACCACCACCATCATCAAGAAGAAGACTAGTAGTAGTAGTATGCGTATTATGATCAACAACACTACCAAGCTCAACCACAGTGTGAACTTTTGCCTCGTTATTCGGACCCAACCCAAACCCCCTTCTGAAACTACCACTTCTGCTATGGCTCTCCCCATTGTTGTAGTTCTCCATACTTTCTTTTCTGTTCATATTTTTTTCTTAATGCCAAATGCTATATATATATATATATATATAAATTTACATTATGTTGTTAAAGATATAGGGGCTTGGAGTGAGTATAATAAATACCTCATAACCTGTTCACCAAATTTTAAATAAAATAAAAATAAATGTGGAAAAATGGTGTAATAATAAGTAATTAATAACTTGTCTATTTCCTTTCCATTAAAGGAACATACTCCGTAGACTATTGGTGGAAAAAATAAAACAAAATAAAAATGGAAAAATAGTTGTAATAATTAATTAATAAGCTGTCTCATCAAATTTCTACACTTGTAGAATTTATTGTTCCGTAAACCCTTATTTTTTTTAAAAAAAAAAATCTATCAATATGTCATTTTAATCTTTCAGACTAAGAAATCACTATTTTAATCTTCAAATTATAGGATGTTGTAAACTTATTTTCTTAAATGAATAAAATTCTAAAACAATCTCTAAATTTAATAATACTTCCTTTGGATTCAATTATAAGAAAAAAAAAATTGATAAACTTAAATATAAGCAAATTTAACTACTTTTACCCTATTTGATGATATCATCTTAAAAATATCTTTCAATTAATTAAAATTCTATTTCCAATAATTCTTTTTATTCTTGATCTCAAATTCTAATGAATAATACTTTAGAGGAAAAAAAATTAAATGTAATTAGTAGAATTAAATAATATTAATAAGTAACTTTCTCAATTAGAATAAAATTAGTTAATTTTACTTATATTTAATTACAGAAGAAATACTAGTCAAATTAGTTTAGTTGCACACTAATGATGTCATACACACTAATATAGTATGAAGATTACACTTATGATGTCAGAAATTCATTATACTTTTTTTTTTATCTTTATGTTTGGTGCAAAAGACACAATTTTGAACTTAGTTGCACACTAATGATGTCATTCACACTAATATCACATGAGAAGTGACTTATTGACTCTCATGCTAGCCCACATGTGACAAACCCATTCACACGGATCCTTTAGACAGTTATTTTGTTTCTTCGCACTAATTATCTTTTTTCGTCTTTATCCTTCTTTTGCTCAAATTAAAATATCCTGGAAATCCTAAAATCTCTAGACTCAAAGTTTTAAGATGAACAACATAGAAGCGATGATGATAGACAATGTAGAACCAAAAGGTATAAACTTTTTTGCCACTAAAAACAGTACAGGTGAGAGTTTGAGTGCATCTACAAGTTTGATGGTTAATGACTATCAGGAAAACTAAGAGTTGTAATTTACAATTTTGCTATGATGGTCTCATGTAATTTAATATTTTGCTATGATGATTGAAAAACAATTAAACGAACTTCTAGAAATAAGAAGAATCCAGGGAAGGCTTTCTACAAAATAATTGGTACCTATGTGTTAGGGTATGTTTGGTTTAACGTTAAGATGAACAGACACACATTCCAATACATGTTTTGTAAGAAGTGAGAATTCGGAGTTTTTGATTCAACGACCGTTTGAAGGCCTCTCAATGGAAAACCAAACATGCACTTAGAATTCATGGTATAGAAAGGGAAAAAGAGAGAAAAGTAATAAAGCTAAAAAGTGGATTCACTCAAATGAGAAAAATCAATTTTACATGAGTACATTGTGGCTTATATAGCCAATCCTAATAGTACTAATATCCTATATCTCTAATATCCACCCACAAGCTGGAAGTGCAAATTAGCATTTCCAGCTTGAGATGAGTAATACAATCCAAAATAGAAGAAATACAATGCAACTAAGTAATGAAAATACAAGAAAAATATAAGTTGTAATCACATTGACTAAACAAGAAAGTGGCAGCGGCCGAGGTGCATAACTCCTAGAAGTTTTAGACCTACTTTTGGGCCCCTTCAAACTTCTTCCAGTGTCTTCACAGCACTCACTCCAACAGAATCAATAATCCCAATATATCAAATGCCAAATTAAGCAAGCAAAGCTTAACCACCAAGCAGAAGTCATAACTCAAGGCTTAACCACTTGGCAGAAGCTAGAACCATCTCAATGCTTAACCATCAAGAGCAGAAGCCAAAATGAAGCTTAACCACTTAAGATAGAAGCTCAAGCCAAGGATCTTAAACAACAACAAAACAACACTGAAGCAAAACACCAAACAGTTGGTGTGCATATAAAAAAACTACAACTAGAAAAGTAATATCAAAATACTGAAAAATAGCAATGAAGCAAATCACCAAACATTTGGTGTGCAAGAGAAGCTACATCCAGAAGAGAACCATGACCAATGAAGAAACCTTGTGAGCATGGTAGAACCCACAACTCCAAATAGCTTCAAGAATAACCATAATATGCTGAAATAGATTATCATCAACATCAAGAAAGAGAATTGAAACCATTACTGTAACTTTGAGCACTCGAATCAAGTCAACAACCAAACTCCTTTTGAGCAGACATTTCATCGAACAAGTAATGGGCACTTGCTTGTTAACTGGATAATCAAGATCAGATTGGAGAAATCTGATACAAATCCTAACACACTTGGCAAAACGCTCACCGCATGACCAGATTCAGAATGGAACAATGCTCAATGAATCAAGAACAAATCTCAATCGAAGAAAAATGAAGAATGAATCAGATAAAAAAAATGAATGAAGATGAAAAAAAAAGGAACGAAGATATGAGAAAAAGAGAAGAATTTGTTTGTATTTTCTGAGGTAAATGAAAAGGAAAGCAACAATTTGAATATAGAAGGAAAAGGCAGCAGAAAGAAGAAAGGATTAAGCGGAACAAGGTCACACAGTATATTTTCTTGGGAAAATAAAATAGAAAAGAAAACGAAGAAAAGAAAGGGATGAAAATACAGAGTAGCGGAAAAAGAAATTCAAGGTGGATGATATGCTCTGATACCATGTTAGAATTCATGGTATAGAAAGGGAAAAGAGAGAAAAGTAATAAAGCTAAAAAGTGGATTCACTCAAATGAGAAAAATCAATTTTACATTAGTACATTGTGGCTTATATAGCCAATCCTAATAGTACTAATATCCTATATCTCTAATATAAGGGGGGGTGTGTTGGAGATCCCACATTGACGAATGATATGGCCAAGTTAGTATATATAAGTGGGGGGCAACCCTCACCTTACAAGCCGATTTTGTAGGGTTGAGTTAGGCCCATAACCAACATTTCTAATACTATGTCCCTTGGCACTTATGTTGTGCTTCCCACTCCAAAATATTTGGTGCTAGTGTCCTTTAAATTTGAATAAGTTATTGAGGTTCACATAACTACTCTTGAACTACTATAGTTAAATTGCAAATTACAACTTTTGTTTTCCCAACCATTTACCCCTAACATTGATGCTAACCTTGTAGATACACTCCAACTCCTACTTGTGTCTTTTTTGTTTTGTCTTGACTACACAGATGATCTTAAATTACCTATCATCATTGTCTATGTTGTTCCTCTAAAAGCTCTAATTATGTAGATTATATTCCAAAGACATTTTTATATAGAAAGAGGAAGAGGAAAGAAGATGAACTGATAAATCTACATTTGATATATATAAATTTATTATATTTTTTAGCCTTTTAAAATAGTTTTTTTTCTTCTTTATTATTTGTATGCATGTTTTAGCATACATATTTTCATTATTTTATATTTTTGGATGCTAATTTTTATTTAATTCATACATATTTTAGCAAATTTGGTGGGAACCTAAAGCTAGGTTCCCAAGCACCCGAAGTTAAGACCCAATGTTAGGTGCCTAAGCTTGTGGCACTAGGTGCATTAGGTTAGTCAAATAGTCTTTTTTAAAAGGCTTGAGGACAAAGGTTGTGTGAGCTTTTTGGTGACCTAGAGATGGCATTAGGAGCTCAAAGCGGATGAAGGAAATTCTTTGGGTGACTTGACAGCGGATTTTCGTAGATGTGGTACTTGCACTTGAAAGAGTTCATAGGAGCTTCAAATTAAATTCACCCTAAAAAATATCAAAATACAAGGAAAAAAACCTCTTTAAACACTAAAAAATCCACATGCAAACTAAGAAGAATAAAAATGCTTGAAAAAGAGAGAAAATCATTTATACATAAGACGCAAATGAAAACTAAAATGAAGTTAGTTAGATGATTAATGACGAATATTTAATTCATGAAGATTTATTGAACCAATTTAGGAAATTAAATACCAAAATCAATAAGAAATCTCACAAAAAGCCATAAAAATTGGATAGATTTGTAAATATTAGCATTTTTGTTAGAAGATATTTTTTTTCCAAATATATATTTACTATTTTTTATGAATAAATGCATGAATTAAGGAATTTTCTCTCTACCCTGCCCTACAATGGTCACGATGCAAGGATAGTAGCGCCTCGCGATGGATACTAACTAACATGTAACTATTTGTAACCATTATAACTATCATAATTGTTTCAGATATTATGATCCATATGAACGTGTTTAGAAGGTAACATCCCACATTTCCTCTATCAAAAGCCAAAAATCTAGAGTCACGTCTAGCAAGAAGGAGATGACTATGATTCCAATAGATACATAAGAAATTATGATATCACAAATCCCATTTGACACTCCAACCTTGACTACTATGTCCCACACCATCAAAATAAAATATCCCTATTGCCCATCTAGACATCTGCTCCTATGAACGCAACACCACGATCATAACAGTCAAACATATACAGACGCACATGTAAGGATAAGCTTACTTGAATAAGCATAAAGGTACACACATTCTAACTTCATCAATAATATCAACATCATACAGAACATCTGATCATGATCAATAAGTAATTCAATATAATTGGGAACACAAAATGGTGCATATGTTGACTGTGATGAAATGCGATCGACTAAATTCCCTGGAGAATTCTAACAACAAAGAACCATCCAAACGTGTGCCTTAAGCATTCTACAACATAACACCAACTTACACGTAAAAAATAACACTTGCTATAAATCATTTAGACAACACTGGTCTTAATTATATGAAGTAAACTAGAGACTGTTGAGACAAAATCCCTCTAGAAGCTTATGTTTAAATAATGACAAACCTTCAAGAAGTAAACCTTAAGTTATATAAACTTAGCTACTAATGGTTACTTTAAGTGTGCTTTAAAAGACAAGACTAAATTCAGAAGCATGGAGAATGTGTGAAGCATTAAGCCTACAATGAGAGCTTTCTAGACATAGATTCTGCATTCAAAAGTAGAACTACCAAAAGGAGAGTTGTTCAGAAGCTAGAAAGACTGTTATGTTTTTTTAGTTAAAGTGCATATATCAGAAGCTATATATAATCAAAAGCATATTGTTGGGGGTAGCTTTAGTCAAAGGGTAGATATCAGAAGCTACATGTGACTAAGGGATCATCAGAAGATGCATTGTAGAAGAGAGTGGTGGAGATATATGTGTCTAAACTATTCAGAAACACACACCAGAGCTTACTAGTTAGAAGACATACACAAGTGTACTGAAGCACTGATTCTGAAGCTGGGAGTTCTCTAGAATACTTGAAGATATTCAGAAGAAGGGAACTCAAAGAAGACAACAAGTCCTGACCAAGAAACAAGAAACTAAAAGGCTGAAGATTGAAGTAAAATGCATTATAGTAACTATTAAAGTGAATAAAATAACACAAGAAAGGGGGTTGAATTGTATTTTCAAAACTTAAGCTCCTTTTAAAATAAATCTGGTTATTCTAAAGTCAGTTCACAAAGTGCTTGTTCAGAATGAAGAACTGTTCTGAGCTCAGAATGAAAACTTATCAGTTTCTAGAAAAAAAAGTTATTTGCTGAGAACGAAACTTTAAACCTTTTGTTCTGTTAAGGAGTTTTACTCAAAAACACTGTGTTTAGGTTCCTTAGTACTATTTTACAAAAGCTTGTTTATAGAAAACATGTTATAAAGTTCGTGTGCACAAAACAATAAAGAGGAAAGGGAGAAGAAGAATGAACACAACAAATTTTTATACTGGTTCACCCCAACCTAAGGCTACATCCAGTCCTCACCCTCCTGGTGAGATTTCCACTAATCACAACCCCAACTACCTGTTGGATTTTCAACAACCACCAGCTACCTGCTGGATCTTCCAATGTTTTAAAAACCGGACCGATCATTGAACCGGTGACAGCACTGGTTCAAGGTTCAATGGTTGAACCATGGTTAAATCGTGGTTGAACCAGTAAAAATTAACTAATAATTTTTAAAATTTTAATATGATATATTAATTAAAAATACTAAAAAAAATAGCTTAAGGCAAGGGTCAATTATGATATCTTATAAAAAAATTTAGAATTCGCACACTTTATCATGGATAAAGCTATTAAGTAGTAAATTGAGCCAACAGTCATTTACGCTATTAAGTAAGACTCCTACTTGAAATCCTATACGAGCTAACATTATAGAACCATATTCTTGTGCTTACAATTAACATTTAAGTGGCAGTAATCAAGTTGCACAATTTATAGGTCATAACATTAAGTTTCAAGCGTAGCTACAAAAGAAAGATAATACCATATCAACAAGGCAATAAGGTGTTTCATAACCTAGTTTGTTTAAAATTAAGTCTTAGTCCCACATTGATTGGATCTAATGATTTTACACTGGTGATTTTTTTTTAAAAGACAAGTACAAGTCCCACATAGAAAGTTATTGAAGGTTTTAGATTTTTGAAGCTAACGTTTATTTCATACAGCTTGAGTCCCACATCGTTGATTTTCAAATGAGAAATGCATTTCTCTTCTTATAAAACTAATTGGTTATTCTAGACGCAACACTAGTCCCACATCAGGGGATTCCAAACGAAAACGCTTATGTTAGCCAATAAAGCTAATGTGACAGTGGCTATGTGTTACAAATTATACGCAGTTCTAGATTTTGAGACAACCAGATTGATCCATTAAACCGCCAATTATGATCGATTTTGTGATTTTTAATCGGTTTCACCGGTTAAGTCCGATTTTTGTATAGGCCGGTTTTATACACTTTTTGGACCAGATGACAAACCGGTTCACAGTTTAACTGGTTGAACCGGCCGGTTCGGTCTAATTTTCAACCACCAGCTACCTACTGGATTTTCAACAACCATTAGCTACCTCCTAGCACACCCCTTAATTAGTGCACCTCACTGCCTTAATGTCTCAATACACTTGCTCCCTCACCACAGCACCACACCTTGGTCTTGGCTTAGAGACTTTCATAACTCAATTTTGTGGATCACTACACAGAACACAGATTCTCCCTATACAAGGGGATTTCCACTCAGGAAATTACAAATCTCACTTCTATCTAGTATAAGATATAGCTAAGATGTGTTTTACAAAAGTGAGTCACTCTCAAGCAGAGAGGCTTGAAGCAAAATATTGAATCCTCATATAGAGGTAGCAGCTCGTGTTTTCTCTCTCTAGATTGCTTCAAGTTGTCTTCAAAAGCTTTCTTCAAGTTCCTTTTATAATACCCCAAGAAAGTAGCCATTAAAAGTGGGGCCCTTGGCTTTTGCAACTTGTTCAACAAGTTTAAAATGTGCCAGTTGTACTTGACTTCATAGATTTTTTAATTCATTCTGAAGTATCCATTTTGATGAACAAATCTGATTAGCTTCTAAAGGTACATAAGAAATGCATTCTGATGTTGCTGAGGAAGGACCTATTCTAATGTAGGTTCCTTCTGATGAAGACTTCATGATATGACTTTGTAGGTAGCTCAACTTCATCATACTTAACACCTCTTCACAGCAAAGGTCATTCTAAAGTTGCAAACTTCAGCATAGATAACTTGTACAGGTTGTTGTTGCTGTTGTGTGTGTTCTATCCTTGGTATAGTCTTCTGAAAATCTCTTTATTCTTCATTCTGATATTCCACATCAGATTCTCTCAAGGACATATCTCAGCTATCAACTTCTTGCATCTCCAAATGTTGTTAACATCAATCTTCTAATGAACCCTCAGTGATTGTGATTCATATGGAAGATGTGATGTTGTCAACCTCAGTCTTCTGATTAGCTCTATGTGATTGTGACTGCATATGGAAGACATGATGTTGCTTTATATCCCATTCTAATGTCAACCTCAGTCCTCTGATAAATCCTCAATGATTGAGATTCATATGGAAGACATGATGTTGCTTCATGCACCATTCTGATTTTGCTAACTCCAGTCTTTTGATGAGCCCTCAGTCATTGTGACTTCATATGGAAGACATGTTGTTGCTTCACCATTCTGATGCATAGATCCTTCATGGTCTTGACTTTAGCACACCACTATGATGTGATCATCTTAGAATCTCTCTTTGTCTTGATTCTGGTTTAACGTCATAACATCATTATGATGTTTTCATTCTTAGAGTCCTTTAGCACACCATTCTGATGTTGACTCTGGTACAACTTCATTCTGATGTTGTCAACTCATTGTAGCCTTTTATTTATCTTCTAAGTAAGGCCTTCTTGACGTCTTTGCAACATGCCAAGATTGAATCCTCAGAGGGAAGCACTAACTTCATCATACATATGGGCTTCATTCAATTCTTCTTAGACTTCTCACTTGATGCACACTTAAGACATTCATTTTGAGCTTGTTCTGAACTCATCAGAATACTTGTTATGATCTGCTCTTTATATATTTCACTAAAACACTTAGCAGATATGTTAGTCATCATAACTTTTCCTCGATCATCCTAACAATTTGCATTGCTAATGGTTTGTCATAATTAAAACCTTAGGATATGGATTCAACAACTATAGCATCTCAAGAAGACATGCTGCAAACCAATCTTCAGAAAACATCCCATGACAAATCTCAAGAAGTCGTGAGGATCCACTAAGATCACAAAACTAGCACACAATGGATACATTTCAAATTTGAAATGTGCAAGCTGTCAATAACGGTTGAGAAGAAAGCAGAGAGGAACGAAGTAGCTCTAGAAGAGTTTGAAGTTGCAGAAGACTTGGAGGAAAAGAAAAGAGTTGAAGTGCTAACTGTATGAACTTGGACAACTCATACAACATTTAAATTTTGAATTCTACCTCCAACAACCATAAACAACTAGCTTTAAGGCCTATATAAGGATGCAAATTCGAATGAGCAACTTGCAAGGAAGAAATGTCAAATTGAGAGGGTAAGGTCAGAAAGGGTCAATCCAGAATACCTCAATCAGAAGAATCCTCCTTAGCTAAAACACTCTAGGTTAGAGCCTTATCCAAAAGAGTGTCTGTAAACACCTTCATACTAGGAGCCTCGATAGTAGGTATCCCAAAAGGTGTAGTGTCCATCTCCCTAGGATAGAGGGAAGAACTCAGAAGTAATTAGGGGATTATTGCTTATGAAGTTGTGTGAAACACAACAAGTGCTGTATGAGTTTAGTAGTAGTTGCTATTGAGGGTGTGAAGCCTGGAGAAGCTTTTTGAAAGAATACTTGGGTGAAGCTTAAAGAGGCTTTTCGAAAGAATACTTGAAAGAGCCTGCAAAGGCTTAGAGAATACTGAGTGGAACCTGCAGAGGTTTAGAATATTGGTTGTGGTGTTGCCTGTAGAGGCAAGCAAAGAATACTGAATGGAACCTGTAGAGGTTTAGAATTATGGTTGTGGTATTGCCTATAGAGGCAAATAAGAATACTGAGTGGAGCCTACAGAGGTTTAGAATTAGGTGTAGGAACCTGTGAAGGCTTCGAAGAAAGAATATCACAGTTGTGTGCTTAGTCTTAGTGGAGAAAGCCTACAGGTGTATGTACTGGATATAGCCCAGGTTGGGGTGAACCAGTATAATTCCTTTGTGTGTTGTATCCTTCTTTATTGGTTCTTATTTACTTTTAGCTGATGTATACTTGTCTTTAGTTTTGAAAAACCTTGTTTTACAAAAGCACAACTTTGATATTTCATCTAAAAGTTTTTACAAAGCAGTTTTAAAGTTCAAAAGCAGCATCTACCTTGTATCAGAAAAGTGAAAACTAGACTCTATTGGGAAAAGAAAATTTGTGGTTTTGAAGGTAGCTTCTAGAGCAGTATCTTAAAGTTTTTACTTGGAGTTTATACATTAGAATATCATCTTATCTAAGTACCGAAGAAGGAAAAACCTTGCTCCTAATAGAACTTCTAATTTTCAAGCTTAGGGATGGCAATGGGTAGAGTCTGGGTAGGGTCCTATAGTACCCGTCCCCATACCCGCGTTTAAAAAAAATACCCGTACCCGGCCCCATACCCGCGCGGGTAGCAACTTTAATCCCCATCCCCGTACCCGCTGGGTACCTATATACCCATACCCGCACCCGCTACCCGCACTTTACTTATGTATGAATTTAATAAATCAATAAAAAATAGGTTTAAATGTAATTTTGATCCCCCTATTTTGTACAATCCGTAATTTTAGTCATCCTATTTTAAAATAGAGATATTTTGTCCTCCTATTTTGCACAATCAGCAATCTTGGTCCCTCTATAGAGACATTTAGTCCCCTAATTTTGTAAAATTCGTAATTTTGGTCATTTCATCAATTATATTAATAGCTTAGACTTAGTGATGTGACACGAGATTATTTATTTATTTTTTAATTATTTTAAATACTGAGTAATAATATTTGTTTATCTACGTCACTAAAGCACATGTCACGTCAATTTTAATGGTTAGGGTAGTCGTGAGTCCTAAAATAGAAATCACAAGTCTTAATCATTTATTTTAAACTAGTTCTACATTGTTGAAGTACATGGCACGTCGTAGTCAAATAAATGATATTACATTTTTTTAAAATATATTTTTCATCAATTATTCTATTCAGTATTTAAAATAATTAAAAACTAAATAAATAATCTCGTGTCACGTCACTAAATTTGGACCACGTTAAGATTAACGTTAATCTCTTAACAGTCAACGCTTTCAATTGATGGAAAGACCAAAATTACATATTTTACAAAATTGGGAGACTAAATGCCTCTATTTTAAAATAGGGAGACCAAAATTGTGGATTGTGCAAAATAGATTAACCAAAATTGCATTTAAGCTATAAAAATATTAATTAAAAATATTATTACAAATAAATTGAAAATTCACGCTTAAATAATTCAAACTTAACATTAAAAACATCCACACATAATATTAAAAATATAAAATATAACATTATTGTAAGTTATAACATAAATCTTTTACTATTAGTATTAGTTTATGGAAAATATAAAATTATTTTTTTTACAGAAAAGTATATATATAACATAATTATTTATTTAAGTTATTTTAATTATATATATATAGTAGGTGCGGGGCGGGGCGGGGCGGGTACTATAGTACCCGTACCCGCAAAAAATTGCGGGTAAATACCCGGCCCCAGCCCCAATAAGCGGGTATTTACCCGACCCGCTTGCGGATATTTTTGCGGGTACCCGTAGGGTCCGGGTACACTTTGCCATCCCTATTCAAGCTAGAAGCCTAAGAAGGAAAAATCATAAGCAAGTGTTTTGTGCAGGATATAGCCTAGTCAGTTCACGTGTTACTATTCAACCCCCTTCTAATGACCAACTTATCCACTTCAGAGACATCATCATGATAGATATATTGGGTAGTAGCTTACCACAACACAAGATTCGTAATGACTTTGGTCCTTTGTGGGATCACTCATTTGCCATATCCTCAAAACTACCTAAAGGTACCTCCACTAACCTTTTTGCATTATTCAAAAGACTTACGTGCAATTCATAAACTACGACAATTGTGGAGTATGCAACATGCAGGATCATTTCACCAAAATATTAACAACAACAACAATCACAATTTAATTTCAATTAAATACTTGAACCTTTGGTGGAGAAACAACAATAACTACCCACTTAGGCCTTAGGTGTTGGTGCAACACCACCCTTACAAGTTCAATAAAACTGCCATACGATAGATGACCCTTCACTAAGTCCCAAATATTCAAAACACCTTATAATTAAAGTAAGGTTATAGAATTTTTTAAAAAAATTTCGCCAATATTTTCTCCTAATGTTCTATGTTTTTCATTTTAATGGATAACACACGTTATTAAGATGGAGGCTATTTGTTATGTTTGACTTTCAATCTTAAATAATTTAAATTAAATTATTTAAATCACATTCATCACCTATGAAATTGTAATTTAAAATATTAATATCAATTAAGATATGAAATTACTAAAATACCCTTAACTTATAAAATCTTTTAAATTTTGAAAATGCATAATAAATTCAAATGAATTTATGTTAATTTAGAAATTTTATGGAAACCAACAGTCACCATTTAAGACCTCTAGAAAATTTTCCAAAATTTATTAAATTTATTTTCATGTGAAATTACAATTTTACAACTATTAGTAAATAGTTTACAAGAATAAGAAAGTTATTGTAAATAATTCTAAAAATGCTTAAATCTAAAAGTTCTAAGTGAACATCAATAAAATACGACATTTTAAAGTTATAAAAAAATTTCTAGGTGTAAAAAGATAGTTTTGCCCTTTTTACAAATTTCTCACAAAAATAGTCTACAATCTACTAGTTGTCCCAAATTTACTAAAAATATCTTTAATGTATTTAGCTAAAAAAAATGATTTCTTATTTTAAAAATAATATAATTTCTTATTTAGTGGAGCTAAATTCTATATCTAAAATATACATAAACAAACATTGGCGCTTGCATATACTATAGGAGAAAAATTAAGAATACCTTTAGATTAGAGAAAAATTTCCCCAAGTGGAATGGATGAAGGGATTTGGAATGAAAGGAAGCGTGACGTAAATAAATGATAACAATTTTGCTTATACCATGTCTACAATGTTGTCTAATAACTTACGTATCATTCTTACAATCATAACATATTTTCTAATACCATGTTTGCAACACCCGATTTAGTAACTTTTCTTATCATTCTTGCATGCACTAAAAAGCTATGTCCAATACATGTGGTAATAGCTCCATGTAAATGCATAATGTTGAAATAACAAGAAACACATTAGAAGGAGGGTTGAACACTGTGTATGTGCGCTTTTAAAAACTTTTTGCAAAGCAACGTTTTAACAATATAAAAACTATCGTCCAATGTAAAAATGCGTGGGGGAAAATGAAAGATAAGAACACAGGTTTTTATACTGGTTCACTCAACCTGAGCTACATCTAGTCTCCTTCAACATGAAGGGTTCCACTAACCAAACTTGTTACAAACAAGTATTCTTTAATGTCACTCTAGGCAAAACCCACTACGATCTTATACCCAAGAAAGTAGTCCCAAGTATTCTTTAAGACTAAGACATTCCTAGCTTTCACAAATTGAAAATGCTTGAGATTACAAAGATCAACTCATAGAGTGAGAATATGTAAGTTAAGTACGATTACAAATAAATTTGCTAAGCAAAGGATGAACTGTTTAAGCGTAGAATGTTTCCTCTAGAGAAAGAACTTAGAGAATGCTTAGAGCAACAAAATGATCGTCCAGTGGTTTGTTTTCTATTCTTCTCTTCAAGTCCTTCTTATATAGGCTTCTTGATACATATGTTTGTTGTGAGTGTGAGCCCTTTCAATCTTCTCGTTCTGAGTCTTCATTAAATGCATGGAGAGCTTGGTATGTTTTGACATGTCTACTTTTGCATAGGAGAGAGAAATGGTGGTTGCCTTTCTTTTGCAAAAAGGTATTGTCACCTTTTGAAAAGTGTACTACTTTTCTGCTCATTCTTACTTTAGTCTTTTCTTTGGTACTAAGCCTTGACATTTGGTTTGCTTTTGATCAGATGTTGTACTTATTATACTCAGAAAATCTTGTTTTTCATTAAATGCTAGAAATTCAAATGTTATAGCATATTCGTAAAAGCAAAGGGAATATCAATCTATGGTTTATACAATGAAGAATATAAGAGTAGTAAACCTTAACAAAACGAATGTTAGAGGGAAAAGGCCTTATGGCCTTATAGCACGTGTTCGTTTGAACGAAGAAAACTTATTGTGATAAAACATTGTACTTAAGTTTTTTTTGTTAAAACACGTTGGATGAAAACAATGCGTTGGACGCTGGATTTTCAAAAAGTTTTGGATGCAACTTTTTACCATAGCGCTTTGGATGTTGGTTTCTTATAAAAGCTTTGGACGCATATCCATTAGCGTGTTCGATGCTAGATGTTTAAAACTCATTTTTACGCGTCTAAGTTCAAACGAATATAGCTATGCCTTCGTTGGGCGCATGTTTAGCCTGCATAGCTCTATAAACCTCGTTAGTTCATCAAAAAATAATATCCTTTATTATAATCAAAATTATGAGATTTTTAGGGACTTGACATTCTCCATGTCTATCATTCTAACAAATGCATATCAATCAATTAATGGTTATGACCATATATTGGAAGAAGTTTTGTGAGAAACATCTCATTTTTTTTATTATACACGCAAGTCACAGATAACTAACACATTAATATCTTATTATCCGAAACTGTTTGAAAAAATATGTGATGAATCAACACATAAATATTTAAAAACTAGAAACTGTCATACTAAAATTATTTTAATATCAACAATTTGACATTAGATAAGATCAACAAATAAATATTTGAAAACAAAAAGTTGTCCTATTAAAAACAACTCATGCAAAAGATAATAGAAAAAAAATGTAGCAAATTAAATCCTATAGTTTAAAATCTTTTATATTAATTTTAAATTAAATGTATACATTATATTTAAGGATTAAATATTTGTTTGTGTCTACAAATACGTCAGTTTTTTGTTTTAGTCATTGTATTTTTTTTTTCATTTTTCGTCCCTGTAAGTATTTTCATTTTTCGTCCCTGTAAGTATTTTCATTTTTTGTCCTTGTAAGTTTATTTTATTTTATTTTTAGTCCTTGTAATTTTTTTTCATTTTTAGTCCCTCTGACATCATGATGACGTGGCATTGCTAACGATATGGCACTGATGATGTGGCATTTCTATTGACGTGACACTATGTTAACGTGGCATGTGATAACGTCATCATGAAGTCATCTTTTGCTGACATGGCACATGATGATGTCAGCATGATGTCATCATTAACGTTCTTTGTAACGGTTCTTGATGACAGAGACCAAAAATGAAAAAACGCAAATTACAAGGGCTAAAACTGAAAAAAAAAAAAAACTTATAGGAACTAAAAATAAAAAAGCACAAAATTATAGGGACTAAAATTATATTGAAGACAAATATAAATATAGAAATACCTTTTTTTTTTTTTGAGATTTTTATGTCAAAATGAGTATAGTTTAGCTTGATTTTTGTACAATCTTTTTATAAAAACTATTATCAATTACCTACGATTTTTAAATCACAAAATTAGTTCCTATCTAATGTATATGTAACATCCTATAGGGTATTACCCGTTGCTATGATACAAACCTCCAAGAACACCATGTTGAAGTAAATAATCATATATAAAAATTACAACAATATACTGAAATATATACGTTCCTTACGTGAAGTCGCAAGATATCAAATGAGTGTTTTGTAAGCATTAAGGAGATGCTTAGAAAACATTACTCCATGAATTGCGGACTTCCAAACATTCAAGATGAATATCCAATGAAGTCCTTCCAAACATATTAACAACTAATATTTAGTCGATAAAAAAAAAAAAAGCAGTATTTTAGGCATAAAGAGACTTTTTGTTTTATGTTCCTCATGCAAAACTTCCTTATAGTACTAATCCCTATTTATTTTTATGTGTATATATCTAACTCACTTATAGCTGGTACGGACTATCATATCCACGTTTTTGTTTATATTTTCAATGTTATTAAACTTATGTCCTTTCTCTGTAACTGGGACTTGCCACTATAGCTGTCTTGGTGACGTTAATATTATACTATATGCTAAGGGGATGTTAATGCTTTGTTCATATCCGTTTACTAACTAGGAGACGTTTATTACAAGTTATAAAATTGTACTTTCGAGAATCATATTTCTTGAAATATTCTATTCAAAAATATTATTTTTATAAATATGTTTAGTTGTTATTAGAAATTTTAGAAAATAAAATAAAATTTATTTGATTAAAAATTAACTTCAATTTCTATAAGAATACAAAGATACCCATCTCTCAATATGAGAATAAGAAGTAACGTAAACATATATATTTTTTTTTTTGGTCAGCAAAATATATGTAGATATATAAATATGGGTACCAGAAGTACCATGTTTCATTACACCTGTAAGGAACCCAAAAAAACTGTACCAACCCCGAAACTTGCTATATGGAAGTAAAGACGGTTACTAACTATTTATGACAGTAGATATGCCATAATTAACCTATAACCACCAACTCCAAAGTGATTAAAAACATCCTACAATTACACGATTACACGATAAACATATGTATTTTATATTTCTAGGAATCAACTATTTTTGAAAATATTTTTACAAAACTTGTAACAAATATGGAAATGTGATATTTTTAAGCCCATATTCGGGAGAATCTTTCTTGATATCTTGAAACATATGCCTCCTTACTTTTTACTTATATGAAAATTCTACACATTTTCAACTTTAATGAGTTTTCTTGTGAACGAAGAGGACAAACATTAATATTTGATGAGTTGCACTAGGGATAAGATTCATGTACAGTTTCACTTATAAATGCAGAGGATCAAAAGTAATTATATATCGCAGACCATATGGAAAATGGGTATAACCCTAGATAAAATTTTGACCAGGAAAAAAAATGTTTCACCAAAAAAATTAGAAATTAAAGTAGTTCATAACAAAAAAAGAAGTAAATAGTCATTTTAGTCTCTAAAAATGATAAGTGTTATCATATTTTTTTTTTATACTTGTAAGTGCTATCATATTAATCTTTAAAACTAAGAAAATGTTAAATAAGTTTTTGGGTTGTTAAATAAATCCTTAAATTTAATTACTTACTGTCATTTTAGTCCCTTAATATATGTTAAAATTATGACTTTAGTTACACTTTTTTTTAAAAAAAATTGGACTAATATAATTATCGATTTACATTTTCAGGAACTTTTTTTTTTTAATTTTTTCAATTCATTGACTAACATGGCAGTACGCTAAAATTTCAGGAACCAAGATGACAACTTACTCTTGTAAAAAATATGTAAAGTCAGTAATATTATTTTTTTATTATAAAATCACATTTATTTATAGTCTCTAATTAATACACATTTAATTGTTAATTGTTTTGGTATTATCTATTTGTCAAATTAATTACTACTAAATATCATTCTTCGTTGATAAAAAATACTTTTCAAAATTTATGACTTGAAAGCAAAATCTAACTTAAAACTGTACACATTATGAATCCTAAATACACCTTTTATGCATGATTAAAAAATTAATACTATATACTACGAGTTTTTTTTTGAAGAGACTATATACTACGAGTTATTATGCTATACTAATTTTAAAGTAGCCTCTTCGATCGGTGACCACGACAAGAACCAAGAACGTGATGAAAACGAATTCTATTATAACCTGTCACTTAATTTTTTGTTGGGCGTTATACGTACACTTATGCAAACTTGCAAAGTGCCATAATTAAGTAGTGTTAGACTTTTTAAGCTTATCATCACGGGTTTGGCTAAAGTGGACTTCCGAAAACGTGAGGCACCGGTGAGAATGTGCTTCTTACCTGCTGCAGCAGGTTAGTTATCCATTTTTAATCTGTTGTAGCAGGTTAGTCATTAGGAGAAAAAAATATTTTTTATTTAAAAAATAAAATTATATAAAATTATTATAATAAAAATTAGAATAAAAAATTTCCTTTTTTTTTTTGAAAAAGTGAGAACCACCGGTGGTACATGAACAAATTATCTACTATATAAAATTATTATAATAAAAATTAGAATAAAAATTTGCTCTTTTTTTTTAAAAAGTGGGAACCACCAATGGTACTTGAACAAATTACTTACTATAATAGATTGGTTAATCAGGAGAAAAAAAATCATTTTTTATTAAATGAAATTATATAAAAATTATTAAAAAATATTTTTTTTATTTTTTTCTCCCGGTGGAGCATAAGAGAAATAAAAAAATGATTTTTTTCTCCCGGTTAACCAACATATTATAGTAAGTAATTTATTTAAGTACCACTGGTGGTTTCCACTTTTTTCTGTGATTCCCACTTTTTTAAAAAATGGGAAAATTTTTATTATAATAATTTTATATAATTTTATTTTTTAAATAAAAATATTTTTTTTAATTTTTTTTCTCCTGATAGCTAACCTGCTACAACAGGTTAAAAATGAATGACTAACATGTTGCAGCAAGTAAAAATCACATTCTCACCGGTGCCTTACATTTTCGGAAATCCACTTTAGCCAAACCCTATCATCACTGATCAGAACTTTATTTTATGTTCACCAAACCTTGTACGTTTTTCCAATTTGGCGACTACATATCACTTTTTTTTTTTAATAACCATGTTATTGGTACGAAATATTCATCAATTTTATCAATGACTAATTTTCATCGGGGAACCTGGCTAACCACTTTTAGTGGGGTCTTCCCTTCCAACCATATTTTTTCCATCTACAAAACTCGAATCCAAGACCTATAAGGGGATCAAATCTAGTATCACTCGAACCAATGACTTGTTTAAAGCAAACCGCGTCTCCTCTCTCCGCGCTATCTGTTTTTCCTGCAATAATTCCAACCTGCAGATCAATTTAATATGCTCTATAAATTGTAGTACTTGCATGCAAAGAACTCTCTTTCCATGTATGTTGGAGTATATTAAATTATTTATTAGTTATACCGATTTATATAACATGCATGAGTTTAATCACACAAAAGAATAAAAAAAAAAAATCACACAAAATTTGACTTCGGTGCAGCTCAACTTTGTTTCATGAATATAGAATGTATTTATTATTATTGATTCAATCAATAGTTGAATTATAATTATATATTATTTTAATTATTTGTATTAAATTTTGTAAAAAAAAATTGAACCATAATAAAAAAGAAATCAAATGCTTCATATTTGTATGTATTTTAAAAGTATATATTAAATCAATTTTTATATCTATGAATAAGAAATCAAATAATTTTAGATTAATAAAAAGAATTTGTAAATATGATCTATATAAAAGAAACATTCAATCTAACAATGAAATTTGAGATAAAATTGTTTAATTAAAAGTTATTGAATGGTGTAATATATACTATAAAGTTACACTTGTAGAATTTAATCTCTTTCCTTTATTTATATATTGTCAGATAAATTGTTGAAAAGTCTTAGAGGGGATTAATTGAATTATTAATTTTTTTTTCAAGAATAAGATCCAATACACTTAAAATGGTTTCTAAATTGAGAAGGATGTTGATTTTGATGTTAGTGATGATGTTGAAAGAATGAGATGTAATGCACACTGTATGAATATGACCCTATTATATGGTTGAATAACACAAGAAGTCCAACAAGAAAAACAAAGTAATAAAGAGATAGATAAGAAAATTGTACACCATGATATTTTATACTAGTTTATTCTCAATCGAGAACTACATCAATTACATCCAGTTCTCAAACGATTCTAGGATTCTTTTTTTTTTTTTTCATTAACTTGCATGTTTTGTGCATCAATTACACCAAGAAATCCATGATTTTTTAGGGTTTTTTTTTTTTTTTTTTTTCCATTCCCTTGAGAGATACCACACTCTCAACCTTTCTTTTTAGAGAAAAATGAAAATGTAATCACCTAAGCGTAACAAATTTAAATATTTAAATTATAAAAAACCTTTTTTTTGCACAACGAGAGCATGAACCTAAGATCCGTTTGAATCTTTTGAAATATCAATTGTAATATAGTGTAATGTGTTTCTCTCTCGTATTTTTCATGAATAATGTGAAGTATAAGAGAGATATGAAGTTATAAGGTAGTTGGATTTTAAAAATAACTCAAAATGAAGTTAGTTAAGTAGTTATTTTTTTTATTGATACTAATGTAATCAATTACATGCATGTAGTCGATTAAACTAATCATAAGACTATCTAGGCTTGAGTATATGAACTTTGTAATCAATTAAAACATAGAAGACCCAATTACTCAACACTTTCCCTATTTTTGTAATCCATTACAAGATTCTCTTAATCTTTCTAAGTTCTGGAAACTTGTAAGAAACAATTTAATTTGTTACAGAATCTATATGTAATCTATTACAATAGTAATAAATATGCATCCGTTCAATATCAAGTCTCACAAATTATTTTTTTCAAATCAGAATAATTTCTAAACATTAATTAACCTTATATAACTTCAAAACAACATCAATTAACATGAAATCAACATGATTGATTCATAAATTACATGCTTGATTGATTTTAATTCTAAAATCAATATATATGATTCTCTAATTAATTTTAATTAGGCTCAAGGCTAATTACTCATCATAACAAGCCTCAAACAAACAATACAAGTATTAAAAGTCTTCAAAATCTTCAATCCTTCAAAGTCTATAATCTAAGTGCGCCTGCATCCTCGTAAAAACATTATCAAACGTCATAATCATTGTCACCAAAACATCTTTCACATCTGATCCAAAAAAACAATCTTTCACATACGCATGAAATAGGCAAAAATATTTATATTGTCAATCTAAGTAAGAAATATTCTCATGAAAATAATAAATCTTTTATAATTTATAAATGATTAAAATTTATTTTATACAATTTTAATGTGAATCATTCTCGTATATTTGTATGATCGAGGTCCATTATTCAAAAATATGTTTCACTTAAAATGAATTTAGTAATGGTTTTATGTGTCTGTAAATGTGATCAACATATTTTGTATTTATCTTTGTTGAAATTAGAGTTTTCTTTAAAACAAAAAGACATCTTAACAATTAATAGCTGTAAAAAAAACAATTAATAGAAAAATAAAAGAAAGAAAATTTAATGAATATATAATTAGTTATTTATGTACACGTAACTTTAATTATTAAGTTTACTATAATAACTGAGATTTTTTCTTTCTAAAACAAAAAATTATTCTAGCTAGAGAAGGAAACCTATCGCGCTCCTTATTTTTTTTCTTTTTATCTAGTAAAATTAGTAGAAGAATATAACTTATACTTGATACGAGTATATAGCAGAAATGTGAATAAAGTGATTCCTCTTATATTTCTAGAAGAAATATTTAGTAACCAACATTCGAACTTAATTTAGGCCACCAAAGAAAACCCTACTGAATGAGTATAAAATGTACAATTTTACCTTATATTAGGTTTCTTAATTTTGTATACCCAAATAATTAATTACGTTACAAAAAGAACAAAAAATAACTTGGTATTTTTTGTCTTCACTCTACTAATAAATACCATTCATTTTCTATTTATCCTTTGCTGTGGTCAAAGCATTGTATTTACGAGCCTACAATTTGCTCGCTTGAATATTGATTAAATATTAACTTAAAGAGGTAATTGTATCATTGAATTGTTATTGTTATAGTATAAATATTAGGGATTGTTTTGTTTAAAGGAAGAGGAGGGAGGAGAGGAAAGAAATTTTAGGTAAATAATCTGTTTGGACAAGAGAAGTGGATAATATTGTGTTTGGATAGAGGAGATAAATTGAATTTTAATAGAATAAATTGATCTCTCTTTATTTATTACTTCATCACATATACTACTTTATTTTGACGGATAATATATAATTTAAAATATAAGTAAATATTTATTACTGAATAATATACCAACAAATGTCCAATTTATTTGAAATTTGATATACATTATAAGAAAGATGACATTAAATTATTCAATTAACATTTGGATTGATTAATTTTATATTTTACAAAATTTACTAAGCAGCGTATGTATAAGTTTAAAAATTTGACATACATGATATCAATTGATATATCCAGTCTAATTTATAAGGTCATTTATGACATTTTAAGGACTCAATGCGAAACAATAGATAAAGACCTTATGTACAAGTATTCTAAAATGTAAACAAATATTTCATAATAAAAAAAATAAACATGTAATTTCATTAAAACTTATACATTTTATTACATACAACATATTTTCTCTACTCATAAAATTGTCATCTATAAAAAATATACAAATTATTATAAAAAAGTAATTTCTTCAAGCATTTTGAGATGCAAAATCATAGTGATCATAATATTAACATTAATTTTTTTTTTCAACATATCCTTCTAAATAGACAAAAATGCCAAACCTATCAACCTTTTATTGTGGAATTGATGATCTTAAGTAGGTTTTTATTAATTTTAGTTTTGAAAAACTTCTTTTAGTTGATGTTATGGTCAGAAACATATTTAGTAAAATTTTATAATCAATTAAAAAATTTTGGATAACAATATCCAACTTTAATAAACTAAAAAATTTCAATGGTTGACATTAATTCATTGGGTAAAGTTAATTGCAACTCTTTCAATTCAAAGGAAAGATAATCTAAACCAACATCCAATAAATCACCATGAGAAATTATACGTGAAAATAGCAAAGGTTATCTTAATTATTTATGATCTAATAACTTTCAAATAAAAATTCAAATATATTGTTAAATGTTTTTAATTGCTATCAATTCAAGAATATGGAAAACAGTGGAGGTCATGTGAATAGTTGTTGTTTTGTTGTTGTTGTAAATTAGTGCTTGGATGAGTTGAAGTTTGAGAATTAAAAGTATTTTAAAGAAGTCAAGAATAAGAAGTTTAAGCATCACACATACAGAAATATGTTTTTGATTCTTGTAATTTATCACTTTTTTTTATTATGGTTCTTAAAAAATATTTTTTAAAAAAGGTCCTTGTATTTTTTTTTGTCCTTGTTATTTTATTTTAGTCTTTGTAATGTATCTATTTCTTTATTTTAGTCCCAAAAATATTTTGTTCCTTTTGAGTTAATCCCTTTGAAAAAAAATGGTAGCGACTAAAAAATCAAACTATTAACCTGTTACAAGAAGAAAAATGAAAAAAGATGAGTATATTACAAAGACAAACAAAATAACAAGAACCAAAATAAAAAGGAGAAATTTTACAAGGATCACTTTAAAAAGAATCATTTTAAAGGGGGAAAAAAAAGGTATACTATAGAGGTCAAAAAATATTTATGCCAAATTTTATACTTTTAACCAATAAAAAATCATGCTACATATAAAATTTAAGATAGTGATTATAAAAATAAATAAACTTATCATACATAA
Organism: Pueraria montana var. lobata; assembly: GCA_026413185.1. Lineage (NCBI taxonomy): Eukaryota > Viridiplantae > Streptophyta > Magnoliopsida > Fabales > Fabaceae > Pueraria > Pueraria montana. The sequence continues at coordinate 40,276,054 of CM048649.1, read as the reverse complement.
TAATATGTTATGGAATGATAATATAAAAATTCTTTACATTATATGTATTTAAATGAAATTTTATATATTTGTAAAATAATTCATGTATGATAACATCAATAGAGATATATGTCCAAGTACGATGATTCAACCAACTAAATGTTTATTTTTTATTTTTTATGACAACCAACTAAATGTTGATTGAATCTTAAATCATACTATAGATATATCATTTTTAAAATCGGCCCTTTGTTCACTAATCAATTTCTTTGTTATCTGCCAGATAAGAAAGGTCTCTAATTATTTGCTTCAATAAAATTAGTCGCAAGAGAGACTTGGCATAGCTTGCTGTTGATTAGTTGATCGTTAGAGATCATTTTCCTCTCAATATTAATGCATTGATTGCACATTACATCATGTCTCTTTATAGTTAGTTAGTAGATCTACGTGTGATTTTCAACGAAGGTTGACTGACTACCTTATATATATAGAATAGACAACCTGTGTGTTTTCTTTATAAAAAAGGGAAAAAAACATAGATTTACATAATTGTCATTATCTTTTTCATGAAATGTGCTGGATTGAAGAGGCTCCAGCCCAAGTATTACCTTTGTTACATACTGATATCAATCTAATGGCTTTGGCTTTTGAGTCCTAATAAAAATCTCAGTTTTCAAAAAAAAAAAAAAAAAAAAAAACAACAATAACAACAACATACTGTCATTATTATCAATATACTGCGTTTGGTTTAATTTGTTTTAGAGAAATTGCTAGCCTTTTGAAAGAACTTTTAAAGACCAAAAAACGGTCAAATGTCATTATTTTGCAAATGTCTATCATCTATTAAATTTGATGTAATTTCTCTTGTTAAGGATATGATTTGATTTATCTCATGATAAGGATATGATTTTTTGGTAGACCTAATTTTTTGGTAATTAATTTGATTTATTTTCTAACCATATGATTCTGAACAATATTATAAATAATTATAAAATCAAGTTTTTCTTGTATCACGACTCTTCATTTTTTTTTTATATTTTATAAATACTAGTATTTTAGTTTCTACAATACAAATGATATTTTTTATTCTATATAGGGTTAATTAAGCTTTTAGTTCCTAAACTTTTTAAAAATTCGGTTTTTAGTCCCTAAACTTTTTCAAAATTCAGTTTTTAGTCCCTGAATTAATGAGATTTCAGGGACTAAAAACCGAATTTTTAAAAAGTTTAGGGACCTTGACCGGTCAAACTAAAGTTTAGGGACTAAAAATTGAATTTTTAAAAAATTTAGGGACCTTGACCTGTAACGACCCATCTTTGTTACAAATTTATTATACTAAAATATTTTGTTAAATATAATCATATGAAACTATCTAGAAAATTTTTGCATTAAACACACACATATGTATCTACTTTCCTACACATAATATACATCATCATATCATGGCTTTACAAAACTTAAAACATAAATCACATGTACATACTTCTCTTACAATGTAACCACATAAAAGTCCTATGCTGGTCCATTCTATACAAAAGACTAAACAAAGGAAAGAAGGAAGAGATTGCATCTTCAATCCCATGCTCACTCCATCTAATAAACCTCCAAGAGGAAGAATCTACCTGAAAAGTCATATGCTCCCCCGAACATGACGTCCGAGATCATCACAGGCACAAACCACAAGTGCAAACAGCGCAAGGGTAAGCTTACTAGAATAAACACATTTTAAATACAATTTGCTATTAAATAAAAACATAAAGATAAATATATATAATTTTCTCAAAGTTAAAACTTGGTATTTTAAAAGAAAGAATACATGTACATTTAACTTGTCATAAGAAATCTCATATACTCAACCAATCATCAACAACATAGTTCAGACGTCCATTATCACATAAACCACCAAACATCATGAATCCCATCTAAGCATCAACCATCACAAATCCCTAATCACCGTAGTACATCAACTATAAAAAGTCTCATCACAATTGTCATACACCAACAACCACTAGGCAACCTTAAACATCAGACACTGACTCTACTCAATGGAGTTTCAACATCATATGAGCGGTCCCTCATAGGCCCCATTCCCTACCATAGTCTGTACATTCTGACCATTCAGGGAGTCCCTTGAGCTGACCCTACGGGGAAAGTGTGGTTTTATCGAAAATAGACAAGTGCTATAGTGGCTTACCTCTACAGGTTTGCAAGACCTTACATCTATAGGGATTCGCCTACTCGTCTATTCTATAGGCCCACCGTTAGCCACCACGAAAATCTCCAGCACTAGGTTGAGAGCCAACCAAACACCCTCAACTTACGTGCCTACTCATATTCCTGTGCACCAACTATGCACACCTATGCACCAACTGTGCAAATACAACATTCGGAATATTTCTTTGCACCAACTATGTGCATCCACCGTATTCCAGCGGTAAAACATATTTGGAGTCCCTTACAGTCCGAGATACGGCACCTCCGTACCTGCCATCTTCTATGGCCTGACTTAAGAATCCAAATACATCTCAACAATACAAAATCCTTAATCACGACAACAAACCATCCACTATACACTAGAAGAGTCACTAACCTCTTGGGAAGTAGTTCTTAACACTCCAACATGCCATTCGGAGTCAAAACATAGGGGTGATACTTGGGAAGATATCCCACTAGGCGAGACCCTTGGGTCACTTTAGTGGGCCGAAGTTCTGACGTGAAACGCACCCTCCCAAGTATACCATTTTTTTTTTCTATAAAAATCTTCCCAAAGAATATAGCTAACTCCTCTTTAACATATAGGGATGATTCCAACACATAGTTCACATATATCATCATCTCATCAACATTCCATTTCAATTTCTCAACAAAACACATACACCTCAATAATAAATAATGCTCTCAACAAAATATTAAGCACCTCAATCAACAATACAATATTCTCAACAAATTATATCCCATTAACCATAATATACTAACCCCAACAACAAAGTCATTTTCTCATAGATAAACTTACTTGTGAGCACATCATAGAGATAAACAACATGATTATTACAACAATAATACATCTACCTTACAATAATATAAACACCTTATTATCATCAGTAAAACTAGTCAGAAATTAATCTCTACTTATAATTATGTACCAATTTAATATTCCAACAACTATTCAAAAGTCATACATAAAAGGTAATGATTTAAACATGCATAAGCTCCTCACATACTTCTCACATAGCTTTATGGTCAAATATAGGTAGCTTTCAAGCTTACCATCTATCAATCAATTCTCTTTGCCAAAGGCAATAATTCAATATATTTATCATATATCAATTTTTAATATACAAAACAAATCATTATAAAATACTCATCAAGTGAAATCAATCCACTACAAGATAATATGATTCATTTTTCACTTTCCATAAACATTTTCAAGTCACAAAACTTCACCAAACCTTGCCCAAACTTTCTCCAACTTTTCATACAACTTTGCTAAAGCCTAAAACATGATTTTTATTCGTTAAAATTATGCAATAACAGGATTATGCAGCAGTAGAGACACCCCCTGTTATAGCAGCAAAATCATGATACAAAATGGCACTAAATCATCACCAAAATCTCTCTAATTAATGTCCAGACTTCCTTAAATTTTAACACAATTTTGCCAAGACCCAAACCATGAATTATAACACGTAAAAACATAAATTTTGCATTATGCAGAAACAGAGAGTCCCCTGCTGTCTGCTGCATATCTGTGACAGTAAAGGGCACAAAATATAGTGATTTTGGTCTTAATTCGTCGCACAAAGCTCATACCATCATAATACAACATTTTAAGGTTCAAATCACATCATTTTAAAGAGCTAATTTTACAAAAATAATGCTTAAGCAGTACATGGCAGCAGACTAATGTGAACAGTAATTAGATTCCCAAATCAACATTTAATCAAAGAAATATGGCAATAACATGCAATCCTATGGAGAGATAATGGGATTCTATCAATTCTAACATCAAAGGCAATATATCCATTCAAGAAATTCATCAAACAATTGGTATGCACTTCATCTAAGCTATTTTCATTCTTAAATTCAAACAATCTAGTTTTCTCCCCTTACCTTCATGAAAACCACAATAGCCCACAAAAGAGAAGAAGGGGGTTTTGCTCACATCAAGCTCCTCAAATAGAACCGTGAGAAGAGAGGAGAAACAAAGGTGATGGGTTGCTCCACCCAATCTTCCTAAAGTTCCAAGCAAGCTCCCAAGAGATATGAAAGAAAAACAAGCTTAAATCTTCTTGAATTAGAGATGGAGATGAGATTGATTTAGAGAAGAATTTTTTTTTTTTGGAAAGGATGTATATCTCCTATGGTATATTTCACGTTGTGAGAAACTTCCTTTGTAAGTTGGCTTTTTATTATCATACGGTTAATAAAATTTCAATTTAACTAATTTTATTTTAATCAATTATCCTTAAATAATTGATTCTATCTCTAACTAATGAAGGAGCAACTTTAACTTATGTTTCCCTTGGTTGCCAACAAGACATAGGAGAGATAAAGAGTGAAAAGATTTAAATTTTACCAATAGAATAATTTATACACTTAATTTTAAAAATATCTCAAAAAGTTTTCAGTTTTATAAATTAACATTTCTAATCACTTCTATCAATTATAATAATGTTCCTGTAATTGTTTTATAATTTTTAGAGATCATTTAGTGTTCCTATTCGTGCTCTGAAAGTTAACCGTGCTGTGAGCACTTAAATAAATATTTAGAGGGCCAGGCGGGCTGGCGGGCTGGAGACTTTACCCCGCCCCGCCACTTTAAGGTGGGTTGGCGGGCCGGCCCACCGGGCCCAAGCCCACTTTGCCACCCCTAGTTGCTTCTAAAGAGGGAAGTTAATGTTTTAATGATTTCCTTGTTTTAATGACTAGTTTTACCAAATACCTTTTTGAAATATTTGGTGTAACTAAGATATTACAAATTGATCTTTCTCTATATTACCTTAGGTGTTTTAAAATGTGAAAGGTTTTTTAAAGGCAGTTTTCTTTTGAAGAATGAAGATGTTGTTTTCCTTATTTGTTTGAATTGCTTTACAAAGGCTTTAATGTTAAAACTTGTTTTCTATTTATGTTGGGTGTTGTCTCAATGACAAGATGTTGGTTTTAAAAAAAAAAAGAGTCAACTTTGCCATTGCATAGCTCCCTGCACAGGCCTTGTTTTGAAACGAGACTTTCACCCATAGTTTTATATAGTTAAAGTCTATCTCTCTGTAAAAATTTCATGATCATTGGACTTCTATAGCACAATCTAGACCCTAGGGTACATTTTGACCCAAAACTAGTTCATTTCGATGCCCGGAAACACAAATTTCAACCTATAATGAATTTTTGAGTGGGACCAATTCTGACACTCTTATTTTATCCATACAAAATCTGTTTTGAGGTCCCACATTGATTCCTCCAATAAAATTTAGATGCACCCTCAAAACCCTCTTTCTTGATGTCGTTTTTGGCCCAAAACTTGTCATGCGCACCATTTTCAAACCGTTCATGATTTTTGAGTGAAACCAAAGCCTACAACTTAGTTTCAAGTCACTCTAGATCTATTTTTAGGTCCCACATACTCTAGGGATCCTTAGCTCAGTTGGTACAGAAAACCCGTTTTCTAGCCTATTGCATTTCTTCAACTTTTCATGCACGCCATTTCTAAACCGGTTAGAATTTTTGGGTCAAACCAAATCCCTCAAGTCACTTTTGACACATACTAAATCTGTTTTTGGTTTCCAATAAGTTTAGAATTCTGTATCTTAATTGGTGTAGAAATCCATTTTCTAAAACTCCTTTGATTCTCAAACTTCAAATGTGCATATCTTTCAAACCATATAAGCTTTTTAGATGAAACCGAAACCCACAATCTTATTTTTAGGATTATTAAATCTGTTTTTTTTTTTTTTTTTTTTTTGTTTCTCATTGATTAAAGCTATGTTTGACAGTTTGCCTTCTCAACCCCTTTTGTTAAGAAAATCAAGCCAAAAGGAACCGCCATGCAAATGACTTACCCTTTGACCTAAAACCTATCCAAGAGTTTGTCTACATCCCATAAGTGGCTTAAGGAGTCTAAGCCTCTAGTTTGGATCATTTTTAAGCCTAGTGAAAATTAGTCTTGTTGATTTGCCTAATTAGTCTACCCGATTCTTTTAAACTTTTGATATGTCTTTCAAATTTCTCTAACTTAGAAAATATCCTTACATAAGTGAATATAAGTTAATGTCACTAAGAAATAAGTTTGTTTGTGATACCATTTATTAAAGTTATAAATATTAGACTTTACTTGTGTCTTCCTTGAATCGTTTGAGTGATGGTAGACCTTGAGAAAAATTCAGTTGATGGTTAATAACATCTAATATTAGAAATATGTGCATGAGAAATTGAATGAAAATATATGAATTGAACAGAGTTGAATTTAGCCTAAGATAAAAAAATTAAAAACATGACTTGGTTTAATTTTATCATTATTTGAATATAGGCCTAGGGTTGCAAAGGTATGAAAAAAAAAAAAAGATTGTACTTGCTTTTATTTGAACTTATAGATTCGTGAACTTCAAAGCTAGAAATTAGATGAGGAAGTTATATTTGTGCTCTTCATAAAGATTAGTAAATTTTGGGGACGAAATTTCAAAAAGGACGGGAGAATTGTAACACACTCTATTTTATACACATATATTATATTTAATTGTTTCATATTTATTATGTAATAAAAATTTAAATATTAATTTAGAAATTATGAGAGATTGATTTAAATCAAAATTACAAATAATGTCTGGATTGGTAACAAATTCCGAAGTAAATTCGGAAACACAAAATATTAATTATTTTGCACAAAGGGGATAAAATAAAGAGTAAAAATAAATAATTTGAATATATACAATAATAAAATTATATTTTAAGAATGTTAATATGTTTAGAACATTATTTTATATTTTTAAGAATTTTTAGAGAACAACCTCTAAAAATTCTTAACAATATAAAATAATGTTCTAAACATATTAACATTCTTAAAATATAATTTTATTATTGTATATATTCAAATTATTTATTTTTACTCTTTATTTTATTCCCTTTGTGCAAAATAATTAATATTTTGTGTTTCCGAATTTACTTCGGAATTTGTTACCAATCCATACATTATTTGTAATTTTGATTTAAATCAATCTCTTAGAATTTCTAAATTAATATCTAAATTTTCATTACATAATAAATATGAAACAATTAAATATAATATATGTGTATAAAATAGAAGGCGTTACATGACCAGTCAAACTAAAGTTTAGGAACTAAAAACCGAATTTTGAAAAAGTTTAGGGACTAAAAACTTAGTTAACCCATCTATATAAGTAAAATTTATAATAAATAAATATTTTTTATTATATAAATTATATTATAGTTACAATTCGTAATAGATAAATATTTTGAACAAGTAAATTATATCTTGGATTTATGATAAACAATTTATATTCTGATGCAATATTATTTTTAATTATTGATAATCTCTTTTAAGAAATTATTGAAATTCAATTTAGAAATAAAGATGAAAATGATACATTGAAAAATAAGCTGTGAAGAAAATTAAGTATACAAATAAAGATATAAAAGGAGAGTGGTTTGAAATGATTGAAAAAGAAATTTTTTGGGTTAATTAGTTGTTAAAAATTTGAAATTAAAATTAAGAAATACTACATCTAGTCCTAATTATAAGCAACAAATTGACTTTTTCTTTGGTCCTAATTATAAGCAACGATCACTAGTTTTTAAAGTTACTCAACGTTAAATTTCTTTTATATACCCTTACTTTATAATTAATTCTATTACCTAGCATTCACTTATTCCAATGACAACCACTTAAAGCAAATGGTGTTTTCGGAATAAAAATTGAATTTATGGTAGAATTAATTAAAAAAATTGTATTAACTACTTTTCTTGGTATTGATGATTTGTCCTTTGTTACTTATAATTAGAACCAAATGTAGTATATTCTATAGAAATAAACAAAAAATTAATGTTCAATATATAGGATTAGGATAAATTATGTAGTTCAATGAGAGCAAGAATAACTCTTAAAAATGCTCTCAATATTAATTCAAGAATGATTTCTAAAAATATTCTTATTCAAGAATAACTCCTAAAATGCTTTCATTCAAGAATAATTCCCAAAATGCTCTTATTCATGAATAACTCTTAAAAATTTAAAATTATTCTCATTTAAGAATAAGAATTTGAATTTTACAATATAAGAGTATATCTTTTTTTTTATGAGTATATAAGAGTATATCTTAGTATAAATGAAATAAGAAAACCTTTTTCTCTACATTTCCTCCTCCCTTAACTCGATTTATTCTCTTTATCTTTAGCTTTCTATTTGTTTTTCATAAAATACTATAATCATTATCAAGTCTCTAACAATGAAGATAACTCTTTCATGTTTCTTTTACTACCTAAACCAGACTTTTTTTAGCACATATTTATTAGTATTTTTAATACGAAACGCTATTGGTCATGCATGCTCGACTTTTATTAGCGATTAAACAAAATAACTACTAATTAATACATGCATGGGTCTCCCATCCTTAGCAGTTAAATTCAGTAAAAAAAGAAAAAAGAAGGTGTTTAATTTATAGCATTTGTTAGCGATGTCATTCTGAAATGCTAACAAAAATGTAAAAGAAAAATTGTCCAAACTAAGATGGGGTTTAAGTATTTTGCATGAAGCCTTAAATGTAAACCTCATTATTGGTACACCAAAAAATTAAAAAAAAAAAATGTAAAAGCTCCTGTGGCCTCATGATGGTTTTAAGCCTGCGAGCTTCCTTACCTTAATGTGTCTGACGCCTACATCATGGCACTAGATGCTGTGACATCGAATTTTTATTTTTAAATGAATTTATTCTTCTCTACTACTCCTATAATAGGTGTATCTAATCCTACAAAGGAAAAAAGATAGTAGAAGACTTACTAGTCATAGGTTGCCTCTTATAGAGCACTTATGGCTTATTTAATGCCTCTAGGCTCGAGTTTCACAAAATCCTACTTCAGGAGGATTTAAGATGAAGAGATTATCTCTTTATCTTTATAGCCTCTTCATCTAATAACCCATTGTCGCTACATAATATTAATGAAATAGTAAAATCATTCTATTTTAATAAAAACTCTTATTGAACTTTGTAATAATTTTTTTATGTTTTGCTAATGACACATCATATACCAATAGTTTCATACGTAAAGGTAAATTAATAACAAAATGAAATACTAAATATTATAGTCATGCATAATGAGCAAGTAAAATATTGTAATGTCCCTGCAACACTACAATCCGTGTATAAAATAATATCAATATATCCCAAAAAATTAGTCATACGTGGCAGGTGATAATCAAGAAGTCTAGTTCAATTGTTGTAAACATCCTAATACTTATCTTCAATTTCGACTCAATAGTAGAATATATATATATATATATATATATATATATATATATATATATATATATATAAGTGGATTGGAGAGCGTAATACAAAACTCACTTCCTAAATTGATCGTTACTAAAACACTATCTTCAACATTATAACTCAACCAATATCACTATAGTCTTCAAGTAAATCGTTCTTCCTCGAGTAGATTAGTTATGCTCCATGTCTCTTTACTAAAGAGATCAAAGATATGAAACTAAGGATTCTCATTTGGGAAGGTAAGTAGAGAAAGAAAAAGAGTATGCCCAATTGAGAGGAAATTGTGAGAGTTACTCAGAAGATTAATAAGGTAGAATAGTGCTTATAGAGTTTGTTTTTGTACACAATTGGGTTAGTTGTGAGTTAGGTAAGTTGTTGAGTTGTGGTTAAAGCCTTAAGATACTTGGGAAAGAATGCATGGGTTGTGTCTAAGCCTAGAGAGGCTTGTGGAATGTGGTGTGGATCATCAGCAGTGGAAAAAAAAAAACATGAGATGGTGAAGTGTTACAATTTCACCATTGAATTTTTAAAATTTCTATTTTATAATAAAAATTGTTATATTAATGAAATTTAATGAAAGGCAAGGACTCTCTATAGTAATAATGTCACAGCAGAGGATTCAATCCCTGTGGAATGAATACTTGGTAGTTTTAGTACCTACAAAGGTTGAGAATACTGATTGTGAGTGATTAGCTTATAGAGGCTTATAAAGAATACTATGTTGAAAGCCTAAAGAGGCTTAAGGAGAAAAAATATTTATGTAATTTAGTGTGAGACCTATTTTTTTTTTCCAATAACTTAAGAAACGAAATAAAAATTATTAGACAATATACTTCTCTCACAAAATAGAGAGAGATAGATGAGGGAGGGAAAGGATAGAGAAAAGGGAGAGGGGAGAGAAAGGCTAGCATTTTTTTTATCCAATAATTTTTCTTTTTTATTTAATGTAATCCAATGGATTTTGAAAAATAGTGGATGGATTACTAATCATCCATAAAATTAAATGGATAGATTAGATTCTATCCAATCCATCATCATCATCATCATCATCATCATCATCATCATCGTCATCATTATTATTATTATTATTATTATTATTATTATTATTATTATTATTATTTAATTGATGGATTAGATGGATGATAGATAAATAAATTATTTTGCAACCCTTAGTTGTTTGCCTTTGAATTTGTAGCTTTTGCAAAGCGGTTAAGCCTTGAATTATAGCTTCCTTGATGGTTAAGCTATGCTTTTTCTAATTTGGCATTTTGATGATTGGTCCCAATATTGAGATTCTTAATTTTGTTGGAGTGAGTGTCATGGAGGTGCTGGAAGAAGTTCGAAGAGGTCCAGAAGTAGGTCAAAGACTTTTAGGAGTTATGCACCTTTGTCGTTGCCACTTTATTCGTTAGCTTTTCTTGTTTAGTCGAAGTGATTACAATTTTTTTTATTTGTTTGTAATTTTCATTACTCAAACATATTATATTTCCTCTATCTTGAATTGTATTTGTTCCTGCCTGAGGGTAACAATGTAATCTTCTGCTGATGTCTTCGGTCCGAGATCTTTCGCTAGTATCCGAATCCTATTATGTGAATGAGGGGTGGGTACCTGCAAAAGGCACTCCAGTGCTCAAGTCAACTTTTAGCTTAGAGCATTTAATAAGGGTAGTAAATGAGTGTAAGAAGTTATCGTACTTGGACTTCTGACACTCATTTACTACCTTACTGGGCCCTTGGACTTTTATGCGCATTGATTATGTTAATGACTTGTTTATTGTTAATCAAGGTTGCTTAATTACCTTTTAATCTTTGGTCATCCTAGTAATATCCTTCTAGCAAATTTTACCTTATCCGAATACTCCCCGCAATATCCGGTCTTCATGATGCCGAATATTTCACCGGCATGGAGGGTCTTCGGTTATTCCCCAAACTTGGGGCTTATAGTGTGGACGTATTTGGTTGATTGGTTGTCGAATACTTATATGTTATTGGAGTATTCGTTTACTGATTGCCGAATACTTATCTATTACAAAGGGTATTTGGTTAACTACATCACTAAATCCCCCTCCAGTATACATGCCCCCCAGCCTCGAGCGAACAGTCGTGACGAAGAGGCTTATGTTTAGACCGGCTTGGGTTGTTCAGGGTAAGAGCTGTTCATGATGCCTTTTCGTATCCCTACCATTATGACTAAAGAAGTCGTTGGGAGTGAGAAACAAAGTGTTACCTTCTTGTGGACCGTTAGACCTTTGTTGATCTAACGGTTGGGGTCTTCACACCTTATGGGCTTTGGGCCTTATAAATAGGGTATAAGAGAGATGTCGTCTTCACTCCTTTTATTTACATCCTTCCCCATTGAAGCTTTTGCTCTCGGCCGAATACTCTATTTTGTGACTTTTTTTCGCTTCGTGAATCAGGTACGAGTTGTCAGTCCTTTTCTTCTTAATGATGGATCCTCCTAGCATTAGGTTTTCCTGGGAAGAGGAAATTGTGAATGTTCGGTCATCATCTTCTTCCACCGAGGGGTCTGATAGCTCTAGTGAGGAGTCTTCGTCCTTGCTTTCCTCATCCTCGTCTTCAGCTCCTTTCTGAGAGGAGGTAGCCGAAAACGTAATCCTTCCCCCCTCAAGTAAATGAGGTTGTCCCTAGCCGGGTTCCGAAGTGTAAGCTAAGGGTTACCCAGGGAAAGAAAAGGGAGTTTCTGCCGATAACTCTTGTCGGGTATACTTGGGTAGATGGGGAGGTTGGGTCCTATTATACCCGATATGATGATAAACTTAGTGTTTCTAATTTTTTAAACCATGTAATCGTTTGTAGTATTACCGAGGACGAATACTGTCCAATAGCTCTTCAGTGTTGTCGGAGAGAAGTCAATTCGGAGTTTGTATTTTTAGGGAAAGGTGAATCTCATAGAGATTTCTTATATGTCTTCTGAGACCTCCATGTGACGATTCCTTTTTATGACTTCACCATGGGGGCTCTTCGGATCCTGAATGTCGCACCCTCTCAGTTGCACCCGAATGGGTGGGCGGCCATTCAGGCTTTCCGAGCCCTTTGTATCTTTAACTTTATTGAACCTTCTGTAAGTGTATTTCTATATTATTTTTGTACTCGGCCGAGGGATGGTTTGTGGGTGTCATTAATAAGAAAGCCGAAGAGGCCGTTGTTTCAGTCCTTTACCTCCTCGTATAAAAATTTCAAAACCGGCTTCTTCAAGGTTGTCATTAAGCCGAATATAGGTGCCAACCATTTTTATGATAGTAATGGAAAGGCTCTATTTTCGCTATATTAGGAGAGGACCCCTCGGTGTTATGAAAAGTTCCCGAAGTCTTTGATGACCAAACAGGAACGCGAGGACCTTATTTTCCTTGAATCGCTTCCCAGAAAGCTTCTGGCTAGACGGCTTGTTGCTTTGTTTAATTCTTCCAATGTTTTAGTAGATATGTGTGGTAAGGTCTCAGTTCTTTCTTTTCTACAATTTTTATGTGTGGTTCTCATAAATGACTAAGTGTGTTGTCGAATGCAGGTATTAAGGCCGAATTGGGATGTGATGTTTTGTCCTTTCGCAATGCTCGGAAGAACCGGGCCAATGCTACCGGTAACCCTTCGGGAGCTGCGTCTGTTCTTCCCATTGTAAGGCAATCACCTCTGAGGCCACTTCCTCAAGATACTTTGCCCCCTCCGGCTGCAGAGAAGAAAAGCCGAGACAAAGACCACAAGAAAAGGCATCGGAGCCATGATACTTCCGAGGAGGAAAGGGCGAAGAAGTTGAAACAACAAACTTTAGATTTCTCGGCCTCGGGGTCTTTGCCTTCTATTCTTGCCATGACCACCGAGGGGTTCTTCGCCAAAGATTTTCGGCCAAAAAAGATTATCAGCTCCAGTGACGTTTCCGAAACTGGAAAAAATCTCTTGAATAAGGCCGATGCTGCTTCCAACTGGTCGACTTATTGTGAGTTTCAAGCAAGAGCTTCGGCCATCACTCACCATATGTTCATGAATCCGTTGATAGAGGTCGAGAAGTTGAAGAAGAGTTTGAAAGAATCACAAGTCTCTATCCAGCAAGCTCTAGAGGCTAACATTGCCCTTGCTGATGATAACGCTCATCTGAAGGACGAAGTAAAGCACCTTTCGGTTGATCTGAAGGACTTGAATACCAAGGTTATAATGGCCGAGAAGGATGCTAAGCTTTAGGCCGACGAGATTGAGCGTTTGAAGATGTTGTTGGAACATGCCGAAAAGGAGAGAGATGTCGAGCGCGCCGCCTAGGAGCATATTACATCTTCGGAACAAGACAAAAATTTTGCTGAACATGAGGCCGGATTCCATCACGTCATTCGGCAAATGTTGTATTACTTCGATGTCCCCAACCGTTCGGTTTTTGACATGGATAAGGATGTTTACAATGGCCGCATACTATCCCTCGACGACATTCTTGAGAATGTGGTTCTTGAGAACCCTTTCCAACGATTTATTTCGGATGGTGACACCGAATATACTCATGAGGATGTTGAAGGAAATGAGGGCAACAAGGATGAGAATGCGGACGATGTTGTGAATCAGGAGGAACCAGCTGAATGATATTAATGTATGTTAGGCCATTAGTGCCTTTTTATTTTGGAAAGTTATTTTGTAATCCTTCTTTGTGATTAGTGAATATGGTCTTCATCCTTCGGCATCTCTTTTCTCAATTTGTACTTAGAATAATTTTACAGACTTAGTTATTTGCTGAATACTTTCTGAGTTTGGGTTGCAAATGTAAATTGCAAGTAGAATTTGAATATCGACGCCGAGACTGTAACTAAGTAAAACGTAATCTTAAAAGATTAATATTCAACTAAGTTTAAATTTCAAGTATTCGGCATGGGTAATGGTGCCAAGTATTAATATTCGAGTAGTAAAAATTTTTAGGTGAAGATCGAATAGTACTCCTTTAACCAAGTAGGAGTACTCGGGAGAAAACCATTTAAGGTTAAGACCGGATGGTACGTCTTGGCCGAGTAGGTGTACTCGGGAGGGAAATCATCTACGCAGAAATTTCGAATGGTACATCCTTAACCGAGTAGGGGTACTTGGAAGGGAAACCATCTGCGAAGAAATTTCAAATGGTACATCCTAAGCCGAGTAGGGGTACTCAGGAGGGAAATCATTTGTGAAGAAATTCTGAGTGGTACATCCTTAGCCAAGTAGAGATACTCGGGAGGGAAACCATTTGTGAAGAAATTCCAAATGGTACATCCTTAGCAGAGTAGGGATACTCGGGAGGGAAACCATTTGTGAAAAATTCTGAATGGTACATCCTTAGCCGAGTAGGGATACTCGGGAGGGAAATCATTTGTGAAAAAATTCCGAATGGTACATCCTTAGCTGAGTAGGGATATTCGGGAGGGAAACCATTTGTGAAGAAATTCTGAATGGTACATCCTTAGCCGAGTAGGGATACTCGGGAGGGAAACCATTTGTAAAGAAATATTGACTGTTGAAAAATAAATAATCATATAGACGTGCTGAAATATGTGTTTCATTAATTCAGTTAGAAAGGTGTGCCTCGTTAAAACTTTCTCGATAAAAACCCTTTCATGTTCTTATAAGGATAAAAAGCCGAGTAAGGAAAAAAAGTACATCACCCGATTACATAATCAACTGAAATAATATTTAAGGTGGGTCGAATTCCACGTTCTCAGCACCACCTTTCCTAATAGCTATTCCAACTTGTATGCTCCATTTTTGAGGTTTTGCCAGATTCTAAATGGGCAGTCCCAATTAGGTGCTAATTTCCCTTCTCGGGCATTTCTTCGTGAATCACCTTGAACTCTTAGGACTAAGTCTCCTTCTTTGAATTCTCTCGGTCTCAACTTTGAGTTGAACCTCTTTGTCATCCTCTGTCTACATGCTTCGGCTGCTAGGCGTGCTCGGTCGCGCACTTCTTGGACGAGATCAAGCTCAAACCTCATGGAGTTTTCATTTTGAGACGCTTCGATGTTTTGTCTTCGGAAGGTGGGTTCTCCCACCTCTACCGAAATCATAGCTTCAGTTCCGTATACCATTATGAATGGTGTTTCCTTGATTGTTGACTGTGGAGTGCACCTATACGCCCACAACACTTCAGGTATCTCCTCAGCCCATACGCCCTTAGCTGCACCTAACCTTTTCTTTAATTCTCCCAAGAAGACTTTATTGGCAGACTCCGCCTGCCCATTTGTTTGTGGATGTTCGATCGAGGTTACCTTGTGTTTTATCCCTAGGTCTTCTAGAAAGGTATTCAACTTTTTGTCCGTAAACTGCAGCCCGTTGTCGGTGATGATCACATATGGAATGCCGAAACGCCTGATTATGTTTTTTCATAAAAAATTTTGCACATTTTGAGTTGAAATGGTTGCCATGGGTTTGGCCTCTATCCATTTTGTGAAGTAATCAATGACTACTATAAAAAATTTGCACTGCCCCTTGGCTATGGAAAAGGGTCCCAAGATATCGACCCCCAGACAGTGAAGAGCCATGGTGATGAAATAGCATGTAGCTCATCGGCAGGCTGGTGGATAAGGTTACCATGCTTTTGGCATTGGGTGCACTTTTTGACATATTCGGCACAATCAGACTTGAGAGTTGGCAAGTAATATCTTGCTCGTAGCACATGAGTGGCCATCATTCGTCCACCCGAATGCATGCCATAGATTCCCTCATGCAGTTCTCTTGTGACATACTCGGCCTGATCTCTGCCGAGACATTTAAGCAAAGGGGTGGAGTACCCCCTCCTGTACAACTCTCCGGCCACCATAACATACCTCGTAGCACTGATGTGTAGCCTCTTGGCCTTCTCCTTATCCTTCGTAAGAGTACCCTGTAACAAATACTATTGGATCTCGGCCATCCAAGGGTCTTTGGGTGTCGAGATCTGCATGCATTCTTCGGTGGTCACACTCGAATCTGGTAACACTTCCTGAATAAAAGTTCTGAGTTGCCCAAGTTTTTGAGTACTGGCCAGTTTAGCAAGCTGATCGGCTCTGTCGTTGTGTTCTTGGGCCAGGTGCTTTACTTGAACCTCATCGAACTCTTCCTTCAGTTGCATGAAAGCATGATAGTATTCTAGCAATTGCAAATCTTTGACTTGGAAAACATCATTAATCTGTTCGGCTACAATTTGGGAATCGCTCCAGCATTCTACCTTCCGAGCTCCTATTTCTTTGGCTAACCTGAGTTCGGCCAGTAAGGCTTCATATTCGGCCTAATTATTAGATGCTTTAAAACCAAACCGTAAAGACTACTCCAGTCGTATCTGGTTTGGTCCTTCCAGGATGACTCCTGCTCCGCTCCCATGTCGGTTGGATGAGCCATCAACGTGTACAATCCACCATTCATCTTCGAAGTGCTCGACGGGGTGCAACTCATTGATGAAGTCTGCCAAACACTGTGCCCTGATGGGACCTCTTGGCTCATACCTTATATCAAATTCTAAGAGTTCTATTGACCATGCCATCATTCGTCCGGCCAGTTCTGGCTTCTTCAATACCTTTGCTATGGGGCAATCAGTTTTGACGACTACTCGATGGCCCTGAAAGTACTGTCTCAGGCGCCTTGCAGCATTAACTAGTGCTAGAGCTGCCTTTTCTATCGTTTGATACCTCATCTCGAGTTCCTGTAGCACTTAGCTGATAAAATATATGGGTGCTTGACCCTCTTCATGTTCTTAGGCTAGCACTGTACTTATGGCTTCTTGGGAGACCGAGATGTACAACACTAATTCCTTTTGGGGGTCTGGTTTCTTGAGTATCAATGCGGCCAAGAGGGTCCTCTTCAGATCTCGAAAGGCTTCCTCACATTGTTGATCCCACGAAAAATTCTTGGATGCCTTCAACAACTTCATGATAGGTTTTTCCTTTTCGGCTATCCTAGGTAGGAATCGCGATAGAGAAGCGATCCTTCCTGTCAGTCTTTGAACTTCTTTTGGAGTTTTCGGGCTCCTCATACAAATAACAGCTTGGCATTTATCATGATTCGCTTTAATACCTTGGCAAGTTAACATGAAACCCAAAAACTTTCCTCCTTGAACATCGAAGACACACTTTTCAGGATTCAGGCATATGTTGCGTGTTCTGAGCTCGGCGAAGATCTCTTCCAGGTCCCTCTTGTGCATGTTGGCATTGGAAGACTTAACTACCATATCATCAACATATACTTCCAGGTTTCTTCTTAGCTGCTTCTGGAAAACTTTGTCCATTAGCCTTTGGTAAGTTGTCCCGGCATTTTTTGGGCCGAAGGGCATGACTCTATAGCAATAGTTGGTTGATTCAGTGATGAAAGCAGTCTTTTCTTCGTCTTGAGGGTACATTTTGATCTGATTGTAACCTGAGTATGCATCCAAAAAGCTGAGGCAAGTATGCCCAGCCTCCCCATCGACTAATCGATTTATGTTTGGTAGAGGGTATGCATCCTTCGGGCATGCTTTGTTCAGATCCGTGTAGTCTGTACACATTCTCCATTTACCATTTGACTTTTTCACCATAACTACATTGGCTAACCAAGTGGTGTACTTGACTTCTCAAATGAAGTTAGCTGCCATCAACTTTGTTACTTCTTCTTCCATAGCTTTCCGCCTCTCTTCTCCCATCTTTCTTTTCTTTTAAGCTATCGGCCTTGCCTCTCGGCATATTGCCAACTTGTGACAGTGGAAATTTGGATCAATACCCAACATGTCTGAGGCTTTCCAAGCTAACAAGTCGGCATTCTGCCTAATCACACTTTGGATTTGAAGTCAATCATTTTTCGATAAATTGCTACCGAGGTATGTGACTTGGCTCTTCGTTTCACCGATTTGAAATGCTCAGATTTTCTCATTTGGTTCAGCACATTTATCTTCGTCAGTCCTAGGATCCAGCTCCAAGGGTTGGGCCAAAGGTTCGGCTGTCGAGACAATGTTTACTAACTTGTACTCCTCTTCCTTCAACTGAGTGACTTTGAGACTGGCTAGGTAACCCTAGCCACTTTTTGTTCGGCGTGAATTGTGATTACTGTGCCTTGGCTGGAAGGGAACTTCATGGCTAGATGTGGAGTGGATACTATGGCCCCCAGAGCATTCAAGGACGGTCGTCTGAGTAATATATTGTATGAAGTGTCAGCGTGCACTACAATGTATCTAACTTTTATAGTCTTGCACTCCTTTTCCCCATATCCGAAGGTTGTGTTCAATTATATACATCCCCTGGTGTTGACCCTTTCACCCGAGAATCCGACCAGGGGTTCATCATAAGGCATAAGCTTCCCTTCCGGAATGTCCAACTGCTTGAAGGTGCTCCAATATAGAATGTCGGCCAAGCTTCCTTGATCTACAAGAGTTTTCCGGACTGTGCAATCAGCTATGTCAATGCTGATGACCATCGGATATCCGGTATGGGCTCGAAACCCTGAAAGTCTGCATCTGTGAATGTAATAGGTGGCATTTTCAGCTTGCTCATTATCGATGTCATGTTGACTGACTGAATGAGACGAAGATGTCTCTTCCTGGCCGAAGAGGTACTACCTCCTCCAGTGAATCCTCCCGCAATCGTGTTGACCACTCTTCGAGGATGCTCATGGGATTTAACTTATTGTCGCTCCCGAGACCTACTTCTTTGCCTTTCAAATTTTCTGTCACGTTCTCGATCATAGTCACTATCCCTCCTGTAAGTTCTATCGTCATCTTTGTATCTCGAGTACTGAGAGCTTTCGGTTCTAGGATTGTGAACGAAGTCTTTGAGATGTCCCATTTTGATTAGGTCCTCAATCTTGCCTTTAAGTGCCGCACACTCTTTTGTGGAATGGCCTTTGTTGTGATGGTATCGGCATTGCTTGCTGTAGTCGACCTTAGGAGGGGTGTTAGCTCTTTCGGCACAGCCAATATTTCGGTTGCAAGAGCTTGCTCGAGTATTCGGGAACGGCTTGTGTTGAGTGGAGTATAGGTTGTGTACCAGGGGCCACGGTACTCTCAATCCTTGTAAAACTTCTCTTTTCCCTTCCCCTGATTATCTTTTTCATGTTCTTTCATTCCTATATTGGCTTCCGCTCGAACTTGGTTTCAGTATTCGGCCAATTCCTCCATCTGCATGTACTTTGCTGCTCTTCGTCGGAGGTCATCCATGTCGAGTGCAGGTTTCTTTCAAAGACTATTGATGAAAGCTCCTGGTCGAAGGGCTGTCACTAAGTGATGCATGGCTATCGCTGGTCCAGGTTGCGGATGTTTAAGGCAACCTTGTCGAACCTTTCCATGAAAGTTCGAAGAGATTCCTTCTTTTCCTGCCAAATGTTCACCAGTACGACCGAAATCAAGTGATGGGGTCTGCTTGTTGCAAATTAGGTGCCAAATTTAGCCGTAAGTGTTTCAAAGCTCTCAATGGAATTAGGCGGAAGTCGAGTAAACCAATTAAGGGCTTGTCCCTTTAGGGACGTGGGGAATACCCTACACACGATAGCGTCTTCAGTGGTATAGAGACTAACTTGGGTCATATAGATGTCTATATGCTCATTTGGGTCAGTGCTACCATCATATCGGTCCAAGCTGAGGCTTTTCCAACTTGGGGGGAGAGGGGTTTTCATAATTCCGGAAATGAAAGGATGTCTGCAAGGGTGTGATTGAGTGTTGGCGGTAAAGGTTGAGAGCCGATGTGTCGCCCCCTGAATACTGAGATTGGCCGTTGACTCGCCTTCATGCTGTCGGCCAGGAGTTTGGTCTTCGGGCTTCCAAGACTGATTCAAACTTTTCAACTTAGCATTCTCCTAATGGAGGGCCGATATCTTCTGAGCATGTTGCTTTCGCATTGCTGATATATCATCTCTCAACTGTCTTAACTCAGAAGACAAACTCGTTTGATCTTCGACGTGCGCTGCATTTTCATCAACGTGATGTCGTCCCTCTGTGCCTTGTTGCATGCCTGGTGCTGATGATCCGGGTATATCCATGTGTGCGTGACTTTGACTAGTAACCATTCCTTGAGGGGCCATGGGATAAGTTTTACCAGGGCCTCACGGTGGCTGCCAAAATGTTCCTGTCTGAAGGTAACAAGGTAATATTCTGCTGATGTCTTCGGTCCTAGATCTTCCGCTAGTATCTTAATCCTATTATGTGAATGAGGGGTGGGTACCTGCAAAAGGCACTCCATCGCTTAAGTTAGCTTTCGGCTCAGAGCATTTAATAAGGGTAATAAATGAGTGTTAGAAGTTACCATACTTCGATGATCGTACTCCTTTTTATACTAACCTTATTGGGCCCTTGGACTTTTATGGGCCTTGATTATATTAATGACTTGTTTAATGTTAATCAAGGTTGCTTAATTACCTTTTAATCTTTGGTTATCCTAGTAATATCCGTCTAGCCGATTTTACCTTATCCGAATACTCCCTGCGGTATCCGGTCTTCATGATGCTGAATACTTCACCGGCGTGGAGGGTCTTCGGTTATTCCCTAAACTTGGGGCTTATAGTGAGGACGTATTCGGTTGATTGGTTGCCGAATACTTATATGTTATTGGAGTATTCGGTTAACTGATTGCCGAATACTTATCTGTTGGGAAGGGTATTCGGTTAACTAGATCACCGAATCTCCAGTATAGTATTATTTATCCCAAACTAGAAATGTTAATCCACACTTCTAGCTTGCGGGGTGCTACTAGAAATGTAAAATGTTAGTTAGAGATTAGCTAAATCAATTGGAAAATTAGTTGTTCTAATTGGCTATATAAACCTGTTATACTCCTTATAATCTCACTTTTTCTCATTTTGAATATTCTTCTATTTTTCAGTTCTATAGGTCTCTCATTTTTCTCCTCTAAATCATTAATTCTAACATTAGATCTTAAATAGAAGTCGACACTGCTCATTAATTTTTTCTTTGCTCCCGAGTTTGGAATAAATAAGTGTGGAGACTGCTGTTTTCTTCTTAATTATAACGAATTAGGAAATAAAAATATGCATATAAGGTTTCCTCTCACAAAATCCGGAGTTCATCTTCATGTACGTACTTTGGAAAACTATAATATATTTAGTTTCCATTCTGAAGTTCAGTTAGTGATTTTATATGTTTATGCTAGATGGTGGGCATACACATATTTAAGTTTTGGGACCCTGCATTAATAAAAAAAAGTTTTGGGACCCTGCTCTTCTGCTCTTGTAACTGCTTTCATTAATTCATTGATGAAAGCTACGTCTTAGGACAAAACGAGGTTGCAACATTGTGAAATAAGAACTTGATAAAAGTACAACCTTCTTTTCTCAAAATAAAAATGGAAGTGAGAAAAATTATAGATATAATAAGTGATGCATGTAATGAGAAAAGAAGATAAAGAGATAAAAAGAAAAATGGAATAAAATGGAGATAGAAAGAAAAATTAATAAATGATTTGAGAGTGTTATTTTTTTTTTTTTTGATTTTTCAGTAGTATATAGCTAGTCTCTATCTGTCATTTTGATATGGTCTTGTAAGAATATGTATGCAAGTTAGAATATACTCTTTATATTCTGTTTATTTGTAAAAATTTGCTTATAAAATAAATATATTTTCCACGAAATAAAAACCTCTAGATCATCGGCGACTAGTATAGTATAACCTTGGCAGTGACGGATTCACACTTATAGCAGAAAATGTAATTGCATCCCCATTTTTAAAAATTTACATATAAAATATTTTAAATATGTATATTTTGCACCTAATTTTATATATTTAAACCCTTGTTTCCTAATTTTTTACTCTTTTTTATGATAATAATTATTAATTTTATTTTTTTAAATAGATTGTTCTTCTAACTTAGAGTCTTAGATGCAATCCAGCCATTTCATCTCACCTAACAATAAAAAATGGTCGTATAGAAGGACAAATAACAATGAATTGAAAAATAAAGTAAAGGGTAGGCAAGATCAGAAGTTCTTCACCACACGTATTTCTATTTCTGCATGCAGGACACGCACCTCCGTCTTGAGTATATTAGTAGATACCCTATTGGCCAAAAATATATTAGCCTGCCAAAGCTTTTAAGGAATTTTCAAAAACTAAATAAAATTAATTAATGCAGTGCAATGAAACAAGGCCCTCTTCTCCATTAAATAATTAATAGAGCAGCGATTTATTCACATCACATAATAAATGATGGTCAAAAGGTGCTTTTAATTACTCTGGTTTAAATTCGAGTATTGTAAAAATGCACTTAATTTCTAAATATTGCAACCTATTGTAAAAAGGAACTAGGAACTTGCAACCTATTGCGTTCATGCGTGGTAAGGGACAATGTAAAGGTAATGGAATATAATATATCCTTGATTTCTATGGTAAGAGAATATAGCAAAAATAATTAAATAAAAATGAAATGCGTAATTCTGTACGTGGAAAGTAAAAGAAAAGAGACATTAAAATTTAAGAGACATTGTTTAATTAGTATTAGTATTGTGTACAAAAAGATATATATCTCATGGATCTCACATTCTCTGCCGGCGTTAAGGCTTATATTAATTGTAAGACTAAAATATGCTTTTATTCTTTCTAAATATTGCAAAATTTTATTTTAGGATTTTAGTTTTTTTTATATAAATTTTAATATTTTAAAAAGAGTTTTCTTCATAATTTATTAAGGATGTGAGATACATTTAAATGTATATTGTCATATATATCACTTTAGAATGATTACTCACATGACATATTTAAGTACATGTCACATCATCACTAAATTGTGATAAGGGTGAATTTTAAAAATTTATAAAGAACAAAACCAATGAAAATGTCTTTTTAAGATTAAATCATAATTAATTATGCTTATAGGAACTAATGCTTCTTTTGAATGATAAAAGATTTTGAAAAAGAAAGAAGTAGAATAGAAAAGAGAAGAGAGAATGATTAGATAATGAGTATATTTTTTAGTTATTTGGATTGAGAGAAATAAGAAAGAAGTAGAAGAAAAAGAAAAGTTAGTATGTATTGCAATGACATATTTACCCCTAATAATATATTTATATAATCCAAAACAAAATGATAAATAAATAATTTCAGCATTATAACGGACCTCATAGTTTTTTTCCTACTTTTCTCATGTAATCTCTTAATTTCATCGGAGTTTTTTATACAAGTCCCACCAAACATTTTTTTTCCTCTTCTCCCACTTCTCTCCTCTTCCAAACAATCAAAAGAAGTTGTCTAACTTACCTCAAGTAAAAATGCGGTTAAACATTCCCATGACACCTGACTGGTGCAATTCTTTTATATACTTTAAGATGATTGGTTGCAAGTATTAATTGCACCAATAAAGTATACCATGGGTTGTTTAACCCCATTTTTACTTGGGATAAATTAGACAACCTAACAATCAAAAAGTTAATTTTCTCTTATACTTCTTTTTCACTTACTTCTTTCTCTTCAAAATCACTTGAAACAAATGTATACCGTAAAACTATATTTACGTGCCTTAATTGTAATTTATAAGTTTGTGCACAAAGTTATTTACCAAGGGTTTCTAGTTCAGTTGGTTAAACAGGGTATGTGAGTTGTTATAAACCCCCTGATACTTGTCTTCGATTTCTATTGATAAAAAAAATTATTTTTAAATTTTCACTAATATCTTAGATAAGAGACGAATCTACCTGAAATATAATCAAATACTAGATGTAAACACTTTCAATACCAAAAATTCAAATCATCAATTGTTCATCACTTTTTGAGAGTAAGACTATACCCTTTGATTATACTAAACTCACATTGGTTGTGAATAAAATTATTAGTGCAAGAATCATTTTTGTTGTTCTTATTATCATTATTAAATGTAAAATTAATTTAGAGATTAAATTTTTTTAATAAGCCAAATATTTTATTAAAACTAATAAGTGAGACTATAGGAGATATAGATGGTGGCACTTTTCAAATGATACACCCTCCCAGCCCCTTAACACAGTGAAAAGCCCAAATGCCAAAGATAAAAGACATAGACTCACTACGTGCATGTTTGGTTTTTCGTTTGGAGGTTTTCAAACAATCGTTGAATAAAAAATTCTAAATTTTTACTTTTCACGAAACATATATTGGAACGTGTGTATGTTCAACCCAATGTTAAATCAAACACATTCTACAACTAACAACCAATGTTAAACCTTCGGTGGGACAGCAAGTAAAACAAAGAGGGTCCCACGAATTTCCAATGTGCAGAAACAGGGGATAAACAGAGGCCATGCCCATGCCATAGCTTGAATTCGAATGTGGCACCTAGGGATAAAGAACCGTTATTCGTAAAAATTCCGAGCCTGACATGTATATATAAAAAGTGTTAAGAGAAGATTCCCCTACTGATATGGAGTACACTGATGATACATGTGAAAACTATGGATTAGTACTATGAATATCCAAATAAGCAACAACATTGGAAAACTAACAATATAAAGGATAACAATTATCCAATGTCAAGATTTAATCTTAACATTTTCCAGGAAATAAATAATCCATATTCCTTGCCAACCAATATGTACCATATCACCTGTCAACTTATAATTGCTAGTTGCGCCTGGTTTTTTCCATTTAGGAGGCTCAAACTTGAGACCTTACTTAAGGGGATCGAGTTCAATACTACCCGAAGCAACAACTTGTTGGTAAACAAATTGGGTGATTGAAATTAAATGTAGTCATAAAAAGCTTTATAATTGATGGTTGATTTGTGTTAGATCCATGTGTCTTGCATAGGCTACATGTTTGATTCATACGACTTTTTTTATTTATTTTTGAAATGAAGATTCATACAACTTTTTACCTATTAGATGTAAAAAATAATAATTATCAAAATGAAACAGTTTTTTTTTTAAAAAAAAAAATCCAAATTAGGATAAGTTGTAAATGAGAAATACAACTTCTGAAAAAAATTTAAAATTATTTTTCATAAAAATCATAACTCAGTATACATGTCTTCTTCTTATTTTTTTTTTTAATTTTTAAATAAAGTTGTAACATGAAATATATATGACTTTTTTCCTAATAGTTTAATAATTAAAGTCGTAAAACATTATCAAAATTATCACATATGCTTGATATTTTAATTCTTTTTTATTTTTAATGCTAGTTTTTCTTTTTGTTTTTTTAATATAAAAAATTATCATGACAAAAAATGAAATTTAATTTTATAATAAAATATTTTTGTTCACAGTAGAATTTTTTGGGTACATATTTTACAGTAAAATATTTTAAATCACTTTAAAATAAAACATGTTAAAGAAAATGACGATATAATATAAAATTATCCTAGTTTCAAATCAAGATAATAGTATTTTAAATTTAAGTGAATAAACTCTTATTGAGTGAATTATTATTTTAAGATTTTTTTTAATTTTTACAATTTTTTTTGTGAATATTTATATTTATTATCTTCTATTATTTTTAATATTTAGCATTATTATTACTATATAAATAAAAATTAGTAGTTTGAATTAAATTGAGAATTGCAATCAGGTTTCAACATGTCATGTTTAAAAAAACGACATTGCATCTATCTAAACTAAGTAGAATAACTATTATATGAAAATGAATCTAAATTAGAATTAGAACTAAATATAAATACTTAGTTTTTTTTAAAAAAAAAAGACAAAACGAAATATATTAAAACAAAAGAGCATTAGGTGAACCACAAGACGTGGCCACACGAAGCTTGAAATCAGCAATAGCTATTGTCCATAGCCAAGAAACATCATAAAACCATCCAAGCCTCCCTATCCAAACTTAAAACTCCTTAAAATAAATGTAATGCTCATGAATCCCTCATTTAGGTTCTGTTAATCTTTCATGGGTTTTGGCCTAGTCCCCCATTCTTGTTTCTGGTTTTCTTTTATTAATAAATTTGGTGTCCTTTGCAAATGATTTACTAGATCTTGGGGTGCCAACGTTGTTAGGATGTTAAG
The DNA here is from genome assembly GCA_026413185.1 of Pueraria montana var. lobata. Taxonomy (NCBI): domain Eukaryota; kingdom Viridiplantae; phylum Streptophyta; class Magnoliopsida; order Fabales; family Fabaceae; genus Pueraria; species Pueraria montana. The sequence goes on along the minus strand of CM048649.1, from coordinate 40,249,694 downwards.
GTCCTACTTTGATGCATTGGAACATCATAGCCTTGCATTAAAAAAAAAAAACACACTCCCATGTACACCGTATCTACATTTCATTCCAAAAAATGTAGATTCATCAATACAAAGCTGATACAACATATTAGCTCTCGTAAAAATACTTTATAATTCCAGCATAATGCTAAAAGTCCAACTAACAGCTAGAAAGTCCCTCGCAACTCCCATAATCCTGAACTCCCTCCCTCAGAATGCCTATTTTATACCATGTCATTTTTATTCCCACACAGTTTCATGCAAACTATATCACCACTTCATACACTGTTATCCTTTAAGACATTGTTCTCCCGCCCAGACTTGTATCAACCTCAGGTCTTGCATCAGTATATACGTTGATTGCTATCAACATAATCTAAAAGGCTCCATGACAATATTGGAAGTTCTTAATATTGTTTCATATGGATGTTGATGGTGCAAGAAATATAACATGGTAAAGCCGAAAATACTATTGCAAGCAGCTAAAGATAAATATAATTATCATTACAGTGAGTCAATGACCTCATATTCATTATCTATAATTATTGTATGGTTGATCCTATAATTCATCTAAACTGAAACTGCATTAAAAGCTTCACAGATTTTAATTTATCGCCCTTTTCATCATACATAGGAACTGATCAGAATCCAGATTTTAGCTAAAACTGGCAAACACGTCTGTCCACCAACATGTTTTAGACCTTTTGTTTAAATGTTTTTCATTTTTTTTTATTGTACTCTTGTTTTTAAGTTGGCATACAATCATTCTTCTCAAAGCTTTTGGCCTTACCAAGCCCAACCAAACCACATAAAAGATGGAAACAAAGTGGAAAAAACAATATGGTGAAAAACTTTCATTTCTTTTATCACAAAGAATGTTAGGAAGCTACTAAATTAGACCGAGCAATTTAGAAAGCATAGACACACAACCATACTCGTGCCTTATTGTTCGAATAGGACAGAGCCTTTCACAGGCTTCCCTAAAAGCATTCTTCCAAATATATAGAGACAAGTTACCCTGCTATTGATCACATCAACTAGAAGTCCTTATATAGTTTTTTCTTGAGGCAAAAATCACTTTCTTGTTGGTCAACTCTGTATGCTGCACATGTGGAGTCAAAGTCTGGACATAAACAAAGAAGGATTCATGTTAGATTACCATGGAATTATGCGATACCTGATCATCAGACAATCCTCTCATAAGTAGGATTGTTCAAGGGGAAGATAAGATTACGACATTACCGTTGCACTTGCACCATATAGATTCTATAATGTGAAAGAAGATCCAAGCTTCTACATTTTCCAGTGCTAATATTAATACTTGGGGATCATCCTAGTCACCAAAACTTCCATATCCTAATGTTGTAATTTCATTTTTTTCTGGGGTATAACCCCTTCAACCTTAGTGAGATAATGGTGTTATAAATATTTTATTATCACTTATCAGACAAAAAACTTAGTGAAACAACAAAATTGTTAAGTTTGCTCAACCCTAGAGTTAAGCTCTGATGCTAATTGAAGTGAATAAAAGAACACAAGAAGGGGGTTGAATTGTCTTTTCAAAAACTTTGAAGGCTTTTTGGTAGATTCTGCAGTTGCTCAGAATGTTAAGTGTTTAGAATGAATATTTGTTCTGAGCTCGAAAAATGTTCTTGAGTTGTTTCCAGAAAATTGTTTCCTCATAACGAACCTTCAAATTCTTTGTGTGTTCAAAGGATCTTTCCCAAACATATTGTTTCTACTTGAATACTGCTTTATAAGAGATTAAAACAAAAGTTATATATTTGAACTAATTAAAATAGTAGAGTAAGAGTGAGAGAGAAATCACATAGAAAAATTTATACAGGCTCACCCAAACCCAGGGCTACATCCAGTCCTCACACACCAGTGAGATTTCCACTAAATCAACACAACAACCAGTCACCACTGGCTTATATAGCAACCTCAACAGGTTCACCACATCACAGAGCTCACACCAGCTCTATACACAGCAACAACAGTGTCACCACACTGCAACACTAGTACTCCCTCACCACAACACCACACCTTGGTCTTGGCTTGGAGATTTCACTCAATACAACAAAGGGTATCTGTGATTTACTGCACAGACTACAGACTCTCCCTAACAGGAGATTTCCACTCAAGAAATACAATCACAATTTTCTCTTGTTTACAAGGAAAGCTCACTAGAACTAATACAGAAGTAGGTCACTCTCACTGAGAGGCTTGAAGTAGGAAACTCATAAATCCTCACTGAGGAAGAAAGGCTCGAGTAGCTCTCTTTCTTGCTTGCTTCAAGGCGCTTTGGAAGGCTTCCAACAGGTCTCTTTTTATAGTGTTCAAATGGTAGCCGTTGGGCTCTTGGCATAGCTGTTTCCTTGACAGAAATTTTGAATTATGCTAACTGTATGTGACTTGTCATCTTTTTGAATTTGTTTTGAACAAACCGTTTTGATAGACAGATTTTGATGACCTTCTGAAGATACATCAGAATTGCATTTCGATGTTTGCTGAGGAAGGACCTATTTTGATGTAGGTTCCTTCTGATGAAGACTTCATGATAGAGCTTTGTTAGGAGCACATCTTCATCCCTACTAATCAACTCTTCACAGCACTGATCATTCTGAAGTAGCTTGCTTCAACATATCTAATTAGTAGGTTGTTGTTGGTGTTGAATGAATTATGTCCTTGGTGAAAACTTCTGAGAGTTCTTCTTGGCTACAATCTGATGTTCCATATCAGATTCTCAAGGACACATCTCAGCTATCAATCTCTTGCATCTTTCTTTTCTGTTAGCATCAATCTTCTAATGAACCCTCAGTAATTGTGGTCCATATGGAAGATGTGATGTTGTCCACTTCAGTCTTCTGATGAGTCCTCTGTGTTTGTGACTGCATATGGATGACATAAAATTACAATCCATTCCATTCTAATGTCAACCTCAGTCTTCTAATGAGCCCTCCGTGTTCGTGGCTGCATATGGAAGACATGTTGTTGTTCTTCATTCAATATTGATGCATAGAGTCTTCAGGGTCTAGCCTTCAACACATCATCCAGATGTGATTACTCTATTCTGGACAGCATCATTCTGATGCTTCTTCTTCTGCAGCTTCATTCTAATGGTGTAGTCTCTGATCTTTCTTTAAATGAAATAGTCTTTATGTTTCTTTCAACTTGCTAACTCAGAGCAAGCATTGACTTCATCATGCAGATGGGGCTTCATGTAATGCACAGTTGAGACATCCATTCTGAGCTTGTTCTAAACTCACCAGAATGCTTGTTTTCAATATGCTCTTAATATGATCTGAAGCACTTAACATATTGTTAGCTTGCAGAGGTTCATTCTTTAATTTGCAAACACTAATGGTTTGTCATAATTAAAACACTAAGGGTTCTGGATTCAACAGACGATTCTCTGCAAGACGAAAGCTGGGTCAAAGCAATGCAAGAAAAGCTTGATCAGTTTCAAAAGAATGATGTATGGAAGCTAGTAGAACTACCAAAAGATAAAATAACCATTGGAGCTAAACGGGTATTTAGAAACAAGCTGGACGAAACAGGTAAAGATGTGAGAAACAAAGCCAAGCTAGTAGCCAAAGGTTACTCACAACAGGAAGGTATAGACTATATTGAAACTTATGCACCTGTTGCTAGTCTTGAGTCAATTTGCATTTTACTATCCTTTACTGCTCATAGCAATATGAGACTATATCAAATGGATGTAAAAAGTGCATTCCTCAATGGCTTGATAAAAGAGGAAGTTTATGTGTAACAACCCCCTGGGTTTGAAAGTGATGATTTTCCTCATTATGTTTTTAAACTAAACAAAGCTTTATATGGACTGAAACAAGCACCTAGAGCTTGGTATGAAAAACTCAGTTCAATTCTTTTGGAAAATGCTTTTTCAAGAGGAAAAATAGACACTACATTATTTCACAAGAATTATGACTCTCAGTTCATTATTGTCCAAATTTTTGTTGATGACATTATATTTGGTGCTACTATTGAAACTCTATGTGGGGATTTTTCTAAGTTAATGCAGACAGAGTTTGAGATGAGCATGATGAGAGAACTAAAATTCTTCCTTGGACTACAAATAAAGCAAACTGATGATGGCATATACATACATCAAACCAAGTATGTTAAAGAACTCTTGAAGAAGTTCAAGATGGAGGATGCTAAAGAGATGAAAACAACTGTGCATCCAACAACAGTACTTGGACTGGACGAGGAATCAAAGAAGGTAGACAACACCTTGTACAGAGGAATGATAGGATCACTTCTATACCTCACAGCGTCCAGACCTGACATCATTTTCAGTGTATGCTTATGTGCCAGATTCCAATCTGATCTAAGAGATGTGACACCTTTTACCCCGATAACATAATTATAACAAATATTATGTTGCAGAAAATTTCAAAAAAAATTTCGCGAATAAAGAACATCACATTCTTAAATCTTAAACAATACACAAATAAACCTTAAAATATTTATTTAAATCAAAACTATCTTGGCACTCCAAAGGCAATACAAAAGGTTATATAAAAATAAAACTAAACTTAATAAATAATAACATTAATCCAGACCCAATGTTACAACCTATCAGAGCTTTACAAACCCAAATTAAATGTAAATAAATACATAAATAGAGGCCTATGCCTCATCTCTAGCGGCATCCTCTTGGTCCTGCTGGACATCACCTATCACCAACACATACACAAGAAAAACACAAAACAAAGGGAGTGAGATACATCTCACTACATGCTCATGGTATGAAAATGGAGACAGGTAGCAATACAAACACAATCAACATTGATCTCTTAGCATTCACATATTTCAAGTACAGTCACATTCAAGTATTCATGCAATGCAATGTGTTCTATGCTCTTAGCTTTATATGCATGTGGTACCATTCAAAACTCTCTTGTGAAAGTAGCCTGGGAGTACGTGCAATAGGCAAATAACCACACCATGGCATCCGACGAATAGCCACACCATGGCATCCGACACTAACAGTCTCAACCAAGATGATACCCCTAGCAACTCATCAGGGTTACCCAATCTTGCAAGGATACTCCAACCCATGGGATCAACATGAGCTTAAAGGAGATTCCAAACCAGATAATACCCCTAAGGCCTGAACTCAACGAGCTCTTCAAAGCCTCCCCAGTTAGGTTCATAAACTACTTTCAAAAACACATATATATCATGTTATGATGCATGGTTCACGCAAATGCTCATGGCTTCATTTAACTTATCATAAGGAGGATTTAGCCTCACATAGGTTTGATTCTCTTTTATTCAATATCAACACTTACACCATGACATCTTAAGCATTCATACTTCACTCGTACCTATCATATTATAATATTCATAGCAATGTTCACAGGGCACAACATACTCATATACATCTAATCAAACCATCACATCTCCCGATTCTAACACAATAATAATTTTGAAATCCTGCTATAGCAACACTATAACTCAAATATCAATTAATATTATAGAACATTACCTATATAACAATAATAATAAGATAATGTTCTATAATATTGTGTACTTTTATGACTTTTGTGCACTTTTATGACATACACTCAAATATCAGTGTATAAATATGCATATGAACTAAAGTATTATATATAATACATGCAGCGGCATTCCTGATTCTAAAATATAGGAGACGTCGAATGCATATATATGAATGTGCAATTAGAGTTCGTGTGCAAATTTCAAAGGATCGCAGCAACACAAAATTTTTCTTATCGATATATATACTGCAACCCTGTGTAATCAAGGACAAATTGAAACACGAAATTTCCCTTTAAAAAAAATTAATTCATGCGCAAGGAATAGCAATTGCCGTCACGAAAATTGGTTAACTATCCAGGTAATTATAATTATTGCCGCAAGGAAAATATACGTAAGTAAAATAGTCAGCCATTTAGAAACCATATATCCAGTGAACATGATTAAATATAATTCATCAAAATCTCTAAATGACACAAAAGGGGAAAAACACAAATCACAGCCAAACACTCATGTAGTTAAATCACAATAACAAATTAATAAAATTGCTTCGGGGTATTCATAATCCGTCTAGTTGAATTAGAGCATAAACTAAAAATAAAAGCTTAATCATACACAACTAATTGGGGTCTAGGGCCAACCCCACTACCCCCGACCATGATCATACCCATGAGCGAGATAATCTCACTCCCCCTTTATCTCAAAAGATGCAGTTCCACAACAAGGGTGCAAGCAACGACGATGGTTCTTCACGATTTCCATTCACTCCTCCGACAGCGGTTTTGATGGCATCGTTCCCAAAGATAGCAGAAAGAGACAACGTGAGGGAAGATTAGGTTTTAAAGAAAACCTGATAACTTTTAGAGGCAAGTTGGGCTTACGGAGCCTAAAGCCCAACATGTGACTTAAGAGACCAACACTTTGTAAAATCTTTTTATTTTCTAAAACCCCATTTTTCTCACTCCCAAACCCAAAACATATTCCCAAATTAGTTGTTTTAATTAAAACCAACAAAATAAAATATTTAATAATAACTAATATATTTTTATAATTAGAAAAGAAAAACTGGGGTGTTACAAGAGAAGTACACTTAACTGTTGTTAAAAGAATTTTCAGATATCTCATTGGAACTACTAATCTTGGTCTATGCTTTAAAAGGAAGAAAGATTTTAGATTAGTTGAATATTGTGATGCTGATTATGCTGGAGATAGAATTGAAAGAAAAAACACTAGTGTAGGATGCCACTTCATTGGTGGAAACCTAGTCTCCTGGACGTGCAAGAAGCAAGGCACCATTGCACTATCCACTGCTGAAGCAGAGTATATCTCAGCAACAAGTTGTTGTTCACAAATGTTATGGTTCAAGCATCAACTTGAAGATTACAGTATATATGAGAGTAACATTCCTATCTTCTGTGGTAACACTGTTGCAATTGATCTTTCTAAAAATCCCATATTGCATTCAAGGGAAAAGCACATAGAAATTAAACATCATTTTATAAGGGACCATGTTCAAAAGGGAACAGTGGAATTACACTTTCTATCCGCTCAAGATCAGCTTGCTAATATATTTACAAAAACCCCTTACTGAAGACAAGTTAATCCTTCTAAGGAAAGATTTGGAATGAACTTTGTAAAGGAATGATTAATGTCTAAGTATGGCGTCCAAGCTGACTAAAGCATCCAATGGACATATCGTCCAAAGGATACTTTGTCACTACATGTGCATGTCATGTGCTGTATAGCATCCAACTTATGGACAGTTACATAGTTATCATGTGTGTGTTACATATTTATTTCTTTATATTAAACATGTTTTATTTGCATTAAAACGGTTTCGTTTTGGTAAGTTATCATAAGTGTACTATGTTGAGTCACTCTAACCATACACAGTTACCAATCCAAAAAAGCACGCCCCATTATGGCATGTTCATCTCTCCCTTTTCAAATTAGCCAAAAACCGTTTCATATAAGTTAAGATATTATTTACCCTCTTTCTCAGAACATTATACTACCTTCTCAAAATCCAAATTCTCTATTCTCTCTCCTACCTCAAATCACCTAAACCTTAAAAAGCTCAAACCTTTACCAACCATAGCTGACTTCAACAATGTCAAGACCATCACCCTAAACTCTATCACCAGAGAAGACATTGATACTGCCAAGATCAATGTGGAGTACTTCTTCGACATTGACAAGCTTGAGAAGAAAGGTCTCAACTTGGCAAGGAACCTTGAATTTTGTGGCACTCGGGGATATTTCAACTACTAGCAGAAGATATACCCAGAACTTATAAGGATGTTCTGGAGGATGGCTCGTTTCACTGACGAAAGGACCCTCACAGGGTCAGTGCTGAGGAAGAAGGTCATTATGGACATTCCATCCATAGCCAAGCTATTGGATGTGAACGAGTAGACAACTACTTCTACGAGGGTTGGTCCAAAGAATTTGATGCACAAGGCATAGTTATGTTCATTTAATTTATCAGTAGACCTTCCCTTTCTGATCGAAATCATTTTTGATCACCTTTGAACATCCATCAGTAGATGTCCTTCTTTACTTGAAAACATATTCTCAATTTTATTGACAAATGTTGCTCGAATTTGTTCTTGAACGTCTATCAGTAGACATTCTTCTTCTGCTCGAAACTTTTCTTCAACATCCCTCAGTAGATGTACTTTCCTTGCTCAAAAAACACATATTCTCAATCACATTCCGTGTGCGCTCCATAAGACCCCTTCTATTAAATTGAAAACACATTCTTGAGCATCTTTGTATCACCTCATGTTTCAAGCATTTTGATGATCGAGAAAATCATTTAATCGACCTTCCATTCTTAATCAAATTTTCTCAACCACCGCAACACAAGGCTATCTGGTCCCTTTTGGTTTATTCAATTGTGGCTCAATTTGATTTTCCAGAAGAACTTGATGCTCAACAAACAATTCTCTCCAACGCTAAAAATCGAAGGAGCAAGGATGGTGGGCTTTACTCCAACTAAAAAACCATCAGAAATGACATACAAGTGTTACATCGAATGGTTTTTAAGCTTAACTAAATTCTCAGAGGAATTAGCCCCTTTTGTGATAGGTTCGATTTCTGGACCAGAATGGATAAAGAAAAGATTTCCCTTGGAAACTCTAGGTTAACAATCTAAAATACTCAAAATATGGCTGGATTTCTTGACTTGGGATATCTTAGTTTCTGGATTAAACATTAAGGATGTGAAATTCTACACTTACCAACCACAGTTTCTTTCTCATCAGTTTGGGTTGAGCCAATTGAAACTTTATTCGATGTTGAAGTCAGTAACAGATCCTGAGGCAATCATAGTGACCGAACAAACTCTCCCAGATGTCTTAAAGAAACTCTTGCCAAAAAGAAGAATGCAACTTCAACCTGTTTCCTTCGAAAATAGTTTCTATTGTACCAAAGAGTATTTCGATTGGTGGAACAAATTCTACTCTCCAAGGAGTATTTCAATTGAAGATTGCTTCAAAAAGTTGATCGATGTACCATCTTTTTTGCAGCAACAATCAATGCACAAGAAAGGTAAATTGGGACACCGCCTTCAAATTGAGAAATTCGAGAAATCTTACGAAGAGTTTTATAAACCAACTGATATCAGCCATACAGTTAAATTAGCAGCCATGTCCCTTCAAGAAAAGATAAGACAAAATCGATTAAATAGAAAAATCATAAATCCTCAAGCCTCACATGATTACGAAAAAATTTGTCCTAAGAATCTTCCCACTTTCCCCACAGCCAAGTTTGGTTTGCTTAAATCTCTTAGGTACCCTAAATGGGTTCGAGAGATATGGATGTTTAAACATCTCCATAGACCTGAACCACCTCAAAGCTAGAGAATTTATCTAACCAAACTCTTCTATGATCCATACCTTTACTTGAGAGATGAAGATTTACCCCTTTGGCTTAATAGCATTCGAATAGTCACCTTACTCACTGAAACACCTAGGGGTAAGACCCCTTTAATTTTATCCATAACGCAATATATTCCTAACATTCTGGTTTAGTAATCAAATTGTCTTTTCAATTTTCAGTTATCCCTAAAAAGGTACCAGAAGATGACAATGATCAGGAAGATTCGAATGAAGAAGATAAGAGGAAAGGGAATAAGAGAAAAGCCCATTCGAAAGGAAAAGGAAGCAAAGCCAACAAGGTATTCTAGATTTCAACTATATTTCTTGATCACTCACACCAAGAATCACTTGCTAACACTCATATTTGTTAACAGCCTACAAAGTCTACTTTGACTACTTATAGGTCGAAGGAAAAAGCTAAAAAGGTCGAACCTGAGTTTGGGAAGGATAAGAAACAGAAGAAGGAAGCTGAAGTATCCTCTGAACGAACTGTGAGTATACCCTAGTCACTTATTTTTATATTTACATGTGACTTATGCTTAAACTCTTCCTTTTATCATCTCTCAGACCTCAAATTCTACTCCCAAAGTTGAAGAGAAGAAAGGAAAAACCAAACCCATTAAGAGGAAGGCTTCAAAAGAAGATAGCTCTGGAGATTCAAAGGAGGCTCCATCAGCCCAGCCTCAAAAGGAGAAACAAAGAAAGAAGGTAAAAACCCTTCTTCATTTCTCAATGAATTTTGAACGAAATTCATTAGTTCTTCAAATTTGCGTTTTCGATTTTGATTAGTACATTCCTTCTAAGAAGTACCTTACTCGATTCCAGTTTCCTAAGAAAAAATCGAAACTGCGGTCTTCAAATGTACTCGAATACTCAATAAAGTTAGTGATTTTGATTCAAGTAAATATTTTCTTAATTTAACACATTCACCTCCAAGATGACAGTGTAGTCGAAGTCTCTTCTTCGCAGGATGCTAATGTTGCTATCAGTAAAAACGCAGTAAGTACCTATTCATCAATCGAAATATACTTTGACTAGTTCTTCATTTTAAAACTGATCGAATATCATTTTCAGGATGTTGCTACTGATTCTCCTAAGTTTGTTGAAATAATACCTGAAGCAACAAAGGCACAAATACCTCAAGAATCGACAGACCCAAAAGCTGAAGTTGGTTCGACTCAAGAACCAGTGGTAGAAAGAGAACAAGGTAGTTGGGATGAATTAATTTGGTTCTTAAGATTTTTAAGAGCCCAAAATTATGCTATTCGACTGGTCTTTGGTCCTAAAAAGTTTTATTTTAGCTCTAAATACTGAAGAACAAATCGAAGAGGAAGAGGTAACTAATACCTCTAATGACTCTAGAGAAAAATAAACTTTTGAAGAAGAACCCATTGCTAGTGAACGTGAGTCGTCTCCAAATAAAAGTTTGAATGATGAAGGAAATAATCAAGATATCATTGCTCCTTCGAACCCATCTCCAATTCGAAAATAGGAAGAATCTGCCCCCAACAGCTTCAGTAGTTTAAGAGAAAGTTGCTGATGAAGAACCTTCGAACATTGTTCCAACAAGCCGCGAAGCATCTGAAAGAGTCCAAGAGATTAAGAAATATCCTTTTTTGATTCTCAAATTCATATCAAGTGATTCAACCATATCCAAAAGTTTTGACGTTAGTTTAACTAAATCTGGCTCAAATGAAGCACTTGACCAGGCCATCAAAGAATTTCGGAAGGTGGCTTTTGAAGTATCTCTTGAAGCTAGCCTCGATCTTCCTGGTCATCTCAAAAAGGTAAATGCTGCAGTTGGGGTCCTCAATGGCTTCGATGATGACAAGTTGGATGAAGATCTGAAAAATTAAATCGAAGAGTTCTATGGTCTTTACAACAAAGCTTGGAAATTGAGGAAAAGACAAACTTCTGCACAAGAAGTTCTATCCAAAGTTAATCAAGATACTCAAGCTGGGTGATCAAATTGGAGAGCAACAAGAAACGCATCAAAGATGCTCAGAACAACACCAAGAAACTCAAAGCCTCAATTTCTCAAATTTGGTCTCAGAAAAAAGATTTGGAAGCTAAAATTCTCGAACTACAAAACCAATTAAAGAAACTCGAATCTGAAGAAGAGAAAATTAAGACTTCTATTGAGACCAATTCGAAGCTAGAAACTGACTTGACTGAGGCTTCGAAGAAACTGGGCCTTTCCCTTAGTGAGCAACTCGAATAGAAGGGCAAAGCTGAGAAGGACCTTAATGCCATAGCTCCCAAGATGAACAAGTTGATCAAAGAGCATAATGAGATGTGCAAGATTCACTTTCCATGAACAATTTGTTTAGTTTTTTGGTTAAAGTCCTCACTTGTTCGAGCATTTGGCACATTACCTAATACTTTACGTTGTTAATTAGTTATTCCTGGTTTATATTGCTTTAGATATTTGCCATTGACAGATGAAACTCGTCTAGCTGTGATTGGTTCTTGAATAGAATATGCGTTGTTAGAAAATATCTTTTCGATTTCAAATGGTCCATCCCAATTTGGTGACCATTTTCCAAATGTTTTTGATTTCTTATCCATAGGTAAAATAACCCTCCAAACCAAATCACCAACATTAAAGCTTTTTGCCTTAACTTTTTTATTGTGGAAACGTGAAATACGCTCTTTTTGACGAATCATGTTTTCTAAAGCAATCAAACACTCTTCATCAAGATCAACCAAATCGTCAAACATCATATTCCAATAATCTTGACTGGGCAACTCATTTTGCCGTTGTAATCGAACAAATTGCAAATTGATTTCAACAGGTAAAACAACCTCATGTCCATATACTAATTTAAAAGGAGTAGTACCTGTTGCTCTTTGGGCGAATTTCTGTAGGCTCATAAAATTTGATTCAACGTTTCATGCCAATTTTGAGGCTTATTGCCAACATGTTTTTTGATCAAATTAATTAATACTTTATTTATGGCCTCGACTTGACCATTAGCTTGTGCGTAATAAGGCGTAGATGTTAAAAGCTTAATGTTCCTTGATTCAGTAAATCGAACCACTTTTCGACCAATAAATATAGTACCATTATCTGTAGTTATGGTCTCTAGAATGCCAAATGGATGAATAATGTGTTCTTCAATAAAAAGAAATAATATCATCCTGTTCGACATTCTTTAAAGGGATAGATTCAACCCACTTAGTGAAATAATCAACATCTATTAATATATATTTATATCCCTTCGAAGAAGGAGGATGTATCTGGCCAATCAAATCCATTACCCAACCTCGAAAAGGCCATGGTTTTATGATCGAATGTAATTCACTAGCAGGAACTTGTTGAATTGGTCTATGTTTTTGACATTCTTCACAAGATTTGGCATGCTTTATACAATCTTTTAAAATCAAAGGCCATTACATACCTTGTCGAAATAGAGTCCACTTCATCTTTTCGCCTGCTTGATGCAAACTGCAAATGCCTTCATGGACTTCAGCCGGTGCAATGTAAGCTTCTGTTTCTCCCAGGCATCAAAGCAAAGTACCATCAGCATTTCTTTTAAATAAATCATCACCTAAGATGACGTAGTTGACTGCTCGATATTTGATCTTTTGAATTGTTGGTAAATCAGGATTTCTCAAATATTCGACTAAAGGTTTTCTCCAATCATCCGAAGACAAAGTATCAATATTAACAATTTCATACTCCTCAGGTAATTTATTTCGAATCCTAATAAGTGATTCGAACTTTTCCCTTGATAACTTATAACCTGAAGCAATTTGACCCAAATCATTAGCTTCATGGTTCTCAACTAGAGGTACATACTCGAATGATATTTCATCAAACTCTTTCAGAAGAATGTTAGTTCGAGCAAAATATTTAAACAAATTACTACTAATACACTTGTATTCTCAAGTTACTTGTTTAATAACTAATTGTGAATCACCTCGAACTATAACATTCTTTGCCCCCAAGTTAATTAGTGTTTCGAGTCCAATTATTAGAGCCTCATATTCCGCTTCATTGTTCGAACATATAGGTTTTACTTCGAAAAGTAATTTAGTTGGTAAATCATTAGGAGAAATCACAATTATACTTGTACCTGTTCCCTGCTCAGTTCTAGATCCATCGAAATATAGTAACCAAGGTTTTAAACCAACATAAAATTCCTTTATTTTGGAAGGTGTGTGATCAACCATAAAATCAGCAATAACTTGACCTTTGATAGATTTCAAAGGTTCGAATTTCAAAGAAAACTCGGTCAAAGCCAAAGACCATTTACCAATTCGATTATGCATAATGGATTTGGACAACATGAACTTTATTATATTATTTCTTGAAAGTACAAGTACATCATGAGGTTTAATATAATCTTAAGTTTACACCAAGAGAAATATAAACATAAACATAGCTTCTCGATTGGACTATATCGAATTTCTGCATCATTCAGCATTCGACTGCGGTAATAGATAGCACATTCGACTCCACTTTCATCCTCTTGAGCCAACATACTGGCTATGGTCGAATCAGATGCTAAAATATATAACTTCAATTCCTTGCCTCTAACAGGTGGAACCATGATCGGAGGATTGACCAGGTAATTCTTGATTTCGTCAACAGCATTCTGATGCTCTTTTTCCCATTTGAAATCAACTTCATTCTTCAATCGAATTAAAGGAGAAAACACTTGAGTTTTTCCTGATAAATTTGAAATGAATCTTCAAAGGAAATTAATCTTACCCAACAAAGATTGAAGTTGTTTCTTGTTCATGGGTGGAGATGTCTCCATTATATCTTTGGCTTTATTTTTATCAATTTCGAACCCTTTCTGGTGTATTACAAAACCAAGAAATTCACCTGTAGACACACCAAAAGCACATTTGATAGGATTAATTTTTAGACCATGTTTTCTCATCCATTCGAATGATAATCTCAAATGTTCAAGATGGTCTCTTTTTGATTCAGATTTAACAACCACGTAATCAATATAAACCTGCATAAATTTTCCTATCAAATCATGAAAAATTAAATTCATGGCTTTGATAAGTCGCACCTGCAATTTTTAAGCCAAAAGACATAACCACCCATTCATAGGTACCTAGAGCACCAGGACATCGAAAAGCTATTTTCGAAACATCCTGTTCAGCAATGTAAATTTGATTATAACCAGAATATCCATCAAGTAAACTAAGCATTTCATTACCAGTAGCCAATCGACTAACATATTAGCAATAGGCATAGGATATTCGTCTTTAGGAGTTGCTGAATTTAAATCTCGAAAATCAATGCAAACACACATTTTACCATTCTTTTTAATCACAGGAACAATATTAGAAATCCAATCAACATACCTGTTGTTCGAATAAATTTAGCGTTTAAAAGCCTTTCGATCTCTTCTTTGATTTTGACTACCACCTCAGGTGCAAATCTTTGAGGAGCTTGCTTTATTGGTTTCTTTCCTTCCTGAACTGGTAACCTATGTTCGACCAAGTCTCTACTCAATCCTAGCATCTTATCATAATCCCATGCAAAGCAATCCTTGTATTCATGGAGCAGAGCAATAATTTTCTCTCAAAGGTCCAAATCGAGTAACTTACTAACATAGGTGGGCTTTCGATTAGCTTCATTTCCCAAATTTATTTCATCAAGAGGGTCCTGTGCCTCCATCATTTTGATTGGTGTGGAGACTAGCTTCTCGAATCCCAAAGGAGAGTTGTCATATATGTAATCAAGTCTTTGATTTTCATCTTTCGAATTGCTTTCCATAACAGCCTCCTACTTGAAATCACCTGCAAAAAGGTTTTCAAATTCTGGAACATTGACTTCGAGCACCGTGTGACTTTTTTCGACCATTTCATTTTTCATGGCTTCGACAACCATTTTTAGATTTTCTTTTTCATTAACTAACTTATTCGTTTTATCAGTTGTTTTCAGGACTTCTTCATTTTTCTTTTCGATTTGTTGATGGGTCATGATGACCATTTCTAATTCTTTTACAACTTTCGATTCGTGTTTCGAATCTTCAGCCAAAGTAACTAACTTGTTTTCAGCTATATAAGACGAAATTCGAGCATAAAGCCCGAATAAGCCTCAGTCTTGCTCATCTTCGATCTTGGTCGTTCCGGCCTCGTTCTTCATGACATACCCAACATGAGGTTTCCACTGCAGGTAAGGGAATCTTCTCCCTTATGATTAAAATCATAAGTATCCTCTAAATTCATAGGAGCAGTAAGAGCCAAAGACTTGATTGGTTGTTCTGCAATCGAAGTGTAACACCCTAAATTTTAGAGCTTAAGACTAAATGGAAAATTAACCTCTTAATTATTGATTAATTGAGTAATTAAGAAAAATAATGGAAATAATTAAAATAAACATTACTTAATAAGGATTAAGTTGAGACATTACATGATTAGTTATGGAAAATTCAAAATTTGAAAATTCAAAAATAGACTCACTTTGGTCAAAGTCAATGGGAAGGGTTTTGGTCAATTTATTAATGACAATGTTGTAATTAAGTGGAACTTGTGTCTAGAATATAAAATTAGACTTTTAAGAGCATAATTAACTTACTAATGGGTCTAGAATGACTTTAATTAGTAAAATTAATTGTTCTAAAGTAATTAGTGATTTAGAAAATGTAGTCAATGTAATTAAACAAAATAGAGTACAATTTGTTTAATTAAAATAGAATGCAATTTGTTTAATTAAAGCCTAAAAAGAATTAGTTAGCAACTAAATGAATGTGAGACATTAAATCTTCATTAATTAAGTGAAAATAATTAGTAAAACAAGTTTTGACCATGATTTGACCAAAAGTCAAAGAAAGTCAAAGTAAGGAATATTCTCATTAATGACATTTTCATAATTATGTGTTTTTGAGCTTGAAAAATTATTTTGGACTTAGATAAAATTTTAATAATTACAATTAAGCATGGAAATGGCCTAAGTTCATCAAAAATAATTAATTTGAATTAATTATTAATTTTAGCAATTTATTTAGTATTTTGGGCTTAGAAAATTCATTTTAAATCCAAATTGAATGATTCCAAAGACATTGGCTTTAGAAAATTAAATGCTACATTTTAAGAACTTATTAGAGCTAAAAAAATTAAAATCCAGAACAGTTTAAAATCCTAAGTATAATTACCCAAAAATCCTTTTTTTAAAATAGGTGGGGCCCTCTATAAAAGCTAAGAGGGACACTCCACCCACAAGAGAGTGCAGTCGGCCCTAGAGAGAGGAGAAGAGGAGAGAATTTTCAAGTTTTTGAGTTCTTGAGAGAGAAGGGTAAGTTCTCAACCTTTTCTCTAGGTTTCTCCATCTTCTTTATAAGATTTGTTTGGGCTAATATCCTCCTTTGCTTCTCATTTCTTGATATGTTGTAGAGCACTTCAAGCTCTACAATTGGATGGTTCCTTTTTGCAATTTAAGCCCTTCTTTCACTTGAAATCAAGGTATGGGGGGAGTTTTTCATTTCTCTTGAGCCTATTTGGTTGTTCTAGAGCTTGGCTCTAGTGTATTGGGTCATGGAGACCTTGGGTATGCTTTTGAATGTTTGAAATGTATGTATATATGTGATTTTCGTCACTATTCTTGGGGCTGGAAAAATGGGTGAACTTTTACTCGTTTTGGACCTCAAAAATGGGTTCTTTGGGTCTAAAAACCTTGGGTTACATATAAAATATGTTACATTTAAACACTTGAGTTATTTGTTATGATTTTCTTAAAGTTTTGAGCTATTTATGTAAGTGACGCTATGCTTTCGGGATACTTGATGTTTGGGGCTGTTGTATGTTATTTTTGACATCAAAAATGGTTTTTCCATGTTCTAAAATGTAGGAATGCATATGTGGAATGTTGGAAATGAATTGTTAAACCTTTTGGAAAATTATTTTCTAGCAAAATGTAAGTTTTTGGCACTGTTGAGACTGTTTCGTAAACTGGGAGTAATGTGGCTGGAATTTTCTGTTGTGGACATAAAAATTAGCTTCCTCATACCTTAAAACCTAGGATTGCATTTAAATTCATCAAAAATCGATTCCTACATCAATGGGAATTTAATTTTTAAGGTTTGGTGCCATTTGTTCACCACTGTTCTGTAAACTGGGAGAAATGGGGATGGAATTGGATGTTGTGGACCTAAAAATTAGCTTCCTCATACCTTAAAACCTAGGGTTACATATAAAATTTACCAAAAACCGATTTCTACATCCACGGAAAATTAGTTTTTAAGTTTTCATGTCATTTTCATTGAACCTGCCACTGTTTCGAAATTAGTAATTTTTAGAGTTGGAATTAGCTGTTTTGGACCAGAGAAACGGATTCCTTATGTCTTAAAACCTAGGGTTGCATATATGGTTCATCAAAAACCGATTTCTACATCAACGGGAAATCAATTTTGAAGTTTTGAAGTCTTTTTGAGGGGTTTTTGAACCAATTTCGGGTTGAATAATAATCCATCCAAAATTTAAGTTTTAAATGCCTAAAATAAGTTCTTTGTAGTGGAAAATGAAAATTTATATGTACATGTGGGTTGGGACTTGATTTGTGAGTGTTTGAGACCCAATAGAAGAAATTGTGATTCTTGAAAATTATGGTCTTGTGTTGACTGAGGGTTTGACCTAAAACTTAGAGTTTGTAATGAGTTTAATTTGCATAAGTATATGGATATACTACATGAATGTTATTCTTGTTGTGAAAAATATTGGCTAAGACCGACAGGGCGTGACTTTCGGCACTATACTTATTGAGTTGTACATTAGTATGTCATGAATACGTTGTGATCAATTAATTGCTAAGTCCAAGAGGATGTGACCTCCAACATTGATATGAATTATCAGATACTTCCTGTGTATGTATTATTTGATGTGATCTGAGTCCGAAGGACGTTGTCCCTCAGCAATGCATGTTGGTTTTGTCTGTACATGAATAGAATGGTTGAGGTTGAGGTGTCCGAGACACTGAGAAGTTTGTAAGTGGATGTATCCATTTTAAGCGGTCATGATGTTCATGACGCTAAGAGGTGAGGAGGGAGAAACCCTTCTCCTCTTGTTGTACGAGGAATAGTGGATGACATTTCGTGTCATTACCTTGCACGGGACGATGCACACTACGAGGAGACAAAATTATGTGCAAAGGACATCGATGGCAAAGACGGGTTGGAGTTAGAGAGACGGTGTTATGAATTAGAGATGGGGTTTGGCTCCATACTCAGTGGGAAGGTCCTCTAACGTCCTCTCGGAAGTACCATTGAAACCGAATGTCTTGAGAACGATGATTCTCGTGGCGTGGAAAACGTTTGAGGAATCATTCTAAGGAGTGGATGACTTACAGTTGGTACGTTGGGGAATAGTTCGTTCGGCTCAAAGGAGTCCTGGGGGAAATGGTGTCAAGTTGTGACAACCCCGACTAAGGTGAAAAAGCCCGGTTAGTACAGGGAACTCACACTACCGACTTGGCATTCCCGACTAGAGTGAGGCTATAGCCAAGGTTGGTGAGAGCGACATGCCATTTGTACTACCTACATGATGTACTCCCAATCGTCATCCATGTAAATGCATAAGACCATTAAAACCTGGGAGGTTTAATAGAAGTGGGGCCCACAAGAATATATACTATGAGGTAGATACTCGGACTAGGATTACCATGAGTGGTTATCGCTAGTGAACCACACGCAGTGGTTGCGTAGGTTGTTTGGGACTATAAGTCCGATTGTTTGTGGAGACAAAGGAAATGGAGAACTCACTCCCTTGTTTTTATTTTTCAGAGGAAGATCGTTGACCCCGTGTGAATGATGAAGACGGAGTGGAAACACTACACCGAGTGCCAATTATGCAAATGGATATGTTCAAGGAAGAAAAGGATCCCTCTGAGGATGCCTCATGGGTATTTTGGATTTTAATTTTTATTGAGTCATTGCTCTGAGTCTCGGTCCTTTTCTTGTATAAAGGGGGTAGACTAGGAATTTTTATGATGTATCAGTTCCTTATATGTGACTCGTGTAAAATGCATTTACTTTCAAGGATGTAAAAGTGTAATCAGTTTTGTGTAAAAGAATTATTTAATGATGAAATTGAGGATGTTTAAAAGAAGGTCTATTATGTTTTAATGGTTTACCGTAGTTATGATGTTTTGATAATTAGACTTTAGTTTATTAAGAATTTTATTTCACAAAAACAGCGTTCTTAAATTAATGATAAGTTAACAAGGATAATTCTTCTTTTGGAGTTAAAAGCAATAAGATTTGAAAGTTAAAAAGGGAATAAATTTACTCGTGTTTTGAAGGTTACTTTACAATCTAGCCTTAAATTATTTTCGCTAATAATGCAAATAAATAGAAATTCCTTCATAGTAACAAGGGGTGTTACACGAAGCATAAGCTTCATATGATGCTTGATCAGCCTCCACCACTTCGAGGTGACCCTTTTCATTCTAGAAAAATAGCTTCTGATGCACAGTCGAAGGAACTGCACCTACCCCGTGTATCCATTCCCTACCTAATAAAACATTAAAGCTTGCCTGAGAATGTACAACAACAAATATAGTTGGCTTTTTGCAACTTCCTACTCCCACATCGAGAGCTATCATCCCATCAGAGCTAGATGATTTACCACTGAAGTTGGCCACCATAATATTGTGAGGAATCAAATCCTCAAGCTTCTTGCCAAACCTCTTCAGCATCGATCTTGGCAGGATGTTGATGGCTGCACCACCATTGACTAACACTTTATTCACCCTTTGTCCCTCAATCATGGCAGTGACAATCAAAATCTTCAGGAAAGCCTTCATAGTCTCTGTTGGTAGATCGAACACAGTAGCATTATACTTATGTGTTATTCAGGATACCTGGGTTATCCATATTGCCTTCGATTCAAGAGTTGGATCTTCAAAATACTCATCACTTTCAAAATCTCTCATTGTCTGGCAGGCTTGATACTGCTCTTCATACTCAGCAAGAAGTATCGAAATCATTCCAGTGATATCTTCGAGTGAATCATCGAAGCCAGAATCGAAGCAATCAGTAACCAGTTCGTCTTGGCTCTCAATAGGAATGTTACTTTGATTTCTTCCTCTTTGAACATTTCCTTGTCTCTGCGCATTGACACTACTATTTTGATTCTCTAGTTCAGCCTTACGCATCCTCTAATATCGACGAAACTGGGTTTTGGTCATATTCCTAACCTAGGGTGCACTAGGATAGTAGATCCTCTGATAGTTTGATAAATAGGGATATGGTGGTCTTCCCTGGAATTTTCCTTCAACTGATTGAGCAGAACTTCCAACAGCATTTGGATCGAATGGTCGCACTTTAGGTTGATTGACTGCATTTGATTACCTGATCCATTTATTAGGTGGAACCTGTGCATAAGGTACAAAGGTCGATTTCCCATGGTAATTGCTAATGGGCTTTTGAACTTGCTTAACAGACATATGAATTGTCTGTTTTCCTTTTGACTGAATTAGTTGAGGAGAGACAGAAGTATTCTTTCGAATCTCAGATGATTCGAAAGCTTTAGCATCAGATCTATCGAATATAGCACTACAGCGGGGACACAACATAATGTCCCTATCATCTTCTTTCTTCCTCATCAAGAAGTCAACCAATGTGTCTTCGGGTCGAGGATAAACATTTTCAACTTCATTTTCGAAATCCCCCAGAACCTTGTTGAGACCCTCCTTAGAAATCGGAGGCCTCACGTGTCTTGGGTTAACATCCTCAGTAATGTCAACCATCATGACCTGGACTGGTTCAACAAAGGTTATCTGATTTTGAAAAGGATCAGAATCTACTTTCATGGATTTCTCCTCGAATTTTAGACGTCCATCCTTAATAGCATCTTGAATCATATCCCTGAATCGAATACAATTATTAGTCCAGTGCCCATACACGTGGTGAAATTTACAATACTTTTGACCTTTTCTTTGTTCAGCAGTAGGTAATTTATGGTCATCAGTCAAAGCAATTTGTTTGTCTTTTAACAAGATATCGAATATCTTATTAGCCTTGGTGACATCAAAGCTATAAGTTTTATTCGATATTTTATCTTTGACCTCACCAGGCTTTAACAATTGACAAGTATATGGAGATCCAGGCTTTAGTTCTGCTATGTTCTCTTCGTTACCTTCGAATTCGAACATAATATCTAAATCTTGGTTTGAATCATTATCATCAGAACAGTTGCTATGATTCACTTCTACAAATGTGACCTTATCTTTCCTAGGAAATTTATCAAATTTCCTATTTCTCTCATTTTCGAATCTTAGTTGATCTATCCTGCGAACCTTATCAACCAATTGGGCCATATCTCTCAATTGCTAATTTACTAATTTCTTTCGAAAAGAAAATTCGAGGCCTGTTGCAGCCATTCGAACTAACTAATATTCTGGAATCTGGGTAAAACATCTTGATTTCCATTGCCTAAATCTATTCAGATAATCATCTATAGATTCAGCATTTTACCTCTTAATGTTCATCAGATCAATCAAACTTACCTTAGTCTCACCTCTAAAGAATTGCTCATGAAATATCCTTTCTAACTGAACCCAATTATAAATCGAATTGGGAGGTAACATGGTAAACCAAGTAAAAGCATTCTTTGTAAGGGAACTAGGGAAGTACTTCATTCGAAGGTATTCATTGGTAGCAAGATCCCCATATTTGATATGATATCTAGCTACGTGTTCAATAGTTGATTCCCCTATATCTCCAACAAATTTAGAAAACTTAGGAATCTTATACCCTCTAGGAAACTCAGTTTGCAACACAAAATCAGAGAATGCTGACACAAAATATGGCTGGTTATAATAACCTAGTTCAAAGTCGTGCCTATTGAGTGCATGTTCGACTATTTGATTGATATGATGTGGATTTTGTTGATTATTATAAGGAACTTGTCCAAACATATTTTGATTTCCAAATTGATTAAACTGCCCCCAAGTCCCGTTGTAGCATTGTTTTGAACTTGATGCAGGATATGACCTGCATCTTGACCTCGATTCACCAAAAGTGGAATCGGTCTGCCCCCAAGTTGTTGTGCATTTTGATTCGGATCAGCATTGTTCCTTTGATTTCTAGTAGGCATGTATTCTAGACAGGTATGTCATTTTGTGTGGCTATTCAAGGGATTGCCAAAGCATCCCCTATTCGACCATTTGATAAGCCAAAATTTGAAAGCTGTCGTTAGTTGTTTGAACCAAAGGATTCAGCACCGTTGTCATTTGTTGCGACAGCAAGTTGACCATATCATGATTACTGTGGTCCATTTGTTGTCTTAATGTTGCTAAGGCATTACCTGAAATTCCAGTCGACAAACTTTCATTATTTGTGTATCTCCCCATATTTTGCATTTGATTAGGTTCATATGCATAGGCATTGTTTTGATCAATATGACTATGATTTCTTGGTTGGAAAGTAATCAAATTTTGTCCTGGTGGCCCATTCAGAATTTGACCTTGGAGAAATTCTGCCCCATGTTCTGAGGTCTCCAATTAGGCATTCCCCATGGATATCTTACGTTCAAAGGGGTTCCATTATTATTATTATTATTATAAATTGGATTTCCTTGAAATGATGGCCATGCCCCCTGCGTTGGCATCACAGTAAAAGGAGGAATGTTTTCAAGTCTAGTAGTTGTTATCACATCAGCATTCGAGTAGATTGGTGATGAGGTCGAAGCCACTACAAAATTAGATGCAGGAATGGCTGTAGTTGCATTCCTAGAATTGATTACTGGAGCTGTAGTAGCATTACTAACTTGTGCCCCTGATGAAACAACATTGTTTTCATTGCTGCTCATATCACCAATTGATCAATTTGTTCTCAATCTATGACGTCTTATATTTCTTGTTTCGTTGGCAGATTTAACTCTTCCACTTCTCAATCTCATAAACAACTTTCTTTGAGACTAGTCCTTTTCGCGATAAGACAACGCAGTCCCACTGGGCGTGCCAATTTGTTTATGGTGGAAATTTGTTTGGGTATTTCGATTTCGATTTCGATTTATATCAATTTTCCACTCTGATTCTCAATCAACCACAAACAACTTATTTTATTTAGTGGGACTTAGAATTGCGACGATGAGTTCTTTTTGTATAGACTAGCAGTGTGATAACTTTCAACTTAGAGAAATATGAGATTTTCATTCAAAAGTAATTTAGTATCAATTTGATGTAAGTTTGCGCCATTTTAATATTTAATCAAAATGATGATTTGAATGTTAGTTACGTTTATACTACAGTCAACAAGCATCGGTACTTACAATGCGATCATATGTTAAATTGAGACAGAATTTCCTCAATCAACTATTCTAAACCAAATATCTTTCAGAAAACCAAGATATGATTAAAAATGAATCCGAAACAAAATGTCTTCAAATGAGATTGCAATCAGAAAACTATGCAATATGTATCTTTAGAAATAAAGATATGAATTAAATGCATATTTATATCAAAATAGCATAATAATGATATGAGTAAAAAGAATAATGATCAAAGTGTAAAGTAAAATGAAAATAAACAGTGTGAAATGTAAAAGTGCATAAATGAAGATGCAAGAATAGTAAATCAAAGCGCTAAAAGAAATGTAGAACGAAAGCAAGATAAAATGCAGTAAAATTAAGGAGTTAGAGTTTGAAGAAGAAATGGTGATTGGAAGGAGTTTTGAGTTTAAAAGAAAGGTGTAACGACCCGCCTTCGTTGCATATATAATAACTAAAGATTTTATTGTTTTAAATTTTAAAAACTCTAATTAATTTATTGATAAAATACTGGAGAAATTTTTCTGCGATTCCCAAAGACAACAAATAAAATTCAAAGCTCAAAATATAAACATCTCTTATACAAAGCTTAACTAAATAAAAGTATATGTACATACATATTTTCACATGATAAATACACAATACCCCTAAACTAATCCATTCTATACATAAGACCAATAAAAGAAGAGAAAGAAATGATCATGTCTTCAATCGATTCAAATCGAACTTTGCATTATGTGTCTTCTATGTTTCCTATGTAAATTGTGTGAAGTTGCTTGACATTGTTGGAATGTGTTGGTTGTCCGTTACACCATAAATCCTAGTTGTGTTGTCATGAAATATTGAGACTGGCCATCTCAATACTTTGTGTGATGCGAGTAGGACATTATGGCAAGCGAAAACCGAGATCAAGAGTAATTGCTCTTGAACTTCCTTGGTTGTATGCATGTCTTAGGAAAAAAAATTAATTAAATTATTTTCTTATGTGAGAAGGATGTACAGTTGCTTTCAACTTCTTGGTTCTTGCTTGGATGCTTGAATGTGTAAGTATAGAATGTTTTAGTGCATGTTCTTTTTATTGACGTGATGGCCCTTAAATGGGAATGTTTTGTGCTTAGTGTGGTTTGCTCTAAATTGTTGTTTTATATGAAGATGTTCTTTTAATTGTAATACATATGTGCCTTTACTTTTCAATAGAGCATGAGATACATATTTTGTTTTCTAGATGAAAAGTGTAAAATAAATGTATTCCTCTGCATGCGTCCTCTCCCCCATATTCTATTTTGGTGATATTTTATCTTCTGATTGACTGAAATGATGTTATGCTCACCTTGTTATTTTTTTATATCTTATCTAGATATGATATGTCTAAGTTTATTTGGGGAACTGAGTGATTCACATGATTGAATGGTGAGAGACAAGGGTGTCAATGCCGAAATTTTCTTTTTATTATTATGAATATGTGAGCAGTCATGCATACATTTCTATATGTGCGTTTTGGCGTGCATTTTGTTCTAGCTTCTATGTGCGCCTTCGTACATGTGTATCTGTGTGTGAGGGGAATGCGATTTTCCTGACCATTGGGATGTATGATACGTGCGATTATTGTGAGTAATTCGCATGTTGGGATCGTATTGATGTTTTACCTTTTGAACTCCTGTGATTATGTTTGTTGCATGTAATATGTCTTTACTTCTCGTGGTTGTATTTTAATTCGGTAGGACGGGTTGTGAATACCCAAAACACTTTAATTATTGTCATGATTGATAAAGTTGAGTGTTTTGCTATTCTTGATGTTTGGCCCTTTGAATTTTGTTTTTAGGTTGTCTTTTCCCCTTTAATTGTTACTCCTTGTTCTTTAGGTATCTTATGTTGATAAGTGGTTAGTAAATGAGTAGAATCGAGAGTTGGTGCTTATCTTCCCTGAGGTTAATAGTGAGGGGATAGATGTTCTGGGACGAAGGGATTTGGGAGTGTTTTAAACTTTTGCTATTTGCACCTTAACATCCTCTATCTACACTCCTCTCTCTTAACTAATAGCACCCATGTATATCTACAACATCCAATTAGCATAAAAAAATAAACTCTTTAAACATCCAACAACACATAAACAAATCACTCCATTTCATTAATTAGCCCATTAAATAACATAATTTAAATTTAATTTCTCTTACATCTTAAATCCAATACTTAATCATACATTATGAAAAAAATCACAGTGTTACAATTCTCCCCAACAAGAAAAATTTTGTCCTCGAAATTTGCTTGTAGTGAAAAAAATTATAACACTGTTCATACCCACACAACTAATTTGCCTTTAGAGAGTTTTGAGCTCTTCCATAATCCTTGGTCTGACCGAATCGTCCTCTGCATTAGTGGTTTGCTCAATCCCTTAACCGCAATCCACTCAGACAAATTGTCTCTAGTTAACATCCCCCTTATCAGTACTATACAACTCTTCGAATAAAACAAGGATCTTTGTCAAAACATAAGTCAAAATAGTTATATAGCATGAAAACTTACGCTAACTTAAAACGTCCACTACCATTTCACCAAGTATTCTTCAAAAGCACTTAAAGGAACTCTTAAATTTTTCCTTCAAGCTTAAAAACTTAATTTATTTTTCAAAAGAGGTATTCAAAACATACATAAAAGGAAATTTTTAAACTTCCAACAAGTTCAAAATCATAAAACATCCTTTAAGTTGTTTTTCAAATGAATGTATCAAAATACTTTTCGATATGAATAAACCAATTTGTAACACGATTTTCAAATGTAACAAAACCTTTTCTACATGTGTATTCAATTGGAACACATAAAACTCAAATAATTTCAAACAAGAGGTCAAATGAGTGTCTCCAAGATAATTTTTATGCATCAAACTTTTATGTAGTAAGGGAAAAAAATAATGCAATTGAAAACAAAACATCAAGAGTTGAAAGCCGTTACATGGCAACAAAAAACAAATATAGCACCATAGGGCACTACAAACCATCACTTGAATACAACTAAAACAAGTTTCAGAGGATAAGTTTTCAAAGGATTCCCTCAGGGAAATAAATCACCAAGAAGCAGTCTAAGACAAAACACATAAAGGAAATCTTAAACTCTTATCATGCTTAAACACATAAAGCTTACTTTAATCCATTTTTCAAAAGAGATGTTTAGAATACACACACAAAGGTAAACAAAAACTCCAATGAGTTCATAGCATAATACACACTTTGGTCTTTTTTTTTTTTTCCCAAAAGAAGTTTCAAAACACACATCAATATGGATATATCAAACTTTTAACAGGGTTTAAACATGTCAAAACTCATGTGCATATGCATTTCAAACAAGGTATGTGGCAACATAAATCATTTAAAACAAAAGGTCAAAAGAAAATTACCACAAACAATCAAGTCTTAAACTTTTATGCAAAAGAAAGGAAATAATGCAATTGAAAATGAAACATCATGAGCTCGAAAAACATCACATGATACACCTTAACTTCGATGCGAAGAGGTTCATTTCAATTTTTTTTTAGTCCTTTTGAAACCAACATCTTGTCATTGAGAAACACTCAACATAAATAGATAACAAAACTGAACACTAAAACTTTTACAAAACAACTAGATTAAACAAAATCAAAACAATACCCTCCATTTTTAGAAGAAACCAACTTGCTATTGTTGAAAGGAAATGCAACACCTTGAATAGAAAACAAGTTTTAACATTAAAGCCTTTGTAAAGCAATTCAAACAAATAAGGAAAACAACATCTTCATTCTTCAAAAGAAAACTACCTTTAAACAACCTTTCACATTTTAAAACACCAGAGGTAATATAGAGAAAGACCAATTTGTAATGTCTTAGTTACACCAAATATTTCAAAAAGGTATTTGGTAAAACTGGTCATTAAAACAAGGAAATTATTAACACATTAACTTCCCTCTTTAAAAGCAACTTCCAAAGGTTTGTTTTGGAATTAAGTCTATACAATAGACTAACTTTGAAAACAACTTCTAGTCAAGATAACGAAATGAAAGGAACAGAAACATACCATAAATATAGTAACCCCATAAAACATAACAAATTTAATGAGGTCATAAAACATTGAGTACTTGCAAAAGAGTGATTGTGTTAATGTGAAAAAGATAAACATTGCAAAGTGAAACATGTCCAAGAATTAAATGAACAAATTAAGGTAGTATCTCTTTATCACCTCCGATTGCGTAGGGTAGTATCTCTTTTACCGAGTCTAGCCTAGCTAAAACTAAGGTCACTATCCCTTCGTCCCAGAACATCTATACCCTCACTATTAACCTCGAGGAGGATAAGCACCAGCTCTCGATTCTACTCCTTTTCTCTTTCTATTCCTTAATAATTTGGAAATTCACTTATTTACTTATATGTATAGTTTTGTTTGGTAAGCTTACCCTTGCGTGTGGCACATGTGGTTGTGACTGTGATGATCTCGAACTGTGTTCGGGAGACCAGATGGAGTTTAGGTGGATCTTTCTCTTGGAGTAAGAGGATTTTGGGTCGAATGTGAAGTGGGCGAAATTGGCTTGAGCTGAAAATTTTGGGCTTAAGTGGATTTTTGGCTTGAGCCGAAAATTTTGGGCTTAAGCGGATTTTGGAAATCTGACAAATGGCTTAACCTAGTGCTGGGGGTTTTCGTGGTGGCTAACGGGAATAGGCCTATAGAATAGACGAGTGGGCGAATCCCTATAGATGTAAGGTCTTGCAAACCTACAGAGGTAAGTCACAACCACATGTGCCACACGCAAGGGTAAGCTTACCAAACAAAACTATACATATAAGTAAATAAGTGAATTTCCAAATTATTAAGGATTAGAAAGAGAACCAAACTTTGTAATAATTTAAATTTAATTTCTCTTACATCTTAAATCCAATACTTAATCATACATTATGAAAAAAAATCACAGTGTTTTTAAAGGTAGAAGAAGAGAGTTACTGAAAGTAAATCGAACAATAAAATAAATGGCAGGAATGATAAATTGCATGAATACATAGATCCGAACGTACACATTGTCCTCATAACCGGTAGCCATTTCCCAGTGTGCGACGTAATTGGTGTAACAGAACTTGTGAGATCTTCAAAACCAAGGGAAAATGTCTACCAGAGTGCCTATTTATAAGTTTGTCGATCCAATGGTCGACTTACAAGATTTAATCATGTGTGCACTATTTTGACTAATCTATCTAGGATGCAAACACTTGTCTCCTTGGTTGTTCTGTCGGAAAATCGTTGATAACTGCCTCCAATTGCTCGTTTGAAAACTGTTGCACGCCATCGATGTGAGTCTGTTGATGTCCTCGAATGCTTCAAATCTTCTCGAATAACCTCTTCTATTTATCGAAGTTACCTTCTTACGTCAATATTTAGATAATTTCTCTAGTATTTCCTTCTTGCAGCTTTTCCATTCAATTTCATGGCTTCGATCATCTATTCGAACCGAATGGTTAAACAGCAAATACTTCCTTCAATTTGGCAATCAATTTACTAGTTCTGTTAAGATATTTCCTCATGCAATTGCTTTTGACTTAATGTACATATATCACCTTGAACCACCAGTCGAAAACAACATCGAATTTTGCCAATCGAACACGTAAATCTCCAAGCATAATAGAACATTTAACTTAGGAAATTTTTCTCACACCCCCAACAGTGCCAAACAAGGAATATTGAATTTGCAATTTTTAGGGGTTAAAAGCCGTCACAAAGTGCGAGAAAAACATAAAAAATTGAAAAGCAAGAATTAGATCATCTACTGTCTCCATTGCCAAAGAACGAAAACAAAAGTTCACATTAAAACCCCTCCCCAATGCTTGCAAAATTCTTGCAAAGCATTAGTGACAGTGTGCACCACTGCTACATGCTCCCCCATGGCTCATTAAAAATTCGTTAACCCACCTCAAAAGACTCTTCTTTCACGCAATAAAAAGAAAACCCAATTCTAAATGGAATAAGAAGGTGACTTATCGCATCAATCAAAGGGAATTAGCGTGACCCACTTGAACAAATTCCACAAAATACACACAAAAAAAGAACGTAATTTTAACTATTGAGCTATGTGGGCATGTGACTCATCAAAAGGGTCATGATCAAACCCATCTCTTTCTTCTGCGTGCTCAACCAGTTGTTGGCTTAGTGAAAATCATGATGTGCAAGAACAAACTCAATGGATCTAAAGAGCAATGAAGATTAGATTTTTATGCAAAATCTGGTTGGTGGTGCCAACGAGGAAATGTATAATGGGTATTTGTATGGCGTCAGCGAGGCCGCTCACAAGGTTGGTGGTGTCGAGGTCAAGGGTGGCCGGGAACTGCGAGAGGAAGGGCTCCACGGCGGGCGCGGCATACATTTTTAAAAGTACATTCATAACTTAATAATGGTTTTGTTTATAATATTTTTAAAAGTACATTCATAACATACATTTTAAACTTAATATAAATACTTTTTTCATTGGACATAAATATATTATTTTTAATTAATAAAATATTAAATTAATAAAAATAAAAATTTAAATTAAGTTCATGTCATAATACATTGTAAAATCAAATCCTTTATATATTAAAAAATAATTTCATCTTCTATATTCGAATTACTTAATTTTTTATGTTAAGATTATTTACAATTTTAATATATTTTTATATATCTTTTATTTATTATTTTTTATATTTGAATTTATATTTTTTTATTTTCTAATGAGGGTATAATTAAGAAAATAATTACATAAATAAATAATTTTTTAAAAATGAAAAAAATATGGAAACAAAAATAACAAACATTTAAAGAATTTTTTTTTTAAATTGTCCATCGCTCAATTGTTTGGCAAGACTGAATCTTTCTCTTAACAATCACTTGGGAAGATTTTCCGTGCATTAATGAAATAAAAAGAAAATGTGTATTTATTATAACGTAATTGGATTTCTTGTTATAGACCTCACTTGCTCACTACAAAAAAAACATCATTTAGCAACCAAAGTATTCGGTCGCAAAAGTGCCTATTTCAGTCGCTAATTATTTTTGTCACCGATTCAGCAACCGTTAGATATTGGTGACGAAAACCCTAGTCGCTAAACTGTTTTGCCACCGAATAAAGGAATCTGTCACTAATTTTTTTAATTTAGCGACCGCTACAACGGTTGTCAAAAGTCATTTCATCAATGACTATTTATATAAAAAATATCCTTCCGGTCGTTAATAAATATGATTAGCCACGAAATTAGCGACTGATATCATCAGTGGCTAAGTTACTAATACTATTAACGGTAGCAAATTTGGTGGCAAATTTAAAAACTAACTCGGTGACTATTTCGGTGACTTTTTAATATTTATCTGTCACCGAATTATTTGGTCGCTATTTTAGAAAACCACATTATTTCATCTATAATTGAATTTTTCAATCTCTGACCACAATTTTATTGTTTTCTTGGCCAAAACTTGTGTTTATTTTTTATGACAAATTTAATATTTTAATCTTTATTGTCTAGGACAAAATATGTTTTATTTTACTCTTTATTTTTTATATTCTAAATTGTCCAGATCCTTATTTCATTATATTTCACTCTTTATTGCTTGTTTGTCCTAAAATTTGAGTTTTTATTTTATCTTTTATTTTAGTTATTTCATTATATTTAGTTTTTATTTTATCTTTTATTTTACTTGCTTCATAACGTAGAATGTGGGCCAAAACCATTACTTGACTAATGGTTCAATGTAAAATTAAGAAGCGATGTCATTAAAATAATTAAATAAATAAATAAATAACTATTAAAAATAAAATAAAATGACAAAATATACAAAATAAAAAATTGTAAATATGAAAAAGGTCTTCATCCTTGCGAAAAAACGTCAAGGGCCTAAGCTCTGCTCCTCTAATACAGCAGCATCACCATTTATAAACTTGCAGACAAACTGAAAAAAAAAACTAAAAAAATAAATTAAATTAATTAACAAAAAAAAGCTTATAAACAATAAAACTGAAAATAAAAAAGCGTTTGAAAATATCACAGCAAAAGAGAAGAAACAATGCAGAAAACCCAAAAAAAGCACTTTAATCGTCGGCGGCATCCCATCATTTACGGCAAATCACAGCCGCGAGCACCACTGCACAGCCAACACAAAGCTTAGATGACCACAGCAATTGAAAAAAAAAATGAAAGAGAGACCAATAGAAAGCAGAAAAAGAAACGAAAACAAAATGATTAAAACAAGAAAAGACGGTAGAATTAGAAAGATGTTCAGCGCAGGCCGTTGTAGGTTGTTGTCGGCACCCTTCAGTCCTTCACTGCGCGTCATTGGAGGTAACAACAGTGACTACACTACATAAGGCGAAAGCAAACACTAATGGCGGCACTCAAAACATTTTCGAAAAGAATGCTAAGAGAGAGCGAGCAAGGAAAAGGGGAATGAGCAAAGAAGAGCGGAAGCGGCAGCTATGTAGAATGGAGGCTGAGGGCTAACTTACCCTTAAATAGCTAGGGTTTTCCTTCATTTTCCACTAATGGATAATGGACTTAAGAATGGGCCCAAAGTGCATTTTTCCTCTTCAAAATTTTGGGCCTCAGATTCTAAACATTGGCTCCCCGTCATTTTTCAACTCTCATGTATATAACATTGTTTTTTTTTTTAAATTCAAAATTATAATAATATTTTTTTATTCACTATTTTCTGTTTTGATTCAGCAAAATTATAATAATATACTTTTTAATTCGGTAACATTAAAAAATGTTTTATAAATAATAATAATTAAAAATAAGAATATTCTACATATATGTTTAAATTTATAATAATTCATAATAAAATTTTTATCACAATCATTCATAATAAATTATTCAAAATAATAATTTTATGGAGAAATGATCGGTATCTCTTCACGCAATCAATGGAATTCATTGATGGAGCAAATTTGGCCAATCATATATGTAGAAAATTATTATTTCATCCATTAATAATTCACGCAACAGAATATTCTTATTTCATCCTTTAATAATTCACGCAACAGAATCATATCTTTCATTAATATATATATATATATATATATATATATATATATATATATATATATATATATGAAGCACATGTTTAACAAATATAAATACTTTTAGTCAAAAAATAATATTTATTACATTGATAAATATATTACATTATATTATTACATTTAAAATAATTTATTTTAAATAACTATTAAGAATATAAATTAAAAGATAAATTATGATATACATTTATCACTTTGTATATATTATATTAATATATTAATATATATTTTAATTTATCCTTTTTAAAGTATGTTTCAAAAACTATTTTTTAAAACAATATTAAATTTTTTAATCTATATTAATATATACATAAATTTTCATCATCTATTTTTTTAAACAATATTAAATTTTTGTCTTAAATAACTTTTTAGTACATGTAAAATAGGAGTGTTTTGATTTTAGTCTATTTATTACAAAAGATCAATGGTTACTTTTATTTAATAATTCATTCATTCATTAAATTATAATAAATAATTTATATTGTTAAATAATGTTATTTTTTAAATTAAAATGAATAAGCGATTAAGAAAATTAAGCATTAAGCACATATAAAAAAAAAAGGGCCTTATTATTGGGCCTTAGTCAATCATTAGTGTCACACTTAGGCTTTATTGGACCTTAACAATCATCAGTGTTACACTTGGGACTTATTAGGTCTTGTTCAAACATTGATGTCACACTTCAGCCTTATTGGGCCATAGTCAATCATCATTATTACACTTTCAGCCTAATTGGACCTAACTCAATCATCAATTTTACATTTCGACCAACTCAGTCATTAGTGTTACAATTGGGCCTTATTGTATCTTAGTCAATCATTAGTGTCACACTTTTAAGCCTTATTGAGCCTTGGCAATCATCAGTATTACACTTTGACTTTATTGGGTCTTGTTCAATCATCGATGTCACACTTAGCCTTATTGGGCCTTAGTCAATCATTAGTGTTACACTTCAGCCTAATTGGGCCTAACTCAATCATTAGTTTTACATTTGAGCTTTATTGAGCCTTAGTTAATTATTACCATTACAAATGGGCTTAATTAGGTCATAATCAACCATTAGTGTTATATTTGGATAAAATTAGACCTTAGGCAGTCATTAGTTTTACACTTGGGCCTTGGTCAATCATTAGTATTACAATTGGGCCTAACTGGATCTTGTTCAACCATTAGTGTCACATCTAGATCTTTTTTGGATATTGTGTTAATTTACAAAATTAATTAATTAAATACATAAATGAGGAAGTCATATCTTTTTTTATATTCCTTTATCTTTATTTTAAGTTGCAATTTGGTCCTTTATTTTTTAAAAGGTGCAAAATGGTTTCTTAAGTATTTTTTTATAGCACGTTTACCCTTGAAGTAATGTATTTTTTAATTTTTCTTTTGGGATAAACATGCTATAAAAAAATTACTTAAGGGACCATTTTGCAACTTTTAAAAAATAAAGGATTAAATTGTAACTTAAAATAAAGATAAGGAATTATTATTATTATTATTATTATTATTATTATTATTATTATTATTATTATTATTATTATTATTATTATTATTAGCCTGCATGTTAAGTGTCTTTATTGTAAAATAAAAAACTAAACTATATTGTAAGACTTATTTATGTTATGTTTTCTTTTTTAAAAAAAAATAAAAATTATAATATAAAAATATAGTAAAATAACTAAATATTTATTAATATTAGAATTTTTAATTTTTTGGGAATTTTCTATTTTGTATTTATTAAATTAATTTTTATAAAGACATTGTAGCATTATTGGGTTGATTTTATAATTACTAATGACATTTTAAATTTTATATTATTATTATTTCATGCATGCATGTTAAGCGTCTTTGTTTTAAAATAAAAAACTAAACTATATTGTAAGACTTATTTATGTTATGTTTTCTTTTTTTTAAAAAATAAAATGTAAAAATTATAATATAAAAATATAGTAAAATAACTAAATATTTATTAATATTAGAATTTTAATTTTTTGTGAATTTTCTATTTTGTATTTATTGAATTAATTTTTATAAAGACATTGTAGCATTATTGGGTTGATTTTATAATTACTAATGACATTTTAAATTTTTTATTATTATTATTTGACGCCTACTTGTTAAGCGTCTTTGTTTTAAAATAAAAAACTAAACTGTATTGTAAGACTTATTTATGTTATGTTTTCTTTTTAAAAAAAAATAAAAATGTAAAAATTATAATATAAAAATATAGTAAAATAACTAAATATTTATTAATTTTAGAATTTTTAGTTTTTTGTGAATTTTCTATTTTGTATTTATTAAATTGATTTTTATAAAGACATTGTAGAATTATTGGGTTGATTTTATAATTATTAATGACATTTTAAATTTTATATTATTATTATTTGACGCCTACATGTTAAGCGTCTTTATTTTAAAATAAAAAACTAAACTATATTGTAAGACTTATTTATGTTATGTTTTCTTTATTTCAAAAAGTAACAAAAAATAAAAATTATAATATAATGACATAATAAAATAACTATGTATTTATTGATATTTATTTGATAAATATTAAAAATTTTAAATGTTAGTAAATTTTCTATTTTAAATATATTGACTTGACTTTTATAAAAGACATTAGTGACCGATAATTTCAGTCGCAGAATGACACACCAAAATGATTAATATCATTGATTAAAGAATTTTTTATTAATGTTAGCGACCGAAGACCGAATATTTCGGTCGCCAAATCTTAGATATCGTTAGCCACTGAACTTTTCGCTGACAAAGAATTATATACAAGTGTTTTGATTTAAAAAAATTTAGCTACCGATTTAGAGACCGATTTTTTTTATTTGTTTGTGACTGATAATTCGGTTGCCAATGCCGCCGCTACTACTCGAAATTCGCTTTTTTGTTAAAATTCATTGTTGCTCGCTAAATCGGTCGCTATTTGCGACTGATGTATCCACTGGCGATTTTCGGTCGCTAAATCGAGTTTTTTTGTAGTGGCTAAATGTCCGTTTTAATTATTATAATGTAATTGAGTACAAATATATGTTAATTTTTCCATTCTAAGCAAAATCATACAAAATCTTTTCAATGGGGCTTAAATTAATAGACATTAGAGATTTTTTCTCTCTAAAAAATTCCACTGATTTAAGGGGTAAAATAGTCATACAAGTATCTGCAAAACAAAAATCATGCTTTAATCAAACTTAAAAAGATTCACCACATTTGCATTTATAATTGTATTAAGAAGGCTCACATTTATAATTGCAATTAATCATTGTTAGACATTATTGGAGGAATAAAGGTCAACATTTACAGAGATAAAAAAATATTTAATTGATAAAAAAATAAAATATAGATGATTGATAGAGATGAAAGGATTGATTATCATATGATTTATAGACAAAATAATCTATATTTTAAGAATTCAATTACATAAAATATATACTATCGTCTATTTTAATGTATATTAATGATTATTTAAGTTGAATATTAAAATATTAATTATTTTAAAATAGAGATAAAATATCTATTATAAAAAATTCAAATTTAATTTCACATTTGATTAAATATACAAAATAAATTCTCAATATTTTCTAAATTTATTAAACTACATATAAATTTAGTAAACCTATGACTTTTCATTTGAATATATATATATATATATATATATATATATATATATATATATATATATATATAAATTCTATTATTAAACAAAACTATTTCAAACTTAATACTTAAATGTTTCAACATATATAATTTAATACTTAAAAATCTATTACTAAATAAAAATATTCTAAAATTTAATTTAATTTTATATTATGTTATTTTTTATATTTTAAAAGTAGTAACAAGAAAGACTATTATTTCAGCTACTTTATTCAAATGAAACTAAACTAAGGTTAATATATATTTCATTTATCACTACCTTCTTTTTTTCATTTTTTTTTTCTCTTCTTTATTGTGGTGAAGCCTATTTCTAGCTATCAATATAAGTAAATAAAGTATAGGATTTAGAGATTTTGCATTTTTGTGGGGGTACAGATCATATAGGATTTGTTTTCTTATGCTACAACATTTTGCATTCTATTTCAATTGTGATTTTCATTTGTTTATCTAAAAAATTAGGAGATGAACCTATTATTGAATATATTGTGACCTTGAAAATCAGTGCAATTTTATGAATTTTATGATATTTCTATGCTAATCGAAAAAAATGAGCTGAATATAATCAGTTAGCTAGAGGTTACTTGATCATGGAAAGCTAAAATATTTTTTTTATAAAAATATATTTATCTCTTATTATTCTATGAAACTAATATTTAATTTGTTTAAAAAAAAAAAAACTATTACTTGCCCATATATAATTTGTCTCGTGCATCGCACGGGATACATGCACTAGTGGATAGGGTATTATAGTACCCGTCCCCGCACTGACGTTTAAAAAAAATATCCGTACCTGTCCCATGCCCGCACAAGTAGCAACTTTAATCCCCATCCTCATACTTGCATCCGCTATCCGCACTTTACTTATGTATAGAGTTAATAAATCAATAAAAAAATTATTTAAAAAATTATTACAAGAAAATTGAAAATTCACTCCTAAAT
This sequence comes from Pueraria montana var. lobata, assembly GCA_026413185.1. NCBI lineage: Eukaryota > Viridiplantae > Streptophyta > Magnoliopsida > Fabales > Fabaceae > Pueraria > Pueraria montana. The sequence continues at coordinate 40,212,380 of CM048649.1, read as the reverse complement.
AATCGAAACATAACATTAAAAGTAACCAAATCCTTTATTACTTAAAGGAATATACACCTAACAGTCACATTTTTCCCCCAAAAAATTCAAGGATAAAAAAGTAATTTCATATTTTGTAAAAAAAGGTCAACATAATTAAGATGAATTAAATTTAACGAAAATTTGCTGAGGTGTAATTGAGGAATTCGAATTCTATTACCATTTATCACCATAAATACCATTTAATTTAAATTAATTTATTACCAAAAAAATTTCACTGGTCGACTGCAGTCATATTTGTTGATATAATTACTGATAGAAATGGCTATAAATCTTATTATGGAGTATATAATAGGATGTTTTCAATGTATTTTAATTATCATTTATGTACAATTAATAAAATATAATAGGATGTTATCAATTAACAGAACAATGAATTCTAATATATTTTTATTTTAATATAAAATATAAAAAATAACAATTAATTGTTATATATTGTATTTGAGAAATGCTATTTCCTCCGAAGCAATTTGGCCGAATGATCCTTCTATCCATTAACATTTTGACACCCGTCATCTTTTTCTTATTTTTTTAAGTTAACCTGTTAAAAAAATTTCTTTCCAAACATACCCTTTTACCACCGAAAAGACTTGTCATCTCTTTCTAAGCTTACTGTTGAAGGACTCTCTCTCACCATTGAATCTGATGGGGTTTTGCTTTGAAGTTCTGAACACAAATTTCACTCACCAAAGCTAAGCCATATACCTCTGTTAAGAGGATAAGAAACAAGAGTTAAAAAAAGCAAAAATACCATAGAGCATAACTGTAGTCTGTAAACTACCCCCAGCTATCATTGACTCCAAATACATTAATAAACACGTTGATATTTTCCCACCAACCAAGACAAAGTTCCGTGGTCATTGCAATGTGGACACTTCAAATGTGGAAAAACCATACAATGGGGATTATTGAGGATATTAATATGTTAATTGCTAAATCAATTGGGTTGATGGTAGAACATGCCAAATTGAATCACCTCACTCCCTGTACAATCAGAAATTTCCACATTCAGACCAATTGCTTGCTTTGTTGGAATGAGTTTTGTTGACTGGTCATGTGGCTTAACATTCAGACCAAGCAAAATCTATTCCCCTGTACAATCCGAAAGTTGCTTGAATCAACAAAACTGAGCTAAAGCATTTAGCTGTTCAGACCAAGTGCAACGCTGATGCAACCTATCCCTCATGTGAGTTAAATGCTTAACACTCTCCCCCGAAGCAAAATCTAAACTCATTCCAAAAGTTTAGAACGTTGAAACCTAGATTCCCAAATAGAGAAAGAGAATCATTGTCGGAGACGACGAGATACAGAAAGAGAGGTATCTGATGGCGACACGCGACAGTGGCAGACGATGCCAACAACGAGCTAGCTCAGTCCGATGGTGGCGATTGCAGTGCGCTGTGTGTGGCTATGCAGCAAGGAGTTTGTGGGCGACTAGTCATGTGGGTCTTGTGGCCTGTGCAGGAGAAATTATTCTATGGTCCGGGATCACCACGTCAGCTGTGGTCCCGGCCAATAATTTCTCCCTGTGCAGGGAACTGAAAGGGTACTCTTGGAAAGAGATAAAATTTTAAATTGATTAAATATTTCACTGTAAACTGTTGACAGGTGTTAATTTTTTATGGTTTCGAAAGAAATTTCGGTTATTTCCTTTGGAGGAAATAGCATTTCTCATTGTATTTTAATATAAAACAATGGTAACCCTGTATTCTAATAAAATATATAACAAAACGTGAATATAAAGATAAATAATTTTGAGGGTCCGATTATAATATTAATATATAATATAGATTCTAATTATAAATATAATTATAAATATTAGAATTCACGGAAATAAAATACCATGGATATTTTAATCTATTAGAATCACGGATCCTCACTTATATGATTACAAAAGTCTGGAAAAAAAAATATGATTACAAAACTTGCACTATTAGTCTATTATTATAACATGTTGTTAATACCGAAAATTAAAGTAAGGTATTTTAGAAGAATATCAACCGATTTTAAATATTTCAAAAATTAAATTCATTAAATTAAATTGTATTAAACTTAAACCGTTTTTTAGAATAATATCAACATATTTCAAATATTTTGGACATTAATTAATTAATTTAAATTTCAAATAATTTGAGCATTAATTAGCTAATTAAATTTAAATTTCAAACATGGCTAATTAAATTTATTAAAAAAAAAGTCTTTATCTTTATAGACACAAAAAAAAAATTATATACTTTTTTATTGATGGTACATTACTCCTATATAAAAACTGTGGAGTGATTCTATACACAAATGATAAAAAAAAAAGGTATGATATGTTTCTTCTAACCGAATCATTTGCTATAATTTTTTTTGTTGTATTGATTTCTGTTTTTGCTTCTACATGGCTGTTGAAACTTGAAACAATCACGAAAATGATTGGAAATTCCTCCTCTATGTATATTAGGTACGTGATAAAGTAACAGAAATTAGGTATCTATGCTTCTTTTCATGTAAACCTTTTTTTATATTTTTTTTCTTTGTTGTTTATCTTTTTCCGTTTGTTGAATCAATTCAAGAAATCAATTGAGATATCCTCCTCTACATAAACGATAGTCGTGGGTTTGTGAAAAAAAGGTATGATTTAAGATTTTTAGCTAATCTTTGTGTTTCAGTGAGTTTTTAATGTTTTTTTTTTACTTCTGGTAAAAGATTTTACTTTTATGCTCCTCTTAAAAAAAAACAAAAATTTCATGGTGTTGTATCACTTTTCAAATACATGGTGAAGTGTTTGTAATGCAAAAAATGTATGCTTTAAGATAATACTTTTATCCTCCTCTTCTGAAAACAAAACATTTTTTTTATTTCTGAAAAGTATGAATTTATATTTTTTTTCCAAGTAAAAGATTATACTTTTATCCTCCTCTTTTGGAAAAAAAAATATTATTAGCACTGCATTGATTTTTAGAAAACTAGGGTCATTGGTTTGTAACATACAAATGGAAGATATGCTAATCTATTATCACTTTTGAAAATCATGAAATATTGAGTGCGATGCTAATCTATGCATTTTAATTTAGCATATATCTTTTATCCATGTATATAAGGTTTCTAATATAAAAAAAATGTATGTTTTTTCATGCTTCTATGAAAAATATATATTTTTCATTGCTTCTACATTGCCTTTTTTATTTAATAAATGGACAGTGATTATATATTATAATGTTAGAAAAAAGTCTAATTTTTACTCTTATTCTACAAATTTGAGTGTGATGCAAATCTGTGTGTTTTGGTCAGACATATTCTTAGTATTACGGTCTACTTCTACATTGATATGTTTAAATTATTGGCCTGTTGATACATGCTTTTACAATGAATGAAAACATTCATAGTTGTTTAGTTGTTTCATTGATTTTTTTAAATATATAAACTATTTTCACGGTTGCTACATGTTTTTAATTACTACTCTATTTCTGATGATAACTGTCTTAACAAATTAAATAATGCATTTGTCTATTTGATTTAACATTGTATGCATGTTACTGAACAATGATAATATTATATCTCATCAACCTCAGCTATTTTTATTGGAGTAGTAATATGAATAATAGATTTCTATTGGTATTTTTGAAAATTCTGACCTATGGCTTCATTTAACAAGTTACAAGTGACACTACTGACCCTTTAATGGGTTTGCATCTTAGCTCCCTCTTGGACAATTCTTGAGAGTACAAGAAAGAATACGGGATGATAAGTTTTACTTTCAATTATGTTTTACTTTGATTGTGATAAGTTTTGACGATAATAAAGAAAGAAAGTATGATTTTGAGAACTTTGTGGATAAAAAGAGGACAAGAATTGAATATCTGAAGATGAAAGCAAATAAGTAAATGATTATACATTAGTTCAATTCTTTCAACTTATTGGATCAAAATTAATTTAGACACATACTCAAAATAAATTAAAATTGGCTTAATTTATACTTGCATAATGCAATCTTTTTCCACCACCAATGATACGTAAGAAAAGGCTTTATTTTAATTATTTGAAAAAAAATAATTGGAAGGTAAAAGCAAGCAAGAAAATTTAGTTTATTTTTTACGGAAAAAATAACGTGTAAGTTTGGGTTAAGAAACTTTCTCATAATTTTGGTTTCAAAATGTATCAAAGTTCACATAATTAGTTTGCTTAATATATAAATATGTTTTGAGTCATGCTTATGATTCTTTACCCTTTCTTTATGGACAAAAGATTAACTTAAAAATTTTACAATTTCATATTATTGAAAAACATTCTATAATTATTCTTATCGTGATATATTAGCATCTCACTTAGTTTAATTTTTATACATGAAATTGAAACTAAAATGTTTAAATGTTTAATTTTATAACTTAAGCTTAATTAATTTATATTTAATTGCATAAAAATCTAATTAAATATTTATGTTCATTTTTATATTTTTCATACAAATTTTAATTATAAAACTTTATAATTTTGAGTAACTTATTATCCTTTTTGTTCTTGCTAATTTTATTATGTAACTACCTGAAGTAATAAATTCTAAAATGCAATATAAGATAATTATGCATCATGGTCCAACTTTTTTTTTTTTTACTTTTGCTGTATAAGGTTGATATAGTTTTGTTATATAAATAGGTGTTAGTGATGTATTGTTGTTTTGATTATTGTTTCAACTACTTTATTCTAATTTCAGTCCAAAAAAAACTACTTTATTCTAATAAAAAAACTACAACCTTTTGCATTATGCTTCAATTGAACCTTGAGAAACACCACAATATTATGATATTTCTACGCTAACTGGGAATCTGAGCTAAATATAATCAATTAGAGTTTGTTTTATCAATAAATATTATTTATTTGATTCAATTTGGTCCCTCAATTATTAAAAAATTCAATTTGATCCCAATTTTGCTCTTTTTATCCACTTGAATTTAAGGTCGTTATTATTGCAAATATTGGCAATTCATATTTGTGAATATCAGCAGTTTTGAACTGCCACTATGCAAATTTTAAATTATTAAATTTGAACAATTTATAAAAATATAAAATAATAAAAAATTTAAACAAATATAGCGGTGGTAATAGACCACCATAATGGTAAAAAAATATAAAATAAAAATGTAATTTAAATATAATGAAGATTTTCGACTGCCACAATGATAAAAAATAATAATTTATAATAATATTTACTTATATTAAAATTTAATATTTCAATAATAAATATTTTATAACAATTTAATATTATAAATGGTTAAAATTTAATAACTTAAAATTTAAATAGCGACAGTTCAAAATTATCGGTATTCACAAATCTGAATCACTGATATTTGCAACAATGGATAGAAAGGGCAACATTGGGATAATTTTGAAAAATGAGTGACCGAAATTGAACTTTTTTAATAATAGAATAATCAAATTGAACTTTTTAATAATTGAGGGACCAAATTTAACCAAATAAATAAATAGAAGGTCAAATTGAACTTTCGTATTTGCATTAGTGACGATTTCAAATTCAATTTAACTTTTTAAAAATTAAGGGACCTACTTGAACATTTTAAAATAATTAAGGGACCATTTTAATAATTAACCCTATTATTTTTATAAAAAAAACTATATTTTCTCTTATTATTCTATTCAATTTTTATTTTTTTTAAATAATAAAAAAATATTACTCCCCACATGTAATCCCTGTGCATCGCACAGGTAGACGCACTAGTATAACATTATAAACATAATCATTCCTAAAATTAATGTTCTAAGGGGGTGTTTGTTTTACAGATATTTTCTTAGTCCAGCCTAGGAATATAACATGGAAATGTTACAATTCCCGTGTATTTTATAAAAATGTATTTGTTAACTATTAAAAATGGTTGAGAATATTTTTCATATGCCAAGGAATAATTAAAACATGTGTTTGGTTGAAATATCCTTATTGTTAAAGTTTGTTAAAAAAAATTACAAATGTGTCTGAGGGTATATCTGGATTTTTACTCACGAAGAGGGATTCCTGTCCAATGGGAATAAATTTTTCCTACCCCATCCGCCGGGAATAAATATGGGTTGAACGTGGGATTATGGCTTTCCCAGGAATAAAATATACCTAAGATTAATTATTTTATTACTTTGTAACAAACGTGGGATAAATTTTTCCATCCCTGTATTTCCGGGATTAAAAAACTTATCCATGAAACAAACGTCCCCTAATTGTTTAACAAAATCAAACTTGGACATCAAGTGATGATAGTACTCTCCGATAATAAAGTTGTCTTTTGCAGATCGTTTAACATAATTGTTCTATTTATCAAACAATGGGACTATAAAAAATGTTTTTTTTTTAAACCAAACGAAATGATATATTATTCTTAATAGTATCATAAGACATGCCACATTACAAGTTATGAACTCGAACCAGATGCATGGTGTAACAACAACATTGGTTCCATGATCATAGCCAAACAAAAACATTTCATAGAAAACAAAAGAAAACGTGCACCTCATCGTTATATAACACCTGTACCCAACTAACACACTCAAAACTACAACCTATCAATTCACAGTATTATATCTTCTGTTGATAGATTCTAAAGCCATAAAAAAAATTGTTGATGTGTTCAGTAGCCAAAAGATGTGTTATTGTGTTAGTCTTTAAGTTAAAATTAGTAAAATATTTTAATTTTTTTTTTGTAAGAAACTATATATAATTATTTATATATGCATGATATTTTAATTAAATATTTATATTAATAAAAGTAAAGAAGTCTTGGAGGGAATTCTTATATATTTCAGCGGGAAATTTTTAGAGAAAATTTTATCTATTTTTTAATTCATAAATTTATATAAATATAGTAACTAAGGTAATTATGATAAGTATAATTTTGAATAATTAAATTAATTATTATCAACACATATAAATTTTTAGAGAAATTTTTTATCTACTTTTAATTCATAAAACTATATAAATATAGTAATTAAGATAATTATGATAAGTATATATATTTTGATTTGAAATTCTTAATAATTAAATTAATTATTATCAACACGTATAATTATTTATTTGGAGAAAATTTTTATCTATTTTTAATTTATAAAACTATATAAATATAATCATTAAGGTAATAAGCTAATTATGATAAGTATATATAGTTTGATTTTAAGCAGTTTACTAATTTCAGTTTGTTATCTTTTCGTCATCGCCCTTAAATTTTAAAAAAAATTCTTATCTTTTTTTTGTTGTCATTTCTGTTTTCACTTTATTCAAATTTTTGGAATGGTTTGAGAACCCATTGTCGAAAGACAGATTTTCCTTTTGACATCTTCGTTTGATTATTTTGAAATCAATGTTGGAGCTAAGAGTTAGCCGAATTTCACTTCAGCTAACAATTACATTCACACGACAACAATTATCTAGGTAATTATGACAAGTATTTGAAATTCTTAATAATTAAATTAATTATTATCAATGTTGTAAATAAATAGGTTTACTAAGATTAAGTTGCATTATTTTGAGCATCGTTCCAATTTTTTCTATTATTTTTTACTAAGATTCTTATGTCTTATGTATTATAATTTGTCACATATTTTGTTATATATATATTTTTTAATTGTGTATTCTAAATTGAAAAATCAATTCTCACCTAATTTTAATATAAATATAGACGAATGTGCTTCTCTTCTATTGCCAATTTATCGTGAATTTTCTCTTGATACTTCTTGAAAAATGATACCAAAGATGTATATGGTTTTTGATATTAAGCCTAAAGGATTGTGGTTGAGTACCGATTTCAGTAACAAGAGCCAAGTGACTTGCCTTGATCGATTTGATTGTGTTGGATGACAAGGTAAGAGCATAAAATTGATAAAGCATAGTTTTTTTCTTCTTTATTTGATCTGTTTCTATTTTTTTACAGTCTACTAAAATCCATGCTACCATAAGGAAGGATTATAATTTGAGAAGCTTTAGCATAAAGGCAAAGTGTATACATTTTAGTAAGTCTAGAGAAAATGGAGAGTTACTAATGACAAATTAAAGTTAACTTTCATGTCAACTACCAAAGTAATAGAGGCGAAGTGTGATAGCATCCGCTAAACTTTTATGAATTTGTTATATTTTCAAAAATACTTTCTGCCTTTGATAAAGTATATTTGATGGGTGAGTTATAAACTATATTCATTTTTTAATTCTTAAATTGTTACATCGTGTGTCAACAAATTATTTGATTTTTCTTTACAGTGCCTTATTTTTTGTTGAATTCTTACTTTTTTTTATTAAACTAGATGTGATTGGCCACATGGTTGAAAAGGATAATTTGAGAGAATCAAAGAAGAATGGGAAAATGAGGAATGTGATTCTTAAAAATTTAAAGTGAGTAATTTTTTTTTTTCCAATTATACTACTATAATTTATAAATTAGAAAATTATGCATAGATCAAAATGATGCCTTACATTTTACAATTTATTTAAAATTTCATACTTTAAGTATACTCTGTACATCATGTCAAAAAAAAGTATACTTTGTACATTAAGTAGTGGTAAATAATTGGCATTTTATGTAATACTTTTTAATATAGGAATGAAACAATTGTTTGTAATCATTACTCTATATTTTATGTTTTATAACTCTTAAATAATATAAAATAAACATAAATTGAAATAACAATTTCAATATTTTAAAACACAATAACAGACCCATGCATCGCACGGGTCACCGTACTAGTTAATATGTATATATAACATGTGCGGGGCGGGGTTGGGGTGGGTAATATAGTATTCGTACCTCGCACACATCCCCATTAAAATTTTGCAAGTGAATACCCGCCTCGGACCCATCTCCAATAAGCGAGTATTTACGCTACCCATTTGCAAATATTTTTGTGGGTACTTATAGGGTCCGAACATTTTGCCATCCCTACTTAGAGATTAAAAAAGAGATTAAATAAATTATAGATTAAAAAGAATTAGTTACTTGCAAATCTGGTGTTAAAACCATAAAATATATTCAAATTGAAGTTAGAAATAAAAATATTGAAAATGATAGATTGTAAAAGGAAGAAAAGCTAGCGACACTCTCTTTCTGATGATACATTTTGTGATTGGTTGAAATTTATTAAAAATCATCCATTTTGATGGATTCCACATCTCATCTAATGATTCTCTCTCTTGATTTAAATATGGGACCCACGTAAAATGGTGATTTCTAATAAATTTCAACCAATCAACTAGATAATATCACAAAGAGAGTGTTAAAGATAGTGTCGCTAGCATTCCACTTGAAAAAGATAAGAAATTAAGCTAAATCATTCAACTGTTATTAAAAGCACTAGATTTTGACTCGTGCGTTGCACGGGATAAACATAATGTTTAAAAAAATTTATTTGAATTTTGTATTGTATGTAATATAATTTGTTTTATTTTTCTTTTTATACTTTCATAAAAAAATATAATTTCACCATAATAATTTAAATATTAACGTGACTTCAAAAAAATTATTCATCCCCGTGAATTAAGTGAAAATTTTCTACTTACTTTTATAAATAAAAATAAAATTCATCCCTATGTGTTATACTTTATATATAATTATTATTTTAATATATTGGCATATAAATATCAATGTATAAAAGAAAATTAAAATTTGTCATGATAGAAGAAAATCATGAATAATTTATTTAAGTGAGAATATAATAAATAAATAAATAAATATTTACTTAAAATTTAATTTTAAACACTAATTTTGAGTGGAAAAAATAATAGTTATGTTGATTTAATTTGATTTTTGGTATATAATTAAATATATATATTGATTATGTAAAATAAATTTTAACTTTGATTGGACAAATTTCTTTAGTAAAAAAGTTTATTCCTGTGAATTCGGTGTAAATTTGCCTACTTATTTTTATAAAAAAATGTTATTCCCCGTGTGTTATATTTTATATATTATATATGATAAGTTAAGTCTAAATTTTTCTTCATACTTTCATGAAAAATATTCATCTCCATTTGTTATATTTTCGCATACTTTCTATGATAATAAAATAAAACATTCAATAAACTATCTAAATCATGAAAGAGACAGCCATAAAAAATACATTCAAATTAAAATAATTATAATAAAAAAATATAATTTCACCATAATAATTTAGATATTAATGTGACTTCAAGTAAATTGTTCATCCACTTGAATTAACTAAAAATTTTCTACTTGCTTTTATCAATAAAAATAAAATTCATCCCTATATGTTATACTTTATATATAATTTTTATTTTAATATAGTGACATATACATATCAATGTATAAAAGAAAATTAAAATTTTTTGAGGTAGAAGAAAATCATGAATAATTTATTTAAGTGAGATGATAATAAATTAAAAACAAATAATTATTTGCTTACAAATTAATTTTAGCCACTAATTTTGCATGGAGAAAAGAATAGTGATTAGGTTGATTTTATTTTATTTTTATGTAATTAAATATATTAATTATGTAAAATAAATTTTAATTTTGATTGAAAAAATCCTTAGTAAAAAAGTTTATCCTGTGAATTCAGTGTAAATTTTCCTACTTATTTTTATAAAACATTTCAACCCCATGTGTTATATTTTATATGGTAAGTTAAGTCTAAATTTCTCTTCATACTTTTATGAAAAATATTCATATCCATTTGTTATTTTTTTTCATATTTTCTGTGATCGTAAATGAAACATTCCCGTTTAAAAAAAAGTAAAAACATTCAATAAATTATTTAAATCAGGAAAGAGACAGCCATAAAAAAATATATTCAAATTAAAATTGTTATAAACAAATATGATTTAACCATAACAATTTAGATATTAATGTAACTTCAAGTAAATTATTCATCCCATAAATTAAGTGGAAATTTCTACTTGCATTTATATATATATATATATATATATATATATATATATATATATATATATATATATATATATAAAAGCATGCTTATGTGTTATATTTTATACATAATTTATTTTTTAATATATTGGCATATAAATATGAATGTCCAAAAGAAAATTAAAATTTGTCCAAATAGAAGAAAATCATGAATTATTTATTTAAGTGAAAAGATAATAAATAAACGAATAGTTATTTGCTTAAAAATTAATTTTAGATACTAATTTTGCGTAGATAAAATAATAGTGATTATGTTGACTTAATTTGATTTTTTTTATGTAATTAAATATATATTAATTATGTAAAACAATTTTAACTTTGATTGGACAAAAATCCTTCCTAAAAAAGTTTATCCGCATGTAATTCAGTGTAAATTTTCTTACTTATTTTTATAAAAAAAATTCATCCTTGTGTATTATATTTTATATATTTTATATGGTAAGTTAAGTCTAAATTTCTCTTGATACTTTCATAAAAAAATAAACATCCCATTTGTTATATTTTTTCATACTTTTCATGTTTGTAATATAAAACATTTAATAAATTATTTAAATCAAGAAAGAGACAACTATAAGAAAAATCATTAGAATTAAAATTATTATAATAAAAATTAATTTCACCATAATAAATTATATATTAATGTGACTTGAGGTACATTGTTCTTCCCCGTGGATAAGTGAAAATTTCTACTTGCTTTTATAAGAAAAAAAATATTCATCCCTATGTGTTACACTTTATATATAAATTTTATTTTAATATATTGACATACACATATAAATGTATAAAAGAAAATTAAATTTGTCCAAGTAGAAGAAAATCAGGAATAATTTATTTAAGTGAGAAGATGATAAATAAAAAAATGAATAATTATTTGCTCACAAATTAATTTTAGACATTGAATTTGCATGGAGAAAATAATAGTAATTATGTTGATTTAATTTGATATTTTATGTAATTAAATATATATTAATTATGTAAAATAAATTTTAATTTTGATTATAAAATCTTTAGTAAAAAAGTTTATGCCGTGAATTCAATATAAATTTTCCTACTTATTTTTATAAAAAAAATTCATCCCATGTGTTGGAAACTCATGTAAAATAGTAAAAATGTTAAGTCTAAATTTTACTTCATACTTTTATGAAAAGTATTCATCTCCATTTGTTATATTTTTTCATATTTTCTATGATCGTAAAATAAAACATTCAATAAATTATTTAAATCAGGAAAGAGATATCCATAAAAAAAATTCAAATTCAAATTTTTATAAAAATATAATTTCACCATAATAATTTAGATATTAATGTGACTTTAGGTAAATTGTTTATCCCCGTGAATTAAGTGAAAATTTTTTATTTGCTTTTATTAGTGAAAAAAAATCATCCTTGTGTGTCATATTTTATATATAAATTTTATTTTATATATTAGCATATAAACATATCAATGTATATAAGAAAATTAAAAAATTTCATTGTAGAAAAAAAAATCATGAATAAGATTCTAGCGTAAAACCTTGAATGATTAAATGCATTGGCCGCAAACACAATCCAATTCAAATTGTCAGATTGCGCCTGAGTGAATTATATTTTTATTATTTTAAAAAATAAAATTAAATCTAAAAAGAATGATAAATGATAGATATATTTTTAATAAACTTTATATAAAAATTATTTTAGTTTTCTTTGGTTAAGTAACCTTTACTTTTTTTATTTTTTTATTTAGCTCATCTTTCCAATCAGCATTAAAATTTCATAATATTATAGTAATTTTTAATGCCACACTATAGTCAATAATGGTTTAGTTCCTTACTTTTTAGATAAAAAGATGAAATCACAATTATTGTAGAATATGATCAAAATTGAAGCAGATGAAAATTATTATATAAATTTTATTAATATATTGCAATATTAATATTCCTAATTAGTAATAAACTTTATTATGTAAATTTTTTATTTCTAATTAATATTCTTAATTAGTAATAAACTATTTTCACTCTGTCTCACATCTATACTCATTTGAATTATTTCACCTCATAAAGTCGTGCTCCTCACTCACTCTATATACACGTCAACTTGCAACTTTCCCTAATATTTCTCTTATCAATTTTTGTAACGATTCATGTTCACTCCTTCTTTTAATGTTATCTTATTTTCTTATTATTTCTCTAATAAGTTTTCATCACTCCCCGAAAATTTATCTCTTTCACAGGTAAATGCAAAGGGTAATATTTCTATTATAAAAGTAATGTCTAATTTCAGAAACACATTAAAATGAAACAATTTTTTTATAGAAAAAATTATCGAGAAAAGACATAGCAAAAAAAAAAAACTATCGAGAAAAGCAACACCAAGTATTCCCATGTAAATCAAAATGTCTTATGCGTTCTATTCTAAATTCTAAAGATAATTTTTTCGGTATAAAATAAATATAACTTACAAAGATAATTTTTTAATATAAAGATATTTTCAATTTCAAATAAAAATAAGTTCGGTCATTAAATATAAATATAATTTTAATTTTTTATTACAACTTTTATTAAATAATTTCTGAAATAAAGTTATTTTTATGTTACCCAAATTGAATAGTCAATCAAAATTAATTTCAAAATATTTAAGAAGAATATTCCAAATGTATCTTATTGTATTCTATTCTAATTTGAATTTAGTAAAAATATACTTGTGAATATATATAGATATATATATATATATATATATATATATATATCAATTTTTAAAATCATCGTTTATATTTGTGAATGATTTGTTACTCTTTTGAAAAGAATAAAACATATTATCCCGGTTTAATATTTATAGTTAATTTACATTTATATTTGAATAGATTCAATTTCGAGGTTATTAAAAATAAATTATGACAACATTAATCTTCATGTAGGTCATCAAATATAAAATAAATATTTAATTTTTTATGATTATAATTTTTATGAAATGATTACTGATGTTAAGTTAATTTTTATTTAGATAATTTGAAACGTCAATTTCTAAATTAGGTATTTCTACTCAATCATAATTGAAAATAAAATGTAATCCAATTTAATTTCAATATATTATCAAATTTAAATTTAAGTTTAAAATAAATATTTAAAAATAATATTCTAAAAAATATATAACATGAAAACTAAAAAATAATAGTAGAATAGAAATATGAGACATATTTGATTGGCTTTTATCTTTTTGTTTCATTTTGGCTAGAAGTAACCATTGAGCCACTATGTTCATTGTTGTCAGAACCCTAACGCCACAAATTCTCAACTGCAATTCTCCAACAAAAACCACAAAGAAGAGGTGCCATTGTCCGCTACCGCATAAGTTGTGTTGCCCATCATGAAAAGAATGTGCAGTACAAATCAATATATGAAGATAAATTATAGAAGCAAAACCCAAAACAAAAAAGAGGAAAAATCAATGTCACCATCATGATTATGATATATTTTTGCAATTAAAAAAAGTCTACAAACCTATTAAAATTTGATGTGTTTGTCCTTTTTCGAACAATAGTTCCGAATAATATGGTACAGGTTTGTGCTCAAACCTATTAAAAAAAATCAAATAATCATAAAATAATATGACATAATCGAAAAATAAAGAATAGAAAATGCATAACTTCAAGTTTTTGAAAGAGAGAATAGAACAATAATAGGACATAATCATAAAATTTGTTCGAATGGATGACAAATAAGGAATAAAAAGCGTAAAAATTATCTGACCTTCCTCGGAATTACTTACGTTTAAATAGAAGAGAATAATAAAAAATTTGCTTCATGAAATGGTGGAATAATGGGAAAAACAATAATGTCATGAATGTCATTTAATGAAATCTATTAATTTTGAAATTACATAAGAATTAATGTCATTTAATGAAATTCACTAATTTAGCCTCAAATGAAAATTGATAGAAAAAAATAAAATTACATAAATGTCATTCTTTTGGGCGGGAAAAAGAAAATTACATGAATGCCCATGATTGTTACTTTTATATATATAAAGATAAGATGATATCTCAAATGCTCAAATGCATGTTTGTTAAAAGCGTATTTGAATTTTGAACGTAATATATATATATATATATATATATATATAACAATCATCTTCATTTTGTAGATAAGGGTTGTTATTTCATGTTTCTTCATCTAATCCTATGGAGGATAAAGCTTCAATTAAACCTTTTCTTTCTGCCTTGGATAATTCAAGCAGTTGTTCTGCAATGTGGAGCTGATCTTAACTGTATACAGGAAGGATTGATTCCTACTCAATACTACGAAAAAACTATTCAAAAATTAACTACAGCTAATAATGCTAGATTAAATGTACAATTTAAATTAACTAATGCTCAAATATGTAATAAAGGAAAATGTTTTAAAAATACTTTTATTCTAACTAAAGACATTACCGAAGAAATGATCTTAGGAACCCCATTTTTAACTCATATATATACCCATCTCACTAATTTACAAAATTTATTATAAAGTAATGAAAACCCAATTAGATCCCGGAGCATTAATGATGACTCCTACTGATGAAACTACTCTATTATTAGTAAATCCTGAAAAGGTAAATGCCACAGTTCCAAAAACATTAAAACATGAAGAAGTGACTACCGGTCTAAGATGGAAATTAGAAGATTTACTCTCCCCTGAAAAACCTGAACCAGTTGTATTAAATGAAATAACTGAGTATTCTGGAAATGTAGAAATTAGTTTTGCTCCCTTAAGAAGAAGTAGCTCGCTAAGAATTTCTCAAAACCATATCCCCTTTAATGCTAGGAGATCGGTAGATAGATCTACTGTACCAAGAGGATTATCTTTAAAAGGAATTAGAACAGACCCTGTAATACCCACGTCAGAATATGAAGTAGAGCCTTCACCTTCGCAATATGAATCAATTCCCCAACAGAATTCACCCACTCAGTCAGACATAAATCAATTAAATGTTATTAAAAGGTTTGAGATCAACAAAGAACTACTTAGAGAAGAATTTCTAAAAGAAGAAAACAAAGAAAAGAGAAAATGGTTCTTTAAAACATTCAATCAAGAAGAATTAAAAACATATAGAGAAAAGTATTATGAATACATAGAAGAAATCCAAGAAAATATTCCTTATTTTAATTGGTTTGAAATAAATTGTTTGCCTAAATTACAAATAAATATGTTGAAAGCTGCAGAACACATATGGAAAACCTCTAAAGGAGAAATAATAGGAAATATTCCTCCCCTAGAAGACATTAAGTTCCCTAATATCCAGAATAATGAAGTAATAGCCTTTCCATTTAAAATGATAACCGAAAATAAAGAACTATTAGAGAAACAGCCTGCTAATAGAACGGATATACAAAAAATACATTACCAATTAAATTATACCAACCAATTACTTCATCAAGTAGCTTTAGAAATAAATGATTCAGATAAAAAAGAAAACATTATTCCTAAAGAAAATTCTAAGTTAGAAAGACCTTTGATAAAACCTTATAAGTTTTCTGAACTAGAATTAAAAAATTAAAAAATTGGAAAAGATATAGTTCTAGATCAAATAAATGAAAAATTAGGAAAGTTAAATATTAACCAAATAAATACTATTCCTAATATCCCCGCCGAAGAATTAAGTGAAATAGAAGAGGAATTAGGACAATTTGAAAACTCTATATTTAAATTAAAAAATACCCAAGGAAGAAATTTTAACAAATTTAATCCTAGGCTGACTACTAGAAATTTTTATAATAGGCCAAGCCTCCCTGACCTTCAATATGAAGAATGGGAATTAGAAAGTCCGTCAGCCTTTGATGGATCAACAATTTATGAATGGAATATTGACGGAATGACTGATCATCAAATATTAAGAAAAACTAATGAAATGACCATGGCAGCTTCTGCCTACAGGGTCAAATACTCTGAACAACAAACCTTAACTTTAATAATTGCAGGATTTACAGGAATGCTGAAAAGTTGGTGGGATAACTATTTAACAGCTGAACATAAATATTTAATTAACAATAGTGTAAAACAAGAACAAGAAAATACTATTCCAATCATGGTAGAAACGTTAATTATTGCAATAATCCATAATTTTATAGGAGATACAAATTTATTCAATGAACGAACTTCCACCTTACTTCATTACTTAAAATGTCCCACATTAGGAGATTTTAGATGGTACACTGGTAACTTCATGACAATGGTCTTAACTAGACATGATTGTCGCAAAGTTTTTTGGAAAGAAAAATTTATAGCAGGATTACCAATAAATTTTGGAATCAAAGTAAGAGAACATTTACAACAAGAATACCCTAATATGCCTATCTCTGAATTAACCTATGGACAAATTATATCTACTATAAAAAACACCGGATTAGAACTATGTAATAATATGAAAATAGAAAATAAAATTAAGAAAAATCAAGCTAAAGGAATAAAAGAATTAGGAAACTTTTGTGCACAATATGGGTACAAGAGACTCTCTCCCCCATCAACCAAAACCAGAAAGAATATAAAAAGAAATAACCCTGTTAAAACTAATAAACCTCCTTTTAGAAAAAGAAAAAATTATCCTAATAAATCCGCAAACACTCCTAATAGCCCTTCAACTAGTAAAAGAAAATCTAATATTGTCTGTTACAATTGTGGCCGGTTTGGTCATATGAAAAAATATTGTAGGGTAAAAGAAAAGATTAACGAATTAAATATGAGTGATGAATTAAAAGAACAAATATCTAAAATAATGTCAAATGACACAACCGACTCAGAAGAAGAAGAGCAAGAAATATTAATAACCCAAGAAAACTCTACTTCCGAAAGTGAAAATGAATTAGATAATTGTGAATAAGATAATTGTGAGTGTTCTTATCAAATTAATATGATAAGAGCTGAAACTAAACTAGCTTTAGAGATGATTGATAAAATATCCAATGAAGAAGAAAAACATAAATATTTAACAAAAATTAAAAATGTTATTAGAAGAACAAATAGAAGAAAATTATAAACCAGAAAAGTTTACAGGATATGATTTTGCTAGTATTCTTAAAAAAGCTGAAATACAAAAACGAAAAGTTATTGTCAATGATTTACAACAAGAAGTAAATGAACTAAAAGTCGAAATACAAACTATAAAAACAGAATTAACCAAGTTAAAAGAAAATGATTAAATTCAAGACCTAGCTTTAACACAATTAACAGAAAATCCAAAAGAAGAAATAATACTTCCAGAAGAAAATGAAACTATAAATAGAATTAAAACCTTACAATAAAAATGGCAAGCAAAAGTCACTTTAAAAATAGGAAAATCATTTCATAAAACATTTACCGCCTTAATAGATTCAGGAGCTGATCTTAACTGTATACAGGAAGGATTGATTCCTACTCAATACTACGAAAAAACTATTCAAAAATTAACTGTAGCTAATAATGCTAGATTAAATGCACATTTTAAATTAACTAATGCTCAAATATGTAATAAAGGAAAATGTTTTAAAAATACTTTTATTCTAACTAAAGACATTACCGAAGAAATGATCTTAGGAACCTCATTTTTAACTCAAATATATCCCTTCGAAGTATCTGAACAAGGAATAAAAACCACCTATCAACATAAAGAAATCATTTTCGAATTCTTAAAACCTATAAAACAAAAAGAACTTCATAACCTGAAAGAAATAGAAGAAGATACCTTTATAAATAGAATTAGTAATAAAAGCAATCAAATAATTCTACTGCAAAAAGAAATAACATACAAAAGAATAGAAGATCAACTAAACACTAAAATCAGTAAAGAAAAAATAAAAGAAATTGAAAATTCTTTCATAAAAGAAGTTTGTGCTGAAATACCCAACACCTTCTGGAATAGGAAAACTTTTACAGTAAGTCTACCATATACCAAAGACTTTCATGAAAGTAAAATCCCTACTAAAGCTAGGCCAGTACAAATGAATAAAGAAACTCTTGAATACTGTAAAAAAGAAATACAAGATTTTTTTAACAAAGGAACAATTAGACCTAGCAAATCTCCATGGAGTTGTGCTGCATTCTATGTGCAAAATGCCTCCGAAATCGAAAGAGGAGAACCTAGAATGGTAATTAATTATAAACCTTTAAATAATGCTTTAGAAAGGTAAGATACCCATTACCGAATAAGAAAGATTTAATTGGAAGATTATGTGAAGCAATAATTTTTTCAAAATTTGATATGAAATCAGGTTATTATCAAATAAAAATTGAAGAAAAGGATAAATATAAAACAACTTTTGCTGTACCTTTTGGGCATTATGAATGGAATGTAATGCCTATGGGCTTAAAAAACGCCCCATCAGAATTCCAAAATATCATGAATTCTATAATTAATCCTCACAGCCCTTATGCCTTAGTTTACTTAGATGATGTATTAATTTATTCCACTTCAATAGAACAACATCTAAAACATTTAAGAATATTTAAAAATATAATTAAACAAAATGGAATTGTTATCTCACAAAAAAAAAATGAAATTGGCACAGACCAAAATAAAATTCTTAGGCCATGAAATATATCAAGGAAAAATCACCCCCATTACTAGAAGCATTGAATTTGCCTCAAAATTTCCTGATGAAATAAAAGATAAAAATCAATTACAAAGATTTTTGGGTTGTCTAAATTATGTGTCTGATTTCATTCCTAATATTAGAATTCTATGTAAACCCTTATTCAATAGGCTTCGAAAAAATCCCAAACCTTGGTCAACTGAACATACTGAAATAATAATTAAGGTTAAAAATTTAGTGAAAAGTCTTCCTTGTTTAGGCATTCCTAACCCAGATGCCTTTATGATAGTAGAAACTGATGCCTCTAAAATTGGCTTTGGAGGTATTCTAAAACAAAGATTGTCTGAAAATTCCGTAGAGCAAATTGTTAGATTTAATTCTAAAGCTTGGATGGAAGCTCAATCCAAATACAGTACTATTAAAAAAGAAATTTTATCCATAGTATTATGTATTATGAAATTTCAAAGTGATTTAGTAAACAAATTTTTTTTATTAAGAATTGACTGCCAATCGGCAAAAAATGTTTTAGAAAAAGATGTTAAAAATATTGTTTCAAAACAAATCTTTGCCAGATGGCAAAGCCTTTTGTCCTGTTTTGATTTTGAAATAGAGTTTATTAAAGGGAAAAATAATTCTATTCCTGATTTTTTAACCCGTGAATTTTTGCAGGGTAACAATCCGAAAAGATGAGGCCCACTGGCCCATCAACAGCGAAACCTTTAACTTTAGATGATTTAGCCCCTACCTTTGCCCAACAGCTTGAAAAAACCCCCTCGAATTCTCGAATTCTTCCAGCTTCCCTTACTTCTACTTCCAACAGATTTACCCCTTTAATTCCTGAAAACACTCCCAAAGGAAAAGAAAAAGCAGTTTCCCCAAAACTACCCCTTGAACAACCCGTTGATAATGTAATTAAGGAAGAATGTCGAAAAATTCTTTATCTAGAACCCGAATATGAAAATGTTTCTATCCTTGAAATACTCCAAAGGTTTTCTCCTCAAGGATGGGGATGGATTCCCAAAGACCAGCCTCTGAATAAATCTCCAAACTTTTATCAATTAATTTTGATGGATACCCATTCTGTTGAAATAACCCATAACCTTGATAAAATAGACCGAACAAAGATTAGTTTTTCCAGTATAAAAATTTTAAAAGTCATTACCTTTGCTGAGTGGGCTCAGCATCCTGGAACAGCAAAAAGATTTACTAGAAATTTTGACCCCCCTTCTTACAATTATTATGATTATCAAGAAGCCTGGTATAAGGTTCTCCTGCAGCCTAATCCCAATCATTCTTGGTACCTCTGCTTTAAATCCATCATTAATTATGAATTACCTGTATGGTTTCAAGATTGGTTCCACTCCATGAGACCCGTTAAAGCTATCTTTCCAAGAGAAGTAGCCAAATACTACACTAAATATAAAGAATTAACCCCCCAAACTCCAGCTCATTTAAAATTATTATCCTTCTGCTCTACCATGGGAATTAGTTGGCTATTAAAAAATTTGTATGAATTTCATCAGCATCGTCCAGATGCCTTTCCCAAAGCTCTGTGTCTTAGAGTCAAGGTATTCTGGTGGGAAAAATATAATATTGATTTCTTGGTTACCAAGTTCAACAACTGAGACCAAAGAAAAGGAAAAGGAATTATGCCTCCCACTCCTGAAAAGAAACCCATGCGTGAAAAGTCCATCGCAGAACAACTGCTTGAATTATCCAAGGCAGAAAGAAAAGGTTTAATTGAATCTTTATCCTCCATAGGATCAAATGAAGAAACTGAAGAAACAGGAAATAGCAATACAAAATGAAGATGATTGTTATGGAATTCAAAATATTCCTGGTCTTGATGAATTATGAAATCCAGCTGTAGATAGAGTTATTCGAATAGACTCCTCGACTGTCCTCACAGAAAACATGAAGATAAAAATAATTGATTTCTGGCCCACAGAATTTCTTGAAGTTGTAAAAAGACTGAAAAGCACTAAAGACTTTTTGGCACTGGCCGATAAGCTTTTTATAAAGCAGCCATCAGTCAGTCACCAAAAGTAATTTTGGAGAATTTGGCATCCGAATTTGAAGCTCGTCGACACTTTGAAATCCGCATTTGACATCCGTCGACAATTTGAAATCCGAATTTGAAGTCCGTGTTACTTAGAATTTCTATAAATACTTGTAAGAAGTGAGAAGAAGGGCATCGATTGCTCAGCCTTCTCTCTAAACTCTTTCTCATCTTCTTTCTTTGTAATTCAAAAGTGTTCTGTGTTACTTTGAAGTGAAATATATTGAAGAATTTTGAAAAGCTTTTTGTAAGTATTCTTGCGTATCTATTTCATTATCTATTTTGTTAATTTACCCACTTCTGCCCCTTTATATCCATCCATATTAATTATGTATGCATCGATCCTCGAATCTTAATGACTAAAATAATAAGTGTAATGACTTTAATTGGAAACTCTAAGAGAGATGATACAGAGAATAGATAAGACAAGACGGATAATTAACTCTAACCTACTACCAGCGCCCTAAGGCTCTGATACCAGATTCGAGTTAATTATCCGTAGGTTGGAGTTAATTATCCGTCTTGTCTTATCTATTCTCTGTATCATCTCTCTTAGAGTTTCCAATTAAAGTCATTACACTTATTATTTTAGTCATTAAGATTCGAGGATCGATGCATACATAATTAATATGGATGGATATAAAGGGGCAGGAGTAGGTAAATTAACAAAATAGATAATGAAATAGATACGCAAGAATACTTACAAAAAGCTTTTCAAAATTCTTCAATATATTTCACTTCAAAGTAACACAGAACACTTTTGAATTACAAAGAAAGAAGATGAGAAAGAGTTTAGAGAGAAGGCTGAGCAATCGATGCCCTTCTTCTCACTTCTTACAAGTATTTATAGAAATTCTAAGTAACACGGACTTCAAATTCGGATTTCAAATTGTCGACGGATGTCAAATGCGGATTTCAAAGTGTCGACGAGCTTCAAATTCGGATGCCAAATTCTCCAAAATTACTTTTGGTGACTGACTGATGGCTGCTTTATAAAAAGCTTGTCGGCCAGTGCCAAAAAGTCTTCAGTGCTTTTCAGTCTTTTTACAACTTCAAGAAATTCTGTGGGCCAGAAATCAATTATTTTTATCTTCATGTTTTCTGTGAGGACAGTCGAGGAGTCTATTCGAATAACTCTATCTACAGCTGGATTTCATAATTCATCAAGACCAGGAATATTTTGAATTCCATAACAATCATCTTCATTTTGTATTGCTATTTCCTGTTTCTTCAGTTTCTTCATTTGATCCTATGGAGGATAAAGATTCAATTAAACCTTTTCTTTCTGCCTTGGATAATTCAAGCAGTTGTTCTGCGATGGACTTTTCACGCATGGGTTTCTTTTCAGGAGTGGGAGGCATAATTCCTTTTCCTTTTCTTTGGTCTCAGTTGTTGAACTTGGTAACCAAGAAATCAATATTATATTTTTCCCACCAGAATACCTTGACTCTAAGACACAGAGCTTTGGGAAAGGCATCTGGACAATGCTGATGAAATTCATACAAATTTTTTAATAGCCAACTAATTCCCATGGTAGAGCAGAAGGATAATAATTTTAAATGAGCTGGAGTTTGGGGGGTTAATTCTTTATATTTAGTGTAGTATTTGGCTACTTCTCTTGGAAAGATAGCTTTAACGGGTCCCATGGAGTGGAACCAATCTTGAAACCATACAGGTAATTCATAATTAATGATGGATTTAAAGCAGAGGTACCAAGAATGATTGGGATTAGGCTGCAGGAGAACCTTATACCAGGCTTCTTGATAATCATAATAATTGTAAGAAGGGGGGTCAAAATTTCTAGTAAATCTTTTTGCTGTTCCAGGATGCTGAGCCCACTCAGCAAAGGTAATGACTTTTAAAATTTTTATACTGGAAAAACTAATCTTTGTTCGGTCTATTTTATCAAGGTTATGGGTTATTTCAACAGAATGGGTATCCATCAAAATTAATTGATAAAAGTTTGGAGATTTATTCAGAGGCTGGTCTTTGGGAATCCATCCCCATCCTTGAGGAGAAAACCTTTGGAGTATTTCAAGGATAGAAACATTTTCATATTCGGGTTCTAGATAAAGAATTTTTCGACATTCTTCCTTAATTACATTATCAACGGGTTGTTCAAGGGGTAGTTTTGGGGAAACTGCTTTTTCTTTTCCTTTGGGAGTGTTTTCAGGAATTAAAGGGGTAAATCTGTTGGAAGTAGAAGTAAGGGAAGCTGGAAGAATTCGAGAATTCGAGGGGGTTTTTTCAAGCTGTTGGGCAAAGGTAGGGGCTAAATCATCTAAAGTTAAAGGTTTCGCTGTTGATGGGCCAGTGGGCCTCATCTTTTCGGATTGTTACCCTGCAAAAATTCACGGGTTAAAAAATCAGGAATAGAATTATTTTTCCCTTTAATAAACTCTATTTCAAAATCAAAACAGGACAAAAGGCTTTGCCATCTGGCAAAGATTTGTTTTGAAACAATATTTTTAACATCTTTTTCTAAAACATTTTTTGCCGATTGGCAGTCAATTCTTAATAAAAAAAATTTGTTTACTAAATCACTTTGAAATTTCATAATACATAATACTATGGATAAAATTTCTTTTTTAATAGTACTGTATTTGGACTGAGCTTCCATCCAAGCTTTAGAATGAAATCTAACAATTTGCTCTACGGAATTTTCAGACAATCTTTGTTTTAGAATACCTCCAAAGCCAATTTTAGAGGCATCAGTTTCTACTATCATAAAGGCATCTGGGTTAGGAATGCCTAAACAAGGAAGACTTTTCACTAAATTTTTAACCTTAATTATTATTTCAGTATGTTCAGTTGACCAAGGTTTGGGATTTTTTCGAAGCCTATTGAATAAGGGTTTACATAGAATTCTAATATTAGGAATGAAATCAGACACATAATTTAGACAACCCAAAAATCTTTGTAATTGATTTTTATCTTTTATTTCATTAGGAAATTTTGAGGCAAATTCAATGCTTCTAGTAATGGGGGTGATTTTTCCTTGATATATTTCATGGCCTAAGAATTTTATTTTGGTCTGTGCCAATTTCATTTTTTTTTTGTGAGATAACAATTCCATTTTGTTTAATTATATTTTTAAATATTCTTAAATGTTTTAGATGTTGTTCTATTGAAGTGGAATAAATTAATACATCATCTAAGTAAACTAAGGCATAAGGGCTGTGAGGATTAATTATAGAATTCATGATATTTTGGAATTCTGATGGGGCGTTTTTTAAGCCCATAGGCATTACATTCCATTCATAATGCCCAAAAGGTACAGCAAAAGCTGTTTTATATTTATCCTTTTCTTCAATTTTTATTTGATAATAACCTGATTTCATATCAAATTTTGAAAAAATTGTTGCTTCACATAATCTTCCAATTAAATCTTTCTTATTCGGTAATGGGTATCTTATCCATTCTAAAGCATTATTTAAAGGTTTATAATTAATTACCATTCTAGGTTCTCCTCTTTCGATTTCGGAGGCATTTTGCACATAGAATGCAGCACAACTCCATGGAGATTTGCTAGGTCTAATTATTCCTTTGTTTAAAAAATCTTGTATTTCTTTTTTACAGTATTCAGGAGTTTCTTTATTCATTTGTACTGGCCTAGCTTTAGTAGGGATTTTACTTTCATGAAAGTCTTTGGTAGAATTTTTCGACATTCTTCCTTAATTACATGATCAACGGGTTGTTCAAGGGGTAGTTTTGGGGAAACTGCTTTTTCTTTTCCTTTGGGAGTGTTTTCAAGAATTAAAGGGGTAAATCTGTTGGAAGTAGAAGTAAGGGAAGCTGGAAGAATTTGAGAATTCGAGGGGGTTTTTTCAAGTTGTTGGGCAAAGGTAGGGGCTAAATCATCTAAAGTTAAAGGTTTCACTGTTGATGGGCCAGTGGGCCTCATCTTTTCGGATTGTTACCCTGCAAAAATTCACGGGTTAAAGAATCAGGAATAGAATTATTTTTCCCTTTAATAAACTCTATTTCAAAATCAAAACAGGACAAAAGGCTTTGTCATCTATTACTATATATATATATATATATATATATATATATATATATATATATATATATTTAAAATTGATTTTTGATATTCTGTTATAGCCAAACCATTCAATTAAAAATAAGAAGTAATTGCATAAGTAAGAATAAAAAAAAAAAAAACTAAAGAGTAACCTGTGTATATATATAAGGAAAAGATATAGTAAACGAACACCTCTATTATCTTTATATTAATAAAAGTAAAGAAGTCTTTGAGGGAATTCTTATAAATTTGAGCGAGAAATTTTTAGAGAAAGTTTTTATCTATTTTTTAATTAATAAATTTATATAAATATAGTAATTAATATAATTATGATAAGTATATATATTCTTATTTGAAATTCTGAATAATTAAATTAATTATTATCAACACATAAATTTTTAGAGAATTTTTTATCTATTTTTAATTCATAAAACTATATAAATATAGTAATTAAGGTAATAATATTAATATTTCTAAAAATGGTAATTAATGTACACTTTTACAATTAAACAATTAATTGAAATAAAATCATCAAAATTTTATATTGTCTCCATATATTAAATTTTTCATTCAAATTTTATATTCATAATTTAATATACGAAGACAATAATTACTTTATTCAATTATAAATTTTATAACCATACTACAATTTTAAATAATAGACTATGATTTAATTTATAAAAAATATATGCTGAATAAATTTTTTAATAATTATATGTTGAATAATATATATATATATATATATATATATATATAAATGTTAATATAATATATTTATAATGATTCAGCATATATTATTCACGGAAATTTTAATCCCCACTAATAGGCTGATTATTACAATCCCCCGTAATAATAATAATAATAATAATAATAATAATAATAATAATAAACTACGTTCTCAAATTATCTTAATAATTTTCTAACGTTATAAATTGTAGTGGGGAGCTATGCAATTGTAGTGTGAGACGTGATTGCATTATCTACATCAAATTGGTTGGTATAGTGGAGAAGTGCTTGTGCAAGTCTTGCGGATTGATCTCACATGAGGCTCTCATAGAAAGGTTGCATACATATACAGAGCGGAAGTCCAAAGTAAAATAGGTGGATAGTTGTAGTGTGTAATGCGTTTGATAGTTTTTTCATGGGTTGACATGTAATTTGGACTATGATGTCTTTGTATTAGAAAGAGAGTCTACACACTGCTCTTGCACACTTTGAGCTTAAACTTACTTTATTTCATTCAATGGAATCTTTTGTCTTATTATTTCTTTTGTTTGTTTCTTTTTTTTGCAAGTGTCTCCATTGTGCATTTTTTTCCAGTTTCTCATTTTAATGTTTTTAGTTTTTTTTCTGTACAATACTTTTAATCTGGTTAAAATTAGAATATTATTGTTGTGAGTCTTCAACAAAGGAGGAGAAAGACGAAAACATTAGGGTTGCCTTAAGAAGATATCTTCCTGTCTAAAATATGGGTAGACAAAATAATGTTTATAAATTTATTTTATCAAAGTAATTGAATGACCATTAATAAAATAATTTAAAAACAAAAATATTTGATTGACCATTAATCAATAAAAAATCTTAATATCTTATTCAGCAACAACGTAGTTAGCAACAGTTTAAAATATTTTAATTAAATAATTAATTAAAAAATTTAAAAATAAAATACGGTTAGTCTGCAACAAATTTTTCGTTTTGAAATATAAGGGTAATGTGATGGTTTGACTTTTACACAATTAAGAATAATTAATCAGTTTAATTAAATAAAATTAGCAAATTAATAATTGAATATTTTTTTTAAGAGTTAATAATTGAATAGTCATTAATTGCTAAAAGTAATTTGCTATTTAAGTTGCAACATCAATTAACGGTATTTAATACAATATAATAAATATTTTTAAAAATATATATAAAATATGAAAAAAAATCTAAATTTAACAAGTATTTAAAATTATGTAAGAATATTGATATTGAAAATATAAATTAATATATAAAATATGTAGTCATTAATAATTTTTAGTTTACAAAGTTTTAAAAGTTAATTATAATTCATGAAAATTTTAATTAGGATTTGAAAATATATATTATATTAAATAATAATTAAAAATTGAGTTTTAATTACAACAATTTAGAAAAAAAATAAAATCTTTTTGACTAATCAATTATTTGAGTGTAATTGGATATAATGTTGACATAAAGACTAGATGTCTTTTGTTTTCTCTTAAGTTTTGGTTTTAATTCTTAAATATGCCAAACATGTAAAACGTGGCATTGTATTGTTTGTTATAGCCTTAGGCATCTGCGTCATTAGATTTTAGTCTTAGATTATGCCTAGAATTAGACGAAGAAGTCTTAGAACGTAGTTTGATTGATCTTTTAGATAATTCCACTGTAGTAATCGATTACATCATAGATGTAACAGATTACCACGTTTTCTTTTTATCTGGGAAAAGCTAAAATACAAAGCGTAATCAATTACACCTCGGGATAATCGATTACACAAGACATTTTATACTTTGAGTCTTGTTTCTGAAAGAATTTACATTGGTTCTGTTTTAATCGATTCCAACATGGTTTAATCAATTACTATAGATCCTAAAAGTTGTTTCAGAAGGAAGAAAGCTCGGTTTAATCGATTACATGAACATGTAACAGATTAAAACGAACCCAGATCACTTATGAAGATCATCAAGAGCAATTTAACAAGTTACGTTTTGATGTAACAGGTTAAAATTATTCTTGAATAGAACCCAGGTGTGCTGAAGAACGATTTAATAGATTACGTTGTCTGCATAACAAATTAAATCAGTTTTATCTTTAAAATTTTATAAATACTAGCACCTCTCTCTCTAAAAACATGTTTTTCTAAAAAATCAGTTTTAAACATACTTTGAGAGAAGAGCATCAAGAAGGTTCTAAAGTTGTTTGATCTTCTTCGTTTTCAAAATGGAAGAATAAAAAAGGAAGATCATTTTTCTTGAAGAGATGATTGGATCATAAAGAGCGGAAATTTTCTATCATTCACTAAAAGTGAAATCGTTCCATATCTTTGATCTTTTAGAAAGATTGTAGTTCTCTGAAATAGGGTTTTTCATAATCTAATAGTAGGGTTCTATTAGGTGTTTCTTTCTTCACTTGTAGGGTTCAAGTCGAGAAAATGTGTATTTATGCAGTGTTCATGTAACTTGAAATTTGAAATAGTGAAATATCTAACAGGGTGTTCGATCAACTGGATGTAGGTCTTTATGACTGGACCAGTATAAAATTCTTGAGCATTCTTTCTTTAATCTTTACACTCCTGTCCATTCAAGATATCAAGGTTATTTGCTTAAGTTTTCCCAATCAACATCTTTTAATTGGAATAACTCTGAGTTTTAATCTTATATGAATTTAAAATCTCTATTCAAATCTTTTCTAAAAGCTTCCTTTTGAATATTTGGATTCTTTATACAAGAAGGAAGGTGAATTAGAAGGTTTTTATAAAAGAAAAGAGATTTTGGTAATAGAAAAGTTGAAAGATCTATTCACCCCCCTCTAGATCTACTGCCTCGATCCTACAATTGGTATCTAGAACTGGTATCTTGTACATTATTGAAGATTCCTTTGAAAAACAAGGATATGGCAGCAAATCAATTACCCTTCGCTGAAGGTGCTTCAATCAACAGACCTCCAATGTTTTGTGGAGTAAACTATCCATTTTGGAAAGTGAGGATGAAAATTTTTATGGAATCTGTTGATAGAGGCTTTTGGAATGTGGTAATAAAAGGTCCATCTATTCCAAAACATACTGTTGATGGAAATTTAGTTGAAAAACCTTTTGATACTTGGACAGATCAAGAAACTAAGAAAGCTCAATATGATTCAAGAGCCATGAACATTATACATTTTGCTTTAAATTCTAACGAATTCTTTCGTGTTTCTCAATGTACCTCTGCTAAGGAAATGTGGGATCTAATACAAGTCACCCATGAAGGCACGAAGGAAGTATAAGAAGAGCGAGGAAGAATACCCTCATTCAAGAGTACGAGACCTTTAGAATGTTGCAAGGCAAAACTCTAAATGATGTTTAGAAAAGGTTTACACACATTGTAAATCACCTCAAATGCTTGGGAAAGATCTTTGAAGAGGAGGAACTGAATGTGAAGGTTCTCAAGTCAATGAACAGAACATGGCAACCAAAGGTGATAGCAATTTCAGAGTCAAAGAATCTTGTAGTAATGACCAATGCAGAGCTGTTTGGAAAGCTGAGAGAACAAGAAATGGACATGACAAGAATGGTAGAAGAAGAAGAAAAGGATCGAAAAATAAGAGGCTTAGCTCTTAAGGCAACAACTCCATCTAGTGATGATAGTGAAGGTAAAGGTTCAGATGCTGAAAACTTAACTCTCCTTGTAAGGAAGTTTAGGCGATTCCTTAAGAAGAAAAATGGAAAAGGAAAAGGAACTCAGCAGAGAAAATTTGTGAAGAAAAATGAAACCTCATCCCCAAACTTCACATGCTTCGAATGTGGAAAAACAGGACACATTAAATCAAAATTTCCTACCTATCTCAAGAAGCAACAAAATGGAGAAAAAAAGCCTAAAATCCATGGAAAGAAAAAAAGAGCCTACATAGCTTGGGAGGACAATGCATCTAATTCCTTAAGTGAAGAAAGCAATGAAGAGGAAGCTAATCTCTGCCTCATAGCCAAAGAAGAAGAAGAAAATGAAAGCATTGTAAGTATTTCTGACCTTGAACATGATGAGAGTTATGATCAATTACTTGATGCTTTCAATGAAATGCATGAGGAAGCACAAAGGCTAGCTTTTGCTAATAATACACTTAAAGGAAAAATTAGCTAATATGCAAAAAGAGCTGATTGATTTGAAAAGTAAAATTAAAACTCTTGAAAAAGAGAAGGAAGTCTCTCTTAGCAGTATTACTAATGTTCCCACTGATTCCCCCTTCCCAATGTGAAAATTGTAAGGCTAATAAACTGAAAAATGAATATTTGCTGAAAACCTTATAAAAGTTTACAATGGGAAGAAATAATCTTGATGCACTCCTTGCACAACAAAAATGCATGATAGAAAGGGCTGGAGTTGGTTATACAATTGGAAAAAAGCAAAAACTTATAAGAACTTTTTTAACTTTGTCAAAGCATCTAGCTCTCCATTTGTGTCATGCCATTATTGTTTGCATAAGGGACATTCTTCTAATAATTGCATGATCAAGAAATTTGGTGTTCCAAATGGATCCCCAAAGGAACCAAGGAAACCACTAACCCCAAAGGACCCAAAATCACTTGGGTACATAAATCCTTTGTTTAACCTGTTTTGTAGGTGTGTTTGAGAGCCAAAGAGACTCTATGGTATTTAGACAGCGACTGCTCAAGACACATGAGTGGGGATAAATTAAGGTTTATCTGGTTAATAGCAAAACAAGGAGGATTTATGACCTATGGTGATAACAACAAAGGGAGAATTCTTGGTGTAGAAGATGTTGGCAATCCTCTCTCCACTATTATTGAAAATGTATTGTATGTGGATGGATTAAAATATAATCTCCTTAGTATTAGCCAACTATGTGATAAAGGTTTCAAAGTATCCTTTAATGAATCATGTTGTATGATATGTGATAGCCATGATAATGTTAAGTTTGTAGGTAAGAGGGTTCATAATATCTATATGTTGAACATTGAGCATGCATCCCTACCTCATGAAACATGCTTAACTAGTAAAGATGATTTAGCTTGGCTATGGCACAGAAGAATTGCACACATACATATGTCTCATTTAAATAGATTGATCTCCAAAGAGTTGGCTCACGATTTACCTAAACTTAAGTTTGAGAAGGACAAGATATATGGTGCATGTCATAAGGGAAAATAAACAAGGGTATCCTTTAAAGCAAAGAAAGTAGTTTCAACTTCTAAACCCTTTGAACTTCTGCACATGGACTTATTTGGTCCCTCTATAACTATAAGTCTAAGTGGTAGCTATTATGCTTTAGTAATTGTGGATGATTTCTCAAGATATACATGAACACTATTTTTATCTTTGAAGAGTAATGCTTTTAAAGCTTTTGCAAAACTGGCCAAAAAATTCAAAATGAAAAAGATTTGAAAATCAAAGCCTTGAGAAGTGATCATGGAGGGGAATTCCAAAATGAGGATTTTGAAAAGTTTTATGAAGAATATGGTATAGATCACAATTTTTCTACACCTAGAACTCCTCAACAAAATGAAGTTGTAGAAAGGAAAAATAGATCTCTTGAGGAACTAGCTAGAACTATGTTAAATGAAAATGATTTACCTAAATATTTTGGGCTGATGTAGTAAGCACTACATGCTATGTTCTTAATAGAGTCTTAATTAGACCACTTTTGAAAATAACCCCTTATGAACTTTATAGAGGAAGAAAGCCTAACATTTCACATCTCAAAGTTTTGGGTTGCAAATGCTTTGTGCTGAACAATGATAAAGAATCTCTTGGCAAATTTGATGCCAAAGTGGATGAAGCTATATTTCTAGTAAAGCTTATAGAATCTATAATAAGAGGACTCTTACTGTTGAAGAATCTATACATGTTGTTTTTGATGAATCTAACCCCCAAAATGTGGGAAAGGTACCTTGTGATGATGATGATGTAGGTACAGCTGAAGATTCCCCTCAAGCTGAATTGGAAACAAGGGAAGAATCATCAATAAGGGAAGATTAACATGAGGAACACCCTCTACCTAAAATAATGGAGGATTCCTAGAGATTTATCCATGGACAACATAATTGGAAATATAGAAAAGGGAGTATCTACTAGAAACTCTTTAAATATGTTTTGTGAACATGTCGCTTTTGTTTCTCAAATTGAACCCAAAACAGTAGAAGAAGCCTTACTTGATGAATTTTGGGTGATGGTTATGCATGAGGAACTAAATCAATTCAAGAGAAATGATGTATGAGAACTCACTCCTATGGATAAAAATCTGAACATAATAGGCACAAAATGGGTATTTAGAAACAAGCTTGATATAACTAAAACCAAAGCTAGGCTTATTGCTAAAGGATATAATCAACAAGAAGGAATTGATTATGATGAAACATATGCGCCTGTAGCTAGATTAGAAGCTGTGAGATTACTTCTTGCCTTTGCATGTATTATGAACTTTAAATTGTTTCAAATGGATTTGAAAAGTGCTTTTTTAAATGGCTTTATTGATGAAGAAGTTTATGTTTCTCAACCTCCTGGTTTTAATAAATTTCCAAACCATGTGTACAAGCTTAAAAAGGCTTTGTATGGGCTAAATCAAGCCCCTAGACAATGGTATGAAAGATTAAGTAACTTTCTCCTTGATCAAAAGTTTAAGAGAGGATAAGTTGATAAAACCCTTTTTATAAAAAGATCCTTTAAGGACATTCTGTTAGTACAAGTATATGTTGATGATATAATCTTTGGTGCTACTAACAATCTTCTAAGTGATGAAATTGTAAAAAGTATGCAGGGGGAGTTTGAAATGTCAATGATGGGCGAACTAAATTTCTTCTTAGGATTACAAATCAAGCAAGCAAAGCAAGGCACATTTCTCCATCAAACAAAGTACTGCAGAGAGCTTTTAAAGAAGTTTGACATTGAAAAAAGCAAAGAATCAGCTACTCCATGGCTACAGATTGTTACCTTGATACTGATGTCAAAGGTAAATCTGTAGATCAAATAAAGTATAGAGGTATAATTGGTTCTTTACTCTACTTGACTGCTAGCAGACCAGACATTATGTTTAGTGTTTGCATGTGTGCTAGATATCAATCTAATCCTAAAGAATCTCACTATAGTGCTGTAAAAAGAATTATGAAATATCTAAAAGGAACTTTTGATGTGGGCCTATGGTATCCCAAAGGTGTTGAACCTATTCTTATAGGATACTCTGATTCAAACTTTGCTGGATGTAAGCTAGATAGGAAAAGTACTAGTGGAACTTGTCATTTATTTGGCAATGGCTTAGTGTCATGGCATAGTAAGAAACAAGCATGTGTTGCCTTATCTACTGCAGAGGCTAAATACATTGTGGCTGGAAGTTGTTGTGCCCAATCCTTGTGGCTGAAACAACAATTATTTGACTTTGGTCTTCGTTTAGATCACATACCTCTTAGATGTGATAACACTAGTGCCATAAACCTCACTAAGAATCCTATTTTGCATTCTAGAACCAAATACATTGAAATTAGGCACCACTTCATAAGAGATCACATTCAAAAAGGTGATTGTGATATAGAATTTGTTGAGACAAATTCTCAACTAGCTGACATTTTCACTAAACCATTAGCTAGAGATAGATTTTACCAATTAAGAAATGATCTAGGCATACTTAGTGAGTCAAATCTCACTTAAGCCAACATTAGAAGTGTAAAACTCTCTTTTTTTTATGTTTTTCAAAAAGCTGCATTAGTAATCGATTACCCCTCGGGATAACCAATTACATGGTTGAAAATTGCTTTTATGTTTAAAAGAAAATTTGCATTACCTACTGTTTTAATCGATTACCCTTCGGGATAACCGATTTCACAGTTTTATGTTGCATAAAAAGTCTTTAAAACTGCATAAAACTTCGAAATAATCGATTATAGTAAAATGGTAACCGATTAAATTGATTTGGGCAGTCACTGGTCTATTCTGGAAAATTGTAACCAATTACATATGGAAAGTAATCCATTACACATCCTCTAAAGTGTTTTAAACCCCAAAAGATGCGACTTTTAAAAGAAATCACATCATATCTCCTTTAAACCCATCTCATCCCTTTAAATCCAGAGCACATCTCGACCCCTTCTCTCACAAAAACCTAACCCTTCACACACTCTAAGACAAATTCCCATGGATAACTCACAAAGACCCAATAGAATGAAGAGCATTGCTAAGAAGAATGCTACCCCTTCTTCACCTCCACCAAAAACCAAGAAGAGGACAGCTTCTTCCAACAAAGAAGCAGGGTCTAGCAGAGGAAAGGAAACTGCTCCTCCCTCTCCTTCACCTCAACCTCACCCACGTTTGAATCCCTGGTTCACTAGTGAGCATCAGGAAGCCTCCTACATTCAGACATTTGCTGGAAAAGATTTGGTGACCCCCATATTTCTAAACCTTGAATGGCTTAAAGGTCAGAACTTTTCCTTCCCCTTTATTTTGGAAGAACAAGGGCTCAGCAAATTCACTCAACTTCACGGCATCTACTACCCTGATCTGGTAAAGGTTTTCTATACCTGTGCCCATGTGAATGAATTTGGAGTTCTTTGCTCATCTGTGAAAGGTGTTAAGATAGAGTTAACTGCTTCAGTCTTTAGCTCTATAGGCGGAACTAAGCCAAATTTGGAAGAATTTAAGAAATTGGGAATTAAGTATAGCAAAGTTAATACCTTTTTGGATTGTATGAGGAATCCAACAGGGCCACTCAAGAAAAGATTTAACATTGACCCTCTTAAGGTAGGTGACAGATTGCTAGCTTATGTGATTGAATGGATTCTCACACCCAAGGGGAGCAATCATGCTCAATTAACAGATGATGATCTTATGCTTATCTTTGCCCTGAAAAATAAGATTAAAGTTAACTGGATGTTTGTGATCATTGAAAATATGCTGAAAACTAGAAGATTGGTAGACTACAAATGTCCTTATGTTGTGTTCATCTCAAAAGTGATTGATCACTTCAAGGTGGGATACATCATCTGAAATTTCTGAATTCACTAGGGACATCCATGAAATCAAGACCAAAGCGTTGAAGCAAATGAATTTGGTTGTTACTGATCACGGATGGTGTGCCAAGGAAGACGCACCAGTAGATCTTGATGATGATGAAGGACAAGAGGAACAAGCTCCTCAACAAGCTCAACCTGCACAAGAAGAAGAGAAGCCACTAACCTCTTTTGAGAAGGCTGTTTTGGCAAAACTGGATGACATAATGATAGTTCACAAGGAAGACTACCGATAACTCAAGGACAGTTTTAAGACCATCTCAGCAAGGCTTGATGAGCTCAATGTTCCCTATCTTGAAGACTAGATCAGCAACTATCCCAAATCAACAATTTTTTTTGCATGTCTAATTTCATATATTTTGAAAAAGTACTTTGTTTTTAATTTCATTTCAATTTCAATATTTTGGATGACTGTACTTGATGATATACACTGATGTTATATGATCATAGCCTTTTTGGCTTTCATTTGCCAAAAGGGGGAGTAAATTTGATGATTTATATGTTCTGTGATTGGTATTCTGTTTTACAAAGTCTATATATTTGTTTAACCAATCCCTGAACAAGAGTACATGAAAAGAAACATGTACAATGCTAAGCACAATCAAAAAGGAGTTTGGCACGATCAAAACCAAAATGGGGGAGATTGTTGACATAAAGACTAGATTTCTTTTGTTTCTCTTAAGTTTTGGTTTTAATTCTTAAATATGCCAAACATGTAAAGATGTGGCATTGTATTGTTTGTTAGAGACTTAGGCATATGCTTGATTAGATTTTAGTCTTAGATTATGCCTAGAGTTAGACCAAGAAGTCTTGGAAAGTAATTTGATTGATCTTTTATATAATTCCACTATAGTAATCGATTACATCATAGATGTAACAGATTACCACATTTTCTTTTTATCTGGGAAAAGCTAAAATACAAAGCGTAATCGATTACACCTCGGGATAATCGATTACACAAGGCATTTTAGACTTTGAGTCTTATTTTTTAAAGAATTTACATTGTTTCTGTTTTAATCGATTACAACATGATTTAATCGATTACTATAGATCCTAACAGTTGTTTCAGAAACAAGTTACGTTTTGATGTAATAGGTTAAAATTATTCTTGAATAGAACCCAGGTGTGCTAAAGAACGATTTAACAGATTACGTTGTCTATCTAACAAATTAAATCAGTTTTATCTTTAAAATTTTATAAATACTACCACCTATCTCTCTCTCTCTAAAAACATGCTTTTCTGAAAATCAATTTTAAACATACTTTGAGAGAAGAGCATCAAGAAGGTTCTAAAGCTATTTGATCTTCTTCGTTTTCAAAATGGAAGAATAAAAAAGGAAGAACATTTTGCTTGAAGAGATGATTGGATCATGAAGAGTGGAAATGTTCTATCATTCACTAAAGGTGAAATCGTTCCATATCTTTGATCTTTTAGAAAGATTGTAGTTCTCTGAATTAGGGTTTTTCATAATCTAATAGTAGGGTTCTATTAGGTGTTTCTTTCTTCACTTGTAGGGTTCAAGTCTAGAAAGTGTGTATTTCTGATTTCTTGTGTGTAGTGTGCATGTAACTTGAAATTTGAAACAGTAAAAGATCTAACAGGGTGTTGGATCAACTGAATGTAGGTCTTTATGACTAAACCAATATAAAATTCTTGAGCATTCTTTCTTTAATCTTTACATTCCTGCCCATTCAAGATATCAAGATTATTTGCTTAAGCTTTCCCAATCGACATCTTTTAATTGGAATAACTCTGAGTTTTAATTTGATATGAAAATCTCTATTCAAATCTTTTCTAAAACCTTTCTTTTGAATATTTGGATTCTTTATACAATAAGGAAGGTGAATTACAAGCTTTTGTAAAAGAAAAGAGATTTTGGTAATAAAAAAGTTGAAAGATCTATTCACCCCCTCTAGAACTGCTACCTCGATCCTACATATAACCCCAAAGAAACTCATCCTATACACACGACCTTCATCTACACATCAATTAAATCTCCTCAACATAGGCTTCCTAATTGTAGCTTGTATTTTTTATCCCTGTTATAAAACCATAATAACAAACACGATCAAACGCGAATTAAGTGGATATATATATATATATATATATATATATATATATATATATATATATATATATATATATATATATAAACAATACCATAAAATAAATACTAAACTTACATTTGAATTAAGAAGAACCATCTCAAATGAATAAGGGTTTTTCAGATCATTCAAAGGAAACATGTGTCATGTGCGAATGACCCTCACCTTTAGATTCCAAGACTACTTACATGGCTTGACTTCTTGAACTAGATCAAAAACAACATCCATCTTGATTTTAGAAAAACAGATGGCAATAGGGAGATAAGGAAGGGAATTGTGTACCTCCAAATGTAGACAACGTTCCTTTTTATAGACCAACAAAGTGGAGTCCGATTTAAACAAAACACAAGCTTTCCCTCCAAACACAAATTTGAAATCCTCCTACACAAAACGACAAACAACCTGTCACTATCGAGACATGACAACTTCACGTCTTAAAGAAAATTCACCCAAAAAAGAAAACGAAAAAAATTGGATCCGTTTCCAACCCGATCAGAAAGATAAAAATACACCTAAAAAGGCCTATCAATTAACTTAACCGAATCATATACTTAGGTTGTTGACACCTGTAGAAACAGAAAAAATTCAACATTCTTACAATCCAACGACAAAGGCATATATGACAACACACTTATTTTATAGCAGTAAACAAAGTCATTAACAAACAAAATAGAAGAACATCAAAACCAATGCTCAAAGGGAAAATAAGCCAAAACACTAAAGAAGCTACAGTAAATGGCCTCCAACCGAAATCAACCACATGTAAAGTTATAGATGAGAATGATTTAATTGGCTCAACAGGATTGAAGTATACATTATTTTGCAACAAAAGAAAAAGGGAAAAAAATAAAAGAATTTCTTAAACTTCTCTACATAAAATGCTCAAAAATTTTGATTTTTTTCATAACTTATTTCTCTTTTTGAGTGTTCATCTGTCATTTCTTTAGAGAAAGTTGTCTTACTTTACATAACTCATTTTCTTACATTACCCATACACTTAGTTTTGTTTAATACCTTAGTTTTGTGTAGTTTGATATAAAAATACTTTTTTTTTCTTGTATTATAAAATTTCACTTTCTATATAGTTTTAATTTCACTTTCTATCTTTTTTAACTGATTAAAGTTTGGTGCTTTATGGTTTGAAAGCAAATTGATTTTGAACTAATATCCGGTTTTTAAACCGATTTCAAAAAATTCAAACCTTTTTTCTAAAAAAAGTATAGATATGGAATTTAAATTCAATCCGTTTAATTGGATATGAATTGGATTTTTTAAATTTTAATCCATGTTCACCCTTTTACACTGCAAAGTGTGAAATTTGATGTAAAATACTAATTTTATAACAGTTTTGGACTCGAAATGGGTTTGAAAACCAGTTTTAAACCATAAACCAATTTTAAAAATGATTTTAGACTCAACCAATTCTAAAACCAGTTTTAAACTATAAATTAGTTTTAAAATTGGTTTTAAAACCAAACTGGTTTTTATGATTTAAAATCAATTTTAAACAGGTTCAAGAAAATCCAAATCGTTTTCTAAAATTCATATCCATAAATGGATATGGATTTTAAACCCAAAACATTTAAATGGATATGTTTTGGATATGCATTGTATTTAAAAAAAAAAAAAATCAATTCATGCCCACCCTTACCTTTGACATCGTTTACACAAAGTCTCTGACCTAAGATTAATCAGATAAAATCAACGACAAGGGAATACAATTTTGAGTTAGCTTCCCCACAAATGTCTCCACCATTATTGGCACAATTCTCTGTCAAAGATTTTAAAAAAATAAAAATAGATGCCCATGAATTGTAACATAATTAATTAACACTTTTTATGATGATTTTAGCAAGAAGACCCCACTAGACTCTCCTTCCATACCCAACGATGGAGTCAAAGTTAGATGTAGGGGGCAATCTCATCTAACAAATATATACCATAAAATTTCATATGAAATATCGAAAATGTTAGGTATTTTAGGGTGTGTAATCCCTTTGATTACAGGTTGTGTGGTCCCTAAGGTTGCTTGGAATGATTTAGTGAGAGACATCCCAATGTTAGTTTTTCAAATAGGATTCCTTGAGCGTGGAATGCTTATTGATGTAAGATTTGGACTAGTTAGTGGAAAACTCTCAAGTCTAACTTGAGGGCTAAGAGTGTGTTTGTATACCCGTTTGAATCCACGTTCAATGGAAAAATACGCTTTCCAATACACCAATTCAGAAGCAACACACTTGTTGCTTTTTAAAAAAATGCCCGTAACCCAAATACACACTAAATGTAAGTCACAGTTGAAGTAACTGAAATAGTATAAAATTCCTAGTGCAAATTCTCTCTATCCCTAAGCTTTTAATTTAATTGTTTATTGCATTTAAATTTCCAACGTTCATTGTCAATTGAATTAGTGTAGGACTTTCATTTCGGTCAATATTTATATCCTTCACGATTTAGGAAAATTGTTTTATAAAAAGTTTGCAAACAAGCTTAAATCACCCCTCTTAAGTTTGACTGACTATTTTAAATAACATTATCGTGATTTCAATTGTAATAATTCCCTTCTCCTTGCATCTCATAAAGGAGTGAGAGATTTAATTATGAACTCATTTTCTATAAACAATTACCAGTTCAAATTTAAAAACATTGATAATAAAATGTTGTTGGTAAGTGATAAGATTTATTATTTTTTTTACGGAGAAAAGGAAAATCCACCAAGAAACAATTAAAAATCGTGAGAAAACACAATAGAAGAAGCATCTAC
Organism: Pueraria montana var. lobata; assembly: GCA_026413185.1. NCBI lineage: Eukaryota > Viridiplantae > Streptophyta > Magnoliopsida > Fabales > Fabaceae > Pueraria > Pueraria montana. The sequence goes on along the minus strand of CM048649.1, from coordinate 40,172,249 downwards.
CAAAACAAAGTTATACAAGAAAGAGGGAATAAACTCAAAAATTCTAATTTGTCTCTCTAAAGAATGATCAAAACTGGCTAATTCATTTGCAACTTGATTTGCCTCACGCAGGGTATGCATCCACACAAATCTTCCTCCTAACCTCCTTTCTTATTGCTCTCTTAACAAATTTAACATAAAAGAAAATGTCATTTTCGTATCATTGGATACACGATTATTCATGGTAGTAAGCCTTAGAAGCAATGTTATGACTTATGTAGAAGTACATGTTGTTCTCGTTGTATTAATCATAGTTTTGAAAATCAGACCAAACTTGTTGGTTGGACCGGGAACTAGCATGCAGTCCATTAACTTAAAAAAATTGGGCATTTTTAGAACTGACCAAGAATTGGTCAAACCGGTCCAAATTTGGTATAAAATCGGTGTAGAGAACTAGTATTTTTTTAATATATATATATATATATATATTAATTTATATATATTTTTTTGGAAAAGCCAAAAATAATTTTATTAATAAGAACTAAGCATAGAGTACAAGATGTACTAAAGCTTAAAAAGAACCAAGTCACCTACACAGACACAATTGTTAGCTACCAGAAATACAATAAACATTATTTAAAAGCTTGCTAGCCAGAAGCCTGCACCCAAGTGATCTCTTTGATATTGAAACATAAATCACGCCTTTTCTGTACAATTCTTCACACCAAATAGACCATCCATGTTAAACAACCCATTGGATTTAATATCCATGATGTTAGAGAATAAATAAACCCCTTCTTTCTAAACCTTAACCATTTTCACGAACAAATTTTCAATGACTCCAAAATCTCCTGAATCTGTATCTGCTATTGTTGAAACACCATTTTATTTCTTCCCAACCAAATCACCCAAATACCTGTAAACCATATTAATTTTTATTTTTAATCTAAAACATTTTCAAGATAAGTAAAAACACATATTTCATAAGGTTTACAAATTGATATAAATTATTTTATTAATTATTATTAATTTTTCGTATAAAACATATAATTTAATCATTGATATTAATTTACATTTTCCATCGTAATTTCTTATGATTTTTTCATATAGGAGGTGTTTAGTACAAGAGAAATATTTAGTTTCCTGGGAATCTTAAATTGGGAATATTTGTCTCTCATGTTTGGTTTGTTTTTTAAAAATAACATTTCGAAGAAACAATGTTTCCCGAAAAGTTTTTTTTGTTATGTTTCCCACGAAAATATTCATATGGGAGAGGTGGCAATTTAACTTTCTTGAGTTAAAAAAAAAAAAGCTTTATTGTGGTAAAAATATCACTTTACTCTTATTAAATCATTTAATGTGGTAAATAATTAAAGTTTGTGGTAAAAAATACTATTTTACTCTTTTATTCTCAGGAAACTTATATGAGAATATTTATGATCAACCAAACAAATTTAGTCATTCATAATCATGATTCCCAAGAATGATGGCTCTCGGACATGAAAAAACTTTTCTTGTACCAAACATCCCCTATATGTAAACTTATTATTAATGGACATCATTATGTTTTTATTAAAATTTAAACCTAAGTATTATGATATATTTGATTTAGATTTTTATGTTTACTTTGAAAGTTAAGAATCTATGAATTGATGTTTTTTTAGTGTTATAAAGTTATACTATTATTATTATTATTATTATTATTATTATTATTATTATTATTATTATTATTATTAATACCGGTTTGACCACGGTTCAACCACGGTTGAACTATTAAATCTTGAATTAGTGTCTTAACCGGTTCAATGATGAGTTTGATTTTAAAAACATTGGTATTAATTTATAGCTAATCAATGTTGTTTTCATTGTAGCAAGGGAAAATGAATTTGTGTATTGATATTGAAGAAAATACTATATATAAAAATAAAAATTGATATAAATAGAAAATAAAAGGCTAAAATGCAATTTTAGTCCCCCTATTTTTATCAATCAGCGATGTTGGTCCCTCTATTTTAAAAGAGAGACATTTAGTCCACCTTCTTTAAAAAATCGGTGATTTTAGCCCCCATCCAAATAATTAACGTTGACTGTCAAATAATTAACATTGACCTGAAACTTATTTTAATTAAAAATTAAAAATAAAAAAATTGTCATCCTCTGCTTATGGCCACCGTGAAACTCCAATCCTTAACCCTCATTTGTTCCTCCGCACTCCCTTCCCTCACCTTCTCCCCTCCTATCGTCGTCTCCGGCCTAAACCGTAAGATTTTTAACCACTCAATTGACCCATTATGAAACAACGAAGACTTTATTTTTGTAGTGGCAGAGCTTGTGAGCAACCACCTCGTGTTTACTTTAGAAAACCGACAACCAGACGCGCCAGTGACTATTGGCATGCTCAGAATTCCTTTACTCGCCATAGAGAAGAGGGTCGATGACCGGAGCATGGCATCGCAGTGGTTCACCTTCGACATCCCCAGCGAGAACGACGTTAAAGCAAGCAAGCCTAGGGTGCACCTGCGCTTGTGCTTCGATGGTGGGTATCACGTGATGGACGAGGCAGCTCACGTGTGCAGCGACTATCGCCCCACGGCAAGGCAACTCCGATCGTGCATAGTCCATAAACCTCAGGGAGTGTAGGGAATCCGAAGGTGAAGCCCAAACCGTAAGATTAGTAATCCAGTTTCCGCGGAAGAAGCCAATTGCTTGCAACACCAAGTCAGCATGTGGACTGAAATTTTGATTGCATTGATCATGTATAGATGTTGTTATAATGATGCAAGTGTTTATCTTTGAACATTTTGATGAGTGAAGCTTAGAAAATAACTTTTTTTTTTAATTAAAATACATTTTAATGATGCTCGAAAAAGTGATATGACAACGGGTTTGAATATGAGACCGGCATAGCGTGACAACGTGGCAGTGTTTCGGCAGCCAGAGATGATGGTCGGAGGGGAAAAGGTGACGGAAGGGAGTGCGGAGGAACAAATGAGGGTTAGGGATTGGAGTTTCACGGTGGCCATAAGCAGACAATTTTTTTTTATTTTTTATTTTTAATCAAAATAAGTTTCAGGTCAATGTTAATTATTTGACAGTCAACGTTAATTATTTGGATGGGGACTAAAATCACCGATTTTTTAAAGAAGGTGGACTAAATGTCTCTCTTTTAAAATAGAGAGACCAAAATCGCTGATTGATAAAAATAGGGAAACTAAAATTACACTTTAGCCAGAATAAAATAATTGATAGGATAGAAGAATAAAATAAAATTATACAACGTTATATAAATTTATTATATAAATCCATACTATCTAAATTTACAAAACTTTTACAAGAGATGTGTCAATTTATTAAGGGACCAACTTTTGAATCATTTTTTGACAAGTGTCAATTGTTAAGAGTCCAATTTTTTTTTCTACGCATCTATAGAATCTACATAATAGTTTGTACGGATGTCACTCAATTGTATAACTCCAACTTCATCTCTCCTTCCTTTCCTCTTTCACGTTATGTACTTTTAAGATACCTATTTATCAAGTTTTTTTCAAACTCTTACATATTAAGATCTTAATATATTTCTTCTGTCAAAAGAAAAAAGATCTTAATATATTTCTTTCAAAAAAAAATCATATTATCTAAATTTACAAAACTTTTAGAGGACATGTGTCAATTTATTAAGGCACCAACTTTTGAATATTTTTTGACAAGTGTCAATTATTAAGAGTCCAACTTTTCCTCTACCCATCTAGAGAATCTACAGAATAGTTTTGTACGGATGTCACTCAATTGTACAGCTCCAACTTCATCTCTCCTTCGTTTCCTCTTTCACGTTATGTACTTTTAATATACCTATTTATCAAGTTTTTTTTCAAACTCTTACATAAATTAAGATCTTAATATATTTCTTTCAAAAAAAAAATCTTAATATATTATTGGATTAATTGTAAATTTTACCACCCAACTTTTATAATTTTGTGAATTTTACCATTCAAGTTTTATTTTTACAAATTTTACCACCTAAGTTTTCAATTTTTGCGCATTTTATCACTCTGAAATTTCACAAAAAAAAAAGTTAAAGAATTCAAAACTTTCTTTTTTTTTGTGAAACATGAAGGTGATAAAATGCGCAAAAATTGAAAACTTAGATAGTAAAATTCGTAAAATGATGAAAGTTAGATGGTAAAATTTACGAAAAAATAACTTGAATGATTCGCAAAATGATGAAAGTTGGGTGGTAAAATTCGTAAAAAAAAAAAAAACTTGGGTGGTAAAATTCGCAAAATAATGAAAGTTGAGTGGTAAAATATGCAATTAAGCCTATATTATTTGCAGAGAGACTTTATAGTTGTGTTTTATTTCAATATATTTTTTTGAAATTAACTTATTAAAGCAAACAAATACTTAAAATAGAAAACAAGAATATATTAATCATTAATTTAAAATTAATTTCAATTAAAATAATAATAAATATATTCTTAACTATTCACTTTAATTTTTTTTTAAAGTGACAAAGTTAATTCTTCACTTTAATAGTATTATTCATACAATATTATATTTCATGACATTTTCTGCCACCATGACAAAAAATATAAATAAATAGGGATGAATATTTTTCATGAAAATATGAAGAGAAATTTAGATTAAACTTACTGAATAAAATATTAAAAATATAAAACATGGGATAAACATTTTTATAAGAACAAGTAGAAAAATTTACACTTAATTCACGGAAATGAACTTTTTTACTAAATATTTTTTCCAATCAAAATTGAAATTCCTTTTACATAATTAATAGATAATTAAATAACAAAAATCAAATTAAATTAACATAATCACTTTTATCTTTCCCATGAAAAATTAGTGTCTAAAATTAATTTATAGACAAATAATTTTTCATTTCTTATTAATAATCTTTTCACTTAAATGAATTATTCAAGATTTTCTTTTACCTGGATAAATTTTAATTTTTTTTATACATTGATATGTATATATATGTCAATTTATTCAAATAAAATTATATATAAATATAACACAAGTCTCTCTCTCTCTCTCTCTCTCTCTCTCTCTCTCTCTCTCTCTCTCTCTCTCTCTCTCTCTCTCTCTCTCTCTCTCTCTCTCTCTCTCTCTCTCTCTCTCTCTCTCTCTCTCTCTCTCTCTCTCTCTCTCTCTCTCTCTCTCTCTCTATCTCTCTCTCTCTCTCTCTCTCTGTGTGTGTGTGTGTGTGTGTGTGTGTGTGTGTAACTTAAATCACCTTAAAATTTAAACTTGGAAGAAATTATACTCTATTATAATTTTTGAATTTTTTTTAATTAGTTCTACTATAAATTTATTTTCCTCTTGCTTACTATCTTCTGACTTAATTAATTTAATGAATATTTTTTATCTAATCAAATTTTAGTTTTTACTTAAGTAATTAGTTTACACTTAATTAAATGAAAGACATTAAAATTCACTTCAAAATTTTATTTCAATTCCTTCACATGGTATTTAAAAATTAAAATCTTAAAAAATTGTAAATAAAATATTGTTTTTTTTCCTTAGTTTCATATTAAAATCTATATATAAAATAATTAGTATAAAAAATATAGATAAAACATAACACGAGAAATAAATTGTGTCCCCTCATTAGTATGAAGAAATTTTAACCTTTTTAAATGAGTCTTTTACCTTTTTTATTTTCACCTTTATGTCTTTCCTTTTACAAAGAAATACATATATATGTTAAATAGAATATAAATATAAATATAAGTATAATACATACCTATAATCCTTACCATACTCATGTTAACAATTATTATATTTATTAATTATTAATATTATCATATCTATAATGCTTATCAATAAACTCTGTACATTGTATGGGTACTTTAAAAAAAAAAAACACTAGAATTATAAATGTTTAGAGTTTAGAATATAAGATTTCGTGTAGGAAAAGAACATGTGTTGTCATAACGTCATGTGAATATCTATATAAATATAAGGCTGCGTCTAGGGTGGGAGAGTTGAATAGGTCTCCCACCATGGAAAAATTCTTTTTGACCGTAGGATCTATTTTAAATTTAAATCGATGGTTAGAATTTTTCCTTCTTTTTCTTTTTCTTATTTCTTCTTTTCTATCCTTTTTCCCAACTTGTCCCTTGAATAATTCTCTGTTCTTCGTTGATCTCCCTTCACCCTCATAGACCCACCTCTTCCTCTCCACCTCCCTCCCCGGCAGCGGACCACATCGCCGCCACCCTTTAGCGGCTGAACCTGAGATTGCCTCCAACCTCGCCAGTGAATGGTACGAGCTCGCCCTCTCATTCTACTGTTCGTCCTCTGCTTCTTCTCTACCGTCAAGGATCTATTTGTTAATTCGCGAGCTTGTTCTATCATTAACAATTTCAGATATGGAAAAGAAAAACCCAGATCTAGAATCGCACCATAAGAGACCCACTATTACGTGCGTTTGTGAAATTCGTTGTCATCGTGCTTGCGCTCCTGGGAGTCTTGGTGCGGCACCACTGTCAACGCGAAACCACCATTAACGCGGCGTCAACGTCGCCGTAGAGATCCTTGACGGTAGAGAAGAAGCAGAGGACAAACAGTAGAATGAGAGGGCGAGCTCGTACCATTCACTGGCGAGGTTGGAGGTAATCTCAGGTTCAGCCGCTAAAGGGTGGCGGCGATGTGGTCCGCTGCCGGGGAGGGAGGTGGAGAGGAAGAGGTGGGTCTATGAGGGTGAAGGGAGATCAACGAAGAACAAGGAATTATTCAAGGGACAAGTTGGGAAAAAGGATAGAAAAGAAGAAATAAGAAAAAGAAAAATAAGAAAAAATTCTAACCATCAATTTAAATTTAAAATAGATACTACGGTCAAAAAGAATTTTCCTATGGTGGGAGACCTATTGAACTCTCCCACCCTAGACGCAGCCTAAACGATAATCAATACTTTTGTGAAACTTTATTCCCTTCGGCAATTGAAAGCGTAAGAGCCTAAAAACGTAAGTGAAAGCCCAAGAGCTGACAACTACTCTCGTTTCTGCTGCCAACTCTATCAGTGGGCCTTTCCTTTTGCAATACTGAATAGTGTATCATGGCCCAACTTAATTATATAATTATATATAGAGTAAATTACACATATCCTCCTAAGATTTGCTTTTATTATATCTAACACCCCTCTATTTTTTTACATTACTTTGAGCACCCTAAGAAGGGGTAAGTGTAATATTTTTTAAACCTGAGATGAGGGTTAGTGTAACAATTTACACCTAAGAAGGGGGTTGGTATAACGAAAGTCCAAAAATTTGGGGGTTTTCTGTAGGGTTCAAAAATGGAGGGGTGTCGGGTGTAATAAAAGCAAACCTTAGGGGGTCCGTGTAATTTACTCTTATATATAAGAGTTTAATTTTTAATGTAGATTTTTTTACAATATCAATTAATTAAAAATTATTCTAGATATTACTTTTAAAGTAGTTTACATGATATTTTATAATTAGATGATAGTGTAAATAAATATATATTATAAGTAAATTCAAATTAAATTCTATATATAAATAGTTAAGAAAAGTTTCATTAATTTTAAATTCACGATTAAGTTTTGCTTTTTTCTCACACATTACTCTTCTCACACTCTTATTTCTTACGTACCAAGGACTAGTTGAGAGGGCCAATGACCCTTCTCAATTGTGATTGTATAAGCTCTTATAGCTATCATAGCACGCTTGTGATTTTTTATTTATTTATTAATAATAATAATGAAAAATGAAAACTATAAATTTAACTTATACAATCATATATAAATAGTTAAGATTAAAAGTTAGTGATTATATAGCCATTTAAAAGAGCTATGCATCAACATGTTGTTGATCCAAGTGAAACTGAATTCGATCTCCTTAAGTAAGGTCTCATATTCGAATCATGTAGATGGAAAAACGTGGTTGGGAGGGAAAACTCCACACTAAAGGTGCTTAGTCAGGTTTTCCAGCAGAGATTAATCATCAGCAAAGTTGGTAGATACTTCGCATTAATGTCATGGTGACAAAAAAAAAAGAGTTATGCATTTATCTATTAATCTAGATATTTTAAATATGATCTTTTTTATTTTTGATCCTAAATACTACATCTGTTTTTATATATAATAAACAAATAACTAATTCATCAAGATTAATAAAAATATTTAAGTTGGTTAATTTCAATTAGTAATATCATAAATTTAAATTTTCTTCCAAAAATATCCATAGAATTAAATGGTTTAAGTAGTGGTTGTATTTAATGACACTAATTTTTCAAGAGATAACATTTCAACCAATGAATATGACTTATCTCATTAATAAACTTTACAATAAATAAGGGTATAGAAGGAAATTAGTAATTAATGCATTTGAAAGTGGTAATATGTTTCTTATATCTAGGAACAAAAAATATCCTTTGTTTCTCTTTTTTTTAGGGATGTATTTTTTGTTTTTTATATATAGGAATGGTAGTATTTTTTTTTTTTGGCACGGAGAGAATGGAACAGGGGCCGCTAAATAGATGGTTCCCCCCATGTGATCTAATAGAATATATTTATGTTCTTATTTTCCACAATATCAATAATTCTTACTTGATATACATACCACACAGACCATGGTTGATTAGTCAATTTATTTTATATAATTGATCATTTAATCGTAAAATTAGTTTGATTAACCAATCTTTAAAAATATAGACGAAGCTTTATTAATGTTTTTTTTTTTGGTTAAACGAATCTTTATTAATATTGATTAATGAATGAATAAATATAGACATACTTATTTTCTTTTTTCATTTTTTCATCCCATCTTTTATTACCTCTTTTTTATTTTTTTTCTTTCTTATCACTTATCACATGTCACTTTCACTCTCTTTTCTTTTTCTCTTCTATCTTTCTTTTCCTTTCAATCCATACATCCTAAAAAAATGTAGTCTATCATTTCTATTAACAAATTAACCGATTGTTGTGTATCATTAAATGTATCGTTTGCAATTTTGCTGGAAACAGAAGAGTGAAGTGATAATTGGCTGGAAAAAAGATGTATCATACTCCTCGTTCTGACTCGCCACCTAGGAATAAACTATGAATAGATCTCCAAGTAAAGAATTTCAGATTATAAAGAGTAGATACTGTGCAAAGAAACTATCAAAAACATTAAAAAGTAATGTCATAGAAGTTCAGAACTCAAAGTGGTCCACTTATCATGCGTAATTAAGCATGTTTATCCACCATCAACTGTATGTGTTTAAATATAATAAGCTTAAATATGCTTATTACTATTGGCTGAATATTTTGCTTTATTTAATTACTTAATCGAATTCACTGTTCCAAAGATTTTTTCTCCCCTTCCTTAGATATATACACAGATAAGTTTAATTAGTCTCTTTTCAACCAAAAGACAATACTAAAATGTGATGCCAAGCTTACAAAAGATGATCCTTATTAGTCTCATAGCAACAAAATACATTCATTTAGAAAACACAGGAAGAAAATTACAGATAGGAAACTCAATTTATGCATATACCAAATTAATGGTCCAAATTAAACACTGAATCATTATGCAAGCAACTTTTTGAATACATACAAAACTAAAGCAATCGTCCATGAAAATGAAAACAACAAATAACATCACTCGACATTATTTCCATTAACCAAAACATACCATGCACGCTATTTCATTCATCAACACAAGTGAAAGCAATAAGAAACAAACTTCAAGCCCAAAATATTCCTTTTAAGCTATGGTTAATTAGTTCGGTGGGTTCTCATGCCCCGCACCAGGGCTATGACCACGAGACGTTGGGCGAAAAGCATCATGGCCATTACCATTCTCATCATCATTGGGGGTGTACCAAAGTGCAGGAGCTTGTGGACTCCTAGGTATAGCTGGTGGAGGGTGAATGTTAAGGGTCTTTCTTGATGCTTCCATTGAGCCAAAGTTGTGTTGCAAAATAAGGAAGACAATAAGAAAGGTTAACATGATCATGGTTTTCTGTGCCATGAATAAGCTCAATTATAGCAAAGGAAATTAAAAAAAAACCTAATGGGGTTTCACCAGAGCACAACACAAGGTTCTTGAACTAAACACTGATGCATTTGATCATCCAGCTGAGAGTGCTATTTAACATGATCATATTCCTATAGGCCTTGCAACTTGCATCATAAACTATGGGTTTAATGCACATGGGGATGTCTCTTAAAGATTAATATGAAAAGCATTAATTGGAAAATTAATTTCCAAAAGTTAGTCCATCATTGCTTGGCTCTCCAGTGATTTCCTAAAATATCTATCTTCTGCAAATTGATTTAGGTTATGTTTAATCAAGAAAATGCTTCTTCCACCAAGTAAACCGTGGATTATGTAAAACAGACATCTTCTACCACCAATACCCTGGTTTTGGAAATCACTATGATATTTTTTTTTTTGTCACCGTGATATTTGTGTGAAGTATCTACTAGTTTTGCTGATAATTAATTTTTGCCGAAAAACTTAGCTAAACAAGGTTAGTAGGATCTCTCTCAATCACATTAAGTCTTAAAATTGATACCTTACTTAAGAAATCCAAACTCAATTTTACTCAGATCAACAATATGGTGGTAATCACTCTCTAAGATGAGTATGATATAGAATTGGTAGAGTTGCGAATTAAATATGCTAATCATTTTGGTTCATGTTGATAACATTTACTCAATTTGGAGAAGATCAGATTGACCAAATAACTGTGTTTCGAACTCTTTCATTAATAAAAGGGTTGAATATATAGAATTAATCTATTATCATAGTCTTTTATGTGCATGGGTGTCCAAACTCCTCGCAGCAGAAGTGGCTAAACGAGTTCATCCAAACTTCACAAATCACAATATATATGCTGTCGTTTTCTGATGTAGAATTATAAACACTGTAGTCCATGCTTTTAACCTTATAGAGAATACATCCTTATCAAATGAGTTGACCTATAAATCCTTATTACATGGAGAAAGTTGATTAAGTGAAGCAACTCCCATTGACAGAAATTCTGAGTTTTGTTACAATTAAAGTGCTTAAACCTTTACTTCCATATGCTTATGTCTGCCATAAAAATTTATAATATTAGTAATAATAATGATAATTAATGTACGTCCTTTCTTTCTTTGTAGCTGAAATTTAAAATTGGCTACTTGTTCTGCTATTTGGTACGCTGAAAATGCACTGTCAGCCCTCATCATCATTGACAGGGAAACCTTTTATGCTTTGGTCAATCCCATACCTAGAGTCACAGTACACATATAATGCTATGATACCAACAAATTATGTTTGTGTTTTAATTTTGTTATGCAATATATCATTTCGACACCACTCTCTACACATTATTCGATGATTAAGATAGGGTACTACCCCAAACCCTTATTACAAAGATTAGATACTGTACAAGAATCTATCAAAAACATTTAAAAGTAATGTCAAAGAACTTGGGGACTCCAAGTGGTCCACTTATGCTTTTTTCGAAGCAGCATATATTTATCCACCATCGACTACATAATTAAGCTTAAATACCCTTATGAGAAATGCTATCAATATATTTTCTATCACACTCTTTTGAACACATTTTTTATGATTGGTTAAAATTTATTGGAAATCATAAATTTTTATGGGTCTCACTTGTTATTTAATGACTTTCTTTTCTGATTTTGTAGTTTTCAATAAATTTTAACCAATGATAGAGTGTGTGTTGGAAGGAGTGTGTTGCTAGCACTCTTCCTATATGCTTATTACTATTGCTGAATATAAGCTTAAATATCAATTGTATCTGTTTATCCACTTATTATACTTTAATTAATTACTTCATCTAATCCACTTCAAAGATCCCCCACCCTCCGTTAGATATTGCCACAGATTTTAGTCGCTATTGTCACATAAGACAAAACTAAAGTGATGTGAAGCTTAATTTCAAAAGATGATCCGTAGTCTAAAATGTAATTATCTCGAAAACATAGGAAGAAAAAAGAGATAGGCAAGTCAATATATGCGTTATACCAAAAACACTCGATCACTGATTATGCAAGCAAAACTTTTCAAATACAGAACAAAAGTAACCCTCCATGAAAACACAACAAACAAGACTACCCGATATTATTAATTTCCCTTAGCCAACACATACCATACTATTTGATCAATCAGCACGGGAACGAAGAGAAAAAACCAAAGACGAGCAAAAGTGAAAGCAAGAAGAAGCTAGCAAGCTTCAATCCCAATTAAAAGTTGTGTTGCACAATAAGGAAGACAAAAAAGGTTAACATGCATCATGACGGCTTTTTGTGCCATGAAACTGAGCACAACACAAGATTCTTGAACTAAACACTAACTAGCTATAGCTAGCTTCTTCAAGAACAACTCACTGATACCTTTGATCAGCTATCTGAGAGTGCTATTTAACATGTCATACTCGTGTAGGCCTTCAACATGCAGCATAAACTATGGTGTTAATGCACATGGGGATGTCTCCTAGATATTATTGAAAATGCAGAAATATAAAAGTGTAAGCAGTAATTGGAATATTTCCAAAACAAGTTAGTCCAGCATTGCTTGGCTCTTGATTTCCTAACATAGCAATTTTCTGCAGCATTATTCAGGTTACTGTTTAATTAAGAAAATGCTTCTTCCACTAGATAAACTATGGATTATTTTGACACTGAAATTTTCTACCCATCCCCCGGTTTTCTTGGTTATCATTCTCTAACATGAGTATGACATGGAAATTGGTAGACTTATGAATTAAATATTCCAGTCATTTTGATTGAAGTGCAAGCTAGGTCACTCCATTTTGGTTCATGTTGGGAACGATAAACTCAATTTCGAGAATATCAGATATTCGAACAAAGAGTAATGATTAATGTTCATGTTGGTTTATGTCAACCCAATGTCCACTCGGTACGTTTGTAAATATGATTAATTTTACCTTAAGTGATTAAGAGCATCTTTAATAGAGCAATTCTTTTTTAGTGCTTCCAATAGGATCCATTTGTACATATCATTCATTTTTACTCTTCTCAATATTAGCACCTCTAAGCATTTATTCTATCCAATGGAGCAACTCTCCTTAGGTGCCTCCAATGAGTTCCACCAAAAAGCTTACATCATTACATTTTATTAATAACTTATTTATTATGTTATGATTATCTTATTTATAAATTAATTAAATTTTAAAAATTAAGAAATTTTTTAGACTATTATTATGTAAATTATTTTTATAATAAAAAAATAAAAATATAATTAAATTATATTTTTTTTAAAATGATGAAAATAGCTAATCCCACACAGGAAAATGATATGGAAATGAGAGTGTAAGAAATTGAAAATTTGCCATATTTATATTATTTTGTGGGTTTGGTAAATGTGGAAAATTTTGAAATTTTGGATTTGTAGGAAGCTGATAATTTGACATGAAATTAAAATAAGAATTCATATTAAATGAATTTTGGTTTGGTTCGATTGAATAAAAATAAATCAAAGAGGTAGTTGAAATTTTTTTGAGAGTAAGAATGAGAGAAATTTGAGAGGTTTTAATTATATAAAAAAATATGAAGTACCCCTATATTTATATACAATGTTCATATACAATTATTAAAAAAATTATAATTGCAAAAAAAAATTATCCTTTATAAACTTACCGTTGCCAACTTTAAAAATATTAACGTTCAATTTTTTTATCCAACCAGCAATGGATTCATACTCTTCAAATTTAATATTTAAATAATTAGAATTTTTTTTAGCACAAGAGGTGCTTCCTGAGACACCGTTAAAGTTGGTCTAAGAGTAAATGAATATGATTGTATATAATTTTCAATTCAATGTGGTTAATATACCATTTGTGAGATAAAGTAATCTATTGTTAGATATTTTAATAATCATGACAAATTAATCATTTGTAAGATAAAGTTAATCACCATTAGACTTTTCAATAATTTCATATACTATTAACCATATATTGATAATAGTATAGAATTGAATTACGTTTATTTACTATTAATCATTTGCGAACAAGATAAAGTTAACCATATTTTTACATGTTAATCACACTTGACTATCAATAACTTCATCACACTATTATGTGTATATATTAATTAGTTTCGTGAGACAATGTTGTTGGAGGAGGCTTAGTATGTTTAAGTATTGTTGATGTATTGGTGCTTACATTTCACATGGCCTTGGTAGCCATCTAGTATTTTCAATAACTTAAACTTCTTTAATTATGTTTTATGTTTTTAAACCTTAAGTTTATGATAAGGCGCTTATGTTTACAATATATTTTTTCAATTTCTTTTGCTGCTTCTGAATATTTTCTAACTTGGTTTGCTCTTATTTCTCCTATCCCTTTTACAAGTGTTGAATTTGAATGCGGAGTTTATGGCGATTAAGGAGATAATAAGGAAGCTAAACTTTTGATACGGTGGGAGTGGGGAAGAGAATACGGTGGGGGTGGGGAAGATGATCAAGACGTCACTGTTACTCTTGCATTATTTCTTGAATAAATGATGTGGAAAATTTTTACTTGACGTGTCAATTTTCTATTGAGATGACAGGGAGTGAGATAGAAAATGGGGACAAATGACTTTGATCAATATATTTATTATTTTTATTTTTCACAATAATAAGTTTTACTTGATATACTCCACGTACATGTATATGTGTGTCTTTTATGTTCTGAATAACACACACTGTAATTGATTGATCAATTTATTTTATAATTGATGAACTAATTGTAAAATTAGTTTGATTAACCAATCTTTAAAATATAGAGAAATTTTTATTAATACTGATTAATAAATGAATAAATATAAACATATATTTACTTTTTTTAATTTTTTTATCTTATCATTTATCATGTTTGTTATTCTCTCTCTCTCTCTCTCTCTCTCTCTCTCTCTCTCTCTCTCTCCATTCTATCTCTCTTTTCTTTTAGCTTCTCATATCCTAAAATGAGGTGTACTCCATCATTTAACAAATTAACCAATTTTATGTACCGTTAAATGTATGATGTTTGCAACGTTGCTGGAAAAGAAAAGTAGAGAAAATATTGGCTGAAAAAAAAATGTATCATTTTTCTAGTTTAGGCTGGCAGGGATGTCAAAACATATTTGATCTGGCAACTCAACTCGTGTAACTCGACCGAACGAATTGAATTGGGTTGGAAAGTTTAACCCTCCAACCCGCACAACCCAACCTGCATGACCTGCCAACCCAGCAGGTCAAATAGCGGGTTTGGTTCCGTTTTTTATTTTAAATTAAATTAAAGTTTTCTCTTTAATGTAGATGAGTAATTTATTATAACTCGATTAACTTTTTTATGTTAAAAATTATGAACCCATGAAAGCAATTTTTTATAGTGATTAGAAATTAAAATAGATAAACATCATAGCTTAAAGTTTATAATCACCTCTTAAGTACCAACTATTAAGTGGGTTTCTTGATTTACTAGTTTTATAATATTGTTTATTATATTTGATCATAAAATTAGAAAAAAAAATTAAGACAAAAAGAATTATTAAAATTTTTATAAAATTATCCTTTTTAATGGATTGGTGGAACAACCCAATCCAACCTAACCTGCCAACTCTGTTAGTTGGCAAGCCGTGGCAATGGTAAGATCAATTAGGCCATTTCCTTAGGCTCCAAGCTTTTAATTTTTTTTATATATATATTTGTAAAAAAATAATTTAAATTTAAATTATGAGGTAATATATTTTATTACATTATTTATAATTATTTTGTTAGTAAAATTATAAAATTTAAAAATATGTATATACATAGATATTGTTATAAATTATTCGAGAAGTTTATAATTCATTTAAAAAATTATAGAAAAATTAGTTTACATTTACTGTAAATTAAAAAAAATATTAAAATGAATATAGTGATTAAATTTTATAAAAAGAATATGATCTATATTTTGATGAAAATGAAAGTGGTGAGATTACACATTCAATTTGTTTTCTTATTTTAGAGTATAAACTTACTTTGTACTTTTTATTTGAAACATAATAATGGAGAATTGTGAAAGAGAATGAATTGAAAAAAATATTATATTAAACTTGAAATAAACTTAAGTTTTACTGAGCATTAATTTGATATTATTAGTCTTAACTTTTTTTTCTCTGAATTGAAGGTATTAAAAGAAATACTAACAAAAGAAATTAATGTCTTATTAAAAATATTAAACTATATTAAAAAAAATTGATTCTTTTTATATGCATGTAATGTTTATAAAATATTATTAATAATACTTGTAATTGTTGTCATTGTCAAATGAAATTCAAAATTAATTTTTTTAGATTCAGTTTTAGATCATTTATATTGTAAGATAGTGGTAAAATAAATTACTATTGAATGAAATGTTAAAATTTCTTGATTATTAAATTTTAATTAACAATTTTTACACATAAAAAAGTTGGAAGAATAAAATGGAAATAAATAAATTATACTAGTATTAGAATAAGGGTCGCATATAAAATTTGTCTAAGGCCAAAAAATTTATAGACACGACCCTGTTAATTGGGTTAAGATTTTCAATCCAAAGCAAAAATAAATCTAATCCAATTCAATCTTTTTTTTTTTTTTTTGGCAGGTTGAGAGTAATTTGGATTGAGTTGGTTTGAATTAGTACGTATGACATCTCTACAGGCTCAACGTACACCTAGGAATAAACTATGAATAGAACTCAGAGGAAAGAAAGAAACTTTTATTACAAATATTAGATTAGATTAGATTAGATACTGCACAAAGAAGCTATCAAAAACATTAAAAATTAATAATGTCAGAGATCTTTGGGACTCAAAGTGGTCCACACTTATCATGCTTTTTTGTTCGAAGAAGCGTATATTTATCCACCATCAACTATATATATGCATGTGTTTAAATATAAGCATAATTAGATATGCTTACTACTGTTGCAGAATATAAGCTTAAATATCAACTGTATCTGTTTATCCACTTATCATACTTTAATTAATTACTTCATCGTACCCACTTTCAAAGATTCCTCTCCCCACCCTTCATTAGATATTGCCACAGATCGATGAATTTAGTCGCTATTGTCGCACAAGACAAAACTAAATTGATGTGAAGCTTAATCACAAAATATGATCCGTAGTCTAAAATGTAGTTATCTCGAAAACATAGGAAGAAAAAGAGATAGGCAAGTCAATACATGTGTTATACCAAAACACTCAATCACTGATTATGCAAGCAACTTTTCAAATTAATACAGAACAAAAGTAACCCTCCATGAAAACACAAGAAACAACACAACCCGAGATTATTTCCCTTACCCAAAAGGGCCAAAACATATACCATAGTACTATTTGATCCATCAGCACAAGAACCGAAGTGAAAAAAACAAAGATGAGCAAAACTGAAAGCAAGAAGAGAAGCAACTTTCATGGCCTAAATCCTTTTAAGCTATGATTTATTTGGTTTGGTGGTGTTTGATGCCCCACACCAGGGCTATGACCGCGACTGGTGGGGCGGTAAGCATCACCACCACCGGCACCGCCATTGGTATCATCGTTTGGCTTGTACCAATAAACTGAAGGAGGTTGTGGACTCTTAGGTATAGCTGGTGGTGGGTGAATGTGAATGATCTTCCTTGATGCTTCCATTGAGCCAAAGTTGTGTTGCAGAATAAAGAAGACAAGAAACGATAACACGATGGTTTTGTGTGCCATGAAACTGAGCACACAACACACAAGGTTTTTTCTTGAACTAAACAGTTGCTTCGAGAACAACTCACTGATGATGCCTTTGATCAGCTATCTGAGAGTGCTATTTAACATGTCATACTCGTGTAGGCCTTCAACATGCAGCATAAACTATGGTGTTAATGCACATGGGGATGTCTCCTAGATATTATTGAAAATGCAGAAATATAAAAGTGTAATCATTAATTGGAATATTTCCAAAATTAACAAGTTAGTCCAGCATTGCTTGGCTCTTGATTTCCTAACATAGCAATTTTCTGCAGCATTAATTATTCAGGTTACTGTTTAATTAAGAAAATGCTTCTTCCACTAGATAAACTATGGATTATTTTGACACTGAAATTTTCTAACCATCCCCCGGTTTTCTTGGTTATCATTCTCTAACATGAGTATGACATGGAAATTGGTAGACTTCTTGCGAATTAAATATTCTAGTCATTTTGATTGAAATGCTCCATTTTGGTTCATGTTGGGAACGATAAACTGAATTTTGAGAAAATCAGATATTTGATCAAAGAGTCATGATTAATGTCCATGTTGGTTTATGTCAACCCAATGTCCACTCGAAAATGTAATTAATTATATATGTAAATATGATTATAATTCTACTTTAAGTGATTAAGAATAAAATAACGTGATTGTATATAATAATCAATATAGTTAATATTAACTATTTGTGAGATAAAGTTAATCACTATTAAAAAAAATTATAACCTCATGATTAATTAATCACTTTTAAGGCAAAGTTAATTGTAACACCGTGTTTTTTTTTAATTATACGACTAAGTGTTTTAATTAAATTGTAGGAGAAACTAGATTTAATTTATGTTGTGAATAATTGATTTGGTAAAAATGCAATAAGTTAATTGTGTGTTTTTGGATGAGTTTGAATTGTTGGTGGTTGGGCTTCATGGTTGTGCCTTAGCCCTTAAGGAAGAAAATAGGTAAGGGAATGTGTCTAGTTGGGCCTTAGTGAGGGAAAAGTCTTGAAACCCCTAAAACCCTTTTCTCCCCTAAACCTCGCAAATCAGAAAATTGTGAGCCTCTCTTAGCCACATCCTCTCTTAGCCACATCCTCTCATTTCTTCTTCCCCTGGACACCCTAGGAAGGGTTGCCTAGTGGTTTTCTTTTTAGTGTAAAAGGTATGTTATTGTATCTTCAAATTTACTAAGGTATGTGATTCTTTGGGTTTGAGGTTTAAAAAATAATTTTAAAAAATAGAGACTTAGTTTAAGGTTATAGATGAGTATTATTTGAGTTTAAGGTTATAGATGAGTATTATTTGAGTACGTATCAAATTTGTACCTCAAGTTTGATAAATAAAAATATTATCTTTCATTGGAAAAAATAGATTTTTCCTTTGATTCTATTTGTTTTCATTCATGTTGTAGTGGTTGTCCTGAGCATGGTTAACGTAGGCGACCGCCCAAGGCTCTATTTTTAGAGGGGTATCAATTTTTTTTATTTAGTTTATATAAATATTAAAATATAATTTTTATATAATTTTAAAATTATATAAAAATTTTATTATAAAAATGAATATAATTTTCAGTAAATTTTTTTAGGGAAACAATTACCAGTAACTAGTCAACTAATGGTGATGTTTTCACTTATCAACAAAAATTTGTCCACAATTTGGGAAAAATCGACAATTTAGGTACAATGTTGAATGTAAAAGAGAAGAGTATGGTATGTTATTTCTTTCCCTCTTATCTTTCCATCTTTGATCTTTCTAATCTCCTTTATGCCCCACCCATGCTGAACCACTTGAACGCACAAGTACATAGAATAGGCGTGTTGTGCCACTGCCAGTTGTATCTTTTCACTATTAATGTATGTCTCGCTATCTCTAATCTCTCTATCACTTTGTATCTCACTATTGTCTCAATGGGGCTTTGTTGTTTCATAACGGTGAGAACTAATATGTGGATCAGTGATGGAGGATAATGACTGGGAGCTTTTTCTATAAACAATTGTGTTGTTAATCGTGATTCGTGAATCTTAACCTTTCTTGCTCTACTGGAATCTCAATATCGAATTGTACCACCATCGTTGATCCCTTCTTCCATTGCGTAAAGTCATCCAAGGATTTCTCATACATTTAATTGTTTTTTTTTGTCAAGTGTCTGTTTACACTTTTGGAAATTGGGGTTGTGGGTACTATGTTCTAATGTAGCAATGTCAATGTGAGTCTGAGTTGTTTTTGTTTAGTTTGGATGCAAAATGTAAAGAGGGATAAGTTAGGAACATAAAATAAAACAATAAAATTAAAACTTATCTAAAATATGATAATTCTTATAATCTTGACTGTGAAATTTTATTTGAAGAATTAACAATCATTAAAGAGGTTTTGACAACTGACTTGAAACCAAACTTTATGATATTGAGTTACTTGAAGACTTATTGTTTTCCTAAAGCATGTACAACTTATAAAATAATATTAACTATTGTTGCTACTATTGCATACACTAAAATAAGTTTATCAAATTTGAAATTGTTAAAATCCTATTTGAAAACTACTATGTCACAAGGTAGATTAAATAATCTTATTTTGATTTCTATTGAATATGATTTTTTTAAAAACTTTAATATGAACAAATTATTAATGATTTTGTAACAAAAAATGCAAGGACAAAAATTTTAAATGATTATGAAGGTGTAATTTTCTCAGTTCGTCCAAGGTATCAAAAATATCACGACCAGCCCTGTCATGTTGTTGTCATGTGTCTCTTTTCGTGTATGATCAGGACGAGTAACCAACAACGTATAAGACTTTGTTCTTGACTTTTCAAATCTGTCATTATAAGTATTGAGTATATATAACTCATTTTAAATTGTGAAACATTTGAAGAAGAATGAGATTCATTTTAAGGGACCAATTTTATTGGAATTACTACTCTTTCTCTTGATTAACTAAACTAAGAGGAGATTCTTTTCCCTAATAATAGACAAGATGATGAGACTGAAACTTTTAAAGTGTAATATAATTATCATGATTAGGTGTTATAATATTGATTCTTGAACATTTACGTATTGTAATTTTTTTTTTTTTTGCCATGTTGAATTTAATCTCCTTTTATGTTATAAATTATGCTTATTTGTGCTTGTGTTTTATCGTTTATATAATTTAGCCACACACACTATATATCACTATATATATATATGTATATCGATAATTTTGGTAATATGTAGATATAATTCAACGGTTAGATCAATAAAAATCATATTTTATATCAAGTTATTGAATGGTGTAATAGTTGTTCAAGTTACACCAGTGTAATTTGATCCCTCCTCTATATATATATATATATATATATATGTGTGTGTGTATGAGAGAGAGTTACTCTAAGAATAATTTTAAAAGAGTTACTCCCTATCTTTATCCTTCATTTTTTTGAAATCTAATGGTTGTATTCCATACCCAATACCAACATTGTACCCGTATGCATGTAATAGCTAAAAAGTAATGCAAAGAAGCTTAAAAAGATCCTTAGTCTGCTCATAGCAACAAAATACATTCATTTAGAAAACATAGGAAGAAAAAGATAGGCAACAACTGAATCTATACATCATACCCGAACACTCGGTCATTATGCAAGCAAGTGAAGCAACTTTTCGATTACAGACCAAAAGCAAGCCTCCATGAAATGAAAACAAAAGACTGTAATTAACACATCACTCGACATAATTTCCGTTCCCAAAATACACCATGCACACGTACTACTATTTCATCCATCAACATGAGAAGAGAGAGGGGAAAGAAGGGGATTATTAGTAAAGGTGAAAGCAAGAAGAAGCCAGGTAGGTTCAAGTCCAAAATCCTTTCAAACTATGGTTTAGTGGGTGGTGTTTGATGTCCCACACCAGGGCTGTGACCAGGACTCGTTGGGCGGAAAGCATCACCGCTACCACCACCATCACCACCACCATTCTCATCATCATTATTGGGGGTGTACCAATATTGAAGTGCAGGAGGTTGTGGACTTTTAGGTATAGCTGGTGGTGGGTGAATGTGAATGTGAATGTTCTTCCTTGATGCTGCTTCCATTGAGCCAAAGTTGTGTTGCACAATAAGGAAGAAAAGAAAGGTTAACATGATGGTTTTCTGTGCCATGAAGCTCACTGGCTAAGGAAACAACACTAATAGGGTTTCAAGAGCCACTCACTGATGCATTTGATCATCTAGCTGAGAGTGCTATTTAACATGATCATATTCCTATAGGCCTTGCAACATGCAGCATAAACTATGGGTTTAATGCACATGGGGATGTCTCTTAAAGATTAATGAAAATGCAGAAAAAGATGATGAAAGAGTAAGCATTGATAGGAATATTTCCAAAAGAAGTTAGTCCATCATTGCTTGCCTCTCCAATTATTTCCTGATATAGCTATTCTCTGCAATTTGATTTAGTTTACTATCTTTAATTAAGAAAATGTATCTTCCACTAACTAAACTATGGATCATGTAGTACATATCTTCTACCAATCCCCTGGTTTTGGTATTCATTTATAGTATCAGTATACGGAATTGGTAGAGTTGTGAATTAAATATTCTGGTCATTTTGCTGGAAGTGGAAGCTAGGTCGACACTCCATTTCGGTTCATGATGGGAACATTTACTCAATTTGGAGAACTCAGATTGACCAAACAATTTACTTTGTTTGGAACTGTTTCTATGATAAAATAGTTGAAGTTACTTAATGATCAGATCAATATATAGAGAATATTCTCATGTCTTTTATATGCATGGTTGTCCAAACTACTCATGAGCAGAAGTGGCTAATTACCAGAAACAAGCTCATCCAAAGTTCACAATATATATGCTGGCTCATGTTTTAATTAGATTATTTAAAAAGTATTTTAGACTAAATGGTCACCTATTTAAGTAAATAATAATAATAATTTCCATTGAATTTTATTATAATATTTTTTGTATTTATTAATTGATTTATATGTTTAAGCTTGTTGAATTTAAACTGATTAACTAATTATATTCAGAATTAGGTTGTTTGACTTATTAAAAGGTCTTATTATATCAAGTAGGCTCGTAAATAGACTTTCAAATCAGGTTACTTAAAAAGAAGAAAAAAAAGTAGTTTAAGCCTTGAAAACCTAAATCAAGTAAATACCAAATAAGTTCAGATAATAAATTTATGAAATTATTTCACTCAAACCTTATAATGTCTAGTTTAACCCCGTGCATTTCTACTCCTATACTACATTTTTTCCTGTATATAAGATTTTTTTAATTAATTTATGGATATTAAAAAATGGTTAATTTAATTAATAGTATTAAATTTGTTAATAATTTATAATTTTCTAAAATTATATTTAAAAAATTTTAGATTCATCATCCCACCCTTTTTACCTAATTACTTATCATCTCATTAATTAATTAATGTGTAGAGAGAGAATAATGATTATCTAATTTTGAATTTTAAAACTAATTTGTTCAATTCTGAAACTTGTTTATCATAGGGTTGTAAGTGAGTCACGATCAATCTCCGAATCTGACAATTCAACTCAACCCAATTACATTTCAACAGGTTGGATTGGGTCATTGGTTGATTTAGATTCATTTTAATTGACCCGATTATAATTGGGTTGAGTGTCAAGTTAATGAGTTCCAAACCTGATGAGCCTAACCCAACTCAATATATAATATTAACAATAAAATAATAATTATTCTAATTCTATTAATATGTTACATGTGTGTTGTAACCCTAAGAAAGAGTATAAACAACAAAATTGCGGTCATATCATCAGTTAGTTCTTGGGATGCTTGCACCAAGAAGGAACGTATACAATGTAAATAACACAGCCTAATATTGACAAAATATTAAGTATAGCAGTAGAATATATCTCTTTCTAGCAATTATTGTCGATTGATGTTCAATTGTTTATTCATATTCATTTGACATCACGTAAGCAAGCAAAGCAGCATTAGTTAATATGTAATTATGCATGAAACATTAAAAAACCCTAGAAAAAAAATATTAGAATCCACGCGAATCAAGAAATTATTTAACCCCTCGTCAAAAAGATATTAAAAAATGAAATACCTAATTGTACTCAAAATAATTAGGTACTTAATTTTTATGGTTTTTTTTATGATTTTTTATTGTTTTGAATTTCTAAAATATATATTGTTATTTTAAGAGCAAATTACACTTGTAATCCCTTGAGTTTTTTTTTTCAAATTACGTACAACACCACTCTTTTTCTATTTCTACATTAACCTTCTTAATATTTGAAACATTATACTGACATCTCCTTATATATTATACTAACTCTTCTTAATGTTTGAAAATATTACATTGACACTCCTTTGTATATTATACTGACACTCCATGTAAGGAAAGTTGTTGTAAACATTAAACAATAGGTATTGTGTGTAATTTGAAAAAAACCTCATGATATGTTAATGTAATTTACTTTTATTTTAATTAGTCAACTCGGCCACGAATCAACTCAATTAAGGCCAAATTGGTTCTGATTGGGTTGCTTAACAAAAATAGCAAAGTTAACCCAACCTAACTCAACCCAATTATGTTTCATTAAGTTGGATCTTAAATTAAATCCAATTCAATCCAACTCAATTTACTTACACCCTTATTTAATCATTTGACGTAATGTTTTTAAAATGAAAAAAAAATAAAGAATAATTAATATAAACTTAACATATTTTAATTACAAAAGACCAAAACCTTGTTTAATTCCTTGTAACGGACGATGTAGGAGTTAAGAACAACGAAAGAAATTATATGCATTTCATACCAACAGACGCAATCCATACATAAAGCCAAAATAGATGAATGAGGCATTTGTAAATTGTGACTAGTCATCTTTCTCGATCTTTATAAGAGAGAAAATGTTTATCTCATTAATTTCTCATATTTATATTATTTATTGACTAAAACAAAATGTAAAATAATTAAGGATATTTTGAAAGAAAATTTTAATATAAGAAATAATTTAGAGAAGATCTTAGACAAACAAATTAAATATATATATATATATTACACATGGAGAGAAGTAGTTCCTTATCAATGAGTTGCCCTATAATTGAATCAAGTCTCCTAACCTTAAAAAAGAAAGTTGATTAAGTGAAC
Organism: Pueraria montana var. lobata; assembly: GCA_026413185.1. NCBI lineage: Eukaryota > Viridiplantae > Streptophyta > Magnoliopsida > Fabales > Fabaceae > Pueraria > Pueraria montana. The sequence goes on along the minus strand of CM048649.1, from coordinate 40,147,429 downwards.
CAATTCTCATTGATAGAAATTCCAATTTTTGATACAAAGTGCTTAAACCTTTACTCTCATGTACTTATGTCTGCCATAAAAAATTATAATAATAATAATAATAATAACTCAAGCCGTCCTTCCTTTCACTCTATCTGACTTTAAAATTTGCTACTTGTTCTGCTATTTGGTACGTTGATATGCAAAACCCTAGCCCTCATCATTGGCAAGTTTAATCTTGGTCTTCCAATATATATCATTTTGACACCACTCTCTATAAATTATTCGTATAGTTATTTATTTTCCCTTCCATCAGGGTATCCGTACAAAACATTGCTACAAGACCAATCCATTAAATATATTGTTATTACTAAAAGGCTCTATGAATACAAAACTAAATTCATTTTAAATCTTTCATGAGTTTATGGCTCATTCTCTGTATAGCATCTGTGTAATGTATTTTGCTATAAGAAAAAGAAAATTATTGAAATTGATAAGAGGTACTCAAACCCATACATCAATTTGCAAGTAGTTTTGAGCACATACAATACATGACAATAGATTCAAACACCACTTTGAAAAGGAAAAAAAAAAAAAAAAAACTTCCCAACCGTAGATAGCTAAACTAATGCCAAGACCTTACCATAATCCAGTCCAATAGACCGATCATTTCAAATACACTTTCCTTAAACGGAATGTTATTCCTCATAAGCCACAAAGACTACATGACAACATACCACAAATTAAAACAAAAAATTCTACTTTATTTCCCTTGAACAAGGGAACCATGATGTAAATAGTGTTGTTTAGCTGAGCATAGAAGAATCACATGCATACTCATCACCATGAACAAGCAGAATAACAAACAACAGTAGACAAAGGGCAAGAGAAAAAACAAGTGATCACAATCCTCAGATTGGTTAAAATCGAATGCACACATAATTTTGCAGGGTCTGTGAATCACATAAGCAAGATTTCCCCGGGAAGGTACCCTATCTAACATGTCTTATTAATCACTAAAAGTAAATATTCACCATATATAGATAATATGTCTTGGTTAATATTGGAACCAAAGTCGTGTTATTATTATAATTGATCATATATACTGTCTTCATCTAATATTATTTTTTTTTTATCCTAGGAATCGAAGACAGTACCAGAAAGTTTACAATACTTACGCACCCTACTCAACCAACTGAGCTATACCCCTTCGTTAATATTAGAACCAAAGTCGTGATATTATTATAATTGATCGTATATACTACTTTCAAGTAACTTCTTATCCATCATTTATATAAAAGTTAACAGTTAATATTTACTTCATCTAACCCTCGAGATCATAAGTGCTCGACTCATGATTTGATGATCTCTCCCGTGTGTGCTTTCCTTTAATTTAAAGGAAACAGTTCCAACTAGGATCTATATTGCAAGTCAACTATATAAAAATAACTATACCTGGGTTTCCCTAACATTGCTTTACAACAGGGCATCACATTCTTCCAAGAATCATATACTATTTTTTTTTTTTTTCATCAGCAAATTACATAACATAGATCTATTGATCAATTGCATCGTACAAGTACTCATATACCAATAATAATATAATATTGTTTAGCCAAGTTGCAAATTTATGGGTGGATGCATGCATATGACTCCGACATATATGGTTAGATATCAATAAATAAAATAATAATAATAAAAAAAAACCTTATATGCTTAGCTAGGTCCACATTTGACTATATTCCTAGTTATTCTAACATACGTAGGCAGGCAAATTAAAGAACTACAAACATGAGAATTAAAATGAAAATAGAATTAATGACATGAATTAAAACTCAGCACCTCATATTATTTATTTTATAGCATCTTCGAAAACATTGCAGAAAATGAAAATAAGTAGATATCCGTTAGACACAAGATCAGGATGCTTTGAAGAAAAAGTAGATTCTACAATCAAAGTTCAAGGTGTAGAGAACGTGACAACTAGTTCGTTTTCTATATTTTCTTTTCACACCAACAACTTTTACATAAATTTGATGTCAGAGAATAACTGAATTTAATTCATAATTTTATTATATTTACTCTAAACATATATAATTGAGTAAGAGCATCTCCAATGGGAGTGTTACATGAGTTGCTTAACTTTAACCAACGTTGCTTAACTTTTCTTTTCCATTAGAGTAGATGACATGAAGTTGCTTATATAAGCAACCGTTGCTTAACAATATTTATATCATAAATAACATATTTTTTCAAGCATTGTAGGATCCACAAAATTAAGTTAAGCACTTACTTTAGCAATCTTAGTATTGGAGTGAATTTTGATGTAGAGTGTTTAAATCTATGTAGAATTGTAAGGCCCACAAAATTAAGATAAGCAACTCATCTGAAGAACTAAGCATTGTAGATGCTCTAAATAATTTATGCATGAGATGTAATCTAATCACAAATTATCATATACGGTAACTTTGTTGACTTTTACAATAACTATTTTAAAAAGGCATAACAATGATTTCTTTAAGATATTTTATACTAACAATACAAAAAAATGTAACTCAACATAATATGCAAACAAGTATTTAGCTATTCATTATTCAAATCTCAGAAAGTTAAATAAAAAAAAAAAAAGGCTTAATTGCAATTTTTATCCCCAATTTTTTAATTTTTGGTGGATTTTACCCTCAAGAAATTAATTTGGCGCATTTTACCCCCAACTTCTTTAAAAAGTTACAAATTTTACCTTCCACAGTTTTGATGACGTGTCATGCTGACATAAGCATAAAAAATGGAAGTAAAATTCACCAAAAAGTAAAAAGTTGGGGATAAAATTTGCCAAAAATGAAAAAGTTAGGGGTAAAATTTGCCAAAAAGTAAAAAATTGGGGATAAAAAATACAACTATTTTAGCATGCCCAAGTCATCAAAACTATGAAGGGTAAAATTTGTAACTTTTTAAAAAAGTTGGGGGTAAAATGCGCCAAATTAATTTGTTGGGGGTAAAATCTGCCAAAAATTAAAAAGTTTGGGGTAAAATGCACCAAATTAATTTGTTGGGGGTAAAATCAGCCAAAAATTAAAAAGTTGGGGGTAAAAATTACAATTAAACCTAAAAAAAATTGTAAGGTAACTTTAATTTTAATATTTTTAATACAGCTTTAAAAAATAACTTTGTTAAAATTCAATGTTTGTGAAAGCGGTTTGACGTCTAGAAAGATTTTTATTAAAATTGATTATTTAATAAAAAAATTAAGTATTCAATAATTAAAATTTGTTTATTTTTACAATGTTTAACTTATATCAACGAATGTAAAAAAATAGTTTAAATAAAGAAATAAATTAACACATAAAATAAACATTTTTTTCTATTTTTTTCTTTTCGTTCTCTGTAAATCTGGTGGAGACTTGAGTATGAATTGGACATCAAACGCAGAGATTGAAATCTAATACCGAAAATAAATAAATCAATAAATAAATCAATCAATAAATAAATAAATAAAAGAAATTACCTAAATTCAATTTCTTTGATGTTTTATGTTATGATGTAGTGTTGGAGTATGTAAATTATTTTCCAATTTATTGGAACAGATCTCCCCGTGCTTTGCTATCTCAAGAGAATCACTTTCCATATCTTTAGCAGCCAATTGCCATGCAACATTCAATTTTATTCAATTTTGAACTTTTGCTGACTTTCTTGGATAAGGGTTAAATATGTTCTTTATTTTAGCTATGTTGATTTTCTAACAAGTAGTTTTTGGTTTTTCTTCTTTTGAGCTCAAGCTCATAACCTATATATTGAGGAAATGTTTGGAAAATCTGATATTATAAATGTGGTTTATAACCTAGTTATAAACGTTTTTCAACTTATTTTAATTAGCTTTGCTGAGAAGCTTATATTTTTCAGTATATTATAATAAGCTTCACAACCAAGCTTATGGTAGTAGTCTTGTTTAATAAGATTTTTTAAAATAAATACTTAATTAGGCCAATTATTCCAATACATCTTTAGTTTCATATAAATCTTTTTGTTTTCTTTTTGTTTACTAAATAAAATCAGTTTTTCATTAAAATGTATAAATATTTAAAAAAAAAACTTTTAATTTTAATATGGAATTTGTCGTACTCCAATTCCTAATTATTAATGTCACGGTGATCCCACGGAAATATTAGCATGCAATAGGAACGAATTGTTAGATGAAATAGTTAATGGAATAGATTTCCAGTTCATTGAATTATATAAATATTGTTCATGTTTAATTATTTTATATATGTAATATACATAAGTTTTATTTTGTAGATAAAATATATGTTTAAGTCATTATAATTTTAGGGTTTTTAGTTATTTTTAAACTTTTATCATTATTTGTTTAGGGATCAAAGATTTATTAAAAATTAAAATAAATAGTTTAATAATTAAAATAAATAATTTTATATAAATAAATTACCCAAAAACTCTTATAAAGGAAGGATTTTATTATAATATAAATGAGAAAATTGAGAAAAATAGCATCTTAAAAAATACTGTAAGTTCAAAATTAAGATAAGCTCATTTATCCTATATTTCTATTTTAGTTAAACAAACTTACAATTTACTAAATAAATTATAAGCTAATTGCACGAATGAAATAAGAGATTTAAAATTTCTCACTCATTTTTGTCTCTCCTCTAATATTGACAAAATTATAGAAAAAATAAAATACTTAAAGTTTTTTAAGTTTACTAAATAAAATATCCTTAACTTTAAATACTTAAACTTAATAGATTTATTTATCTGCTATAAGGATAAAAGTAAACGATAAATCCTTTAATTTATTATCCTCCTCTTTTTTCACCTTTACTTTGTTAAAATCCCTCTTCTTCGTGTATTACATTAGTTATTACTATTATTATATAAATATAATTGGGTTATATATATTATAAATGAATTAATATATATTATATATCATTTATTATAAGATTTGATGAATTTTAATTATTATTATATCTTATGAGTTTGATTTTCTTTTTTTATTTTGAGACTATTGTTGTGAGTTTTGTTTAATTGTTCATGTACTTTTTTATCAAAAAATCTTTCAAAGCTTGAAACAATAAATAATTTTGTAAAAATTATTATTTATTAAATAATTATTATTTTTCTTATCTGTAGGAATTAAAGACAGATATCTGGAGGTTTACAATAACCCACACATCCTGCTCAACCAATTGAACTAGACCCTTCGATTATTAAATAATTATTTGTTAAAAGTTAGATATTGAAATAGTTATTAAAAAAAAAAAAAAAATCACCCCCCGAAGATTTTTGGATTCGTCCCTGTTCTCCTTCCCTTCATTTATACAACCAAACATACTTTGGTTCCAAAGTTTGTCATTAATTTCTTGAAACTAATCAAAGATGTGCACAATACAGAAATTGTAAAATCCAATAAAAAAAAAAACCCTTGCTGAATTTTTCCTCCATCTAAAGTTCTACAGCATTGCGAGCACAAAACTATTCTTTAAGCAGAGAGTGAAAGCATATTCGAGGGTTCTCACTTCCCAGATAAGTCTTCACGTAGTGGTAGTAGTAGTGGGTGAAGGCCCCCACTGCATCAGACATAAGCAGATGAACAAAAGCAAAATCTTGCTGCCATTACCATAATTTTTTTGTACCTTCAAACAAAATAAATATAATGAAATTAACCCAACAAAATTAGTTGCATAATATACAGTACAAGCAATTCCCTGTGTTCTAAGCTAGCATGACTGAATGACAGTTATTGTGAATTAAGAAACCGCAAGTTGCAACTTGTCTCTCTTGTGATGATGAATAATTATCTTGATTTCCACAACTTTTGATGAAGTTAAAGGAGCATGACTTGAGAGCATAAATATAGTATGTCACATATATTTTAATTAACAAGGAATCTTTGTGTTGGAGTGTTTGTTTGACAACCAAACTTGGTATAGTACTAGATACAAATTAATGCATCTGGGATCGAAGTATCTGATTATAGTGGAGTCAAGTTGACTATATAAAAAGAAAAAAAGAGATACATACAATATTGTCTAGATATTGTCGTCAATCTATCGAAGGGGTCTAACTCAGTTGGTTGAGCAGTGTGCGTGAGTTATTATAAACCTCCGGTACCGTGTTCAATTCCTACGGATCAAAAAAATATTGTCGTCAATCTATGTGTGTGATTGAGTTGAAGTGAATGGTGCCAAAACAAGGTACCTTTACATTCCTACCTGCAATTGTAATGGAGGCAAAACGGCTTTGTGTGCAGTGTGTAATTTCAGAAAATGGAGTGTGATCAAAATGTGCAGTGCCAAATCTGGCGTGGGATGGTGACATGGCTCAGTAGCTTGTTCATTGGTTGAATTCGGCCCAAAATACCTAAACTGGTGAAAACCAAAGCCCATTTCCGGCCCATTTGGGCTTTGGGGTAGTCAAATTGCGGATTGGGCAGTCCAACGGGTGGGTTGGTACAAGTTTGAACAATATTCACTTAGTTTTTTTGGGGCCATATAAAAATTTTAAGAATTTTTTTGGTCCATATTAAAATATAAAGACTAAATTACACACACGATTTTCACTTATTACACTTGATACTTCTTTATTTTGTAATCCTACAAAAAAAATCCCTAATTTTTTACCTCGTATAACACCGGGCACCCCTCCCCTCTACTCGCACCCCTTTTGTTTTTGCGAATTGCATCTAATGACGTAACAACAATGTTGGCAGCCCATTGACTTGTCACGTCATCAAAGAGTATGATAAGATATAGTCACGTGTAATTTATTTTTGTTAACTATGTTTTTAATCGCTTATCAATTTGTCTAACGTTATCAACTGTTCTAAACAGATGAGGAATTAAAAACACAATATATCCAAAAAATAACATGGGATTGTCTCGTCAAACTCCTTGATGACATAGCAAGTCACTGGACTGCTAACATCACTGTTACATCATCAGTTAATATCGTTACTTGATAGTAGGGACTAAAACCAGTAAAAAAAATTAACAGATGGGTATCAGGCGTAATTCGCAGAAAACACAGGAGATGCGAGTGGAGGGGAGGGGTGCTCGGTGTTATACAAGAGAAAAAATTAGAGAATTTTTTGTAGGATTACAGAACGGAGGAATATCGACTGTAATAAGTTAAAATCTCACTGGCGCATGTAATTTACTCAAATGTAAATACATAAATGGGACTTGATTCATACATTAGGTTGTGTAAAATTTTGATTGTATTAGCGCAAAAGTCAAAGTTGCATACAAATCTTACATTATAAACCCGAAGCCAGAGCCGGTGATGCTGCGGGGCGGCATGCGCGAGGGAAGAAGGAAAGTACTGTTGCCGCCGATAAACCCTAACGGCATTCATCTTCATCCTCGCAGCGTCATTGCTCTCTATTAGGGTCCTTTTCTCTCTATTTGGGTTTCACATTCGCAAATCACTCAAAATAATATTTACAAATCCATCCATCTCTTCCTTTTATAGAAGGACCAAAATGCAAATAACCAAAAAACATATCAATAAGTATCCGATTTTTCATCATACTTAATCTTATCCGTCCATGTTTTTTACTAATATATCGAACAACTACGTTTTGTGGTCCACCGGTGGATCACTTAATTCATGGTCCACCATAGAAACTACCTTACAAACATGGCTAAGCATTTTATAAGTTTTTCAATTTCTATGAATAGTAGGTTAAAGGATGAAGTAAGTAATAGCTAACTCCGTAACTTGAGACTTTCACCACCACCAAATACTTTATGATCACATTGAAATGAAAGGGAGAAAAAAAAAAATAGAACAATTGAGCCAATGAGATGTGCATCATCTAAGCCATTACTACAATACAATATTACACATTAGGATTGTAGGAGTTGTCATATCCTCTGTCGCATTTTAAAAGTAGTAGCTGGCTGGTGTACTTTTTTTCACATGTTGGCCATCATCAATCCTAACAATAGTCAAGGTATCTTGTGACACCAAATTATCAATTTAGCACCTATATAACTATATTCATGGCATTATGAAAATAGTTATGTCAGAAAGATAATCACTAAGAGTTTAACAGAACAAAAAATCAAAAAAATGAACTACTTGTCTAGATAGTATAGGTCGCAATGAAATATATATATTCTTCGAATTTTCCTATGATTGTATGTTACAATTTAGATATATTATGCTTTCAAGCTTTTTACCACAGATGTAGTAGGAACTTTCTCTACATCAAATGTCTATAAGAAAGCATGCACTCAATTTGAACATGATGACTACAAACTAATTTAGCAAGGACATCCATTCCTTGTCTATCACCATAATCAGGTACAAAGGAATATGAGAGGGAATAAGTCTGGCTAATCAAATCCAGATCATATCATGTTCATATAAGATTGTAGATTCTTGTAAAGAACACTCAAGTAGATTCTTAGATTGACAAGGGAACTAGCAGGGTAAAAATAAATGGACAACGTGCTAGATAGTAAATAGTGCACTCGGAAACACAAAGCCTTTATTAGTTTCAATTGAAAGAGGATGAAAGTGGTAAATTCATCTTGTTCAGTTTAGGTGAAACAGGCACGAAAGTTTCAAAAATTAAATGGGATCCATCGACGAAACTTTCATCTCAAAAATAAGGTGAAAATCTTGTGAAATGCACAGTAACCCCTTCATAATATTTTCATTCCAAAACAGTCCTTGCTTCCCGTGACTCTTGTGACACAGTAAAACTCGTGAGGCTTGTGTTTTTTTTTTTTTTTTTTTTTCTCAAACACTCATCTATTTAGACATGGCATAATCGATTATATGTCTTGTATTTTAAAAAAAAAAACTTATGACAGACATATAATCGATTATGCCTTAGGCACAATTGATTATTTGTCTGTTTATGTAAAAAAAAAGTTTTCGTAAAAAAAAAAAAAGATGACGTAAATTCTTTTTAGTTGGGGTAAAATAGGAATAGGATATATGCATAATTTTTTTTTTATCTTACCTAACAATTTTAATTCAAATATTTCATCTTTTTTTCACTCTTTCATTTAAACCAAACAACCTTAATTTTCACGCTCTTTCATCTCTTTTCATTTCTCATACTTTCATTCATTTTCATTTAACTCTACCAAACACAATGAAAATAAACAAGAATAAAAGTAAATCCTTATATGAATTTGATTACCAATCTTAAGGTATTACTAATTAATAAAACAAAGCCTCCAGCTAAAAATACAATTGTAATATTTATCTTTATTATAATAAAAGTAAATGGATTTAAGCGGGAAATTTTATGTAATTAATTAGGTTGAAATTTTTAGAGAATTTTTTTCTATCTTTTAATTCATAAAATTATATAAATATAGTAATATTTAATTCATTAAACTATATAAATATAGTAATTAATGTAATTATGATAAGTATATATATATATATATATATATATATATATATATATTCTGATTTGAAATTCTGAATAATTAAATTAATTATTATCAAAAAATATAAAATTGGGTGGAAAATTTTTAGAGAATTTTTTCTATCTTTTAATTCATAAAATTATATAAATATAGTAATTAAAGTAATTATGATAAGTATATATGTTTTTATTTGAAATTCTGAATATTATTATTATTATTATTATTATTATTATCAACACATATAAATTTTTAAAGAAAATTTTTGTCTATTTTTAATTCATTAAACTATATAAATATAGTAATTAAAGTAATTATCATAAATATATATTATGATTTGAAATTCTAAATAATTAAATTAACTATTATCAATATATATATATTATTTTTAATTAATACTACCTCTTGTCCTAATTATAAGCAACATAGGACAAATCATCAATACTGAGAAAAGTAGTTAATACAACTTTTTTTAATTAATTCTATCATAAATTTAATTTTTATTCCAAAAACACCATTTGCTTTAAGTGATTGTCATAGAAATAAGTGAATGAATAGATAATAGAGTTAACAATAAAGTAAAGGTATAAAAGAAATTTAACCTTGAGTAACTTTAAAAACTAGTGATTGTTGCTTATAATTAGGACCAAAGAAAAAATCAATTTGTTGCTTATAATTAGGATCAGAGGTAGTATTATTTTAAATTAAGAAAATTTATAATTTTAAACTAATTAAAATAATTACGGTACAATATATTGAGATATTATTTTGCAATACGTAATTTTCTTTTTGTAAATAAATATATATTAATTAAGGTAATTAATATTATATTATTTTGTAATATGTAATTTCCTTTTTGTAAATAAATACGTTTATTTTGAGACATTCATCATGCATGATGCAATAATATCTTTATAATATAGGAATGAAGGATTGATAACCAACACCATAATTTTTGTCTTTTGTGAGAATTGTTCCAATTATTTTTTCCATTATTTTTTACTAAGATTTTTATATATATTATAATTTGTCACATATTTTGTTATATCTTTCTATTTATTTTTGTCACATATTTTGTTATATATTTCTATTTATTTTTTCCATTTATTGTGTATTCTAAATTGAAAAATCAATTCTCACCTAACTTAATATAAATATAGATGAATGTGCTTCTCTTCTATTGCTAATTTGTCGTGAATTTTCTCTGAATACTTCTTGAAAAATGATACCAAAGATGTATATGGTTTCTGATATTAAGCCCGAAAGGATCAAATATAAGATTTTAGTTCGAGTCATTTGATTGTGGTTACCGATTTCAATAATAGGAGCCAGGTGACTAGCCTTGATTTGATTTTGTTGGATGATAAGGTAAGAGCATAAAGTTGATAAAGTATATAACTTTTTTTTTTTTTAATTTTCTTCTTTATTTGATCTGTTGTATTTTTTGCAGTCTACTAAAATCCATGCTACCATAAGGAAGGATTACATAACTCTATTTGAGAAGCTTCTACATGAAGGCAAAGTGCATATAATGCAGAATTTTATTGTAAGCACTCCAGAGAAAAAAATGGAGATTTACTAATCACAAATGGAAGTTAAATTTCATGTCAACTATAAAAGTATTTCATGTCAACTATAAAAGTAACAGAGACAAAATGTGACAGCATTCCGATGAACTTTTATGGAATTTGTTCCATTTTCAAAAATACTTTCTGCCTTTGGTGAAGTATATTTGATGGGCGAGTAAGCCTATTTGAATTTTTTTTTACAATACATTATTTTTGTTGGATTCTTACTTCTTTTTTTATTATTAAACTAGATGTGATTGGGCACATGGTTGAAAAGGATGTTTTGAGAGAAACAAAGAAGAATGCAAAAATGAGGAAACATATTGATGTGATTCTTGAAAATTTAGAGTGAGTAATTTAATATATTTTTTTGTCAAATAATTTACAAATTAATAAATTTTGACTAGATCAAAATGATGCTTTAAATTTTACTGTTTATTTAAAATTTCATACTTTAAGTATACTTTGTACGTTAATTAGTGGTAAATAATTGGCATTTTATGTAATATTATAGGAATGGAATAATTGTTTGTACTTTATGGGATGAGTATGTTGATGAAGTGGTCAAGTTATGAAGAAACTTCTTATTCTGCACCTATTGTGTTTATTCAAACATGCAAAATGAAAACCTTTGGCAGCATGAAATTTGTTTTATAAATTAATTAGATCTTAGCTTGCAAATCCATTTTTTCTTCATTGACATAGTTTTTTTTTTTCTCAGGGGCACTTGGTATATCCAATGCTTATAACGAAACCAAATTGTTGATTAATCCTAATTTAACTAACGTTGTTGATTATAGGGAAAGGTATGTTCCCGGTATTCTCATCGCCTTATTAATGTTCTTTATTTTGTAGGATATGTTAATAAAATATTCTCCTTTATATTTTTTATTTTTTATATTTTAGAATGAAGGTTAGTCACAGTGCTGTAAGTCAAGTCTTGAGTCAGATGTTAGCGTGTACTTTCAACTCCTTTAGAAGAAAATTTGCTTTAGACTATGAGAATGACTATAGCTGAGGTTATTGAGGCAACAGATGTATAACTAACGAATTAAAAATATAATTACACAATAAATTTATGATATATATAAAAATATATTCAATTAAACGGGATATTATATTTCATCAAAAAATAATTATAATTATAATTATAATATAAAAAATATTATTCATCTATAAATAAGTTAGGTAATAAAAAAGACTTCTACAATTACTCTTTTATCCTTAAAAAGAGTGAAAAAATTAAAATTACTCTTTTAGCCTTAAAATTATGAGCGGAAAAAATTACTAGTAGAATTACTCTTTTATCTTTAAAATGAGCGAGAAAATTAAAATTACATAAATACTCATGACTACTACTTTTATATATATAAAGATAAAGATCAAAATGATACCTTAAATTTTACTGTTTATTTAAAATTTCATACTTTAAGTATACTTTGTACGTTAATTAGTGGTAAATAATTGGCATTTTATGTAATATTTTCAATATAGGAATAAAAGAATTATTTGTACTTTATGGGATGAGTATGTTGATGAAGTGGTCAAGTTATGAAGAAACTTCTGATTCTGCACCTATTGTGTTTATTCAAACATGCAAAATAAAAACCTTTGGCAGTATGAAATTTGTTTTATAAATTAATTATATCTTAGCTTGTAAATCCATTTTTTCTTCATTGACATAGATTTTTTTTTTCTTTGGGGCACTTGGTATATCCAATGCTTATAAACGAAACCAAATTGTTGATTAATCCTAATTTAATTGAGGTTGTTGATTATAGGGAAAGGTATGTTCCTGGTATTCTTATCGCCTTATTAATGTTCTTTATTTTGTAGGATATGTTAATAAAATATTCTTCTTTATATTTTTTTTTATATTTTAGAATGAAGGTTAGTCACAGTGCTGTAAGCCAAGTCTTGAGTCAGATGTCAGCGTGTACTTCAACTCCTTTAGAAGAAAATTTGCTTTAGACTATGAGAATGACTATAGCTAAGGTTATTGAGGCAACAGATGTATAATTAATGAATTGAAAATATAATTACACAATAAAGTTATGATATATATAAAAAATATTCAATTAAACGAGATATTATATTTCATCGGAAAATAATTATAATTATAATTATAATTATAATATAAAAAATATTATTCATCTATAAATAAGTGGAGTAATAAAAAAGACTTCTACAATTACTCTTTTATCCTTAAAAAGAGAGGAAAAATTAAAATTACTCTTTTAGTCTTAAAATTATGAGGGGAAAAAATGACTAATAGAATTACTCTTTAATCCTTAAAATGAGCGAGAAAATTAAAATTACATAAATACCCATGATTACTACTTTTATATATATAAAGATAAAGATATTCAATTTCAATAAATCAAAACAGTGTATAGTCCTATGCGATGCATGGGATAAATACTCTAAACTCATAAAAAGTTCCTAAATATTCATGTTTTGAATTAATATTTTACTCTAGTAATATATCCCAAATTTAATGTCTTTTGAGTGACTAAAATTATATCTTCATGCAATTAAGTGTCACATTCTAACTCATATATATATATATATATATATATATATATATATATATATATATATATATATATATATATATATATATATATATGTTCTTACCGAGATCTGCAGGCGAGATCCTTACTGGTATTCAAGATGTGCCGAGCTCTTGATAAGGCTACTTGCAACGTTGTGATCTCCTAGGGCGAGGTGGAGGTACCTGCAAAAGGAACTTCAATGGCTAAGTCAATATATGTCTCTTGTGTATTGTGTCAAATGGAAAAACTTACCTTTATGTATTACCAGTTACCCACTAGGGTAACTACCGAGCACTACTAAGGGAATCGTGTTCCAATTGTGGCGTTATGAGCGAGTAGTCGGATAGGATAATAACCGAGTAACTGTAAGGTACCGTACGGTCCAATATATCAATATATCAATTAAACAATTATAAGTTAACATATACTCTTTCTCAAAAAATAATCATCTAGTATTCTTGCACGAACACAAATTCAATACTTTATCTTTACACACAATTAATGAAAAATTTACAACAAATAAAAAGAAAATGAAAAATGCTAACATGCATGTGAAATCAGATAAAAATAAAAAAGAATCAAACATTTAAAATTAAAATGGAAACCCACGATTCTTTTCTCATTTACCGATTTACGTATAATTACCTTTCAATCAAATAAATCCTTTAATATTCAGTTTACTCGATTATTTTTTAAATATAATTTTCAAATTTTGTTTAACACGACAGTCTAGTGTAAAGAAAATTAAAAATCTTCTTTTTCTAGTTTGAAAATTAGCTTCAAAATGAAATATTGAACATTACTTTTCCGTTAAGGATATCATTTTATCACTTTTAAATAATTTTTGAAATAAAAAATAATATATATTAAGATTTTATAATTATTAATAAAAATAAAATATTTTCAAAACTCAAATACAGTCTTACATTTTTTTCCTTTTCGTAATCTATGATTACTTTTTCTTTTTTTAGGATTTTTTTTCCCGTTGTTCACCTTATTTATTCTTTTTTTTTTTTTATTGATATGAAGGTGATGAAAATAATTCCAACATTTTTATTTAGTTTCTTATTAGATTATTAATAGAGCATAATTGATCATTGATTAGTGTTCCATTTTTCACATATTTTACATGTTTTTATAATTGATTTTGACTCTCTTAAAGTGAGTTTTGTAAGAATGGGTTTCATTGGGCCTAAATGTCAACTTTTGTTAATTTTTGTAATTTTTCTCATTGTGACATTGTGTTATAGTTCATGTCATAACTTTTGACTCCGAGCTTCGATTGAGACAATTATGGTCTTGTTGGAAAGATAACAAAGAGTTCTACAAAGTTGTCTTTCACGGGCTTGGGCCAATTCATAGTTTTCAAGGGTGTTAAATAAGATGAATACTTTTTTTTATTATTTTTTTCTCCTTTCAAAGTCTAAGATGTGTTATATATTAAAAAAATCTAAGAAAATATTTCCTTATATATATATATATATATATATATATATATATATATATATATATATATATATATATAAACGTGTAAGTGCATCTATGTTCTTATTGTTCCATTCTCCCCAGTCTTCCTCACATTCACTCTCATTTGAATACTCTCCTCTCATGAGGTGAACTTCACTCTCATAAGGTGCACTTCACTCTCCTAACATGCATCTGGTATATCTTTTTGTACCTTTAATATTAACTGAACGGTTTAACTGTAATTGAATATCAAAAATCAATTTTAAAGTAATCTACACTGAACCGTTCAAATCCCTATTTTTAACGGTTTAACCCTCCTAACATACATCTGGTATATCTTTTTGTACCTTTAATATATATAGGGATTTGCTAACATACTCTCACCTATTTTTTAGTTAGAGTATGTTAGCAATCTACACTAACAAATTTGGACAAAAAAACCCAACTTTATCTTTTATTTTAATTAATTACTGTTAGGGGTATTAAAGTAATTTATGATTTATTCTTTTAATTTTTTTAACAAAAACTGTTTCTCTCTCCTCTCTCTGTGGTAGACCTTACTTTTAAAAATCTGCTATGTTGACAAGAATAAAAGCATACGTAGAGAAAAACACCAACAGATGAAGGACTTTTTCCTAAAACAAAAAATCAATATTAGTTATAATTTATGATTGAAATATAAGTCATAAACTTGTCCCACATGTTTTCACGTGAACATTGAAGTTCATCCCCTGGAGTTGTGTGATGGATTTGTTATTTTGAGCACCAATCTGTGTTGCCCACAATGCTTCTCCATTAACATTAACAATGCACCATGGACAACCTAGTGCTTTCACATTCTCCAGAATTTGATCTTCCGGTGCTACTAGGAGTTAAAGCCTAAATCGTTGCAATCGGCGGCGAAGACGTCGAGGTTGTGGTTGAAGGAGAAGGCCCGGTGGACCTTTTTGCCACTGCGAAACATGGGAAGGCGTTGTTGAGGCACGATTGACGTCAAGGAAGGTGAGGTGGAGCTCCGTCGAGATGCTAAAGGTGGAGGCCAACTCCGACAAGATTGGACAATCAGAGTAAAGTGAAATTGTTGACGATGGGAAGACCCGCCTCCCACTCCATCACGCTTCCCGAAAATCGTGGGGACTATGAGAGAGAAACATTTTCTTTAATTTTTTAAAAGAATAAATCTTAAATTACTTTAATACCCCTGACATCAATTAATTAAAACAGAAGTCAATGTTGGGTTTTTTGTCTAAAATTGTTGGTATAGACTGCTAACATACTTCAACTAAAAAATATGTGAGAGTATGTTAACAAACCCCACATACATATATATATATATATATATATATATATATATAGAGAGAGAGAGAGAGAGAGAGAGAGAGAGAGAGAGAGAGAGAGAGAGAGAGAGTACGACTCTTGTGAGAACATTTTCTTATGTGAGAACAACTAATAACAACCATCAGATCAAAATTAAAAATAATAAATGGTTGAGATCAAAATATTTAAAATTCAAATTATGATCTAATATATATAATTTAATGAAAAATAAATCTATAAAAGATCTTAATTATCACTTCCTAAAATATAATTTGAATTTTAAATATTTTAATCTCAGTCATTTATTATTTTTAATCTTGATCTGATGGTTGTTATTAGTTTTTCTCATGTTTTCACATAAGAAAGTGTTCCCACAGGAGTTGTACTCTCTCTCTCTCTCTCTCTATATATATATATATATATATATATATATATATATATATATATATATATATATATATATATCTTCAAAATTTAAATACACTATTGTATCTGGTATATCCTTTTAACTTCAACTAAACCATTTTATAAGATATAACTGAATATCAAAACTAATTTGAAATATATATTTTATCTTCAAAATTTAAATATTTTTCTAACATACATATGATATATTTTCTTACACTTTTAATATCAACTTAATTATTTAACTTAGCATTTTATCTTTTTAAATATATTATTTTTAATATCTTTAGTTCTAACTTAAATTTTAATATTTTTTTACATACTAATAATCTTTAAAAATGATATTTACATATTAAATTTGGCCCATGCAATACACGAGCCAAAATACTAGTTATAAAATGTCATAATGTCATATATATACATTTTCGCATTCAACACAGATTTTACGATAACAAATTTAATACAATATAAGATGATTACGTAGATGGGGAAAAGAATTGTGGATTCCCATTTTTATTTCAAATGTTAGATTCTTTTTATTTGGGGCCTAGCTTAGTTGGTTGAGGTTGAGCAAGGTGCGTGAGTTATTGTAAACCTCCTGTCTTTGATTTCTACGGATTAAAATTTTTTTTTGCATATTATTTCAATTTTTTTTTACTTTATTAGTTGTAAAGTTTTCATTTGAGACGAAGGCTAACATGGACCACTATCATAAGTGGTCCATGGGACACCATTATTAGTAACCTTTACATTAATTTCAACTCCATATTATTATGGTACACCCTCCACACCATATTACTTTTCCACATTGCCATGGCCTCCCTTCAACACCCCCGCCTGCCTCCAACCTCCGCTGCCTCTTCCTCTCCTCTCTCTCCACCGCAATACACTTTAAAAATGATGTCTATTTCTTTTGCATAGGCACGCATAATCTCCCACATACAGCTGGAAATGCAGCCTCTTGATTTCCCAAAATAACTTTCGTCCTCACATTGGCAAAACCAGGCACAATAAAATTTGAAGAACAACCCAGAAATTCGACTAATTTTTTTCTTTCACTGTACTGGTTAAACAATTAGAAGCAAACCAAATGACTCACACTCCAAATCTGCAGCACACACAGAATCAAACAAAACAATCATCGAAGCAAACCAAAGTGTGCATCTAGGAATGTAGTGAAAAATGAAAATCAACGAAGAGTCGCAGATTCAAAAAATCGCACACCGTTGTGCACGCCGCCACGTACAAATCCGTCACGCATGTCTCCAACATCCATATCTGTTGTGGACGCCGTCAGTAATGTACGGAGGAGAGGTAGATTGGGTCATACGAGTGGGAGAGTGAGGAGAAGCGGAAAAGAGGAAACAAAAAAAAGTGGATGCCGGCAAGGTGTCCATGATGGTGGCGTTTTCTAGCGGACTAGGCAGAGGGGTGCTGCTGGAGGTGGAGGTGGAAAGAAAGAAGAAGAAGAAAAAAACTGAAACATCGCCGCCGGAAATCGTCTCCGGTGGCAGGGAACGGTGGTCGGAGAAGAAGGGGCTGAATCTAATGTAGAGGGTGTAGGATAAAACTGTAGGGATTAGATGAATCTTGTAGTTCTTAAAAATGGTCCACCATGAAACATATGCAAGGCTAGTCCATGCTAGAATCCCTCTTCATTTGATTGTATGTAAAGATGAGATGTTGGTTTATACTCATGCAAAAATTTCTTGCGTCCCGATCCTTTTATTAAAGTAAAGTTTAAATTGTAAAATTCTCTCTCTTCCCTCACAAATCACATACGACACCCACCCATTTTTAATTTGGATGTAACTAAAATAAATAATTTAAAGATGAGATGTTGGTTTATACAATTTGGGTGTTGTAAAATTTTCATTTGATTGTATGTAAAGATGAGATGTTGGTTTATACTCATGCAAAAAATTCTCGTGTCCAGTTCCTTTTATTAAAGTAAAGTTTAAATTGTAAAATTCTCTCTCTTTCCTCACAAATCACATACAACACCCACCCATTTTTAATTTGGATGTAACTAAAATAAATAATTTAAATAATTTTTAATTTATAAAATATATAATTTTAAAAAATAGTTTGAACCACCTATTGCTCGACAAAATATGCACTAATTAATCAAGCACATATTTCATATCAAATCAAAGTAAAAGTTAACTATTCTAAGCATTTTGGTAGCTCCCCTAATAAAACTAACTTAAAATGAAAGTTAGAGTTATAAGATTGGCTTGATGGTGAAGGGAGAAGAGAGAGAGGGATAGGTCATGGGTTCGAATCCCTCGCTAACAAAAACTAACATATTAACAATTAACATTTGACTAATAAAAAAAATGAATACAAGCTTGTTTTGTCTAAAATAATGGTATATTCCTATAACTATGCAACTAACATTTAAATTCAAATTCACATTCAAATTCAAAATTATAACAAATTAAAATAAAGAAATTGTGCAATTAGATTTTTTATCTCATAATTTTATAATGAAAATATATAATTGATAATTTAAACAATATCTATATATACATGTGTGCATGATAATAAAATTTGAACATCATCAATATTTTAAGATATTTATGATTTGAAATTTTAAATATTTTAATTCATATATTCACTTAATTATATTAAATATAGTAATTAAAA
Source organism: Pueraria montana var. lobata (assembly GCA_026413185.1). Classification (NCBI taxonomy): domain Eukaryota; kingdom Viridiplantae; phylum Streptophyta; class Magnoliopsida; order Fabales; family Fabaceae; genus Pueraria; species Pueraria montana. The sequence continues at coordinate 40,128,088 of CM048649.1, read as the reverse complement.
TCATTACAATGAGTACATATATAATTTGATATTTTGATTAAATTAATCAACCAAATCATTAAATCTTAAATATATTTTGATTTTATATAATTCGGTAATTAATTATTAAGTTTTATGGATTTTATTTTATAATTATGAAATATTTTTATTATCGTGATTTTATGATTTACTATAAATGATGATAATAATAATAATAATAATAATAATAATAATATTATTATTATTATTATTATTATTATAAATGAATGTTTTATCACGTAGGTAGATGCTACGTGACAACACTACATTCATTTATTCCCTCCAAAATGTCATTAAATAATTTATTTTATTTTTAATTTATAAATATATATTTATGGTAATTAAGATGATTATTTGATTATGAAATACTTAGTTACATTAATCAATCATGACTAGAATATTCTAATTAATTAATAATATAATTATATAATCTGATTCAAATTAATTAATAGCACTAATATATATTTTGTTTCAAATTTAAAGTAAATTTAAATTTAAAAATGTTGTGAGATTTATTTTAGTAGAGCAATCTTTATCGTTATTTTGTTAAAATATTATAATCATGTCATTAAAATGAATAATTTAAATTAAATTTAAGTAGATAAATCTTTACCATTAATTTGTTATAATATTTATGAATATGAACTCTTCTCTCATATTTATGTTTTTATTAGATAATGTACTGAGGAATATTCAATTTTATGTCTCTAGGTACAAATTTAATGTTTCATTTTTTTCTAGTTAATTGAGTCCTTTTATTTGTGAGAATTAAGTAAATTTGATTTTTCTCCATCATTTTTTTTATTTAAACTTATAATTTTTATCTAATGTCTACATAATTGAGTCGATTAAATTATTTTAAATATTATTTTCCTCAAAACTCTCCGATCAAAATAGATTAAATTTCCCTAAATAATAACATCATATAATTAATATGAATATTTTTTAATTTAGGCACAATAATTTAATTAAATAAATCTTAAAAGATATATCTAATATGTTAATTTCTTTAGGCAAAAAAATCTATTTTATATGTTTTTAAAACACTATATTTTAATATTTACAATTATTACTTTGTAATTATATTTTAAAATATTTAAACAAAGATAACATTACACATTTTTAGATTTGTTATTTAATTATTATTATAAAAATAAAATTATAACAATAAAATTATAGTAAAATGTATATATATGTTGTGCAAAAAAATTGTAAAAAAAAAAATAACGGTGGTGGGTATAGGTATGAGAATAGTTAGATATCCAACCCCATCTCCATTAAAAAAATTCTGATAATGCCTATACTCGTATCTATACCCGGTCAAAGTGGGTATTCCCATCAAAGTCAGGTAGGTACCCATGAGTTCAGGACTCTTTGTCATGCCTACTTGAAATTACTAAAGAAAATTTTAAAATCTCTCAGTTATTAGCCTAAATAAAATATGATTAAAATATCATTTTATACATTATCTTATTTTTGTATTGATAATTAATATTTTTATTGTAATCTACTGATTTATAAGATCAATTTGGCCACAATATTTTTTTTTAATAATTAACATTACACATTTATCATTTTTATGATGAAAAAATATTTTTTAAAAGAAAAATTAATAATTACAAAATATATTATAAATTTTGTTATCATTAATATTTTTTTATTAAAATTATGTATATATTTAAATTATATATAAATGCAAATATCTTTATAAAGATAATAGTGTTCTAAAACAAATGTTTATATAAATTAAAATGATATAAGACATGTGTAAATATAAAATTATTTAAATATATATCAATATTAATAATTATTTTTATATATCTTTTCTATATACATACTAACACATACATATATAAAAAAATTAAAAATTAAAAATACATTAAAAATTATAAATTATAAATTCTATAAACTCAACATTCGTGCAAGGCACGGGTTATTAAGCTAGTTTTAACTGAATAGTAATGTCATAATGTACAGGTGGTAGACATTTATATGTTACTTCCCTTGACATATACGTCCCAAAACAGATATGCACAAAATTTACACTATACAACACATAAAATCATATTGAAAAGTTAATTAATTCTTATAATGTTTCATAAACATAATACAAATAAAAACTGCAAAAGATATAATTGTACCAAGGAAAATACTGCAGGCTAGAGCATGACTTTCACCATGTACTTGTACCATGGAGAAATTGTTTGCAGCTATTTTTTTTTTTTTTTGACTCAATGGTTTGCAACTTAAAAACCATATTGATCCTACAAATTGATTTTGCAACATAAACATTATACAGGAAGAACCGAATCTGAAATTAATTAATCATGGCTACAATAAGCATAAAAAGTTCCGCAAAACTTCATGTTATTCAACAAAAAGTTAAAAGGTGAGCATTTCACAAAAGTTTATTAATTTAATAATTATCAATAAGAGAAAGACAACAATCTATCTATTTCTATACAAGAAAAAGAGAAATGATTCATACAGTAATTGTTTTGGTAACATTCCAACTAATTCGGGCCACCACATCAAGCCCATTTCGGAGAACCTGAATGCATCCCTTCACACTCCAAATCCGCTTATCTCCGCCTTCTCTCAATTCACCTCCAATACCCAACACGCACACACAAGTACACAACTCAACTCATCATTCTTCCTTGCCGCGAGTCACACTACCCTGAACCACTCAGAAAGAACCACCATCAAAACCCCGTACTCCTCTTCAATCCAATTTTTCTCTTCCCTTCTTCACATTCCATCGCCAACCCAATCCAATTCACTGCTTCTCCAGTTTCAACGCAAAAAAACAAACAAACACGCCTCTTCCAGCGTTTCTCGATGCACCGACCCAGACCCATTCATTCATGAATCACAGAATGGAGGCACTGGCCGAAAACCCAGGTAGGTCGAGGGGCTTAAAATACCCATCGAAAAACCCTAACAAACCACACCAACCAACAACCCCAATTCCCAAACCGAACCAATTCCCCTCCCACCTCGACGCGCCGAACGTCTCGTCCACAGCGCGTGCCCTGTGCGACATCCTCACCCGAACCTCCCCTCAGGACATCGAGACCGCGCTCTCCTCCTCGGGGATCCTGTTCGAGGAGGACTGCGCGAACGAGGTCCTGAGGCTCTCGTACAATTACCCCTCCTCGGCCGTCAAGTTCTTTCGGTGGGCCGGGCGCGGAAAAAAGCACCCGGCCCACACGTGGAACTTGATGGTCGACCTGCTGGGCAAAAACCAGCTCTTCGAGCCCATGTGGGACGCCGTTAGGTCCATGAAACAGGAAGAAAAGCTTTCCCTCTCCACCTTCGCCTCCGTCTTCCAGAGCTACTGCACCGCCGGTAGGTTTCACGAGGCCGTTATGAGCTTCGACGTCATGGACAGGTACGGCGTCAAGCAGGACGTTATCGCCGTTAACTCGCTCCTCAGCGCGATTTGCAGCGAGGAGAATCAAACCTCAGTTGGCCTCGAGTTCTTCGAGGGGATTAAGGCGAAGGTGCCGCCTGACGGCGACACCTTCGCCATTTTGCTGGAAGGGTGGGAGAAGGAAGGCAATGCTGCCAAAGCTAAGACCACCTTTGGGGAGATGGTGGTCCACATTGGATGGAACAAGGACAATGTTGCTGCCTATGATGCGTTTTTGATGACCCTCCTTCGTGCCGGGCTCATGGATGATGTTGTTAGGTTCCTTCAGGTTATGAAGGACCATGACTGCTTCCCAGGTTTGAAATTCTTTACCAATGCGCTTGACGTACTTGTCAAGCGAAATGACGCCGATCATGCCATCCCCGTGTGGGATGTGATGGTGAGTGGTGAGTTAGTGCCTAATTTGATCATGTACAATGCCATGATCGGGTTGCTCTGCAACAATGCTGCGGTTGACCACGCGTTTCGCCTGCTCGACGAGATGGCCTTCCATGGCGCTTTTCCGGACTCCTTGACTTACAACATGATCTTTGAGTGCTTGGTGAAGAACAGGAAGGTTCGCGAGACGGAGAGGTTCTTCGCCGAGATGATCAAGAACGAGTGGCCGCCCACTGGCTCTAACTGCGCTGCAGCCATCGCGATGTTGTTTGATTGCGATGACCCTGAAGCAGCACATGAGATTTGGAGTTATGTTGTAGAGAATCGTGTCAAGCCGCTCGATGAAAGTGCGAATGCGTTGCTCGTTGGTCTTTGTAACTTGAGTAGATTCACCGAGGTGAAAAGGTCTGCAGAGGGCATTCTTGATAGAAGGATCAATATATATGATTCTACAATGAGCATACTGAAGGATGCCTTCTATAAAGAAGGTAGAAGTGCAAGAGACAGATATGATAGTCTTTATAGGAGATGGAAAGCTCATGTCTAGTTGTAATCTAAAAAATAATTTTCTTTTCTTTGTTTTAAATTTTTTGGATGCTCAACCTTCATTGTCAAAGACAGGCAGGTTATGCTTGTTCTTAACTGTCTTGGCATTGTCTAAAATGGTGTTCTATGAGTTTCATCATATTCACTCCATGGTAGCCTCTCCTTTTGATAGTCTTTTTGTCCTAGTAGTTATATTTCCTATCTAGTTCGTTTTCTTCTCCATATATAAATGTTGAATTAATATTTTTTAGGCTAGTCACTCTGCAACTTGGGATGAACTTATTAGTAGTTCATGAATCATTGTTGATTTGCATACAGATTTTTTGAGTTAACTATCCATGACTGAATGAACATAATATAAAATGTTTAGTATGAATATAATGCTTTCTGTAAATATTTGCATTTGGCTTTCAGTTTATGATTGTGATCCTGGCAATATCGCTCCAATTTTTGGTTCACATTTTGTGGTACAGGCAGTTATTTTTTGCCCTTTTCATTTAAATCATGCATCTTAGAACAAAGTCTCAAATTGAGTTTCCTTGTTTAATTTAATGTTCCTACATGGTAATTTTATAGGACCAAAAATCCTCCAAAGTAGTAGATACTAGATATAGGAACAAGGATCATACACCTCACTTGACAAAGTCCCCAAATATTTAAAAATAACAAGATCATCCTTAATTCTTATTTATATTTATATCCATATATAAGTGACAGTTTAGCGTTTTTCTTAATAATTAATATTAAATGTGTTTTTTGATAATTTATTATTATAAGAGATTAATGTCCATACACTGTCAGTGTAAAAGTGCTTTACACAGACAACCAATCACATCCTTTTATTTTGCCACATCACATAATACTGTTTTAATTAAATAAAAAATAATTGAAAACTGTAAATGCACGTTCTTGTCACTTTCTGGACTCAAGCCACTATCTGAGAGAGGGGATCGCGTCGCGGTTGCGATCCACCATCGAGGTCGGCCAACAGCAAGGTTGTGACATCTTCAAAGTCGCCCACCTCCCTCCAATTCTCACCCAACTGCAGTCCCATTTTCTTATTCTTCTGCAGGTTGTTTATCTTGCAAGCATCTTCATTTTGGTTCCTGGGCTTTCTTGAATATTTGTCTGCAACCATAAATATAAGGCTCGTGGATTGTTCCCTTTCCTTTTGCTCCTTTCCACATGTACTTGATGCAGTATCCACTCTCTCACCTACCTTCAGCAACCAGTTATTTTATTCGTAATAGCAGAGGCAGCAGCGTAAGTTGAGAAGGCGCAATGCAGGAACGTCGATGAACGTGGTGCAATATAACAAAACATGCATTTTCGTTTTTTAATTTTTTTATTTAATTAAAACAATATTACGTGATGTGGCAAAATAGAGAGATATGATTGGTTGTCTGTGTAAAACACTTTTTACATTGACAGTGTATGAGCATTAATCTCTTATTATAATTTCTTTTTTAATATTGGGGATTCTGTGGGGACTCATTGCCAATTGGGGAAATTGGGAAATTTTGCTTTGAGATGGGAAATGAGAACGGGGATGGGAACATTGGGGATGTGGGGATGGGGAGAGAGGAGGCGCTCTATTCCCTACCCGGCACGCACAGTTGTCATCCCTATATGTGGGCTTTAATTCATGTGCCTCTTGCTATTGTCTATCATGTTCATTGCCTTGGTTGTGTAAAAGGGCCAAAGTTTGATGGATCATAACTTAGACCCAAATTGGATCAAGTGATAAAGCTCCTTTAGGGGCTGTTTACATGCCATTGGGGAGGGTTTTACTTTTTGTTTTCTTGGTCAGTTTCACACACTTAGATTGACATTTCAAATATTTTGATGAATTGAGATATGTTCATTAGTCAAACATTCTTTTTATAATCTACTATCTCTTTAATCAATTTTTAGGCTGTGGAAAAGACAACAACAACCCCCTTTTATTGATTGACATGTGTTAATTCTTTGGTTTTTTTGGTCTTTTTAACAAGTGTTCTGTCTACTACTACTCTAATCTATACTACAAAACCCGTTTTTAGTGTGGGAAGAAAAAGACACTACTGACCCTTCTACTACTCACCTTTCGTTGGTTTTTTTTGTCTTTGACCAAAACCCTCTTTCTGCTGAAAGGTTGCGTGCTCAGAGCTGGAGTTTTTGCCCTGACACCTCAAGAAACTCGCCGCAGCTTCTTCTCTACCAACAATGGGTGTGACAGTTCAAAGCACATCATTTGTTGAAAGCCTCATTTTGGAGTTTCATAGACTTTTGCCTCATCTTCTCTCAGAAAGTAGAACTTCGAAAACGGGTCTTTTGCGTTTTCTCTGTTTTGAGGGTAATAATCTTCTCTCTCGATTTTCCGTTTAGTTAGGCTTACATTTTTTTTTATCTTTGATCTGAATGTGTTTCGCATAATCTGTTTCCTATACTTAGGGTTTCTTACATTTTTTAAGTTAGGGTTTTTTAGATTTTTTTATCTTCATTCATTTTTGCAGTTGATTCCTTCACCGAAAGTGGAGCTCAGTTCGAATCTCATTCGTGTGGATTTATAGGTACCGATGTTAAGTTTCAATTTTGTGTTTTTGTTAACGCCTCAAACCAAATCTGTTTTTGTTAATGCCTCAAATGATTCATTTTTGCAGTTCATCCCCTGACTTAAAGTGAAGGTGAGTTGAAATATCTTTCGACTGTACTTATAGCTTTGCTACTATGTTTAGCTTTTGTGTTTCTGTTAACTACTACTCAAAGCATATATGTGCATGTTTAGGCTGTTTGTTTTAGACCGTGCCTTTTTAGACTGTAAGTAGTGACTTGAATGATATATGTGCATGTGTAGCTTTTGTGTTTCTGTTAACTACTACCATAATTATCATTTTGTGTTTCTGTTAACTATTACTCAAAGGATATATGTGCATGTTTAGGCTCTGTTTTTGAGCTGCATTTACTCTTTGTTTATGGAGGTTGTATGATGCTTGCTGTTTTTGTTTTGTTTCAATAGTTCTCCTATGGTGCGTCTTCTCCTCCTCAGTTGAGGTTTCAAGTTTCATTTTTTCCCGTACAGTTTTATCTCTTAGATTTTCATTATTCTTCTATGATTTCAACATTTTTGGAAGAATAAACAATAGATATTACTAAGGCATGAAAAATATTTTACCATGTCGTTCTTAGTATTGTGAAGACCATTGAAAAAAGTGGTATGTGGTGGTGGTGCTTAGGTTGCAGGTGCTACAGGGTTGTGTCCTTGATGGGGGACTTTATTACTGCCCAAGAGCCTGCACTCATATTTTAGATGTCACACTGAGGTCAGTTGTCAAGTGGAATGTTATCTATGTTTGTGTGTTTGCTTTGGCATTATGTCCATTTGGATCTGCATCCTTGAGAAACAGGTTATTGTCAGTGTGTTTTGAACCACATCATGCTTTATGTTTATATTGTAGTCCGTTTTACAAGTTCAATACTCTCTGAGTTCAATTTCTTTATTCAAGGTGAAGAAAATTTAACCACTTTCTTTAATGCCATGGCTTGCCAAAGTTTATTATCCTAACTTTAGGTTCAGTACTTTGTGTCCCTTGATTGTGCATTCTGATACAGTGAAAAAAAATATGTGATGACCAAGGTGTTATTGAGTCTTTTACAAACATCACATGAAAGAAGGTGGTGCAAAACTTTTAGTAGTCATGTTAGTTTCTTATTTATATATAATTATTTTCCATTCAAACATTGTAACTTATTTTTTTATTCTTCATCTTTATTGTAGTCCAAGTTTGCACCTCCTGTTTTTAAGATCACTTTGCTGGTCTTTATACCCCCTCTTATATTTCACTTGAAATGACAGCAAAAAAACGTAGTTTAATATCCAAATGTGGTGATCAATATAGAAAGTATAAACACTAGAATCCACAAGATCTGCTACTAGCAAGAACTAGCAGGCATAGAACACTGCTTGGTTGATGAATCAGTGTCTGAAATTGGTGCTAACTAGCTAAAGTGAGGCTAAATTTGGGGATTACTTGACCAATGCAGAACCTTTTTACTGCACATCTACCATCCCTGTGACCAGAACCAAATCATGAGATTACAAAATTAAAATAATTATTTATTTTCTCATTTGTTTTGTTTACTTTTTCAAAGGAAGAACATAAATATATACATTGGAGTGGACAGGAGTAAAGAGAGAACACAAGAAAAGGTTGTGTACCATTGATTAGAGATAGAGAGAGAAGGATACAGATAGAGAGAGATTGATCTAAAGCTGCATAAATTTTGTGGTTGCTTTGTTTGTTGCTCTCTGTAAACTGTGTTAGCTAAAAGTACAGATCATAAAAGATCACTTCCTTGAAATGGTTTTAGAAGAAAGTTTAATATGTATATGTATGCATATGTTGAAGGAGAATCTTTAACTGGTCTAAGTTTACCTGTAGCATTAAAGTGAATGTTTTTGTTGTTTATTCCATCCACATTATTGATCATATCTAAATGCCTAAAGTGTAGAACTCTGAAATATATGTAGGTTTATTACTCTGTTATTTATTGGTTGTAACTGTAATCACTTGGACTTTCTAACATGAAAGTTGTAATTATGATTTCAATTCTGTTGTAAAGAAACCTTCAAGTAACAAGGATGTTCTGGTGGTGTCTTCCAAGGCATCCATGTCTACTCCAACAACCGGAACTAATCTACTAAAAAAGTGCTGTCAGAAAAGGAAGTAGTGAGTATATCATCAAGTTATGGGGTAATTCTTTCAACTGGAAATGAACAGGCCCATGCACAATCTCTTGCTAATTTTGGTTCATGAGAAAATCAGGCTAATAGAAACAGCTATAATAGTTCAGGCTGCTGTTAGAGGCTATTAGGTATTCACATCTTATATTTATGCAATATCCTTTGGAAGTTATGTTCACTATCAAATTTCTAAGTAGTCCATTTGGCGCTTATGCTGTGTTTGGTTGAAAGGATGGAAATAGAAGAGAAATATTTGAATTAAAGTAGAGCGTAGGAGGTGTGGATCCTACATGGGACCCACCCTATTTCTCTTCCATTTCTCTTCTCCCTCCCTCAACCAAACAAAGCCTTAATGTTTATTAGTCTGTCTTTGTTTCACTTGAACACCCTTTTTCTAAGATATTTCATGAAGATAATCCTAATAAGTGAAGATGATCTCTGCTTAACAATCTTCTGTCATCTGTAATTTTTTAAATAGAGTTTTACAAATGTGTTTAACTTCTGGAGTTCTCTTTTTGGTTTTACATTCTACAAAAGTTAGAGTATATCTACAGCTTGGTTTGTGTCTCCTTTAAGGCCTTTGAGAAATTGAATGTAACTTTTTATTGTTAATATTTTTTAAGGTGGTGCCCATATCCAGTGCTAATTTGTATTAATGCTTCTAATTACTTATGTTGACTCCTAAGAGTTTTCTTTTAAAATTTAAGTATATATATGAGTTGCATCCTGTTTCTTGAGTTGGGATTGTTATAAATAGGATTGGAATTGCAATACATATGATATGATATATTATGTTTCTCAAGTCTTCATACTCAGAAATAACAGAAAGACATAAATACAGTGATTGGGCATGCAGGATTCAATTTACTACTATTTCCATTTCAATTTATTTTCCCTATTCTCATCCTCATTTACTCACGTGGTGAAATATTAGTTGAGTCTATACTATTTTTTTTTTTTATTTTTTAATTTCATTGTTGTCAATATCAATCAAGCCTTTGGACCTACAAGTAATCAAATCTGCCACTATACAGATTTTTTATTTTTATTTTTTTATTTCATTGTTCTCATATCTTTTAGATTGTGTAGCTTTATCTTATATATTTTTGTTCTTTGCTCTTTTGCCCAATCATTCATTTAAATACTTTTCATTATTTTTTCCAACCTAAATACTCCAATTTTTCTTTGAAGTAAATAGTAAAGAGTTTTGGTGTCTTTTGCATGGTTGGTCATGCAAGGAAAATGGTTCCACCCTTTGAGCGACAATAACATATGAGTTCCAAAAGATGCTGATGTCTTTGATGTAAATTGTCCATAGATTTGGTAAAGGTGAGATTGCGAGGGTGATATTTTAGAATTTAACGTGGTTGAAGTTTACAACCTTGTTGAAAAAGGTTTATAGTCTCTGAGATCTCATAAATCATAATAAACACTCATGACTCATCTCATGTAATGTGTGCAAGGAATGTGCTACAAATTCTGTGTATCTTGCATTGTTAAACTTTTTTATTGACTACTGGTCTGCATTATGCAGTTTGTCTTTTCCCCGCATTTAGCTCATTTACACTGTATGCACAAAAGAGGAAATATGTTACAAGTCTCTGATGTTTTTTGGTTGGGAAAAGTTTTTTGGAAAGGGGAAGCTACAATTCCTAGGCCATGGCTTGCCATAAACCCTTAGCAAGGGCTTATGATGTTCCTTATAAACAACATACTATGGGTATCAAACCTAAGCTGGTCAAGCAAAGTGCCTTGATCCTTACTAGTTAACCAACTCCTGGTGGCTAATATAAGCCTATTACTTTCAATTGTACTTGTATATGCTCCTTGTGACATGTTGAGACCTGTAAACTTTGTATAAATATTCTATGCTTTGAGAAAATTACTAATGGTTGAAGCATACATCAATTTTTATTTTGCAATATACCTTTTTAACATTATATGTGATATCAATTTAGTGTCTCTATTTAACTTCCTAAGGTATTTCTTCAATATACAGATAATTGTGTAAGGTTAATAATTGTTCATCTTACCAACTATAAGGATGTGGGTTTAATAAATGAATATTATTGGTTGTCAATATATCAGTATACCAATAGTTATTGTATTTGATTGCCATTGTTTTGAAGCATAATCTCTACGTTGAGGACCATTTGTTGTGTCTTTAAAACATTGTTTACTTTGTCTTTTAAATATTTGTTAAAAAACTTGTAGCATTCAGAAGTCCTGATACTTTTTACAACTTAGTATAAAATAACACTCGGCCAACGATGAGATGGATACTTGTGGCTTTATCAGATGTTAATGTCAATGTTTATAAGTAAGTTATATACCAATTTTCTATCATGAACAAGTACACTTCCTCTCTGTTATAGTATCACATTCTGTTGTCTTGTGATTATCCATATTCAGGGATTTGTTTGTGGGTGTACTGGACTATTGATAGTGAATGTATTCTTATATTTTTACATTGACATTTGAATCCACATGGAAAGAGAGCAGTGATTTCTAATTTTCTGTTTACAATGATCTTGGGGAAAATGGGATTAGAAGGAGAAATGACAAATGATTAAGGCAGACAAATCCAATAGTCCCAAACCAACAAAGCCCTGTCTGTCCAAGGCAACAAGAAAATAGCTGAAGAGTGTAAGGGGGAAGCAATGAAAACACCTTAAGAATTGACAGGACATAGTAACAGTCTTTTTTACTATTTCATTTTTGTGTAACTTATCTCTATTTTTGAGTGATCTACGAGATTGCATTGCAAAGGTGGAGTGAAGTACCTGCAGACTGCAGTTGTCATTAGAAACAGTTGACCATTGACTAACACTTGAGAGAATGAGAAAAACAGAGGAAGAAAAACCAGAGATTTTTTTTAAGGAAAAATTTGGAAAGAATTATTAAAATTTAGAGAACGAAAGAATGGGAAAAAAGAGAAAGACAAACTTAAAATTTGTAAAGAAACAAAGGTAAAGGATAGATATTAATGAAAGAACGAAACAAAAAATAGAGGATACTACCCTTGAAGTTGTATGAAAATGGCTGAGGACTGACTAAACTTGTGTTATATGATTTGTAATGTGAATGTTAAAAAATGGCCAAACTGGCCCTAAAGTGTACTGAAGTCGTGATTTACTGATTCCTGAGCAGAACGCGAATGTCATCCTAAAAGACTTTGAACACATGCAAGTTTTAAAGGACCTGAGCTAGCAAACATAAACCAAGACAATCTGGGGTTTAGAAATAATAATTCTTGCACAAATATTTTCTTGGCAATTTGGCCCATTTGTTATTATGCAAGAAGAAAATAGAATATAAAAAACATCACAATATACACGGACACACGTAACTTTCATTATTGTGTCTCCCGGTATACAACAAATGAAAAATATATTTTGTTTAGAAAATCAAATTTTAATATAGGGTATGTAAGTCTACTGAAAAAATATGATCTGTAAAAATTAAGTTTAGGAGTTAATTTATGTAAAAAAGTTAATTCTATAATACATTTATTCTAAAATTCAGTAGTCTTATTCTATATGAGCAGGAATGTCTTTTGTAAAGAATACTTATGGTTGGTATCGAAAAAGATTTCCTATAAAAAGAATTGATTGTCAGTCGTCAAAACTTTGTCTTCATATTTAAAAATTAAAATTATAAATATTGATCACATTTTTTTTTAGAAAAACATTGTTAATAACATTTTCTATATTTTTAATACCTTTATTAGAAAACAACTAGATTTTGTTGTTGTTGCATTTTTTAATGATCTAGATTGTATACATACTCCGCGTGGTATAAAGAGCATGTAATTAAATGAATTACATACTCTAGAGAGTTTAAAATTGGACTGCACAGCACCCCAGCAATTGTAATTTAATGGTGTATAAGTTTTTTTGAGAGGAATGGTGTATAAGTTTTGAAAAACAAAATTATGCTTTATTTTTAATGGATAAAGGATTATTTTCAAGGGTTTAGATCTTTGTAGTTAAATAGTGCAATCCTACTAATATCATGCCAAGTAAACTATGCTATGAATTTGCCTTTCAAATGTTGGACAGATAATACCTTTTGCGACTAGCATACCTACAACTAATCTTCACAAAAGCATGTTTTTTTTTTTTTTTTTTTCATTTCTTGTTCATTTGCTAAGTTTTACTTTTTCCGACGTGGATTGTGACTGTACCTAATATTTTGTTGAATTTGTATTTTAAAATTATAATATGCAAACGATTATAAATATTGAGTCAAAAAAAAAAAAAACGATTATAAACATTATTATTAAGCGGTGAAATTTTACCTAGTGGAAAATTATATAATATAAAATCTGTTCTAGTAAAATTGAATTTAGTGTATATATATAAACAAGGTCAACTCAATAGTTTATTTTAGGGTAAATTAAGTTTTTAGTCCCTAAAATTTTTTAAAATTCGATTTTTAGTCCCTAAATTTAGTTTGACTGGTCAAGTTCCATAAACTTTTTAAAAATTCGGTTTTTAGTCCCTAAACTTTAGTTTGACCAGTCAAGGTCCCTAATTTTTTTTAAAATTTGGTTTGTAGTTCTTAAACTTTCAAAAAATTTGGTTTTTAGTTTCTAAAATCTCATTAATTCAGGGACTAAAAACTAAATTTTGAAAAAATTTAGGGACTAAAAATCAAATTTTTAAAAAGTTTAGGAACTTTGACCAGTCAAAATTTTGTTCAGGAACTAAAAATCGAATTTTTGAAAAGTTTAAAAACCTTGATCAGTCAAACTAAAGTTTAAAGACTAAAAATCAAATTTTAAAAAAAATTAGAAATAAAAACTTAATTAATCCTTTATTTTATTAAAAAGAACTTATAGGACTGATTGACGATATTCACACTTTGTGTTGTGTGAAATTGATGCAAGTTCGGACATGCACAAACAAAGGACAGAATTTTCTCTGTACACAGTACAAAAGAAGGAATAGGGTAGGATTTAGCACTGCAAGTTTGGTATTTTCACCTTTTCCAAAACAAAATAACGGCCCAGATTCGTAGTTGTTGAGAAGCTTATGCCATATATATATGCACTAGATCTAATGCTTTAAAGTGAGGTAAGGAAGATACCAAACCTTCAATCCATTTAGTTCCCTCACTGCACAAGCTTCTCAAGAACTCTTTCCCACACCATACATAAAATTAACAAGTGAACCAAGAATCATGTTTTAGTTATCAGTCCTTTGTTCATATGCATGCAGTTTTTCCATGGCGACAACAACAATGCCGAAATTCAAGAGAAAACTGCTAATGGGTGCAGATGGGCGGACCAACCCTTTGGTGTGGGTGGTTGCCATTATCTGCACCATCATAGCAGTGGCAGTGGTGGTTGTAGGCATTGTGGTGTTCATTGGGTACATAGTGATCCACCCTAGGGTGCCTGTGATAAGTGTCACCAATGCTCATTTAGACCTTTTGAGAAATGACTATGCTGGCTTGCTCCAAACGCAGCTCACAATTGTTGTGACTGCAAAGAATGGGAATGCCAAGGCTCATGCAACCTTCTCCAAGATCACCTTCAACGTCAGCTACAAGGGCCAGGACATTGCTGTGCTTGTTGCTGACCCTTTTGAGGTCCCCAAGAACAGTTCCAAGGACCTCAACTATGTGGTTCAGTCTTCATCAATACCGTTGACCCCTGATCAGATGGGGGAAGTGGATGATGCGTGGAAAAAGAATGAGATTGAGTTTGATTTCAAAGGGGCTGCAAGGACTCAGTGGAGGGTAGGGCCCTTAGGGTCTGTCAAGTTCTTGTGCCGGCTTGATTGTGACCTCAAGTTTCACCCCGTGAATGGGACCTACATACCCTCCAAGTGCACCTCCAAATCACATTGATTGTGTTGAAAAGTAATAATTCTTCTGCATAATGATGCAGATGTTTTATCTTTTTGTATAGGTTATCTTCTAGTTTATCTTTTAGATTGTTAATTTCTTCCATTTTGGTGATGAGGTCTTGCACATATTTTCTCCTCCTCTTCTTCCCTCATTGTACTTCATGTTTAGCTTTAATTTCTTACTATTATGTAGATTTTGAGGGAATAAAACTCAGAATATTTGTAGTCCTTGTTTTTGTAGGAGATGTTTTAATCGTGGTTGATAAGCATGCATCTATAAAGATACTCTTTTAGGAAGCTTATAACACTAATGGTAGTTGACAGAATTAATAATCTCTATATAAAACATGTTTGTCAAATTTACTTTGTTTGCTGCAACCCTTGTTTTTCTTTAATTTACTGATTTTATTTAGGGCATAATATGTTTTTTTTTTTTTATCTTGAAAATGTTGATTAGTCCCTATAAAAATTTAATACGTTTTTAATCTCTATTTTTATCAAAATTAATGTGATTTTAGTATTTCATCACGGGTTTAAAAACATGTTTGATGTTTCTAGATAAATGTAAGAATAAAAATATATTAAATTTTTATAGAAATTAATTTCAACATTTCAAAATGTTTTGAGAAATAAAAACATATTTTATCTTTTCATTTATCAGCACTTTGTAGCTACCAACAAAGTGAAAGAGGAAATATTAATAAAAGAGCATTTATTTTTTTCTTTTTAATGGTTATTCCCTGACAGAGAATGGGAAAGTAGAGATAATTTGCAAAACTGCAGAATGGGCAGATTGTCGATGTAATTCTACCTTTTTGTTGTTTCTTGGTTTGCAATATTCATTTCATCCACTGCTAAGCAAACCAAGAAAGTGGGAAAATATTATATATGGAAATTCAAATTATCACCAACAAAAAGAGAATGGAAGAAACTAGAAAAAAAGCCAGACATTCCTACAACATGGAAAAGTTGTTAAATATTTTACGCCTTTGCTTCTCTTTGCACCTTTCTAATGAAGCTTTTCTCTCGAGACTTGCATGCTTTACGCATTTGGCACTATCTTAGTTGTTCTTTTTTATTTTTATTTTGAAGATCACTATCTTAGTTGTTAAGTTTTTTAGTATGTGCTTCTATGGTATTACCTTTTTCGTTTTCATATAGTACAATTTGTGTGTAACACACTGTCCAAGTGTCATCAGGGTCATATCCCAAGGAAACTTTATCTGCTGCACTCCAAGTAGAAACAGTTTGAAGCTACGAGAATGTCCAATTACTAGTGCATAATGACCCAAAAAGCAATAAATAGAGTAATAAATTCTTTTTAGTAGAGGTTCATATGCCTTAATTGAATAAAATAATGTATTGTCTTAAGTTAGTTTAATGTCCTTTGGCTCGTACTGAGAATACAGAGTTAATTTTTTTTCTAGGCAAACGGTGAAGGGAATCCGTTCATTTAAATAAGTTCATTTGAAGATGAAATTAATGACAAACTAGATTTCAAACCCGTGATGCACGGGTTCATTTAATTATATATATATTTTATATTTTTAGTATTTATTTAAAAAATTAAATGTACTTAAATAAAATTAATTTTTAAAATATTTAGTAGCATATTAATTATAATTATATTAAAATTAAGAAAGATGATTAATTATATTTGTAATTTAGGAGATGTTAACTTAAAATTGTTAAGTCTATTGAAATTTATTATGATTTGTTCTTTCTCCAAGTAATAATAATGATGTAATACCTATGAAATGTATAAATTAAAAAAATATAAAATTATAATTATTTAAATTTAAGTATTCATTTTTATTATTGTGAATACTATGTTTACATGTACTTAAATTTTGTGTGTTTATATTTAATAATTTTAAATGCTTTTATTGTGACAATTAAAATTTATTTAAAATGTTAATCATTTTGAAGATATTAGTTTAATTATGTGTAAAAGCACTATGATATCAAACAATACTAAGTATGATATTTTTTTAACATGAGAAAATAAAAAATATAAATATAATTTTTTTTGTTGTGGTTGACTCTCTGTTTTTGGTTTTTATGTGCCTCCACTATTTATGATAATTTTTAACAATAACTCTTATGATTATATATATATATATATATATATATATATATATATATATATATATATATAATGAAATTATCTAAAAATTATATGTTAACAATCAGTTTAATCTAATCATTTTTTACTTATTATATTGGGCAATTATGAATATAATATAGTAACTCAAATTTTATCTACTATAACTAATTAAATAAGTGATTGCAACTACCTTTGGGACCATCTTTTTGTCTCTAATTGTTGTTTCAAAATCTGGCACTATGTTTTTCCAAATAATGACTTTAACAATTTTGTTTTTGATCATGAACATTTTATTGGATGATTAAAATTAAGCAATAAATAATTGGAAGATGTGAAAATATAATGCTTTAAATTTTTTATTTTGGTATAAAAGTATTATTTGAAAATTAAATATAATTATTTTGTGGATAAAATTAATAAGTTAATTTGTTTACTCTTTTAGTAATTCCAATCTTCTTACTTTTGTTGGTTACTTACAAATATATTTACTTTCAAGTGCCTAAAGTTTTCCAAATGTATGAAAATATATAAGAGTATTTGGAGTTTTTATGTTAGAGTGATATTATTTTACTATGGTAAAGTTTGCATATGTAGCACACCTTCCAATGTTTATATAGTAAGGTGAAAATCTATATTATTTAATATACAATGTAAAGTAAGTCATTATTAAAATGAGTAAATTACACAGACCTCCCTTGAGATTTGTCTTTATTACACCGACACCCCTCCGTTTTGAATCCCTACAATAAAACTATTAATTTTTGCTTGTTTGTTACACTGACCCCCCTTAAACATTTTGGACGTTAGGAATGTTAACAGATAAAGGTCATGTGATTCGCACATGAGTTTTAATGAATTTCTTTTTACTGAAAATGCCCTCATCTTCCTCCTTTAAGAAGCACTGGTTCCATGAAAAAAAAACTTTACACAAACAAAAGATTATTTCCAGAAAATTTCAAGAACACCAAGAATCCTATGAATCTCAAATTTGTCTACTTATGTTTTTACTTTCAGACTTGCATATACTACCATTAAACTAAAATGCATCATTTTGGTTAATTCATTCATACCAGCCAATGCATCATTTTGGTTAATTCAATCATCATTCATATGCACGAGATTTAATTTCTGACCTAATTCCATTGAGGAACATTTTAACTTTCTCACATTATTTTTTCTTGCCTTCGATTAGGAACATCATCTTAGGCTAACAATAAGAATTTCCAGGATTAAAACTCTTTAGCACAAATTAACATAGAATTATATGGATCAAACTAAGAAATTTCCAGAATTTTATATAAACAATTAAGAACAACTATGAACAGATGAATGTATGTTTATCAAATCAACATAGAAAGAAAACCCAAAAACAGCAGTGTACAAAAAAAAACCTCACTTGCAGCAACCAGGTGCCTTTAAACACCAATCCAGAGGACAACAAAACAGCAAGACTTAATACCCCTTTTCCCATCACAGAATACTCCATCAAGAAACACAAACCCACCAAACAAACAAAAAAAACTTTCATCAACCAACGATTTTCCCACGTGTTCACAATCTATGATCAAAATAAAGGGCTTCGAAGGTGTTCACGGTCAAGACCCAGAAGGTGCAGCCTCAACCATTCACAAGCACAGTGAAGGTGTACCCATCCGACGCAAGCAGTGGCATTTGCGGCGTAGATCTCGGAAGATGAAGTGGTGTCGCACAGTGGAGGAATCCACGATGGCGACGATGTTAGTCATGTTGTCATCGGAGGTGAAGCAGCAAGTGCGGTGGTGGGTTGAAACTAGATCTGAGTGATGCCAACTTTCATATCTGAGCTTTCGAGATTTGGTTTCAGATCTGATTGTGACGGTGTTGAAACCAGAAGATGATTGAAGGAAAGGTTGGGTTTTGGTTGTTGGTTGTTCGCTGCTCCGGTTGCCAGTAGGGAAGAAAATGACAACATTTGGGCGGTGGGGGTAACCGATGAGGTGGGTGCGGTGGAGTGTGAGGGTTACGGTTAAAGAAGGAAGAAAGGGAGAGGGAAACGAGAGAGGGCATCGAGGAAGGTGTTTCAGAGAGGGAATAAGGAAAAGGGCAAAAGGGGAACTTGATTTATTTTATTTCTTGTTTATTTTTTTTTAAAACGGAAACTTAACGCCATTTATGGGAAGGGGCTAAAAGTAATGTTGAAAAACAGAGGAGTGTCGGTGTAATAAAGATAAACCTCAGGGAGTGTCTGTGTAATTTACTCTATTAAAATCTATACTGAATTAGGAGTATAAGACACCTAAATTTGTATTTAAATTTGTTACTATTTGGAATATCATAATAATACTCTAATTAATTACTGTCATTTTAAATCCTAAAGGCCTATAATATGATTAGGAGTTAATAACATTTTGATTAATAAAAAGTAGTATTTTAATAACATTTTAGTCATTTGTCGCACACTATCCATAGGTATTTAAATTTAGTTATATTTGAAAAGTATAAAATAAAAATGATTTAAAATTTCATTAATTATTTAAATATTGCGTGGAGTCACATACATTATAAAGCAGGACAATGGGTATAAATTTTAGTTGAATGTTTTGGTAAGAAAAAATGCAATTAGACAATGGTGTCATGTGTAATTAGTAGTAAGCAACAAATTGTCGTAGAAGCAATCAACTGTGTAATTAGTAATAATTGTATAATGTTGTTACAATTTGTATTGAGTAACTGATCATTTAAATTGTGATTAATTAGTAGTTACATATAAATGATTAATTTTTAATTTAGAAATTGGGTTTGAGTAAAATGCCACTTATAAAAAATAATAAATAGTATGTAAATGTTATTAATGCTAAACAATTGTGTTAAAAAAATAAAAAATCATTACAGTAAATGCCATCTCCTTTGTGTAGCCATTAATCTATACAGAGAGAGATGTCTTCCTCCTCAGCTCGTGATATCTAATTGATCATTAATGTTTTCATCCTTTTATTGGGAAGGAAGACCTGCACATGATAGTCAATAGCATAAACATTAACACAAAGGCAGTGGGGAAGATCAAGATTATTGTTTTTTCAATAATAATAAAAATAGTAATAAATCCATGAGCCATCAACGCATGTAAGTTTAGACCTTGTATATTTTTTTTATAGCAGATTTCAATCAACTGAAGCTCAACATGAGGATTAGATAACTCCACTTGAGCATTAGTAAAAAGTAGGCATGAGATAAGTTCTTGTTCTACCTGATGGAGGAATTTTTTTTTTTTTGAAAAAATTGGCATTGGCCAACATTATTGCAGTCACAACATCTAGAAACAATGTATGTTAATTGTGTGTAGTTGTTACTTGTAATGAATCAAAGCTTAACCATTTCACCTGTTTAACTATCATCAAAAACATCCCCAACAGTATGCTTTTGGAGTTTGATAGTATGAATAACCACCCATTTAAAAAATTTAAGAAATATAGACACTTGCATAAAAAAATTTAAGAAATATAAAAGAGGGTTGTGAGAAAAATCTAATAAAAATGGAAGAAAATCTTGGCAATATACTTAGGTCAGTGGCATGATGAAATATAACTTACAGAGTTTCCTAATTTCACCTATGATCATCAAGGACATCCCCAACAAAATGCTGTGTTCGGAGTTTGATTGTGTGAAAAGCCACCTTATTTTTATTTTTTTTATTTTTTTGAATCATCAATTTAAACAACTCTCTAGTCAAAATTGAAACACGAGGTCTGCTTAGTGTCAACTGAACCAAAAGATACAAAATAACAAAACACAAAATATATATAGAACCTATCCTTTTTTAAAAAGTTTCAGTCAAGAATCACCATAGAACTGCATAACATTTAAATAAAACACAAGTACTACCTTAATAAATCCCGATCTTGTTTGTCACATCCACTGCATCATGATCTAGGGTCAACCTGACATAGTCCTTCTTGGTGCCATCAAGCCTGATCAAGGTGTTAAATTTCTTGGTCTGGATGTTATACATTTTCTTCACCGTATCCTTGATCTTCTTCTTGTTGGCATGCAGGTCATCAATGAAAACCAAAGTGTTGTTGTCCTCAATCTTCTTCGTAGCAGATTCAGTGGTGAGAGGGTATTTCAGGATCTGATAATGGTCAAGCTTGTTCCTCAGCGGCACACTAATATGAGGGTACTTGAGGTTCCTACTTCCTATCCTTCTTCAATGTCTTTGGCCTATGGAAAGTGACAGAAGCTTGGATCTTCTTTGCCTTCTTCTGAAAGCTAGTACCAGACTTAACTGCCTTAGCACTTTGCTTCTGGATCACCCTTCTTGGAACTATCAACTTTAGGAGCCATTGAAG
This sequence comes from Pueraria montana var. lobata, assembly GCA_026413185.1. Taxonomy (NCBI): domain Eukaryota; kingdom Viridiplantae; phylum Streptophyta; class Magnoliopsida; order Fabales; family Fabaceae; genus Pueraria; species Pueraria montana. The sequence continues at coordinate 40,106,700 of CM048649.1, read as the reverse complement.
AAACTCTACCTGTCGAATACTCCTAATTCCTGCGCAGTGAAATAACCACTAGATTAAAAACTTCTAAGAAACATAGGAATAATTACACCTGATTATAATTCCTAGTGTGTGGTTATACCAATTTTCGTCGGTTACTCAATTTTCACATTCCGTTTAAGACTTTAAACTCCTCTCTGGAGAGAATAATGACAGTTTTAGTAACATAAAATGAATTTGTTTAAGACCTTAAATAGTGTATAACAAAAGGTGAAATGAGGAGAGTATGCCACGTAAGCCAAAAGGCTGAAATGGATGAATGTGTGCATTTTGAAAATCTGAGATGGCAATTTGACAATCCTTGTCTCAGAATTTATATATTATAAATAGATAGATTCAATTTGAAAACAGTGTACTCTGTAAGGGGGTTATTCTAGGCATTAAAAAGGTAAGGTTATCCTGCGAAATTCTAAGTTACAGAAATGTCAGTGTAATTTGTAAAAAAAAAGAAAAAAACACTTACGTGAAAGGAAAACGAACAAAGAAATTAGAATGTTATTTACAGAGATATTTATATCCTATATAATGATGATGCATGCTAGGGTGGACTAGCATCGCATATGGTCCACCGGTGGACCATATAAATTACAGGCAGTAGTGGGTAAAAGAGCACGGTACCGGTATCTGCTACAGTAAAAAGTTAATTTGATAAAATTGCAAATTAGTCCCAGTGTAATATTGCAAAATTCCCGGCCTATAAATTGAATGCAGATTTTGAAATTAGGTCTAAAAATTGGGAACAAGTTAGACAGTGATGTGTGGGTCTGAATGTGTGAAGCTAGTAGCGTTGCCGTGGTGTTTAAAATTGCTCTGGTCGAGTGGTTGGTCCAAATAGTGTTATCTCCTACGCGAGTCCGAATAGTACTAGGTAAGCGCGTTGTATTTGTTAATTTTTTTATTTGATTTTTTTTTTGCCAAAACTGTTGTTGGTTGAGATTGTCAAATTTTATGTGTACATGTTGTAAATTTGAGATTGTTGTGCAGGAAATTCCTAATAGGTGGGATGTCAATGTTAACTTCTAACAATAGTGTAGGTGCAAGTGAAAGAAATGAAGATTTTACGTTTGAGGTAGGGTGAAATTTGTATGTAAAGAATTTTAGAAAATGTTATTTGAATGTTATATACAAGTTGAAACTAAAATGTGAGATGTTATTTTAGGGACTCGAAGTTATATCACAATATATACCAGGAGGAGAAGGCGATAGTGAAGGAGAAGGTGAAGAAGAAGAAGAAGAAGAAGAAGAAGAAGAAGGAGAAGAAGGTGATAGCGAAAGTGAAAATGAGTTTGATTTTATGGATACAGAGGTAATGTTTGAAGAGGTATGTGACAGTGATGAAAATGGGGTATTTGATTCCTTTGACGATGAAAGTGTTACTATAATCTCTTGTTTAGATGATATTGTTAAGTTGGATTTGCTGACCTTAAGCCCATATGAGCTAAGGAATGTTAAATTTATAAGTTTTGAGATGGCATATGTGTTCTATCACTGGTTTGCAAAGGTGAATAGGTTTGCAGCAAGAAAGAGCAAGGTTTTGAGAAGTAGAAAGAGGGAAAATTTACAACAAACATTTGTTTGTTTCAAACAAGGATATAGAGAGGACCGAGGGTTGACCCCAACGAAGCGTAAGCGTCAGGTGAAATGGGAGACAAGGTGCGGTTGTGATGCAAAGCTAAAAGTTCACATTGATGTTACTTGTGGACTGTGGTATATTTCATACTTTCACGATGAGCACAACCATCATTTATTGTAGGATGTTGGCTGGTCATAGGAAAATGACTGAGTTGGATGTTATGCAGTTGAATGAAATGAGAAGTGTTGGGATAAGTACTCCTCACATTTATGGATCTTTTGCTAATTATAGGTGTGGAGGATACGAAGGGATTAGTTTCGTCCAAAAATATCTTTATAATCAGGTTGCAAGGCAACGTAGAGAGCAAGGTTTAGATGTTAAATGTGCATTGGATTACCTTAGTGGACTGAGTGGGCAAGACCCTCTCATGTTTGTTCGTCACACTGTTGATGAGGAAAATAGATTACAGAATTTGTTTTGGTGTGATGGTACAATGCAGGTGGACTATGACTTATTTGGTAATGTTCTAGATTTTGATTCGACATATAGGAAGAATAAGTATCTATGCCCTGTGGTTGTATTCTCTGAAGTTAACCACCACAAGCATATTATTGTGTATGGGGTTGCTGTTGTTTCCAATGAAATTGAAGATACATATACTTGGGTACTTGAGCAGTTTTTAACAACTATGAAAGGGAAGACACCAATATCAGTTATAACTGATGGTGACCATGCGATGAAGAATGCCAGAAGAAAAGTTTCCCCACTTGCTCATCATAGATTATGTGTGCGGCACTTATTGAGGAATGCTACCACAAACATTAAGAACAAACAGTTCACAAAGGAGTTGATGAGATGCATGTTCGGTGACTATGATGTAGGTGAATTTCGAGAAAAATGGAGACAATTGGTGGAGAAGTTTAAGGTTGAAAATCATCCTTGGGTTGTAGAATTGTATGGTAAGAAAAAATTGTGGTGTGCAGCTTATATGAGAGGTAAGTTTTTTGCTGGTTTTAGGTGCACCTTTCGATGTGAGGGTTTGTATTCACAGTTGAAAAGGTACATTAACACGAAGATGAATTTAACAGACTTTGTCAAACAATTCCATAGGCTAGTGAGCTATATGCGTTATAGAGAAGTTGAAGCTGATTTTGCATCTATTCATGGTGACCCTTTTTCTGCAAACACATTTTCATATGTTTGAGAGGTCTGCTGCAAACTACTATACGAAGGAGATTTTTCATTTATTTTGTGCAGAGCTTGACAAGTCATATGTTATAAGGGTGGTTGGTTTGGAGAAGCGTTTTAATGTTTGTATATTCACTATTTCAAAGTATGACATACATAAAAGGCAGTGGCACGTGTCATATGAGGCGTCACCATGTTAGATTAAGTATTCTTGCCAAAAAATGGAATCCTTTGGTATTCCATGTCAGCACATACTTGTTGTGTTGGTTCATGTTCGCGTTTTTGAGCTGCCAAAATGTTTACTATTAAGGAGGTGGAGTAAGACAGCAAAGCATGAGGTGAAAGGAAATAATGAGTCTGACTTTTGGGACGCACACAAAGATGTTAGATATTTGTCACTGATGGAGTACTGTAAAGAAATGAGCACCTTGGCATGTCATAGTTTTGAGGACTATGTTGATAAAAGACGAAAGCTTGTAAATGAGATCCAGGACCTTAAAGCTAACCCAGGCAGTCAATGTCAACAGAGAAATTCACCAATTCAAATACGCACTGACAGTGTACCACTTCAAATGCACACTGAAAGTATAAGAAATCCAACCATTATTAGAACTAAAGGAAGCCACCGCCATCATGCCTCATCATCGAAGGGCAGCAAAAAAAGGAAAGCCATTATGTGTTCTTCATGCAAACAAACTGGGCATAATAAGAGAACTTGCCCAACTGTTTTTGGAAATCCCACCAATATGGCAGACAGTGCAAGTCAAGGGTGTGTTGCATCTGAAGCTGACAATGTCAGTGTTGATAATGAAGTTATGATGTCAGAGTTTGTAAGTTTTTGTACCTTTGTTTGAATTGAAGTATGATTTTGATCTTTGTATTGAAAACAAGTTGACGTTCATCAACAATGTTGTGTTGGTAGGGACAAGAATACTCGTAGTTTGAGAAACCAGTCAATGGTGGATCTGAACCCCAGGTTGCGTCAATATACAACTTTGAGCTTGACCATAACAGACCATTTAGCAGTCAACGAGGTAACCTTTCACATCATAGTTTCATATTAGAATGTGTACATTGACTAATAGTCTAAGTAAATATATTATTAATATCTCGTGTACTATTGTTAAAAAATTTGTTTTCGGGCAACTTTTTTCCTAATAATGCAGTAATGACATGAAATCATGGCTGGTTGGAATGCTTCAACTATTGAGTAATTCATACTACTGATGATCATATTAAAATTGCTTTTATGACAAGTTTCTGTAGGATCGAAGCAGTAGATCTAGAGGGGGGTGAATAGATCTTTCAACTTTTATTACTAAAATCTCTTTTCTTTTTCAAAATTTTCTATTTCACCTTCCTTCTTTTTGTAAAGAATCCAATTATTCAAAGAAAGATTTATGAAACAAGTTGAACATAGATTTTAAGATCAGATCAGGTTAAGAAATCAGAGTTACATTTCAATTAAAGAATGTTGATTAGGAAAACTTAACCAATTAACCTTGATAACTTGGATGGTCAAGAAAGTAAAAGCTAAAGAAAGAATGCTTAAGAGTTTTTTACTGGTTCAGTCATAAAGACCTACATCCAGTTGATCCAACACCCTGTTAGATCTTTCACTAATTCAAATTTCGAGTTACATGCACACTACAGAAACAAGAAATTTGAAAAACACACTTTCAAGACTTGAACCCTACAAGTAAAGAAAGAAACTCTAATAGAACATTACTATTAGCTTCTGAAAAACCCTATTTCAGAGAATTCAATCTTTCAAAAAAGATCAAGGTTATAGAACGATTTCACCTTTAGTGAATGATAGAACGTTTCAGCTCATTGAGTTCCAATCATCTCTTCAAGCAAAAATGATCTTCCTTTTTTATTCTTCCATTTTGAAAACGAAGGAGATCAAATAGCTTTAGAACCTTCTTGATGCTCTTCTCTCAAGGTATATTAAAATCTGATTTTCGAAAAACATATTTTGAGAGAGAGAGGGGCGCTGGTATTTATAAATTTTTTAAAGATATAACTGATTTAATATGTTAAGTAGACAACGTAATCTGTTAAATCGTTCTTCAGCACACCTGGGTTCTATTCAAAAATTGATTTAACTTGTTACATCAAAGTGTAACCTGTTAAATTGATCTTGATGATCTCTTAAAGTGATATGGGTTTGTTTTAATCTGTTACATATTCATGTAATCGATTAAACTGAGTTTTCTTCCTTCTGAAACAACTTTTTGGATCTATAGTAATCGATTAAACCGAGTTGTAATCGATTAAAACAGAAACAATGTGAATTCTTTGAGAAACAAGACTCAGTCTAAAATGCCTTGTGTAATTGATTATCCCATGATGTAATCGATTACGCTTAGTATTTTAGCTTTTCCCAGATGAAAATAAATGTGGTAATCGTTTACATCCATGATGTAATTGATTACTACAGTGGATTTATCAAAATGATTAATCAATTTACTTTCTTAGATTTTTGGTTAAGACTCTAGGCAAGACTAATACTTAAAATCAATCACTCATAAGCCTAAGTCTAAAACAAACAATACAATGCCACATCCTTACATGTTTGGCATATTTAGAAATTAAAATCAAATTAAAACCAAAACTAAATAGAAAACTAAGAGATCTAGTCTTCATGTCAACAATTTCTATAACAGTTGTGTTTATTCTTTGTTATAGACCTTTCACCAAATGGAGTGTTGTGGGACTGAAGACCAGTTGGCAAACTAGAATGAAGTAGCTATAACTTTATAATTCATACTATGTTTGATTATAAGTTATATGTGTTTCGCTTTGTTGCAAAAGCATTACAATTAAGTAGCATAGGTTCTTGTCCCTAACCATGAACACCGTCTAAACACAAAAAAACACTCTACTGCCCATTTAATCGCAATCCCCAAATAATACTTCATTACACGCATAACAAAATATGTCTGAAACCATTCTTGGAATGCTAACAAAAAACCATTGATCATCTTCATTACCAAAATATGTCTAAATTTGGATTATTCACAATCCGAATGTTTTACAAAATTCTTCTGCTTTTGTCTCCAGAGTGTTCTTCATTTCATTATGATCTCCGCTAACCAATGTTATATCCACTTGCATTCTCATGACTGGTTCGTCTAATGTCTGTTGAAGACAAGTCAATTTAATTTTAGACCGAAATTATGCTTGTGTGTTCGAAAACATGGCCAATATATGTCAAACAGAACTACACACTTGCCACTTTAATAAAGCTGGGACGAAATCCATGGTCCAACATCATCCATTGTAAGACCCAAATGACAGAGTTATAGTTATGCATTGAACCCAACAGATATAGCAATTAGTTATTATATGCGTACTATTACAGTGGCTGATTAAAATATATCCCTAAATAACACTCCAAGTACTTACCTATGGCCACAATTCAGGATGCCACTTGGGTGTACTATGTCCCATATGCCTTCAATGATTAGTTGTTTATCATAATTCTCAGGAAAGTAAGGTGTTCTCATTATTTGAAATATGACATTTAACTGAAATTAAAAACAATTTCACCTTCAGCTTTAGGGCACAATACCATGATCAATAGTTAAGGATTGGATTTTTAGAACTATTAAATTATACTATAGTATACCCACAATGTCCATAATATGGTCACATCTACGACTAACACTCTGCTCAGTCAAGTGTGAATCTAGATGGTATATGTTCTGGTCTTCTAATGAAATCACTATCAAATACCAATGTCCCCCAAGCTCCTCAATTGGAACATAAATCTAAAGTATAAAATTTCCACGTAAGTTGAAATCAATGGTTTAAATAGCAGGAGTGTGTATAAAATAAGGTATAAAAGTTACATATTTCAATTTGAGATATGGTTTCATCCATTCCTTTGCATATGTTTCCAATAGCTCTTGAATGGTGGATTCATTAATAACATCTCGCTAGGAACATGATACAGTAACATTGTTAGTTATAATGACTTTTTTTCAAAATATTTTAAAATGTTAATATGATTTCATGAGTACTACATACCGCAAAAGCAGGAGGAAGACACCAAGTTGTCTGTTGAGTTGTTCTGTCTTAAGCCCAAATAGTGGTCATGGCCATCCACTTAACAAACTGCGATTGTCAACATTTTCAATTGTTAATGGTATGAAAACCTTTGTACGTATGAAAAAGGATTAGTTTTTTTTTTGTCATTTATACCTCTCACTTCACTCAATTTCTAGGACTCAATGAGTGAAAAAGTCTTGTCTAGTGGCGTTGTCATAATCCATCTTGAACACAACCTCACTATGCATACACAAAATATATGTGAAAAGAACAACTCACATATTTATATATCAAATATAAACTTCATGTAAAATGTCATACGTTGAGTTGAAGTCTAGGTAAAATATATAGGCACACAACTTTAGTTGGTTTGGTGTTACTCCCATATCAGGCGTTGGTGGGAATGTTGATTTAAAATGTTGCACCAATCATGTGTTAATATAATACAATTTTGTACCAGTAATGTTATCTAATAATTAAAAAAAAATAGTGTTCAATCAAAGCATACTCTTTTTACCAAAGGCAAAGTCGAACTCAAACCAACCAAACCCTCTAATTCTACATCACTTAAGTGAATATCCTCCTCATTTTCATTTTGTGTTGACTTAACACTCTTGTTGTAGTTTTCTCCTCTTTGGGGCTTTAGTTTAGATGCCTTCGTAGGCCTTTATGCAGGGGATTTGCTGAATGCCAAATTTTTGCAAACCTTCCCTATGGGTGTTGTGAAGGATGACCCTCCACATGCATTCTCCTACATATTTTATGAAGTCAACTCCCGTGTATGCTTAAAAAAAAGAAAATTAATTTTATAAGTGCATAACAAATCACAGTACCATTTGTTGAGTTCCCATTCAAAAGCTTATATTACACATGGAAGTGTTCATGGCATTGTTTTTGTTAGTGCAAACATTAATATGTTGGGCCGGATTTGTTTTTGTTGCATTTGTAGTTGATAGATGAAGGACAATTTTTCGCCAAAGGTGCTCTTGCTAACCAACTTTCTTCTGGTCGACTTCAACAAATTATCTTCGTTAGCTCCTTGTTGACTACTTATTGTCCGTCGTTGACGTTGCATGGACTTCATGGCTGGTGTTCTATAATATATCCTCTTTGGTGTTGTGCTTATTCCAATCAATGGAACGGAATCTGTCCCAACGTGAGATTTGTCTCTCAAAATTGGTGACCATTTGGGTTGAGAGATTCCTTCCTTCTTTGCAAGTTCAATATCAGCCTCAATCTTTGTAAGCTTCCACAACATCATGTCTTGTTTCTTGTCTATGTTGTCGAAATGGTTTGTAAAAGCCTACATGAATGGGTTAATGGTATGAAGACATCAACACGAAATATTACAAGCATAAAGCAATATAGATGAAACATATGGCAATGTGGTTGTTGGCCAGACCTGTGTCAATATTCGTAACACTTCTACATTGTCATTAATATGTTCCATTTTTGTAACCATAGAAGCCAATGTGGTAACCTCTTGTTGTTTAAAGCCATAAATGAAAGTGTCATTTTTTGTTGTTGTTAATACGATAATGAAAATAGTATATGGGGTGGGTTTGGGTTTGTTACTTACGTTACAGTCTTTGTCAATGTGGTCATTGACAACCCTTTTGGCATTCATATCCGGTGTATCACATGAGGATCTGTGAATTTTAGACATTTTTCGTCACATGTTTGGTTATTTTGTGTAACCCATACAAATAAACACAATGGAAATGAAATATGCAAATGGAAAAAAGACTATATTACTCACGCTTGCATATCAAATGACTTTATCTGAGGTTGTTGAGTAAATAGTGTCGAATGAGTGGGTAACACGTCCGTCTCACCCTCCTTTGAACTAATGTCTGGCTGGGATTAATTACCCATTGATAAGTCCATTGTACAGTCTCACTATGACCAACACGTTAGGCTAAAGGTATTGCTATTTATTAATCAATGTTGGAGAGGGTAAAATAGTTAGTGTAACACTGCCCTTTTAGTGTTATACACATATGCAGGTGATACCACATTTGATGACAGCCAGGATACGAAAGCCTTTACAACCCCTTCACAGTACTCACATTAAATGCATTATCATGATTAGTTGAGTATGATAGCAGGCGCATTAAATGCACTATGATATTAGATCTTCACAGATATGCATATTGGCGGGAAAAATATTAGGCGTTTGTATTAAGCTTAAGCGTTGAAGCATTGATAGCATATGTAAGTCAGTTGTCACCTTGGATCCCTGATGTCCACGCCTGCTTCATGTCAAATCCGTAATGAGTGTCTCGAGAGATGTGTCCATTACATACAATCCCCACAACATATACACACACGTGATGCAAAATGGAGAATGAAATAGTATACAATTACAATTCTTATTTCGATGTCTTTTTTTTTGTTCTATTAACACCCCAAAACCTAGTAAAAAGGAATTAAATCAATAAGTTTATAACAGATATAATTAAACATTACTTCTTAAAACGGATATTAGCTTATCTCCTTTTCTATGCTTCTCCTTTGTTATACATTATAATTCAAATAAATAAAATTAAATAAAATCGTATACATGTTCCACAAAAGAATAAGGTTTTTATTATCAAATAATATTTTAAATTGAATATGAATGTTATTATTAAATTCAAAAGTCCATTCTTGTGTGTTAAGTTTGAGTTATGTTGTCATTATTTTATAATAATATTTTTGTAAATCAAATGTTAAATTAAAGGCTTAATTGCAGATTTTACCATCTAACTTTCATTATTTTGCAAATTTTATCACCCAAGTTTTTTTTTTGCGAATTTTACCACTCAACTTTCATCATTTTGCGAATTTTACTATTCAAGTTATTTTTTCACAAATTTTACCATCCAACTTTCATCATTTTACGAATTTTACCACCTAAATTTTCAATTTTTGCGCATTTTACCACCCTCATGTTTCACAAAAAAAAAAGTTTTAAATTCTTTAACTTTTTTTTTGTGAAATATCATGGTGGTAAAATGCACAAAAATTGAAAATTTATGTGGTAAAATTTGCAAAAATAAAACGTGGGTGGTAAAATTCGCAAAATTATGAAAGTTGGATGGTAAAATTTGCAATTAAGCCTAAATTAAATGATATACATCTCTTTTAAATGTTAGATTCGTTTTTTATAAATAACACTAATATAATATGGATATTATCACCAAATTTAGCAATTTGTAAATGTCGTTAGGTATCTCTCAAAACTCGTTAACAAATTATATTATATTATTATTTTACATAAAGAAATTTAAATAATGTTATATACATATTATATTCGGTTTTTATATTTTCGTATGTATTATTTTTTTATTGCATATGTTGATTATGATTAAATAAAATGATTCTTTCTTGTACGTGTATCTTATTGATTGACATTTGTTATTATTATTATTTTCAAATAAATGAAATTAACACACATCTTAAGACAAATTAAACAAACGATGAAAATGCCCTAATTCTCATTGCACAAACTTAGCATCTCTCGAATGCGTATCAAGCACTGTCAAAACTAATCGATCAACCCTCCAGGTTCATCGGACTTCTAAATATAAGTTCATGGTTTTCGTCACGCTGACCTTTGTAGACTATTTTGATTACCCACACGTTAATAGTTCATCACTGTTTGGCCTTCGTGGTAAGCCCGGTTACAGTTCACCACCGTCAACAGTTTGGGTTCTCATACAAAACTAATAACCAATTTCACCAGGGACTAACAAGCAATTTATTATGCACAGACAACTTTAAATAAAATCCACAATTACAAGGACCAAATAGCAATTTAATATTTTTATTCAAGTTACCGGTACTACCATTACAAAGTAACTCATATATTTCGAATATTTATTTATTTTTATTAAAAAAACCTGATCCAACAATCCATCGGTGGACCACCTATTTGCTTGTCCACTTTAGATTTTTCCATATAATGATTCATGAAGTTTGTAACAATGAGAATACATGACATGATTTTGGAAGTTGAAAACTGCGTAGGAACTAGAAGCTGGACGTGAACTTCATTCCTAAAAAAGTATGGGTAATTTGTATAACAAGTCAGAACTAAAAAGTGATTAATGGATGTGACCCCTACAATTCATAATTTAAACATTGACATGATATTCGTATTTGGAAGTTGCGGAATGGACTTTGCTATTGAGACCCCCATTTGCTAATGGCACTCCCTTAGACAATTTAATTGACTATAATGCCCAAAATGTCCATTATAATATAAACAAGTTTCCGTTGTGTATTTCCACCCCATACACAACGAAAATTTGTTTTTGTTGTGTAATTAGTTACTCTGCCCGGCAATGCCCAAGACTTTTTTTTTTTTCTTCATACACCTTTGTATTAGTAGAGAAACAAATATATTTTTCATGTTACAATTTTAAATTTCATTTTTCCAGATAACATGAAATCATACATATAACACACACATTAATCATTAAGTTTATTGGTTGCATGTTACAAAAAGATACAGTATCTACTATTTGATTTATTATGTACTTAAAATGACAATAATTAACACAAATAAAAGAACTACCAAGTGAGCTTAAGTTTTTTTTCACTGATACTTTAAATTTTGTTTTTCAACATATTTAAATTATATTTTTTAAACACTTCTCTATACAATGTTTTTACTAGTTGAGATTTTTCGATTTTCTTCATCACATATTAACACTTTTAAATCCTATATACTCTTTACTCATGAAACTATTAATATAGTTGATCATAAAAAAAATAGTACATTTCTTGGTAGAGTGAGATTTAATGGATGAAAATAAAAAGTTTCTATGCTTGAACAAATGTTTGGGTGTTGCAAATTTCATTATATGCAAATTTCATTTTATTTGTTATTTAAAATTCCTTCATTAGCTTAAAAATTGCGTTATAAAATTTTCACCATTTTAATTTTTGTTTGAATTTGAAATCAAAACTAATATTTTTGATATTTAATATTTCAAATTTACTTAAAAAATGAATTCATCTTTCAAAATATCTCATCCAAAAACACCATTAGAATATTAAAATGCAATTTAGACTATGTTCACATAGGTTTACGTGATCTTTTTCATATAATTTTTATCTTAATTTGATCTATAAAACATTAGAAATCAATATTAATCGGTAAGAATATTTACTTATATATTTTTTCAAATTTGTTTCAAGGAAAAGCATATTTTTACATTCTATGAAATTTTTATATACTTATAAAAATAATTAAACTTATTTAAAAAAATATTCATCAAACATATTTTAAATAAAAAATGAGTCATTTTTGTATTGTAATATTGCCTTAAATAAAACAAATTTTCACAATTTATCGTGCACACACATATTATAAATATATTTTAACACTATTTCATAAAATTAAACTAATAAAAATTTCCATACATACTAATTTTCAAATTCAAACGGTGATTTTCACATATCAAGACAAATTAAAAAAATAAAAAAGGAATTTGGTATAATACAAATAATACAAAAAACAGGATTGCAATAAAGCTCAAAGAATTTTGCATGCTCTAAGATTGGACGTGAATCAAGGATCCAGCTCCAATGAAAGCTCAACTTGGTTGCAGTCAAATGCTACTGGAGAGCATGGTATTTTGTTTGCTGTAGTTTATTGGATAATACGACGAATTTTAGCATCACATCAATTTTTCAAGATAAGGAAGGGTACATGTGCACCCTTGTCTGTCGCAAAAAATGCATCGTTGTAGTCGACTCCAAGCAATAGTCCCATCACGACCATCACCTCATCCCGATTTAGGGTTACCTATGATCAAGGCTTCCCAACAATGGGAAGGTGTAGGAGACATGACACATCATCCAGTGTGATGGTCCTCTCCCTATGGTTGTTATTCAACTTATACATCCCCCAAATACCACTGACATGCCCTTATGCTTCCTTAACAACCATCGAAGATTACCCCTCATTCCATAATTTCTTTGCATTTGAAAAAGGAGTATGAGTCTAAAAAACAAAGATTAATTTTGGTTTGCATCTATGTTTTAGCTCATGCATTTGTTGAAAACTTTTTATATTCGCAAAACTGGGGACATTCCAAGAAAGGACAACAACTTCTTTGAAGATTAACATAAAAATTGAATAACATAAAAGGGACGCTCTTATCATAAAATTATTAAGGAATAGCTTTAACTACCATATCACCCTCCCTATCGCCCTTCACCATTGCTTCCAACATCGAAGTAGATCAGATATTTCCCATTAATGGAAGTGCATTCTTTAACAAAACATATTGGTTTGAAATGTCCATAAACTGAAGTCTATTAAGGGCTAACCCCTTGACATCCATGGTAGATTTGATGTCATAAGCTTGTTTTGGAACATTGGGGTTGAGATTCGAAGACGAACTCGAGCTCAATATGTTCAAACCCCTTTTATTGGGTTTGTTGGCCTAAGAACCCTTCATGATACCCTTATTAAGGGTTGGCGTCTTTATTGAAGGCACAAGATTTGGTGAAGAAAACAATGGCATAGGCTAATTCTTGTGTTCCTTCCTAACTTCTCTATGAGCACTTTTCTTTTGCTAACCCATTTTGATCCTTGGTTGACTTGGAGCATTATTCCCAAGAGTAATAATTCCACCAATGGTCCTCACCAAATTAATTCCTTCTTCAATTTAATTTAAACTACCAAATTGATTCACGTTTGGATTCGTCCTTAGATTCCTCCCCCATCAATTGCACCTTTATTGGCTCCATTTAATATTGAGTGCGAGGTTTAGTCCCACATTTCCCTTTTGTGATAACGAACCAATCACAATATAGATCCCCGCCCTTAATAATTATGTTGTTTTCATTATTATTTTCCCGAGGATTAGGGTTAGGTTTTGCGGACAAGTGCCCTTTCCTTCTCCAACCCTTCACCACCTAGTACAGGTTATGAAGCCTCTAGCACCATCGTTATTTTTTTACAAGATCTCGTTGTATGACCATACAAACCACAACAATTACACAGTAAATTGAGTCCTTCATATTCAACTTTGAGCAAAAAATCCTAAAGAGTCATAATTCCACCAGTGGTCCATACCAAATTAATTCCTTCCTCGATTTGATTTAAATTGCAGAATTTATTCATGTTTGGATTCTTCCTTAAATTCCTCCCCCACCAATTGCACCTTTATTGGCTTCATTTAATTAAGTGCAAGATTTAGTCCCACATTTCCCTTTTGTAACAACAAGCCAATAACCATATAGATCCTTATCCCTAATAATTACGTTGTTTCCATTATTATTTTCTTGAGGATTAGGGTTAGGGGTTTGCGACAAGTCTCTTCCTTCTCCAACCCTTCACCACTTGGTATAGGTTGTGAAGCCTCTAGCATCGTTGCTATTTTTTGACAAGATATCACTATATGTAAGCCACAACACTTACACAATAAATGGAGTCCTTCATATTCAACTTTGAACTAAAATTTTTGGACCTTTACCTTCCTTACTATATCGGCTGATTGAAATTGATTTCCACACAAACTCTTGCAAATTTTCCTTTAGATGCATCTATCGTCTAAATATATATTTTCACTAGCTTTCCCACTACTGACACCAAGGCTAACAAGACACTCTCATCATAGTACTCCATGCCCAAATTATGAAAACATATCCAAACAAGTGTACTATCTATGATCACTTCAGAATATACAAAATCGAAAACCCATAGACTAACTGCCAAGTAGAGATCGAAAATCATCCATGGTCCCCTACCAATAACTTATCCACGATCTTTTGGAAGATCAAACAACACCATATAAAAATCGTGATCAATGTCCACAATTTGCATCCCTCCTAAAGGTCTCCAAGTCAGCTGGAGGCGATCCCGCATTGAGAAGAAACTCAAGGATTTTCCCAATAACTTGACAATAACGATATCTTTCCATGACATCCATAATTCATGAAGAATACTCTCCTCTATATAGCACATTGGCTTCAACCTATCTCTTCCCTCAAATTCAATCTTGAACTTTTTTTGTGCCACCAAATCTTCACATTGCCTCCGTGGTCAGCTTGTCGCCCTAACATTTTATCTAGGAACGACACCTTGGTTTGACATGCACCTTCCACCGCATTTGGTGGTTTCAAAGGGGGGGGGGGGGGGGGGGGGGAACACACACACACACACACACAAACCATGTAGACTCTAATTCGTGTTGTTAAAAATCAACCAAGTCTTTTCAAATAAAAAGCGATATATGTGAGATTTTAAGAAATAACACTATTGATAAAATTTTAAAAACTAATTTAGATAAATTTCTTTATAAAATAGTTAAAGAAGAAAAATAAAATATAATAAGAATGTAAAATAAATAAAACTTGTAAATTTTAAAATCAACTTACCTTAATTTTTTTACTTGAAAATTCTCTCCTTTAACTTATTCATAAATATTTACAAACTTAATAGACTTTAATATTATGACCTTAAAATACTTTTGGTGGTAATATTTTGCAATTAAAAAACTCTTGAATTAGAAATTAATCCATTTTCTTTTACAATAACAATAAGAAAATTTGAATTTAAAATTTGTGTAAATTATCCAAATCTCTTACAGCAAGGTCAACCTAATGGATAAACTAATCCAAATTGAGTCTAAATATATGATTGAGAGTTAAAAAGTTGCTTCATAAAATTGCTTAATACCTTTTTGGTTTAATTACTCATTTGGTCTCAACCATAGTTTTAAAAATTGGCTCGGACTGGCCGGTCGAACCGGGACCCGGGCATATAGTCGATTCGAGCTGGAAGTTCGATCGGGCATGCAATTGGACCGTTGAGAACTGCTGCGACTCGAACGGGTTTCTAGTTCGGCTAGCAAACCGGCGGGTTTCAAGACTCGGGCCGATTCTTACATTTTTTAAATTTTAAACTATAAATATCTTCATAATCGAACACCGAACCAAGGAGTGCGGATATGCTGTTAAGTAAATCTCACCGCTAGACTAACAACAACATTTGTTATATTTGTGCCAAGTATAATATTTATATATATATCTTACAGTCATATATCTTTCAACTAAAATGTTAATTATTATTTCAATTAGATTAATTCATGTGGTTTAATATTAATTAAATAAAATAAAATATGTAATATGATAAACAAAATAATAATAAAAATTAAACTAATCAACTTTATGTACCAAAAAACTAATCAACTTTAAAATGAAATTATATTAATTTGTTGTGTGATTTTTGTTTTTGTTTTTTTAAGGTAGAGCATAAATTTTTTTTTAAAATTTTAATAGAGACTGGATCATGCGGTTCAATTAGTGATCCACTGTTCAACCATTAACCCATTGACTGCCTTGACCGGTTCGATGACTGGTTTGATTTTTAAAACTATGGTCTCAACAGTTATAAAAACTTTACCTTTTAGTCATTATACTTAAAAATCATCATTTTTTGTCCTTATATATATATATATATATATATATATATATATATATATATATAATTCCTTTTAGTTCTTATGAGTTTAGACGATAGAGATTAAAAGAAATTAAAAATAAAATAGTATATGTAAGAATTAAAATGGATAATTTTTAAGTATAATGATTAAAACTTAAAATTTGTGTAAATATAAAGACTAATATAAGCAACATATTGTAAATTCTCTTTACCAATACATCACTCCATTTTTTTTTTTTACCCAAACGCACATTAATTTTTTTATCTTTAATCTTTAAATGTAAATAAAAATCATTAATATGACTCTTAAATTCAAACTAGGAAAATTCAATTAATAACCTGTACGGGAGCGACAGATAAAAGCATTTATTTGGGTAATTTTTAAATTCAAACTCCTAAAGCCAGATTGAAAAAATGAATTGATTACCTCGGGCCAACAATTAAATGAGCTTTAAATATTTTTTATTTAAAAAAACGAGCTTCACCTAAACACCTTGTCCACGTGGCACAGACTGAGCTCGTTTAATTTTGAAATCCATAGAAAGCTTCTCACGAGAAAGTGGTTTCTTTCGTTTCGCCTACGAGATCCTAATACGGCGTTACTAAACTATCATTGTGCCCAAGGCCCCACTATCATTGGCCCCACCATAAAACCCTGCGCCCCATTATCGTGACCGTTCGTGCGAACCAGAGCGTCATCAGGCACATGGACCCGCTGATCGAACGGTCCAGATTCAGCGAAGACGCTCTTCTCTACGTTACCCGATGCACCGTGTCTCTTCTCTTGCACCATTTTTGTTTCTGTTTCAATGCTTAGTATTTTCTTCCACTCAGTATTAAATGCACACCCACACGCCATTACTCATTCTTCATCTCAATCTTCTTTTTTATCTCTCTCTGACAAAATTTGAAGTTCTTTAAAACGCCACTGAAGCTTTGAACAAACAAACAAAACAAAACAACAACAATGCTGCTCTCTCGTACGAGTCTGCAAGATCCACCGTTTCAATTTGCTCAGGTATTTGCTCCTTACACACACTCTGCTTTCAACTTTGCTCTTTCTTTTGTTCAACTTTTAAACCGTTCCAACTGGTTTTTCTATACGCTGCGTTTCGGTTCTGCAAGTTTTAACAAAAATAGATTGTTTTTATTTGTCAGTTCGAAGTTCGAACTTTGCAGTCTTTGAACTTCGTAGTTTGAAGTTTCTGTTGGAAATGTTTGCAAAAAAAAAAAAAAAAAGTTCTTGCGAAAGTAATTATTATATATCTGAAACTGAAAATGTGGGAATGGAAAGGTCGAATCTGCGTTGCACATGCTGCATCAGACCCTTCCTTTGCTTTCTCACACTTTTTTGACCATCTCTACGAAAAAGTTACGATGAGGTCGTACCTTTTTATCAAACAGTGTACCCTTTTTTTTATTTTACCTTTTTTTTTTTTTTTAATTTCTCTCTGATTATTCAATGACTAATTAATTTCCGTTTCACATACATACAACGTGACATGTAGCTTTATTTTGCTTTTTTAATAACGTATAATAATATAATAATATGATGTGTAACGTATAGTAAGGTTGAATAGCTGGGTATAATATCTTCTGTGCCTTGTTTGGACGTAAGAAATTATTTAGTTATTTTGTATATTGTTTTTTTATATAGGCTTAATTGCAAATTTTACCACCCAACTTTCATAATTTTGTAAATTTTACCATCCAAGTATTAATTTTGCAAATTTTACCATCCAAGTTTTCAATTTTTGCACATTTTACCACTATGATATTTTACCAAAAAAAAAAGTTAAAGAATTTAAAAAAAAAAAAAATTGTGAAACATCAGGTGGTAAAATGTGTAAAAATTGAAAATTTGGGTGGTAAAATTTGCAAAATTAAAACTTGGATGGTAAAATTCGCAAAATTATGAAAGTTGAGTGGTAAAATTTGCAAAATTAAAACTTAGGTAGTAAAATTTGCAAAATTATGAAAGTTAGATGGTAAAATCTACAATTAAGTCTTTTATATAATATTTTGTATTTTTCTTATATACAAGAAAATAATTTTGTGATATTGATACAACAGTGACGTTTTTAGTGAAGCCTGAATTTGAAACCATCAACACATTGGAGAAGCACAAAAGAGAAAACTAAGGATGTCGCTGATGAGAAAAAGACTAGCTTGCTGCACAAAGGAAACAAAAATCAGCATTGATTTTGATGAGCCAGAGAGTAAGTCCTTATTCTCGATTCTACTCTTGTGTATCTGTAATCTTCTGTTTCTCTTTTCGGTGAGAAAAGCGTTACTTCATTATTATTACATTCATTGAAAGGATGGGAGTTACTAAAATCTTATGCGCAAAAAAATATTGTTAATTGTGAAAGAACTACTACTAAGTTGAAAATTGTGTATTTTTAAAAGGCTTAATTAAGTGGCCTCAAACTCAGTTGAATTGTATCCTAATTAATCATACTTTCAAACCCCATAATTAAATCAAGTGTGGTTAGGTTAGGTGGTCTTTGAATATAGTAAATATAGTACTAGTAAATAATTTCATTTGCTGGTCTTTACTCTTTATTAGTAATTTTTACTTTAAAAAGAAGGGTCCACCGAGGGTGAAAAAAAAATGTTAAGACCCATTAACCAAATTTAAATCTTTCCAGTTTCGACTGAGGGTCTGACATTTGTTTCTGCTTTTATTCAATAAAAATAGAGAGATCTGAATTTGAAATTTGACGTTTTTCTTCGGTTACTAATAATTAAAATATCTCATTTTTTTTTATCGATATTTCACTAGGTTCGGCATCTCCCTGTTTGGACCATATTAATACTTGTCCATCCTAGACTCATTATAATTATTTTAATTTTTTATTTTATTTTCTTCTTCACCAGTAACATACTTACATGCTTCATGAAATAAGCTCTTTTCTGTTTTTTTAAAGAAACAAGAATGTGGTCTTGCGAGTGCCATCCTATTCAAAAAGGACAACGTTAGTAATTTATCAAGTTTACAACATTTGATTTTTTTATTTTTTTATTTTTGATTCGGTTACAACATTTGATTTGTTCTCTCAATTGAAATTTCCTTGTTTGATTAAATGGGTTATTCTTCAAGAGCCAAACTAAAAAAAATGGCAATAAAGAACACAATCTTTATTATACAATTTCCAACTCTCTAAAATAAAATTCACATTAATAATTTTAAAAACATCACGTTATATATAGTTTTACAATTTTGGAAAAATATGGTATTAACATAATAAATGAGCCGTCTAAAAAAATGAAAGCATACATTTTCCTGATCCAAACTTTACTTTAAGACAAAACAGGGAAATTGCAAGCATAACTTCGAACTGTTTTCTTTCTATTTGTATGGGACCCATGTGTGGGGACTATCTTCTCTTTGGTTTTCACTTATCTCTTGTCTTCGTTGTTATCATTATTTTTATTTGTTCCCATTTGAATTGGAAGCGGTTGTTGTGTCCCACTCCCTGTGTCCCATTCTGTCATATGGAGCTTATGTTTTCCAAATTTCCATTCAGAATTTTTTGTCTCACATGGTTTGATTAATCAGTTTAGGTGATCCATCGTATTCAATTTTCTCCGAAAATTTTCTAAATAAAATCTTTTTCACAAAGCTTAGAATAGAAATCAGGCTACCAAATAAAAATTCCAGAACAAAAAATCTGCACATTTTAAAATCTTTAACACAAGAAATTGGAGTTGTAATTCTAATTTAAATTCAATCAAAATTAGAATTTTATTACACAACATGCAAAGTGGAATACATGGTAAATATAAAAAAGAAATAAACAAATTAGCTGATGACACTTGCATGTGAGTTCATGTGCTACATCTACAATGTGGACAAATTTGACCGATGGTTATGCCCTTATCTGGTACAACAATAAATATACATTAAATTTAAATGTCATTGACTCATTGAGATACAAAACGACTTTAACACTGGCGAGGATGACGTATATTCTAGTCAATGTTGCAATAATGTTTGACCTTGTAGTGGGGAAACGTCATAAAATTTATTAGAATATTTGTGAAGGAGAAATGGTGGAATCTCAATTAATAATTGTTCATGCTAAATATGAATGATAGAAGAACTTCACACTTCTGAAGATCCTAAGTATTTGAGTCACCTTTTTAGATGTGTTAAATAAGTTTGCCAATGATTTTGTAAAATGTTGCCATGTAAGGTCAGTTATGTTTCTGAAGTAGCTTGTGTTTGTGTGAATTTGTAGGAGAAAATGTACAATTTCACTTAAGTAGTACCAAACCAACCAACTGTAATCTTGTGCAGAAGTCATTTTTATGCTAGAGTTTCATTGCAAACATGGTTTTGACATATTTCAGTTTTAGGTTTTATTTCATCATATGATACTTTAGTTGCAGCTTTACATTGCTTTACAACATCAATGAGAATATATTCCTACATTTTTGACATTTACAGCTAGTTATTCATTTTGTTCTTGAGGATTTGGATTTTGGCTATACTGCTAAATTCAACCACAGCAAGTGCTGGAAATCATATGAATTTATAATGTTTCAGGGATTATGACATATAATGGCCTTGAGAATTGCATTCCGGATAATCGATCTTATGGAGATGAAAGCAGAACTAGCAGAGGAGATGGATGCATAACTGATTCATTTAATGATGATGACTCCAGTTCTTCATCCAGTAAAGATGCTTTTGGATCATTCTCTTCAAAATGTTTGACAATGAAAAGAGATGAACAAGGATTGGAAGAGTGGGAACTCGCAGAAAGTCCTCAGCATTTTTATGTTAAAGATAAGTCTGCTTTTGAGGTCAATTGTTCAGATGTAGAAGTAGAAGCCATGAAAGAAAAGTTTGCAAAGCTGTTTCTAGGTGGTGATGTTACAGGAGGAGCTAAAGGCCTCAATACAGCTTTGGCACTGTCTACTGCCATCACAAACCTTGCAGGTTTGCTTTTAAGTGCATTTTTACACTATCTTTTGGTTTCATTGACAAGTACATATAGTTTATAAAATTTATCACTGGAAAAAGAAATGGACTTCCTTTTCAAAGCTTTTATATGGTAAACAAAAAACTTTTAAAACCTCTATACAACCCCAGAATTCCACTTTCAAGAGAACAAGTGAGTGTGCTCATTGTTACAACCCCAAAATATATGCAGTGACAGTTTTTGGTGAGTTGTGGAAATTGGAACCTCTATCTGAAGAGAGGAAGAGCAAATGGCGACGAGAAATGGGATGGTTGCTGTCTCCTACCAACTATATGGTTCAGTTAGTTCCTGCTAAGCAAAATGGTGCCAATGGTGGAATCTTTGAGGTACCTTTTATTTGAACTGGAAAGAAAATGGTGGAATATTTTCATATATATCAATCACATTGCAGCAAAATAAGGTAGCAATTCTCTTTGAACAGATAATGACCCCAAAAGCTCGTGCAGACATCCAAATGAATCTTCCAGCACTTCAGAAGTTGGACTCTATGCTTATTGTAGGTCATCTCTTCGTTCTCATTTAAATCTATGATTCGTTTCGTTCTGTTACTTATTAGATGTGACATCTTCTTGGTGTTCTGGTTGACAGGAGACACTAGACTCAATGGTGCAAACCGAGTTTTGGTATGCGGAAGAAGGAAGCCGGTCTGAAGGGAGGAGCACAAGTGGAAGACAAAGCAAAAGATGGTGGCTTCCGTCACCCCGTGTACCAAGAACCGGGCTTTCTGACATTGAAAGAAAGAGGCTGCTTAATCAGGGAAGGGTAGTGCAGCAGATATTCAAAGCTGCCAAAGCTATCAATGATAATATGTTGCTTGAAATGCCCGTGCCAACAATATTTAAGGATGCACTTCTGAAGGTAATCAACATTGAGAGTTTGAATTTTATATGCTTTTAGCCTCAAGCAAATTGCTCTCCATATAGTGTTGATTAGGAAGCAAAAAGATAGCAACAAAATAGGGTAATCTGTGTTGAAAGTAGAGTGGAATTTAAGGTGTGAAGTATGATGATGAATACAAAGGAGTTCTGATGTGGCCTATAAATGTTCAACATTGAATGGGGTTAATGATGTAAAGTATGATCTTGAATAAAAAGAAATTATGATGTAGTTTAAGGAATATTATTGGCCTTTAATCTGAGCTTAATTTCATGCACAAGAAAACTGCATCTTTAGATATCCCAGATCATGAAGATTTTGTTATTTGTCAAGAAATATAGCAATCATTATGCTAGGTAGATTTTTTCTTTTTTGTATTGTAATTTTCATTGCATTGTTTCTAAATCTGTTTCTATGTTTTAGTCTGGAAAGGCAAGCCTTGGAGAGGAACTGCACAAGGTTTTGATGGATGAATCGTGTTCTGGAGAAGATATGCTTAAAGCTCTCAATTTGAAATCTGAACATACTGCCCTAGAGACCATTAATAGATTGGAAGCTGCTACATTTTCATGGAAAGAGAGAATTATACAAGAAAATAGTGGCAAATCCCCAGTTCGAACCTCATGGTCTTTCATGAAGGACCCTATGTCAGGTATAGATAAGATGGAACTTTTGTTGGACCGTGCAGAAACACTTTTAAATCTGCTCAAAACCAGATTTCCAAACCTTCCTCAAACATTTCTGGATGCTGCAAAAGTTCAATATGTCAAGGTGAGTTTCATAGTAATTTATATATTTCACAGTCATTCTGAGTGGGAAAAGTTTTCTACTTACGTTTTTGTTTTATTATTACTTCTTCATTTACATAACTGCTAATATTTGCTTCTCCACCCCCCCACCCCCAAAATGAAAACTCTATGTTAAATTAACTTGTTTCTACTTAAAAATAAATTAGATAAATAGAAAAGAAAACGATAGATATCTAAGTTGTTGATGACCACAAGTTTCTCCTTAATCAAGGTGTGAAATTTCTATCAAACATTTAGAGGCAATATTAATTTCTCTCTACCTACTGTTGTGTAGGATATTGGGCATTCCATTTTAGAAGCATACTCTAGAGTTCTTGGAAGTTTAGCCTTCAGCATACTCTCTAGAATAGGAGATATATTGCAGGAGGATGCTTTAAGCAATCCCAATTCACCTATTTCAACAAGTTGCTCTCCTGGGATAAATCTTTCTGAAGCTTGGGTGGTTGGTTCGCGTGTCAGGCACTCGTTAATCGATAAGATGAACGAGGCAGATGGACAATGTTGTGGTTCTAGCTGTGGCAATACTTCTGACATAGAACTCTCCTCTACTCAGGCCAATGCTAGCTCTGTACCTGCCACGCCAGGCCGTGGTCGATTGTGGTGCATTGGTAGAGGCTTGTAAAAGTGTATCTCCTCAAAATTCCTCACAGTGGCTGAGTAGTTGGCTTTTGTAAATGATAAGTATTGTTATTAGTTATTACCATATTAGCAAACTGACAGGTTTGCATTACCATATTAGTTATTACCATATTAGCAGTATGAATAGAAGCAAACTGACAGGTTTGCCTTATAAATTTTGGATGCTCTTGTTGCCTAGGAACTGTGTATCTTGTGCACAACAACTTCAGTCGTAGATTGTGATTGTATATCCGAGTTTCTTGATGGCTAAGCTAACAGTTGATACATGATATTTAAATCAGAGGAATGTTGGCACACCTTTCATTTCAACAAACTATTGTTGATAAAATTTATTGGACTTAACAAAATTATGTCAATGTGGGTTCTGTTGTCTACGTAATGAGTTTCATGCATGATGTCGTTAGTTTTAATAACTTAAAATAGTGTAATGGAGAGCGTTTTTCTTACATTTCTTTTAAATCATACCAAGTTTCAACTCTCATTAGATTGTATGTAATTTGAGCTTAAATATTTCATAATTACAGGTTTCAACTATCTTTACGTTGACCATGTACCCAGATAATTAAAAACAATATTTTGTGTTTTAATGCCACCTTCAAGCAAGGTATTCTTTATTAGGCTTAGCTCAACATTCTTGGTACTCATTTTTCCTTTTGATGATTCCTCTTAATCAGCAAGTTCAATCCTAAACAGTGAAAGCAAAAACTTCTTTGCTATATAGGATGCAACAGTGTCAAGTTCCTGTCTGCTGCTATTCTTTTTAATTCTATAAAGAGAATAAATGGACCTGTGCTCTGCAAAAGATCTGGCAATGCCATTTTTACATAGCTAGTAATATTAATATTGTGATCAACTATAAAAATTTCCATTGTTAATCTTCTGCTAGCATTACTCTTTCCAAAGCAAGAATTCCTATAATTGTCACCCTATATTGAAATCTCAGATCTGAATATGTTGCAAATTAAGCGATTCTCTAAAAGTTATCACTTAATATACAGTTTCTGAGCTTGTCTTGAAATTAAGAACTATGTTAGTTTTTTTTTCTTAATTAGTTTAAATACATACTTAGTACCTATATAATTAATAAGTTTTGATTTTCGTCCTTATAAAAAGAAAATTCTTTCATTTTTAAATTTTATTTCTCAAAAATCAGAAATCGTTATTTTTTTGTTTCTACTACCACTCGACATTTGTTAACTGCATATATATATATATATATATTTAATGAAAGGTTAAGTGAACATCTCGATGACACTTGCATGACACCAATAATAATAATGATTCCAAATTACGAAGGGATGAAACCAAAGAAAACTATTTTATTGAGACTAAAACTAAAATTCCTTATGGGTATGTTTTGTTAACAAGATGATTCTCGCATGTTTTCCAAAAGATATGGTTAATTATATACCGTTAATAATAAAGCAAGAGAATTAGATGAATTTTCAACGAGTATATCTGAAGGTATATTAATCATAGCATCTGCTCCTTCGGTCTTTATATATAAGACTATTTTAACCATAATTTTAAAATCCAGCTTGGATCGGCTGGTCCGACGGAGAACTGGATCTCTGATCGGTTCGGGTGAATTATTGGATCGGTCATGTTATTGACCTGTGCTGATGTCATCCAACTGGTCAAAAAATCAGTAAAACCGGTACAGACCGGTGCCGGGCGAACCAAATTTTAAAATTCAAGACCTGTCTTCTGTTACATTGAGTCACGCACTTTGTTTATTGCCTGAGCATGCTTATTGCTACCTCGAGTCACGCATGTGCGCTTTGTTTACTGTGCCCTTTGTTTACTATCTCACACACTCACTTTTTAAGTACACATCTACACAACTTTATAACCTACTAGTCTACTACCTAGAGTTAGCTTTTATTTTTTTTATTTGTTAGAATTGAAAAATATCAAGTAATGCCAATTGCATTTGCAAGTATACGCTGATAAACTTGCAACATGTACCGAAATCATTCATTTTTGTTTTGTGTTGAATTAAAAATTGGTATATTATTTTTTAATTAGGCTCACTGTTTCTTTAAATTAAAAAAAAATAATACCTTCTTAATTAATAATTTTTTAAGGACTAAATTAGTTTATTTATTTTTAATGCTATTTTCTATTAAAATAATCAATAACAATATTTAATATTGATTTTTTAGTGCAGATTTAATATTAAACTTTATTACATGCGTTATAAAGTTTTATTTTTAATAAAATAATATCTATAATTTTAATCTTTTCAGTTTAGATATTATGAGTGGAGATTAAATTGTTCTAAGAATAATCTTTAGTAGAATTATTCCGATCAATATCTCTTTGTTAAGTATTAAACTAACAATTAAATTAAAACAATACTATTAAAAAAAAAACAAACCCTACAACTTTTTTATAAATTTAAAATTATTTGATATTTCATTAAATTTAATTTATCTATGTTATTTATGCAGTCAAACCATGGACCTTCAAGATGAAAGAAGTAGAATTGACGGATCAAAAAAAAAAGAAAGAAGTAGAATTGTCAATACACAAACTTGATCTTTTAATAACTATAAGGCAAATAAAAATATATATAATTACCTTAATTATTTATATTATATTTTATTCACTCATAAAAAATATTATATATTATTTTAATTTATACCGGTTCATGCGGTTCAACTATTACCCACTGGTTCGACCATTAACTCAGTGACCCAGTACGTTGACCGGTTCGATTTTTAAAACTATGATTTTAACTAATTCACACCCCTTAAGAAAAGTAGTTAATTTAGTTAATCACATTAAAATTTGTCAATAATGTGTAATGTTCTTCCAAAAGTATCCTTAACTTTTTTTGAAATTAATAATCTCTCTCCACTTAATTGCTTCTCATCTAATTAATTAATGTTTGGAGAGAGAATAATTAATTAAGGGTACTTTAGAAGAAAAAAAATTAATGCATCTAGGAATTAGAAAATAGTCTTATAAAAAGGGACAAAAAATTTTCTGAAAATGGTCTTATAAATAGGGACGGAGGGAGTACATACTACATCCATCTCTATATATAAGACCCTTTTTATTTGATTGTTTGTCCCTTTTATAAGACTCTTTTCTAATTGTCTGGTGCATTAATTATTTTTTTCCTATAATACCCTCAATTAATTATATTCTCTCTCCAAATATTAATTACTCCTAGGGGAGAAGCAATTAAGTGGAGAGAGAAATGAAGTGTAATTTTGGAAAAGTAGTATAAATTATTGACAAATTTAATGTGATTAACTAACTTAACATTTTTTTCTTAAAGGGTGTGAATTAGTTGAAATGGTCTTATATATAGGGACGAAGGTAGTAAATGATTTGACCAACATTCCATTTCCTATACCCAACACCCATTCTGAAAATTCCTTTGAGTGACGAACTTCATCACCTGAAGACCCACATTAAAAGCCTCATGTTTTTGTGTTAAAGCACTTTACATAATGACCAAATGTATAGGCATTAATTGTAACTTGTACTTCTTCCGTCCCAAAATGAGTGTCGTCCTAGGTTATTTTACACAAACCAAGAAAAGCTAGTAAATAGATGAGAGAAAATAGTAATTTTACAAAACTCACCTTAGTATTAATATTACATTGAAAAGCTAAAGTGATATTTATTAGGGGTATGAGTGAAAAAAAGCAATTAATATTGCATTGAAAAGCTAACACGACACTCATTTTGGGACCAAAAAAATTTTCAAATGCAACACTCATTTTAGGACGGAGGAAGTATAACTAATAGGTGAAACTCAAAAGAAGATAGATAGACCTCCCTACTTATAGAGTCTGTCTAGATATATTATACAATTCTTCAAAATGACTGATTAAATATGCAAACCTTAATTATTATATTTACAATTCACACATTAAATGACTAACATATTCCCAATAAAAACATGGAGGGATAAAGATAGAATTCAAATAGTGTGGAAAACAATAGGATTCATAACAAGCATTTAAGCAAATCCCTTTTGTAATACACACATTAATATATGTATCAACGAGTTCAAATAAATTATTAATTAAGGATTTTATTCCCAATGCAAGGGAAGTTTTTTCATGCCCGAAAATTATTATTTCTGGGAATCATGATTTCTAGGAATGCCTAAATTTGTTTGGTTGGACATAATAAGTTTCCTGGGAATAAAAGAGTAACATAATATTTTTACCACAAATTTTAATTATTTACTACATTAAATGGTTTAATAAGAGTAACATAATATTTTTACCGTAATAAAACTTATTTTTTAATTCGGGAAAGTTAGATTCCCACCTCCTCATGGGAATCTTTTCATGGAAAACTTAGCCAAAGAAACATTGTTTCCTGATAATGTTATTTTTTAAAAAAACAAACCAAGCATGATAAACTAACATTCCCAACTTAAGATTCCCATAAAACTAAAAATTTTCCTTGTACCAAACGCTTCCTAAGATAAATGCACTCTCTAGATAGATGACTACTTAAATATCTATATCCATTATAACGATTGAGTTTCTATTTTTTAACAATAAGTGAACTAAGGTTACACAGAAAAAATAATAAGTGTACTAAAATATATCAAATATTAACTACTGATATCATTGGAAAGTTTTATTATGTAATAGTGTCTATTTTTTTTATATTAGTCCATGATTATATTGATTTAATATGTGTTGCATGTAAAGTATTCTCAAAGTTGGTTCAGTTGCTCTGCATTAGATATTTAACCAATTGTTTAAATAGAGTAAACTGATCATTTATAATAATAAATAATATTAAAAATACGCTAACTCAAAATCAATCATGATAGACAATTTATAATTTTGAAACACGTTACTTTATAGAAATTTTGATACTTTATATGCTATTACTTTGTTTATAAGCTAAAAATAATATACATGACTTTTCAATTTTCAATTATTTATTCCCTATACACTTAGATTTGAAACATTAATTTATTCAACTTATAACAAAACAATAAATTAGTCTATATTAAATAAGCTTGAATCATTTCCTGCATTACATATTACCCCAAATATTGTACCTCTTCAGTTTTCACAAAGGTATTTAATTCAAGAATTAAAACAAATGTGTGTCTATTTTTATTTTTTATTTTTTTGACTGCAACAATGTGTGTCTATTGGAATTATCGATGTATTAAATTATTCCCAGAACCAAAACTAAGTATCAATTTTAGCTGGACAACTAAGGTTAGAAAAATATTTTATTTTATATACCTTAACATGATTTATAAATCGCATTTGCAGTATTTGGGGTTGGGCACAAATTTTCTTTATCATTTGTTCTGAAAAATCATTTATAATAGTTTGATAACTGCACTAACTCAAAATCAACGAAGATAGATAGACCTTAATTTGGAATCACATTCCTTTATAGAAGCTTAATTTCATCGCTAGTGTAAAGAAAAGGTTAATTATTAATTCCTTTTCCAATTTGAAATGATCAATTTTTCTATTTATCTGTTGTCACATTGTTTATAACCTTCCTCTACAATATAAATGCCTTTTAATTTTCAATAATAGCTTCCCTATATGTTTAAATTGAAATGTTAATTTATTTAACTCAGATTTAAAATTTAAAATTAAATTAGTGAATACCAAATAATGCAACATCAATTATTGTATTAGATATTTAACGAATTATATAAGTCTGGATCAGTTGGTGTGGTACATATACTAGTGAGAAGCTCATGCGATGCACGCACGGGTCCTTTACTAACTTTTTATTAAATATAATATTAATTGAAAAAGAGTTTAATGGTTATGCATTGACAGTATAAAACAATTTTACACTATCATCCAATTACAAATCACCGTTGATATGTCTTTTAAGATAATTAGTGCATGTATCCCGTGCGATGCACGGGATAAATTATGTGTAGGGTAATATTTTTTATTATTTTAAAAATTAAATTTAAAACTTAAAAAGAATAATAATATACAACATATTTACTTTTGCCTTTCATGTTCAAAAAACCTCTAAGAACGGTCACTCATTTTCTTAAATCTCCTCTTCACCAAATTTGCTTCTTGACAACAACAATGATTTATTTGAAAGTAAAGAGAAAATTAAATAATATAAACAAAAGGAGAAAAACCAAAATAAAAAATAGTTTTATAATGCTAAAGTATAATTTTGGTCTTATTTATATATTTTTTTTTCAATTTGGTGCTTTGAGTTTAAAAGTTTCACTTTAATCCGTCTTTATAAGAACAAATTCGTTCTTCCATCAGTTAAATGTGAATTTAATAACTAAATGTGAAAATTAAAAACAAAAAAACACTAAATGTGAAAATTAAAATAAGATCAAATATATAGTTTTAAAAAAAGTAACACCGTTAATTTTTTTGTTAAAAGGTTACATATATATAATTTTTTTTTAATATAAACTTTTGAGACTCCATGCTTATTTTTTTAACAAAAAGGATTTTCTATTGGAGTTTGATAGTTGATATTAGAAAGCTACTCAAACACTTAAATAAACAGTGAACTATTTATTAAAAAAAAAGTGAACTATTTCGTATTTTATAGATCAAAACAAACATCTCATATTTTCCTTCTCAATTGGAAATGAGGTCTTAAAATAAAAATGCACTATTTTTATATATAAAAGAATGCAATGTGCTTATTGGTCACATTCTACCAAAAAGGGTAATCTATATTAACAAATTGGCCTAAATTTATATCTAAAGAGAGTGAAAAAGGGTAATCTATATTACTCTACGATTTTCTATCTTTGAGAAGCTATTATTACACACAACAATAAATAGCTATTTGTGGCAACTTGCTTCTCAACAGTATGATCCTTATTTCTTAGTTCCTTCTAAAGCTCTCCATTATAAACATACTCGAGAATAAAAAAACCTAGTTAGCATCGTAAAACCAACCATAAATATGTAAAATGTTGAGGTGCCAAAGATTGGTTTGCATCTCCATCTCTCTCTTCAGTTGATGATGAATTCTATATTTTTGAATTTGTTCCTTAAATATAATCTTCAGTGCCATAGCAAATTTGCTTTGAAAATAAATTTAAAATTCAAAATAAATTAAATTTAAAAATATATAATTCCAATTTTTTATAAGCAATACCCAATTACATTGACAACAAAGAAAACAATAATCTACACCTCATTTAAGTATCAAAGATAAATGCTCCAATAAATGTAACACACTAATTTTTATATAAAACATTTAGTGCGTGAACATTTTAATTTTTTATTTTTCAAGTAGTTGGAATAATAAGTATAACAATGTCGAAAAAATTAAAAAGAAAATATAAAATAAGAAAAAGTGCGAGTTAGGAACCTTGTCAGTAGGCAATGGCCTTGTTGAGTTGCGTATATTTTGTTGAACCTGAATTGTTCCATGTCAAAGAAATAATTGTTATGATATCCACCCAATCATTATCGTTTCCTACAAAATAAATCATCTTATACAATCATTTATAAAAATTCATGATCAATTAAAATACTGGTATGTATTTCAATCAGGGACTACACTTTCAAAATATATAAAAGCTAACACATTCAAACATAAATATTAAAAAGTAGTATAGCAAATGAAAGTGACCTTTCCATGGTGTTGTTTTTGCATAACAATAGAGAGAAATAAAGTTGAGATTTTTTTATAGATCAAACTGTTATTTTTTGCACCGATCATAAACTAAGAAAATGAAAAATGAATATGGAAGTAAAAGTTACCTTAATTGTCAACAGACTAAAACCGTGTCTAGAGAGGAGAAAATGAAGGCAGGGAGAGAAATTTTAGCTGTGCTACTCTTTCAATATGAAATCCAGCAAAAATGGAGTAATAACTTAATGGGTTTTTGTAGTGCAAGGGAATTTATTTTGTGCATTTATCACTTATTAAAAAAAAGTTTTTCCATAATAGAATTAAAAGCCAAATTTAATTTTCAAAATGGGGTTGTGGCAACCGTACATTCTTTTTTTTTTTAACCATGCAATTTTTACTTTCCTAATTTAATTCCTAAAACTTACCTAGTATAAATAATTATTTTAAATGCAATATACTATAAATAATTATTTTAAATGCAATAGTTTTTTTTATTCTGATTTTAAATGCAATAGTTTGAAATAATGTATATACCCTTATTTTGGATGGAAAATGGCTCCAGCAACGTTATAAAATATAAAATATAAAGATATAAAGATATTTAAATTTTGAATTTAATTTAGAAATTATAATTAAGAGCAATAAATTTGTTCAAATAAATTACAATCAGTCATATATACTTGGTAATATAATTTAAAATCCCACTAACTAAGCCTCAAAATAATTGAAAAGAATTGCCTTTTAGGAATTTCAAATAAGCTACTTTTATACATAAATAAGGTTTAATGAGAAATAAAAAATGAAAAAAATATATAAATGAGGATTGGGAGGGTAAACATTTTAGAGTTGTCTTCAGTCATTTATTTATTTATTTATTTTATAAACAGTGAATAAAGTTAGAGTTAATTTGTCTCCACTATTTTTAGTATTAATACTTATATTTTAAATTTTAAATTGAGCGGGATTATGAAAAACTAATACTCACTTAAAAGAATGATTGAATTTAAATAATTGAAATCATTTAATGCGTTACTATTTTTATATAACTAATTTTGATTGAATTTAAATAATTGGAATCACTGAGCAGTTTCTTTCTCTAATACACGAACAAAATATAAGAATCTTATTTTAAATCTTAAATTCACGGTAAAATTATTGAAATAATTAATTTTTTTGTAACAAATTACAATAATGATTCAAATCAGGCATTTAAATGTATTTCAAATTTTAAATTTTAGTTGAATTTTCGTAACCTTTATTTGATTTGATTTTAATTATTGTTACCTTTATTTTAGAATGTGAAATTACATGGTTATCCTTAAAATTTTTGGGGGGAAATTTTTCTGCTAGGTGTATATTTCTTTAAGTAATAAAGGATTAATACTTATATTTTAAATTTTAAATTGAGCGGGATTATGAAAAACTAATATTCACTTAAAAGAATGATTGAATTTAAATAATTGAAATCATTTAATGCGTTACTATTTTTATAAAAACTAATTTTGATTGAATTTAAATAATTGGAATCATTGGGCAATTTCTTTCCCTAATATACGGACAAAATATAATAATCTTATTTTAAATCTTAAATTCACCGTAAAATTATTGAAATAATTAAATTTTTGTAACGAATTACAATAATGATTCAAATCAGGCATTTAAATGTATTTCAAATTTTAAATTTTGGTTGAATTTTCGTAACCTTTATTTGATTTGATTTTAATTATTGTTACCTTTATTTTAGAATGTGAAATTACATTGTTATCCTTGAAATTTTTTAGGGGAAATTTTTTTTGTTAGGTGTATATTCCTTTGAGTAATAAAAGATTTTGTAAGAGTCAATAAACTTATCATACATAGTGGGTTGTAATTAGATGACAGTGTAAAACTATTTTACACTATAAGTGCATAATCCTTTTTCTCATTGAGAAAAATGAATTAAAATATATCAAATATATTTAGTTTTTTTTTTTATTTCATTGTACCAATTTGTTATTGTTATAAATTACGTGGAAAAATTTTAAAAACTATTTTTGTCAGTAAAAATAATGTATTTTTGGCATTTTTTTCTTTTTTTTTTAAATATAAAAAATATCATGACAAACTAAAAATTATACTTAAAAAATAAAAAATATATATACATTTAATAACACTTATAACAAATTTCGGTGAGCTAGATAATTGCCATTTGCATAATCATTTATTACGTCACAATCTTTCATGGTGGGTAACAACATAAAAATATATTCATTGTTTGATTTAAATAATAATTATGGAACACTACAAAATACATGTACATAACAAAAGTCATAAAAATTATTAATAAATCATGAAATAACTTCACTCATGCAAAATATCATCTATTTACCTAACCCAAAATCGTTCTTCACACCCTCACGAAAAATCTCAAGCTGAAAATCATCAAACCAAAGCCAAATGAACTCCTCATGAAATCACACAAAGCTACACAAAAATAAACCACTCAAAGTGAACCCACCACATCACCATCCATTAAACTCAAATCCACCCTTCCACCACCTTTAAATCAGAACCGATCAGCAACATCCATCAAAACAAAGGCATTCATTCCAAACCTAGAATCATCCAAGAAAAATCAATAGAAAAAAAAGAGGAAAAAATTAATCAAAAGAATGATCTGATTTGTTCACTGTGTAACCTTCGAAGAAGTAAAACTTACCCTATAACTCATAAGAGAAAATAAACGGTTTAAAATAAAAATTATACTTACTATATTTTATTAAAAAATAATTTAATTTAACTTAAAATACATTTTTTAAACTATAAATAGAGAATTTTTTTGTCAAAGAATCATCTCAAATCAACTCGTACATATTTAATAAATAGAACTACAATTTTAATAAAAACAAAAAACACATAAATTTTTTTAACTATATTGTAATTATTTATGTCTTTAATAATTGTACTTATTTTTTTAATTTACATACAATTAAATAAAAATAAACATAGTAATCATGAACTGGAAATATATGTTTGAAAAAATTACACTAACACATTTACAAGGAAGGTAAAAGTAATGGCTAAAAAAGCATGAGGTGCTTGTGTAATTACACGAAACCTCATGGACTGTTGCTGTAATTTGCTCTTTTTTCATTTATGCCTTTGATCATCGTACTTATTTTTTTAATTTACATATCAATTAAATAAAAATAAACATAGTAATCATGAACTGGAAATAGAAAATATAGATTTTCTTTAAAAAAAAATCATTTAATACCCACTACAATCAAGACATATATATTTATTAATTATAATCATAATATATAATTCACAAAAATAACGTAATTGTTTAATATTTAATGCATTTGATCCATTAATGAATCAATGATTTTATATTAAACATAGATATTAAAAGATGGAAATATAAATTATATATAGTAGCTATAATAGGACAAAAAGATTATACACTTTCTCTAAAGGAAATTGAATATCTAAAAAAGGACATTACAGGAAAAGTACTGTTATATGAACAGTATAGATAGATATTTAACCAAACTGTTTTAATTGATCAATTCCATCCTTTCAAAAGACAATTTCTACGGTGGATCTGCTTAGTATGTGGTTCACCGGTTAGTAAGTTAATCAATGCTGTTGGATATACGGAAAAAAAACCACGGTTGAGATTGTTAGTGATATTGATAATTGGTAGCAACATGCAATAGTGATTTGAGAAGCGGTAATTTTGCAACAGTGTTTTTTGAAATAGGGGTGTGACAAATTTGACCCTTGTATATCATTGGGTTATATTAGCGGGCATGGTTGTATAATACGGACAGTCCGAGGGTCGATCGATAATGTGGATCGACGATGTGTTGGGCTGTTGGTTGATAATTTTTTTTTTTTGTGTGTATGAAAATATGGTGAGCCAGAATAGGCTAGGCTAGGATTAATATCTGAACTTAGGCATAATTTGACAATTCTCATTTTTACGTCCCCTTTTTAATTTTATACCTTGGTTTTAAAATATTTTTTGTAAATTATCCTTGTATCTGTTGATTTGTTATAATTATTTGTTATCAGTTTTTGTTGTGAAAAATAAAAAATACACCCTATTAAGAAGATTTCTACGGTGGACGTAGTAAGTGGGTGGTCCACCGGTGAGTAAACTATTTTTTACCGTTGGATATAAACATGAATAAATTAACGGTTGAGATGTTATTGGTATTGACAATTGGTAGCAAGATGTAATAGTATTTTGAGAATTAGTAATATTGCAATAGTAGTACTTGAAATAGTACTTTGATAAATTTGACCTTGAGATATGAAAGGGATTATCTTTGCCGGTGTGATTGATTAATACGAAGCGTGGATTGTGGGTCAATGATGTGTTGGCCCATTAGTTGATAAGAAGAATAAATACTGAGGAGTGAGGACGTGACCAAAATTAAGTCATAGAATGTATTTAAATAAAAGAATTAACTAAAGAAATAAATTAAGATATGCTTAATTTGATGAATAAACATTTTACTTTAATTAATTGATTGATTTGGGTGTGGGCTTTACGGTGAGAAACAAATTTATAACAGCGCAAATCCATAAACTCCTTTCTAAAAGCCCAAACTAATATATTAACTTTTAATTGCCTAATTACTTATTAATTAATTGTTTAAGAGCTTGTATTATACGGTTAAAATTCTGCTAAATAGTCAAAAATCTGATTACATTTCTTAGTTAATTTCATCCGTAATAATATTCTAAAAAAAAATTCTTGTTAATGTTAATTGAAAACTGATTTGGGTTGGTTATTATTAACTAAATAGAATTTTGAAAACTCTTTTATTTTGAAAACCAAAATGGAAGAGAAAGAAAAATAGATATATATAAAATAATGATGTTTGAAATTCCTTCTTAACTAGTATTTTAGCTCGTGCATTGCACATGTTAAATATTTATTTTATACAACTAAAATTTATAGTAAAAAATTATTTTTAAATATATAAATTATATTATAATTAAAATATGTAATTAATAAATATATTTGTACTTATAAATTATATTTTAGATTTATGATAAATAATTTATATTGTGATATATTATTTTTAATTATTGATAATTTATTTTAAAAAAAATATTGAAATTCAAGTTAGAACTATAACTTTTTTTTTTGAAAGGTAGAACTAAAGATATTAAAAATGATAGATTAAAAAAGATAAAATGCTAATTTAAATAATTAAGTTGATATTAAAAGTATAAGAGAATATATCAGGAATGTATTTTAATTATCTTCAAAATTCAAATACATATTTGAAATTAATTCTAACATTCAGTTACAACTTGTTAAACATATATCAGATACATATTAAGAGCATATTTGAATTTTGAAGATAATATATATATATATATATATATATATATATATATATATATATTTGAAATTAATTTTTGATATTCAGTTACATTTAAATTGTTCGGTTGATATTAAAAATAGAAGAAGATATACCATATGCATGTTATAATGAAGTACATCACTTTATGAGATGAGAGTATTCAAATGTTGTATTGCGATATTTACCTTTGTGACTTTATTATTTGTTATCAAATGTAGATTAAGTGTTACTGAAAGACATTTGACCGTGTGGATATGAGATATGTGACAATACCTCTAAGTAGGCAGGGCTGACCCAACGATGAGTGAGGCTTAAAACAATTTTTAAGAGAAATTTTTTAAATTTAAATAAGAGAGTTGTATATTGGGCCTTTTAACCAACATATATGGTATTTTTGCCAAAATATGTGGCTTTTTTTTGCTTTGTAAAAACTAATAACAAATAATTTTTGGTTGGTGGGCTTAAAGTTTGAGCTTTTGTTGCTTTACCGTTGGGCCAACCGTATAAGTAGGTATTGGTGATCATATTGACTTATAGTGGAAACATTGACCCAATTTCTGCACATTAGAATTCTAACTTAGTATCTTAAGTTATGAGATAAGTCTGTTGATGTGAGGACCATGTTATGAAAGCATATGTACTTGTGATGTAGTCAATTGAGTTTTTCCTGGGGGACCATCCTGCGAGATGAAAGGCAACGACTACCGATAAATAGTCTACATGTATGGCATCCAGTAAGTGACATCCGGAAGAATGCAAGATTAGATGGCGCTACTGAGGAACTATCCCTATACCTGTACCTGTACTTGCACCTGTCACACTTACATTTTTTTTCCAATTTTTTGTTATATATATAAATGAGGAGGGATCCACTTACTCTAAAAATAACTCTAAGAGAGTTACTCTCCATCCTCACCATTCATTTTCTTGAAATCTAATGGTTCTCTCTCTCTATATATATATATAACAATTTATTGATATAATTTAATTTTTTTAAATATAAATTAAATAATTTGACATTTAAATAATTTAAATTATAATACTCCCTCCATTCCTTTTTAAGTGTTGGATTTTTGAAAATTTTTTGTTTCTATTTATCTGTCATTTGCAAAGTTTAAGATCACATTAATTACACTTTTATAAATTATACCCTTATTTATTTCCTAATCTTTAATTAATTTATACTTGCATTTATTGTGAAATGGAAAAGAAGAGGGGTAAAATAGAAAATTCCACAACTATTTTATTAGAACTAAGAAAATTTATTTCATTTATAGGTTTTTACGTAATAACCTTAAACGATACTTAAAACGGAACGGAGGGAGTAATAGTTTAGTAACCAACTTATATTTTTTTTATGTATAATAAGAAACTTAATAACAAGTATCTAAAAACATAATTTGATTGTTAATTGTTTATCTATAATTTTTTCGTTATTTATTACATTTATACATTATTTGAATTAAAATATAAATAATAACTTAATTATAATTAATTTATAAATCTCCAATGACAAATTAAAGGTAAAAAAAAATGAGGTGGCAGGTTGTCCGTGGGTTTACTTGAACTCGATAAAATCCTACCAAGATGTGAACGAGTGTTAAAATTTTAAACACACCTAGTTTTAAATATCCAAAGTCGAATCCAAACCCGTCCCGTCCTTTCCAAGACGGAGACGGGAAGAGCCCAATTCATCTCCGACCAACAAACACACACGTTTTGTTTTAAATATATGAATATAATACATGTATAGTCATGATGTAAATTTGAGGATCATTTATTTTTTACCATATGTTTGACCATTATTAATTTCTTATTGTTTGTGTTATATATCAATTATTTATAAGTAATATTTATTAAGTATAAAAAAATTATTCTTTATTATTTAAATTAAAGATATATAAGTTATAATAATATTTATAAGTAATTATGATTAATTTAAAATTATTGAGTGTTAATATTTACTCTTTTTTTATATGATTTTTATTTATAAGAATAACTTTTTATTGTGTGACATTTGTAATGATTTTTATTTTCAAGTAATAAGTAATAATTGTTACCGCAGTAAAAAAAAAAAAAAAGTAATAATTGATACTCCGGAGATAGTCGGTACTGAAGAGTCTTAATAACACTTTGGGCTGGAAATGAAAGTGGGAAAAAATAGAGTTGGAGATGAAAAATTGCCCTTTTATTAAAGGAGGGTATAATAGACATTTAAGACATCATCGTAAACTATTCATTAGAATTTCCATTGCATTGTTGAGTAACCACATGCTACAGCTTTTTGGCATGATATGATTTTATAAATAAACGAAAACAACGTTTGTTAATGATTCTAGTAACTTGATATTGTTCATAAACTGCAAAAAATTTGTTTCCTTCTAATGATCCTCACGTAAAGATCATATGGATATGGATCGTGAATAAACCAAAATTCGAGGACATCTCTAGTAATCAGTTTTTTATCTTTCACAAAACTGTACCACCTGACACCCAAATATCACTCATTATGCCTTCTTTTACTCACCATAAGCTTGCAATATAGCTCCGCCTCCTAGGATAAACGTTTTTTTATTAGAAAAAAGAACACTATCCACAAATTTAATAGGGATGAACTACAAATAGAATTAAAATAACATAAGTCACAAAATTATGTGACAATATACAATATTAAACACACAAAAAATCTTACTAGAGAACTCAAATAAAAAAAAAAATCTTAGTAGAGAATGACCTGAACCATTTACAGTCATGATATAATTCTAATATTATAAAATATCAAATAACATACATTATTAAACACATAAAAAAAAATTGGTTTATGCATGTTCAAAAATCTAAAAATATTAAAACACCCATTATTTTATGAGCACATATACCCCAAAATTGGGTGGAGTGTTGAGGATAGAGAAGAGAAATAAGAAGAAGAAAAAAGAGAAAATAATAAATATATTAAGTGATGTGATAAAAAAAGATAAAAGATAAAAAAAAATGAAATGAAAATGAAATGAAAAAGAAAGAAAGTAGATGCTTATATTTTTTCATTTTTTATATATTATGTTTATACTCTGACACTCTTGTTGCTTTAAGAAATTTTACATATTTTTAAGTATAAAATCTCCTTCTAAATAATACTGCCTTGTTTTGTTTTTGTTGACTTAAACAAATAATATATATATTGAAGAGTTTGAATAAAAAAAAGATTGAAGAGTGTAATTAATATCTTAATTGATTTTAAAATATCTAATTATTATTACTTTTTATTCATGATAAATATATAAATACTAGTATTTTAGTATGTGTATTGTATAAAATAAATGTTTATTTTATACAACTAAAATTTATAATTTATAATAAATAAATACTTCTATACATATAGATTATATTAAAATTAAAATCTATAATAAATAAATATTTTTGAACATATAGATTATATTTTAAATTTATGATAGATAATTTATATTGTAATATATTGTTATTTTTAATTATTGATAATTCCTTTTAAAAAATATTCAAATTCAAGTTATAACTAAAGATAAAGTTCTAAGTTATAACTAAAGATAGTGAGAATGATAGATTAAAAGAGATAAGAAGTTAAGTTAAACCGTTCAATTGATATTAAATACATAAGAAGACATGTCATATACATGTTAGGAGCATATTAGAAAGTATAATTAAAAAAATAACTGTTAATATTATCTTAAGTTTTTAAGTAGATACTAAATAAATAAATAAATAAATAAATATATTTTGAAAAGTGTATGAATAAAAAATAAAGAGAATAAAATATAAAAAAATAACAAATTGTTGGTGCATATCTCTACAAATAAGATAATTGTATCAATCTATTGTTTTTCATCTTCAAGCGTGTTGGCTAGCCACTTGGTGTCCATCCAGAGTCTCATCATCATCATCGTGGTCATGGTTTAGATTGGATCAATTTTTAATTTTATTTTTACATAAGTTGATATTTATATTTATTTATGCATCTTAACTCAGATAGTTAGTAAAAAAAATATCTTTAATTAAATATATGTTTCATAAATAGGTATATGTGATAATTTTACAAATATATAAGAAATAATAATATAAACATGAGTGATATTATAAATTTATAAATAAAAAAAAAAAAATATATATATATATATATATATATGTACAAGTTCGATTTAGATTGGATTGAATTGATTTTTAAAATCAAATCGAAAATCCAATAAAAAAAATTTCCGTTTGATTTTTGTTTTATTCAGTTTTCAGTTTTTTGGATTGGTTTTTTCTATTCTCATTGAATTGGATAGGTTTATGAACACCCTTAATTGTTCACATATTATTCTTCCGCTGTTTCAATTTTTCTTTTTCTATTAAATGCTTCATTTTCTTATTTTTAAGAGAAAGATGTGGTAGAATAAATTATGATACTCATTCTGACTAATGGAGTTTGACTGAACCTTCGTAGTGATAAACATGCTTGTTTATATATTTTTTTCTCAATGAAATTTATTTTGCATCTCCCTCCTCTTTTGAACTATAGTTACTATTTTATCCAAAAATAATAATATCACGTGATAATTTGTAGAAGTGCATAAGGACATAATAATTAGAAAACAATGCTAAGATTAGATTTTACAGTATTTGAACAATGTTCTCAAGAGAGATAGAACTGTTTAACAGAAAATCCACACACACAAATAATAATAAAAATAAAAATAAAGGCTAATCTTGGTAGCTAGCACTTGTGTGGTACAAAGTTTCAGTCAATCTCCAAGAAAAGCATTTCTGATTAGATGCAGTTCCCTGGTGATATCCCTCATATTCATTCTTTCTTTTGGTGACTCTGCTGAACAAGCTAGTCCTATGGAAAACAGTTCAAGCTAGCATTTCTTCACATCATTAGGAAGGATCTGCCTCATGTTGTGATCACTATTGTTTTCCTTTTCTGCTGATACAGTTGTTTGTTTCAATTTTCTTGGGAGAAGGGATGAGTCCACTATATGTAGGAGTTTATCTGGCAACGAAACTTTGACAAAATTGTGGAGATTGATACCATTTATGAACATTTCGTCTGTGGGTTTCCTTCCAGTTAGCATTTCCAATACAAGGATTCCAAAGCTATACACATCACCCTGTGTTGAAACTTGACCTCCCATTCCATATTCTGAAATTTATGTAATTTTTTACAATCAAAGTTAGGATTAACAAAAGAGATTAAAATCATTGCTTCTAAGGAATGCAAGAGAAACCATCAACACTCTAATTCAAACATATCTTTTTATTGTTGCCTAAAATTTATAG
The DNA here is from genome assembly GCA_026413185.1 of Pueraria montana var. lobata. NCBI lineage: Eukaryota > Viridiplantae > Streptophyta > Magnoliopsida > Fabales > Fabaceae > Pueraria > Pueraria montana. Next base: position 40,064,833 of record CM048649.1, on the reverse strand, counting down.
AGACTCAAAATGATGTGGATCTGTCTCCCTATTTAACAAGTATTGGTCATAATTTCATAAGTTTCAATAAGTTTCAACAAAGGTTATAAATTGCGGTTGCAGTCACAGTTTTGTCACAATCTTTGATATTGCGGGAAATTGCTCATAAATGCAATCGATGTAGTTACAATTTCAATTGCAGAAACCCCAAAATGGTGACAAATTTCAACCAATAATAAAGAATATGTAACTCTACTCAGGAATTCAATTAGAAATAGAATTTACAACATTTTAAAGTATCAATAGTTCAAACTGTACCTGGAGGAGCATATCCAATAGTTCCCTTGATTCCGATTGTGCTTGATTGTAGATGAGAGACACCATTGATGGTACAGAGAAGTCTGGCTAGTCCAAAATCACTTACATGAGCAACCATGTCATTATCAAGAAGGATATTGTTTGGCTTTAAATCACAGTGAACAATTGGTTGTTCACATTCATAGTGAAGATAGTGCAAAGCAGAACCAACTTCTATAAGAATATTTAGCCTATGAAGAAGGTACAAAAGTTGGTTGATCTTCATTTTCTGAGTCAGAATACAACCATTTCTCTAAACTTCCATTTTCCATGTAGTAAAAAACAAGAGCTTTGAATTCATCTCCATTGTAATCCATGCTGGAGCAGCATGTTAGAATCTTAACCAGGTTTCTGTGACGGATATTTCTGAGTGCATTGCATTCAGCAATGAAACTCTTGTGAGCTCCTTTCTTTTGAAGATTCAGGACCTTTATAGCAACAGGTCTCTCCTCTGACTCAATAGTTATCTTTATACACAGAGCCAAAAGCACCAGATCCTATCAAGTTATTGGGAGAGAATCCATTTGTTGCTTGGTGGAGTGTCTTGTATGAGACCTTGGCAAGAGGGTCCATTGTTGTTTGTGAGCTAGATGTTCTCTTGTTTGTGTTTTTCTTCCAATAGAAAGCAACAAAAGATGATAACAATAGGAGAAAGACAACCACAGAAATTATTATTACTATTTTCTTCCAAACCTGGTGTTTACTGTGTGTCATAACAGGACATGGTGGTAGATGTAGCCCTGTGATACCCCCACAAAGGTCACTGTTTCCTTTTATTGATATTGCACTTGCATTTCTAAAGACACCTTCTGTTGGTACTTCACCATTCAACCTGTTAAAGGAAATATTCAAGTACTGTAGAACAGAAATACCCTCTAAACCTTCTGGAATTGACCCAGACAAGTTATTTTGTGACAAATCTAAGTACTGAAGGCCTTTCAATGAAGCCAAGGATGAAGGTATGGCTCCCTGGAAGGAATTCCCATGTAAGTTTAGGAATTCCAAGCTTATGCACTGTCCAATTGTTGAAGGAATTTCACCAGAGAGAGCATTATTTGAAACATCCAACTTGTTGATGCTTTTCAGGTTGCCAACTTCAAAGGGTAGGCTTCCATTGAAGGAGTTGTGGGACAAGTTCAATAACAATGACAAGGAGGGAAGACCAATGACCTGCAAAGGAATAGTTCCACTAAGTCTGTTATGTGAAAGGCTAAGGAACTGTAAATTTTGGCAATTCCCAAGACTAGGAGGAATGCTTCCTTCCAGCATATTATTTGACAAGTCAAGTTGAAACAACTGACTAAGGTTGCCAATGGATGATGGAATTTCTCCTGAAAGTTTGTTCACATTTAAAGTCAATGACTGCATCTTTTGCAACATCCCAAAAGAAGCTGGAATGGACCCTGTGAGAAGGTTGAACTCCAAGTCAAAGCCTATCAAGTTGAGGAGATTTCCTAATCCTGCAGGAATAGTCCCAGTAATCTGATTACCACCAATATAAAACTGGCTTAGTTGACTTGATAAGTTGGCTGCAGAATTGGGTAAAGAACCACCAAAGTTGTTTAGATTTAAATCCAACACTTGCAACTTGGTGCAGTTTGTCAAAGATATCAAGAAATCTAAGTCACTAGATGAATTACTCCCTAGATGATTGCGTTCCATGGCAATAGACCACACATCTTGGAGATTTCCTATGCCAGCTGGAACTTGTCCAACAAAGTTATTCCTTGGGATGTTAAACAACAGCAAACGGGTAGCATTCGAGATGGAAGCCGGGATAGTACCCGAGATCTTGTTCATACCAATGCCAAATTGTTGGAGATTAGGGAGTGTGAGGAACATGTTGGAAGGTAGAGAGCCATTAAATTGGTTGGCTCCAGCTGAGAAGAAAGTGAGAGATGACATATTAAAGAGTGTAGAAGGAAGCATACCAGATAGTTTGTTGGCTGCAATAGAGATACGAGTCAAGTTTTTGAGATGGCCTAACTCTTCTGGTACCTTTCCCTCCAAGTTATTGATCCCCAAAGAGAGAAAACTGAGAGATGAAAGATTCCCTATAGATGCAGGTATTTCACCAGTCAAATTGTTCATAGCAATATATAGCAGTTCTAGCTTAGTTAGAAAGCCAAGCTCCTTAGGAATTTTGCCAACAAGCTTGTTTCCTGATAAACTCAAGCTTCTGAGTTCAGAGCAACTAGACAAGTTGGTGGGAATTTGACCCCTTAATGTGTTGTTGGTGAGATACAGCTGCTGCAGCCTGAACAAACGACCTATTTCGTGCGGGATTTCGCCGTAGAAGCTGTTGTTTTGAAGGTTGACATACCTCAGAAAAGTGAGGTTGCCTATCTCAGGTGGTATCAACCCCCTTAAGGCATACCCTTGTAGGTTAAGGGCAGTGACCCTTTGATGCTTGAGGCTGCATGTGACTCCATTCCACTTGCAAAAGTGAGTTGAACTATTCCAAGAAGCCAAGACATCAAAAGGGTCGTTGTCTACTGCTTCTTTGAATCTGAGCAGTGACAATTGGTCTGTGTCATTTCCTAAGGCACTAGCAGTGCTCTTAGGGTGCAAACATAGTAGTAGGGTGGCAGAAAAGAGAACCACATGAAGGCATGTGAACCAGAATGAAGAATTTCTCATATTCACTTAGTTGGAGAATCACAAGCAAATGAAAATTGTTTGGTACAAATTTGAGTTGTTATAGTTCTGCTACACAAGTGAGTCTATATATAATGGATAAACTAGCTATGAGTTATAGTTGCCTTTATTTTCTTTTTGTACCATAAAAAAAAAATTCAAAGCGTAAGTATTATTTCTTTTAATAAAGGTTTTTCATACATATGATGATTCAACTATGTACTAGCTGTGTTAGACTTTACTGGTGAGTTGGAGTTGCGACAATGACTTAATGGCGTGTGTGAACATTCGTAGCTTTGAGTTGACTTAAGTTGATATGGAGCTATAAAATTCTTGCTAGAAATTATAATTATTAGGATTAGATATATTCTGCTTCTGTTGACTTTGAAAATAAGTCGTAAGCTCGTTACCAAAATTTTTTAATAGATTTGAATTGGTCTTGAAACGAATAGCACCGTTAGTGTTGCTTACATGATAGTTTTCTAAGAAGCTGCATGGAGCCTTCTTGTTGTTGACTTCGCTATAAAATAATCCGTTCGTATTCTAATCAGAGTTAATTATTCCGTTGTTCTGAATAAAATTACATATTCTAAAGGGCATGATATATAAATTAATCAAAGTGATAATGACATCCGTCAGAATAGGGATTAGCTAGAAATAATAATAATATTAATCCGATAGCTATTGTCGAAATGAAAATTGATTATAACTTCAAATAAACTTTACTTATGACGTGAAGAACTCGAATTTTAAAATCATCGGGTTGGAAAAGACTTTATATAACTATCACTCCGAAATTGAGGACTAGTTTTACAGCTATTCTTGTGTAAAAAAACAACAAAACAAAACATTACTATTGATTGAAAATAAATTGAAGTTAATTAAACTATTTCAATATTAATATTAAACTACCCACTCGATAATATATACTGACTTTTGAATAAGAGGTTAAAGGAACTAATACTTACACTTATAAGCTAGTTAAAGTAATTTATAAACTAGTAAAGAACCTTATTAAATACACTCATTTGTTACTTCATGCATAAGCTTGAATAATGCTACACGGTGTTTTAGTACTGTTAGTATTATTTAACACTTTATTTCATTTACTTATCCTGATTTTTCCACTTCGATTGTGCCTAAAATCATGGATGTGGGCATATGGTGGAGGATTTGTCTTTCCTTATGGTCAGTTCATGAACCTTAGTACTTTACCTTTTTTATAGGAGCAATTTAGAAACCATGACCATTCGCAATCCAATTATGAACTCAAACCATGCATTGACAGAATTTGCTAGAATCATGGCCATACATATCCAACCTGTAGCTTAAGTCACCAATACATCCTTTGTATCACGAAACATGATACGTATTATTCTAAGTCAATACAATTGAGTCAAATCCTATGCAAAATAAAATTTAGACACAGTCCAAATTACTAAAATCGCTTTGGGCCGAAGACTCATTCGAGGCTCACTATTGCTTAGCCTGCACTGTATAGTGCTCCATACACCTGAATAAGAGTATTCCCAACATTTGTATACACTTCTTATGTCAAATATTCCAAAATATTCAATGGTTAAAGAAAGAGTAAATCTTGCTATCACATTAGTTCTTGAAACTAAGAATAACTCAAATAAGTCCTTAAAATAAACCACTTTTTTTCTCTTTCATTTTGGTCTCCAATCCAAGGACTTAAGCAATAATAATAATAATATGTTTAGAGACCTAAATGAAAAAAAGTTGTTAATTATAGGAACTTGAATGAAACCTAAAAGATTTTAGAGATTTACTCAAGTTTTCCTTAATTTCAAGAACTAATATGACAGTGAAATACAATTTCAATGACTATATTGATCATTTACTCTTAAAAAAAATAACTTACACTTTGTCAATAAAAGAGTGCTGAAACCTAAAAGATTTTAGGGATTTATTATAGGTGTGTTGCAGAAACCTAAAAGTAAATGGTGTTGCAGAAAAAAATGATGTTAATTTCATAAACTACCATTATGTTATGTTGCAGTTTATCTTGTGGGGTGGTTCTGTTGCAACAAATGCAAAAATAATAATTTCTATTAACTCGGGGTAAACTTTGTAAATATTTACTTTTCCATGATGTCCTGTTCAACAAGTTCCAATTAACCTTCATAGCCATTCTCAGACTAATCAACGTTGAAACACAAGGGCCAAAAAATATAAATAAAAAATTTGATGATACAACATGAGGGCCCTTTATGAAACTTCTTTTATCTCTCTCTTAAGCAAGTCATTTTATCTCTACCATGGATTTCATGTTTATTCAGCAATAAGAGTAAATAATCATTGACAACAATGATAATTGCCAGCAGAAAATTAGTGAAGTTCTGATATTCACAACAGAAAAGGTAAGTTCTGATATATTCATCAACAACTAGCCACTCGAGTTCTCTGTTGGCGTTGAATCAGATATGCATATGTCCCCTCTACAAAGTGGGCATACCCTGTGCATAATATAATAAAGTTAGAAACATTCAAAGCCTCTCTAGAGTAAGGGCATGTTTGAATAAGCTTATCCAGAAACACTTTTAGGAGAAAAAAATAAGAAGAAAAAATGAAATGAGCTTCTACATAAGTTAAAATTAACTTATGCATAAGCTAATTTGTAGAAGCTCTCTCATATAGCTTTCCTAAAAGATGAGAGAGCTTCTACAAATTAGTTTGTGCATAAGTTAATTTGAGCTTATGGAGAAGCTCATTTCATTTTTTTCTTATTTTCTTTTTCAAGAAGTGTTTCTAGATAAGTTTACCCAAACAGGTACTAAGTGGTGTTAAAATGTTAAGTAAATAATGTAAAATCATTATTGGTAGACATGTTATGGTAGGTACATCAGGCATATATGTAGCACAAATTAAAGACAAGAATCTCATCCACCATTAGGAGCTCTTTGATGACATGAAATTGAGTTTATCATTTAAATTTATGGTCCCTCTTGAATCTTTAAATATATACGTTATATCCATCACCAAATATCTTATGTTTTGGAAAGAATAGCACAGGTAGAAGTGTCAATAGAAAATATAGCAGTAGATGAAATCTTTAGGTCAATGGTAATTGACAGTTAGATAGTCATTCTAGTGATACTAAGATCCTACCACGTTGAAAATTGCCATAAACTAAGGCACATGACCATAAGATGGTACAACATTCACCATGTTTTGCCAATGTACAATCTTAACCAGCTCATAATTCTGCAAATATCTAATTTCTGCCAGCATTACATTCCATTATTTGTGCTTCTTGCACAAAAAATGCAGAGCTCATTTATCTCTGTCATGAACCCTTGTGTCCCACCTAGTAAGGCTGTAAACTCCAGATATGCATAGACACAATACAGCAGTAAATTGGCACGATTAAATGTAACAATAGGAGTTTGTATAAATTCCAAGTTTTAATTTACCAATATAGTATCCCTATTTTCTCATACCTGTGAATCTCCTTCAGCCACTTGTCTATACATGTTCTATGAAATTCATGATGACACGGCAGTACTCGCATGTTGTCTCCGTCTTCATACTCAACAAGGCATATATAGCATCTGTGACAATACGGGATGAGCAAAGTTAAAAAAAAAAGTAAAATACCTCTATACTAAGAAATAAACTCACACACACTGTAAAAGTGATAACAAGTAACACAAACTAGGCATGAACATGCCACGTACAATTTCATAATACCAGTTAGTATTTTCTTCTTGTCACGTAAAACTTTTAACATGCAAAAAGGCATACTGCCAGTGAATCTGTGATCAAAACCAGTGGCCTTCTTAAAACATGACTTTGCATTTTCCTTCCTTTTTAATTTTATATTGGGAAATTCATAATATTAACATTTATATTAGAATAGTGCCGTTTATGTTAGATTATATAGTCAATTCTATTTACATTTATTAGATTAGAATTATTATTAATTATACTTAATTACACTTTTGGTCCCTCTATGATCAATGTGTGATTTTGATCCATAATAATTTTTCGAAACAATCAAATCCCCCCAATTTTATTGTTGAAAATATCAGGTCCCTCTCAATTTGTCATCCAATTACTAACAGAAGTTCATAATGTGGCCAATGATTTACATGTGACATGACACTTTGCTGAATAAAACATTTTAATGGACCCACAGGTGACCTTAATCTATCTGAATTTCTCAGTATAAATAAATTAAATATAAAATGACATTTAAATAGATTAAATTAAAGTCACCAATGAGTCCATTAAATGTTTAATTCAATAAAGTATCATGCTACATATGAAAATAGTGGCTCACATCACTACATTCTTAGTAATTGAACAACAGATGGACAGCCACGGTTTTTTAATTAGAAAGAATGGAGGATTTGATTGCTGAAAAAAATTATTAGGGGAAAAAATTACACATTGACTATTATAAAGGAACCAAAAGTATAATTAATTAAGCCCACTAATTATTATGCAAGTTATTATTTTTGTGGTCTGTTAGAGTACTCTCTAAGTGATTCTGTAAAGTGTAAATAGGATCTATAAATACCAAAGCATTTAAGCAGCCTAACAAACAATTTCTCTCAATCACTTTCTTTAATCATGGTATCAAAGCTTCAACAGCCAAGTGATCAAAAGTTTGACCTTGTCACCCCCTTTCTTCTACGTAAAAAATCAAATTTCAACACAAGGTACAATTCCACACTTCAAGCACATGGGGCTCTTTCATGAGGGTGCATTTTAGAGATAAAGTCATCCATGAGTCTTTCACCTAATATCGAAAGCTTTTGGAAGAATTGATCATCAACAAATTTCCTATTATGTAAACTTTATCTGACAAGCCACTAAATAGAGATGAAAAACAAAAATTAACAATAAAGTAAAATAAAAGCAGAAAAAAATGGAAAATCCATTAAAGGCAATTGATAGACTGAACAGGGTAGTGGTAAACTAAAAGACTTACTGTGCAGCATCCTCTTGATGCTTATGCAACTTCTCGTATAACTTGACAGGCAACGAATCGACAACATCATTAGGTGCAGGAACAGATCCAATAGAAGATACAGATGGGCGGGAAGATAAAACAACAGATTGCTGGTGAATTTCATCCAGAACCTAATTAAAATATGTACAAAAGATTCAAATTGTAAAAATATATTATTAGTGATTGTCAGAAATCAGAGTAATTAAACATCACATTGCAATTACCTCAAATAAGGCTTCAGCAAGCATAACAATTCTTGATATGCTAGCTCTAGCACCAGTGTCATCATTTGAATTAGTGTCACGGTTATTATTGATTCGGCATGTACAACGACCATTTCTATGCTGACCAGACAAGATACACAATCTATCATGTCCAGAAAGATTTTCAAACCGGCTACCCAACCGCTGAAGAGCGCGAACCTAAATAATTTTACATGTAAATAAGTAAAGCAAAATTTTCAGGTAAGGATATTTTTATATAAGTAGCCTTAAGTCTTAGTGTTTCTTTTTTTGCTTGTTTAAAGATTTATGATTTAATTATGAGTTTATGACAATATAAATTATCAACCTCATTACTTTGCCACGTTTTGATTATGCCCTTTTTTTTAAAGAAAAAAAAAAGGCTATGAATTTTGCTTGTTAGTATATTTCTATTACTATATTATCAAATCACCAATAGTTACTCAAAGTTCAAAATCCACAAACCTGGGACCGTATTCTTCTTCTGCGTTCAAGGAAATTGGACCTATGCTCCAGAAGATCCTGATACCTACCTTCTCTCAATCGTGAAGTCTCAACCTCATAGTCTTGGACACTAAACATGGAGTTAGACATACTAGATGGAGGATATCTAGATGTTGAAGAATTAATAGTACTATGATCAGATGGTAATACTCTTGAATCTCCCTCTACTGCTTGCCTGTCAATATCCTGGCTAGTCAGGCTAGCATCTCTCAGTTCTCTCTCTTGTTGCAAAGGGAAAAGGGGGAGATCAGATAATGTTGATCGACGAAGAACTCTGTCACGAAGCCTTCCCACACTTAAAGTTCGGCTAAAACGAACATTCCGTTCAACTGGTTCTCTAGCACCATTTTGTCGATCAATATGTCTAGTGTCAACATTTTCTGTATCTGTTTGAATTCTTGGAGAGAATAAGTTCACATCTGGCCCTTCTCTTGTACGTACTCCATCTGTAGGATCGCGCTGCAAGTTTCCAAGTACACCTGATGTTGGGACATTTGACCTTGAATTATTAGAAGCATCTTCATGACACTGTGCATGTATTTGATTGAAAAAAGATGCAGGAAGCAAGTTACTACATTGTTGTGTTTCACTTCTATTAATCAAGCTTCCAGGAGATCCAGGATGGAGATTATGCTCATCTTCATTGTCAAATATTGAGAGACTTGCAGAAGAAACAGGACAAGGCCTTGATGACCCCAAACTGGTGCTTCTGCTAAGTCTGAAGCTTACGTTACCAGGAATGAGGCTAAACTGAGAAAGGAAATGACTTGAAGGGTTTAAGGAATGAGTTGAAGAAGAATGGATAGAGCTGCTACCAGTTCTGGATGAAGTGTTGGGGATGCTTGTTTCACCCCATCCATCAAGGTCAATGTTAGAAGGCATACAAGTCATTTCACCAGCTTTAACCTTTCTAAATGACTCTGTTTTCACCTCATCCGAGTCTGTTCCATTGCCATCAGCATATGTAACATCACTGCCATTTACTTTATTCTGATCACAAACCTACAGCAAGAGTTACAAATTCTAGTTAGGCAGTTAATTAGCACCACAAAACTGTGACTAAATCAACCAAAATTGTTATCAATACAAGATGGCTATACCGAAAACAATATTTGAAGAGAAAATTGAAAGAAAAAGTAAAATCATTCCTAGACAGGTGTCAATGCTATAAGATGACAGGTCTTGTCTCATCCTCTAAAAATCAAGAAGGATAAATCTTGAAATTTATTTGCAGACCAGATGAGATACTCCAGGGGAACAAGTTTACCTAATTCCTTTTCTCTTATTTCTTAATGGGTAAAAAGGAAGCATGGTTCCCCAAGCATAGACTTTATTATTAAGGTATAGGCACAAAGCAGTAATTCAATAACCTCAGAAAATATCAGTTACCAACTCCTTTATATTAATTATTAAAAACAGCGAACTTGAATCTCTTGTTTTAAATCAAATAACAACAACATTAACAGCATTAATAATTTAACAATACCAGTATACCTACCACCACTACATGCATAGGAGAAATGTCTTACATCAAATAACAACAACATAAACAACACTAATAATTTAACAATGTAAAATCAACAATAGTATACCACCACCCCATGCATAGAAAAAAAAATGTCTTGCATACTTAATTAAAGAAAAACAAACAGATATAATGCATGAAAGTTTCGAAACGATGATTCTTCTAAATCTAATTCGTCTAACATTGAACAGAACCAGAAAGTAAGTAACTTCTGAATCCTTGGCTGTATGAGTAGCAACTAGCAACTAGCAACCTCCATTTCACAATCCAAATATCCAAATAGCCTCAAAGAATGTCGGTTAGGAGCTTAAAGTAGGTAAAGGGGGACAATAAACAAGCAAAAAATGAAAACAAATGAAACCATGGAAGGAAAAAAAAAAAAAACAAACACAAAACAGTAACATTGCAAAAACTAAGAAAAGATTATATAGTAAGGTTACCTGGTCTTCATTATCACTGTCGTGAGAACCAGAAGTTGTTCCAAGACAATAAGATTGAAAAAGTCTAAGGCCCTTAGATTGACCCTTCCTTAAACTCCCCGAAGAAGACGATGAAGAACTACTGCAAGAGGAATAAGTGGCTTTGCTACCATTGGAACCCATGACCCCAACAACAATCTCTCCACTTTTCCAATGCACCCAATAGACCAAAAAACAAAACCCAGAAATCAAAATCCTTTCTTTTTTTGATATCCCCACATGGGTCAGATCTACACCTTGGCAAAACTACACTTGCATTGGCACCTGACACTGTGCAGGGTTGAGGAGAAAGAGGGTGCAAGAAAATGAAGGGGTGGAGGTTGCATTTTTAGGTGGTGATGGAGAAGTAGCTGAGTGAATGAGACAAAGCAACTCACTCACTTGTTGCAGAGGGAAGAGGAGGAGAGAGGATGAGCCTTTTTTTCTAAGAAAGTGTGTTGCTTATTAAACGGTGAGAAAGAGAGAGTTTTTTTCTCTGCCACGATTTTGGGATTCAAATTAATTTTGGACGTACGTACGCCATTGCTGTTGTTGGCTTGTTGCTGCTTGCAGGGTGTATTCGTAATTGCATCAAATTAAATTTGTGATGGGTCAAGAAGTGGCCCAAGGCCTAGAAAACTAGGTTTGGTCTTGAGTCAAGGTCCATTATGGGACCAAGCCACTGCTCATGGGTTCCAAACTTAAAGTCAAGTGTCTTTATGACTGATGTGTTTATATTGGAAGGTTGGTGTGGAAATAATGAACATAAAGAAAAGAGAAATATTATATATATAAATTGTGGCATAAGTTATTTTAGATTATTGAAAAAAAAAAGTGTAATCTCTCTAAATCTAGAGTAAAAGTGGAGGGAGAGTTTTTATGACCATGTATATTTTTGTTAGATTTATAGGTTTTTCTATGCAAATAAATGAATAATCAAATACTAACGATCTTTTTGCAATTATAATAGTGTTAAATATAATAACTTAGAGAAGAAAAATAGAGAAGAAAAGGATATAGGAGTTTAGAAAGAACGAGTATTATGTATATTTTTTTCAAAAGGAGTAACTTATTTATAGGTAAAAAGATAACTAAAAAGTTACAAAAAATAAAATAGTAATAAGGAAAGATATAATGATAAATAGTAACAAGGAAATTCATAATATAGATAGCCGCAAATTGATTATTCATAATACTCCCCCTTGGATTTCTATTATTTAAGATATGCCTAATTAAAATCTTACTAGGAAAAATCTTGTGGGATAAAAACCTAGTGAAGGAAAAAGAGTACATCATCATTCAATACGTTATCAGCTACCTTATTAAAAACCATGCTAGGAAAACTCAATGGGACAAAACCATGGTAAAGGGAAAAAGAGTGCAGAACGTATTTATTTTTCTCCCTCATGCAGACAATCAATCATCTTTAAGGCGACGAATTCCAATCTTGTGAGTCAGTTGCTCAAAAGTCTTCCTTGGCAGTGACTTTGTAAAGAAATCTTCCAGATTCTCACACGAAAGAACCTATTGAATATTTATATCACCATTCTTTTAGAGATCATGAGTTAAAAAAAACTTTGGTAGAATATGTTTTGTTATATCTCCTTTTAATGTATCCTTCTTTCAACTAAGCAATACATGCAACATTATCTTCAAATATGATCGACGATGCCATTTTTCCTAAAAATAAACCACAAGTTTCTCGTACATGTAGAACTACAAATCTCAATCAAACACATTCGCGACTTGCATCATGTAATGCTAAAATTTCTGCATGATTAGATGATGTTGCTGTTATGTTTTGTTTCACAAATCGCCATGAAATGGATGTACCACCGCATGTAAACGAATATCCTATTTGTGATCTACCATTATGAGGATATGACAAATATCCTATAAAAAAATGAAGTACATGCTTAACTTCATTCCAGTGTCTTTGTATTGGTGAAGAACTATATTTTGCTAGTAAATTGGCGGGAAATGATAATCAGGTCATGTATACATAGTAAGATACATTAGTGTTGCAATAGCACTAAGACATGGTACTTCAGGACCAAGTAGTTCTTCATCCTTTTCTCAAGATAAAAAAGGATCTTAATTCACATCTAGAGACCTTACAATTATTAGAGTGTACAGCGAATGTGATTTGCCCATAGCACCTTTGCTATATAAGCTTCTTGATGCAAAATATTCTTCAAATATTCAATTTCCCAAATAGAACTTTGTGCTTCCTAGGTTCTCAAATTCTTTGTTTAATCAATCTATAGCTTTTGGAAGCTTTTCAGGAATTCCAAAAATATTTATGTCATCTTCATAAATAACAATTATGTCAAATTCATTTCTATATTTTTAATACAAATACATGGACAAATGAGATAATTTTATATCCTTCTTTTATCAAATATTCACAAAGACGATTAAATCCTATAGGGAGTTCATCATCGTCTAGATTGTTTTAGTCCATACAGAGTCTTGATCAATTTGACTGAGTAATCTTATTAAGAATCTGCACTACTAGGCAAATTATATCCTTAAGTAAGTTTCATACAAATGTCATTATCGAGAGAGTCATACAAATAAGTTGTAACAACATCCATTATATGTAAATTGAGCCTTTCATGTGTAACTAGATTGATTAAGTATCAAAAAGGTACTTACATTCACTACAGGTGAATATGTGTCTTCTAAATTAATGTTAGGTCTTTATGAATATTAGTGAGCAACAAGTCATGTTTTATATCTCACAATTTCACCATTCTCATTTCGCTTTTGCACAAAAATGCATTTGTATCCAACTGATTTTACATCTTCAAGTATAAAACCTACGAGTCCAAAAACTTAATTGATTTTACATCTTCAAGTATTTGAACTATATAGGTCTAATGTAACACCCTAAATCCAGGTTTACATATATTCTCATTTTAAACTTATTTTAATTCAATAGGTGTGTTACTTTATTCGATCTTCGGAAAAGGTAAGGAAAAGATCCTTTAATTATTTGGAAAACATGTTAACTAATTTTAATTTTTTCAAAAACTGTGCAGTTAATAAAACATAGATTGGAATTTTACTAAATTTTTAAAACTTTTGATTAATTAATTTCGGAAGTTGCGTATCGCCACCTCAAATATAAATATACATTTAAAAGCGAGTAAAACAGAATAAATAAAGTAAATAGCTCTGGCTATAAAATATACATATATACATGAAATAGAGATTTTCATAACCCAAATATTTTTCAAAGCAATAGTAATATGTACATTCCCAATGTGTATACCAAATACATAGGGTAATAGAGTACGAAAGCTTAATGTACATACCAAAAATCTGAAACCTAGGTCTACCCATACTCAAATACATAAAAAGGGGAAAACCTAGTCTCAGAGCAGTCATCTCTAAACCCAACCCTAGATGTTAGACTAATCCCAAGAAATAGGATAGCGGGGGGCCTTTGACAAGATTCCTGAGAAGAAATCTAGCGGTCGTCGTCCACAGGATCCTTCACGAAATCTTCCTCAAAGTTATCCGAATCCTTCTTAAAAATCTTGACTCACTGTCCCCTAAGTTCACGACCAGCGGCGGATCCCCTTGATTGACTCTCACCCAATTACGTCTCCAATTCTTTAACGTAAGAGGGGTTCGGCGAAAGGCAGGAAGTGTCGGTCCAATCGTGAACTCTTCGAATGGTGTGGCATTGGGAACAGTAGCGGGTATCAATGAACTCTTCAAGGACGCTCCAAAGAGACAGAAGATGATGAGAGCAACGAAACTGATGAGGATAGCCCCTTGTGATCTCCACAGGTACTGCCATCGGCTCCTAAAACAAAAATGTAAGGGTGAATTCTTCGCTTCATTAAGCAAATCACACATAAACAACTTTAAAAGTCACACACAATCCTGCTAACCACTGCGGGGTGGTTCTCTAACGTTCACATTCGGAACCTACTCGTTTTCATGACTTTTATCTGCAAACTGTAACACACTAGCCAGCTACCACTGGAACTCCCAGAACTCAGTGACCTTATGTTCTTTTGAGTAGAATGACTGTTGGGAATACACCCTCACTGTGGTACAAGGTGGGCTCTCACCAATAGAAGAACGTCTCGTGGTTATGTCAAGGTTGCCAAGTCGGCTATGTGAACGAAATGTCACAACTCGGCACCTACCCTCCAAGGTCAACAATGCCTCACGACCATCTCCCAGGTACCAATCTGTGGTCATTCATACTCCGAGGATTGACTCCTTAAACACTCTCTCACAAAGCCTTATCCATATTTGTGGCTGTGGATTTTCGCTGCCCATGGTACAAGACGGGATGAATAGACGCCAAGCTGAGACCTTCATTGGCTCCAAACAAAAATACATATATATATGGGACCATCGTCTCCATCACCTCATAGGTGAACACGTCATTCGATCACCGCTTTCATCTCTAACAACTTTCTTTCATAGTCGAAAATGTCCCACACGACTCTCTTCGCAATTCCATTCCTCCGCCGTACACACGCGTCTCCGTTGCACGACTCTCGAAAAGCGCACTTTCATAACACGCATCACAAAATCTTATTGAGTTTTATTCTTCCCTTCCCTTCTCAAATTCAAATTTTTTATTAATTAGTAACTTACTGATGATTCCTCCGCGCAAGGGTCCTATAATATTTATCTAAGTCCAAAGCACAAATTAAAGAGTTCATTTATTAAGCTTATAAAATAAATAAATTCTTAAGTCTAAAGTAATTGTTCTCACTATTGGAATTTATATTATTATTATTGTCGGTAAAATTTTTCTGGATTACTAGGATAGTGTCCTAGCCCACATAAGCACTCGCGTTCGAGTCTTATGCTCACAAAACACAAACATTATAGAGAAATTTCAATTCACACTACAGTCCACGTGACTGTACCACAAAGCGTTTCAAAACGCACAATCACACACACAGAGATGCCCTAGGTTCACATTCCAAGGGTCTTACAATCATTTAAGGCAAGGGTCAAATTTACCCACTACCTTGCATGCACACATTTATAATTAATCTACACATTCAAATATATCATAATTCAAATATCATATATCAAGACAATTTTAAAATAGAATTCCTCTCTGACAGCACCTAATCTCTGTCAAAAATTAATTTAGCAAACGATTTTTTTTTTGTGAAATTATTATATCAAATTAAAGCCCTTAAAACCTATTTTTCAAAAAGGTAACTCACACTCTCAAATTAAACCTACAAAAATTATAAAAAATTCCTAGAAGTTCGCAGGTTAGTATGCCCCTCACAGTGAGCATACCTTAAAGATGTGTAATTTTATCAACCTTCCCAAATGAGATTTGAACTCAAATTTTTATGGTAAAAATATAACATTAATATATTTCAGAAAAAGTAAAACTTGAATCCTAATTCCTTCTATATTTTCCCCAGTAATTTCTTTCCTAAGACATATGTCTCAGGTTTGAAATTTGGGATCCATGCATGAGTTCTGTCTAAACCAAATTAGTTAAATTATCAATTATGGATGAAAATTTTCGAAACTTATATCAATTTAAAGATCTTTTTGTCTAGTTTTATGAACAAAAATTATATTTCAAAAATGGTCATTAATTTGGTTTAAAAAGGTCAAAAACTGAACCTTGCCCGAACCAGTTTTCACAAGCATAATAGTCTCATTTCATGTCACGGATGAACCTTCATTTGAGGTTATCTCGCAATGATCTCAAAAGAAAAATTGGTGCATTTTGAGTCTACTTTAATTAAGGATAAGTTTCATCAAAATCCAATGTTTAGATCGAAAGTTATGCACAAAAATGTAAATATTGTCCAGGGCTCCTACGTGAAACAGCCACTGCCTGAACCAGTTTCCACAAGTAGAACAGTCCCATTGCATGCATAGATGAACCTTCATTTGAGGTTATCTCGCAATGGTCTCAAAAGAAAAGTTGGTGAATTTTGAGTCTACTTCAACTGGGGATAAGTTTCACCAAAATCCAACAGCTAGATCAAAAGTTATGTACAAAAACGTAAACATTGTCCAAGGCTTCTACAATGAGACAGCCACTGCCAACACAATTTTTCGAATTTTGAAAATGCATGAGTTCTAACAAAATTTGGGCATGGTCTCCTTTGTATTGGAGCCATCCCACAAATTTCAGAAAAAGAAGAAGATGAGGAGAAGGTTTTGACACAGTTACAAACCACTGCCAATAGGGAATTTTCAAAATACAAATCCAATTACATACATGCAATCACACATTCCACACATTCAGTCAACATGGGAGGCATTTTAGGTGAGAGTGGCTGGATCCTCCACCTCCAGCCACTTTGAATCCATCAAAGAGCCCTCTTACAGTGATGATGAGCTCACTGGAAAGAGAAGAAGGAGCTGGTTGTTTACTTCCAAAGGAGTGTTGGCTTTTGGTGGCTCTATCTAGGACATGCAAAGCTTGAGAGGAGAGCAAAAATGGAGTCTTTGGGCTATGGTGGTGTTCTTTGGCCAGTTGAGGGGAGGAGAGAGAAGAGAGAAAAATGTTTGAGTGTTGTTGGGGTGGTTGTGTCCGTCTGAGGGAAGAGAAGAGAGAAAAGGGGAATTTTTTTTATTTTGAAAACTTAGTGATTAAGTTGGAAATTTTTGAGTGAAATGAGGGAGTGAAAAAGGGTTGGTCGTGGGGTTGTGTTGGGTGAGAGAGAGAGAGTTGCATGAAATTTGATTGGTCTAGGGGAATGTGAGGTGACAACTTAGGTTCTAGATTAATTTACACAGTGTAGAAATGCACTGTGTAATTGAAACAAAAGGCGATTTAAATTTTCAAAACTAAACTTTTAAACATCAAATAATTTTTATAAATCTTATGAAATAAAACTTTTTAATAACTTTCATAAAATTTTCTCTGTAGAGTCATAGCTCACAGATGAATTTTACGAAAGGTAACTTGATGTGCAAGTTTCAGAGTTCAAAACGGTTAAAACAATTTTTCAGTCAAATAAATAATTAATACACAACAACAAATATTTTTATTATTTATTACTAACAATTAATCACAGACAAAGGAATTTATTTCTAGATGTCTTTATTATTTATTTTTAATAGTTACCATAGAAAGATGAATTTCATTTTTCGATACCTCAAACATTCAATCCACAAATAAATTTAAGTATTTAAATCTTAAATACTTATCACACTACACATCCTTATCTCAAATAAAATAATACAGGAAAGTAACTACAGAGAATTAATTGCAGAGAATTAATTCCAACGAGTTACTCACAAATGACTTTTTATTACAAGCAATTGTTTTCTTTGAATTAATCACATAGATTTTAATTATCGAAAATGTTATATCTTTTGATTTTATAATTGTTTTTTCTATTTGACAATTATAAAGAAATACTTATATTATTTATTTTCCTTCATTTTTCTTATCTACACAATTAATTAGTAACTATATTTTAATTTATTAGGACATATCTTTTTCTTATTTAAAACAAATAATTAAATTCTCATTAATTTCTAATTAATCTCTCATGTTCTTATTTACTGAGTTGTAATTTTCAGGGTGTTACATCTAAAAACCTAACTAGTTTTACGTCTTCAAGTATATGGACTACATGTCCAAAAATCTT
This sequence comes from Pueraria montana var. lobata, assembly GCA_026413185.1. Lineage (NCBI taxonomy): Eukaryota > Viridiplantae > Streptophyta > Magnoliopsida > Fabales > Fabaceae > Pueraria > Pueraria montana. The sequence continues at coordinate 40,046,531 of CM048649.1, read as the reverse complement.
CATATTTTACTTCTAACTAGTTTTTCATTTCATGTGTATGGACTACATGTCAAAAACTTAACTGTGTTTTACATCTTCATGTGTACATATTACATGTCCAAAAATCTCTCGCTTGGGAAGCGAGTCTAATTTTGCCTCAATCGAGTCTTTCTATTCTGGTCAATCATTTATTTATCTACAATCCTTTATAGACTTAGGTTCTTGATCATCATTATCATTTATTACATTTAGCGCTACATTATATGCAAATATATTGTCAACATTGACTTTATTTTGGTTCCATCGTATTCTATTCATGACATAATTTGAGATCTCTTTATTTTCACTAATTTCAAGTACTTGAGTTCTTCTGGAACTAAAATATTAACTATGTCAATGGAATCTTTTAAAGTTTCCATATCCTCAAATTGACCATCTTACTTTTTAGCTCATTTTTTTATTTGAGAATTTTCATCTTTGGAACCAACAGGTTTGCCACACTTCACACGTTTCTGAGACTTATTTACAATATTAAATTGTTCAATAGGGACATCAATTTTTCTTGGAGCATTTGCCGTTGGTCATATGATTTAGTTACTCTTTTTGGGTAAACTTTGTAAATGATCATTTGTAAATGATTCATGAATTATCTTTTGAACTTCCCGTTCAAATTATTTTGTACGAGGATCAAGATCATGATAATTCATTCTAACTACTTTCTTCTTTCCAATTGGTACTATCTCCCCCTCATTTAATTATGAATACAATTCTATAATATATTTTAGTTATAACATTAACAAAATCATAATTACAAATGTTGCCAAATAATTATATACATCAACTTTTAGCTATTTGGTATGACAACCTGTCTCTTAGGAAATGATAGTTATAATCCAATCTCAAATAATCTATAAATCAAGATTATAAAAATTCATGTAACAAACCTATATTAAGTAAAAAAAAGCTTCACCATCATTTCTTCCCCAAATCAACCTATATTCATGGAAAACAAATATAAAATCAAAATAAAAAATAAAATATAAACAATTAAACATGTTGTAAACACATAAAAAGAGAAGAATTATTAAAGTATAGTAGATATATACTTCCCATGAACCTTCTTTCAACCCATGAAATGACATGCTTAACTGAGATTGTTTCATTGAAACAACTGCATAATCAAGATGACCCTCTGTAAAAACAAAACACGCACATCAATTTCATAATATGAAATTTCATCCTTAAGAAGAGAGAAAAAAAAATATGACATTAAAATAGTCTCAAATGGAAAGTAACATAAGCTCATATTTCAAATAAAAAAACATTTTTTTAAATAATATAAAAATAGGGTCAAAACATGATAGTGAACACAATATAAAGATAAAAATTTGAACATCAACCTATCAATATAACGATAAAATTCAATACTGTAACATCCTCATTTTATTAATTGTACGCATTTATATATGTATATTATTAACATTTATGCACTGTATTTTATAGAAACCTTATGTACATATTCTCTTAATGAAATTAATACAGTTCTACTCAGAAGAATTTTCTGAATTTCCAAATGTCTTTATTTTTGCCGAAATTGATAGTTGACTGGACTGTTATGTCAGACAGCTGTCCAGGATAAATTTTCAAGTATAGAATTTTGAACTCATTTATAACTTAAAAGAAAGGTAATAGAATATAGATTAAAAATATATACAGATAAAGAATTAAAATGCTTATTCAGAATTGTTAGGATTTTCTGAAAGTTAGAACTTTGAGGAATTATTACGGTAAAATTCTAAGACAGAAAATTTAGAGAAAATTCATAGGATATCTATAGAATTATCTAATAATTGTAATATACTTAGAATAATTATTAAAAATGTTTAACCAAGAAAATTTTAATTTAGAACCTTAACCAATCAAAAAGTGACAACTTAGGCTTTTCTAATATCACTAAATTAAGCTAATTAGGCTTGGATTAAGAGATAAGTAAGACACTACCCCAAGGTTTTTGATAGTGAGGAATCCAATGGTGATGTTATTTTCTTCAAATTCTAATCACATTGTAAAATAATTAGCAGCCCTAATTACCTTCTAGAATTTTCTACAAAGTGCTTGAAATGTTGACTTTTGGGGTAGGCAAGTGACTTGGAACTCCTTGGCTGTCCAAGTGGGCTGGAAAGGCTTGGCAAGTGGACTTCCCTTGGTCCAATTGAGCTGCTGGACGTGCAGGCAACAGCTGGACTTGAAGGCAAAGTCCAATTTGGTTAATAAAATTTTTTTAGAAGCATTTAACTTAAGTAAAAGGCAAAAAGTCACAAAAGAGCAAAGCTTGGCAAAACAGAACCGTGAGTCTCCCAAAACACAGCAGCTGCAGTTTCAATTTTCTTTACATCTTAAACTCATCATCTCATCCCAAATTAAGAAACCAAACCATCCAAACTTCCTAAACCCTAAGTTAATCGACAAAAAGGAAAAGAAATTGGAGGAAATCTCAAAAAATTCCTACAAGACCAAGGAGTGAGGGAGAAAGGAATTCAAGGCTTTTTCTTCAATTAAAGAGTCTAAGGTAAGGATCTAGGCATTTAATTCCAATTAGAACCCTTGGAATTAGAAGAAAACATGTTGTAGGCTTAGATTAAAATTTTGACCTAGAATCATGAAAACTTGAAATTGATTTAGGGGTTTTGTGTTTTTGATGCTTGTGATTGTAATTCATGGATTGGAATGATGTTTGATTGAATTTTTGATGTGTTGTGATGGTTGAAATTTGGTTTGTTGAATTTTGATTGAATTTGTGATTTGGTTGATTTTTGGTTGGAATTGGAAGTTGTTGCTTTGGAAAACATGTTGGAAATGGTGTGTATACCATTCGGCCAGCCCTAAATGCAAGGGATATTATGTGGAAATTTTTGTAAAATTAAGGGCAAAATGGTCATTTTACATGTAGGGACAAAATGGGAATTTTTGAAAAAGAGTAAGGGTAATTTGGTAATTTCATCCTTTGAGGGCAAAATTGGAATTTTATAAAAAGATTGAGGGTAATTAGGTAATTTCACATTTAGAGGACACAATTGTAAATTTATAAAAAGATTAAGGGTATTTTAGTAACTTTACCTAATAGTGATTTAATTGATAATTTACTAAAATACTAATGTTATAAGGTAAATTGCTTAATTTTTTGTATTCTTGTATGTTAATGTGTACAAATTATTTATTTAATTGTGATCATGAACATAATTCATTGCATGAGTCTTTTTGGGGGATTTATAAAGATTCAAGTGAAAAATAATTGATGTTGGCTAACCGGGATTGCTGTAGCCATGAAAAGAAAGAAAAGAAAAGAAAAAAAAAAGAAAAGAAAAGAAAAGAAAGAATAAATGTTGACTAACCGAGACTGCGGTAGTCATGTGAAATGAATATGATTTGAGAATTGAATCTTTGGGGTGAGCAGAATAAGTTAGACAGGGCTGTATAGTCTGTGATTATATAGTCTGTGGGGTGAGGGATATTGGCAATTCCACATGTGACCGTAATCCGGAACGGGATTGCTGTCGTGGTGGCCTTCCTGGATATCCTGATCTCCTAATTCTGTTTAGTTTATTCGCGTTTAGTAGGGGCTGATAACTGAATTGCAGTGCGTAATGGTAGGCCAGTTACTTACTAAATACTCAAAGGGGAAGTCTCCATGGAGCAGGGTCAAAAATGATTTTGAGTCAAAACTGCATTTGCATAAATCATATTGCATTTAATTATGTGTGAGAATGGTTAATTTGTATCGGATGTGTATATGTTTGAAATTGTTTTAATTGTATGAGAAATTAAATGCCTGATCCGGTAATGTTGTCCCCAGATTCTAGGGGGAGTATGAATTGCAGGTGCTTGAAGATATAGTTAAATGATGAAGATGCAGAAATTCCAGAGCATATAGGATGGGACTATTTTGGGTAGACAATAATTTTGTAGTAGTTAGAATTATTTTGTAGCAGTGTTTATATAAATTTTAATGATGTAAATTACAGAACATATTTTGGATTGTAAGAGATCGTATCAGAACTTTGAAATAAATATATAAAATGAATTAAATAGTTAAATTATGTTTTGTAAAAAAAAGGGGGGGGGGGGGGGGGGTTACAAATACAACAGACCAAGTAAAGATAAAACTTAGTTCTATCAATACAACAACATCCCAATTGACATTAAATGATATAAAGATAAAAAATTCAGGTAACAAACCAAGTGAAAAAGCTTTACCATCTTTTTTTCTTTAAAGACAGCTAGGGATACCTTAAAAGCATACTTGTAGTTTCCACGATCATCCTTTATAAGCATCAAAATTGCCTTGTTCAAGAACATAGATACCAAACAAAATTAATCTATGGAAAAGATAAAAATCAATTTTCAATTAAAAATGAAGACACATTGTAAAAGAAAAAAAATAGACAATTTAAAAAATGTACGTTATTACCACTCACAATGGATACAACGGCTTCCAATTTCCTCTTGTCTTTTGTACATGTAGAAGTGGAAAGAAAAGGGTGAGTCTTTTTAAGAAGAAAATAGTGAGAGAAGGAAATTCATTTCCTTTAAATTTTAAACTGCAATTTTTATAACTCTTCTAATATAAAATTTTCATTCTCATCACACATAAGTAATATGGAAAACAAAAGTAAGTGCTCATGAATTTCAATTTTCTCTTGTGTACCTGCAAGAGTGAAAAAAAAGGGGGTGAGTTTTTTTTTTAAGAAGAAAAAAATGAGAGTAAATTCATTTCCCCCTTTTTTTTTCATTCTCTCTAAAGAACATGGCAGCCATATGAAGCAAAGCAACGCTTCCGCGAAACTCATCATTCTTAGACCAACTATCAAAATTGCCTTGTTCAAGAACATAGATACCAAACAAAATTAATCTATGAAAAAAATAAAAATCAATTTTCGATTAAAAATGAAGATACATTGAAAAAGAAAAAAAATAGACAATTTAAAAAACACCATAGTTACATCAAGGTATAAATTTAATCATTAGTCATTATGCATGTATCATTACAATTAAAGTAGTCCAAACTAAAAAAGTGACAGAGGAGGAAATTCATTTGAAATTTTAACAACCCTTTCAATCTAAAATTTCACACTGAGTAATATGGAAAACAAAAATCAATTTACAAATTCATGAATTTCACTTTGAAATCAATTAAGTGAGATAAAAAAGACATAAAACAATCTAATGAGATAACAATAATTCAAAGAAAAAAAAAAAAGAAATGTATGTTATTACTACTCACAATGGAGAGTTTCAATTTCTTCTTATCTTGTGTACTTACAGCATTGGAAAAAAGGGTGAGTTTTTTTTTTAAGAAGAAAAAAAGTGAAAGGAGAAAATTCATTTCCCTTGAATTTCAAACTAAAATTTTTATAACTCTTTCAATAAGAAATTTTCATTCCCATCACACGTGAGTAATATGGAAAATAAAAAATAAAAATAAGTTTTTAGATTCATGAATTTCACTTCGAAATCAATCGAGATAGTAAATAAATATGAGAAAAAAAGGCATAAAACAATCTAATGAGATAACAATAATTCAAAGAAAAAAAATTAATGTACGATATTACCACTCACAATGGATACAATGGCTTCCAATTTCCTCTTGTCTTCTATACCTGTAGAAGTGGAAAGAAAAGTGAGTTGTTTTAAGAAGAAAAAAGTGAGAGGAGGAAATTCATTTCCTTTAAATTTTAAACTGCAATTTTTATAACTCTTCAAATCTAAGATTTCCATTCCCATCACATGTAAGTAATATGGAAAACAAAAGTCAGTGCTCATGAATTTCAATTTCCTATTGTGTACCTGTAAGAGTGACAAAAAAAAACGGGTGAGTTTTTTTTCTAAGAAGAAAAAAATGAGAGGAAATTCATTTCCCTTTTTTTTTTGTTCTTTCTAAAAAAATATGGCAGCCATATGACGCAGAGCAATGCTTCTGCGAAACTCATCATTCTTAGACCAACGATCAACACCTCTGAATCGTCACCCCTCCATTAACCACTATGACACTGGCAACCAAAAAAATAAATTTGAAATTTGAAAAAATGGAGAGATAGAGACAGAGAGCATATTTCTTCATCAACAACCCTTCACTTTTCAAATCAGATTTGAAAAAGATTGTCAAAGAGAATCAAATTTGAAGTAAACAAATGAAAGATTGAAATAAAATCATAAAATAAAAAGGTAAAAGAAAAAAGGAAAGGAAATACACTCATTTGATCACGGTGACTGACGGAGGCAACGATAAGGAGAATGATGTGATTTTTGGATTGAAATGGGAGAGAACCGGAAAAGAAGATGATGATGATGATGAAAAAACGTAAAAGTGGGGGAGGGAGAGAGAGAGTATGTCATTTTGAATTGAGAGTAAAAAGATGAGCAAAATACATTAATTATAATATTATAATTTTATTGGGAACTCACAAAAATTCAAATTCAAAATTAAAAATTTTATGCATAGGCCAAAAAAATATCATAATTCGTTTAATACATTTTTTTTTTGATTTTTTGATTTCAAGTACCAATCAGAATTTGCTATAAAAAAAAAGTACCAATCAGAATTTAAAATGATACCAATACCAATGTGGCTAGAAATCCAAGAGACATAAAAGGCCAACAACAACAAAAAAAAAAGAAATAAATGCGTATAAACTTTTAAATTCAAATTCTAGTTAGAATGTATTTATTACACATCTGAACTTTGAATTCTTACTATTTTGGGAAAGGGGAGAAGTGTGCCTAGGAAGACATTGCATGAGAGAATGCCACCTGACAAAACTTTCCTCCAAATGTATTAGCAAATGTATATAGTATAGATAGATAGATTCATGGCTAATCACAACTCACATAAAGCATAACACACATTGTGCACAAAGATGCACCCTTTCTTTAAATCTTTTTCTCTCATTCAACACTAACAGACCCTCTGATCAAGCACACAAAATATCACAAATTATTCATAGAAATCAAATATATAAATGATTGGTCATATGATTTTATCTGCTATGTTATTTGGTAGTAATCTTTTTGTCACGTACCACATAATACACTTCTTTCTAGTTTGAAGAATTTGTTATTATTTTTGGTACACATTGAGCTTAGGTTGGTTGCAGCCAAAATAAATATGTAGATCTAAATAGGAAGAGCTAAAAAGAAGGCACAACAAAATTTCCTGATTTGTTTGAATGACACTATGGATCATGTGATCTTTGCATTAACCAAATACTTGACAAAAATACATATTAAATTAGCTTTGATATGAAAGAAATAAGAATAATTGCATAAGATTCTTAATGAATACAATCACTATTAGCAAATAACATCATAAATCATAAAGGTAGCACATTAGAAAACATCAAAATTGGTTACATAAACTTGCAAAAATTAAACTTAAACTTAAAACAAAAATTAAAATTAAAATACAAACAAAACATACATAAAATAACCATAACGTCACAGACATAATTTTATACTGATAAAAAAACTTACTTATTATTATCTTCAACATTACACTTTCTAGTCTTTCTCAACCTTTACCTCCTTGAGGATCATCTATCTTTTGCAACTATAAGACTTTTTTTGCCGACCTAACACAACCACATTAAGGGGGTGTATTCAATTAAGATTTTAAAGGACTTTTTTTTTTTATTAAAAAAGTCTTGTGGTATTCAATCAAGATTTTCAAAGAAAAAAAAAATCTTATGGTATTCAATCAAGACTTTCAAAAAAAAAATTTATGACAACAAAATTTAGTGATATTCAATTGAGATTTTTTATAACTTAAAAAAGTCATCTGGTATTCAAAATCATATAGATTTCAATGGATTATTTCGTAAATTGGATTTCAATAAATTTTGTGTGACCTTTTAGTTATATGTATAAATATCACACCCATCAAACAATTTCGCCCAAACCCTTAAGACTTTTCTACTATCTCATTCCAGACTTTTCTTTTCTTCATCACCAATGGGTTCCAAATCAACTTCAATTTGAATCCCACTCATAAATACATGTTTCCCATACCGAATCAACACCGTAGAAGGTTCCAAAAACATACAAACATAGGATTTATCATAGAGGTAAACTTCCCTTACCTTACAAGCTTTCCGATGCTAGACTCTTTGAAGAAGAAGATGGAACAAGAGATCCTAAGCCCTACTCAAGTGGTTTTCCTCCAATCAACATAACCAACTCATCACACCCATGGAATACAAACCAAAAACAACACTTATGAGGGTTTCTATAGAAATAACCCATCATGGGTTGAACTAAAGGAAAGAAGGGAAAGGAGGAAGAAGGCTCACCTTCCATGGGAGCTCAACAAAGCTCAAGGGGAGGAAGGAGAAGGAACCACCACCATGAAGAACTCAAGCCTCAAGCTTGAGAAGACTCTCTGAGAAAGAGGGATTGGGGAAGAAGGAGAAGAGGAAGGGGAAGCTCTAAAGATAAGAAAGAGAGAGTGTTATGAGAGAAAATAGAACTCTCTCTTTATATACCCTCTGACCCACGACCATTCTCGCTTAAGTGCCACCAAAACCTCGCTTAAGCGCCACTTGCGGAGACCCACTTCATCCCCTCTGACACTCACGCTTAAGCTTAGGTGAAACCGCGCTTAAGCCTACACTCGCTTAAGCTCAGTTTTACCCGCGCTTAAGCCTCAGCTCGCTTATGCTAGAAACTTCTCTCAGGTTACTCAATTCTCACTAGGATTTGACCTCAAGGGGTAACAAGACAACCCAAAACAACTCATAGGTCACTCACATACTTTACCTCTTAAATTGTTTAAACACATAAATCTAAATTTAATTCCTCTTGTATCTTAAATCAAACACTTAATCATACATTGTGAAAATCACAGTGTTACACACATAACCACTAAACCACCTGTTACAGTGTCTTCCCCTCCCTAGCCTTATCACCAATCCATAATTCAGCAAATACTCCCACCAAAATAATGCACCAATAATGCAATGCATTCGCACTGCTTCACATATGCACGTCACCCATCCTTTTGCAACAGGCATCGTATAAGCCCGAACTAAACACATGAAAAACATGTGACCTGTCATGCCTGCAACCTCTGAAAGCAAAACTGTTTGTAGCAGAACCACTAACAGAACTGAAAGCAATTAAAAATCACCACCTCTCATACTTCATATTTCAATCAGCCCAATACCCCCACAACCATTTCCAATTTACACACAGTATATCAATTGAGATTTGTAAGCATTAGCTAGATATCAGTATTTCAATAAAAATGCTAGATATCAGTAAGTAAACAATGTATCTTTTGAAATCCAAAACAATTACAACTACCACAAAATAATTGTAACTTCACATCATAACAACTTAAAAAAAAAAAAAGCATCATAATAGCTGCAGAGTAGAATCAAATTGCACAAAAAATGGTTGTATATATTAGAAAAATCCTTGAACTAACTACCAAAATCGATGTTAGCACACTTTGTCCAAGAGCTTTCATTTATATTAGAAGGCCTACATGCGTCCCCTATCATGCCCTGCACATTTTATATAAATGTGTTAATTATGAAAAACACCATATTTTATTAGTTTTATTAACTTATTGAAACACACAAAGAGTTTACCTAAATATTCTCAAAATCCTTGGAAACAAAATACTGTGAACAAAAAATACTTGAATCTTGCTGCAAGAAAATAAATAAATAACAGTCAATATATATTAGAAAAACAAACTCACTATATAGAAACAAATTTTATAAAATATACGCACTGTCAATAACTGAGTAAAATTGACTTGCAACTGAGGGGTAATGCACACCATAATTTGTTGAATTGCTGCCCAAGTCACATGAATCATACAAGTGAGAATATTTAGGTCTATTGGAAATAACTAACACAAGATTTTATTTGGAAAATCGAAGAAAATAAATCATTGTACCTTAGTAAATTCTTGAAATGGAAGAGGACAATAGTCACCAACAGGTTGTGGACATGAAGTGGAAGAGGCAAATGACAATGACTTTGGCTCCAATTTAGTGTGCTTCTTTTTTTTATTGTTTTTTTCCAAACAACTTTTAAATCGACGTCTACCTCGCTCCTTATTTTCTCTTATTTTGATTCCCTTTGCTTTTATCAAAGCCAAACTTCTAGGACTCAATGGTTCATCATTGTCACTCTCAATTTCAGATTGTTGGCTCTCACCTAGATTTTTTGGCTCAATAGTTTCAAAATCAGTTTCAGACTTATGCTCTTCAAGTTCTATGTTCTTGAAACATGCTTCCACCTCTTGCATAATCTTATCCTCATATTTCTTAACTATCAACATGGTTTTCTCATATTCTACTGCTCTTGTTGTAATCCTGAAAAGCCCTTGACACATGTCTTTATAATGACTTCCAACATTATCTTTATTACTAGGACTTGTAGAAACTTGAACAGAATCTTTCATAACTCCAACTTTAGCATCTCTACACCTCTTCAACACATATTCAGAAGGAATTCTTCTAATGTTTCTTGCATCAAGAACTTTCAATGCATGACAGCACAAGATGCCAACAAACTGAAACTTTTGACAACTACAATTGAGCTCACCACTACATGCATCAAAAGTCAAAGAATGCTCATAGGATTTGCCATATGTATTCACATAATATTTGGATGTTGTTCCAATATCTCCAACATGTTCGATATTCAAATTCCACGTCAACAAAAGTTCCTTTTGTAACATCTCATAAACCACTGGTGTATATAAACTTGCTGCATGCTTTAGAATTTCCACAGGTGCAACCAATGCTGGTGTGCTTTGGCTTGCGTTGAAATCTTCTTGTAGCTCTTTATAGCGTCGATCTTCTAATACTCTTTCAAAGTGTTCAAAAAACCTTAACAATTTTTTTTGTGTGAATCAAGGTATCTTTTCACTAGTCTATTCATACTCTTATTCGTCTGTGTAGTACTCATATTTGAACAAAAGGTATGCCGACCATAAACTAAGGCCCATTTATTTCTCTCACAAAATTTTTGCTTTAGCCAAGAATTTTCCTCTAAATTATACTTTTTGAGCATGTTGTCCCATGCAGCTAAAAACTCCCCCTCATCTTCATAATCATATATGCAACGATTGAAATCACGTGTGAATGACTTGTCATGAAATTCTTTTTTCAAATGTTTTGCTGCATTTTGATACATGTGCCATACACAAATACGATTATAAGATTTTGTCATGATGGAAGAAATTGCACTGGCCATTGCTGCATCTTGATCAGTTAGTATTGTCTTGGGTTTTTTTTTCCTAACATAGCCTTAAGAAATGTCTCAAACAACCAACTAAAAGTGGCAGTTGTTTCATCATATAATAACACTGCTCCAAAAACCACACTTTTGTTTGTGATGATTAACCCCTACAAATAAAGCAAATGGGCAACCCTCTTTGTTAGTCTTGTAAGTTATGTTAAAACAAATGACATTGCCAAAACAACTATAATCCACCATCATTCTTGGACTAGCCGAAAATATGTTAGTTATAAGATCATCCTTATCCAACTGCATAGCATAAAAGAAAGAAGGGTTTTCCAATTGCACTTGCTGAAAATATTGAACCACAGCAGCAACATCCCTTTTCTTCATTTCCTTCATTCTCTTGGTCCGTAAATAATTTTTGTAATCTTCAGGAAGGAAGCCAAGATTCTTATGCCCACCAACTTCATTACCCATCATTTCAAAACCAGCTTTTGGTCTAATCCTTGACTTTTCAACTAAATCAATTGCAACAGCTTGAGTAGTGGTTACCTTTCGATGAGATTTCAACATAAAAACCTTTCTAGGAGTGACAACTTCATGATTGTGTGTTGGCTCAAACTTAGTAACACAATACCTGCCATTAACTTCAATAGAAATCTGCATGTGTGCTGCACAACCTATTCTTGTGTTAGCTCGATGTTTTTTCACATTAGTATTTCTCTTATCAATACGACGAAAGCCTTTAGCAGAGCAACAAAACATTCGATCTTTTATAGTACCATCGGGAAGATCATTTTTCCAATGCCTTTTCACACTGAAACCAATTTTACCACTATATATATTGTAAAAATCATAAGCTTCTACCTCAGATTTAAAGTCCATGCCTAATTTTGGTACCAAATCTTCCTCCATTTTACCTTGTTGTCCAGATTTTGGAGTACAACACTCATCATCAGAACCCAGGCAATGTGCTAAAGATTCTTTATTATACATTATATCTTCAAGAGAAGAAATTGTGTTTTCTTTCTCAATATCCATATCTAACAAAGAAGTAAATTATATAATTTTTATATAAAGCATTACTAGAGAAAAGCAAAGGAAATTATTATATAGCAGTAGGAACAAAAAGGTATGCGTGCAGAATGGGTAACAAGAAATTAGAAATATGCCAAACATTGAGAAAATGAAGATTTGACAGAGATAGAATGGGTGCACCATATATAAAAAAAAAATTCGATACTTGCAGCATATATAAATTTGACCTTAAAAATTTAACGCACCAATATTACATTACAAATTTACAATGAAACAAATAAGCATGACAAGACAACATGATAATATAATAATATTAAAACCATAATAAAAAAAGTGACGAAGATGGGCGCATTTCGGGTACAGAGGGTGCACCTTTGTATTTCCTTGACTTCGTGAAATTGCGGAGACTGGTTGTATTCGGTGATCTTTTTTTTTTCCCTTGAGTCTTCTGTTTTTATGAGTTTTCTTCTTTCTTCTCTTTTCTCTGTTGTGGCTTCCATAAGGTAAATAGGAAAAGAGAAAAAATAAATAAAATGGTACAATTATAGATATTATAGAAAATGAATCTAGTGTGGTCAGGTCTATAGTATAAATCTTATATTGACCAATAATCTAATTACTGCTCCATTTTAGAGCAGAGGATCTGCATTTGAAGCTATCCACACGCTTTGGCAAACTTTTGCTGCTGTTTAATAAGTGACTCACCGGTTTGACCACTGACCCATTAATCCAATATCTCGACCTGGTCGATTTTCACAACAATGGTTAAAACTTAAAAAGTATGCGGATAATAGCATGGGAATACATTTATCTTTGAAAGCAAGGAGAGTCCTCTTGCAAAGAACCTGGCATGTAATGGGTCATCACCGTAGTTTGCAGTGCTGCTGGACTCAAGTCTCATGAACTAAGTTTGGGAATTACTTCCTGTACCTCCTTTTTTGCTTCCCGCACCTCCAAAAAACCTAAGTAGACAAAAATACCCCCTTCACCCAACCACCCAACACTGTTGTCGACAACTCTGGTGCAGGGAAGAACATGCAAATGAAGTCGAGGACGAGAGAGAGGTGTAAAACGTGACCTCATTTTGAATATGTAAATCTAGAAGACACTAATTTTTTTATACTTCTGGAAAAGCCTTTCCGGAATTATGTTAGCATACATAATTCTGGAAAAGCATTTCTAGAATTATGTTAGCATAATTCCATAAAGGCTTTTCCGGAAGTATAAAAAAAAATTAGTGTCTTCTAGAAAAGCCTTTTCGGAATTTATGCTAACATAATCCCGGAAATGCTTTTCCATAAGGCACTAATTTTTTTTATACTTCTGGAAAAGCCTTTCCAGAATTATGACATCATTCTGGAAAGACTTTTTTGGAAGTATAAAAAAAATTAGTGTCTTCTAGATTCACGTATCCAAAATGAGGTCACGTTTTACACATTTCTTTTGTCCTCGACTCCATTCGCACCTTTTTCCCTGCATTAGAGTCATCGACGACGGTGTTGCGTGGTGGTGTTTGTGTGTAGCGGTGGTGTTGGGTGGTTGGATGGAGGGGTAATTTTGTCTGTTTGACTTTTTTGGAGGTGCAGGAAGAAAAAAGGGGTGCAAGAAGTAATTCCCACTAAGTTTTTGGTTCAGCGGCATTTTGGGTTTAGCAAAAGTCAGGGTGAGAATAGCAACTCCCAAATAAAAAATGCTGCAAAAATAGCCAATCGTATAGGGAAGTGTTTTAGAAGTAGAGAACCTTTTAGTGGATGGTTAGTTACCAAGACATTTTATGAGGATATGGATGCTCTTTAACCTTTAACACAAAAGCTTTTGCCTCCTGCCATTTTACTCCCAAGAATGGACCTTCCTTATTAAGGCAATGGACCTTCCTTATGATTGTGTTAGGCACCAAAATGCTATGTTACACTACTCCTAAAAATTTACCATTAAAAGGGAGCTACTAAGAGATAAACATAAAACTGAGATATTTCATTTATTGATTTCCAATAGGTAAAGATGAGTACATTTATATAGTCCTAAGTGATGTCAATAAAAATAAAAGAAGAACTAACCAATAAAAAAAATCTATAATTTGATAAAAAAAAAAGTGATGTCAATCAATGGATAAGAATTATCCAAGTGTCAACATCATATTATTTTAAGTATATATAAAATAAAAACTATAATTTCTAAATATTTAACTCCATCCTATATAATCTTTGGATCATTTAATTTTGGGTCTAGAGTCCATCCTATTTGTATTTCTTTAGATTAGAGAATGAAAAGAGACAAAATCTGTGATGTATGCAAATGCATTTTGGTTTCCACGATATTTTGGACTTATATATCCTCAACTTATATTACAAACCACTAGCTATTATATTTTAACTTCTTATTTCAATTTTTTTTCTCACTAAACTACTCAATATGTAAAAAATAACTGCATATAAATTTTAATTAAAAAAATGGAAAGAAAAGGCATGTAGTGTCTTTCTTTCCACCAGTATGTATAATGAAGAAATTAAAATGAAACTAAAAGGAAAGGAAAGCAAACCGATGTACTTATAGACAGAATTTACATACAGTTTTAAAGGTGCTGTATGTATTGTTCTCCAATTATAATTGGAGTTTCACCTCAATAATAGTGAAAAAAGGTTTGCATTAAAGAATTATGCATATTACCGAGGTGAAACTCTAATTAAAACTGAATAACAACATATACAACATTTATATAACTGTATCTAAATTTTTTCCTTTACGTATTAGTAATAATAAAAAAAACCATTTTAAGCACTATTCGTTCTCTCAAATATATATATAGAGAGAAAGAGGTCTAGTGTCGTACAGGAATGATCAAGACTATTTTAATTAGTTTTATTTTTAACTATCAATTTCAATTATACAATTTAGATTCGCTAGTCTAGTTGTTTTAAATTGTTGAGTGACTAGATCACGAACAGCACATTCTGCAGTTATTTTAAAATTTCAGAGTCTACATTCCTTTCCATTCCTTAAAGGGAAAAGGACTTGGGGTACAAGTGTACGATATCTTGGAATCTACTTGGTTGCTATATTAAGTGTGTGTTTGAATTAAATTTCAATTTTACCAAAATCATGTTGAAGTCAAAGCAACAAATAGTTGCTTCAACTTTTTCAATTTTTTACCATAATTTTGAGGGTCAGAATTGATTCTAACAGGTATCCAAACACTCTAAGATGATTCCCAAATGTCACGCAGAAACATTATGAAATTACTTTTATGCCCTATTTTGATAATTTGGAAAGCTGGTCCTCCTTGCTAATGCATGCACCTGACTTCCCTTTGGTCATGTTATTCTAACATAGAGAATATATCAAGCTCTTAATCTAATGGCTCTTTAGTTGTTAAACAATAAAATCATTAATGTACTTTGGTTAGTTTCAATTTTTAAAATAGTTTGTTTTAACACCAAAGTAGACACATCAATTAGAAAAAGCACAGAATATACCATTTTACTATGACTACAGCAATTACAACATTAATGATTGAGGGCTCCCAGCACACAACCTCAGTGTAATGGTAGCCTTTTCGTATTTGCTATCTTTGTAACTTATAAACCTTATTTTCTCATACAATAACCAGTTAAGTATTAAGTGTGGTTTATAGGAATGATATATATTTGAACAAACAAATCTATATTCCAGGGTGGTCTTTTAGATCAAAAACACGGTTCTGACAAGTAGGGTTGCAAGGATAATTGCAATCAACATGGTTGAAAGGGCTTCGACCATAAAACCAGTCTCCCACTGCCTTGGCAATTGTCTGCAGAATGTCATGCATACAAGTTAGCTTTTCAACTGATTACAAAAGGAAGTAATAATAAAAAAAAAAAAGGAAAAATGTGTTTTTGGTCCCTGTATTTTCGGTCAATATTGGCTTTAGTCCTTGTACTTTCAAATTGATGAAATCAGTCCTTTAACTTTTGAAAATATATGATTTTCGTCCCTCTAATATGTGATTTTGTCACCGACAGAGTTAGTGGAGAGGGACGAAAATCACATATTTTCAAAATTTGGAGGATTGGTTTCATCTATTTGAAAGTATAGTGACTAAAACAAAGTTTGACTGATCGTACAAAACACACAAAAATGCTTAATTGCTTATATTCTGGAAAAGGGAGAAAAGAATGCAGCATCTTACTGTATTGGCTAGCTGTGGAGAGTCACTTTTGAACCATGTCTCCTGAGATTCTGTTTGGCAGTGGGCATAGCAAGAGTCTATAAACATTCCTTTAGATGGAGAGTCGCCTACCACACTCACTGCCTCTTCGAATTCACTCTTGAATCCTGAAAATCACAAAACTATACTTTCACTCAAACAGCGTAAAAGTGCCGAAAAATCTTGCAGTCTGGAACTCTACTAGAAGCTTTTACTCAAATCAATGACCCTTTTACATGTTTTTTTTTCTCATGCCAGTGTTTTAAATTTTTAATGGCTGTGAACAAATTACATCAAGTGGTGACAGAGGCAGGACAAGCTTTGGACTGCTTATTAGGATTGATTATAAGCATAGTGAAATTCTTTTATGTGTAACAAATTTTGATTATACACGAGTTATCGAGATCAGAAACTGTTTACCTTGCATTTTACTTAGTTGATCAGGTGAGCATTTGCTTATATCAAGCTTGCAGTCATGCCACTTGTCACCGGGATCAGCAGAACCAGGTACGAAGATGTACCGAATCTGAATCAAAGCAATATGTTGAGGATCAGAAAAAAAAGATTTTACTAAGCTTATTTTCAGTTGGCAAATATGATTCTGCTTTCATCCACTTATATTTCAGAGTTCTCTTTTGAAAACAAAAAATTCATAGTGAAATCAGGAAATACTAAGATGAAGAGATTATGTAGAGTAAATTTGGCTCAATTTCTGATAATATACTTTCGAATCAGGAAACGGCCTCTTTGCATATGCAAGAGTAAGGCTGCATACAATGACTCTCTCCTATACCTTCGCATAGTGAGGAGTCTTATGGCACTGGAGTACGCTAGTTTTTAATTTGAGTAAATTACACAGATACTTCCTAAGGTTTACTCTTATTACACTTGGTATCCTTCCATTTTTTTACATTACTTTAAGTACTCTTAAGGGGGGTTAGTGTAAGATTTTTCAAATCTAAAAGGGAGGTCGGTGTAACGAAAACCTAAAAAAAATTAGGGGTTTTTCTGTATGGTTAAAAAACAGAGGGGTATCAGGTGTAATAAGGGCAAACCTCAGGGGTCCGTGTAATTTACTCTTTTAGTTTTTATACTGGTTGATTTTGCTTGAACGAATTTCATCCATTAGTTAATCAAGCAACTATAAAATTTTGCACTTAGAATTCTGGGTTCATAACTAAGGTCTATTATCTTCAAGTTCTGAAAAAATCCTTATATATGAAATTGGTGAAAAGCTAAACTCCCAGAAAACGCACCAGAATTGCCTCCTATGATCATTACTTTACCATCTTGTTATATATCCACCAATTAATGAAAAATATGAACATGGCTTAAGAAGTTTCTTGTATGGCCTATAGATTCTAAAGGAAGGGGAACACCACTCTGAAAACAAACTGAAACTTCTTGAGCAACAGAATAATCTAACCTGCCATGAGTCATAGGCTGAATTTACAACGAAGATTGGGGTACTGATATGTGATGCCACATATTGTGGGAAAAAGCACTACACAACAATTCAGAAGCATCAGCAACACCAAAGAAGTTGCAAAGCTAGCTAGAAGGAAAAATTACAAGTGACAAACTTACTAGTGTTGGGCTGAGTTTTGAAGTGCAGGATGAGGGCAAATTCTTTGCCGAACCCTAAAATAATTTAAAAAAAAAAACAAATCAGTCTCTATTTAAAGAAAGTTTTAGCCATTAGAAAATAATGAAAAGAGAAAAGGCATGCAAGTACATGTGTTGAAACAACTCCACTGTAGAACTCTTGAATGAAACGTGTTCCTGATATATCCTCTCTGTTGTACAACAACACATTAAATCATTCAATGATCTAAGGAACTATAAATTTAAGGAAAAAAGGCTAAGTGAAAGCCAATTAGAGGAGCATACACATTGATAAAATAACCAGCATCTGGAACACATTTCACATTAGCCCCAGAAGGCAACAGAGATTTAAAGCCATCACAGTGTAATATAGTTGTCAATCCTCCAGCTGAACAGCCAGAGAGAATAGCCTGCAGGTACAAGTTTCAGTTAGTGAAAGAAAAAACCATTCAGGAGGAAGAAAAATAAAAAGTTCCAAATAATCAATTCTCATACATTTTCAGCCTTTTCCAATCCTTTTGCTAGTAATTCTTCCATTACAGCTCTAAAAACCCTTGCTCCTCTGAAGTGCAAATTGGTTGTCTGATATATATATACACATCACATTATACAAATCTCATCAGAAAGAAAATTGGAAAAATAAAATTTACCAATGCTTAATAATATTTTCCTCAGAATTTAATTTCAAATTCCTTTGAATTCTGTAAAACTTACAGGATCAACTTCTTCCACATCACCAGTAAACGATGATCCATCACAGTACCTAACCTTGACTCTATTCCAATTGTAGAAATCTGAAATTTATAAAATTCATTAGAAAGCTGAGCAAAAAAATTGAGTTCATAACTCATAATAAGTAGTAACAATATATATTGATTAGTGGACAATACCTGGATTAAACTGTTGGTCATCGCTTAAAATTCCAGAAAAGTAAATATCTTCCATTTGCTTAGATGAACCTAAGCGAGTGTCTTTACGGGATAGGCAACTTTGGATATCGTTGCACCATCCTCCTCCCTAAAATAAATTGTAGTGAAGATCATTACCAAGAAAACAGAACTTTCCATGGTTTGTCCAAAACAAAGAAAAAACAATTGACAATTACTCATCAGATGAAATAGTTGTATAAAGAATGTTAGTAACACTCCTTTTAACGCTCTCTCTGCTATTAACTGAAATTTATTAGAAATCACAAATTTTGGTGAATCCCACTTCTAAATCAGGAGAGAGACTTGTTAAATGAAAAATGAGACCCTCCAAAATTTGTTATTTCTAATAAATTTCAGCCAATAGTAGAGAGCGTGCTGCTAGCATTCTTCTAGTTGTATTGTACTCGTACACACAATTAACAAAAGATATTAAAAGACATATTATTGGTGCCAATTTGCTGAAAGAGACATACCTCAATGTGAACAATCCAGTTGTTAATCCCTTCTCCAAATCCCTTATCAAAGTGGTAAGCTGGGGGACTTCCATCCAAACAAACTGCATTCACAACACGTTAAGCCTCAATTTCTCAACTATGAACTATTATATAAATTATATAAATATTACTAAAAATAGAAACACTGAAGTTCCATAATTTCACTACTAAAATTTCTCACCAGCTCCTTTTGATTCTGCACTGTCGACCAAAGTCAATGGAACTAAAGAAGATCCTTCTGCCTTAAGCAATAGCAGTACACAAACTAGAAGATTTAGCCATTTGCTGATTCTTGCACTCTCCATTCAGCAAAATCCAACCAAAAGAAAACGATAAACCTGTGTGCATAGAAAACAAGGAACACAGGGTGGCTTATTTAAAAGAATCAATATGGTATATAACTAATTCACATAAAGCCATTTTGGCTGGCCAAAAAGAGAAAAAACAAGGGCCACATTAAAATATCATAGCGAGAAAACAAGAACAATATATTTCATTGACTACTGTGGAGAACCTTTAATAGAGAGGAACGAATATCCATTTCAAAACTTGTATTGACAGTTATGGAGAAAAAAGACAAAATATACAAAAAAGAAAAAGAGAGAGAGAAAAAGGAAACAGATCATAGAATGAAAATTATGGACAAGAAAGGTAAAGCATTATTAGATCAAAAGACTAGTTTTCTTGTTGGAGAAGGTAGATGAAACATCTCAAATCCATTCCACAATAATAGAATTACGATCGATCTCTTTCATCTGTTTAGTGCCAGAAAGTTAAAAGCTAATCAAATCAAATAAACTAGCCCAGAAAATGAAAAGTTCCAATATTAATGCAAGTTAAACGAGGCACCCCAATGGCTCCATTGGTAGATAGATACAATGAAATTTCCACAAACTGGCATGCATTATTACTAGATATGAATATGGTCATAATAATAACATCACAAAACCTTCATGCATTATAGCCCAGAAAAACACTGGTCCCATTCCAACACTACTATATAGCTATATTCAATAACTTTTTTTCTGTATTCTACTGCCTAAAAATAAATAAATAAAAAAAAAAAAAACAGAACCTCCTTCTTACAACCCCACAAAGAGAAAAAGAAAATGAAAACAATAAGGAAAAGGCACACATGGAGAGAATGAAGGTTACTACTAGGTGGACCTGAAAAAAGGAAGAAGAGAGGGGGTGGTGTGGTTTGAAGAATGTGAAAGTGAGTGAAAGAAAGTTGAGGGGTGGTGTGGTTTATAAAATGTGTCACGGGGACACAGAATGGGTGACTTGCTGAGATAGGCAATGGTTAAGAACAAATGGAAAAGAAACTCTTTGGGAAGGTTTAGTGGGAAATTGGATAAGAGCGTGTGGAGGGAGAGTATGCTCTTGGATTTTTGCGTTTTCTGGGCATTGAATTGTATGTGATTTGTGACTCTCTCTAGTGGGAAAGCGACACAGAAACAATATACTTTGTCAACTTTGTTCGGTTAAGAACCCACAGAGCCAACAGTCATACGCACAGAGAAGTAATAAACTAATACCTCCGTCCTTAAATATTAAGTATATATACGAAATATTTATTAACTTTGTCATTCACTAATTTTCATCGAAAAACTTGATGACCTTTAGATTTCTCCTTTCAATTTTTTTTTTCTATTAAAGCTGGAACTTGACCTTAATCAAGAAGTGACAAAAAAAGTTGCTATTTTTTATAACTATATTATAAATGCAAAATATTTATTTAACTTCATGATGATTAATTGTCGTAAGAGAATTTAATCACTTTTAATGAAATCACTTTTTTTTTTTAATTATTTTTTTATTCATAAAGTTTGAACTTGACCTTAATTAAGAAGTCCGGACTCAATTCTATTTGCATGAATGACTTGGTATTAAAATGTACTAAGACCGTCAAGCACGTTCTTTTTAACGCAATTAATACTCGCAAAATTTTTAAAGATTGAGTAGGAAAGTGTTGACACTGTCAAGCACGTTCTTTTTAACGCAATCTATACTCACAAAAATTATACAGATTTCTTTTTTTATTTTAATAAACTCATTCATTCATCATTTTGTAGTTATTAGTATCAATAAATTTTAATCAATAAAAGAAAATACGCTAAAAGAAGTATATTAAAAAAATGTGTCGGGAGTCAAACACATTTGATTGAATAGGGTGTGTGAGTAGTTGTAAACTCCTTATACTTGTCTTTAATTTCTCTCTCTCTCTCTCTCTCTCTCTCTATATATATATATATATATATATATATAGTACGACTCCTGTGAGAACATTTATTATTTTTAATATTCTCACATAAGAAAGTGTTCTCACAGGAGTCGTATATTATTTTTAATGTTCTCACATAAGAAAGTGTTCTCACAAGAGTCGTATTATATATATATATATATATATATATATATATATATATATATATTAAAAAAAAAGTGTTACTAACACTCTTCTTAAATATTATACACTTTTAAAGTATAAAAGATTTTATATTATCAACTAATAAAAAATTATGGTGAGTATAATTTTTAAGTTAGTTATATGACAAATTGTGACTAATATAAGTATAATTTTTTTTTGACACGCTTAATGTATTTACTATTTTCTTATAAAGACTTATATAAATTGAGTGATGTGATTAAGAGGTAAAAAAAAGTAAACTATTATATAAATTATTATATAATTTTATTGCACGAAAATAATATCTTATTTTATTTAATGGAAGATACAACCAAGTTTTATATATGTAATACAAAGCTAAATGAAATCAAAATAATTTTAAACTCTATATTCTAATAGTTTTCGCTATTAAATGAAAAAATATTAATTTTTTTATTTTAAGACATTAAATATATTTATTTTTTATTTAATTTTTTGTTATAAGATATTAAGAACATAATAAAATATATAACCTTATCTATATGAAACAAAAAGAAACTGAATGAAAACAATGTTATTGTTTTATTATGATAAAATAGAATAGAATTTTTTTATTCCATCATTTAAATAAACCTTATCTATATGAAACAAAAAGAAACTGAATGAAAACAATGTTATTGTTTTATTATGATAAAATAGAATAGAATTTTTTTATTCCATCATTTAAATAGTAAATATATAAATATAACTTATGTTTTTATTATTTTATAATATTTTAAAAAATGTTTATATTTAATATTATAATTAAATTTATATTTATTTCCCTTTTAAAAAATAATAAACAATTAAGTAGAATTTATTTAAATATTATTAGATAAGAAATAAATATAAAGAGTTAGATATTATGGTCTTTTTTTTTTTGTTACAAGATATTATGATCTATCATACACATCAAAACCATTCATTCCTATATTATCTTTATTTCTAAAGCAGTAAATTTTTTTAATTTTTCTCAACTCTCCCCCTCTCTCTATAATGAAAAACGAAGGCCATACAACTCAACAAACATGGACTTACATTAACATATGAACAATAAAAGCCAAAATTGATTAGCAAAGTGGAACTACCCATCTCCTAATTCTTCCAAATTTCAGTAGCGGTGGCCTTTACCCTAATGCATGTTCTATTTGCCTAAAAATAAACTCAAAACTTTGTAACAAGTTTCAGATAAATTCTTGCTCATCCGTAAGGATAAGGTAATGGTAACGTGTTTATCTGTTTATCAAAAGTTAGAATCGCATGTGTGGAAATTTTGGCATCGTACGTAAAAGAAAAATTTACGTTTGAAGTCCTTTTTAATATATATGGCCAATCAATTTTTATTATATTTTTTTTAATTCTTTTTATCCACAAAACTACTTAATTATTATATTTTTTAGTTAAATATTTTAAAATTTATCTTTGATTCATTCTTAATATAAAATTTTACATTAGCAACGAATAAAATAATATTTTAAAATAATTGTCATAAAAATCAATAATTTTAATAACATCACAATCGGCATGAAATGCCAAAATTTCTTATCAAAGAGGAACTGGCCGTCTCCTAATTCTTCCAAATTTCATTAGCGGTGGCCTGTTACTTTTGACCTAAAAATATTCAAATCGTTAAAGTTTCGGAGAAGTTCATTGTTTCCGTACCTTAAATTTTAAGAAAGTCTTGGTACTTTTTTCATTTTTAATTAATAAAAAACAATAATTTCTATATTAAAATCAGATTATAAATAAGTTAGAATTTAATTTTAATAGTGTTTTAAAACTTATAACTGCAAAAAATTTCATCGAGATTTATTTCAATTTTTTAAATTCAATATTAAACTTAAAAAGTATGCACGTTTAAATGAAATGAGCAACAAAAGTAATCTTAGAGATCATTTAGCAATTAAAAAATAACAAAATTCTAAACTAAGATATATTTTTCAAATCCACATTATCTATAAAGAGTATATATGTTTATTATTTATTGGTCTATTTAAGAACAAATGAAATGTTTATGTCAACAAAAAAAAAACAAGTGAAAAGTTTATTATTTATTGGTCTATTTAAGAAAGGTATCAGTAACCATTCAAATACAAAGACCCCGTAAAATTTGCCTTCTGAAAAAAATTTCTCAGTTACAAGGTATTTACCAAGTGAAATGTTTATTATCTATTGGTCTATTCAAAAAAGGTGTCAGTAGCCATTCAAATATAAAGGCAGCATAAAATTTGCCTTCCGGAAATTTATTCTCAATTACAAGGTAATGTGTTTACCAAGTTTTTTTTTTTTTTTTTTAAATAAAGGTGGATATGAAGAGAACATCAAGCTAACTTCCATCATCCCAACGAGGTTGGCACCATGAAAGAGAGCAATCATCTGCCTCTACTGTTTACCAAGTGAAATGTTTATTGGGTAAAAATAAAATAAAATGCTTATTATTTATTGGTCTATTCAAGAAAGGTATCAGTAGCCATTCAAATACAAAGGTACCGTAGATATTAGATTTTAACGAGAGAGAAAAATTGATACTAGATTTTTTAATTTTTCATTTGCTTATTGGATTCACTTTTCATGTAATTTTTATCATGTTTATGACATTTTTTTTATATGAAAATCAATTAGGTTCTATGGGTTATATGTAGGTGAATCTAATGAGACAAGTTTCACATCTAGAATCAGTCTAAACAAAATTGTATCCGAAAATTGAAAACGATAATTGTTTTTGAAGGACCAATTGATCCAAATTTTAAAGAAAAATTGTAACAACCCTCAGATCCGACATCTTAGTGGCTTCACTCCACGATACTTCACACGGTGACACTTCACTCAACTCCTCGTTAGTCAGAACCCTTCACCGGTCAGAACCCTCCGTGGATAGCCCTTTTTGAGACGTCCGACTGCTTTTAGGATCATTAACTCCATAAACCAACACAAGACTTCTCAGCGTGTTTTGTCCTCACTCGCACACTTCTTGGGAAACTTCCCAAGAGGTCACCCATCCCATAATTGCTCCAAGCCAAGCATGCTTAACTATGGAGTTCTTAAGTGATGAACTACCGAAAAGTAGATGCATCTTGTTGGTATAGGTAGTACCAATTATTTTCTTTAAGTCATCCTCAACTGTATAGTCCCACACCTATACAGCCTCTGGATCCCTCTCATTCTGGTGTGATTCGCCTAGGTGTTATATGTTTCCCAGAAAGTGTGCGAGTGAGGACAAAACACGTTGAGAAGTCTCGTGTTGGTTTGTGGGGACAGTCAATGATCTTAAAAGTGGCCGGATGTCTCAGAAAGGGTTAGCCATGGAGGGTTCTGACCGGTGGAGGGTTCTGACCAATGAGGAGTTGAGTGAAGTGTCACCGTGTGAAGTATTGTGGAGTGGAGCCGCTAAGACGCCGGATCTAAGGGTTGTTACAAAAATGACCAAAATGAATCTTAAAAATAAGATAAAAGACTAAAAGTATAATTTAGCCAAAAAATCAATTTATGCTAATCAAGAAAGTTAATTAGCATCATTTAATTGTATCAATTTTATTTAAAAAATATTTTTTCCTAAACTACCCTTCCTTAAAATTTGATATTAAGAATAAAAGAAGACTTAAATAACTTTTAGGTCCCTGATAAATTTCGAAATTTTGCTTTAGGTTCATGATAAATTTTTTCGTTGTTTTGAATCCCTGATATATCAAAAGTTTTGTTTTAAGTCTCTATCGTCAGTTATGTGATGACGTGGCACCATCAGAACAAATCTTCCCAATATATATCAACCTTTGAGATAGTGCTACGTCATCACTTAACTGACGGCAGGGACCAAAAACAAAATTTTTAATATATCAGGGACTCAAAACAACGAAAAAATTTATCAGGGACTCAAAGTAAAATTTGGAAATTTATTAGGGACCTACAAGTTATTTAAGCCATAATAGAATGTCATTGGAAATAAAATCTCAATTTAATGAAGGATATGTTGAGAAGAGGAGTGTTAGCAAGTAGCAACACACTCCCTCTAATACACACACTATTGATTAAATTTTATTTAAAAAAATTACAAAATCTCGAGAGATCGAGATGCATTAAATAAGAAGTAAGACCCATTAAAATTTATAGTTTTCAATAAATTTTATTCATAATAGAAAGTATGTTCAAAAGAGTGTGTTAGAGTTAGGAACTCAAGCGTATTGCAAATCTAATATATATATATTGGCTGAAATGACTTGTTTATTAATTAAGAGGCAATAAGCTTAAATAGCCTTACAATTCTCATCAAAAGATAAAGATAATTCTATCTAATCAAAACAGAAAAACTAATAGCAACTCTAATTTAAAATTCAAACTAATAGAAACAGAAACATGATAATGATAAAACTTCTCTTCATTCCCTCCCTTAAACTAACAGCTGTTAGTTTACTTCAGGCATCACACATACTCCCAATTGGTCACGAAGCTTCAGAAAAGTTGCTAATTTGAGTGGTTTTGTCATCAAATATGCAATTTGATCTTTGGTACCACAATGTACAAGCTCAATTACACCATCTTGTGTCAAGTCTCTCAGAAAATGGAAGCGCACATCTATGTGTTTACTTCGTCCATGCATGACAGGATTCTTTGAGAGCTTGATGGTTGAACTGTTGTCACACATTACAATGATGGAACCCTTTTGTGGATGATTTAATTGCTCTAGAATTCTACGCATCCACACTGCTTGGCATGTACAAGCTGCTGCCGCTACAAATTTTGCTTCTGTAGTTGAAAAGGTGACAGGGCTGTTTCTTAGAGCTCCAAGCAACTGCTCCTCTGCTTAGTATAAAGACATATCCAGATGTGCTTTTTCTATCCTCAATATCCCCTGCATAGTCGCTGTCGGTGAAGGCAACCAAATCCTTGTTTCCTTCCTTCTTATAAAATATTCCATATTCAATTGTCCCCTTCAAGTACCTCAATGCATTTTTTGCAATTTGCACATGAAGTACTATTGGTCTAGCTATAAATCTGCTTATTAGGCTTACAACAAAATTCAGATCTGGTCTAGTGGCCATAACATACATGAGACTGCCTACTTTTTGTTTGAAGTAAGTCTCATCAACCTTGACTCCTGCATCATCTTTGCCAACTTTTAACCCAAGGACTATCGGATTCATTACTCCATTGCTTTCTTCCATTCCAAAGCGCCTCAATACTTCAAGAGCATATTTCTTTTGTCCCATATAGATCCCATCTGCTGTCTACAGTACTTCAATTCCCAAGAAAAATCTCATTCTTCCCAAGTCAGTCATATCAAATGCTTTCATCATTGACTCCTTAAACTCCAGCCTGTGATTGCCTCTTACTTCTCAAATACTCTTCTGCTTCTTCTGTTGTATGCTGCAAAGAATTTGATGAGTTTTCAGTGCTTGTTTCTGCTGTTTCAGTGACTTCATTTACATCACCTTTATTCCCATTTTCTTCAGCTTCACTTTCATAACTTTCATCAACACTATTCTCCTTTTTCCCCCATTCTATGTCTGCAATTACTTGCTCTTTGTAACTTTCACCCCAATTCCATTGTTTTTCTTCTTCAAAAATGACATCCTTACTTACCACAACCTTTCTTCCAATTGGATCATACATCCTATAGCCCTTAGATTTCTCACTCACACCTAGCAACACACAACAAAAGCTCTTGTTGTCCAACTTTGATCTTGTAACATCAGGTACATGGACATGCGCAAGACAGCCAAACAATCTGAAGTGCTCAACTGATGGTTTGACTCCACTCCAAGCTTCCTCTGGAGTCATATTTTTTACTGCAAGATTGGAGCATCTATTCAGCACATATATTGCCCAGTTCACAGCTTCTGGCCAAAACGTCTTGGGAATCTTCTTATCTGTAAGCATAGACCTCACCATATTCATTATTATTCTATTCTTTCTCTCGACCATGCCATTTTGTTATAGTGTATAGGCTGTAGTAAGTTGTCTCTTTATGCCATTTATTCTACAAAATTCATTGAATTCTACTGAATTAAATTCTCCTCCTCTATCAGTTCTTAAGCACTTGATAGACTCACCAATTTCCTTTTCAACTAGCATTTTGAAAGCCTTGAAGTGATGAAAGGCTTCTGATTTCTCTGCTAGAAAGTAAATCCGTGCCTTTCTACTAAAATCATCAATAAAGCATAGAATATACTTTTTCTTACTGTTTGAAGCTGGTGAGATTGGACCACAAATGTCTGAGTGAATGAGTTGCAGTCTTTGAGTTGCTCTCCATTGACTCTTCTTTGAGATAGCCTTTCTATGTTGCTTGACAGCCATGCAAGCTGTACAAGTTGTGGTTGTAGTGGAAAACTGTGGTAATCCTCGAACCATCTTCTTGCTTTGTAGAGTTCTCAGTCCCTTGTAACCAAGATGACCAAATCTACAATGCCAAAGATGTGCAAGGCCTTCTACAGGTGCATGAAAACAAGCTGCCTCCTTGACTTATGTTTTTGCCACAAGAGTAAATATTCGATTTGTAGTCATAGTGGTTTGAATGATCAAACCCCTTTCAAGATGATAAATTTTGCACATTCCAGAATTAATAAGAATGGCTAGACCTTTCTCTTGGAGTTGTCCCACACTCAAAAGATTGTTCGTCAACTCCGGCACATAGTAGACTTCAGTTACAACATGATGAACGCCATTCATGAACAACTTCACATTTCCCTTTCCAAGTACTGTCATTTTTGTGTTGTTTCCAAGTTTGACCACCTTCCTGAAGTCCTCATTTAGTTCATAGAACATGTTTTTGTCTCCACACATGTGATTAGAGCAACATGAGTCAAGGAACCAAACATCTTCTCGCCTTGCATCTTGCATCTCCACATGAGACATCAACTACATCTCTTCTTCTTCGTTTAGTTCTGCATAATTTGCCTCATTGTTCAAACTCGGACACTCATACTGAAAATGACCGAGTTTGTGACAATTATAGCACTCCATAGTAGCCTTGTTGAATCCTTGTCGTCCTCTACCTCTACCCCTGCCTCTAAAGCCTCCTTTACCTCGACCTCTATCTCCAAATCTTCCTTCAGATGACACCTTGAGAGCCTGCTCCTCTCCACTATTCTTCAAAATCTTTAACTCATGTACCATCAAGGAGCTTTGCAGCTCATCAATTGAGAGTGTATTGGTATCCTTAGATTCCTTGATTGAGCAGACAATGAAGTTGTATCTGTCAGTCAAAGATCTAAGGATTTTTTCGACGATAGTTACATCTCGCATGTTTTCCCCTTGTGCTCTCATCTTATTAGCAACGATCATAACCCTAGCAAAGTAATCAACAACTTTTTCACCTGATTTCATCTCTAGGATTTCAAACTCCCTCCGTAAGGCCTGCAGAATGGAACGCTTGACTCTTGCATTGCCTTCATATTTCCTTTTCATCGAATTCCAAATCTGTTTTGATGTGTCATTCTCTAAAATCTGCTCAAGAATTGTCCTGTCAATAGCTTGAAATAGATAATTCTTGACCATCAGATCCTTCAGCTTTAACTCATTGAGTTTCTTCTAATCAACCCACACTCAAGGTTGTTCCGGCAGCTGGCTCCTCATAGCCTGTCTCGATCAGGCTCCAGTATGTAACGACCCATTTTCGTTACAGATTTGTTATATTAAAACATTGCCTAAATATTATCATATGAAATTTCAAAGAAATTTCTTTCACATTTAACATATATTATATGTACCTACTTTCCTACATATAATGTACATCATCACATCATAAAAGTGTTAAGTCTGGCTTTACAAAACTTAAGTGTGTATAATATATATATATATATATATATATATATATATATATATATATATATATATATATACACACACACAATACCAATTAGTCCTCTTTTAAAGGATATTCATAACAATCTAAATATTTATACATAAGTCCTAAGCTGGTCTCCATAATATATACATACATAATAGGAACAAAAATAGTAGAACTGGAGGATCGTCTAATCTTTGGATCGTTCAATCCAAAGGAACAAAAAGATCGTCCAATCTTCAACCTTGACTCGCATGAGAGCCTACACCATCACTATTACCTGCTCCCGTGTCAACACACGATCATTGCAGTAATACAATACAAACACAAATTGCAAGGGTAAGCTTCTTATAAAAAGAATGATAGAATATACACAAGATACAATCAACATCATTCACACTAAACATTCAGTTCATTTCATATGTCACTCCATACATCAATATCATCATGCAATATTATGCTGACTCGACTCCATGGAGATTTCAACAAATTTCGGGCGGTCCCCATAGGCCCCATCCCTACCATTAGTCTCACCTTAGACCATTCAGGGAGTCCCTTGAGCCACCATGTGGAGGAAGTCTGAATTTAATCGAATATAGACAAGTGTTGGTATTGGCTTAGCTCTGTCAGGTTTGTAAAACCTTCCATCTTTAGGAATTCGCCCACTTGTCTATTCTATATGCCCACCATTGGCCATCACGAAATCCTCCAGCACTAGGTTGAGAGCCCACCTAGCACCCTCAACTTACGTGCCTACCCGCATGCAATATTATGAACAAACCAAACAACTCGGCTTGCCACACGTTCCCTCTATGTTATAAATTCACCATTTTTCTCAAATCACGCTTATGAACCCAATCTAGCAGTTCAGTAAGAACAAGTAAGGCATTCTCACACCTCGAATCCTTACTCACAACACAACACTAAATTTAACTAAGGGTGAATTTCCTAACATAGTTCTAGAACCAAAGTGGTAGCCTATCCAACATCCTCATTCAATATTTCAAATCTACACTCACAATTATATTATATATCTCAAAGAATGTCAATCGCACATTTAAAATAATTATTTATATAAGAAAACTAATATATATCACATTCATAACAAAACTGGGTCCTGGACTCAAAGCTGAACAAAAGAACCAGAGTTGACTGGACGCTGGTCACTGGACGCTGGGTGGGTCATTGGACGCTGGTCAGCTGAGAGGGTCATTGGACGCTGGGTCTGCAGAATTGGACTCTCACAAAATTTACAACTAACAGAACATCGTAACAAGATTTTCTGCAGAATCCAGGGCCTCCCAAAGGATCCTAAGCACCCAAAAACATGCCTTCAAGGTTTAGGGACAATTCACAACACTTACAAGACCATTTCAAATCAAAACAACACATCATGATATTATATTAACTTCAACTTAAGTCATAAATTCAACCAAATCATCAAAAATACAAAAGAGAGAAAAACTCATTGTGTCATAAAAATAAATCTCAAAGAACATCCAAAAGAGCAGAACTCAAATACCAAACACCACCAAATCATTCAAACATGTTTAAAGCTTCCCTTACCTAAACTTCTTGACTCAAACCGTGGAGAAAAAGCTAGAGATGATAACTTTGAGGTTCTCGAGTGATCTGTCCTCAAGTTTTGTTACAGAATCAACTAGGAGACACCTAAACCAATATCAAAGTAAACTCAAAATCAAGATTTCTCTCATCTCTTAAAATCTAACCAAGACCTATTTCTCATGTTCTTGGGAAGAGATGAGAAAGTTATTTAGAAATCAAGAATAAGGAGGAACTGGACTTACCACTTAAAATCAACTAAGAAATCTCCAGGGAAGAAGAAATCAAACTTCAAGTTGAGGTAGGAATCAAACTTCCATTTACGGAAAAGAGAACTTAGAGAGGAAGAAAGATAAGAACGAAGGAAATGGAAGAGATAGGAAGCTTGGCACGTTTAAATAAAGAGATTTGCATGAAACTTTGCTATTTGTCTCCACCCTTCCTCTAAGGACACTCCCTTCTCTTATTATTTTCTTCTACAACTTACGGAACTTACGTAAAAATCCCAAAAAATCTCTCAACACACACTCTAAGTCCAACACCTCATGAAAATCTAAGAGTAATACCACAACACATAGCACAACGTAGAACTTAAGTTCATTATTATATTATTTCAACATAATTTAATTTTAATTTTTTCTTGCATTATTAGTCAAACACTTAATCATACAATTAGGAAAACCACAACGTCACACAGTACTCCTTGGACGGCAAGAAGTTCTCCATTAAGATGCTCCAATGGTCATAGTGACCATCAAAACGTGGGATTAAAGGTTGAACAAAATGTTCCTTCACTTGACATTTTTCTTCCTGAAATCAATTCAAAAGACTGCTGTTTTCTCAGGCCTAGTGGGGGCTCTGATACCAATTTGTTAGGAACTCAAGCGTATTGCAATTATGATATATTGGCTGAAATGACTTGTTTATTAATTGAGAGGCAATAGGCTTAAATAGCCTTACAGTTCTCATCGAAAGATAAAGATAATTCAATCTAATCACAATAGAAATTAATAGCTAGAAAGATAAAGATAATTCTATCTAATCAAAATAGAAAAACTAATAGCAACTCTATTTTAAAATTCAAACTAACAGAAACAGAAACATGATAATGATAAAACTTCTCTTCAAGAGTATGTGTGTTGCAAGCATTTCCCATTTTGAGAATGGTATTATTAAATAAGGTAAAATTATTTGAGATTTGTTTATATTTAAAATTAACACAAGATTTTTTTTTCTTATATTCGAGACCAAAAATATCATCTATGTATGATTGTATGTTGCATCTGATATAAACATTGAATTTAATTGAAGTATATTAATAACACAAAAAGTATTTTATACTTTTATTTAATTATAAATTATTATATAATTAAAAATGATTAATTTTTATAATAATTATTAATTTAGACATTATATCTAAATAATTTCTAATTAATTGATAATTATATACTAACTATATATCAAAATTAAACTCTTAAACGTTTATATCTACGGGTCGCTACTTACGTAAACAGGATAGTGATTAGTTTATATTTACATCTTTTTCTACGCCCTTTATAAAATATTAAATTGCCTGATAAATATATAAAGACAGAATAAAGAGCAAATAAAACTCTTTAAATGAGTGTAAAATCAAGTAATGTGAAAAAAACACTTTTGAAAATAATTTTCTTGCAAATACACACTTTATAATTTTTTCGTTCCTTTAATAACAAGTAAGTGTGTGTATTAACGTATAATATACTTTTATAAAATATAAGTAAATATCAATTATAATATTACCTAATTACAACTGTTTGAATTATCTAAAATTTGGTTTGGTCATTAGATAATATCAAAATATTGAATTTGTTTCTCTTTGAGACGAGAAGTCTACTAATTCAATTATAAAGGTGAAAGTGAGAATACTTACAAAAATATTTTAACGTTCATCAAGTTAATGTTTAAACCAATAGAGTAACAGTATATGAAATAATGTGCTTACCTTATGCATTCTCATGTAGTCTATTTATGAGATTTGCATGTGGATAAATTACTACTTAGATGTAAATGAGTCATTGTCCAGATGTGGGTAAATCATCGTTGGGACACTTGAGCATGGTTGTGAGACAATCTTGTAACGAATGAAAGTTTTTAATTGAAGAATATTTTAAAGTCTCTAACACGCATGTCATAAATAAGGGACTTAATAAATTTAAATAACACCTCAACTTAATAAGAATTTGAGAACGAAGATGTGCTCTTAGTCAAATTTCATTGAATTGAAACATAATGATGTAAAAATGGGCTCTGATGATGTAGACCTATTACATACATAATACGTATAATAACTTTTCTTTATTTGTTCTCTATCTGTATTTAAGAACAACAGTCATATTAGCTAACTATCATAAAAGAAATGCAAATGATAATTAGTGCCCAATGGTACTGGTTAAAGAATTAAAAGGAGAAATTTTTTTATTAAAATGCGCAAAATTATGTTGTTCATAATTTTTTATGCGCTCTTTTATCATTTTCACAATAAATACTTTCTCATTTTAATTCCTCAATCAGTGTCCTAAGGACACTAGTTAGCAAGATCTTAAAAGAAAAAAGAAGGATTAAAATTTCGGAGCTAGCGAGGAATATTATAGGAAAGTTAAAACCCACCACGGAAGCAATTTTTAACAGACTCTTAGTGATGGATGAACCTAATGCTTGATGTAACGAAATCTGAACTCACAAAACAGTTACAAATTACTGTGATGGATTTTACTTTTGTCTTTTAATTATTAATGTTTGATTTTAGTTGGGAAGTAGTGTTGTTTTGGTTAGCCCATCATTTGTAATCACCCTTTGTAAAGAAAACGTATCGTGGTAAATAATGCATCCTTTAATTGTTCAGGAGAGGAGATGAAGTCGTTATTATTAGCAAATCAGAATTTGAGACGACAGCTTTCAATGTGGACTTCCAAGTACGTATTAATGTTTGGTGGTTTGAAGGATATTAAATGTGGCTATACCGTCCAAATCCGTCGTGTTAGATTAAACAAGTTCATTAATTTAATAGTTTAATTTATATATGTACGTACATAGTATACATAAAGTAAATCCCTTAATCAATGATAAAAAAAAGTAAATCCTTAATCTTTATGTAAAAAAAAAAAAAGTAAATCCTTAATCTAATTGCAGGCATATTCGTTGGCTTCTTTTTCTTTTTCCATCTTTGTATTTGTAATACATAATATTAATAAGCTTATATCAAATATGAAGACTCAAAAAAGATAAATACAATGTCCTACAACTTATGTTAGTTATTAAAAGTATTAGATAAAAGTTAAAAAAAAATAGAAATACATATAGTTACCATATAAAAGTTGAAATTTCATTTTGTTTTAGATTGGATACGTACTTAAGACTTATATTACGTGGGATGAGAGCGTGTCAAGTAAAAGATGAGATTGTGAAAAAAACGAAAAGAATGTAAACTATATAATAATTAAAATAATTTTAACTGCCTGTATATGATTTTATGATTCACACACACATATAAAAGACGAGATTGTGAAAAAGAATGAATATCAACAGTATAATTGAAATGGAGGGTTAAAATTAAAAAATTAGAAACTTTACTAATCTAACCGTTAAATTAGAAATTTTTATTAAATAGATCAAGTGTTTAAATTTTTATAAAATTTTAAAACTATTTGATACGTTATCAAATTAGTTCAATTTAACGTATATATATTTTAAAATGTAAGTGAATGTTGCCTATAAGATTAGTAACTATAAATGTTTGATTTATCTAAAATTTGATGTGTATGATCATTGAAGTAATATCAAAATATTTAATAATTAAATTAATAAAATTTAATTTGTAGACAGTGTTATTGAATGCAGTAACTTTACTAAGAGTTACTATGAAGTAACTTGACTTTTCCGCATATTAGGTAGTTGTGTTGGAAATTTCATCTCGACTAATGATATGACTAAAATAGAATATATAAATGAGGTGCAAATCTCATCTTACAAGCCAGTTCTGTAGGGTTGAGTTAGTCTTAAACCCACAATTCTAAGATGGTATCAGAGCTTATCCCAACGATCTATTGTTGGGTCTATCGTGTCACCCACTATCAGAATACTTGCAGATGTCCAGTCCTGCAAATTTCACACTCAAGATGTCCAGTCCTCAACGTAAGGGGAGTGTGTTGGAGATCTCACATCAACTAGTAATATGGTTAAATTAGAGTATATAAGTGAGGTGCAAATCTCATCTTACTAGCCGATTTTATAGGATTGAGTTAGGTCGAAACCATTCATTAGGATAGATTCTGATACTATCTTAAAAAGTGGTTATATACTCCAAAATCGACTTAGAAACTGGGTTATATCTTAGCGAGTGACACGATTGGCCTAACAATATATTGCTAGGATAGACTGTGGTACCATATTAGAATTGTGGGTTTGAGCCTAACTCAACCCTATAAAACCGGCTTGTAAGGTGTGATTTGAGTCTAACTCAACCATACAAACTTCAATATTTTTCTTAAAAAATTGTCAATAATTAAAAATAACCTTATATCACAATTTTAATCTTTTAGTGTTTTACCTACACAAAGTATATATGTAGAAGTATGTTTTATTTTACCTACAATTACCCATTCCCATCACAATATTGCAAGAGTTTTACCAATACTAAACAATCATAGGTAGAAACTTTTTAAGGTTTTACCTACACTAAATTATGTCTGTAGGTAAAAAGGTCCATATGTACATGTCTTTTTTCTTGTAGTGAATAATTAATAAATTGATTTTTTTTTTTTTATCTTTTATTGCTTTTAGTTAATTTTTAAAGTACATAATCATCGCTTATACTTCTTAATTTTTAAAAAAGTATTACAAAATATATTTTTTAAAATATTAGTTTAATATTAAATTTTAAAAAGAAAAAAAAAACACAAAAATTAAAACTACAACCTGATTTCAATTTTCAAATTCAAAACATAAGACTTGAAAAAAAAAAAAAAACTAACAAGGTCTTAAGAACAATTTTCTTTTTCTTTTTGAAAGGCAAAAGTAAAACACAACCTTTTAATAATATGAAACCAGCATTGACACAAGGAATGTCAAAACTGATCAAGCCAGAACATACAAACCACCTTCACCATATTCTAGTGCCATATTATAGTCCCCCAAACACAACACGTATAGCTTCCCCAGTAATCATACCAACACAAAAATAATCAATCCCATCCCTTATGTGGTGCATCTTACAAACCCTTAAGTGGTGTATCTTACATCATGGCCTGTCTACAAATAAATCATTCCGCATCCATAATGACAGCAGCTGCATCTTCCACTAATGCTCCTTTGTTTTTGCTCAACCCTTTATGCCACCTCATCCACTTAAATCCAACTCTAAATGCTTTGACAGTGCCACTACTCAAGGCTAACGTGAGTAGTTTAACTCTCACAAAATTATTACCTGTTGCAGCAATAACAGAAGCCCTCACCGAATCTTTGCCCCCATATAATATAATAATTCAAATCTGAGATCCTCCATCCTGCTGATATATCAACAGTTTAGACTACAGATATCCTTCACCAGAGACAATCCTGTTCGAACCAAATAAGACCACTATGGACGGCAAAGCGGATCTGCCATTCCACAACATCCATTTTGAAATACTGCATAAACTCCTAGCCAACGAAGAAATTAAGAACCAATATGCCACATGATATCAACTCACCGAGTTTAGCAGAAGAAATTAATCTTTTATAATATAGCAAATCAAGATTTGAATCCTCCCTCACAAAGACATCTATATTTAATGGACTACACCCCTTTGGACCAAATATTAATATATTTTAGATATACTGAAGATTTTATGTCTTTTTATGTTCTTAATGAAAGACCATAATTTTTTGAATTTTGAAATGCAATTTTTAAACAGGCAGTCTGTTTCAGCTCATGAGTTGTCCTTAGAAGAGTTGGACTAATCAAGTTAACCCTGTTTAACATCCGTAGTGGCTAGCTAGATATGATACATACCAACCAAAAAAAGAAAACTAGATATGATACCACTATGGAAATACGACTAGCTAGTGGGTAACAAATTAATTGGAAACTATCTAGCTAAGCGCAATAACAATTAATCAAGTATATAGATGAACGTCAACAAAGGGTATAGAATTTTGACTCTGGTTGCTGTATGATAGTGCACTCTATAATGTAGCTAAAAAAATATTGAAAGGTATAGTCACCACTAAGGTGCTAACAAATCCATCAAATTTATTGTAAATTATAAAAAAGTCAAACTGAAAAAAAAAACTAATTATTTTTTATATGATTTAATTGGTTTTTATTTAGATAAAAATTATTCTAATTTATGTTATTTATTTTTTAGAAGAAGCATGTTAGTGAATTACTTGTACAATGTACATGATAAATGTTTAATTTATATAACTAAAATTGATAATAAATAAATACTTTTGAATATATAAATTATATAATAATTAAAATTCATAATAAATAAATATTTTTAACATATAAATTATATTTTAGGTTTATGATAAATAATTTATATTGTGATATAAGGTTATTGTTAAATATTGATAATTTTTTTAAAAAAAATATTGAAATTCAATTTAAAAATAAAGATAGAAGGATAAATTTAAAGACATAAGATGTTAAAAAAATTACTAAAAACACTCTTATTTAATAAAAACTCTTAAAAATACTCTATTTAAATTAAGAACCATTCCTAAAAACATTCATTCAACATACATATCTATATCTAGATAGAAGATAGATAGATATAGAGGGAGAGGGAGAATATACAGAGGATTGTGTGTTTGGTAAAACTATAAGCTAACTTATTGAATTGAAAGTATTTGATAAGATTAGTTGATA
This sequence comes from Pueraria montana var. lobata, assembly GCA_026413185.1. NCBI lineage: Eukaryota > Viridiplantae > Streptophyta > Magnoliopsida > Fabales > Fabaceae > Pueraria > Pueraria montana. Next base: position 40,008,390 of record CM048649.1, on the reverse strand, counting down.
AGTGAGCTGATAAATGTAAAATGACACAAAAGATCTCAAATAAATTAATAAGAATAAAAATAAAAAAAGAAATAAAGTTAGTAACTTATAAGTTAGCTTATTTCTATAAGCTACTTGAATTAGCTTATAAAAATAAGTAAAAACTACTCAAATAAACTCGTGTGCCAAACAGACTAGCTATACAAGTTAATCAAAGAAACTTATAAGTTTTCCGAGTGCCTTACCAAAATATGTAAAAAGAAAAACAAAATTATAACTTATTGATACATTTCTTGTAAAAACTAAATATATGTTAATAAACTTAATATATAATTACCTAATTGAGATTTTTATTCTTTTTATCTATTACTTATATTTAAATTATGATTTATGTATTACGATTATTGTGATGAATAATATATATCAACTATATTATGATTTTCGAGATAAAATTGTCAATATTTTGAATATATTTTTTTATTATATTTATTATTATGTATTTCATGATTTATTTATTTCTTTCTTACACAAAAAGATAAAAAAAAGTCGATATGACTGGAATGCTGATCGTATTTTCGTATTCAGCTTCATGCCCACAAAGAACCCCTACATGTGATAAGGGAACATTCCATTTTCTACAGAGTGGCTGACATTTTGGCAGGATGGGACTCCAGCACCAACCAGTGGGATAAAACTTGGCATACCCCCCTGAACGGGGTTTTGGCGGCATTGACACACAAAAAACTCTATAATTTAATTAATTAAAAGACTTTTATATTTCAAACTAATATTTTAACTGTAACGACCTGTTGTCGCTACATGATAACTCAAAAACTTCTAGATAAAACACCTTATGAAAATGATCAATTAAATAAAATCATGTGTCTTATGGCACTTTAACATGTTATCAAAAGATACAACATTAGAACAACCCTATGCCCATCTATATAGACATATATATAATACTATAAAGAATAAACTCCCTAAACAATAAGCTGGTCCACTCTATACATAAAACTCGTCAAAGACAAGAAAAAGAGGATCATAACTTCACGTACGTGCATGTCCATCCACGAAGCTTCTAAGGGAAAGATCCACCTCCTAACCATCTGCTCCCACGAACACGAAGTTCGAGATCATCACAGTCAGTGGCGGATCTATTCATACTTGAGGATGGGCAAATGCACCCCTCATTTTAATAAAATCACAAATATTTATCTTAAAATTTTATATTTTGCACTTCCTAATTTTATGTGTTTGAACCCCCTAACTTATTCTCATGTGAGGGTAAGCAGATTCATCCCTTTATTTTAGTAAAATCACATGTATTTATCTTTAAAATTTATATTTTGCACCTTTTATTTTCACGTATTTGAACCTACTACTTCATTTTCTCACTTTTCTTGTATCTTTATTTATGTCTTTATCTTCACATATATGATAATTATTATTAACTTTATTTTTTTAAATAGTTTGCCCCCACTGACACAGGGTCCTAGATCCGCCACTGATCACAGTCACAACCACTTGTGCCACAATGCAAGGGTAAGCTTACCAAAACACAACTATACATATACAAATAGACAATTCCATGTAATAAAGAAAGAGGGAGAAAACTGAACTTCATAAACTTTGAAAATATGATACATAATAACCAGTAAATTTTATATCCAAACTCAACTCATATAAAAGTTATCTCATATTGTTCATTAATAGACACCAATAAGCCACAACATTAAATTTCAACCATCTCAATGGATATATACAACAAAATCATAATATAAATCCTCAACTAACATCATTAAAATAATTTCGTCATTACTCATCATCATGAGCCATCAACATCATACATCACATGTGAACATCTACTATCATGATTCTCATCACAAATCAATCACCAATATCCACCATCATAACCATATGAATCATGAACCACCAAACCATTTCAGACATCAGACACTGACTCTACTCCATAGAGATTTACACCACAAGAGCGATTAACCTAAGTACATCCCTTAATATAGTCGCCTCTCTGACCATTCGGAGAGACCCAGATTAATCTTATGGAGGAAGTGTGATTTTATCGGAAATAGATGAGTGTGGGTAATGGATTACCTCGGTAAGGCTTGCAAAGACCTTAACCTTTATAGGGATTCGTCCACCCATCTATTCTATAGGCCCATTCAGCATTAGTCACTACGAAAACCCCCAACACTAGGTTGAGGGCCCACCAAGCACCCTTAACTTACGTGCTTACTCACAAACAACAATAACAACAACAACAACAACAACTAAACTTGGATTCCTTAAGGTTTGAGATACAACACCTTCGTACCCACCATCTCACTCATGGTCTGCCTCAAGAATCCAAGTTTCACCACCAATAGCAATCCATCTCATATACACTAAAAGAGTCAACTAAGCCTTCTGGGAAATCAATTTTCATCACTCCGACATGCCATTCGAAGTTAAAAACATAGGGGTGGGTGCTCAGGAAGATATCCCACCAAGCGAGACCCCCAGGTCGCTTAGTGGATCGTAGTCCTGAAGTGGAACTGACCTTCCCAAAGCAACCATTTTTCTCAAAATCTTCCCAAAAGACATTAGTAACTCCTTCAATATATATAGGAAAGGTTCCATCAAATTTACATCACACACATCATCATTTCATCAATCATATATTCACTTCATCAAGGTATAAACATCTTAACAATAACATAATATAATATTCTCCTCAATAAAACTAGTCACAGACAAATCTCTACTTATAATTATGTACCAATTTAACATTCCAACAATTATTCAAAGGTCATACATAGAAGGTAATGATGTAAACATACATAAGCTCCACATAAACTTCTCACATAGCTTCAAACCCCATTAAGGAGGTTTCATGCTTAGCCTAGCATATTTCCACGCTTAGCCTGCCCCCCATGACTAAATCTCCACTCTATACTTCTCAGGCTAAGCCTCACAAATCCCAGGCTTAGCCTCAAGCACCCTAAAGTTAAAACTCAAATCTGCACCTCTCAGGCTAAGCCTCGCAAATCTCAGGCTTAGCCTCAAATCCGTTGAAGCTAAGATCGCATTCTGGAGGTCTCAGGCTAAGCCCTAAGATTCCCAGGCTTAGCCCAACAGTGCAGATCTACAACATCATGAATTCTAGCGAATTTACTTCCTATGGCAACCCATGGCCTCCCAAATGCAACCCAATCATGCCATAACATTGATAAACACTTCTATTACCTTTCTAACCGATTAATGTACTCAATAAAACCCTCAATCAAGCTTAATCTTGAAAATTCCTAAATTTTCCAACTTAAGTTTCAAAAGGGGAAAAAGGGAAAACAACTTAATAACAATCCAATCAATTAAGAATTCAATATCTCAACACATTATAGTATAGGATAGAGCCTCCCTTACCTATGGATCTCTAAGCCTAGATCTTGAGAAGAGAAGAGAAAAGAGAGAAGCCTTGATCTCAACAAAGGGGTTTCCTTCAACAATAACACCATCTCACCAACAATAACACATGAGAAATTGTTCTAATACCCATTATGGGTCAACTCAAGGAAAAGAGAAAGAGGAGAGAAAGAGAACTCACCATCCATCATTGGGTCACAAGCTCTAAGGGAGAGAGGAGAGCATCTTGTCTTGAAAGGGGATTAAGTCTCATTCTTGAAATCTTGAAAATGGGCATGGGAGAAATGAGGGAATTGAGAGAACTCTCGAGAGAAAGGAAGAGAATTGCTCTTAGGGTTCATAAAAGGAAAATGAGCTCTTGGCACAAGGGTTACTCTTAAAATGGAAGGAAAAAGGAAATGGGTCATTCTTACTAAAGCCCGGCCCAACCAAAACCCCACATAACTAAACTCACCTCTTACAACAACATCAAACATCATTCACTTAGTTTATATTTTTCAACAACATAAAATAAATTTAACTATTCTTACAATTTATTTAAAATCACTTAATCATGTAATTAAAAAAAATCACAATGTTACATTAACTCATACAATATTATATGTAGTTTTCATATTTTATTAACATTTTAAAGAAAACTAAAAGAGATTTTTTTCATCATTACATTGGTGCGAAATATCCACTAACTTTACTGATGATTAACTTCTACTGAGGAACCTAGTTGGCCACCTTTAGTGGGGTCTCTTATACTAACCACATTTTTTTTATCCACAAAACTAGAATCCAAGACCTTGCTTAAAGGAAATAAGATCAGTTCCACACGAATGTTGGTAACTAAAAGAGATTAAGTATAAACGATAATGAACTTTAAATAAAACCATTTAAAAGACAATATTTTTTAATTTATTAATTATTTTCTTCTTATAATTTAAGAAAAAATATAAAACGTCATGTCAATAATATTAGACAAGAAGAAATTTAAAATATTTTCCCTTGCTTTAATATACTTTAAATAAATAAAAAAATTACATGGATAACATAAGATAATAGATATGGATAAACTTAAATTTTTGTATTGATAATAAATTTGTAATTTATTGATATTTTTATTATAATCTTTATGATTTAAATTTTTATAATTTAAAATTAAATTAAAATAAAAACTATGTGAAAGGAGAGTGAGGAAATTTTATAGGCTTAATTGCACTTTTTACCTCCAACTTTTAACTTTTTGGCGAATTTTACCCCCAACAAATTAATTTGGCGCATTTTACCTCCAACTTTTTAAAAACTTGAAAATTGTACCTTTCGTCTTTGAGCTGACGTAGCAGGCTAAAATAATTGCACTTTTTACCCCTAACTTTTTACTTTTTAATGAATTTTACCCCCAACTTTTTAACTTTTTGGCAAATTTTACCTCCAACTTTTAGCCTGCCACGTCAGCTCAACGACGGAAGGTAAAATTTGTAAGTTTTTTAAAAACTTGGGAGTAAAATGCGTCAAATTAATTTGTTAGGGGTAAAATTTGCAAGTTTTTTAAAAAATTGGGAGTAAAATGCGTCAAATTAATTTGTTGGGGGTAAAATTCGCCAAAAAATTAAAAGTTTGGAATAAAAAGTGTAATTAAGCCAATTTTTTACTTTCAGTGTTATGAGTAAAAGTCACACCGTCAAAGGAGATAGAATAAAGAGTGAACTATACGAGATAGTGAGAGAATTAAGAGCCCCACTCTTTAATATTTGTATTTTAACTTATATATAGATTAATCTTTTCATTTTCTACCATAATTAAGTCCACTTTATTTGATTTCATCAAAATAATATTTTTACCTTTTTTTTTTTAAATTAAGACTTGTTTACTAAAAAAGTCGAAAAACATGTTTGATTATTGAGAATCAACTAAAAGTGTGTATTTGGTTTCATAGTTAAAAGTATTAGAACTTATTTTGATTTTACCTTCTGTTAAGCATGATTTCAGTAAAGATATAAATATTTGGTTAAAGTTAAGTAAATTTGTTTTTGCCATAAAGCTTCAATTTGATTATAAGTGATAATAGGTAACTTTTGTGTTTAAGTTGAAAAATTTATACTAAGTTTTACAATAAATTCAAACATAAATTGCTTTATTTCAAAGTCAACTTTAATCAAAATCAAATTTATAAAACTACTTTATTTCAAAATGAATTTTGTAAATACTAAAAATAAAACATGCAAACTCCTTGGATCCTATCCGAATTAATGAAGAGAAAATCTATCTATTAAGAAGGGCCCAAAGCCTAATGGTATTCCTCAAAAGCATAGTTTTAAAAATTAGTTCGGACTAGTCGATCCGACCAGTCGAACCGGATACCAGTAGTCTGACTAGTTCGAGTCTCTTGTTGGATCGAACATGTCATCGACCTGGATTGACTTGGTTTGACCCAGCCAATTCAGCAGTTGAACCGGTAAACCAATTTGGTTGAATCGGTTGAACCAGTTTTAAGTATTTTTTTAAAAAAAAGCAAGATTTAATGAAAATACAAAAAAAAATGGCAACCAAGAATTGAATCAAGAACATGAAAATTGTTCAATGGGTCAACTTACAACCTAACAATGATGATTAATTATTAAACTTATGACACATTTAATACATATACTTATATTTTACATTACTTACATTAGTTCGTGCGGTTCAACTACTAATTCATTGGTTCAACCAGTGACTCATCAACCTAGTACCTCAACAGAATTGACAACCGACTTAGTTTTTAAAACATTGCTCTAAAGTGGCCTGCCATTGGTAAAAAAAAAAAAAAAAAGAGAAAAAAAGAAAAGAAAAGAAAGTGGCCACTCAATATTGCTTACGAGTATGTGTTGTAATGGCCTCTTGCTTAGCACTCATCAAAGTTGCATGGCATATCATGTATAAATAATTAACTACCCTTCAAGAAAACAGTTGAAGGCCTTGTCGATGCACTTCTAATTTTTATCAAACATGTCAAGGCTTAATACTAGTTATGGATGAAAACAAGAATTAGAAAATAAAAAAATAAAGTGAAAAGAAGATAAAAGAGAAAATGATTAAAATTTAGGGTTGTTTAATTTGAAGGAAAAAACAAAGAAATAAGAGAAAATTAGTTAAATTTTGTTTTGTTTGTTTAATCCATTTCTATGTTATAAATTAGAATTTTCAAATATTTTCTCTCCTCTGTTTTTTGTATATACATTTCACATACTAGTTTAAAAACAAAATCTTCTCAGTCATTTCAAACTACCGTACATTTATTTTTAGAGAAAAAAGACTATACATTGACCGTATAAAATAACTTTACACTATCATCCAATCACAAACTACCATATATGTTAAGTTTGTTGACTTGTACAAAATTATCTTAAAAGTCATACCAACGATGATTTCTGAAATTGGATGTCAGTGTAAAATTGATTTACACTGTCAGTGCACCACCATTAAACTCTTATTTTATATGTATATTTGATTTTCTTAGAAGTCTATCCCTTTCAATACACCTAGTTTATCTCTATCTCTAAACTGAATTTTAATAATTTTTTTAAAAGAAATTATCAATAATTAAAACTAACCTTATATTACAATTAGTCATTGTAAATTCAAAATATAATTTATATATTAAAAATATTTAATTGTTATGACTTTTAATTATATAAAAATATTATTTATCTTGTAAAATACACATCTTAAAATACTAGTTCAACATAAAAGTAAAAATAAAAAAAATCAGATATAAACATATTCTATCCTTTATATAAAATAATATAAAATATAACATTTTTTTAATAAGTAAACAATAAAAATATTATCAATTAAATTATAAAATCTATTTTTAAATTAGATAAATTGCGTGTAATTAATTATTGATAATTTTCATGTTTCAAATAAATATAAATATGAATGGAATTATGTTTATTTTTATTAAATATATAAATCTTATTAAAAATATTATAATCTTTTTAGTGAACCCAAGAGGTAAGGACTAATTCCTCGCATAATTGAACCCGTAACCACATTGAAATTAAAAGGACAAAATTATTTACTAACCATATCACACAATATTGGTTTAAAAATATTATAATTATTAACACAATAATACATTTGTTTTCCCCTATTCTCGTGATAGCTTATCATGAGAGGAGATAACAGTATATTTCTATATTATAAATTGGAATACACAATTTAAGGAGTAAGACTTTTTTTTTTCTACTCTTTCAAATAAATATTTTTAGTATTTTGTCTCTTCTCTTATATATATATATATATATATATATATATATATATATATATATATATATATATATATAAAAGAGGGGAATAAATATTGACCATTAGATCTTATTTGAATAGTCAAGATTAAAATATACTAAGTTATATGAGTTTTTTAAAAAGTCACATGATTTTTTTAAATAGTCACAAAATATTAAATCCTGACCCTCTATATATGGTTATATAGTCCATATTTAAACCTCTCACTCTCATATAAGATATGTTCTATGTGTGTGTGCATTTTACACACTAGTTTTGCAATTAGCAAAAAAAAAGAAAAAAATCCTCCTTCAACCATCTCAAACACCCCTCCTTTTATTTTTAAATAATTTTAAATCCTCTTACAAATCTATCTATTTTCTTTGTATGATAAATATTAAATGCTTTTTATGTTTCCAAGTCATTAAATATTGATTATGAATTTTAATTATAACTTGTATTTAAGTCTGTGCAATGCAAATGATAAATATTTATTTCATATAACTAAAATTTATAATAGTTAATTACTTTTAAATATATAAATTATATTAAAATTAAATTTGGTAATGAGTAAATAATTTTGAACATATAAATTATATTTTAGATTTATGGTAAATAATTTATATTGCAATATAAAATTATTTTTAACTATTGATATTTTTGAAAAAATATTAAAATTTAATTAAAAATATAGATGAAAATGATAAATAGAAAAAAAAATTAAGAAAACTTGCTAAAAACACTATCATTAAAGAAAAACTATTAAAACGTTCTCATTAAAAAATAGATCTTAAAATACTCATGTAATATAAATATTTTAATTTATATGGAGAGAGAAATAGAGAATATAATTTATATATTAAAAAAATTTATTTATTATAAATTTTAATTATATAAAAATAAATATTTATCCTTAATAATTGGCTGTTAAAATACTAGATAAAATTGGAAATAGACGAACAATTATCTTTACTTTTCTTTTGTATTAGGGGCGAGATTTGTTTCATGTGGGCTTCATTATATATATTTTTTTCCTATCCTCTTGATTTTCTTTATCGTCTCTCAAATCAGGTAGCTGCAATTTTTTTTCCCCTCCAAACCTCTCGCCCCAATTTCCAACTCTCCAAAATAGTGCAAAGAAAGATAGGTCTGACAAAGTAAAATGAGAGAGAAAATGGATAAGAAATATTGAGCTTAAATTCACGCGCTAATTTTTTTTACGTTTTGAGTCTTATAAATGTATCACTTTTTTAATTTTTTTCTTATTAAATTTGGGTTTGGGTTCATGTTATTAATGTTTACAAATGGGCACTTTTTGGTAATGGGCACTTTTGGATTTGGTGTTTTTTTTTTTTCCCTTATTATTATTTTGGATGAGTGGAATCTACAACAAAACTGGAACCACTAAATTATTTGCTTCTGTAGATATGCCGATCAATTCTGACGCCATGATACATGCACTAAGGAGGCTATCTGAATTATTCTTTAACACCAACTCCCTCTCATCATTGAAGATCACGAATACATTGTTTTCAAATCAAGGATCACCCCATTAGAGATATAAACGGGTCCAACACGTAAAATTTAAATTTGAATTATAAGAAAAAATAGCTATTTTTTTTGTCTAAGAAAAAATAGTTATTTCAACATAGGCCATGTCTACAGTGAAGTCATTAAAAATATAGTTCACTAGTAGACCATAAATTTATCAGTATTGGATATAAGTTTAAAAAAATAGACGGATAAGATTTGATATCGATAACCTGGATAGTAAGTAATGAATGAATTTGATTAAAATGAATATATAAGATGCATTGTCCTTTTTGACCCTATTGAAAAAAGGGTTTTTCGAGTGTACGGTCTGGATGTTATTGATCAAACATCTGGTGATCATTTGAGTCTGGATCAGCTATGAGTAATTATTAGAGGAAGGCAACCTGAAAATATACAACAGATACATAATCAGAATAAATGATGTTTACGGAGTAATATGTTGCTGCCAGCGAAAATTTGTTTTGGTGTGGCCTTCATCAACCACGTGTTATTGGTTTTGGTCCAATATGCTACTTTGAGGTTTGCAATTTTTTATCTTATCAGATTTGCAACAGCAACAGAAAAAGACGGAATAAGAGTTTAATAGAATAAGAATTAAAATCTGATTTGTAATTATCTGACAATGGGTGTTTCTGATATGGTTTTGGCACCGCTTGTGCTAAAAGTAGATGTTATTCATAAAATTTCTCCTTAGCTTTAAAAAAAAAAAAAAACCATGTCCTTAAATTACTTCAGATTGAATTATGTTAATTCAGTGTACGTAGCTGTAATTCAAAGTTAATTTTAGAATTTTCACTTTACAAGAACTCCAACATGCGACCAATGGTTTCGACAGGAAGCTAAAGATTGGAGAAGGGGATTTGGGGGAAGTATATAGGGGAACAATTAGAATTATGGTAGCAATAAAAAAAGTTAAGTATCTGAACAAGGGTGTGTGACAAACGTTATAATCCTAACCAGGTTTACAAATAAAATTCTTTTATATTTTTATTTTACATTTTACCTTAAGTAGGGGTATAAATGTCATTTACTAAATAAGATTATTTTTCCAATTAACCGAATAAAAAAAATTACCTACTATTCCATATATTTCACATTAACCACTGGTGAATCATTTGACGCACATCTTCACCGTAGCCTTCGCCTTCAACATAATTATCCTCTCTATATCTTTTTGAGAATAAAGTTTATACAATGACTATGTAAAGAATTTATTTTAACGAGGAGGTTTAATTCAGTTGGTTAAGTAGAATGAGTGCATTGTTGTAAACCTTCCGACTGTAAAGATTTTTTTTACATGGTCATCTAATTAGAAATTACTAATATAATAAATTGATTGACTTTTATAGAAACTACTTAAAAGTCATACATACCATGATTTTATGATTAGTTAACAGTGTAAAATAATTTTACACAAGATTTTTTTCTTCACTTTTTTATTTCTTTTAATTTATCACTTTCATTTTTATTTATAAATTAAATTTCTATTTTTAAAAGAAATTATCAATAAATAAAAAATATTGTATTACAATATAAATTATTTATCATAAATTTAAAATATAATTTATATGTTTAAAAATATTTATTTACTATAAATTTTAATTATATAAAATAAATATTTATTGTGTGTATTACACAAATTGAAATACTAGTTTTGAAAAAATTGAATATTTTATATCTAAATATTTTAGGATTTATCTACTCCTATATTATAAACACGAATCTTCATATTGAAGAAAAACATTTTCAGGAGCAATTATTCGACAATAGTGTTTTTAGATTTTTTTTTAAATGAGTATTTTTAAAATTTATTATCATTCTGATTGAATTATTTGTCTTATCATGATCTTATATAATGAGAACTTAATTTAACTTTTTAATTTTTATTCCTTTCAGATATGATTCTTAATTTTAATTTCAAATTTAATTTGATTTAACTAGTTAAAAAAATTCTTTCTTAACCATCACCTGTCTCAATGGCATCCAACAACATTTCATGCCTTATACTCATCAATTTCACAACATACATGGGTGCGTGTATCATAATTCATGTTATAACATTCACACACGTATTTAAAATGTTGTTATTCATCCCATAAGAATAGAATTCAAAAGTAAAATACTTAAGTACACCACTATGTTCTCACAAGCTCGCTTAAGCGAGAACCAGCTCTTGCTTGAGCGAGTCCGCTCTAGGAACATAAGTCTTGCCCTTTTTTGCTTGAGCAAAACCACTTCTAGAGACTTACCCAGTCTTTACACTCATCCTCACTTAAGCGAGGCATCATGCTTGCTTGAGCGACCCACTACAGAGACTTATCTAGTCTTAGTCTCACTCTCTTATTTAAGCAAAGATTAATTATCGCTTGAACAAAGCCCTTCAGAGACATGTCTAGTCTCTGTCACTCTTAGCTTGCTTAAGCGAGACTCCTACTCGCTTGAGCAAGGCATCTTAGGGACTCATTTGACCCCATTTAGCACTCTGTTCACTTAAGCTAAAACCATTTTTGTTTAAGCTACAAACCATTCTCACTTAAACTAAAGTCATTCTCGCTTAAGCCATAGGCTAAATTCTGCACTTCGTGATTTGGGTTTCTTATGAACCCAAAACCCTTCCCAAGCCTCCCGATCACTTTCTAACATGTTCCAATGATCTAAAACTCATTTCTAACATATAATGAAGCATTTTCAACCATCAAAACACAAATTATTACAAGCAAACACACATGAATCATAAATCCCCAATTCAAGAGACATAGAGAAGTAAGAACCCTAAAACATCCAAACACTCAAATTTCTAATCCAAGATAGAAATTAATAATGCTTATGGATATTCACAACCTATCCAAAACAATAGAAAGTAAATCCTATGAATATTCAAGTCTCCCCATGGCCATTGCCATCATGCAATAAAAGAAGAACCCCGCCCATCTTGCCTCCAAAGAAGCAAAACACAACGAAGGGATGAGATGGCACTTCTCCAATCTCGCTCATGGTTCCAACAATGCTTTGTGCAACGATCCCTCTAATAGCTCTACGGTGACATAGATTCCAAGAAGAGAGGAGAAGAAGAAGAAGAAAGGGTTAGGTGCAAGCTTTGTGAAGGAATGAGACTCTTTTTCCTCTTTTGGTAAGGATTATGCCTAACTAATGGGTTAAGGGAAAAAGCCCACTACACACCTACAAGGCCCAATCATTAACTTATTAAAACATGCTCATAGAAACTTTTTTATTTCTTGCTCATTAATATAAAACCCATTTTTAACTCCATGATTAATAACACAAAATACTATTTAATTAGTTATTAAAACATTTTCACAACAATACATATATTTTTTTAATATTTGGAAAACAAATATCAAAGTGTTACTCTTAAGCATTTTATAGACAATGTTGAATGTAGTCGTTGAGAGCTTCTTTCATCTTCATCAATTTTGAACGTTAGGGGATACATTAAATGTAGCATTAAATACTTTCTCCATTCTGACAAGGATATTTTTGATAAAGTATATGAGTTATCCTAACTTTTTGTATTGTCTGTGTAACATGTAAAATTTTTCATACTTGTGCTATTTATTTTGTTGACTTGATATGTAATGTTGTCGTTTTTACTATGCTTTTGTGCTAGTTATGTTCTTTGAGGTACGAGAATCTTAACTTTGATATCATTGCTCTGAAACATTTACTTTTAAGAGTGACAAATTACAAATAGAAGATGAATCACTATTGAAAACATCATTTTCTATATATCTTCTTTGTTCTTCTACTTAAGCTTGTTGGGCTTCAACAATATCTTGAAGTTGTTAGATTTTACATCTTATTTTTTCCATCTCAATTTCATGGATAAGTCTTTATCCTAAAGGCATTTTGTGGATTGGATATAGGACAAGGGTGTACCTTTGGAAACATATGGAGAAAAGTGGTGATTTAGAAGAAAAAATAGGGGAAAATGATTTTTTTAAAAAAAAAAGTAAAGTTTAGGTGTCAAAATGATATTTAGATAAAGTTAAAGATCAAAATGAAGTTTTAGAAAATTTAAGATTTAAAAATGAAATTTTGATTGAACTATATTAATAAGGATGTTAACATGGCATATCTGACTAGGGATAATAAGAGAATGATTGATGTATCACTAACTAGACACTTTAGTGCTAACAGCACAACTAATATAACACAACCATGGTGGTGAAATTCTTAGACCCAAAATTCTCTTACTATTTATTGTTGTGTTAGTTCAACTAAGAAATGACTAAAAACTAGGTGTTTAAGGGTAATAGTAGTTTTTGTATCAAAAACTTCAAAACTCTAAACTAAGGGTATGTTTAGCCCAACTTTTCTTTTAATTATAAGTCACTTTTAAGTTAAAGTTCAAAATAAGAACTTAAAAAAGAAAGTGAAAGTTGTTTGTCTAATTTTATTTTTTTTAACTTAAAAACTCCTGTTAAACCATAAGTTGTTTGGTAAAAAAAATTAAAAAAATAGTTTAATTTAAAATTAGTTATCTTGTTCAATGAAAATCAACTCATAAATAAAAAAATTGTGTAAAAATAATTTAATTTACATAAATTATTTTAATGATAATAAAAATAATAAAAAATACTAAATTGAAAATATTTAATTTTTTTTAAAAAGTCACAATTACTTTAAGTAATGAAATTTTATTCTAATGACCATTTGTAAATAATATATAATATTAATTTAAAATATTAATTGTTATTACAAATAATAAAATATTTAACTTATTATATATTGTTTAATAATAATAATTTTAAAGAAATAAAAAATAAATTTATTCAAACATGATTCAATATATATATATATATATATATATATAGAGAGAGAGAGAGAGAGAGAGGCACACACATAGCATTGTACATACAAAAAGTTTGAGACTGATAAAAATAAATAAATAAATAAAAGCTTCAATACGTCACCTGCAGGAAAATCGAGTCTTGGTAAATAAGAGAGCAGGAATTGTATTAAAAACTTTAGGCCATTTTTTTAGAAGGTTTAAATAACTTTTTGATCCATAAAATAGGAGTGTTTTAATTTTGGTACGTAAGTTTTTTTCATTTTTTAATTTTAGTACCTCATTTTTATTTTCGAAATTGGTACATGTCGTTAGTGAACTTTCGTTAACTAATTACGTGACGAATGGAGTATCATGTCATAAAGTCCAAGTCATTTAAAAATTGTTAACTCAACAACCAAGTCATCTACAACAAGTACCTTTTTCAAAAATAAAAATTTGTCAAATACCATAATCAAACAAAAATAAAGGTTTAGGTACCAAAACCAAAACACTCCTATTTTATAAGTAACAAAAATTTATTTAAGCAAAAAAAAAAAGAGTTAATTATCATTGTCATTGCATCACACAAATTCTTCTTCCTCTTCCTCGACGTGACACTCCTCGAAGCATCCAATTCTGGCGAGCGAATCCAAAATGACGTCTTGGAGAGAGGATCATCAGTCTAGGGGTGTAAGCGGGTTGCGCTCAACCCGCAAACCTGCCCAACCCAACCCAATCCAATTATATTTTTGTGGGTTGGGTTCGGTCATTGGGTTGAGTTTTTCTTAGTGCACCCAATTAGAATTGGGTTGGGTAATGGGTTCATGAGTTTCAAACCCAACCCAACCTGATTACATAATAAATATATAAAAAGATAATATTTGTCTAATTTTTTGTGTCGTATGTGAAAGATTGCAAGTAATAAAAAAAAAGTATAAAAAAACCTAAATTCTCACTCTCATTCACTCACAATCCACAACAATTTATTTTGGTTTTGGAGATTGGCTCAATCTAATAATTGTAAGTTGTAAAACAATTTTAATGATTTTGTTGAATACTAACTATAAGTTATAAAATAATGAAGCAATGGATACTAACTATTGCCTTATAAGAATTAAGAAGCAATAAAGCAATATTAAATTACTGATTTTGAGGTTTTCTTTTTTTGTTAAAAGTTAAAGATATGACAATATATTTTTTTAATTACTCAACCCGATGACTCAATTCAACCCAACCCAACCCAATTAAGTTTAGTTGGGTTGGGTTGAAAATTAGACTAAATTCAATCTAACCCGAGCCACTTACACTCCTAATCGTCACGGTGGAAGTAGGAGGCAAAATCGACCTCATGAGGCGCTTAAGTGGGGAATCCCATGCTTATGATGTTAGCAGTAAAAGTAAGAGGGTGTAAAAATTTGCATGAATTGGAATGAACAAATACAATACAACAATAGGAGAGACATTAAGTGGAGTGAGTTGAGGTGCATATCATATGACAATGACACGATAATTAGCTTTTTTATTTTAGGCTTAAATAACTTTTTGGTACCTAAAAAATATGAGTGTTTTGATTTTGGTACCTAACTTTTTTTTATTTTTTTTTTATTTTGGTACCTGACAATTTTTTATTTTTAAAAAAGGTACTTGCTGAGGAAATGACATAACTACTGAGTCGGTAATTTTTAAATGACCTGAACTTGATAACGTGAAGCTCCGTTAGCCACGTCATCAGCTATCAAAAGTTTGCTAACGACGGGTAACTATTTCAAAAATAAAAATGAGGTACTAAAATAAATAAATAAAAATAAAGCTTAGGTACCAAAAACATCCCTATTTTTAGGTACCAAAAAGTTATTTAAGCATCTTAAAAAAAGAAATCTAAAAATTTGAAGAATTGAGAATCGAAGAGGGTTGTGGCATAAAAGCTTTACATAAGTAGATAAAATGCTACTTCAAGGAGCTTTTAGAAAAGCTCCTTCTTTTTTAGATTTAGGGTCTATTATGGGTAAGTTCATAAGCACTTTTAGGAGAAGAAAATAAGAAGAAAAAAATAAAATAAATTTCTTTATAAACTCAAATTAACCTATGTACAAATTAATTTGTAAAAGTTCTCTCATATTTTAGATAAATTATATAAGAAAGCTTTTACAAATTAACTTATACATTAATTAATCTAGTTTACAAAAAAAATTCATTTTATTTTTCTTATTTTTTTTCTTTTAAAAGTGTTTTTGGATAAGTTTATTCAAATATGTCCTTATACAAAAAAATAAAATAAATAAGCTCCTTAAAATTTTAAGAACTTTTATTCAATAGGTGTCTGGCCCAACTTATTTTTTTGAGGATAAGAAAATTAAAAATAAGCTTGACCCAACTTATTTTTTTAAGGAGAACAAAAGTTTAAAATAAGTTGTCCATACACTACCTAAAGACTGATTCCAAACATTTCTCCCCACTCAAACTTGATACTAAAATTTGAAACCAAGTTCTATTTATATAAGATAAAATACTATTTATAGCTCGGAAAAAATGACAAGGGAAAAAAATCCAATTTAAACTAATTCTTCGACCTACAGGACTATTTTCGTCCAAAAATTAAACAAAGAAATAGATAGGAAAAAAAAATGGTTATAAGAATTACAAAACATTCCCTTTATTGATACTTAATTAAATTTTTATGGTTACATGGTAGCATTTAGCATCCTTTATCAGGGTGCCTACCTTCGGAAGCTTTTAAATCATCAATAACATCTTGGTTTTTGTTGATGCAACAATCGAACCCATACTTTGATGGTTTGAGATCTCAAACCACAAAGCCACGAGTGCAAGTGACACATCTCTTTCAAATAACAACTAGATGACCAATAAGTATAGTTTGTAGTTATAAATATACATATATATTTTTTTAATGAATCTATACGTCTGGACGCTCATTCTTCTCAAAAATACGATTATGGCAAGTAGGGTTGCAAGGGTAGGCGCAATCTATCTCACGGAAGGGCCTTCTATCATAAAACCAATCTCCCACTGCCTTTGCAATTGACTGCACAATGTTATGCAAATAAGTTAGCTCTTCAACTGGATATATAAAGCGAAAGACAGTAATAAACTCGAGAAATGCAAGCGACACTCTCTTTCTAACATTTTCTTTCTGATTGTATTAAATGTATTCGAAATCACCCATTTTGATGAGTCCCACTTTTAAATCAGGAGAAAGAATATTAAATGAGAAGTGAGATGGGTGATTCCAATCAATTTTAGTCAATCACAAAGACAGTATTAGAAAGAGAGTGTCAAAAAGAGTGTTACTAGTATTCCTCTAAACTTAAAGCCACACAAAGATGCACATATTATGTGGAAAGGAGAAAATAATAATGTCAGTTTCTTACTGTCTTGGCCACCAATGGAGAGTCATTTCTCAACCATGTCTCTTGTGTTCCAGTTTGGCAGTGTGCATAGCAACCATCTATAAAATGCCCTTTAGATGCAGCGTTCCCAACCACACTAAATGCCCTTAAGAAATCTGTCCTGAATCCTGAAATCATGCACTGAATGAGGTCACAAACTGTTGTAGAATGTGGATGTCAAAGATTCCATAGGCCCCTAGAAGCCTTCAACCGAATGGTAGTAGATTAATATGACCAGTTATGATTCCAATGCTTATTTTTTTAAACCTTAAGGGGGGGGGGGAGGGGGCCGGGTAAAAAGAGTTGCCAGTATAATATTTTTCAAACTATCAGGGGAGGTTTGTGTTAGGAGTTAAAAAATCAGTAGTATTTTGTTTAATTTGACAAAACCTTAGGAGATGTAAGTGTAATTTGCTCTTTTGTTTATAAACAAATGATACTTGATTACATGTCAAGTTTAGGTAGGAAAATTTTAGACATGTCAATTATTTTTAAACCTTGAGGAGGGGGGGGGGGGGGGGGGGGTGTAACGTAAAAAGAGTTGTCAGTATAATATTTTTCAAACTATTAGGGGAGGTTTGTGTAGGAGTTAAAAAATCAGTAGTATTTTGTTTAATTTGACAAAACCTTAGGAGTTGTAAGTGTAATTTGCTCTTTTGTTTATAAACAAATGATACGTGATTACATGTCAAGTTTAGGTAGGACAAATTTTAGACAGCATTATCAGGAAGATTAGAAGCCTAGCAAAAATCCTTGAGTTTAGGTTTCAGCAAATTTCAGTGTGACACTAGGTATTAAGAAATAAGATCAGGAACTGTCCACCTTGCATTACACCGAGTTGATTTGGTGAGCAGTTTTTGATATCAAGCTTGCATTCGCGCCATTGGCCATGGGGGTCAGCAGCACCTGGTGCCAAAATGTTTTTGATCTGAATCAAAGTAATATGTTAGGGATCAGAAAAAATATTACAAAGATGCAATCACTAATTAAAAGCACTATGTAGTAGAAACTTTAATTGTCAACTTCATGACGGAGAGATGAAGTATTAAGCATCTTATTGGTGGGCAAATGTGATTCAGCATTCAACCATATATCATTTACAGTGTTCTTGTGTTCTCAATGGAAAACACAATGTTAATAGTGATGCGGAAAATAGTATGGTAAGATAAAAAGAATATGTAGAAAAATCTTGGCTCAATTTGAGACCATATCCTGGTTGGATATGTAAGCAGAATTTTCATTATTGAGTTAGTTAAGCAATCATGATTTTTTTCACTGCGAATTCCAAGTTAATATCTCAAGTCTATTATATTGTTCTGTATATATGAATTTTGTGAAAAGATGAATGTCAGAAGCAACACTAGAATTCTCTCATATAGTTTACCATCTTCTATATCCTAACCAATGTTGCTTAACCTTATAAACAAGCCCACCAATTGATCAATGATTATAAATATAGTATCAGTTTTAAGTAGGACCAAAAATAAAATGATGTTTCTTGAGAAAGAGAACAATCTAACCTGCCATGAGTCATAGGCTGCATTCACAAAGAAGATCGGTGTACTGATTTGTGATACCACATTTTGTGGGAAAAAGCACTACACAAATTGTTCACAAGTATTAGTAACACACCAAAGAAATCGCAAAGGTAGAAGACTAACAAATTACAATTCACAAACTTACCAGCCCTGGTCTGAGTCTTGAAGTGCAGGATGTAGGCAAATATTTCGCTGAGCCCTAAAGTAAAGAAAGTGTGAAAGTGTGAAAAAAGTCAGTCTCCATTGAATGAAAGCTTCAGAAAGTTTCTTCTAAATAGAGTGTGGAAACATTAACATTTAACAGCAATTTTTTGGTGTAAAACACAGCTTATGCTAGTGTATGGCAAAGGGAAAAACAATGAGAGAAAGAACAAGTACATGTGTTTGAACAACTTGACTGTAGAACTCTTCAATGCGCTGCGCTCCAGACACATCCTTTCTGTTGGACAACAATAACACATTGAATCATTAGATGACTCAAGAAACTCCAAAAAGAATTCAGGAAAAACAATAAGTAGAAAGCAACTTAAAGCAGCTTACACATTGATAAAAAAACCAGCATCTGCAAGGCATTTCACTTTAGTTGTTGCAGGTAGTAGTGATTTGAATCGATCACAATTTAAAATAGCAGCCAATCCTCCAGCTGAACATCCAGAGATAATTGCCTGCAGTTACAAGTTTCAGTGAGTGAATTTAAAAAAAAAATAAAAAAAAATACTCAAGATGAAAACAGAAGTTGGTAATTATCAATCTCACATACATTTTGAGCATTTTTCATTCCTTTTGCTAGTAAATCCTCAACGACAGCAGCAAAAACCCTTGCTCCTCTGAAGTGCAAATTGGTTTTCTGATTCATAAATCATATTATAAAACCTCAGCAAAAAGAAAATTAGCATATAAAATTTATTTATTAAAAATTAATATTTTCCTAGAAATTCATATTACAAAATAACTTTGAATTTGTAAACCTTACCGGATTGACAGCTTCAACATCACCAGTAAATGATGACCCATCACAATACCTAACCTTGATTCTGTTCCAATCATAGAAATCTGGAATATACAGCATTTTTAGGGATTGTTCATAAGGACAAACAGTCAAACAACATGTATTGATTAGTAGAAGACAATACCTGGATTGAACTTTTTACTGTTACTAAAAAATCCAGAAAAGGAAAGTGTTGTATCCATTTTCTTAGATGAACCTAATCTTGTGTCCCTACGGGAAAGGCAAGTAGTAACATTGTTGCACCATCCTCCTCCCTAAAAGAAATGGTATTTAAGATCATTAACAAAAATACAGGACTTTCCAATATTTCATATATTGTGTCTAGAAAATATTTAGAATTTACCAAAAGGGACAAGCTAATTGACCAATGTCAGCATATCTATAGAATGTATAAAGAGATATGCTAACAACTAATAATTATTGGTACATTCTCTAAATAATTTACAAGACAACTAAATAGATCTTTTAGAAAATGAACCAATAATTAAGAATATGTTGGTATGCTCCTCTAATATAAAGAGGTTAGTATTTTGACTTTTGTAATATGTATGTTTCAACATTATGTTGAGTTTAATTATGATGCTCTCAGTGTAAATTTTTTTACTCTGTCAACCAAAATCAAATCAAATCATTTATGATTTTTAAGGTAATTATTATAAAAGTCAACAATTTAACCAAACTTATCTATGATTAGGTGATAGTGTAAAGAAGTGCATATAAATTAAATTCTATTTTTATTATTCAAAGTCTGACTTTTGTCTTTCACTCCTCCTCTACCTAAAATCCTTATAATTTCAACATCCAAATTTGAAATATACGACTCTGAGGGGACATTTGTTTCAAGATATATTATTATAATTCCAGGAATATTATGACAAAGAATGTTAATATTGGGTAAATTCTTAAATGTTTAAAATTTAATATTCCTATTGGAAATATTTTTAAAAATCAAGACTAAGAATAAAAAATAGGTGTATTGTTGACATAGACACCACTGAAATAAAAATAAAGGAAAACAAGGGAAAACCACTTTCTTGAAAATCAACAATGACCAAGGATTTTTTTTTTCTTTAAAAAAAAAAACTCGTACCAAATACAGAAATGTCACATTCCCAAGTTCATTTTTGAGGGAACAACTTTATAAACCTCAAAACAAACACAACCCATATTTAAAAAATTAAAAATTAACCTTCTGATCCAGTTGACAGTTTAACAAAGCAATAATTATTCATGTAATCACAAAACATAAAAAAGGAACATACAAATAAAATAAAAAATGAAATGAACGTTTTCTTGGGTTGGTAAAAACTCATTATAGATGCCATTTTGCAGAAAGAGACATACCTCAAAGTGAACTATCCAGTTGTTAATCCCTGCTCCAGATCCCTTATGGAAGTGGTAAGCTGGTGGACTCCCATCCAAACAAACTGCACAAGATGTTAAACATCAATTTCCAAACTACTATAAAAAAATCCTAAAAATAGTGGTAAAGAAGATGAAGAGCATAGCAGAAACAGCAGAAATTTCTCACCAGCTCCTTTTGCCACTGCATTTTCAACAAAAGTAATTCCCACAGGAACCCCTTCTGCCTTTAGTAATAGTAGTACACATATCATAAGACTTAGCCATTGGCCCATTCTAGTGATCTCCATTCTGCACCAATCCAACAAACAGAAAACAATAAACCAATGCATAAAAAATGAGAAACACAGAACACCTTGGATGTATCAAAAGGGCATATTATTTAATTAACATAAAGAAACATTATTTTGTACAAAAATAAAACAAAGGCGACATCATAATAAACCCTTACACATAAAAACAACGAAATTTTTTTATGTCATCTTCCTATCTTGTCATTTGCTACCGTATCACTTGTGCATTCCAGCTACCAACAAAAGATCAACTCTTTTTTCTTCTAATTTCGAAAATAATCAACCAATAAGTTTGATTTTATTTACATAGTTTGAACTAGCAAAACGGCACCCTTGATATTGTTTTAATATAGAGAGTTTTCTGGCTTCAAGAAATTGTTATTAAACTCTTGGGGAGAACAAAAGCTATCCATTTCGAAAAAGGAAAAAAAAAAAGAAATATAAAGAGATTATGGAAAGAAATTTAAGGACACCTGTGTAAGAAGAATCAAATCTACACATAACTACAAAATTATTACCATTAGTAAAGTTGCAAAGGAAGATGAAATATTTTATATTCACAGAACAATCTTAGAATCAGCAAACTACATCATCTATTCAGTGTCAGAAAAAAGCTTAATTTATTCAATAAAGTAGCCCAGAAAACGAAATCTCAGATACTACTTCTGTAGGCTAATAACAGGGGCACTCCAATACTCTCATTGGTACCCATAATGGAAAATCCACAAACTACCATTTCCATATTTGAATATCAGGCCACATCAACACAAAAAAGAAAACAACATATTAACCAGCATTCACCCTCCAAACTTGGCCCAAAAACAGATCATTGATCCCATCCCAACACTTCCTAGATCAACAACTCTTCACTATGGAACTAAAGTTCATAACTTTTCCTGCATTCTTTTTTAAATACCCAAAAATAGAAACTTTCAACCCCACAAACTACTAATGAAAAATGGTGAAAAAAAAATAGTATGTATAAAATATAAATATATAAATATAAAGATAAATATGAAGCTCACTAAGCTATACCTTAAGTGAAAGATGGAGTGGTGTACTTGAAACTTGAAAGAATGTAAGTGAAACCAGTGATGGCTTATAAAAATGCTTCAGCTACCGACACGACTTCGCAGAGGAAGAGGAAGATCGGTTGTTGATGTACTTGGAACATGCAAGAACACAATCTTATATAAACATTTAATTTTTTTTATTTTTATTTTTATTGTACTACTAGGAGCACCGAGCACATTTACTCTTTTTTTTTTTTTTTTTTTTTGAGATAGAGCACATTTACTTAATAGAGTGGTTACGTTAACCTGTAACATCTGTGAATCTTTATTGCGAGAGGGAAAGAATAGACTCATAAAAATAAAGACATCAAGGAAGAGAGTGATGGAAAAGAATATAACTTTTATAAAGAAAAGAATATAACTTTTATTTTTATTTAACATAAATAGTAGTATTTTTTTTATTCAGTTTCTATAGAAAATAGAAATATACTATAAACAAATTCTTAAATTAGTATATTATGTGAGTATAATATTTCTCATACAATGTTTATCTAAGAATAATATTTTCACACTCTTCTAAACAACAACAAAGTCTTATAATATTAGATGAGGTTGACTACATGAATTATACAGTGCCATTTGGCAAGGTTAAAAACCAAAGTTTTATTTTTGTCTCTCTCTTCTCCTTTTATTTGGATTAAAAATCATGCAATCTACTTTTCTAACTTACTCCTCTTATGACCTTCTTTGTACATGTCCAAACCACCTTAAATGATTTTCTGTCATCTTTTTCTTCAATGGGTGTTATATTAATCTTTTCTCGTACATAGTCATTCTGTATTCTATTCTTTTTTTATGATCATATATTCATCTTAACATTTTCATTTATGCTACTATGACTTTTCTTTCATGTTATCCCTTTAAAGTCCAACATTCACTACCAATCTTTTCTCATATATAATATAACTTTACTCTTTTTTTTTTTGTCTTATATCAGAGGCCACGGGTGTTACTGACTAATTCCACTTGTGGTGTGTAATTGGCGCTAGTCAAAGGAATTTTTGCATACGGATGAAATCGAACATGAATTCTTCCACAAAATAGATTGTTCTTCCATATGTGAATGAAGCGGAACTTTACACGACTATGTTGTATAACTGGGTGTATAGTTGTGCATTAAAAAGTTAAAATGATAATTATTTTAAGGAGTTTTCTAACTTTCCCCAAGTAAAAATGGGGGTTAAACAACCCCATCACATTTGATTGGTGCAATTAATACCTCCAACCAATCATCTTAAAGTAGGTAAGAAATTTGCAACATTTTTACTTGGCTAAATTAGACAACCCTTATTTTAAGTACGATGATTATTATAGGATGGAGGAAGTAATTACAGTATTATGGAACCGAGGAAGTAGTATTTTATTTTAGATATAGCCGTTGTGCTAATTTAGAAATTGATGAATCTCTGGTTTCAAGAACGTTGGTTGGGGACATTGATTTGTGGAAGCGAAGGTTGCAGCTACAACTGGCACGCAGATGTCGGTGATTATTTTAAATGGGACCCAACAAAAATTTGGTGTTGCCATTGCTGACTCTTTAACGTGCATATTTGACGGTGAAGTTTTGTCCGATAATTCTAATTTCTCTTATCCTCATCTTATCGACGCTTCACATTGACGTTACACATGCATGCACACACTCAAAGCTGTCATCCAATAAATCAAATTGTTCTTTAACATCTTTTCGGTTCTAATCGGTCCTGTTCGGGAACAACCCCACATGCTACCAAAAAGTATTTCTTCCATTTTCTAAAAAGGAAAAATTTATAAATTTTGTGAATATGAGTTTTCTTTACATAAACTTATTCATATATAAGACAAATTTTTTTTTCTTATCATATTCCCTTCCAACATAATTTATTCCATACCCAAAGTGGTATGTCTCAAGTGATATCATCCGGATTCAAACCCTGGATCGCTTGATTAAGAGATACAAGTCACTATCACTTGTGTCAACCAATATTGATATATAAGACATTTTAATCACATAGTAGTAATAGTTAAGACATAATTCAACCATTAATTATAATTATAATTAAAAGAAAATTCAAAATCAAATTAATCAATATTTCTACAATAAAAATTTTAATGCTCCAAAAGAAAATTCAAACTTTTTGAATTTGAAGGTAGGAACGGACTACACGTAGCATTGGGGCCCTTGGCCCCTAACCTTTTAAAGTTTTAATATTTTTAATATGTATGATTTAATGACGTCAAAAAAATATGTATGATTTGATAATTACTTTTTAATTATTTGGAAGATTAATTGTAGAAATAATTATCTTTATAAGGTTCTGTTTGGTTTAAAGGAGAGAAGAAAATGAGAGAAATTTTAATGGAGGTGAGGGAAAAGGAGGGATGATAAGATATTTTGATTAGACATTTTATTTGGATAAGATGATAGGAGAGAGAGATTTTAATGAATGGGAGGACAAATAAATCTTTTCTAATTTGGTTTACAAAAGGAGGGGAGGGATTTAAAAATTTAATTTATCTAAAATATTTTTAAATCCCCTTTCCTCCCCTTCAAATCCCCCAATATTGGAGGAAGCAAACATTGGATAAGGAGGGATTTTACTTCCCCTCCATTCTCTTCTCACCACCTTCTAAAAATTGAACCAAACAAGAAAGACTTAAAAAAATCTTTTGTCTCTATTTTTTCCCAACCAAACACTATGTCATTGTAAAGATAATGACATTATGGCTATGTTCGGCAAGCCATTTCAACTAGTTTCTAGCTTTTTTTACTAGCTGAAAAGCTTGTCGGACTGTTCGGTAAACAAACTTTTTTAAACTTCTAGCGTTTTTTAAAACGCTAGCTTCTAGCTTCTAGATTTTTATATTTTATTTCTTTTTATCCTTAACATATTTATTAAATTTTCTCATTACCCCTTTTAAATAAAACAATGTTTTATTATTTATTTGTTTTATTTTATTTTATTTTTGTTAATTTTATTATTTTTTATATTACACTATTTATTTTAACCATTATATTATTTATAATATTTAATTTTTTTATTTCAACATTATGCTTCACGAAATTGACAATGATGAATGTTAGATTTTTAATTTTTTGAATAATTTTATATTAGGCGATTTATTTTAACTATTATGCTAATTAACATATATAATAAAAGTATAATGTCTACTTAAGTGTATGCTTTTTTACTTTATTTTAAACTTGATTAAAAATATTTTAAGATATAGTATAAGATTAATAGTAGAATTTAATATGAAAAAATGTAATAATTGAAACTAAAGATGTAATGAAAACAATTTATCTATAAATAAAAAATTACAAGAGTTTAAAATTAAATACTTCAAAATATATTTTTATCCACAAAATAAAATTGAAATTTATATAAAAATATCATATAAATATGTCCATTTTTTTCATTTTACATTTTTCAGCTACTTCAATAGATAGTTTTACCGAACACTTATGATTTAATAAGCTAGTTTAACAACTTTCAGTTTTCAGCTACCAGTTAGTTTTTCAGCTTCCAGCTAGCTTTTCAGCTAATTTTGCCGAACATAGCTTATGTTTTTAAGACAAATATTTTATTTTCCTTTTTATAGTTTTTATTGTGAAGATATTACATTTTTTTCCTTTTTAAGCAAAATATTTGAGTATCATTTATTTCTTTTTTTAATAACTTTTCCTTAAAGAAAAATTAATAATTGAAAAATATAATCTAAAATACTTTTATTATTAATATCTCTTGTTAAATTTATGTATATATTTAAGTTATATGCAAATATATTTATAAAAAATATTTATAAAACATAAGTTTATACAAATTAAAATGATATAAAACATATCAAGGGGTCTAATTCAATTGGTTGAGCATGGTGCGTGAGTGTTATAAACCCCCTGGTACTGTCTTCGATTTCTACAAATAAAAAAAATGATATAAAACATGTGTGAATATGAATACTCAAAGGGAGAGTTTTATTGCTTATAGTGATCCGACCTGTCTCAAACAGGATTGTCTCTAGTAAGGGTTACTTATGGTCTATATCCTATATATAGGCATGGTCAAACAAGGTTTTGCTTAAATAGATTTAGCTTGTTAAAAAAATTCAAGGCTTGATCTTGGCTTATTACTTGTCATAGGCTTTATTTTTGGACTTGTTAGCCTATCTAAAGTCCTATTTCATATTAAAGCTCTAGTAAATGTTTTGTTTCTTACTATAAGGGTCCGTTTGATTCGCTAAAAATTATGGTACTGCACAGGACAAATATTTTTGTTCCATGTTTGATTTGAAAAAAGGATTATAGGACAACACAAATTAAATAGATGAGGACAAGACAAAAACTCAACTTTTTGTTACTCAGAAAACCATGGGACAACTTTTTGTCCTAGGTACAAAGTATTCAAAAGACACATATACCCTATTATCTACATTTGAATTTGAATCACTACATTTGAATTCTCATTATCTACTAACTACAACAACCTTATCATGCCATTATTTTGAATTCACATTATCTACTAGCTGCAACAACTTTATCATGTCATATATTTTGAATTCACATTATCTACTAGCTAGCTTACTTGTATATATTTTTTATTTTGAATTCACATAATATATAATAATAATGCAAATTATATTAAGATAATTAATATTAAAAAAGGTATTTTAGTAAATTTCATATTGTTTTACTTGTGCTGTCCATTGTTCATCAAACAATGTACATGATAAAAGTTGTCCAATAACTTCAATACTTGTTTTGTACTGTGTTGTCCAGTACCATCATTTTAACAAATCAAACGGACCCTAAGGGTTAATAAACTCATAGGCCAATGGAAAAAAAAAACTCTATGTATAATAAACTATAATTTATAAAAAATTAAAATCGTTGTTACTCAAAGTATGAGACAAAGTTGAAAATAGGCAGACTAATTTTATAAGAGTAAAGTCTAACATGTTTATATATGATATAAGTTTATTTTTAATCTCTAATTTGACATTCATGATCACTTATTTAAAATTCTATTTTATAATATGACCTCTAAATAGGGCATAAATTTATCCTTTATAGCTTTGACACTTTATGTATGTCAACATGATTAATATTTAAAAAATATTAAAAAATATATGCTTTTAATACATTATAACAAATTCAATACAGTAATGATATTGACAAAAAAATATTATTTATATTTACTTAAATAGGCTAACCTATTAGGCCTAAAAGACTTTTTAAATAACCAAAAGTCTAGCATTTTTAACCAAATAGTCTTTTAAAAAAGTTTATGCCTGATTTATTTACTAAAAAAGTGTTTGACATAAGCCTAATGTAGGTTTAGATCATAGGCCCCTATAGGATAGTTTGATCTATTTTCACCCCTATATATATACTAACATATGTTTATATAAAATTAAAAATTTGAGAAATATATAAAAAATCATAATAATATAAAAAAAAAACTATAAATGATAAATTTAATACTCATACATGGCATGGATTATTACACTGGTATGTTACAAATGCAATCATGTATTATATTTTAATTAAATATTGATTGACATTGAACACAGTGATATTTGACATCAAATTGATATCAATTAAGGTTTAAACCATTTTTATATGGTCATGAAGTTGTACATTAATAATATTTGAAAATAAAAAGGAATATTACTTATCTAATTTGTATGATAAAAATGAAATATCATTGTTTACAACTATTTATCCTTACGAATGTAAATGTTTTTTTTATAGCCAAAAACACTATGGGGGCAAATTCATAGAAAACTTTTAAAAGGGATTATTTTTTTATAAAAAAAAACATAGGCTCTTCTTTTTTTACTTGTTTTTTTTTTTTTTGCTTCTTTTCTCCCCGTGTTGTTTCTTTAGATAAATTGGACAATCTACCTTGATGTGACCTTACTTCTCACATCCGAAGCATGTGAAATTTGGAGTTCTTAATTCACTTTTCTTTGAAGACTTTTTCTGAAAAGTTCCTTTGTTTTTTCCTTTCTTCCTCATAAACTTGGTGGATTTTTTATAAGCAAATTCATATTTTCATTTTTTGAATTTTCATATTGCTCTTCATCACTTTCTTCATGATGCACGGTAGTTGTCTTAAGAGCAATACCTTTTCTTTTCTTGTCAATGTCTTCTTCATCCTTAAGTCTACTCAACTCCAACTCATGTTCACGTAGTTTCCCAAAAATTGTAATCATATTCGTAGTTGTAAGATCTTTCGATTCAGTTATGGCTGCAACTTTCAGTTGCCATGTTCTATTGAGGTATTTCAGTACTTTGATGTTGAGCTTCTCTCTATCAAAGGTTTTCCCAAGAGCTAGCAAATGGTTCACAATATGAGTAAACTGTTTATGCACATTTGAAATGTTTTCTTCGAGTTGCATCCTAAACATTTTGTACTATTGTATGAGAGTGTTCTTCCTTGCTCTCTTAACTTCCGTTGTCCCTTCATTTGTTACCTGTAGGTTGTCCCATATCTCTTTTGCACTAGTACATTGAGAAACACAGAAAAATTCATCAAGTGTTAAAGTAGAAGAAAGAATATTTATAGCTCTAATATCATATTGAGCTCTTTTATTTTCGGCTTCTATCCAAGTGGACCAATTTTTCTCAACCATTTTTCCTTCAACTACATGTGTAGGAATAAAAAGGCCATTTTCAACAACATCCCATACACCTCTATTTACTGATTCAAGAAATATTTTCATTTGGATCTTCCAAAAAGGATAATTTTCACTAGCGAAAATCGGGGGCCTATTAATCAAAGCTCCTTTAGCAAATAGAAGGTGGTTTCCAGCCATTTTTTAGGATCTTTACAGACTTTGAAAGATTATCAAAATAAACTCTTATCACCAATTGTTGAAAGCAATGGCTGAATTCCAAGAAGGAGTGAACTAGAATTGAAAACTTTTTCTAAAAACTTTCTTTGAATGAACAAAAACTTTCAATTTTAAGAACCAAATGAAACTTGATCTTTGAACCAAATATAATGTAGGTGCTATTTAGTTTTGGCATTTATTCCCTTAATGCAACAACCAAATATGAAATGCAAAGATCAATATTTCATAATCAAGAAATATGTCTAAATAGAGAATATAGAAGGGTAAGAAAAAGAATGATTGCACAGTTGAATTTTATACTAGTTCAATAACTTCCGTGATCTACATTCATTTACTCATACAACCTAAGTATGAGTTAATGATTACAAATACTCTTCACAGACAAATGCACAAACATTTACGCTACAAGTTCTTGAACCCTTCAAGAACCAACTATACACACCATGTAGAACCCTACTACATGAAAAAGACTTTGAGAACCCTACTCAAAGAATTACACAACATAGAAAAATAAAAGGAAAGATATCACCTGAAAGTGATTGATAAGAAACAATTCAACACTTATCCTATTTCTCCAAAGAAGACTACCATAGCACCCTTTTTTATTGGTTCATCTTCTCTTCAACTTGAGAGTTCTTGAAACTTTGTTATGAACCTTCAAAAATTCACTCTCGTAGATCTCACACTCTCATAAAGCAATATATGCACAAGTTGAATTTTGGAGAGTTGTGTAAAAGACTTCACAAGTTCGTATTTATATAAGGAAAACAGAGTTAATCGATTAAGCCTTGAGATAACCAATTATTTTGTTCTTGAGGCCACTTGGGCCTTACAACAAACAAATCAGTCAATTATTTAATGAGATAATTGATTATCTGCGAAAGACAGATTTTTTTTAGGGGTCAAATAATCGATTATCCTAATTGACTAATTGATTATTTGCACACCATCGCAAATCTTAAGTCTTAGGACTTCGAGATAGTCGATTATATTGTTCTTCATTTCAAAACTTGCAAATTTCAAACTTTTTTTTGTCCAAATTTAATTCTAATTGTTTTCTACTTCAATTTTACTCAAAGGGTGCTTAGACAAGTCTAATTACGGAGACATTCTACCCTTAATGCATGCACTTCACACACAATCATGCAATCAAAATAAAGAGACAAGTAAGCATTGTTTAATGTTCTACTCTATTACAAACTATAGACATAATAAAAACTTCATAGATAAGTCTTCAGTCATCATGGTCTTCAACAACTAGTTGGTAAATAATAACTCTGATTCAAACAACCTCATGGATATCATCCTTAGAATCCAATTTAATTATGGGGGAAAGAAGCAACAAAAGTAAAGTCTATATGATCAAAAAGTCCCATCGAGAAATAAAAATTACAAGCTCATCGCAAAGAATATATAACACCCCCATTAATATAATAACTAATATTTCTGCATATGTTTTAGTATATTACCATTCAAAATTTATATATATATATATATATATATATATATATATATATATATATATGAATTTATTTTTGACTAAAATTATATATTTCTTTAAGTGAAATTCACATTCTCCTCGTCATCATGACATCTCGTTTCAATTGTTACTAGGATTGGGTGATCTGTCATCTACTGGTATGTCAATAAACAAAAGTAGTAAATCAATACAAGGTTCTAAACACAATCAATTATCATATATTATTCATACATATCAAGTCCGGAAAAATTTACAATAATCATAAATCATGATGCATCTAATGGATGCAAAATGAAATCATGATATAATGGAAAATGCATCTTCATGGAGATTGTCTATCAAGGCTTGACATTCTCCAATTTTAGGAATAAGGAATCTAATTCTTTTAAGAGAAAATTACAATCAAATTTTTATTTTATGTTTTAATTACAATATATAAAGTCTTATTATATGGAATATTCTTAAGTTTTTACCTTAATCTAGGCTAATAATTTTTTAATAGTTTTATCTGTCATAGTCTTTTAGGAAGCTAAGGCTGAAATGTTAAACTAGTAACAACGCTAAATTAGGAAGATTTTTTTACAAAATTTAATATGTTATTCCTCCCTCTCAATTATTCATTGTTATAACCTTTTCTTTTTATCTATCTTAACCTTTTTTCTCATTATGATCTATGTCCAATGAAACAGGATCTTTTCAATTGTCCCATTTCCTAATATTTCATCTTTAGGATAGTTATTAATGATACCTCCTTATACCAAATGTTGCTTGGTATAAGTGATTCGACATTCTCATCTCTTAACTAAGGTTGTAAGATTTTTCCTTGAGTACAAAGTCATAACATTTGATAGTACTTTACCCTTTAGTGAACTGACTTGGTGCGACAAGCAATTAGCTAGACCCATAAGTTTAGGTACCACCTAGTTATATAAGAAAAAAATAATGATATCTTATAAACACATGTTATAGCATAGTTTTGAGTCAAGCCTACAACAATGTCCAACATACGACTCAAGATCTATGTCCCAAAGTACTGTTATAACAATATGGCATAGGTCACTAACTGAAGAAGCCTATTAGAGCGACCCTTCTATAACACCAATAAGTTGAGCCTTAAATTGGTTTATGTAAAAAAAAAAAAATCACCTCAATATCACATAGAATTTTTATATTTAATCCAAAGTACATACAAAACACATTAAACTAGTAGACTTCCATGTAAAAGAGAATACCAGGAAGTAAGCATACATTCATGTCCTCAATAGTAGTACAAAATAAGCAAACATTCAATTCAACAATAGCACCATATATAAAATAAGCATATATCCACATCAAGCCACAACACAGTACAAAGAACACCAAAAAATTTAACATATTGATAAATTCCATCAAGACAATGCAAACATGCACTTCGTGGTTATGGACTCACTCACGCATTTGAAGGGGATGCAACTCATGAGCAATTGGTTTGGGTTAGGTAGTGGAATCTGACATTTCCTTTGTGCGTGTTCGAGATGTGCCAATCCAAAATGAGGCAATGAAACAAGTCATTAAATTTGGTTCAACCAAGGAATCAGGTATGCATGGGTTCAAAGTAATGGGCTGATGAGTTTCAAATTCAAGAAAGAAACAAAAGGACAATTGTTGACATTAATGGATTAGGCTTGAGCATTGGTTGGGTTTGGCCCCGAAAGGTTAATCCGGCCCAAATCGATCTAAGCATTTTGTGGCTCATATCCAATCATTTGGGCCTTCAATTTAGGCGAGTTTGGGTCTTGCGAGTTACATGTTGGGTTCAATTGGATTGGGCCCATATGGGTCAAAGTAGTTTTTTTTTTGTTTGTTTGCCAAAAACACATTTTTGAGAAATTCTTTTTATGGTTTTTGCTTACTTTTTAAAAAAAAACATAGAAAAAAGTAAATTGGGCCTTTTTCTAATTGGAATTGTAATGGCCCAAAAGCTAATGTTATATATATTAATACTTCTCAATTTTAATGGAAATAAATGTGTTGAAGAAAAAAATGAAAAAATTAGAACTTAATCATAATTACATACATATATTAAGACTAAATTTGTGAAAATGTATACAAAAATGTTAATAATGCAAATATTTAATCCAGTACATCCATATCCATCATACATTTGAACACTAATTAACATGACATAATATGCTTCTAGTTCAACCGAGTCAGCCTTGAAGGAGCAGCCCTAGATGGATATCAGATGTTTAGGAGTTTCTTTTTAGCTCTCTAGTACTTTACATAAGAGCAATTGCTCCCTTGGTAAAATAATTATTCAAAGCAATGCAGCATATAAAATACTCAAGTTTCAGCACCATGCAATAGTTTAATATAAAATCATGAGAAAACAACCAATCTGTAATCACCATACTATTAAGTAGTCAAATATATTAGTAAGATGACTTTTGTGTTGGATACAAGATATAAAATATAATCAGCAGTACAATATATACTGTCACGAATTAAAATAATAACATCAAGTTTATCTTCTCTGGACTTGTGATTCTTGGAAAGATGACAAAACTCCAGTTAAATGCAAGCACATATGAGCATTTTTTGGGAACACAAAATATGCGGCATAAGAAATATTAACATGATTGGATGTGTAAAATCAAGTGTATAAACTAATAAATCCAAAACATATTGTAAGTTATTTTGGAACAAATAATGGTGTCGTACCCATCAGTAAAGTCAAAAAAGCTCTTGAATTCGTTTGCTAAATTAAGAAGAGAGAAGCCTGTTATGTTATGAATACAAAATGCAACCAGCCATAATAGGCCAAAAGGAAAGTCAGTTTCCTTAGCAAGAATGAATGATGAAGACAAACATGCATAAAGTAAATAAATTCTCACCACAGCATTTTTGTAAATCCCCTCGGTCTGGTACATTGATTTCAAGTAGCATGGAAGAAGGGCAGTGTGCCAATCATTGGAAATAAAGATTACATCTTCACCTACCAAAAGGTAGAAAAATCTTGTAAACTAAATTTGAAGTTTTTGCTTAACTGAAGGTTAAAGATCAAGGTTAAAACCAAAGAAGCATGCCATTTTTGTCCTGAGAAATATTTGTTGTTGTTTAAGTTCAAAACCCTTAAAGCCTCGAGTGTAGCCTAAAAGTTTTTAAACACACTGATAATGTCCTATCCATAGTCAATAAATATTAATGTCATGTAATTCTCAACTATCATATGTCAAATAAATACTCTCACCATTCAACAAACACTAAAGTCAATTCAATTGTAGAGTAATTACATATAACAGTACTTGTTCAACGGGAGAACAATAAGTATGCCTAAATTCCTTAAAGTGTTTCCTTAGATATGCTTCCAACTTTTCCTTTCAAACAAACTGCATTAAGTAAAAAAAAATGATCCATTCAGTAGTAGATGTTCTTAAGCTATAAATTGGCTAAAAAAATAAAACTAGAATTATTTAAAGTTTTACCCCAATAAAACCAAGTAGCAAGTAATCAAATGATTGCAAAATAGAAGTGCCAAAAGTTAATGAAGATATATTCCAAAAAGATCATCAGAATTAGTCTTAGCCTCGTCTGTCACAGATTTGCTTCAAAATGAGAAAAAAAAAGTTAAAATTGTAAAAAAAAAATCTAATTAACACTTATAAAAATTATAATCCACTAAATAAAAATAACTATAATAGTTAAAGGAAGTCACAAACAACTCAAATATGACTAGTCACAGCATTGGTTGTGACTGAGATGATGGACCAGCTATAGCAGCAGATCCAACTCCTTTAGGTCCTCCTATTAAGCATCCTTGAAATTCTTTGGCACATTGAAAAAAAATATTATTAATAAATACAACATAATTACAAGAGAATTCTTAAAGCAAAAATTGAAAATTCTTACCTGTTACAATTTTCTTAGAAAGTTTAAACTCTTCATTGATATTGAGACCAATGAACTAGGTTATAGTTGTCCTCAACCAGTTCCGAGCACAAATCAGTGCCTCAACCATTGGTGGATTTAGTGAGCTTCTAAAAGTATCCAAAACTTTACCCCTGGTACTTAATGCATTCTCAGAAGCTACTGTGGAAATAGGGGTGGCCAACACATCTTTCACCATTGTTGATAATATGGGAAACTATGATGAATTTTGTTTCCACCACACAAAAATGTCAAATTTGTCATCAACATCCACAATAGATTCATCCAAATACCTTTCTAGTTAATTTTTTTTTTCTATCTATAAGAAATTCAACAATGATAGATGTTTCAGTTTGAGAAGCAAATTATGCTGCCTCAACACAGGGTTGCTCAATTTTATGTTGCTCCTTATAAGCAGCCTTGTACCAATGGAACATTTTTTGCAAATTTTTGTTTACAGCAGCAACTAATTGAACAACTTTGACAGGATCATTTTTATACATTTCTTCAAAATTCCATATCACAAGTTCAAACTTGTAACGAGGGTCAATAATAGCACCAAAATACAACAAGTAATTGATGTTATCAACATTACCCCAATACTTGTGATACTTTTGCTTTATATCACACCTCGTAAAGGTCAAAATAGTATTTAGATTCAAAGTTGCCTTGTCAAGTGCAAGATGAATAGCAGCCAATTGATGAAATGCAATATGTAAGGTCACATTCAGCGATGTAGAAAAAACCCTAGTGGCCTCATAGAAAATTTTCAAAAATTGCATAAATGCTTGGGCATTGTTCCAATCATCAATAGTTAGGGGACCAACATCCCCAAAAAAAACCCATATCGCTTGAGTCCTCATTGTCAAGTTTTTCAAATGCAACTTGAAACTTCAGCAGCATCTAACATTATATATGTGGAGTTTCACCTTGTCAAAACATCAAGGCACACTAGTTTTTTGCACTCAATTTTTGAAAACTCTATGCACTCTTTAAACTTAGCCAACCTATGCAGTGAAGACCTTACAAATCTAACATCATTCCTAATGCTTGTTATGGAACTATGCACCTCTCTTAAACCATTATTGACAACTAAATTCAGTATTTGGGCACAACACCTGACATGGAAATACTGACCATCCATCACTAGCCCACCCATATTCTTGATTCTCTTTTTTAAATGTGTCACTGCCACATCATTAGATGATGCATTATCAACTGTGATTGTGGACACATTTCTCAGTCCCCATTCCCTCAATACCTCTTCAACTTTCTTCCCTATTGTCTCCCTTTTGTGGTTAGCAATTACTAAAAAACTAAATATCCTTTTTTTATACTTCCAATCATTATATATGAAGTGAGCAGTGAGTATCAAATAGTTCAAGTTCTGAACAAAAGTCCAACAATCAGTGGTGAGTGCTACCCTAGTACAATTTGATTTAAGGAAGGCCTTTAACTTAATTTTTTCATCCATATACAGCTAAAAACAATCTCTAGCTGTTGTGAACCTTGATGGGATAGTAAATGAGGCTATAAATGTCTACAAAGTTGCTTAAAACCCTCGCCCTCGACCATCCTAAATGGTTGTTTATCTACAATGACAAAAATAACAATTACCTTTCAACAAGCTTTTTCATTAAATCTTTGGTTGGCTGCAACAAGGCTACTATTTTCTCCACTCTTAAAGGTGATGGTTGTTTGGTTAGGATCTTTAATGGTAGAATGTGGATATTTAGGACATAAACGATTAATGTGGCTAAGTAGGTTAAATGTACCATGTATCTTTGGATCACACCTAAATGCTTTACCACAATGGTTACATTCTGCAATTGGATCATTAGAATTAGGAAGTCTTGTGAAGTGGTCTCAGACAGTAAAAGTTGTTTGTTTACCACTAGCATTTGGTTTCCTCTTTGTATTTTTAGGACCTACAGCTTCAGGAGCAGCTATTGGTTGATTGTTATTAGCTTGAGTTTGTCCACCCTCTCCCGTTGAGCAGGATTGGTGGTATTTGTTACTGGGGCTTGATTTACAAGTTGATTAGTAGGCAATTGTTGACCAGACTACTCCATCACTGAATAATGAAGATGCCTTGGTCAATAATTACCATCTATATCAGTTCATCATTTACAATTTGTTTAAAGTCTTTAATTAAATGTTATTTATGATGCAACTTGGTTTATATCTATAACTAAAATGCACTTAGGGCAATATTATTAATTATATTGAAAATAATTACAACAACAACTAAAAAGATTAAGTAACTATTAAGTAACTACTAATATAAGCAAATTAAGTAACAATTGGTTTTTTCATGGCACAATGTCTCGAACCCAAATAGCTTCTATTCGTCAAGTGCTTAGATTCTCTGCAAGGACTCTTCCATTTTCTTACTTGGGAGTTCCTATTTTTCAAGGTAAGCCATCTCGTGCTTTTCTCTAGCTTATCGCGGATAAAATCAAGTCTAGATTGGTGACTTGGAAGGGATCACTTCTCTCAATTATAGGGAGGGTGCAGTTGGTGAAATCAATTGTTCAAGGGATGATTCTTTTTAGCTTCTTTGTTTATGCTTGGCCAAAGGCTTTTTTGAAGGACTTGGATAATTGTATTCGAAATTTTATTTGGTCAGGGGAAATTTATAAGAGAAAGGTGGTTACAGTTGCTTGGGAAAAGTTGTGTTCTCCTTTCTCAACTGGCGGTTTAGGTCTAAGACCTCTTAGACTAATAAACCAAGCTGCAACCCTTAAGGTTTGTTGGTCCATGGTTACAGCCCAGGGAGAGTGGGCTTCTTTATCAAGGGCAAGGTTCATGAGAGTTTCTTTGGAAGTTTCTCATTATGTAAAATCTTCCATCTGGCCTAGAATACATCCTTGGCTGTCCACTATTTTTGATAACTTATCTTGGCAACTTGGGAATGGTGAGTCTATTGCCTTTTGAACTGACAGGTGGTTAAGCTCTCCTATTGTTGACATGGTTGATTTTCCCGGTCATTTGAGAAGTGAACTCAGGTCGAGAGTTTGTGATTATATTCGAGATGGTAATTGGCAACTTCCTTTAGAACTCCACCGTCATTATCCTGATATCTGCCAATATATTCATCAAGTGGTTATTCCTTTGTCTCTTAAACACGATAAGGCAATTTGGGCTCCCTCACTTTCTGGCGATCTGGTATTTAAGGATGCTTTTGAGTTTCTTAAACCGAGACCCCCTGAAGTTTGGTGGGCTCGACTTATTTAGAGAAGTGCTATACCCCCATCTCGATCTTTTTTATTTTGGAGACTTATTCATGGAAAAATTCCGACAGATGATAACCTTCGTGCCCGTGGCTGTGTTGTTGTTTCAATATGCTCGCATTATGGGAACGCTGAGGAAACGTCAGACCGTTTGTTCTTCTCCTGTCCCTATGCAGTTGTGATCTGGCAGTGGCTTAGTGATGCATTTCAAAAGAATTTGGATTTTTCTTGTCCAATTAACCTTTTATCTATTTGTAGGAATCGTCTCAGCCCTCAAGCTCTGGATGTTATAGTTACGGGCATTGTTAATGTTGTGTGGTTCTTGTGGCATAGCCGGAATCGTTTGAGGTTTGATAATCATATAGAATCTCATCCCAGCTTGCTGAATAAAATTGTTGCAGCTGTTGCGCTTTCAGGAAATTTCTCCAAGGGCTATATGTTTTCGAATATGGAAGATTTTTCTCTTCTCAAATTCTTTCATGTCCATGGCCATGCTAGAAAGGCTCCTTGCATCAAACAAGTTCTTTGGAGCCCACCTTCCTTTGGTTGGGTGAAGGTGAACACGGACGGAGCTGCTCGGGGTTCTCCTGGTGTTGCTGCTTGCGGGGCAGTCTTCAGAGATAGCAGAGGTGATTTCTTGGGAGCTTTCTCATGGCATTTGGGTGTTACCTTGTCCTTA
This sequence comes from Pueraria montana var. lobata, assembly GCA_026413185.1. Classification (NCBI taxonomy): domain Eukaryota; kingdom Viridiplantae; phylum Streptophyta; class Magnoliopsida; order Fabales; family Fabaceae; genus Pueraria; species Pueraria montana. Next base: position 39,969,574 of record CM048649.1, on the reverse strand, counting down.
CATGCAGAGGTTCAGGCAGTGATGAAAGCTCTCTCTATAGCAAAGGAAAAAAATTGGAAGTCTCTCTGGTTGGAGAGCGATTAAGCAATTGTGGTTCAAGCTTTCCGTAACTCAAATTTGATCCCTTGGTCTCTTCGCAATCAATGGGAAAACTGTGTTCATTTCACGCGTTCCATACAGTTTGTTGTCTCACACATTTTCAGGGAAGGTAATAGCTGCGATGATAAGATTGCAAATTTCGGTGTCACGCGTTGTGATTTTCATTGGTGGGATTGTATGCCCGATTTTATTCGTAGTGATTTTGTACGCAATAGAATAGGGTTGCCTTTTTACAGATTCTGTTAACGTTTGCATGAGTTTCGGTCTAGTCCCCTCATGCTTTTTTACTGTCTTTGTTTCTTTAATAATATAACGTTATGTAGAGGCAGATGATTGCTCTCTTTCATGGTGCCAACCTCGTTGGGATGATGGAAGTTAGCTTGATGTTCTCTTCATATCCACCTTTATTTTAAAAAAAATTAAAAGGCACACCAAAAAATAGTTTCAACTGAATACAAGACTTTATATAATGATCAATATGATAATTAAGTGAGCCATCAACAGTAGTTATAGAATAGATAAATACAAGCGGAACGTACAATTGACAAATCATATGGAATTTTTGGATCCAAACATGTATAACAAAAAATAGAACCAAACTATGGATCCAAAGTGTGTGTATCAAAGTGTAATGCCAGCAATTAAAGTACAACAAATAAGTTAATTGAAAATAAAAATTAATTCACACTTACCTCTACTACTAGATAACCGCAACTTTCTCACCATATCTTACTTCTTTATGGTCCTAACCGAAATTAAATAAGTAGAAGATGAGAAAACAAAGGCTAATAAGTTGGAAACAAAGCATGAATTTTGGATAACCATAAGCATCAAAGTAGTGAGGACAAAATGATTTTATAACTTAGTTTAATATTCAAATTTCAGATAATCAGTCTTCCAGATAAGTAATAAGTATACAATGTATTTTAGTATCAACTCTCATGTTGTATGATTCTAATTAACAGAACAAGGCACACAAGGAGATATTTGAAAATTTAGATTATTGTTAAAAGTTCACAAAAGTAGGTTACCCAAAGACTTCACTAGACAAAAAACAAAACAAACAAAAAACAAAAAGTCGTGTATGAAACTCTTATTGAATAAGTATCTAATCAAACAATTTGCACATTCTAACTACTTACCCAAATGCCCTTAATAAAAGCTAAACCATTTTCATTTGGGTATAGAAGCTTAAACTAAACAATTTAGATTACTGAAGGTTCTTGGAAGAGAAATAAAAATGAAACCATATTAGGGAAAGGGGATCAAGAAGTTTACACTTTACACATTGCATTCAGGCAACCTCTGCACATTGTGCAAAAATTGTTTCAACTTCAACAAACTCATTTTTTTTATATAGGCAAACAAACTCATTTAGTCATTTCTTTAACTTGACCTTGTGTAAAAAACAAAAATAGCTACTTGATAAGCCAGAAGTGTTCAGATATTTATGAATTCAAGCAATTTTTACATGAAATGAACTAATTTTGTACAACTTAAATGTTCATAACAAAGTTAAGTTATGTCATATGCTTTAGTTTGTGTGTATTGTAAAAGGAAGACAAAATATATGAAAGTCAACAATGTGAGTGGAGATGGTGAAGTGCTAAAAAAGTATGTAATGAACAATATCCCCAAGAAAGAAGACAAATCATTCACAAGCATGCCTTGAAAACTGTTTGTTATAATCAAGTCCACAAGTTGGAAATTAAAGGGAATGTAAATGTTAACTTGATACTCTTTATCTTTTCTAACAATTTATACTATAAATCCTTGTCTTCTCCAAAGACAATTCCACTTGCTAAATACAAATGCAAGACCACATTTATATAGTAATAAAAGGATACATAAGAGAAATCACATACCTTGTTGACACTAGGAACCAATTCTTGTAATGCCCTAATTCTTTCTGTTATTTTTTCTTCTTCTGCGTAACTGTTATCAAATAGTAACATAGAAGCTAGAGAAAATAAGCTCCGAACTTAACCATAAATTAAAAGTTAAACATCATACCCAATAGTTTGTATTTAACCAAATGTCTTAAAGCTCACCCGTTTGACTATGTTGCATGGATTTGTAGCTTGTCCTCTTCTGGCTCGCATCCTAGGATGTATTGTTGGAGGATGTAGAAAACAATGAACTTCTCATAATTTTTTTAAAGGAAAAGAAAGAGCCAAAGAAGTAGAAATTAGAAAACCCAGAAAGCAGACCAAAACCAAGGTTCAAGGGAAGCAAAAAAGAGCAAAACTCACACTCATGATTTCAAAGGTGAGAGTGGCACAACTTCTTACTCTTGGGGTTTTAGATGCAGCTTAGGCGAAAGCGACGCACGGAACAGAAGAAGAAACGAAGTGAGATTAGGGTTACAACTGCACTTGACTAGGTTACTCAGTCACTTATTGGAGATTTGGATATAGGCCATAGGAGGTGCTCTACACTGGGCTACATGGGTCTCTCGAGTTTCACAGGCACAACAACACTCAACTCAATATAACACTATTATCAGCAAGCTACGTCGGGTGGGTCAGGTTTCGATGGTTTCAATATTTAAAACCCGCACTCGCTAAACCAAACCCATTTAAAATCATTTTTCAAACCCAAAAAACCCATTGACTTAGTATTAAAAAAAAACCTGAACTCACCATAAGCAAGAATTATGTTCGGGTAGGGCAGTTTCGAGTCGAGTATTAAAATTCTGCTCACCCCTATAATGGATCATGGTACCAACTTATATTGGCTTAAGGGGTTGCTATTAGCACCCCCATTATAGATCCTGCCACCCCCATCCCTAGGAAATTACTTCCCTACTCGCACCCTCTCCCTTACCCACTTCCCTCCCTTTAAACACCTTCACCCCTTAGAACCACCCCCACCCCCATTTCTTCCCCTAAACCTCTCCTCCCAACCTCTCATCTTCCATCTCCCTCCCAATCTCTCATCTTCCCATCTCCCTCCCAATCTTTCATTTTTTGTGAAGGTTCCCAAGCTATGTAAAGGTCCCCATAGCTCCATGACAGTTTTCAAGCTTTTTTCATTGCCCTTTCTCTCTTTCAGCGTTGACAAGGTGAGATCACATTTTTTTTTTCATTTGAGTACACAACGAAAATAAGTTTTCATTGTGTCACTGAAATCAGATACATAAAGGAAACTTGTTTTCATTGTGTACTTTTGTTTTTTTTAAATATTTTATTTTATTTAAAATTTTGTTAAATAGTATATCACGCACTCAATACGGTAAACCACGTTGACGAGTTGTCTTTAGGGGGACGATGTGGGTTCATCACATGTTTAACGAGTGTCGCCTATAGCTTCTTCTCATAGGCAAAGAGCTTTAGTAGTTGTGGAGGAGCAAGCAACTGCATTGGCTGAGGATGACAAGCTACTTCTTGTTGATCCCGTTATCATTGTTGTTGAGGTTGACGAGGTTCTAGAATCGTAGGATGATGCACCATGGATGGTGCATGATCAATGGAGTACTGGACCCCCTTACAAAGGAGGTCTTGCATACCACTTTGTGTTGGCATCCTATGCGGATCATATTGCCCCACGATTGTGGGAAGGACTGAACGGGCCACTATTGAAGCCTGTCAGTAATATTGTGAGGATTATGGACATGCTGATAAATCTAGATGTTTAGAGGTATGTTGATGAGTCAAGGTTGGCTCCTTTGACACGTGCACGGTATGGCATGGTAAATAAAGTCATATTGTCCAATTTATTTCACCTTCTTATAGGGGAATGACCATCACACTGAATGATGTGTCATGTCTCCTACACCTTCCTATTGTTAGGAAGCCCTGCTCATACGTGCCCCTGAATCGAGACAATGTCATGGTCGTGATGGGATTATTGCTTAAAGTTGACCGCAATGAGGGGTTTTTGTCTATAGACAAGGGTGCATATGTACACTTCACTTGGTTGCAAGACTTGTACCACCGACATGTGGTGGAAGGCGAGGCAGCATTCACAGCTCAAGCTTACCTTCTTCATCTTCTCGGCTCTACAATATTTGCCGAGAAGAACTCTAACTGTGTGTTAGTCTCATACTTGCTGCTATTATAGGATCTTGGGAGTTACGACCGATATGCATGAGATGTTGCTGTCTTGTGTTTTCTATATGACCACCTCAACAATGCTAGCATGCATAATTGTCGCCAGATTGGCAGATATATAACACTTCTACATGTACAAATTTGTAAATGATTTTGTTACAAAATTTAAGGTTTTTAGTCTTAGGATTATATTTATCTTAATGTTATGGTTCAAGCATGGATATATGAGCACTTTCCTATTCGGTATCACTCAAGATCTTTAGACCATATTGGATATGAGGAAAGTGACCCCTGATATTGAGGCATATGAGGATATACAACATGTATCGAGGCAGGCACAGGACTAGGGCACTTTTGGGACATGCACACAGGGAAGAAGGAAGACTCGTTGTTGACTTATGTTTTATATTTTGTATTTTGCTTTTGTATTTTGTTATTAAATGCTACATTATGTATCTATGACAATTTTAGTATGATTTCCTCTACATTCTCTCATCCATTGATATTTATCAAGCTCACACAATCTATATTCGACTCCTTTAAAAACAAAATGAATAATAAATTAATAAAAAGGAATTATACTCAACTACACAACGGAAACAAGTTTTTGTTGTGTAGTTGAGTAAAAATACACAATGGAAACAAGTTTTTGTTGTGTAGTACGGGGTGTGAAAAAATACTACACAACAAAAACTTATTTCTGTTGTGTATTTTTAGTCAACTCAACAACAAAAACTTGTTTCCTTTGTGTAAGTGGCGGACATACACAACAAAATCCTTGATCATTATATTAAATTACAACATCTAGAGGTAAGGGTGTGCAAAAACCGGTTCGGTAAAAAAACTGAACCGAACCGAACCGGTATAACAGGTTCGGTTTTTAAATCCAAGTTTTCAAATTGTTTTCCTGAACCGGTTCAGAACTGAACAATTTTTTTAAAAATTGGTTCAGAACCGATTCTGAATTGAACTGGTTCTGAACCGATTTTGAACTGGTTTAAGAACCGAACCTGTTTGAACCAGTTTCGAACCGGTTCCGAACCGATTTTAAAAAATAAAAAAATGAAGAAAAAAAAAAGACAACAAACTTCATGAATGACTTAATAAAATTAAGAAAACTACAAGTCTAAACCTACAAGCTTAATAAACATATTATAGAAGTATGAATCTACAAGTCTGAATCTACAATCATTTGCACAATCCAAATAAAGTCTGAGATTGGCTTACTTAGTTTCACTTCTTGGTAGGATCTTGGGACAATCAACATCAAGATTGAGGAACTCCTTTACATGTCCAATAAATGATTAACTAGTTAGAAGCTCAGAATTGTCTTTGTTAGGCTCACGATCGATTTCACTGATATTGGTGGTGCTATGAGCTTCCTCAGTAGGGATAGCATCATTTTCATGTTTAGACTTAAGCATCAAAATATCATATCACTAGAACTCTGGCTTTGCTCACAAATTTCTGCAATACATCAAAAAGGAAGATATATAAGTTATGTAAAAATGTACCTGCTATGTCATGACTATATTCATATCCCAATTGACTGGCTATAATACAAAAATCATTAACATATACTACTATCTTCCAATGGACCAATTAAGAGTTAAGACTATTAAGTTAGAGTGATTTTAAGATAAAGCCAAGGCATCAAATGCTGAGCATGTCAAAGTGGTTAAAAGTTACAATTGTCCATAACACCAGAAAACAACAGAAAATTGAGAGATATAGTAAGCACAAAAACATTACCAATATTCCTTTAAAGTCTGCCAAAGCGGCCTCAAGGCGCTTGTGGCAGTCAGGAATCATCATCCTAGACTCTGCCAACACATTTTCCTGTACAAATCAGTTCAACAAAATTTACAGTCCTGAACCAAATATAAAAGAAGTTTCAATAGAATAAAGAACAAATATGACCCTTTCCTAGCATCTAATCAAGAGAGTAAATAAGTAATTAAGAACCTGTATATCAATGCAAATTCCATTCTGCACTTGTTTCAGGGCACTTTTATTTGCTGCAAATATTTTTTCTCTCTCACACAAATGGGAATTTGCAATGAGAAGAAATTAAAACAGACCCTTTTTAGCTAAACAGCTCAACATTAATAAACTTATCCAACACTCAATTAGTGGACTATCTATCCAGTATGTGACTGAACATGAAGATCTACTAGGATGATTTGTTCTACATACCTTTATATCAAAAGCTAGTGCACCCCAGTCGTACTTTTTAAGTGCGGAAACTATATTATGTGGCATAACTTCACATTAATTTTGATAGATAACAATGAATATTTTGTTCAGCATAACCATTTGAACATTAATTATTCATGAGCAAACATATATATTGCATTGGAAACAAAGGTGCACAAATGTGTGAAATGAGAGGAAGAAGGGAAACAAAAGAGAGCAATAAATATATTCTACTGTACCTCTGCAAAAAGAATCTTGCGATCTGCTTCAGCCATTCCTTTTGATATATCACCAACATGTTTTGGATAGAGAAAAGGAGGAACTTCAAAAAAAGCTAGATCTTTCAACAGAATATTCAACATACAGAATAGGTCTTTCAAGATTTTCATTATCATAATCAACAACAGCTGAGTTTACAGCCATATCTGCAAGCTTCTGAGTATCTGCAACCTAAAGAAGCTATTCGGTGACTAAAATGGTAGTATTATCATATCAATCTCCAATGAAATGAGAAAGAAGCTCATACATTGTTTAATAAAAAAGAGGGACATAAGAACTTACCACAAAGGCAAGGCGTTCAAAATCCTTAACAAAAGGAAGATTAATATGTCCATTCAAATAACTATTAGTTATTACGAAAGTGTCAAGAAGTGGGATAAAGAACTGAAAAGTAAAACCAGCTGCCAAACTTGATATAGCACAAGAATAATAGGATCCAGTACAGTACATGTTTATGATCAGAGTAATCCATGCATTGTATATAACTCTTCCAATGTTTCCACTTTGTAAAACGACAAGAAAAAGTGTACTGGACAAATTTAAAATGGCCCTTAAGTAGAAAGGGAGAACAATTAAGTGTAAAAGTTGAAGAAGCATCCTACAAGGGGACAACAGGTTTCAACTAACCCATTTGATCTGGAACTGGAAAATCATTCCATTACCATAAAAGTCCATTTAGCATTTCATCAAGTTGAAACAATGAGAATCATATAAAGAAGGAAAAGGTGAATCCCTACAGTAAATACTAGGCTTATTGAAATTGAAAAGCAAAAAATAAGATCCAAATTTCAAATATACCCATGAAGGGGAACAACTCTAAAAACTAATTCAGCAACTAACCAAGCGAATCAAACAACTACTTAACCACCAAAAGAGAGAGAAATGGTTGAACACAAACTTACAAGGTCATCATATAACTGAGTACATAACAATCCTAATAACTAAAAGAAATTAAAAAGAAGCGTTTTTCATTCTTTAATCTTCAATCATCATCAAGTGTAAAGGTCGAGGAGGTTGGATAACTAATGTCTAATGAGGGAACAATTTCTGCAACATGAAAAAAAAAACAACTTTACTTATCATTCATATTACAATAAGTACATAAAACTACCTTGGAAAAAAAAAATCATGTTACCTTCTTCAACTCTCTCAAAATCCAAAAATTCCTCATTTTCATTTGAGGGCAATGGTGATGGTGTTTGTTTGATCCAATCTTGTGTGCAAACAAGTGCATCCACCATCTGTGGTGTAAGAGAACTGCGATACGGATCAAGCACTCTTCCTCCGGTTCTAAATGCAGACTCAGAGGCTACAGTAGAGACAGATATAGCGAGCACATCTCTTGCCATGTTTGCAAGAGTCGGGAATCGACCAGAGTTTAGCTTCCACCAATTCAAAACATCCAAATCTCCCTGACTCTCTTCTAGGGCTTCATCCAGGTATTTATTTAATTCAGATTTATTAGACCCAGCTGATCAAAAAAATTGGTTAAAGCCATAAGGATCATCACCACTACCTCCTTCACTAGGTCGAGCCTCTTGTGAGCTAGCTTCAAACTCATTTCCACCACCATTGTACTCTTCAAAAAGTGATCTCAAGCTACATTCCACTTTCTCTTTCAACTTACATGTCACTTCACCCATTTCACCATCAAAACTTTGAGCAATAAGCCAATTTGTGAATTTTAATTTGTATCTTGGATGCAACACAAGAGCGTTCATCAATAGCATGTTTAGACGATCAGAATTGCCCTAATACCTATCATATTTCTCCTTCATTTTGCCAGCCATCATTCTCACACTCACATTCACATCCCTGGAAGTAGACATTTGCTTGATTTTCCTTCCAATCCCAAAGGCCTCAAACATAGACATGGTGCTAGTCACATAAGCTGAACCAGAAATGCATAAAGTAGCATCATGGAACAACTTCAAGAATGGCAAGATCGAACGCACAAATTCCCAATCACTATACGAAGGAGCTATATGAAGATATTTTTTATCTCGCAACTCATACTCTTCAAATGCCTTCTGATGCTTTAACACAGCCTCCAACATCAAGTAAGTAGAATTCCATGTAGTTTCCACGTCTAAGCAAACAAGGCCTTTATATTCAATGTTTTCATGTGCAACATAATCCTTGAATGTAGCCAATCTAGAAGGGGAAGATCTTACATATTTGACAGCAGCATGGATTTTACAGATAGCATCAATATCCTCTTTGAAACCTTCTTGCACAATCAAATTAATAATATGTGCATAACAACGTGTGTGAAGATAATCTCCATTCAGAGCCAGACGGTTCCAAGACATTAGCCTCTTATGCAGATATTCAATGGCTTTATCATTTGATGAGGCATTATCAACTGTCAGTGTAAGAACATGAGTTAGCCCCCAACTACTTAAGCAATTCTCAACCGTTAAAGCCAAATTCTTCCCTGTGTGACTTGAGACTTGACAAAAGTTTATGACCTTCTTTTGCAACTTCCAGTCGTTGTCAATGAAATGTGTTGTCAAACTCATATAATTCATATTTGTGATGAAGTCCAAGTGTTTGTAGTGAGGCAAACCCTATGACAGTGTTGGGAAAGAAAGTTCTTCAACTTTGCTTTTTCACTACTCCAAAGTTTAAGAACATCACGTGCCAGGGTAGTGCGTGAGATGACAACAAGAAAGGGTGCTACAATGCTAAAAAATTCCCGAAAGGCTTGATGCTCAACCATTCAGAAGGAGAGCTCCATTGCCACAAACATTTTAATCAGCGCAACAATTTTAAGAAATAAGGGGCATCGTACAATGTATTGAAAGTCTGAATTCAAATTACAATTCAAATTACAACAATGGTCACAGTTAATGTAAATTTATAATAGCTAAACTAACAGTTCAAATTCTGTTAGAAAAAAATATATATAAATGAGAACAAGCTTAACAGTTAATATTTTATTTTAGCACTAATATTGTACAAGTAAACATGGTTGATGCTAACAAGAGAAGAGAATCATAGAAAATAAAATAAAATAAACTGATTGAGATGACTAACATGATTGAGGAGTTAATTAGTAACTAATTCTTAACTAATTATATCTCTAACAATTATATCTTTAACAATTGATACATGATACTTTTTAGTGTATGTTATTTTATAATTTACTAATACAATAATATATATTTACTGAAATCATGAATGAGATCACAAAAGGTCAATGTGTCTTCTAAGGTTTGAACTTTGAACAGTGCACACAGGATAACATTTCTGCAGTCTTCTATATTCACTATTATAGAAAACTAAAAGAAAGAGATCCAAATCTCCTTTTGAAACCAAAAACCAAAACAGAACTAGAAGATGGAACTAGAAATTTTGAAATATTAGTCAATCAAAAGGAATGTCACATACATGTCAAAAGGAACAAGAAACTTTGAAAGCTACAAGCAGCAACACAATTAGTAATTGGTAAAGGTTCCTGAAACAAAGAGCCAAGGAAATACCAAAATATTAGTAAATCAAAATGGTATTGCTTCAGTTGTTGTCTTCAAACTTTAAATTATCAAAACCAATACCTGACTTATAGCAAACAACTTGGGTACAGTACTTGGGATGGGATGGGATCACCAATGTCCAATGTAGCTAAGTAAGAACTGTGAAAATATTGGAAAAAAAAGAGATAAAATAAGTAACAATTAAGAGAATTCATAAATTAATTTGTAGTGACAGAAAAACCATAATTGATATGTCAAGAATTAGAAAACAATTAAGGAAGTGTTTACCCCAATATGGACAGTTGGGCATGTTCGAAAACAATATTTCAGATATTTCATTACAAGCACAAACATAATTTATGCTTTATATCTAATTATCTATGCTAGCTTGCTCATGCTTGTTGTGAATCTTCCACTATCAATATTACAATCCTAAAAAAATTCATTTGACAGCTTAACTTCAGGGTCCTAAATTAGGAAGCTAAATTTTTGAATCATGAAGTTTTGATGTTCTGCTCTGCCACTAAATTCCAAAGTGTTACATAACTTTTAAATGCAATAAGAAGAAACATAGGGAAAACTACTACGGTAAATGTGGTTCCAGACTCTAAGTGTCTGACTTCAACAGAAAGAAGACTACATGTACTCAAAATTACCAACTTATTTCTATGAAAAAGAAACCAAATCGTGTGATTAAAAAGAAACTCGTATATTTGATTAATGATCGTGAAACGTAAAATGAATAAAGAGAAGAAATCAAGAAGAGGGTTCAGAGAGAGTACCTGAAAGAAGAGATTGATGATGATGGTGACGAAATTACGAATAGCGATTTAGGGTTTGCTCATTGGGATTTTGGGTTCGATTTGAAGAGACGAGACCGTCGAGAGTAGAGAGGCAACGAGAGTTGATTTCAATTTTACACCTTAAAAAAAAAAGAGGTTTGGTTATAAGTGAACCGAACCTCTTTTGTTGAAATAATTTGGTTCGAACCGAATCTGATTTTACAACAGTGCGATTCTTTTTTTCCAAACTGGTTCGGGTGCAAACCGGTTCGGTTTCGGTTGCAAACCGGTTCGGTCCGAACTGGTTATTTTGCACACCCCTATCTAGGGGTGCCATTAGTTGGAGGTGCCAATAGAAAATCCCATGGCTTAATTACATAGGACCGTAGGACAACTCACAACTTATAAGTCAGGTTGTTAGGAAAGAAACTAATTAGGTTGGGTAAGTCACAGACCTATTCAAAAAATAAAAACGAAGAGGTGCTACCAACAACTATATAATCAGGCCCAAGATATCTAAAATATTATTTCAGCCTTAAATGTGATAAAAATAATGATAACTATAATATTAGTAATAGCAACAAAAATTGCAATTATAATAATGATAATAATAATAATTAATAGCAAATAGAGTGTTATAAAATAATAAAAAGTTTACTAAATTGAAAACTAAGAGTTACATTCATAATTTTTTTTTTTCGAATTTAAAATATTAGAATTCAAGATTTTTCTTTTCCATATCAAACTATTAAATTTTCCAAAAATTCAAGACGTTATAGAATTAAAGAATTGAAAATGAAAAATAAAAGAAACAGTTTGCTAGGAGTCTTATGCAAATAGTAGGATATTACAATTTGCAATCACACTAGGCAAATTGATCACTAGACTAAGGTAATGATGTAATGATTTGAACTCCGTGAACTCAAACTGCCAAATAATGGTGGGGGTTGTTTGTAAAGAAATTTTGATGCATAAATTAATAAGAACCTCAATAAGGATAATATATGATAAATGCATACTTTTCACAGTGACATTCGTGGTATATATATAGGTATTAGATTTGGACTAAAATCTGTGGCTTAAAGCTCAATGCTCCTTATGGGAGTTTTCTTTTTTTGACAAGTCCTTATGGGAGCTATATTCTGCTTCCTTATGTATTTTTGTAACTTTGGTACCTAAAATTGACTTAAGTTAATTTTCGTGGATGTCTTTGGGCTTAACAATAATGCCGTATGGATTGGACCAAAGACTACTCCGTAACACTGACTTAAGTTTTTTTTTTCTTTCAAAAATCTGAATTCATAAGCAGTTAAATTAAACCAAATTGACCATTAAGTTGCAAAGCAAAATCAATTCAATCTACTTAAACATTATCAATTTGCTACTTAATTCTATGCAGTCTCGGTGGATCTACTATACTGGTACCAAACGGCCACACAATAAGCAAAAGTAAAACATTAGGGCAATTATTTAACGCACCCCATTTTTTTTCTTGGTGTACCCTATAAGCTAAAATAATGAACCAACATGGACTATTATGTCCCTTGATAGTGTATGTATTATGGATTGAGCAATCCGTAATACATAAAAATGTACTACGGATTGAGTAACCAGTAAAACAAATGTATTATGGATTATTCAATCTATAATACATTTTTATGTATTATGGATTGCTCAATCCGTAATATATACAAATGTATTACGGATAGGGGTGGAAACAGGTCAGGCTAGGCCAGACTTTGGCTGGCCTGAGCCTGGCCTACATCATAATTACTAAACCTAGGCCTAACCTATTCACCTATTACAGGCCTTTTTTTAGACATTAGCCTGACCTGTTTAAAAACCTGATCTGGCCTGAAAGTTTGTTTACGTGGCCTGTTCTATAGAAGAACCTATAAACAAGTCACTAGGCCTATAGGCCTAACTAGGCCAACGGACCTTGTTCATGTAAAATATTCAATATTTTCTGAAGACTAATATTAAATATAAATATTATATATATTATATTTATGTGATATATATAATATTATATATATTATTATATAAACAGATCAGCCTGTTAGGCTTAATAAAATTTTTTTAAAGCCTAAAGCCTGGCCTTTTTAATTAAAAAGGCTTTGTAAAAAGCCTAAGCCTCGCCTTTTTAATAAACAGGCCAGGCCAGGCTAGGCCTTTGACGGGCCAAGCCGCAGGCCCCCGACGGGCCGCTTGGCATTTGTTTTATGGAATACTCAATCCGTAACTATATGGGGGTGGTGAAATGCGATGCAATGGTGGGTTTGGTGCGGCGTGGAGGTTCGTGGGTCACAGTGATGTGCGTGGCAGTGGTGGGTGGTAGGATGGTGGCGCGATGGTGGCGTTGAGTGGTTGCGATGGTGGTGTTTGGGTACACTAGTGGAGTTGGGTGGATGTGGAATGCGGTGGTCATGGAGGTTTGGGGGAGAGGATGCTAAGGTTTGTTTGGGAGAAGAAGGGAATATTAGGAATATAGGGGGTGCACCAAGCAAAAAATGCGATGCATTAAGTAATTGCCAAATATTAGATGTGATGCTAAAACATGAAATACATAACAAAGGCCCATTCCATTTCCGATGCAATTCCACTGCTCTGCAACATAATCCTCCCCTTTGTCTAACATTATATTCTCTATCGTTATCATCAGTTTTTTTTGCAAACTATTAAAAAAAATTCTTACCCAACTAAAATCACAAATAAATGAAAAGAAAAATTACGCAAATTGCCATTGTTACAATGAGAAAACCCTTTAAATTTGACACCATTAGAATCTTCTACCTAGGATACTATTTGTGCCTACAATGCATCAAATATTTATGTTGGAGATCTCATATTGACTAGTGATAAGGCCAAAATAATGTATATAAGTTGAGGACAACCCTCACCTTACAAGCCGATTTTGTATAGTTGAGTTAAGCTCATAACCCACTTTCTAAGATGGTATCAGAGTCTATCCTAACAATCTGTTGTTGGGCCTATTGTCCCTTGTTGTGGACCTATCGTGCCACCCGCTATCAGACCACCTGCAGATGTCCAGTCCTCGGCGTGAGAGGGATGTGTTAGAGATCCCACATTGACTAGTGATAAGGCCAAAATAGTGTATATAAGTGGGGGACAACCCTCACCTTACAAGTCGATTTTGTAGGGTTGAGTTAGGTCTATAACCCACTTTCTAAGAATTTCTATCCCAACAACAAAGTGGGCACAGTATATATCTATGTGAATATGACAAGTTGGTGTGTTAATTAGCATAAACAATTTTTTTTTAGAAAAATAAGAAGAAAAAAAAGCAAAATAAATGTAATACCTTTTAAAATAGTGAATGAAAATAGAATGAGTGTGAATAAGAATAGAAATTGAGAAATATTAAAATTTAAATTTGAGTCTTTTGGAAACAATTAGAAAATAAAAGATGACTTAATGGATCTGGCCAGTGGCCTCAACCACAAATTAGATGATTAAGATACGTAACAATCCCCTAAAAATTAGTGGGTTAACCTAACAGAGGTAATAAAAAATAGACTAAGGCACTACAGAGCGAGGCAAAGAGACTGCCCGCGCATGCTCAGCTATAAAAGAAAGCAGCATAGGAGGATAACTATCCAAACAGAACAAAGAAAAGTTCCCCTGATGACCCATATTAGCAATAAAGTCTACACTTCTGTTTGCTTCCCTATACACATACACATGGGAAAGGGAAGCTCTCCAATCTGTTGCAGCCAGACTGGTTTTGATGTCCTTTATGATATTCCTGAGATAATAAGGGATTTGGATACCATACTTAAGACCCCATAGCTCTGCTAAGAGAGCGTTACATGATCCCAGATTTCTATAGAAACAAGAAATAACACTGCCATTGCTATCCCTGATAATTTCAAGCATAGTATGATCCATCCGTGTTAATTTTTACAAATGGATATTGAGGAGCACTCCAAGCTATATTTGCCTCTATCCTTTGGATATTAAAAGCTGATCCAAGACCCTTCTGGAGGTCGTTGTGAATAACAAGCACCTGAGCCATAATTTGATGATGAAGGCCAGAGGGCGGGGTGGATTTATTGTTGAAAACTAAGTCATTTCTATCCCTCCACAACATGTCTATTATGACTAGAAGCCAATTGGGGCCTTTAGGGACTTATCTGATATATTAAAGTTAATCCAATCAAACAACCCCAAGCTGAAAAACTTAGCCCAATTTTGATGATGAACATATTTTGTCCAAATGTCCCTAACCTCTTCACAATCTCTGAACACATGATAGATTCAGAATACAAATTGCACCTCGGGCAGATGTCAGAATTTGTCATATATCTAGCTTTCCGCATTTCGTCGGTAGAAAGCCGAGCATGAGCAATTTTTCAGAGAAGCACTCTAACTCTTTGCAGACCCTGCCATCTCCATATCATATTGAATTGTTTGGACAAAGGGACTGTCGAAACATCAGATTGGGAGGCCAAAAGCTTGTAAGCTTCCTTCACTGAAAAAATGGCATCCTTTGAGCCCCTCCAAATAGGTACATCATCCATGCCCCTCCTTTCATATTTCTATCAGTTCTTTCTGTCTTCTTCCAGAATTGTTCCAGCCTTATTCAGAAAGGGCTCAGATCGGGAACCATCTGATAATGAAGATGAGGAACCAAAAGGTCATTGGCCAAGACGTATGATAAATTCAGAAATTTAATAATTCATAGCCCTATCCAGAGCCTGTATCATCACTTCCAAATTATAAATTTGTTAGCCACCATCAAAATCACATGTTCCTTAAATGCAGGGGGCAACTTGAAGCTTGGAAATCCACCAAGTTATCTTGCCACCAGCACGTACCTGAACAAATTAATATGAATTTATAAATACATAAGATCAAAAACATCAAAATTTTATAAATAGAATGAAAATTTCCAAGGGAGGAAAAGAAAATGCTCACATTCAAGCACCTGTCTTGTATATACTTCAAACAGTCTGCATTACACCTGTAGCTTTTCTATATCATGTTCCCCTCCTGCCCTAAATACAGTAAAATCCTCCGGTCGAGATGCATTCCTGTTCGTTGAATTTTTTATTATTTTCTTTCTGTACACTTATGGGGTTCTTGGTGATGGGGGTTGGGAAAAGCAAGCATATAAAATTACGGTTAAAATTAAAGAGCAAATAAGAGTGTAGTTACCATTTCACAGATTGAACTTTTTGCTTTAGCTATAACATTATATCTGACAAGTGATCCTTTTCCTTGCTCTGCTGAGCATCTAGTATGTTTTACTATTGAAGATCCCCTGGTAGTTTTGCCATCCAAGCTATGCCCTGAGATAATACGACAGGGGTTCAGAGCTAAAGGAAAATATAACATACATACACACAAAAGAACACCAAATGCACATAACTCACAGATTGGACATATATATGAATAAAATTATCCAATTATGAGACCCTCACCAGACAACAAACGGAAAAGAAGATAGATAAGATATCAGTTTGACCCTTAGGCTATATCACTCCTCTTGTTCCAATCATACCAGGGTAAGTTGGCGACTGGCTTCAGTGGATCACCAAATATACATCAGCAATAACCTGGATCATGGTTAAGCAGCAACTAAATCCCTGCTTTGCGACATATCTACTGGATCACCAACAAATAAAAGTCACATATTAAATAAGTCTTATTATGTAAAATGAAATAAATGTTATGCAATATCAATATACAGTATTATGTTAAACAATTTTTTATTTTATTTTGAATGGTAAAAGAATTTTAATTAAAGAATAAGGGAAGAAAGCACACCTGAAGGAGGATACGATATCTTCCAAAACTGAAAAAGCATAATACTGTATATTGATATTGCATAACAATAAAGAACAAGAATGCAGTAAAGCTCACGAAATTGTAACTCCTTTAAAACAGCCATCAACAGAAACGACAGAACCCATAAACACAACACAACAAATCCTATAGCAAATTGAGTAGCAGAGGTCTACACCTTTAAATGTATGACCATTCTGCCTTTATATCTGATAATCATGAGAATCTGCTCCAAAGTAGGCCACACCCAT
The DNA here is from genome assembly GCA_026413185.1 of Pueraria montana var. lobata. Lineage (NCBI taxonomy): Eukaryota > Viridiplantae > Streptophyta > Magnoliopsida > Fabales > Fabaceae > Pueraria > Pueraria montana. The sequence goes on along the minus strand of CM048649.1, from coordinate 39,952,631 downwards.
TGCATGCCAAATCCCCAAACAAAATGTTAAGAAAGTAGTCAACTTACAATGCAAGATCTAGTGTCCAACTTTTTTCTGAACTAAACAGAAGTCCAAAGTTGAAATCATTCCATCAGGACTCAGAGAGAACCAAAGCAGAATCATGTAAAAGCTTAAATATATTTAGTCCTTATATAAATTTTTTTTTTAGTCCCTGTAAATTTTTTTTCTTTGTTTTTCATTCCTCTAAAATTTAAAACCACTGTTTTTAGTCCCTATAAAATAAGCAAAGTTTGGTTTTGGTTTCTGTAAAATATTTTTCTTTGATTTTCATCCCTCCAAAATTTAAAATTGCTATTTTTGATACCTAATTTTAAGGTAGATAAATAACATTCATTTTAGAGATCTAGAAAAAAAATTTAGAAGTATCACATGCTAACATAGTACAGACACTATTATGTGCCACCTGAAATGATCAGTTGACCTTTCGTTAAAAACATAAGCAGTTAACGAGTGTCACATAATAGTAGGGACCAAAAGTAATGATTTCATCTTTTTGAGGGATGAAAACTAAGAAAAAAAATTATAAGGATTAAAAGCAAAACTCGTTCATTTTACAAGGACTAAAAACATATTTAACCCATCACGTAAAATAATCAAAACAGTACTGGCAAAATAGTAAGATTACCAATAGATCTTTAATACTAAGAAAAAGATGCAAGATGGAACATTGAAATGGTTCTAACAACCAGAGAACATGATGGTGAACATAATTAAAACCATTAACATCAAGAGAGGACAATGTGGAACGGAGAATGCTTGGATTTAAGAGAAGCACACATTAATCACTCTAATTAACTAACATTGAAATCATGAAAACATAGAGCATCTAAAGAAGTATTTATAACCCAAGGGAGGTCAAAACCCTCCAATCCTAATCTAACACTAATTTCCTAAAATCAATAAAAAATAAATAAATAGCATACCCTGGTGCCAGAAGGCTCCTCGCTATGCAAAGGTATGGGGGAAGGTCATTGTATGCAGCATTATCCTTGTATATGCAAAGAGGCTGTTTCTGAATTCAAACCCATGACTAACCGGTCACCAAGGCGCAACTTTACTGTTGTGCCAGGGATCGCTCTCAATTTCCTAAGTTCAATAATTTATTAAAAATTAAGATACAATCCCCAAATTACCAAAAAAAAAAAAAACAAAATTACCCCTAAAGTAACTCAGATAAATCATATTCATTCTGCATTAATAACACCAAATGAAAATATTTGCCAATGGAACAAACGCATAAAACAGCCATCTCCCTATAATACTATTATTAGTTTTTTTGTCAAAAATCATATCAAAACAAAACGAAAAAACAATTTACAAATAAAATGTAAAGAAAAAAACTAAAATATTTATCTTAAATGACTAACCTCTGAAAACCAAGACTCAATTTTTAACTAGGAAGCCAAATTAAGAGTATGCTGCTTTAGTTGTCGCTAGTCATCCACACATCTAGAGATCAAGCATATGAAACCTTCATCTTCCAAATAACAAGCTTTTTAGAATCGAGCTAAACAATGGCGGGCTCAACCATATAAGCCCTTGTATCAACTAAGCATCAAAAGTTTGAGAAGTTTCCTCATCATTCTTTATTGCTAACTGCTGTATGTGGATGCAACCTGTGAACCAATGTGCTATAAGTAATTTCTTCTTCTAAGGGTAGTCCTGTGTTAGACATATGATCACTTTGTAAAGTAACTTCTGGCTCCCTTTCCTTGCAATATCCTTTTTGCAATGCATTATAAGTGATAGTATCTGGAGCTATTCCATTTCTTTTCATCTCATTTAAAAGTTCTGTAGCTTCTTTCATATTTCCCAATTTACAATACCCATCAATCATAATTGTGTAGGTAATTTTATTAGGTTGTATACTGTTTGAAGACATTTCCAGTAAGATATTCCGCACTTTGTCCATCTGACCTAACTTACAGTAACCACCAATTAGAGCAGTATAGCAAAATACATTTGGAAACAAGCCTTCATTTCTCATTTCTTCAAAAATTTCCTTCGCTTCATCAACGCGGCCAATACAGCACGTTCCATGTATTAGAGAAGAATATGTAGCACAGGTGGGTAGAATGCCCCCACTTTTCATAGCATCACGCAGTTTGAAGGCTTCCGTCACATTCCCAACTCTACAGTAGGCTGCAATAAGTATGTTATAAACAACAGAACTTAGCTCTACTTTCTCATAAACTAACTTCTTAAACAATTTCACAGCATCTTCAATCCGATCAGCCTTACAATATCCTTCTAATAAAAGTGCATATGTATAGACATTAGAAACCAGGCCATATTCTTCAGCTTCACGCAATAGCCTATGAACATCATCTATTTTACCCATATCAGCCAACCCTTTCATTAGGAAATTGTAGGTATACGTATCGGGTTGGAACTCTTGCATAACCATCTCTTCCTTGAATTTGAAAGCTTCCTCAATTTTACCCCATTTACAACAGCCAAAAATAAGTGTGTTGTATGAGATCCTATCCAGCAACAAACCTTTCTCAAGCATTTGTTTGAGCACTTTGAAAACCTCCTCCATGTTCCCTCGTTCACAAAGCCCATGGAGAAGCGCATTTGAGGTCGCTGTATTGGCTGCAAGCTCCTTACCTGCCAGCATAAACCAAAGCTCAATCGCCTCTGAATGTTTTTCACATTTACAAAGTCCACAGACCAACGGGGTTAGCAAGCTATCACTAGCCTTGATGTTCCTCGACAACAACTCTCTAACAATTTTCAAAGCTGAATCAAACCTGGAATTTTCCAATAACCGATGAATCACATACGAACACGCATCCATGTTCACAGACAACCCACTCGACAACAAGTACCCCAATACCTGCTCAGCCTGCTCCATTCGATCGCTCCTGCAAAAACCCTGTAAAAGAGTATTAAAAGTAACAGAATTAGGCTTCATTCCCTTCAACAACATCTCATCCCTAATCCTCAATGCCTCAACCATATCCCCCTTCCTGCAGTACCCATCGATCAGCGCGTTATAAACAACCTCATTGGGAGCAAACCCCTTGCTATACATCTCCACCAACACTTCACTAGCCTCCTCAAACCTCTCCAACTTCATCAAACCATTGATCAACACACCATACGTCACGACACTCGGACTCACCTTGCTCCTAACCATCCTATCCTTAAACTGAAAAGCTTCTTCCAACCTCCCACTCTTGCACAACCCATCAATCACATTGTTGTAAGTAACCACATTCGGCGAAACCCCGAGCCCCTCCATCTTGCAGAACAAATCCACAGCATCCCCAACCCTCCCTCCCTTGCAGAACGCGTTAATCGCGGTGGTGAACGTGAAAACGTCCGGCGCCACGCCCTGGCAGGTAACATCAAACACCTCGTAGCTCTTGTGAAGCTCATTGGCCTTCACCAGAGAGCTCAGCAAAAAATTGCACGTTTTCAAGCTCGGAAAAACGCCTCTCTTCGAAAACATGATGAAGACATCAAAAGCGTAGCGAAATCCGAAACTCTTGAACTGAGAGCAGAGGATGTGAAGCAACAAATCCAATTCGCCGTGTGGTTTATCGGAGCCCTGGTTGAGCTCCAGCATTGAGGACGCTATTTCGCGGAGGCGGTTCTCGCGGTCGTGAAACGACGTCGGGACGGTGCCGTCGATTAAGCGCGCGAGTAAGAACCGGGCGCGGGGGAGGAAGCTCGAGGCGAGGAGGGAGCGGAGGAGGAGGCAGTAGGAGCGGACGGTGAAGCGGAAGTTGAAGCGGGCGGTGGCGAAACGGAAGAATTCGAGTGTCGTTTTGGGGTTAACGGTGTCGTTTTGGAGGGAGAGGAAGAAGCGGTCGAATTCGTGGGGGGTTAAATGGGGCAGGATGGATTTGCATTTGGAAGGGTCTAGAGACCTGCTGGTGAGAATGGAGGTGAGGGGCGCGTGGTGAGGTGGCGGCGGAGTGGGGTGAGGCGGCGGCGGCGGCGGCGGGGTTGGCGGAGGGAGGTGGCGGCGTTGGTGGCGGAGGGCGGTGGAGGTGACCCACGTGAGGGGGCGCGTGAAGATGGGGGGAGGTTTGGGAGTGTTGAGCCTTGCGAAGTCCATTGTGGGGTGCATGGATTTGTGGGAATGAGATGTGAATGGTTCTATTTTAGTGCATTTGAGATATGAGTGAGTGAGTGAGAGAGAGAGGGTGAGAAAGTGCCACGATTGATATTGATAGAGAGAGAGAAGAGGGTTGGTTACGTTGAGGTTTGAAATTGGTATTGAAGTGTTGGTCAAGGAAGGAGACGCAGCAAATTCGGCTGGCCTCTGCGGGTGCGCGAGGCAACAACACCGTGAGGGTGGGACGAAGGGGGGGTTAAAAAATGGGCCGTGTGGTTTGAACAAGATCTTGAACCCGGCCCAATATGAGGATTCTGAACTTTGATTCTTTGAAGTTGGCAATTGCTATATACACCCCTCAATTGGGGTAAATTTTAGTGAACAAAAATTCTGATTTAGGGGGGTGTATTCAATTAGGATTTGGAATAATTTTAAAAGACTTTTTTTTTTTATAAAAAAGTCTTGAGGTATTCAATCAGGATTTTAAAAGATGAAAAACAAATCCTATGGTATTCAATCAAGACTTTCAAGATTTTTTTTTTCATGACAACGAAATCCGGTGGTATTCAATTGAGATTTTTTTTAACTTAAAAAAAGTCATATGGTATTCAAAATCATATAGATTTCGATAGATTATTTTATAGATTGGATTTCGACAGATTTTGTGTGACTTTTTAGTTATATGTATAAATACCACACTTACCAAACAATCCCGCCAAAAACCTTCAGATTTTTCTACTCTCTCATTTTAGACTTTTTCTTTTTCTTCTTCCTTGAAGACAGTAACATTGATAGAGTAAAAAATTCTTTCTTCCAATCCTACACGCTTTTTTTGTGATCAGGTAAAAAATTCTTTCTACTTTTTTTTAGGGTTTAATTGCTATTGCTAATTGATATCATTATATATGATTGTTCAATTTTGCATTTGACATTGAGCATCACAATGTATCTCTTTTATATTTTTTTATGTTTTATATGCGTCTTCGTAAGTGTAAAAAAGTGCGTATAATTTTTTGCTATAAAAAAATATAAACGTAATAGTTCAACACTAATTTTTTGATTAGTTTTTTGTGTATTTTTTTTATTAGTTCCCTAGCGCTAACCTGTGCGTATGATTATTATTATTTTTTTAAAATGCTATCACTATATATAACATGCCCATGATTAGTATTTTTTCCATCACTGGTTGTTGCAATTATTGCAATTCCTCTATTATTTTTTTAAATATGATTTTCTTAATTGGTATGAACTACTATTGTGTAATAACTAGTCTCTTACATATTGAATTAGTAATTCAAATGGGGGATTCACAACAAGGAAATAACAAAAGAAAAGGCAAAGAGAAAGAAAACTATGAATCTTGGACTATGGAGGATACCAATGAGTTGTTGCACCTTTTGGTGGAAGCTATAAATAATGGATTGCGTGATGCTAATGGGTCGCTGAGTAAACAAAATGTAGAAAGAGTTATACTTCCTCGTCTCAATGCAAAAACTAGGTTCCCTAAAACTTATAATAATTACATGAGTCGAATGAGGTGGTTTAAAAATTAATACAACAAGATGTCAACACTTATGCATAACAACTCCGGCTTTGGATGGGACCCAAATGCAAAGACGTTCACTGCTAGTGAAGAAGTATGGAAAGAGTACTTGAAGGTGAGCTTAATTCATAATCTTTTAAATATATTAACAGTTTACAAGTTTAGCATTATATATTATTTTGCAAAATGTTAAAAATGAATAATTTATTCTTTTGCTAATCCCACCCAAGTCACAACAAACTTTGAGAAAAGAGTATGGTTGATTATGAGGATTTGAATATTGTTGTTGGGGGTGGAATTGCTAATGGGAACGGCTCCATTGCATTAGGGGCCGATGATACTGATGCAACAACTTTTGAGGAAGAAACTACAGATTTTGGGATGGAAGGCTTTTCATATGATCCTAGCAGTGATGCATTCATACCGTCAAATGACTACGAATCACCCTACAAGCTTAGTCCACCATCCCATTCCCCTCTAGGTTCGGAGGTTCCCACTGAAAAACCAAGTCGTAAGAGAAGTAGATCTGAGCATGAAGGGAGTTCCAGCTCAGTCGGGACCAACAATCAAGTGAAAGTATTAGAAGATCTTTCTACTGGCATTCAGACTATTGCAGTCAATTTTGAAAAAATGTCTAACTTAATGGAGAAAAGAGAAAGAGATAGAGAAATGAAGAGCAATGTTTGGGATGCTATAAAAGAGGTCCCAAATTTAGATGACACAACTTGTTACAAGATGGGTGATTTGCTTAATACTAAAGCAAAGAAGGACTTGTTCCTACAGATGTCAGTGGAGGAATGCTCATCTTGGATAAAGTACAAGTTAGGATGATTAATATTTTGATCATAATGAACAAGTTATCAAACAAATATTCTTATTGTTTTTTCAAGCTACACCAATATTATTGTCCCCCAACCTCTATAAGCTTAAAAATAAGTATTATTTTGTCATAGCCTCTACTAGATCAGCACACAAACTATTTTAAACCAACAATAGCATAACTTGTCAGATTTGGAGAAAATCCATCTCGAAAATATAGTAGAATAAGTTGTGTAAGGTCTCGCTGCGTTCATATGTGGAGGAACGATCTATTTAGCGGAAGAATCCGTGTTCGATTCCCTCCGTTTGTAAAATTCCCTTGGACCAGTGGTAGCGGCAACCATGCACCACGAGCGAGATTAGTCTCTGACCTAGTGGGTTGATGACAAAAAAATTATAGAATATCACTAATACTTAATGGGTGGATAGGTTTTCCATTTTTTTAACAAAAAAAACACCACATATGATATCATACAAGATGAGGCACTCGGTATCCAGGTGATAGTGTCATGAGAGAGAGCAAAAAAAATGAGACGAGAAGATGAACACCGAGCGTGGAATAATCCTTCTAGATTTCTCTCTCTAGATCCCTTACTTTAGCTACAAACCATGGTATTTATAGTGTGCCTTAGCTAATCTAGCCATTGGAGCATGCCTTTATCACATTTGAATTAATATAGAGATGGTACAACGTGTAAAGCTAAAAAAATGTGTATCAACATTGTACTATTCACTCAAAAGTGTGTGAAAATTTTTATATTTTTAATATTCTGAGTAAAATTTATACTATTACAAAAATATATTAATTTTCTTTACTAAATGTATGTGATTTTTTTATTATATACTTATTTAAATCCTCGAATTAGCTCACTAAATATACATTAATGAGTTACCACCTCAATGGCTATCCCCCCTGGTTATCCAACAAACTTCTTCATCCTACAGTCACATGATGATGAGAAATGATATTTATATAACAAATTTTACAATTGGGAGAGAAAAGGAGAAAAGAGAGAAGTTTGAAATTTAATAAATGATGTAGTGGAGAGATAGACGCAAATAAAGATATTGTATAAATTATTATATTGTATCATATTTCCATGATGATCTATACATGGAGCATCATGCAAATTGTATAGATCATCATGCAAATATGAAATAGACTCCCCAACGGGTTAGTATACATTTCAGCCTACTCCACTACTAAAGATATATACCATATTTCATTATGGAAATGCACCGATATATATATATATATATATATATATATATATATATATATATATATATATATATATATATATATATATAACTGTTTAGTAGCCTCTTAGTAAAACAAGTTTTTCTTTATCAGTAAATGATTAATTTAGTCCATAAAATTGTAATTATGTTTAATTACTTAATCGGTCCCTTATTCTATCTAAAATGCTCAATTAGATTTTATTGTTTTTCGATTATGCAATTAGGTTATTTTATTTTTAAAATTGATTCAATTTGATCATTTTTGTCAGCTTTATTATTGACAAAAATGTCATCGTGACACTTAGGGTTTTTTCTATAAACATGTATATATAGTGATTGTTTTTAACCGTCACTATATTTATTATTATTTTGAAAAAAAATAAGAAAAAATTCCAAGCGAACGAAATTTCCCAACAGCAACGTCCCCCCTCCTGAAGAGTGAAGCCCAATCCCTCGAACCCCTCAGATTCCTTATCTTAACAGTGACAAACACCGAAGAAGAAGAAGCAACTCCTTCGAACCCTAACAATCACACTCACACTCAACACTCCACCAACAACAATGCGGAACCCCGTTACGACGATGACATCGAAGAAGACGAAGACAACGAGTTTAGTTCAATATTACGAACTGGCTGGTGGTGTTTTTCAGAAGTGAGTGAATAAGAGATTAAGAGTCATTCACACTCTCAAGATTTGTTTGGTTGCAGTTTTCTGCTTTCTTTTTTCAGCTGCTTGAATTGCATTTGCCATGTGTTGCATTGCAGTGCCGAGATCTTGAAATTAGACAATGTTGTTTCTGAGTAATGAGAACACCATGCACTGGAGGATTTCAAAGGCTTGAGATATTAATGTTATTTTCATAATCTCGGAGCTTAAGCACGTCACCTTCGTCTGAATCTTTGAACAATCCATTTTGTTCTTTTTAAAATAGTAAATATAGTACCGGTTTTAAATCGCCACAATTTTTTAAATTATATTTATTTTATTTTATTTTTAAATAATAATAATAAATATAGTGGCAGTTCTTAATGGCCACTATTCGTAAATAAAAACCGGCAAAATTTACAACCTAACGACGTCAGTTTTAATTGGATGAAAATGACCCAATTAAATCAATTTTGAAAACAAAAGGACCTAATTGCATATTCAAAAAATAAGATGACCTAATTAAACATTTTAAATAAACAAAGGGACCAATTAAGTAATTAGCCTTGTAATATTTATTACTCTTTGGATTGTCACAACTTGATTCGGTATCCTATATTTTTTTACGGCTTAAATATGATTTTGATCCTTATAAAATATGGTGTTTTTATTTTAGTCCTTTAAAGTTTTTTTTTTTGTTTTAGTTTTTTAAAGATTTAAATTTTTGGTTTTAGTCCTTATCCTCAAGTAACAATATTAATTGATGAAGTAACAATGACGTTGGCAGCCTATTGACTTGTCATATCATCAAGGATTCTGACAAGGCAGTCACATGTAATTTTTTTGGTAAATTGTGTTTTTAATTCCTTCATATACTAGTCTGACGTCATCAACTGTTTTAAACAAATGAAGGTTTAAAAACATAGTTTACCAAAAAAAATTACATGTGACTGCCTTGTTAGAGTCCTTGCTGACGTGACAAGTTAATAGACTGTCAACGTTGTTATTATGCCATCATTTTACGTTGTTATTTGACAATAGGGACTAAAACAAAAAATATATATCTTTAAAGGACTAAAATAAAAAAAAAATACCCTATTTTATAGGGACCAAAATCATATTTAGGCATTTTTTACAAAGTATCATTTTTTAAATAATTACTTACTAATAATAAAATGTTACTTAATGAATAATATTTTACATAACACAATATTATATATTTATGTTCATTCTATTTATTTTTGGAATATATACCATAAAATATACTTTAATTGAAATTTTATACTTTAACTCTTCAATTCAATTATAGATAATATCAAAAATGATATATTACGTCAACAAATCGAGTTAATCCAATTTTATTTCTTATATTTTGAATTTTAATCAAATCAAATTTAAATTCAAATAAATGATCTATTAAAAATTCGAATTAAATAATGACAAAGTTAAATTCTTATCAACAGTCACACAAAGATCCCTACTTATCCATTTAAAGATTGCAAGAAACTCCATATATTTATTCATTTATTTATGCCCAAGGGCTTTTGTATATTATGGTTATGGAGAACTTGAATGTTCAATACGTTACTAACAGAATGCATGGTCAGATACACACAACGACTAAAACACGGACATATCAAACAATTAATTCTTTAACTGCTTCGAGGCACTTTACTTGAAAATGTCTAGGTTCCATGATTTTTATTTTCCTATGGTTGGGTTATAAGCCCAAGCATTCATTCCACATACCCCATATGGCAAACCGATGTTCCTTTTAATCCATATGTAACCATTTATTCCCCATTTTGTCCCCCACGAATTCTTCACGATCCAATAATCTTCACCATTTGAGGAATCATAACCCACAATTAACACGCAATGATTTGAATATTTTGATGAAGATGGACAGTGGTGACCATCAAATATTCCCTGACAAACCAACCAATAGAAAAGAAAGATTGAAAAACTATCATGCCCTGAGTCTTATATTTTGTAATAAAATAAATAAAATTAACATGGGTAGTAAAAAAAGACTTACAGATATATATAGTTGAAAATCGGTTGCATTCAAACAAATACTGATAGGCTGATTAACTGTAGCACACAAGAGTCCCTTGTCTGATTGTTCTACATGTCCATAGCCATCAATGGTTGCTTTGATTGAAACCTGCTTTAGGAAAAAGTTGTGAAATCTCAAAAATTAAAAGGAATTTTTTTTATTTTGATGAAACTATTCATTAGGTTCCTATATTTGTTTTTGTTCACATCCGAATCCCGGATGCTCCAAAGCCAGAGGCTCTAGAGCCTTCCACGAAACCCTAGAGTGTGTGAATCTAGGGTGACAAAAGGGAGTTACCCTTATTTATGAATGTTCCTAGGCCAAAGGTCTGAGGCCCAATATTAGACTTTCAACTGTCCCATTATGGTTGGTCTATTATTCTCGGTTGGCTTATCTAGCCAAACGATTTACAGCCCCTTAAGCACTTAGCTTGAAAGGCGCAGGTGCTTGCTATGCTAGGTCGGCCTATCTGGCCGACAGTCCAGTTTCCATTTTATGTTTTAAATTTTTAATTCCTATATAAAAAATTATAAACTTTCGTTTATCTAGTTTTTTTAACAGTTTATTACTACTAGAAAATGTTTGTAGCAGTTTTATAGCATAAAAAAATGTTTTATATTATTAACTACAAGCACTAAATTAAACTTAATATGTATGTGTAAGGACTAATTAAAACTTATAATTTTCTGGTATAGGGACTAAAGTACTTTGAACGAGGACAACTATAGGAAGAATTGAATAGTTTAATTTCTTTTATATTATGGAAGGAACAAGGAGCTGATAGAAACAAATTAAACCTTGTTGGCATTGCAGTTTCCACCATCTTTTCCTGTATAAGGATAATCCTGTTCCAAAGTAATCCCTCCATTGCTTATAACCCAATCGAATGCTTTGTTCACCCATCCTCCATTACAACCCTTGCTTACATGGTCACAATTCACAAGTTGTTGTTCAGAAAGGCTGATAAGCTCCCCAGTAGTTATTGCATGTATTCCTTCAATGGCACCAGCAGCTGAGAATGCCCAACAACTCCCTAACAAATTATGAGAGTTTTAGGGGAGACTTTGTACTTTTTATATTTTAAAAGTAACAACCTAGTAGTGATTGACTTACTTGTATTTTACGTTTTTTTTATTATAATTAAGATGTGATTTTAGTCTTCAAATATTTTTTGTAAGGATTTATTTCGTTAAATTTTTTAATTGTTAAAATCAAATTCTTTCATTTCTTTTCTTCACTTACGTATAATATCATTATTTTGTATTTAAAATATTAAAAAAAAATTGATTAAACGGTTTTTGGCCTTTAACTAAAATATTAGATTTCATCCAAAATAATAATAAACTCTTAAACTATTCCTCAACTTGGCTTCATTTCTTACAATTTAATCCATTTTTTCACTAAATTTTCGTATTCTTAACCTTTCAAATAATTTTTTTTATTAAATATAAGCTTGTTCTAGATTACCAACTTTTCGATTGGACAATTGGCAGAAGAACTTCGTTCATGACAACTAAAAAAATCAAGAGACTAAATTTGAACAAAAGAAACATCAAGGACCATAAAATCACACATGAATAATAATAAAAGGGTTAAAAGTATAATTAAACTAATATTTTTTCAAACTTTATTTAGTTATTGGAAAACATCAAAAGCATTGTATCGTCTGTGTACAAATTCACAAGTGAATATATATGTGTGAACTTAATGAGTGATTATTTTCTTTGATTTCTCATAATATCCTCTCTTCAATGGATAAGAGAAGAATTTTATAAGATAGGATCTAACGCTAAACTAAAGTAAAAACCCCTCCCAAAATTAAACTCTGAATTGAATCCATGCCCTTTTTACTTGGACCAATAAATGTAACTTAATTTAGTGATTTCATTTTTTATTTTATTTTTGGCTTAATAATGTTTTTAGTTCCTGAAATCTTGGGTGAATATCTGCTAATAAATCTAGGGTGAATATGGTTTGGGTTTCCAAATTTTAAAAAAACTCATTTTAGTCCCTCATTTTTTTAAAAAAGTCCCTCAATTTAAAAAAAAAATGTTTTTAGTCCCTAAGCACTAAATTTAAGGGACTAAAATAATCTTTTCAAAATCATTTTTAGTCCCTAAGAACTAAATTTGAGGGACTAAAACTATATTGGGAAAAATATGTTTTAAAAATGTTTTTAGTCCCTAAGCACTAAATTTAAGGGACTAAAATAATCTTTTCAAAATAATTTTTAGTCCCTAAGAACTAAATTTGAGGGACTAAAACTATATTGGGAAAAATATGTTTTTAGTCCTGTACTTTGTAAAATTCTTGGTTTGAGTCCTTGTACTTTACTATCAAACATTTTAGTTCCTGAATTTTTAAAAATTGGTGTTTTTAGTCCCTCAGGATATATGTTAGTGTTTGTCCTGAGGGATTAAAAACACTTATTTTTAAAAGTTCAGGGACTAAAAATACTTATTTTTAAAAGTTCAGAATCAAAATGTTCGATGGTGAAGTACAGGTACTAAAAGCATGAATTTTACAAAGTATAGTGACTAAAAACATATTTTTTCAACTATATTTTTTCAAATTTGAGGGACTAAAATAATTATTTTTTAAAAAAAAATTGGGGAACCAAAATCATGTTCACCCAAATTTCAGGGATTAAACACAAAATTAAGCCTTTATTTTTTCATATATATATATATATATATTATGAAAGAAGCTATAACATTAAAGTTTTCCTGTTTTGTGAGTTCAGCAAACAAAAAGTTTGTCGTTTTTCAAATCAATTATAAATTTCAAAAGCTTCTAAAATTTTCAATCAAAATGCATTCATCATATATGATAAACCTTACAAAATAGAAAAAAACAAAATGACCATTATTAAATATTTTTTTTACTACACAATCACTATATTTTCATATCTTAAAATAGATTAATCTCAAAGTAATCAACAACGTATCTAATATCTATTACATCATCAAAGCCCTTTTTCAACCAATCTTATAAAAGATAAACAAAAATAGAACAAGTCCTCAATGCAACAATATTAGCATATCTAATCAGAACGCACTTATTTTATTTTTCAGACTTAAATTCGCAACTACCGCTTCGCTGAATGATGGTTTATACAGAAAAACTCAACAAACATTGGAATCATTATGAAGTTGACAGGTAAATTATGTACACAGTTAGCGTGTAGTATATATATATATATATATATATATATATATATATATATATATATATATATATATATATATATATATATATATATATATAGGAGGAATCTACTTACTTCAAGAGTAAGTATAAGAGACTTACTCTTCATCCTCACCATTCATTTTCTTGAAATCTAATGGTTAAGATTAGTTACTCATTACAACCATTAGATTTGAAAAAAATGAATGGTGAGGATGAAGAGTAAGTCTTTTATACATACTCTTGGAGTAAGTAGATCCCTTCTCATATATATATATATATATATATATATATATATATATATATATATATATATATATATATATATATATATATATTTCATATTTTTTGGAACATGCACCATCACGAAGTCTTGCAAACGCAACAAAAACTTATCAAGGAATCTAGCTCAATTGATTGAACAATGTGCATGAGTTGTTGTAAACTTTCTAGTATCTGAGTTCGACTATTATGGATAAAAAAAAAAAAAAACACAACAAAAACTTACCACAACTCCCTTGGTTCTTAACTGCAGTGACAACTCCTTTATTCCTCCAATCTAAGGATGAAGGTGCAACACAAGATAAATAAGGTCCATTAAGCTTCAGAGCATTATCTATGGGCGTATCAAGGCCATGTAAGTAGATTTCTTGGAACTCACTAGGGCTCCAATCAGCAAAATTGTTCAAACCAAGAAGGTAGCTAGAAAGGGAGCTTCTTTTAGCATTAGACTCAATGATATAGTTCAAATTGGACAAGAAAATCTCAAATCTCTTTGCCATCTCTATTAGGTCTTTGTAGACTCGTCCATGCTCTTCTCTCCATAAATGGAATAGTTGGATGGCTTCATCCTGTGAAGGAAGCTTGTCCAAATTAGGGCCTAATATGGAGTATTGCATTGGGAAATTGGAACTTGAAGAGAGACATATGAGTGTAATGCATATGAAGAAAAGGATAAACAACTTCGAGGGCTGAGAGATCATCATTTGTTCAAACTAATGATTGTGTAAATCAGTAATGTTTGATCTGCATTCCTTGTATATCATTTTACGCATTTATAGTATGTGAATGTTGAATAGCCCCAAAATTGGAAGACTTTTCCATGCATGCAGTTACACCTTTCAAGAAGTTAAAGAAAGAAAGACGTGTTGGATAAGTATATGTTGAGATGGAAGGAATGATAATTTTCTACACTAACATTTATGGGTCTATATACATAATTTATATACAAGAAAAAAACCTTAGAAAACAAAAAGAAAACGACTATTATTAAATATGTTTTCTTTTCACTGTACAATCACTATATTAATTTTCAGATCTTAAAATGGATTAATTGTGTAACCTATTAGAGTTGGCTTAGTGATGGAGGGTAAGGTAGATACATGAAGACTTAAGTTTGATCCTCATTATTGCCATTGTAAAAAAAAAAACGTGAAGTAATCAACAATGTATCTAATATCAATTATTACATTATCAATTACAGCAATAGAAACATAATTAATCCTATAATTACAATAATTAAGAATCATCAATCATTGTCCTAATTACTATAACTAATTATTATAATAAATCAAGGAAACAAATAATTAGGGATATGGTTAGTACTCTCGATATGGATAAAGATATAATCAAATTAAATTAAAATATAATCAGAATTTTTTTCATTAGCCCCTCAAGTTGGTTCATGGAGATTTTGAATGTCTAACTTGCCAATTAAAAAAATGAAAAGGAGTGCATCTCATCAACATAGTAAAAATGTCTATGAGTTTTGTACGAATGGAAATAAAGGAAGACTAGAGATTCTCTTGAGTGATTTCATTTCAAACAAGATGACAATTCACTTTAATGTGTTTAGTATGTTAATGGTTTGAGATAACAAAGCTTGAGAAAATGTCCTTCACCCCCTTAAATTCGCATGAGGTATTAGCCATGGAATGATACTTAACTTCTGCAAACGATTAGGGCACAATATGTTGCCTTTTGCTTTTTCAAGAAATAATTAAGAGAGTGACCCAAAAATATAATCCATATAGTAAGTGGTCTACATATAAGTGGACAAGTGGCCTAGTTAGCATCACATCACCTATGCAATTTTAGCAATTACTAAATGCACCTCCCTATTTGTAAATGCACTTCCTTTGTATAGTTTTATTTTTTTCTTAAATTTATCCCTTTCCATAAACTAAATTCATGAAAGTATTAAAATTTTTACACTTTTCGAAACTACTTTCCGAAATTGTTATAACACTTTCCAGAATTTACTTTCTAGAAGCAAAAATAGGCGTTGTATGAATCTAGACACAAAGTAAGACTCCCTAAACGTCATCATCTTAGAGGCCACCCTCTACACTTCCATAAAGTACTTTTCCTTGATCTCAATCATCCCCTATGCACCCCTTTGTTGTTGCATGTGTTGCCCCGTCCTCAATCCCTTATGCATCATCAACTTCGCTGCCAAGATCTAGATCCACCATTTCTACTTCTAGCACAATCACTTCCCTCCACTATAGCTCCACTTAGACAAACCTTTTTCCTACAATATATCATTGTCGAGTACCACTCCACCTTTGACACCGCCATCATACTTCGGTATTCTTCTTTTTTGTCGACACCTACATAATTAAAACAAAGATCGGGTTCTATGCTCTCTGTTATCACATGCAGTGGAGGGATTTGTTAGAGGTGGAGGTGTAGTAGGGGAGGACTGACATTGAAGTAAAGTGCTTTATGGGAGTGTAGAGGGCAAACTCCTAGACAACGATGTTTAGGGAGTCTTGCTTCGTGTCTCTCTAGACAAATCTGTAACGTCCTTTGTTACCATAACAACCCATAATAAAACATAGTGTAAAATATAAAATTTCCAAATTCACAATGGTTTAAAATACCTCAAATATCATAGAAAAGGATCAAATAAATTAGTCCTTACATAAATAAAAAACATTACTCTCAAATATGAGCATCTAAAAGAAATGAACGCTAAAAGTATAACGAAATTAGCCACATCCGGCATTTATTCTAAAATACTAACCAAGCTAAAATAAATGTAACTAAATAAAACTAGGTCTTAAAGTCTCCTCAGTTTCAACAGCTTCCTCCTCATGCTCTAAAAACAACACTTTTAATGAGATGATAATTCCAGTGAATAAAATAAGTTATAAAAGAGTTCGTAAATAGTGTTGTTCCCAGCCGGTGCAGTAATCCGGAAAAACTCAATCATGGTACTCGTAGAGTATTTAAAATAAATATTATATATACATAATCCAATAAAAGTTAAATTACCACAACCACAATTTATACCCATAACATCCTCAATAAAGGAAATATTAACACCTCAATGCATTCAAATAAATATCACAGACACAACTCAGTGATTTCCAGAATCACTAGACTTGACTTTTTGGTTCCCAGAACCGGTGTGAATCTCAGATTCATAAAGATCTATGAGTTCATATCCGTGCAATGGCTTCCCACTGCCTTCCCCATCTTAGATAGAGGTATCTCGAACCCATCCCAAATGGAGGTATCTATTATAAATTTCATCCCCATCCCAAATGGAGGTATCTCAAATTCTAGCACAATAATTTTCAATGTCGTATCATAACAACACCGTAACATTGCAACATTAATTAATACTGGAAAACCACCTAATATATATATACACACCACATGCATAATATAGACTTATAAACATATAATATATTATTATGTAAGGCATAACCGTGCAATTTAGGAAACTACAGTATATGAATGTACACATCAACTACGTATCAATCTACCTATATTCATACCACATCATGATTCTAATATAAATCAAATTCATTTATATATACTGACGACACAATGATTTAAATAGGAAGGAAACTTCCGCACATGCAATTGAAAATCTCCTTTGCCAATTTTAAAGGAACTTATGCCATGCAAAATTTTCCTTTTTATTTTATCCACAAGAAGTTGTAAAACACCGCTACTGGAGTTTGCCATATGACTCGAGAGAAAATACTACCGCAGCATACAGCGTTGCATATCGATTAAAGAAATGCAACCAATTCGAATTTATATTTGATACTACGTGATCAAAACATATAAAACACCGTTAACTCTGAATTATTTGTATCAAGAACCTAGTAAAAGAAAAACATCCATAAAAGGATTATATCACGGAAGTTTTGAAAGATAAGTGTTTTAGTCACCTCTTAAAGCAAGTAATCCGTGTTCTTTGTTTATTTTTCCTCTTCTATATTGACTGCGTCAACAAGATTCCTTCCGTTTCCTTCTTCTCCTCAATCTTTGAGCAGTCAACTAATTTTCTATTTACTAAGAGAGATCGTTTATGTGATTCTAGGAACTGTAAGCCCATCCTTATATAAATGTTATACATGATTTAAGATCTGATCGCATGATATATTTTTATTTTCAACAAATTTGACTTAACCAATCTTTCTTTATCTTTCATCCTTCTTGTATTTTTATTTTATTTTATTTTTAGCTGCCTAATCTCGTACCAGATTTTGTTTATCCTATCAATCTTCCAATTCCTTCTTAATTAGCATATGAGCCAACTGTGTATTCTGTTTGGAATTCAAACGAATTCCTTTTTTGCTGAATAGATCGAATTTTTTATTCAACCTTTTCCTTCCATTAAGCTATATAGTTTATTCTAGATATCTATTTTATTTGTTTATTTTAAAACTTGCAATATTCAGATTTGGTTTTAGCTGAATATTAGCAACGCAGTTCGTAATCTTTTTATTATTATTGTTATTATTAAATAATCTCCACAAATCTTATTTAATAACTAAATCTTTTTATTTGCTAAATAATTATATGATTAAGAAATCTTTATCATATACTAACTAAATAATTATATTATAATTTTAGGATGTTACAAAATCCATATCCCCCTATTTTTGCTCCTGGAAAGTAAATTCCAAAAAGCGTTATAACATTTTTGGAAAGTAGTTTCTAGAAAACATTATAACACTTCTCGAAGGTAGCTTTTGAAAGCAATGTTTAAAGAACCGAATCGGCCATCGAACCGGCCGAGGTACTGGGTTAATGGATCATTGGTCGGATCTGTGGGTCATTGGTCGGACCGATTTGACTCAGTATATATTAAAAAAATTAAAAAATATATAATACAGCTAACATAATTTAATCATTCAACACTCCAAATTTAAAATTATTGTCATTATAAAGTATCTAATGTTCCAAATAAGAAATAACAACCAATAGTCATGACAATACAATACACAAACAAAATTAAAAAAAAATTGAAACACGTCGTTTCAACGCTTTTTTTTTCAAAAAAAAAAATACACCCAAACCCGGTTCAACCAAAGACCTGTCAGGTCATCGATTTTTTCAAAAACCGGCCGATTCAACCAGGGTCATACCGGGTCAGATACATTTCTAGTCCTTTCATCAAACCGAACTGGTTAAGCAACAAGGTTTCGATTGGACCGGTCGGACCGACATGTCGTGTCTAGTTCTTAAAACACAGTTTCCAATACATTACAGTTTGGTTTGGGGCCACTTGCCCCCTAAGCGAAACATCTGAAAAGATGGCTGGGAGCCAAATACCTACGAACGACGCACACCCTGGATTCAATGACCTCAACAACGGGGAGATATGTGGCTGCCACGGTACATAACCCGAATATCAATCTAAACGCAAAACGTAATCCTCCCCCCGTCAGCAACAATGCTACTGCTCCTAGCGGCAGTGGTGATGGTCACCCCGCTCACCCCCCTCTCCCTCCCGAACATGAACTCGTTCTCAGTTGTTGCTTGTACGACTACCCTTGCGGATGCAACCCTTGTAGATGGAAACCACATCCCTGTGCCTGTGGAGTCCATGTCGGTGGTGATGAAGATGAGGACATTCCTCGCTATTTTATGTCCATGCCCATGCCCGTGCCCGGTAGAGATAGAGGGAACAAGAGGCAAAGACGTAGAGGAGGTAAATACATTTATAATTGAATATATGTTAATTGCATTTCTGTAGAGCATTACTGAATTTTATGGTATCTAATAGGCTTTGCTGAACGGGGACAGAGATGGGAATGAATGCTGGAGAGCCAGGAGCAATGTTTTAAGAACCGGACCGGCCGAGGTACTGGGTTTATGGGTCATTGGTCAGATCAGTAGGTCATTGGTCTGACCGGTTTGACTCGGTATATATTAAAAAATTAAAAAAAATTATAATATAGCTAACATAATTTAATCATTCAACATTCCAAATTTAAAATTATTGTCATTATAAAGTACCTAATATTCTAAATAAGAAATAACAACCATTAATCATGACAATACAAGTCCATAAATAAGTTTCATACACAGTTTTTTTTAAAAAAAAGTTGAAACACGTCGTTTCAACACTTTTTTTCAAAAAAAAAATTACACCACAACCCGGTTCAACCAAAGACCCGTCGGGTAACCGAGTTTTGAAAAAATCGGCCGGTTCAACTCGGGTCGTACCAGGTCAGATACGTTTTCGGTCCTTTCATCAAATCGAACCGGTTAAGCCATTGGGTTCCGATTGGACCGGTCGGACCGGGCGATCCGGTTCTTAAAACATTGTTCCCAATACATTAGTGTTTGGTTTAGGGCCACTTGCCCTGGAGTGAAACATCTGAAAAAATGGCTGGGAGCCAAATACCTGCGAATGACACACACCCTAGATTCAACGGCCCCGACAACGGGGAGATATGTGGCTACCACAACAAGTTTGTCGTCCTCCCTAACGATGTACCCGGCCTAGCTCCTATCCGACACTACTTACTGGGTCCGGTACACAACCCGAACATCAATTTAAATGCAAAACGTAATCCTCCCCCCGTCTACAACAATGCTACTGCTCCAGGAGGTAGTGGCGATGGTCACCCTACTCGCCCCTCTCTCCCTCCCGAACGTGAACTCGTTCTCAGTTGTTGCTTGTACGACTAACCTTACAGATGCAACCCTTGTAGATGGAAACCACATCCCTGTGGTTGTGGAGTCCATGTCGGTGGTGATGAAGAGGAGGACATTCCTCGCTATTTTATGTCCATGCCCGTGCCCGTGCCCGACAGAGATAGAGGGAACAAGAGGCAAAGACGCAGAGGAGGTAAATACATTTATTGAATATATGCTAATTGTATTTCTGTAGAGCTTTACTGTATTTTATGGTATCTAATAGGCTTTGCTGAACGGGGACAGAGATGGTAATGAATGTTGGAGAGCCTGGAATGTTTTAAGAACTGGACCGGCCGTCGAACCGGCTGAGGTACTGGGTTAATGGGTCATTTGTCGAATCGGTGGGTCACTGGTCGGACCGATTTGACTCGGTATATATTAAAAAATATAATATAGCTAACATAATTTAATCATTCAACACTTCAAATTTAAAATTATTGTCATTATAAAGTACCTAATATTCCAAATAAGAAATAACAATCAATAGTCATGACAATACAAGTCCATAAATAAGTTTCACACACAAACAAAATTAAAAAAAATTGAAACACGCCGTTTCAACACTTTCTTTTCAAAAAAACAAATTACACCATAACCCGGTTCAACCAAATACCCATCGGGTCATCAGTTTTTTCAAAAACAGGCTGGTTCATCCCGGATCCTACTAGGTCTGATACATTTCCGGTCCTTTCATCAAACCGAACGGTTAAGTCACTAGGTTCCGATTGGACTGATCGGACCGGCCGGTCCGGTTCTTAAAACATTGTTCCCGATACATTAGGGTTTGGTTTACGGCCACTTGCCCTGAAGTGAAACATCTGAAAAGATGGCTGGGAGCTAAATACATGTGAACGACGCACGTCTTGGATTCAACGGCCCCGACGAAGGGGAGATATGTGGCTACCACGGCAGGTTTGTCGTCCTTCCTAATGATGTACCCGACCTAGCTCTTGTTCGGCATCGCATACTTGGTGCGGTACACAACCTGAACATCAATCTAAATGCAAAACGTAATCCTCCCCCCGTCAACAACAATGCTACTACTCCCGGCAGCAATGACGATGGTCACGCCGCTTGCCCCCTTCTGCCTCCCGAACGTGAACTCGTTCTCAGTTGTTGCTTGTACGACTACCCTTTCGAATGCAATCCTTGTAGATGGAAACCACATCCTTGTGGCTGTGGAGTCCATGTCAGTGGTGATGAAGAGGAGGACATTCCTCGCTATTTTATCCATGCCCATGGCCGTGCTTGTGCTCGATAAAGATAGAGAGAACATGAGGCAAAGACGTAGAGGAGGTAAATACATTTATAATTAAATATATGTTAATTGTATTTCTGTAGAGCTTTACTGTATTTTTTGGTATCTAATAGGCTTTGCTGAACGGGGACATAGATGGGAATGAATGCTGGAAAGTCGGGAGCAATGTTTTAAGAATCGGACCGGGCGAGGTACTAGGTTAATAGGTCATTGGTCGGATCGGTGGGTCACTGGTCGTACAGGTTTGACTCGGTATAAAAAATTAAAAAAATTATAATATAGCAAACATAATTTAATCATTCAACACTCCAAATTTAAAATTATTGTCATTATAAAGTACCTAATATTCCAAACAAGAAATAACAACCAATAGTCATGACAATACAAGTTCATAAATAAGTTTCATACACAAATAAAATTAAAAAAAATTGAAACACGTCGTTTCAACACTTTTTTTTCAACAAAAAAAAAAAACTACGCCACAACCCGGTTCAACCAAAGACCTGCTAGGTCACCTATTTTTTCAAAAACCTGCCAGTTCAACCCCGGTCGTATCGGGTCAGATACATTTTTGGTCCTTTTATCAAACCGAACCGGTTAAGCCACTAGATTCTGGTAGATCCGGTCCGATTCTTAAAACACCGTTCCAAATACATTAGGGTTTGGTTTAGGGCAACTTGCCCCAAAGTGAATCATCTGAAAAGATGGCTGGGAACCAAATACTTGCGAATGAATCATACCCCGGATTCAATAGCCTCGACGACGGGGAGATATGTGGCTACCACAACGGGTTTGTCGTCCTCCCCAACGATGTACCTGGCCTAGCTCCTGTCCGGCACCGCGTACTGGGTGCAGTACACAACCCGAACATCAATCTAAACGTAAAACGTAATCCTCCCCCGGTCAACAACAATGCTACTGCTCCCGACGGCAGCGGCAATGGTCACCCCACTCACCCCCCTCTTCCTCCCGAACGTGAACTCGTTCTCAGTTGTTGCTTGTACGACTACCCTTGCGGATGCAACCCTTGTAGATGGAAACCACATCCCTGTGGCTGTGGAGTCCATGTCGGTGGTGATGAAGAGGAGGACATTCCTCGCTATTTTATGTCCATGCCCATGCCCATGCCCGTGCTCGTGCCCAACGGAGATAGAGGGAACAAGAGGCAAAGACGCAGAGGAGGTAAATACATTTATAATTGAATATATGTTAATTGTATTTCTATAGAGCTTTACTATATTTTGTGGTATCTAATAGGCTTTGCTGAACGGGGATAGAGATGGGAATGAATGTTGGAGAGCCTGGAATGTTTTAAGAACCGGATCGGCCGTCGAATCGGCCGAGGTACTAGGTTAATAGGTCATTGGTCAGATAGGTGGGTCACTGGTCGGACTGGTTTGACTCGGTATATATTAAAAAATTAAAAAAAATATAATATAGCTAACATAATTTAATCATTCAACACTCCAAATTTAAAATTATTGTTATTATAAAGTACCTAGTATTCCAAATAAGAAATAACAACCAATAGTCATGACAATACAAGTCCATAAATAAGTTTCATACACAAACAAAATTAAAAAAAAATTGAAACACGTCATTTCAACACTTTTTTTTCAAAAAAAAAAATTACACCACAACCTGGTTTAACCAAAGACCCGCCAGGTCACCGATTTTTTCAGAAACCGATCGGTTCACCCCGGGTTGTATTGGGTTAGATACATTTTCGGTCCTTTCATCAAACCGACTGGTTAAGCCACTGGGTTCTGGTTGGACCAGTCGGACCGGCCGATCCGTTTCGGTTCTTAAAACAAATTGAAAGTACTAAATTTTTAATACTTTCCAGAATTTAGTTTTTGGAAAAGATAATTTATAAAAAAATATAGATAAAATTCAACAAAGTAGGTGCATTTAGCAAATAGAGAAGGTGCAATTCCACAAAACATCCGTGGACTTGTGCCTTAACTCCCCTCACAAAAAATTCAAGCAAGAATAAGTTTTCTCCCAGTAAATCACCAAGCTCCAAGCCTATCATTTTGAACCTAAAAGTCAATTGTTATTATTTATCGGTCTACTAAGAAGTTCAAAACAATTGTATGGTTTAATTATTTTAAAAGTCATATCTATAAAATAATTCTAATTAGTTATTGATATAATTTTTTTATATTGAAATGAAAAAAAATTAAATTCTTTTTAATTTATCCTTCTCTCAACCTAATTTTTAAATACTTTAGGCATTTTATTTTAAATGAGAAAAAATAAGTAGGAGTCATATATTAGAAAATAAGAAATAGTTTTTAGACAAAAATATTAATTACATTATTTAATTTGAGCATTATCTTTTTAAATAAAAAAATAAACAGATAAAGAAAGCAAAAATAATATTACACATATATAAATTTAATATTATAATATATATTTTTTAATAAAAATTTTCACTATTAAATACTTATATTTCCAAAACCCAGTGATGTTTTTTTTATCAACATTCTGCCACATGCAAGTGGATGTGGATCAAAACAAAATCATGGTTCTTTCTTATGATGGGAGTTGTGTAAGGTCCATCAAGGATGGATGGCACGCATTATCACCTAGGTCAGCTGGTGTCCATGCTAATCAAGTGGCGCAAAAATTGAGTACCTAATTATCATCCAGAGATATAAAAAGCTTTTTGCAACCAGGTTTATAAATAAAGACTTGTGTGTCCAATGCATAAGAAATAACACAAGAGATAACAAGTATGCAGAAAGCAATAGAGTAAAAACACTTGGTTTATAATGGTTCACTCAACCTTAGCTACGTCCAGTTCTCCTTAAAAAATAACCTTTTGAAGGGTTCCACTAATCAAAACTTTAATTACAAACAAGTATTCTCTACCCTGCCACTTCTGGCTACAAGTATTCTCTATGCCACTTCTGGCACACCTTTAATCTCCCCCTGAGATTAAAGAACACCCAAGTATTCTTTGTCACTAAGCCACTCCTAGCTTTCCAAACAATAGTTTGATTACAAATATCAGAACTCTCACAGAGAGGATATTACAATGCGAAAATGATTACACAACAAACTTAGCAAAGCTAAGAAAAACTCTTTTAGCACAAGTGTTGATCAACCAAGTATTTTGGCAGCGTTTCAGGTTTTTGAGAAAGTATAACTTCGTTCAAGCTTCATGTGTTTCTTCAAGAGCTTCGTCCTCTATATATAGGCCTATGAGCAAAATTATTCGTTGTGGGATCTGGGCCTTAGTGGAAATCTGTTCTCTCATAATCATTTGACCGTTACCACGTGTCAGCTTGAGGTGGGGAGAGAAAGGGGACAACAGGACAAGCAACGCCTCCACTACTTGTGCGAAATGTTCCTTTTTGGAGAGAGAAACTTTTCTGTCTCCCGTGGTACACTTTTTGAATATTCAAATGAAATGTCAAATACAAAAGGAGAGGGAATAATAGAATGTGACAATTCAAATGAAATCATCCTTGAAAAGCATAAGTGTACTTTTTGACATAGTGGATGCTTTATATAACAGATGATAGAAATAATTTGTGTAAGTTATATAAGCAGTTGGACGCTTCCAAAAGAACACAATGTTTACACACTGGTTTTCGCAAAGCATTGGACGCTTGTTTATAACAGTGCATTGGACACTGGTTTTATACTAAGAAAAACAAGTTCCAGTTATGCTTGGACGCTACTTTCACATATCAATATATAGTTTGAGCTCAAGAGATACAATACCATACTGACATTGGACGGTGTAGGACATGTAATACTCAAACATCAATTATTTGATACTTCAAAATTTAATCTCATTTGTTATCATCAAAACCAAAGTTTGAGGGGTTGGACATCATCCAAAGTCTTAGACTCTAACACCTTTTCTAAGCCTAAGCCAGATTTATCATGGGGATGCTAGTGATATTTTAAAATCATAGTGAGAGTATTAGAACTCTCTAAAAACTTTCCAAAATCCTTGGTCAGACAAGCAACTTCCTCCCTTAGTTTTTCAACTATGGATGGGTCGTCTGTCTTACCAGAAGTACTGGCTTGACTCATACTCTCTTTAAGAGTCTTCACTTTCTCTTCAAGATCTGCATTTGACTTTTTCAGCAATTCGATTTCATAAATAGATTGTCTGAATTTTTGTTTAAACTTTTTGCATTGCTGAGAAATCATATGACAGTTCTGAAGAAGAACGTCATAGGGCATATCTTCTTCATTGTCTGATGAAGAACCAGATGAACTATCAGATTCAGAGCCAGATTTTACCTCTTCTTTGGCGTCTATATTTGCCATCAGATAGATGTTGGCTTACTCATCATCTGAGCTACTTCTCTACTCACTATCTAAGTCATCCCATGTGGTCATCAGACTCTTTTTCTTTTTCTTGCCACCATAGGATTTCTTCTTTCTCTACCTTGGACACTCAGACTTCATGTGTCTAGGTTTTCTGCACTCGAAGCAGATGATCTCTTGATTGTCCTCCTTTTCCTTCTTCTTGAATCTGGAATCTTTCTTCCTGGAGGACTATCTAAAGTTGTTTTTCTTTTTCAGCATTTGCTTGAACTTTCTAGACATGAGGGCCACCTCATCGTCTGTTGATCAGGTCGAGTTGTCGTCTGAAGTGTCTCCTTCCTTCATGGAGAAACTCTCATAATGTCTGGTCAGAGTGATAGCTTTCCTTAGTTGAACATCTTCTGTCCCTTCATAGTTGGAGCAGAGAGAGTCCTAAATCTCTTTGGCCATTTTGAGTATACAACCTTCTTATACTCGTTTCTAGTTAAAACATAGGTTAGAGTATATCTGGCCTTGTTTTTGAGATGTAAGATGTTGTAGTCATCTTGAGTCCATTGTGCTTCAGGCCTAGTGATGGGGATATCTCTGTTAATGATGATGTTCCACAGTTAATACTGAGTGGACTTGACATACATCTCTATACGATCTTTCCAGTAAGGATAGTCATCTCCAAAAAAGGCTGGAGGCCTTGTCAAAGAGGCTCCCTCAGGAATGAACTGATTGTCGTGACTGACCATCTGGATCTTTTCCTCTAGGCATGGTCAGGTGCTCAACCCCTTAGAAGCTGAGCTCTGATACCAATCTGTAAAGGTAAAAATCACAAGAATGGGGGTTGAATTCTAATTTAAAAATTTTCATAAACTTTTCGCAAAGAGCTATCATCTGCAGCAACTTTAAAAACAAGGTTTTGTAAAATGCTAAGATAGATGATGTTTGATGAAGATAACAGACGAAATCTTTCAAAAGACTAAATCACAAAACAAGGCCAGTTCAAGCAATTAAGAGATAAAGAGCGGAGAGGAAGACACAGATATTTATACTAGTTCGTCTCAACCTTGAGAGTACGTCTAGTTCTTGGCAACCCACCAAGTTCCACTAACTTTACCACAAGTATTGTTCACTGCCACTTCTGGTTCACCCAAGTAGTTTTACACTAGCCTCTCCAAGCTAAAACCCAAGTATTTTTTCTTACCAAGCCAGTTCTGGCTCTACAACAAATCAAAAGATTTGTTGATGAAAGGTGCTCACAGACTTAAGGTATCGTCTTACAGACGGATATACAAGTTAAGAACAAAATCTTTTTCTCTCAGGATACTCAAGGTGTTTTGAGAGCTTTTACAACTTAGAGAAATTTACAAGAGAAAGAATGCTTGCAAATTTTGAAATAAGTTTCATAATTTCAGCACTTTAATTCTTCTACTATATATAGACTTGCTAAGAAAGTAATCGTTGTCTCTAAACGGCCTTCTTGCATGCGTCTGACCAACGTCTAAAGGAGGGTGTCAGTTGGAGCATTAAATGCTTGCCACCAACTAGTCACTATGAGCTGATAAAGCACTTTGCTTATCTTCCTTGAAGGGCACTCCATATTCTCTTGTAGTGGTCACATCGCTTGCTCAGACAAGTACTCATTGCTAGCTGTAACGTGTCTTTTGAAGTGAGGGAAACTTTGATATTTTGACTCTTCTCCTTTTTCCCTTTTTGCACTTTGACATATCCTAGGAAGAATATTCCATGAACATTCTCTGCAAAACAGATCAAAATGACAGTGTATTTATTATGCCTTTAAGTGCTCTTCAGACTTAGTGTCTGTATGCGTATCATCTGTATCCTATAGACGCAGATGCAACACTTTCGTCTGCTGTCATTTTTAGACGCAATCTTTTTATATTAATATTTATTTGCATCAAATCAAAATTATTGAGAGTCCTGATTCGTCTTATGACTCAACACTCTTCAAGATCAAGGCCAACTTTTTTATTATTGTTTGTTGGTTCTTGGTTCATTTGGAATGCCTGAAATGCAACAACTTTTCAACATTTTTCTTGGATTGACTGGCTCTTTAACAACAAGCTTCAGGTGACGCTAGTTGCTATCCAGCAAGTTTACCCCTCATCTTCTAACACCAGATGTAACACCCTTATCTCTAAACTGATAAATATGCAATAATTATTCCATTTAATTATTTTATAAAACGCCTTAATTAATTTGATTGTGTAAATCAAGTGAAGTTAATAAAACGTAGTTGGAACTTTACCAAATTTTTTTTTTCTTTTTATTTTATTTTAATTTCGAAAGTTGCGTGTCGCTTAATAATTAAAACGAGTCATTTAAAGTTGTAGGAAAGTAAGCGTGGCGTAAATTGCATTATAAATATACATTTAATTACGAATAAAACAAAATAAATAAAATGAGACAATTATGATTGAAGTATGAATATATACATGCATAAGTAAAAGAGTTATAACATAAACGTTCCCCCTGAGCATAAATATATATATATATATATATATATATATATATATATATATATATATATATATATATACAACCCAAAGTGCATAAATGAAGTACACGTAGTGGTAAAGTAAGATGACTGAAATGTACATAACAAAAGTTTGAAGCCTAGGTCTACCCATATCGAATACATAAAAAAGAAAGAGAAGATCTTAGGACTCAGAGCAGTCATCACTAACACCCACCTTGTGTAGGGACTCTAACAAAAAGCCTAAGCGAGCAGTCACTGATTAGTGGAATCCTAACAACGGGATTCCTGAGAAGAAACCTCAAAAGAATCCTCAGATGGATCCTCCTCAGGACCCTCAGTAGAATCCTCCACCAACCACCCTACTCATCCTGCAAGAGCCTCTACACCCAACTCTGTCACAACACTGGGTACCTCTTGGTCCCCCTCAGTAGGGACCTCCTCCTCCATCACTCCATGCTCTCCCTTTGCCACTAGGTCCTATCCAAGTGTCGGCGAGAGAGCGACAGTCAAGGTGAGCTTGGAACTATGAGAGTCTGCTCCTGGACCTCCAGATGAAGAAGACGATGATGATGAAGATGAAATCTCCACGATCTTCACCGGTGTTGCATGCCTATTGTATGGCAGTGTGGGCTGAGTCCACCACGCGAAATACTCCACTATTACGGGCTGCTCGTCGGAGACATACAAAGGCGTCACTGTGAAACAGATGTATCCAATAAAGTGGTCTACGCCTCTGACTACGTCGGATACCCATTGTCCGGTGATGCAACTAATCTTCCAATGTCGCGTTGGCTCCGCATTCGCCATCTGCCCCTAAAGGAAAATAAAACATAATGGTGAATATTTCTACTTCGTCAAGCAGTACACACAAAAAGACTTAAAAAGTCACATACACAATTCTGCTAACCACCGCAATGTGGTTGTCTAACGTTCTCACTCGCAACCTTAAATCGTTTTCATTCACTAACTTTGTAAACTATTTCTCACTGGCCA
Source organism: Pueraria montana var. lobata (assembly GCA_026413185.1). Lineage (NCBI taxonomy): Eukaryota > Viridiplantae > Streptophyta > Magnoliopsida > Fabales > Fabaceae > Pueraria > Pueraria montana. The sequence goes on along the minus strand of CM048649.1, from coordinate 39,923,038 downwards.
GCTACCACTAGTACTCCCAGAACTCAGTGGTCTTACAACATTTAAGTATGATGACTATTGGGAGTACACCCTTCGCCATGGTACAATGGCAGGCTCTCACTAACATGGTTATGCCTCGTATTTGTCGGGAATGCCAAGTCGGCAATGTGGAAACGCGACCACAAACTCGATGCCAGATCCCCAAGAAACCGCAAGTCAACGAACATACCTTAGGTACCACTCTGTGGGGTCATCCAAACTCTGAGGACTGACTCCCCAACAACTCTCTTCACAACGAATTGTCCTCTATTTGTGGTTGTGGGGTCCTGTTGCACATGGTACTGGACTGCGACGAATTGGCACGCGAGCCTGAGACCATGTCTCTAGCTCCAAAACAAAGTATATATATATACAAGGACACTAGCCTCACTCACCACACTGGGTGAACACCACCATTCGACCTCTGCCTCATAAACTCTGACATCCTCCCAGCAGGAACGCCCCACGCGACTCTCTTTATCTCATGCTTTTTGCGACCCGCCGCGCACTCATGTTTCCATTACACGCATCTCAAAATCATAATAGTCACGTTGCGTAACAATTTATTAAGTTTTATGCACTCATCGCCCACTCAAATCTTATGATTATCTATACTTACCGTTTATTCCTCTGTTCAAAGGTCCTAAAATTGATTCTATGTCCAAAGCACAAACAAATAGTTCAATTATATAAAAAATATTATTAAAAATTAATTATTTACAGCCAAGATATTTTACACTCTATTTAAAGTTTATTTATTCTTTATCGCCAAAAGTCGCTATTTTTACTAGAATCAAATTCTAGTCATCACAGGTCCTTACACTCGAGTCCCTGTGATAGCACCGTAAGTAACCACTACTAATAATTATCACAATAGCAATTTTGCACTACGGTTGAAAATCAACTGTATCACAGAGAAATCACACGCACACACAATTTCAGTGCCCGGGATTCACACTCCTCTGGGTCTCCAATACAGTTAAATTAATTTAAATTCCTCGCATGTATCAATTAACAATTGCCCAAGGTTCACACTCCCTGGGTCTTTCAATAAATTTAAAAACATTAATAACCATAATTAATACATACAGCCACACCATTCAAATTAATCTAACTTAGGAAAGAAAAACACTGCATTTCCAAAACAAAGCACTACAAGGTAAAAATGGCATTTCTTGAAAAACCGGACAGAATGCAGGCACAAAGTGAAATTAGCAAATGATTTTTAAAATACAAAATTTTTATATAGGGTTAAAGATCTGGAAATCTATTTTCTAGAATGGTAACCCAATTGTCTAGCAAAAATCTACACAAATTCCTATAAATTCTAGGACAGTAAGACAGTTTTGACTCCAAAATGACCTTGGTTCAAAGAATTGTATTTTTCTAAACCTTCCCAAAACTAAATTGAGTTTGACTTTTTACAGATTAAAGCTAACATAATCATCTTTTCAAAAAGGTAAAATTTTTACTCAAATTCTTTTTCTATAATTCCCAGCAAATTTTTATTTAAGGCCAATGTTCCAGACTTAAAAACATTTCTCAGCACCTCTTCTCTGCCAAGATTAATTTTTTTAATTTAGAAGATGAAATTGGTAATTAGCTTAAGTTATATGGTTGGAAATTTTAATTTGTCTAGTTTTTATATGTGTAATCAAATTTTGAAAAATATAAATACAAAGGTACAAAACTACCCAAAAACTGAGTCCTGTTCAGTTCAAAAACGAAAACAGAGGAGCAACATTGCATGTCACGGATGAGCCTCAATTTGAGCTTATCTCACAATGGCTCCAAAAGATAAGTTTTAGAATTTTGTGTCTGGTTTGATTGAGAACAAATTTTACAAAACACCAACAGTTAGATTTTGAGAAAAGCGTGAAACAGTGGAGCTTGCCCTGGCCAATCCGAGAAGACAGCCACTGCCTCAATTAATTTGAGCTTGAGTTTCAATATAAAAACTTACCTATAAATTTTGATAAAATTTGGGCATGGTCTCCTTTGTATATAGAGCCTTTCCAAAGAATTAAAGAGTAAAAAAAGATAGACGAAAAGGTGACATGCAAGCCAAAACAGCCACAAACCCAAAACCAAAATATCAAGAAAAGGATTCCAACAAAGCCAAAATCACATGCAATGGTACCAATGACCACAATGGAGGCATACATGCAATTCTATGGTTGAAACCCCCAAAGACAACCATAGTTTCTTGAGTTCACAAAAAGAATTCCCTTTCCTTCTTATTTGTTCTTGGCCAGAATAAGAAAGGGAGGAGAATTTAGAGCTTCTTCTCTCTAAGTGTAGATGTGTGTGTTTAGAGAGAGAAGGGATTAATGATGAATGAGAGAGGTTTGGGTGGGTTTAGGGATGTAGGTCGTGGGGGGTGAGTTGGCTTAGGAGGGTGATGTGTTGGTTAATTGGGATGCTTAGGTGTTAGGCTTAGAGGTTGCATGTAATTCGGTGTTGTGTTTAGGGAAGTTTAGGAACTTAGGTATATCAAGTTTAGTTTACACAATGTAATTTTACACTTAGTAATTGGAATGGAATGTTATTCAAATTTTAGAAATTAAAATCATCAATTCTAAGAATTTTTAAAAAACTTTGTATGATAAAATATATACTAGTTGCTCAAATAAAATTTCATTTGTAAAGGAATCATTTACAGACAAAATTTTAAAAGAGGTAACTTAACAAGCAAGCATTAAAATTTGAAACAATTAAAAACAACATTGCAGACAATTAATTAACTAAAACATAGTAATAAATATTTTAAATAAACTACTACTAGTAATTGGTTACAGACCATCTAGTTACTAGCAAACATTTCAGGAAATCAATCACAGACAAATATTTAAATTTAAATTCAAATACATACACACTGCAATTTCAACAGTTAAATAAAATACTACAAACAATTCTACAACAGACAATCTTACAAACAATTTAACTACAAAGAATTTAATTATAGACAAATAGTACAGAGAAGTAACTATAGAGAATTAATTACACAGAATTAATTACAAAGAGTTACTTATAGACACACACACACACACACACTTATATATAATTGAGTTGTAATTTTCAGGGTGTTACACCAAACAAGCACGCAATGTTAAATGGATTCCTCTTGTAACCCCCTTCTAGATTACATTTAATTTAACTATTTATTTTTATTATATACTTTTGTTGTTTTTATATTTATCTAATTTCGAAAAATGAAAAAATTCAAATGTTAAATTTTAGATTATACATAGAAGTTTCCAATACATTCTATTAAAATTCCCAAATGTATTCAAAATTTACATTACTAAAATTTTCATAAACACTACTACAAAATGATATATATACAGAACTATTGTCTTCCCCAAAATCTCCCATCATACAGCTCTGGTAATATCTGCATCTTCTTTCTTCTAACTATTCTTCATTCACCTGTAATTAAACTTCCCTAGAACCTAGGGCCAAAATATTACCGGATCAGGCATTTAATTTCTCATTTCTCGTACAATTTAAAAACAATATCAAACCGATACATTTCATTTAATAGTTCACATAAAGTAAATGCAGTATGATTTATGCAAATGTAGTTTTTGACTTAAAATCATTTTGACTCTGCTCCATGGAGACTTTCCCTTGTGAGTGTTTAGTAAAGACGGGCTTAACATTACGCACTGCAGTTCAGCTATCAGCCCCTACTAAATGCGAATAAGCTAAACATAATTAGGAGTTCAGAATACCCAGGAAGGCCACCACGACCGCATCTCAGTCCAGATTCCGACCACTTGTGGGATTGCCAATATCCTTCACCCCACAAACTATATAATCATAGACTATACAGCCCTGTCTAACTTACTTTGCTCACCCCAAATTTATTACATCATTTCTAATGTATCAAAATCATTTCTCATGACTACCGCAGTCCCGATTAGTCATTCTCACTTATATTTTAAAATTCTTGACTACCGCAGTCCCGGTTAGCTAAATATCAATCATTCTTCATTTATAATCTTTTTATTCCCCCAAAAAGACTCATGTTTATGCAATATGATAATGATCATAAGTAAATAAATAATATTAAACAATCACATAAAGGAATATAAAATTCAAGAATTAACATTATAACATTAATATTTTACTAAAATACCAACTAGGTCCTTATTATGTAAAATTACTAAACTACCCTTAATCTTTTCTAAAATTCCAATTATGGTCTCAAAATGTGAAATTATCCAATTACCCTTATTCTTTTCTATTATTTCCGATTTTACCCTTGTTCTTTTTATAAAATTCCAAAATTACCCCTAAATGTTCTAGAACATATGAAATTGCCATTTTACCCTTTAATATTTTTATAATTTACTAATTTGCCCTTAAACTTTTTATAAAATTCCCAATGTGTCCCTACATGTGAAATGACTAATTTGCCCTTGGTTATTTTAAAAATTTTCACATAGTAACCCTTCATTCTAACCATGGCCGAATGGCCTTCACCAAGTTTCCAACATCATATCCAAAAACAACCATGCATTTTTCAATCAATAACAAACCAACCAAGTTTCAATCCATCACAACACATCATGAAATTAACAAAACATTGCTTCAAGCACCTATTTCAAACTTCTAACATCAATTATATAAAAATCCTAAATTAATTTCATCTTTTCATGGTTCTTGATTAAATGTTGAATGTAAACCTCAAGACATGTTTTTCCTACTTCCAAGTTGTCTAGATTGAAATTAAATGCCAAGATCCTTACCTTGGTTCCTTAGTTTGATGAAGAAAACCTTTGAACCCTTTCTCCTTTTCTCTTTTGTCTTCTTGAAATTTTATAGCTTTTCTCCCAAATTCTTCTCTTTGGCTGAATATATATTAAAGTTTGTGAAATTTTGGTTGGTTTCTCTCTTGATTTTAGAAGCTAAGATGAAGTTTTATGGAAGGGCAGCTGCTGGACACTCACGATTTTGGGACTTTTGGAGAGCTAGTTTTGAGAGCTTTTTGTTTTTGCTTTGGTTTCTCATTCCTTCCTTTATATAACCGTCCAGCTCCCTTGGTCCAAGGCAGTCAATTTGGCCAAGATTTTCCAGCCACTTGCACGGCCAAAATTAGTTGCTTAGGTGAATTGCTAATTGTGTTGTCAAATAGTCAAAATTGTAGAAAATTGTAGAGTTTTCTAGAATGTTTTAGGACTTTTTAATTATCTTATAAACTAATTAGAATTTTAAGAAACTAACACCACCATTAAATTCCTCACTATCAAAAACCTTGGGGTAGTGTCTTAATTATCTCTTACTCAAAGTCTAATTAGCTTAATTTAATTACATTAAAAATATTGAGTTGTCAAATTTTGATTGGCTAATACTTTTATTTTTATTTTTCTTAGTTAAACAATTTTAATAATTATTCTAAGCATACCACAATTTGTAGAAAATTCTATAGGTGTCATACAAATTTTATCTTAATTTTATACCTTAGAATTTTATTGTAATAATTTCTCAAAGTTCTAAATTTCAGAAAATTCTAACAATTCAAAATTAGCATTTTAATTTCTCAACTGTATATATTTTAAATCTACATTCAATTATCTAATTATTAGATTACAGTTTAATCCAAAATACTATACAGGAAAAATTTATTCGGAACAACTGTCTGACACAACTGTCCAGTCAACAAGTAATTCAAACAAAAACAAAAATATCAAAAGGTTCAGAAAATTTTACTGAATAAAATTGTATTAATTTTACGATGAAATTATGTACAGAAAGTTTTCTATAAAATACAATACATAATTCTCATAATATTTATAGAAAAATATTTAAAAATAGTAAAAATAAAATGAGGGTGTTACACCTCTAACTGCAATGACGCTCAAATTGAACTTAGATGGAAGTTCTCTTGGAAACCTAAGCAAGTTTGGATTTAGTGGCCTCATTCATAATTCTATTTGGGGTTGGATTTCGGGTTTCTCAAGTTCTTGTGGCATGACCACGAATCTCAACGCAGAGCTTCGTGCTATCTATCACGGTATTCACCTCGCATGGCAAATGAGCATCAACCAACTAGTCTATGAGTCTGACTCACAGATTGTTGTTCACCTCCTCTCTTAAGGAGTCCACGCTTTGCACCCCCATGCTCCTATTCTTCATGCTATCAAGAGCTTTTCAGATAGAAACTGGACGCTCTCTTTCTAGCATACCTTCCAAGAAGGGAACTGGTGTGTCTACTGGTTGGCTAAGCAAGGATATGCTTCTCTCGCTCGGTTATCAGTTTATGATAGTTGTCCCCATGGACTTCCCATGTTTTGCTAGCTAATGTCGTTGGGGTGTTGTTCCTTCGGCTAGATTGATCTTTTTGTTTCTTTTGTATTGTATTTCCCACTTGTAAAAAAAATCGTTTAGTTGATAATAAAAACATATCAAATGCATGTTTGGAGAATGTAATCTTCCACTTCAAAAAAGGAAATTATTCAAATGAAAGTGAAAGTGAAGGAGAATGTGGAGAGTGGAGACAAGCAGAGGTTAATAGTTTTACATTTTTATATAAAGAAAGGGATTATTATCAAAAATTGCAAACTATCATATATAGTGTAAAACCTGTTGAAGCATAACCCTTTCTGAGCTAAAATGTTTTAATGACAACAATCTTTTAAGAAGCAAATTATAAGTCATTTAGACTTATGCTACTAATGGTTTACCTTGAGTGCTTTCAAAAGACAAGACTTAATCAAGAAGCATGGAACAAGGTGTGAAGTATTAGCCTACAATGAAGGTATCTTAAATATGAAGATTGTCCAACTTCAAAAGCAAAAGGGCAATGATGAGTTCTATGTCAAGGTGAAGATATCAGAAGTTGCATATGGCTGGAAGCATGATTCTAGAGGTAACTTGAGTCAAGGGGTAGATACTAGAAGCTACACGTGACTTAAGAATAATCAAAAGATGCATTGCAGTAGAGAACAATGCAGGCAGACGTGTCTACATAGTTTAGAAGCACGCACCAGAAACTATGAAGAAGACACCATGCAACAGTGTATTGAGGCACTGTTATTTGAAGTGCAATCAAGGGATTGCTGCTTCTGAAGGTTTAGAGTGAGCACAACAAAGTGTTGTGTGAGTCAAGTAGTAGTTGCTACTTTAGGTTCAAAGCTTGGAGAGGCTTTTGAAACAATACTTAGGTAGAGCATGCATAGGCTTAGAGAATACTGGAGGTGAAGCCTGGAGAGGCTTTTCAAAAGAATACTTAGGTTGAAGCCTAGAAAGGCTTTTTGAAAGAATACTCAGGGGGAGCCTACAGAGGCTTGGAGAATATTGGTTGTAGGAGCCTGTGGTGGAGGCTTCAGGAAAGAAAGAATACCATAGTTGATGCTTGTGTTAGTGGAAATCCTATAGGTGTAGGGACTGGACGTAGCCTAAGGTTGTTGGTAAACCAGTATAAATCATGTGTGTGTTTTATCCTTCTTTATTGCTTATGAGTTATTGCTTATATATCTTCTTATTTGGAAAACTTATTTTTACAAAGTTATACCATTGATATTAATCTTAAAAAGTTTTCTTAAACCATTTTTCAAAGACCAGAAGCAACACCTACTTTTCTCAAGAAGAGACAAAAATAGAATCTACACTAGGTAGAATCTGATATTTTCAAGAAGCTTCTGAAGCGGTATCTTTGAAGATTTTTTTTTTAGATAATCATCTTTATACAAAGTATAGAGAAGGATAAGCCGTGCTACTAACAAGGCTTTTGATTTCAAACTAAAAGTCGATTTAGAGACTTTAGAAGTTGTGTGCTCTTTTGCAGGAAAAGCCATAGTCAGTCAAGTGTCACTATTCAACTCCCCTTTTAATGACCTTCTAATCCACTTCAGAACCATGCATGTTATACTGCCGGTGCATATATTTTTTATTTATTATTTTAAATTTACTAAAATAAATTTTGGTACTCATTAATGTTTATTAAATAAATTGTTTATTAAATAGCATTAATGTGATTGATTTAATTATGCATTAAATTTAATGAGTGCAACTCACTCTAATATCATGTGTTGTTAACCCAAATGTTTAAGCAAAAAATCGATTTCATTGTCGATAAAAAAGCATTAATTTCTTCCCTACAAAATGGAGTGACTATGATATTTGTTTGTTCCCAAATTAGTCATCATTCTTTGGTGTTGATAGTGGGTATTGCAAGTGCAGTAGTGTGAGAGGGTGTCCTTGGCAACACGAGAGAGAAGAGAGGCCACGGGAGGAGAAACCATGGTGGCAGTGGTAAGATTGCTGTTAATGGCGGTGAGGCAGAAACAAAAAAAAAGAAACAACGGAGGAGAGAGCAGAAACATAAAAAAGAATGGTCCACGAGTGGGGAAACTGTAAAAATGTTACTGTAGCTTAAAATAATAATAATAATAGATTATTTATATTGTTTTATTAAAAATGCAAAATGACAAATATGCCACTTTCTCTCTCAGGAGCAACCACCCCCGTTTCTCTTCTCTTGTTTCCTCAACACTTATATCCTCATTCTTCCGAAGCTCTCCGACGAGAATCTTCCAACTTCTTTAAAAAAAACTGCACCAACATCATAGATTGTAGCATATCAGCATCTCAAAAAAAAATCTCAGCACTTTTTTAACAAAGGCAACAACATCAGGCCCTCCATGCCCATCAAAAACTGCATAAAAAGCATTAGGTGTAGGTTGCTTGAACACAAATCCAAGGTGGGCAGCTAGATCATCTATTTGAATGTGTTCATCATCCATAGACCCTTGGGTCCAATATCAACGCAGCAACTAAATCGAACATTTGGTATAAATCTGGGTATTCTGAATCGATTTTGGAGCTGGTGGGTTTTTCTTGAGTGATTATCATGATTTGATCGATTAAAAAACGTGATTAATTAGCTTTTGTGATAAATTTAATTACATTAATAATCAAAGAAGAGTGAAAGAAAGATATAACGTTTTCAGATCTGGAATTAGAACAACTTCGAATCAACCATCATCACTTCATCTACTATGTCCTTGTTAGCCACTGCGGCAGCAGATTTCGGTGTTAGGATTCACTTTTTTATAGCGACCAGTGTCACACAACAAATCCCCTTCCTTTCTCTTCAACCTTCAAAACGAACACGACGGAAAGAACGATAGAATCCATGAACCAAAGTGCTGCTCTCAAACATATCAAATTCCATATATCAAATTCCATTATTTCATCCTAAATATCAAGCACGGACAACAAACGCAACCGCCGGCGCAAACACCTTCACCGCACCACAACTGCTACGCCGACGCAAACACCTTCACACCAGGCACCACAACTGGTGTTTTTCATGTAGGGTTAAATGGTCTATTTATAATATAATTTCATTTTAATATATTTTTAACCAAACAAATATTCAGTTAGTACTTTTTAATCTGCACCATCCAATTATTTTATTTTATATCCAATGGTAAAAAATGAGGGTAAAATCGACTTTTTACTTATAAAAAAAATGAAAAAGCAGTGGCTCACGGGTGAACCACCATAGAATTTGCCCGGAGGAGAAAGAGAGAGGAATGGCAAGGAACAAAGAGAGAGAAAGAGGAACAAAAAAAGAGATGAACAGTGTTAAAGTTAACAGAGTTGAGAAAATCGAAGGATCAATTTGAGTAAAAGAGAACAATTTTAGGGATTTTTTTTAAATTTTGTAAAATTCAGGGACTAAAGTGAGAGTGAGTCACAAATTTAAGGACCAATTACTCAAATTCAATAGTTATAAAAAAAAAAATCATATGATCAACGACTATTATAAAGTTGAGGTTTCGGTTAATGGTCAACATTTGTTCAAGTCTCTTTTACTATATATATATATATATATATATATATATATATATATATATATAAAGAGAGAGAGAGAGTTTAATGGTGATGCATTGACAGTATAATCCAATTACAAATCACCGTTGATATGACTTATAAGATAATTTTGTAAAAGTCAACAAACTTACCATACATGGTTGGTTGCGATTAGAGCTGTCAAAAATGGACTGGCCCGACTTAGCCGGCCCGATGGCCCGTCAGGCTAGGTCAGGCTGGGCTATTAAAAAGTTGGCCTAAAAAGAATCGGGCCAATCTGGCTCTGCCTAACGGGCCAGGCCGGACCTAAAAATTCGTGGCCTAAATAGTATCGGACCTACTTGGCCCAAAATTATTTTTTTATTTTTTATTTTTTCCTTTTAAAATTAGTATAATTTTTTTAAAAAAATAAATGGGCTAATTTGGCCCGGCTCGACAGGCCAGGTCGGGCCAAGAAAAACACAGCCTATAAGAGATACGGGCCAGGCGGGCCAACCCGTTTTTTCTCTTTGGCTCGTCAAGCTAGGCCGGGTTGGGCCGGCCCATTTGACAGCTCTAGTTGCAATTGGATGACAATGCAAAACTATTTTTCACTATTAGTGCATAACTTTTTTTCTCATATATATATATATATATATATATATATATATATATATATATATATATATATTATCAAAGTCTACAATCTTATCATATATAGTGTAAAATAATTTTATACTATTAGTGCATATCTTTTTTTTCTTATTAATTATTTTAAATTACCTAAAATAGAATTTTGGTACTCATTTTAGTTTCATCCTCTAAATTTTATTTTATTTTTACTTTAAGAGCATCTCTAATGGGTGTAATTTAAACAATGCATTTTGAGCTGTTAATTGGCCCCCACCATGCCACATAAAAGTTAAGCAACTCATATACATTTTGTTCCAATGATATAGTTTTAAGTAACCCTTAAATGACCCACCTTTAAATGACCCCAAAATGACTAACACTTAAATGATCCACCCTTAAAATGGAAAGAAAATATTTTTTTAAGCTTAAGCAAGAGTTGCGCAACATTGCTTAATTTTAAGCAACCCAACATGACACGTAGATCACTTCCAATGCTAAAAAAAATTAAGCAACAATGCTTTAACATAAGGAATTCGTTAAGCAATGAGCGTTGAAAATGCTCTAATCTCTTAAAATATTTCTATCAGATTAAATTTGTCTTTTTTTTTTATTAGTGATATTAATTTTGACTAATAAATAATAGAAATACTCTAAATACTAAAATCATTTTTAATTCATGTACTAAAATAAAACATTTTATACTTAGAGGACTAATCTGAAAAAGAAAAATTTAAAGCAATAGACCAAAATACCATTAATCTTATAATTTTGATTTTCCTGTTTAACCAAACTGCCCTTAATACAACGGCGAGATGGCGGAACGACGAAAGTGGGGAACACAACATATGCAAAAAGAGACACGACACGACACGACACGACACGATACGATACGATACAACACAACACAACACAGACCCTTGTGCGCTATTAAAAATTTTTCCCCCAAAACCAAATCGCATTCCAGTCCCACTTTTTTCGTTATATATATATATATATTACGCACGTAACATGAGGCCACGCAGGGACACTGAGAAACGCAGATTCGCTTTCGACTCAGCAGAAGGGTCCTCCTCAGAATCGCCGCGGCGAAGGCCGAAGTTTTTGGCTCTGATGGCGGGGCAATCGCGGAAATGGATGATTCTGGTGGCGACGATTTGGATTCAGGCCTTCACGGGAACCAATTTCGATTTCTCGCAGTACTCGTCGTCGCTGAAGGGCGCGCTGGGCGTGACGCAGGTGCAGCTGAACTACCTCGCCACGGCCAACGACATGGGGAAGGTTTTCGGCTGGTCCTCCGGGCTTGCCCTAATGCACCTCCCGTTATCTGTTGTTCTGTTCGTTGCCGCTTTCATGGGCTTCTTCGGGTACGGCCTCCAGTGGCTCCTCATCACCGGAGTCCTCGATTTGCCTTATTTTCTGGTAATTTCTTTTTTATTTTATTTTTTCATTTTTGGTTTTTGGTTTTTTCTTTTAATGACGTCGATTTTACAGATGGATTGGGGATTAATTACTATTTTATTTCTGACTTCTGAATGGTGAATGGTCTTTTTAATTATTGATGGCTGCGTACCTAATATACCATCGAAGTGGTTGGTTTTGTTTTGTAGTAGCTCCCGATACAAAAAAGAAAAGGGTAAAATATATTTTTGATTTTTTATTTTATGTTGATTTTTTATTTTTAGTCTTTTATAAATTATTTTGTTCTGTTTTTAATTTTTTATAAATTATTTTATTTTGTTTTTAGTTCCTGATATTAATTTCAACTATCAAGTGATGACATGACAGATATAAATTGTGGGTGTAAAAATTTTCTAATTAAGTTTTTAGTGACTTTTAACCGCTACATTGGCGGTTAGAAATGTTTACTTTTGTAACATTTCTTGTGATTTTAGAAAATCTGGTATTCGAAGTTTTGATTTTTTTAATTATTTTTTAACATTTCTGACAGTTTTAATTTGCCAGAAAATTTGCAATAATTAAAAACCGCTAGAAACTTAAACAGAATTTTTTCACGCACAAATTATGCTCGTCACGACATCACTTAATAGTTAAAATTAATGTCACGATTAAAAACAAAAGAAAACAATTTTTGAGGACTAAAAACATAGAAAAAATCTATGAGAGACTAAAAATAGAAATTTAGATAAAATGAGGGACAAAAAATATATTTTACCCAAATATTAGTAATATACTTTTAAGTTTTAACCAATTCTCTTGTACATACACACTTCTTAAATTTATTGAAGATTATACAAATGTATGACTTTCACTTATACTAATTTTGTACTTCTCGTTTTAACGTACTGTTTCTAAATGTTCTATATTATGAATATGAATTGTTGGTTAAATTTTATTCTAAAAAACACTTTTTATTATTAATTAGAATGTATTAAAATTATAACTTTACGAGTGAAGCTAATTTTATAATTGGCATTATTAGATTTAATTTTAAAAGTAATTATTACGCGAGTTAATAGTTTTAGCATATATATCAATTTATGAATAAATAATAGTTTAAAACTCTTTATTATATACTTATAAAAATTTCTAATATCCAAATATAATCGTTTTTTTTTTCTTTTCAAAATAGTAAGAAATTTCATTTTATTTCCTCGAGGAATATTTATTTTCAAGTCCTAACATAAACTCTATTATTATTAATATTATAATTATTATTATTCAAAATAATGGATTACAAGAAATGATTTTTTTTTTTTTTTAGTTATGTTTTAATTTAATTCTTAGGTTAATATGTCCTTATTTGAGAATTAAAAAAAAAAATCACTCCATATAAACCCTGTCCGAGTATCAAATTGCTTTGTTTCTCGGAACAGTTCTTCTCTGTTCCACCAAACACTCTTCACACTTCTTTGTTGAAAATTACGAGAATATGTTTTTTTTTTTTTCAAAATTGAGTGATGATGTTATTGGTATCTTGATTCTGGTTAAATGATATTCTCTGGAAGGCAGTAGATGAATTAAAAAAAATAAAATAGAGTAAATAATCATATCAAAATTTTGATCTCAAGCAAGCAATTTATTATAGTTTAATAAAATTTTGTATCTTAGGCACATATATTTGAAATACTGTTGTCGTCAGGTTGTACAGTTTGAAAGGGATGATATTATATTAATTATACTAATATTATACAGTTTGCGGTTTTCATTGCTGCAACCTTCCACTAACCATCATTGATTCAATGTATATTCTTGTGGTCCCAACTCAAGAAAAACAAAATAGGTCTTTTAAAAAATATAGTAGCCATGTTCTACAGTTCAAATTCTCCACAATTTTGATTTAAGTAATATATGTCTAATTTTCCTTAGTAAAGGTTTCCGCTTCAGACCTTAAATTTGGAAAAATACCCAGTTAAAACAGCTAACTGTATCATGTCATGCATGTTCTTGATTCAAATAAGATTGCTTCGTGTGAAGTGTGAACATACCTATAGTCCTAAAAGAATCTCCAAAAACTTACTATTTTCGATAACGACACATGATTGTGGTGCACCATACGGAGTCATAGAAAGTATGATTACAATAGTACTTTTATAATCAACCTGCACCAGAAAAAACCTGAGTGATGACATACTTTTGGATCTATATTCCTTAATCCTGATTGTTCAATTAAGGGTATAATCCCATGTTTTCAAATTTTTAATGGATTGATTGATACATGTCACCAAAATGCTTTTTCTGCTGATTGCAGAAAGTGTTGGCGAAAATAATAACCAGACTCCTTTGGCTTTCATTGCAAACATGTGAAAACAAAAATTGCATGAGATGTTATGATTCGATCCATATTTATTTATTCACCGTTCTGAGAGACTGAGATATCCGTACGAATGTGTTGCATGTGGCGAGCTGATAAATTCAATTGTAGCTTGCATCTTTTTCTCTTAATGAATACCAATCTCACATGGTTTTTCTTATAAAAATATAAATAGTCATTAGTTATCTGATTTAAGCTGGAAGTATATCAAAGTATATAAAAATTACTTCCATTATTTATCTGCAATGATGTGCTGTATTCTATATAATAAACCATAGTTTAAAAGAATGAGATTATATCTGGTAACTAAACCGTGAGATTCAGTAAACAGTAATACATCTGAATCAGTAATTCTGTGATTACATCTGGTAACTAAACCGTGGCTGATCAGCTCTTAAATATCACTGAGTCGTAATATGCAGAAAATTTTCTCATAGCCCGCGTCGCATTGACTAACCCTTTAATATTTATTGGCAGGTCTTTCTTCTGTGCCTTTTAGGGGGCTGTAGCATCTGTTGGTTCAACACAGTATGTTTTGTTCTCTGCATTAGGAATTTTCCAGTTAACCGAGCCCTTGCATTATCGCTCACTGTGAGTTTCAATGGCGTTAGTGCAGCACTCTACACCCTTGCTGCCAATTCAATTGACCCTTCATCCGATGCACTGTATCTGCTTTTGAATGCTCTTGTTCCCCTTGTCATTTGCATTGCAGTACTTGTTCCTATTCTTCGCCAACCGACTTTAGACCCTCTCCCTCCTGATGCAGTAAACCGGGACTCGTTGATATTTCTAATATTGAACTTATTAGCCCTTTTAATTGGTCTTTATCTTCTCCTGTTTGGCTCATCTGCTTCTGGTGTGACTTCTGCTCGGCTCTATTTTGGTGGAGCTATTTTCCTCCTCATCTTCCCATTATGTATTCCTGGCATTGTATATGCCCGGGCTTGGTTTCGGCGTACCATCCATTCCAGCTTTCGGATGGAAAGCTCTAGCTTCATTCTTGTTCATGATGATGATCTTGAGATGCATAAAGAGCTCCATAGCCGTCACAATAGTATTGTTAGCAATGGAGATAGTTACAGCCCTCTAGGCGACAATGGACATGTGTTTGGAAGCCAAAAGGAAAAGGATAGTGATCTGTGTTGCGAGAGGATGATTGGCCAGGATCAGCTAGCAGTGCTAGGAGAAGAGCACCCAGTTGCAGTAATTGTCCGCAGATTGGATTTTTGGCTATACTATATTACATACTTCTGTGGAGGTACACTTGGTCTAGTCTATAGCAATAATCTGGGACAGATTGCCCAATCTCTTGGCCAGAGATCAAACACTTCTACACTTGTCACACTCTATGCATCCTTTTCCTTTTTTGGTCGCTTGCTTTCAGCTGGACCAGACTATATTCGGAAGTAAGTATTCTCTTCAATCTCTAATGTATTCTACTTTTGGAGCTTTCTTTAGCGGAAAATAACTTCTTTTTGCCTTTGTCTTGAATTGGAAGTGAATCTTGGAAATAAAATTGTAGCAGTTATGATGATTGTGTCTTCTGCATTGCAGTAAGCTCTACTTTGCAAGGACTGGTTGGCTATCAATTGCACTTATACCAACCCCAGTTGCGTTCTTCCTCCTTGCTGCATCAGACAGTCTTCTCGCACTGCAGACTGGCACCGCACTGATTGGATTGAGCTCTGGTTTTATATTCGCTGCTGCTGTGTCAGTTACATCTGAGCTGTTTGGACCCAACAGTGTGGGCGTCAATCACAACATTCTCATAACAAATATCCCTATTGGATCTCTTCTCTACGGCTTTCTTGCTGCACTGGTTTATGATGCTAATGCACAGTCAATACCAGGAAACTTGATATCATCTGACTCAGTAGTGTGCATGGGAAGGCAGTGTTATTTCTGGACATTTGTCTGGTGGGGATGCATATCTGTCATGGGACTAGCTTCAAGCATGCTATTATTCTTAAGAACCAAGCATGCATATGAACATTTTGAGAAACACCGTATTTCAACACAATCAATTGTGTCTTAATTTTTGTTATTGATGGGCCATGAAGATCATGGTTTGGCCGAATTCATTTGTACAGTAGCTGAAGCTTCACTTTTATAAGGACAAATATGCATTTGGAGGTTGAGATCAGAGCAGAGCTAAAGCTATTCTTGAGGAACATATGTATTCTGAAGCAGAGTTGTAGATTCAGAACCACAAGGATAAGGATTTTGTTTAACTCTTTCACAGTGCACCAAAAATGAGAACAGAGGGGGGTAAAAAGTGGTCTGAGGAACTATGCATCAATAAAACAGAATGACTTCTGGACCTGTTAGAAGATTTGTCTCTTTTGCAGCCATGATTTGGTTCACACTTAGCACATAACTCCTCTGCTCTGAACAAAGTTGTGTTTAACCTGATAGTTCAGCTGATTATAGTTCAGCTGTTGATCAGCTGTAGAAGCAGGAGCTATGCTTTGGCCGTGTGTTGGATCCAAAGATGCTGCTACCATATACTTTTCAGTAGCTTTCGATAAATGGCTCTTTTAACAAAGCCAGACATGACATTTTAAAAGCATTAGTTATTTAATACTTTAATATATTTTAAGATCTTCAATGAGTGTGTGCTTCAAGTGCCCGAGTTGCCCCGTGTTTTCTTTTTCTTCAGTTTCTTCCATTGCCAAAGAAAAATAAGACTTTGAGAGCTCAATTTTGTAATTTGGGAAACACATGATACAAACTTCATTTGAATGTATGACCTAGAGTGAGACTTTGCTTTTTCCCACGTTCTGTTATGAGAATTCTGATTATTCATTACTTGTGAAGGTAGAGGCAGATATAGACTCGTAAATTCTGATTACTCATCATGCTATCCTGAGAATCCTAACAGAGATGTATTTGTAAATTTGCCCTCTGATTTCATCATCGTTATTATGTTTTGAGTCATTGGCGTGTCTGTCCACTTTATGCATCAATGAATGATCATTTATATATATAATGAGACTCAGTTTGCCCATTGATTGATAGATCATATTGTTAGAAATATAGAGAGGAGACTATATAAAAACAAAGGAGATTCTATTACTTTGCCACATGAGTTACATGAGTTGGATCTCTATTTGTGGTAGAGTAACACAACCATTATATAACTTCTCAAGTAAAATACTAAATTGACATAATGTCAATGGAAAATGCTTAGTGGCTACATAAGAAGGAATAATAGCCTTCAACAAGAATAATGTCCCTTATCTTCTGTTAGGAATTTGATACACATCCCTCAGCATATTTCTAAGACTTTATTTTCCTAATTATTATGTCTAACACATATTTTGTTACAACTTTTAGTAAAGCTCCTTTATTTATTGTCTCCTCCAATAATAGATACACAAGAACATGGTCATTCAAGACCAAGACGGAAGCCATAATGTATGAAAGTGATTCAAGAAATTATAATTTGAAACCTAAATCTGATCATTGTTTAAAAATTTGAATATAATTTTATCATACTGTATAAAGAAAAATAAATGAAAGAAAGAAAGGTGTAAAAGGAGTTTCTAGCCTAACCTAAGCTTCAAGGATAGGTGCAGAATGTATGATCTTTTATACATAGGAATAACCTCTCATATGCTAATGCCATCTTTCTTGCTGTAAACATTTTGGCAGCATATTCCCGGCATGCCTTGCCCCTCCTTGCTAGCCTCTGTGGTCCTTCCTTAACCACTGCTTCCAGTGCCTCCAACAGGGACTCCGCATTTGGCGAAAACATGTAACCATATTCATCATCAACCACAATAGTCCCTTTAATGCTTGGAAATCTTGATGCCAAAAGAGGCTTCCCACTCATCATTGCCTCCATCAGTGTAAGGTCAAGCCCTTGTGGTCTGAGTGTGGGATTGACAAAAATGTCAATAGCATTATAGAAAGCTCTTAACATTGAAGGACTCATTGATCCCAGAACAAGAACCTGGCTCCCTAAATCCCTGTACCTATTCTCCCATGGTCCAGAACCAGCAACAATCAAGTACACATTAGGGTGCTTGGCTATAAGCCTTGAGTATGCTTCATGAAGCAGAGGATGGCCTTTGTCCTTCACCAATCTTCCAGCTACACCAAGTACCAAACTCGCGTTCCCCGGAATGCCAATTTTGGTCCTGAATTCCCTTCCCAATTCAACATCTTCTCCAAAGTCATCCTCATCAACACCATTTAGTATTACATGGACTCTTCTGTTAGGAATTTGGTACACATCCCTCAGCATCTCACCACAACTATCACTAATGGCAACATGATGTGCATAATTCCTGAAGAACCTTATCTCATTCAGCACCTTTGGCACAACACCCTGTATGCTTCTGTTGAAAAGTGGGGACATAGGCTCGTCCGGCCGGCGGGCCAGGTCCTGGAAAATGCTTGACTGCAGGCTCTCAAGGGCTATGCCATGCCAAGACACTGCAAGGTTTGACATGTTGCGCGCTAGCCAGTGAGGCAGTGCCACACTCTCTGAGTGCACAACATCAAATGGCTCTCTCAGGTTTTCTTCCACAAACTGTTCCCACGCCTTGTTATAGCGCCACCTGCCAGGCTCGCCTTCATGGAAATGGATGTAAGGGGAAGAAGCTGCACCTTCTTGTTGATGATGGTTGTTTTTGTTTATTACCTCAGAGGATGTTACAGTGCTTTCATCTTCAGGTGGAGATGTGAAGACATGAACCTGATGGCCACGGCGCGCCAAAGCCGTGTGAAGGGTGTGAGCATGGCGCTCCATGCCACCAGGGACTGTGCTAATAGGCCATTTTCTGGAGAACACAGCAACTTTGAGAGCAAAGGGTGGTGGCTTGTGTTCGAAGAATGAGAGGCGGTTCCAGGCAAATTCAACCAACTGAAGATCACCAGACCAAGTTTTGGCCTGGTTGGAAGCAAGGGTGGTGCATATGGAGGTGGTGGTGGGGGTGTGGAGGAGGAAGAGAACAGGTATGGTGAAGAGGACAATGAAGAAAAGGGTGGTGCAAAAGTAAAAATTTGAAGGTGAAGTGGATTTTTTGGACTTGGTGGTGGTGATCAGGGCCATTTCCTCAGGGAGTTCTGAGGATATGGGCATAGAGATATGCTTTGGTTTCTTTGGAACTATGTGATGTTTGTGATGAAAGTTAAAGGAAAGGGAAAGTGAAGAAGACTATGAGGGGCCATTGGGGAGGTAGACACGCACTGAAGCAAGTGGGTTGAGTTTGAGTTTTGTATAAGAGTGCGTTCCTCACGCCTTTCTTTGAGGCTAAAAAGTGGACTCATGTGATATATTATGGGTTTCGTAAGTATTTGAAAATAAAATAAAATTATGAGACTATTTAACAGGCACGCACAATTAATTAGGCGTTCTTCAACACCTATATAGATTTCAGATTAAGAATCATTAAATCCTGAATTCCTGGTTACGTTTTCTTCTCTTTTGTTATGGAGAGAGAAACTCAGTCACAGACTCACAAGAAGCATACAAAATCTTGTGATTCTTGTCCTTTTTTAAATGAGTTTTATTTTGATGTAACAAAGTTAGTAAAAGAATTTGCCTTTAAAATTTAAGCTTTTTGTGATTTATAAATTTATACTTTGCCTAAGTTATTTAGTTTTCTTGTCCTTTTCTATGAAAAATATATTTTTATATTTTTTCCTTTACATTCTTATTTTACCTTCATTATTTTTTCAACCTCTCTTCATTTTTTTTATAACAATCACCTATTTCATTTCTTTTTTCACTTATTTTTCTTTTTCAATAAGGTATATCTATTCTAAATGCTGAGTCAAAAGCATCTTTTTCCTTTGACAAACTCAGTTTCCATGCTAAGATGGCTTCTTGTTGACCGTTGGTACTCGCTGGCTTGTTGATAACCGTTGATATTTGTTTTAATTATTTTTTACCATTTAAATACATTTAATGCAACCAACTTGTATTTGTGAGTCAAATTAATCGTGGCTGTGCCAATTACGCACTGACCCTCGAGAATTTACCATAGTATTATAAATGCAACTCTACCATATTATGCATATTGTATGTGCACGACGCACGAGCACGTATGCCATTTATTTATTTTTTAACAAAATGGTGCACATTACCTAACATACACGCACATTAACAAACACAATTGATAATTCCCATACTGGAGTTTGTTTCTTTTTAAATTTCTCTATTCATAACTACAATAATTATATTTTGTGTTTATCATTATCATACAAAAAAGAACTACATTTCTTAAACTACCCTAAATCATATTTGAGTAGAAATAGTGTTCAGATTTGAATTAACTTAAGGGTATTTTTAAAATAGTGACATTTTTACTTATAGTTTAGTCCATCCATCTTTAAACTTATTTGAATTCAGATGATTACTAATTTTAAAATAGGATAAACAGAAAGTGAAAGTTTAAATCAGCCTTAAGAAACCAAAATTTAGAAGAAATAAATCAATGAGGATTGTTGGTTTAAAGCAGACCGATCAGCGTGTACATTTTGACTTGGATCTCTTTTTAGGCTTGTTTGGTTGACTTGTAATTTGCGTACATGATTTGAAAGGTTAAGTTTGGCCTATTCCCAGCATTTTCTTTTTGGAATACTATATTGAAGATGGCCAAACCATGTGTTGCTGCGTTTGCTTAGAAATATAGTAAGAAATTTATTGTTCTTCGATCGGGCTTTCTATCTCGAGAATTGCATATAATTAAATTTGAGTACGCAGCATCTATATGCTAATGCAATTTCCCTTTATTTGTAAACAACATGGAAAGGCTTAGGCTTGAATAATGAACACTTGCTTAATTTATAAAAAAGAAGATATGGAATATGCACCCAATATAAGAGAATGAGTCACTGTCTTATTGCTTCCCCAGATGGATTTATAGCATTTCTGACTAATGAGGAATTTCACCGCTCAATCCTGAATTGAAATCCCAATACTCTCAATATAATGCCACGTACCTTTATTATTCACATGCATATGGAAAGCAAGTTTATTCTTAATTTTAAGCTTGTTTTAGTTGTGGCGAAAACCCTTATTAGCTATCAAGATTGTATTTGTCCTTACTTTTTTGAAACTTAAAAAGTAATTTAAAATGGAAGCCTCAGATCCCGGACTAGATCCATAGTTGGTCCAAAGAATTCAAATTTGTGAAAATATCTCAGGATTCCACCAAAGAGTCAAAAGTCTTAATTACGGTGATTTTTTTTTTTTTTTTTAAATTATGGCGATTACCTTTAAAATAAGAACTTTAAATTTAAAATGAAAAATTGGTAATTTTATAATTTTTTAAACTTAAAAGCTATTTGAAGTTAATATTTCTTAAATAATGTGTTTCTAAAACTTAAAACTTAAAGAAAATAAATGAGAAGTAATTCTAAAAATAGTTTTTTTCAAAGTTTCTTTATTTAATTTAAGTTTTCTTTTGTTAAAAACTTTTTTTTAAAAAAAAAAACTTATTTCGTTAAGAAGTTTTTGTTGACTAACTTCCGTGTTTAAGGAAAAGAAAAGCATAAAAAGTTGAAGTGAGCCAAACACTACCTAAAGATAAATTAGCAAGTTGTCATCTAACCAAAAAGCAAATCTAATTAAGATCTGCCCTTTCATCCTGAATTGAAAAGAAATTCTCAGTTGTGGAATCAAGGTTTTAAGCTATACACAAAGTTTAGCTATACAGAAAATGCTGTTATATATATATATATATATATATATATATAAGGGAACAACAGTCATTTTGTAGCTAGACCACAAATGATACTTACACTTGCTATGCACTCCTTTTTAATTAGTAATCAAGTTGTTCTGTTTGAGACTAGAGGAGAAAGCCTCTTGTGGTTAGCACCAGCTCTAAGATCAATTTTCACCTTATTATTGGATGCTCCTTTTCTAGCACATTGTGGCCAGTGTCCATATGTAACTGCCATGTCCTTGAACTGTTGCAAGTTTTCAAGAGTTTCAACAGCAGTTTGCATTCTTGGCCTGTCTTTGGGATTCAAACTTGTGCACTGCAATGCCAAAAGGGCCATCTCCTTTGCACCCTTGATAGAATATTGGCCACCAAGCCTTGGATCCATAATGCACCTCAACCTCTTGCTATTGCTCAAGTAAGGCTTTGACCAATCCACAAGGCTTTGCTCAGTCTTTGGTCTTTTCTTGTCCATTGCTCTCCTTCCTGTAAGCAGTTCTAGCAGGACTACCCCAAAGCTGTAGACATCACTTTTTGTTGTCAAGTGCCCTGTAATAAACCATTCATAAGTTGGTTAATTATAGAATTTCACACCGATTTCTTCTTCCTAGTTGTTAGTGAAAAAAGGTTTGTTATTCTTTGGTGCATCAACTGATCAAAGGTTTACTAATTTTCCCAAGTGAGGGTAGTAGGATCCAAAAAGGGTCACAAAATTAACTATCTGAACAAATACCTGTGGAGATGTATTCTGGGGCTGCGTAGCCATAGGTACCCCAAACTCTGGTTGTAACATGTGACTTTGATCCCTCTGGCACCATTTTTGCAAGTCCAAAATCTGAAAGTTTGGCTGTGAAATCCTGTTTTAACCAGAACCACATGAACCTCAGAACTTATTTTTGCAACAATGCTTAGAGTTTGGTTTATCATCAAAACTTAGACGTAATTCTTTAGAGAAAAAAGACTATACACTGATAGTGTAAAATAGTTTTACACAGTCATTCAATCACAATCCACCATGTATGGTAAGTTTGTTGACTTTTATAATAACTACCTTAAAAGTCATACAAAAGGTGATTTATGATTAGATGACAGTGTAAAACTGTTTTACGCTGTCCATACATAGCCATTAAACTAAATTTTTTAAGTGTTTTTTTTGTATTATTTTTCAATTAGAATTAGAGTTTCATTTAGATAACCTATGTTAAACTTTGGTACAAACTTTTTTTTTTACATGTATTATGTAAATGAAACTCTAATTTTAATTAAAAAACAATATTTAAAATATTTAAAAAACTGCATCTAAATTTTATACTTTATTTGCTTATTTACTTTTTTTTACCATGTCAATTAAACCAAATGAAAAAAGAAATGTTGGGTAGTACGTACTGAATCAAGCAAGATATTGGAAGTCTTGAAGTCTCGGTAAATGACAGGATTCTTAGCTCCATGCAAGAAGGCAAGGCCTTTAGCTGCTCCTATTGTAATTTTTAATCTTGTTGCCCATGGCAGTGATGTTTTTCCTGCAATCACATGAAGTAGTGCCTAAATCAACAGAAATATTATATTATATTATCCATTTACAAAGAGAAATATGGTTCCACCGAAACATCTCTCCCTACTAAACAAGATTTTCACATATTTTATAGATCAACTCGAAATAGGATTATATTATAATGCTTACTTCTGAACAAGTGATTCTCCAAGCTTCCCCTTGGCATAAATTCGTAGATAAGTAGCCTTTCTTCGTCCTCGTAACAATATCCAATCAACTTGACCAAATTTTGGTGTCTTAGCTGCCCGAGAAATATCACTTCTGCCTGCCACCAATGTCAAACTTCTTAGGTGTTAAGCTAGTCAAATTAAGCTTAGGAGGAGTGCTAGCAATACACTTATTTTAATGCACATTTTATTATTGATTAAAATTTATTGAAAATTATAAAATTAAGATAGAGACTCATTAAATAACAAGTGGAGTCCATGAAAATTTGTAATTTAATTTTCAATATATTTCAATCAATCATAAATAGTGTATTTAAAAAAGTATGTAAGAAGGTATGTTGCTAACATTTTTCTAAGCTTAGAACTTAAAGATTAGAGTCCGCTCTTGAAAGAAAGTTTCATTTATTTAAATGATTAAATTTGAAATTTAGTTTTATTTGTTTAAAAATATGAAATTTAATTTTGTCTCATTTAATTCGTTCACGATTAGATTATATTTTCAATCATTTTTTTTGAATTATTTTAAGTTTATTAATTTAATATTTAATACAATACTTATTTTTATATTAAAAGTCGAAGTGAAAATCAAAATAAATATAATTTTATATAAAAAAATGACTTAAACTAAAAGATCATTGTCAATGATGGAGATGGTATATATATATATTTTTCCAAAGTTGATGGATACTCATGCAAAATCTAACAAAATGAAGTTAGATAAATGGTAGATAGCAGTAAAAAAAATGGTAGATATGATTTATGATAATAATAAATAACATTCAATTACAAAAAAAAAAATATAAGAAATAAAATTATAACTCTGTAAGAGCAACTTTATTATGAGTTGTTTGTTCAATTTTACAATGACATGGTAAGAGTGAGAGAAAAAAATATGCTACAGTTATTTGTAAAAGAAACCTTATTAAAATTAAAATGTGGATTATTAATGTTAAGCCTACAGAATTGACTTTTACTCATTTAAAATACTTGAGTCCAACATCAAATTCAAATTTGTTTAGTTAATTAACAAACAAGTGTTAATTAATTAAATAACCGAATGGGTTCGAATAATTTATAAATATCTCAAACTTATTTATACCCCTGGCCCTAATGGATTAGCTGAGCAAATTAGTTACTTCTAATTTCTCAATAAAAACAAACAAACAAATTCAGGGTTTGGTCATATTGTTTCTCTAGGCTAATATCTAATGTCAAACTTGATTACGGTGTTTGATGTCTTTCAGCTACACAATCATTATCCTGATGATGATAAAGTTGAAAATAATAATTAGCTATTTTAATTTAATTTAAAATATAATAACTGATAGTCATTTACTTATATGGAATTTTATTTTTATTTTAAATTAAAAATAAAGAAGAATTGTTATGTATCAATGGATGTCAAGATATTAATATTGATTATTGAATAGGGACAAAATATTTTTTTTTAAAAAAAATAACAGGTAGACGTCACCACCAGTCTATTAACCAAAAAAAAAATTACATCTGGAGTAAATTAAAAGAAAAATAATAAATTGGTATAATATAAAATTAGAAGGAAAGAAGATATAAAAAATTGTAAATTAATACAAACGAATAAATTGTGTTTTATAAGAAAAAATTAATAATAATTGGTAAAATAATTTATTCTTATTCATAATTTTTAATAAACATATATTTTTATTTATATTAAAAATATTTTAGATTAAATTTAAAAAATAAAATAATAGGATTTTTTTTTTGAAAAATAATGGGACAAACCGACTTTCTACACCTTTTTTTTTTTTTTTTTTTTTTTTTTTATCGATTTCTATTGGTTCTTATCAATTTTAGGCTGGTTGAAGGTTCTTAATCGATTCTCACCAGTTTTAAAATGGTCCGATTTTAAAAGTTAACAGATCGGTCACGAAAATAATTTCCGATTAAATCAACCAGTCAAATCAGCATTTCAAATCCGATTTTCAACACTATTAAAATTTTATATAGATCAATTTCATCAATAAAAAATTATATTAAAATTTGTTTTATGGATTTTCGACCTTTTTAAAATTGATTTTATTTATATAATTTTAAAATTATATTAAAATTGAATTGGATTGACCCTCAGTCTCAACAAAATTTAATTCAAATTTATTTCATCATGAGAAACTGAATATAATATAAAATTGTAGGCTTATATAATAATATATTTACTTACAAGCCACTCACGGTGTCCTTGTAATCCTTCAACGTTGAGAATCTTAACAGCAACAGGTTGAGCCTTCAAACCCCGTCTCAAGTTAGCATCTATATAACCCTTATGAACTGCTCCAAACCCTCCTTCGCCCAGCAAGAAATTGCTCGAGAAATTCTGAGTAATGGCACGCAGCTCACTGAGCTGAAAATCATATAAATCCGAAGCAAAAGTCTGTGCAATTTGATCTTCAATGTTTGATCTTATGGACGAAAAATGACTAGGATCAGAGAAAGACAACAAATGAAATGAGTTAGGTAATTGTGCAATATCATTGGACATATCTGAATTTGAGTGCTTGCAGCTACTGATATTGCCAAAGATAGTTTGGTCCTCAATTGTGCAACACTTTGTGGTTAATGGCCTCCATGGCTTTGATGGATGCTTCATTGGGGAAAGGGTCTTGTAGAAATATTGGGTTAGCTGGTGGTGCCAAATGAGTGCCAAGATCATAATCTAAAGATTGCATAAACCTTTTTTTGTTTAAATGATAGAGACAATGGAATTAGGAAGAGGATGATATGTCTTCTTCAACTACTACACTCTTTGAAAGGATGTGTTAGTGGAATTAAGTTATTTATAAATTAAAAGTAAATTAATTTATTTAGGTCATCCTTTTTGTCTTTTGTGACACTACCCTTTCCATTTTGATCTATATTATATATGCAGTTAGAATTGTTTAACGAGAGATTTTGGATTCAACTAATTTAAAACATATAAGATATCAAATATATTGGACGTGTAGTGTATTAGTCTTGGAAATATAGGCGTGTGATATTATTTTGGCTTAATTATATTATTATTATTATTATTATTATTATTATTATTATTATTATTATTATTATTATTTATTTGTTCTTTTTGATCTTGTAATATAGTGTTTGATATTCCACATTTTTTAAAATGTGCAATTTGCGTTCTTCTATTAATTTGGCATTTTGGATAAAAACATTAATTTAGCATTTAATATTTAATGAATGCTGACGTAACAAAAGTGGTATGTGGATGTCACCAACATTCTGATGGTTTGGGTGAAGGTGGATTTAGGTGGGTTCGCATTCTTTAACCAGAATTTTGGATTTAAGTTTTGTAAATGAAAAAAAAAAACATAAAAATAGAGACAATATTAAAAGTGGGATATAGGTTAATTATTAATAAAATTGGTGGATATTTTACATAAATAACATATATAGTAACCCAAAAAATATAGAGTTTAATGGTCATGCATTGACATTGTAAAACAATTTTACACTGTCATTCAATTACAAATTGTCGTTAATATGACTTTTAGAATAATTATCATAAAAGTTAATAAACTTACCATACATGATGAGTTGTGATTGAATGACGGTATAAAATTATTTTATACTATCAATACATATCTTATTTTTCCAAATATAAATGTATAATGTAGAGTTAGAATTCTAACAAAAATACTATTTGAGTTTTTTTGTCCCTCTAATATAGTATTTGGACAATTTTTATCTCAATTTTTAATTGTTTGACTTTGATGCTCATATTTTTCAAATTGTGCAATTTTGGTCTGAAATATTTTTTAAACATTATTCAACATTTAGAAAATGCATGGCGGATATAAAAAACATTTAGAAAATGCAGATGAATGTTAATTTTGTAGCTTGAACCTATGGCCACACAAGTGTAAACAAGTAAAGCATTGCATTAAAAAAAAAAAGTAAAACATCTACGGATAAATAGTAGCTTGTGGCAGAGGATCAGTAGTCTTTGGGGTGCCGACCTAGTTTGGATGTCATTGTGCTACCGTGATGTTTTGCAAGTCATAATCATTATATAAAAAAAAAAAAAAACTTAACACATTAAGCATAAGTATAATTGAATCATCCATTCTTACACTATAAATTAGAATGTAGAATTTGGAAAGTGATACTTTCATGCTCTCCACTTAATTGAACATTATCAATATTATCTCTTTTATTTCTTTTGGAAGTACTATATAAAATTCTTGATTTTAGTCCTTATACTTAAAAAAAATTATGTTCTTGTTTCTCATTTTATAAGCTTTGTACTTGGTTTGCTTTTGATAATTGTATGCACTGCTTGTGCATTTCTTGGAGACTCTTTTGTATCTTTTCACTACAACAAAATCGGCTTTTACCGGCCGTTATTTTTAAGGATACTGGCGGTTTTAACCGCCATAAAATTGACAACCGGCGGTTAAAAAACCGACGTTAAACTTGTCGCCACAGGTCCATACAGCGTCGTTTTTGACCAACCGCCGGAATAACCGCCAGTAAAGCAGAAAAATAATCCTGGCGGTTCAGAACCGCTACTAACTTATGGTATCCTGGTGGTTTTAAGACAGCCACTGGGTAAAATCTTACTGGCAGTTCTGGGACCGCCACCATTCAGTTCTCTTTCTGGCGGTTATGGTACTGCCAGTAGAGTAAATTATGCTGGTGGTTATATAACTGCCTCTAGTATGTACTTATATTAGTAATCTTTTTCTGGCGGTTTTGTAACCGCCACTAAGTCTTTTTTTTTCAGCAATAAAAATAGAAGAAAATTGATTCAAAACGTATATTTTTTAGTTGTAATTCATTTTAACATTTAAATTTTGATCTAACTATTAAATATTCAATTTCCATTCATTTGTGCTTCTTGCCAACCATTTGTTTTTGTGAGACAATTAATACCCTGTGTTTCATGATCATAAAAAATTAGTAAATAGGAAGTGGAAGATAACATTTATAACATAATAGTCAGACATGTATAATATATTTTAGCATAATAGTCACATAGCTAGAATCCATTTTAACAAGTAGCAAGAGTAACTAACATTTTCAACACTATCAAAACATGTAAATGTAGAGAATAAGAAAATAAACAACTCCTCCAACTAGCT
Organism: Pueraria montana var. lobata; assembly: GCA_026413185.1. Classification (NCBI taxonomy): domain Eukaryota; kingdom Viridiplantae; phylum Streptophyta; class Magnoliopsida; order Fabales; family Fabaceae; genus Pueraria; species Pueraria montana. The sequence goes on along the minus strand of CM048649.1, from coordinate 39,894,299 downwards.
AAAGTAACCCACAACAGTACTCAAAATACATTCATCTGTCTGAATACAACCTATACAAAATGAGGCATCTGGCTTGAATCTAAACTGAAATGCTAAGCCTTATGGATTCAATAGTTAGAGGTCAAAATGATCCGAGTAACCAAACCAATTAATCACCTGACCAATGAACAAAAATAAAGCAAATTAGAGATGAACTAATAATCAAATAAAAAAGAATGTCAATTTAGATAATAAAGAGTTGGGTAAAATGCAATATAGATCTTTATATAGTTATGGCTATATTATAAAATATTTGATTTCTAAATCATTGAAAAAGAAGCAACTTTCAAATAAAAGCATCTTGATTAACAATTTAACAACCAACAATGAAACCATCTTTAAAAAAAACATTGAGATATTATCAACCAAATGCAAGAATGATTTTAGGCAAAGATTAGTACTAGAAGAATAGAAGATTGAATAATAACGTAGAGAAGAAAGGTCCCTCTCCAATGAGTGCTTCCTATATCCACCTGTGACATTACCCGACAAGCCCCGCTTGACACTAGCACTAGCCCATCTGATTGATTCAACCTCTAGGATCAGGTTGCTTTCTCAATCATGAGATGCCTAATCCTACACTCATTCAATGAAACTATCTACTTACATTTTTCTAAAGTGAGGCTTAACAAAAACAAACCACATAAAAATCAACAATGAAGATTGTAAATTGTCTCCTCAATATCACAATTTAAAACCTTGGTCAAATACTTGCCCTGTCAAGTGAGCATCATGAAATTCATTCACACAGTTAGTGCGGTAAACCTGAACCAACTTTAAACCTATTCCCCACCATGATAACAGACACACACACATTAACCCATATTGTGTAGCTTTTCATCAACCAAATAAAGAGATGCCAACTTTTTTTATCACTTTGTAGTTAGCAATTTTTTACTATTTATGTCAATCTTGTTTACTTCAAGTATGTTCATAAATTTACAAATAGAGTATACCAGAAAACTAATGGTTTCTCATGCATTTATATTAACAAAATCCGAGAAAAGAAAAACCTTCTAATCCTATAAAATGCGTCTCTCTCTCTTCATAAGAGGACTCTCTACTATTATTGAAAAAAAGGAGCTGCATATAGTATTGGACGGATTCTACGGTGCCTAAGCCGCATGGGTCTTGCACCGTACATGAGTTAATACGAACCATCAGATTTCTTATGCAAAAAGTGTGCGGCTATGATTTCAATACTTAATCTGGGTGAAGGATACTGAATAATGACCTTGGCTTTTATAAAAAAATAAAAAAATCACGCGAGTCCAGAGCTTCTAATAACCTTTGTTTATGGGATACGTCCTTATCTTTTTTTTTTTTTTGATAATCAGTTACGTTCTTATCTTAAGGCACTGTATTTCAATTAAGTGATATATAATATATTTTTTAAAATTAATTTTTTTAATGAACTTATATTTTTTTAAATCAATTTTTTAATTTTTTTAAAAGAAAGTATAATTTAATTAAATAAACTTATATTGTTTAAAAATAATTTTTTAATATTTAAATAATTTGCTAATAATTTTGTTTAAAAACAAAAAAAAATATTTTTCTTTATAATTATCATTTTTTACCAATTTTTGTTTAGTAATAAAATTTTGTAATATAAAAACTATTCAAAAAATAATAAAAATAAAATAAACCTATTATCTATCACTCTCAATTTTATTTTAACTGATTTAATTCAAATTCCTTTTTACCTTTTTTTTTCAATTTAGAAATCCTTTTATCTATTTTATCACTCTCACATACATGTGCAAATCAACGTCTCATTTGTTACTACTACTCCATTCGTTGATATGGTATTATCCCTTAACATAGTCTTTTACTTGCATTACACCATTAATTATTACATTATTTTTTTTTATTTTTAGTTAAAATATTTAGTCACTGAACAAAAGTTGATAAAAAATGAAAATTATAAAGAAAAATAATTTTGTTTTTGTTTAAAATTAATATTATCAGCAAATTATTTAAATATTAAAAAATTATTTTGAACAATATAAGTTTATTTAATTACATTATACTTTCTTTTAAATAAAGAAAATTTTTTATTTAAGAAAATATAAGTTTATTTAAAAATTGATTTTAAAAACTATATTATATATCACTTAATTGATTTAAAAATAAACATTTTATATATCACTATTTTTTTTAAAAATATAGTACCTGGAGATAGGAGTGTCACCCCACCCACTGCCAATCGTTACAAGTAGGCGGAACTGGAAGTAGTAATTGGGCTCGCATGATTTTTTATTTTTTTATAAAAGTCAGGACCATTATTCAGTACCCTTCACCCAGATTAAGTATTGAAATCATAGCTGCACACTTTTTGCATAAGAAATCTGATGGTTCGTATTAACTCACGTAGGTGCAAGACCCATGCGGCTTAGGCACCGTAGAATCCGTCATAGTATTGAACTGTTACAGTCCATACTGTTCTCAAAGGAGAAGGAAAAATTGAAAATTTGGTATTTGACACACTTAAATTAATAGTCATTAGCCACTAGTTAAATTGGTCACACAGTTCCAAAACTTCTTAAATGGCTTGTCCTCATAGTTCCAAAACTAAGAAGAGGTGGCCCAATAATACTTAAAAGGCTATTGTTCCAGATTGAGTTTTGAAACCATATTTAAACACTGCTCCAATTTTAAAACCATTGTTCCAGGTTTTTGCAGGTTATTCCAGGTCAGAAATTAAAGCAATATATCTATAGCAACAACTGAAAATTTATTGGAAGGAAAAAAAAAAGGTAATTTTGTAGATATATAATTTTTATCATGTAAGAGAATGTAATTGCATCATGCTGCTCACAGGATGTGATATGATACCACTTCATCATGTTGCTCATCATTCAAAAAAGGATATGCAATTAGTTTCATGGCTCACTGTTGATTAGTATCTGATTGAGAAGGTTGACCACCAGGAGTTTGCTTCAATAATACAAACAAAACAATTATTAGTTTATTATGATATTAAATTTAAAAAACTATAACATATCATATAATGATAAGAGTAACATACAATATCAAGCCCGCTTGCTAGATCAGGAGGCACTTGAATTGATGAACTCGTAACAACATGAGCAAGCAATGCCTTTAGTTTCTTCATCTCTTCATCTCTTGTTTTTAATTCAGTTTTCATTTCCTCAAGTTCATTTTCTAAATGAGCAACACGGTTTTGCCCACTTGCATTACTAGAATTAGAAGTGGCACAAAACTGCTTGTATCTACATCCGAATACTTGTGACGGGCAAACTCCAAAACTGACACCGCGTACTCTGCCTGGATGTTCCTTTCCAAACACTTATGCAAGAGAGTCATCAGGTGAGATTGCTACAGGAGCTGTTCCTCGACTCTCAATTTCAGCAATCTTCTCCTACACAATTTAAGTAGTAAGAGGTTATTAGAAAATGTAAAATAAAATGAGTCCAAATTACATACAAAGAACTGGTAACTTACACAAACAGTTCGAGCCTCTTCATTAATATATGTTCCATCACTTCTCTTGTGAGTTTGGATATAGAATGTACCCCTGCTCACTGGCTGCCCTGTTTCAATCATCTATTGATAATAACAACATCTTTTAAAGTTAGTTTACACTAATTTGATGAAAAAATATTACTAGATTAAAAATAATTTGTAACTACTTACTATCTCTTTCATCCTTCTCCTGAGTTTTTTAGAACCACCTGTATGATTTACTGTAAGCTTGGACCTATTTTCTGCATTTCTTTTACATATTTTCTATGAACATACACAAAAAAAGTAAGGTGTTATATTATGGTGATCAAACCAGTTATATATTGAGTAAGCATAGTACCTTTGTGTCTTCTTCCATTCTATAATCTATGTAAGCAGCCCACTCAGTTGCTGGAATTGTATATGGAGGGTTTCTGATATTTTCTTCTCGAGTTCTTTCATCACAGAAGAACTTATTAAACAAATTTATCCTAAACTCCTTCCATTTGTTCCCAATGTCTTTCATTATGTATGATTTTGCTGCATCTTCATGGATCGGATCCCACCATAATACTGCCTTTAATCACTTACAAGTGTTAGTTATGACAACAACAACAACAACAACAACAACAACAACAACAACAACAACAACAACAGCAGCAATAATAATAATAATAATAATAATAATAATAATAATAATAATAATAATAATAATAATAATAATAATAATAATAATAATAATTAAACACAAGTGTAATGGTAACTAGTAAGAAAGACATCATTTTTTTACCTTAATGACATTAGCCCAAACCCAATCCTTAGAGGACTGAAGCACCTTGGGCCATTTTCTATAGCTGATGGGAAAATGTCTGTAATTTTGTGCTATTCGACCCAAAAAGCCTCCTAATAGTCCATCAGCTTCTGTGCCACTTGGTGTGGTTCCTTCAAAGAGAATTATAACCTTATCTCCATGTGGAAGGAAGAACATGTCTTTAACCTTCAGAGGGCGTACAGTAACTTCTCCTTGACTGTCTATAAAAAAAACATTATTATCATTTCAAATGGATTGGATCCCACAATTATGCAAAGAAATATTTTAATAAAATGTATGAAAATTAAGACATACTTCTCACTTCAACTGTCCAGTACTGTCGTTTTGATTTACCATTAGAAGGACCTTCACCAGTAACCAAATACTCAGGATATAGATTCTCAAGGTCGTGATAAGGAAAATGTCCATCATCGAGTAAACCTTGTGATGGATGATCTAGCTCCATATGGAATGAAGTAAAACTTGACCTGTTGGTGGCATACTTTGTGAAAATACACCAAATAATAATAATAAAAGCATGCAAAAACTTGTGAAAATCTATTACAACAACTAATAAAAAGTCTTTCAAAGATATAAAGCATCCAATAAGAAAATGACAAAAAAAGGGTTACAAAATGAAAATGTTACAAAAAGGAAATAATAATACAAAAGACAATATTATGCTTAGTCAAATTCTACATGTACATCAGGCCTAGACAACTGAGCTTCAATATAATCATCTGACCAATGCAAGGCCAATTGTTGTGGAAAAGTCTCACTCTCATAAGTTGTATCTATAGCCTCTTCACCCATATCAAATAAATCTCTTGGTTTTAGATGTGCCGGGGTCACCCACCCTTCTTGTATCTTATCCTCCACATAATATACCAATTGAGCTTCGAAAGGCCGTATGTATGGTTCATCGTCTTCCTTTACACCCGTATGAATCAAATTAGAAAAGTTGATTGAGGTGAAACCCAACTCATCCTTTCTAATATATCTAAAATTTGTAGTGTTAGCCCATTGGCATTTAAACAAAGTCACCACAAATCGACTGTGTAACACCCTCATTTTTATTTTACTATTTATGAATATTTTTCTATAAATATTATAAGAAATTACGTACTGTATTTAGAGAATATTTTCTGTACATACTTTCATATTAAAAATTATACAGTTCTACTCAGCAAAATTTTCTAAGTCTTTTGATACATTTGTTTAGGCCTAAATTTCTTGTTGACCGGACAGTTGTGTCAGACAGCTGTTCAGGATAAGATTTTCAGTATAACATTTTGGATTAAACTGTACTCTAATAAATCAAGAATTTAATGTAGATTTAAAATATAGACAGTTGAGAAATGAAATTACTTGTTGACTGGACAGTATGTCAGACAGCTGTCCAGGATAAATTTTCAAGTGTAAAATTTTGGACTAATCTGTAACTTAATAAAAAGGTAAGTGAATATAGATTAAAAATATATACAGTTAAAGAATTAAAATGCTAATTTCAAATTTGTTAGAATTTTATGAAAGTTAGAACTCTAAGAAATTCTTACGATAAAATTCTAAGGCAGAAAATTCAGAAAAAATTTGTATGACATCTATAGAATTATCTAATAATTGTAATATACTTAGAATAATTATTAAAAATTCTTAACCAAGAAAAATTAGATTTAGAGTATTAACCAATCACAAGGTGACAAATCAAAGTTTCTAATGTCACTAAATTAAGCTAATTAGACTTGGATTAAGAGATAAGTAAGACACTACCCCAAGGTTTTTGATAGTGAGGGATCCAATGGTGGTGTTAATTTCTTCAAATTCTAATTAGTTTGTAAGATAATTAAAAGCCCTTAAAACCTTCTAGAAAAATCAACCTTTTTCTACATTTTTGACTTTTGGTCACCAAATTGGCAAGTCACGTTGGGAACATTCTTGAACGTACAAGTGGCTGGAAAACATGGAAAAAAATCTGCTGCCTTGGACCAGCTGCTGGACGTGAGAGTCTAATTGAATTTGGTGAAGAAATTTCTTTTTTTAACTTAAGACACAAAAGCCAAAAGACAAACACATAAGCTAGCTTTCCTCACCCACCCAAAACCGTGAGTTCTGCAGCTGCTGCCTTCTCCATTTCTCTTCATCCTTTCTTCCAATTCCAAGAATTAAACCAACCAAAATCTCCCAAATTTCAATATACCTTTGGCCAAAGAGATGAGATTTGGGAGAAAATCTCAAAAATTTCAAAAGACAAGAGAGAAAGGGAGAAAAGGGTTCAAGGGATTTCTTCATCAAACTAAGGATTCTAGGTAAGGATCTTGGCATTTAATTTCAATTTAAACCAATTGGAGTTAATAGAAACATGTTCTTAGGTCTAATTTCAAGATTTGATCAAGATTCACTAAAAGATTAAATTGATTTAGGGCTTTTAGATGATTGATGTTAGAAGCTTGAAATTGTTGTTTTAATCCATGTTTGATTGAATTCATGATGTGTTGTGATGGATTGGAATTGATTGATTGGCTTGTTCTTGATTGGAAATTGAAATTTGTTCTTGATTGAGATTTCTTGAATTGATTTGATTTTGATTGGAATTTGGATTGATTGTTTTGAGAAAATTGTTGGAAATGGAAGGTAGATCATTCGGCCATGCTTAAATTACAAGGGATACTATGTGGAAATTTTTGTAAAACTAAGGGCAAAATGGTCATTTTACATGTAGGGACACATTGGGTATTTTAGAAAAAGATTGAGGGTAATTAGGTAATTTCACATTTTGAGGACACAATTGAAAATTTATAAAAAGATTGAGGGTAATTAGGTAATTTCATAGATTCTAGAAGAATTAGGGACACATTCGGAAATTTATAAAAAGATCAAGGGTAAAATGGGAAATTTTAGAAAATAGTAAGGGTAATTTAGTAATTTCACCTTTGAGGGCAAAATTGGAAATTTATAAAAAGATAGGGGTATTTTAGTAATTTTCCATATTAAAGACTTAATTGGTATTTTAGTAAAAGTTTAGTAATTTTCATAGTAAATACATAATTATTATTTTAGTAAAAGTTTAGTAATTTTACCTAGTAAAGGACTAGTTAGTAATTTATTAAGGTATTGATGTTATAATGTTAATTAGTGAATTTTCTAATTTTAATGTGATTGATTAATATTAATTATTTGTTTATTAGCATCATTATCATATTGCATAAGTCTGAGTTCTTGGAAAATACAAAGATTTCAAATGAGAAATGAGTTTTTAAATGAGAAATGATTTTGTTGACTAACCGGGACTGCGGTAGTCATGAAAAATGAGTATGTTTGGGGGAATTGATTTCCAGGACTGTGTTGACTGACCGGACTGCGGTAGTCATGTATTTGAAAAGATGATTGAGATTATGAACAGAGAACTGTGTTGACTGACCGGAATGCGGTAGTCATGTATTTGAAAAGATGATTGAGAATATGAATAGAGAATATGATAGTCCTGAGAAATGGGTGAGCAGAGTAAGTTAGACAGGACTGTATAGTCTGTGATTATATAGTTTGTGGGGTGAAGGATATTGGCAATTCCACATGTGGCTGGAAACTGGACTGAGTTGCGGTCGTGGTGGCCTTCCGGGTATCCTGATCTCCTAATTCTGTTTAGCTAATTCGCGTTTAGTAGGGGCTGATAGCTGAATTGCAGTACGTAATGGTAGGCCAGTTACTTACTAAACACTCAAAGGGGAAGTCTCCATGGAGCAGGGTCAAAATGATTTTGAGTCAAAAAAATGAATTTGAGTCAAAAACTGCATTTGCATAAATCATACTGCATTTAATTATGTGTGTAACTAATTAATTTGTTATGATATGAATTTGTTTGAAATTGTTTTAATTGTATGAGAAATTAAATGCCTGATCCGGTAATGCTGTCCCCAGATTCTAGGGGAGTGTGAATTGCAGGTATTTTGAAGATTAATTAGAAGTTAAAGATGTAGATATTTTCCAGAGCTATAGGAATGGGTGTTTTTGGCTTTAGATACTTTTGTATTAATTAGAAATAAATTGGTAGTAGCATTTTCTGTAAATTTTAATAATGTAAATTATAATGACAAACTTTAAATTTTAATGGAATGTATTTATTTTAATGGTAAATTCATTTTATGGATTTTAGATGGAAATTAATTAATTAGAAGGGGGGTTACAGACTGTGGTAGTTTAATTTAACAATGTCGACCAATTTCCCATAATAGGACACTAAACCTTCTATTGGCTTGTTATCTCTTGCACTTGCATAGCTTTTTGTTCCAAAGCTACAAAATACACCACTATTTTGAGTTTTCATCCCTTGCTCCCGTTGTAAGGTTCGAAATTTATTTCCATTCACATTATATGCGGTAAACCTTCTTGCTTGTTGAAGCGGGCCTCGTGCAAGGGCACGAATATCATCAGAGTGTGCATTGCTATTATCATTGATAATCTATTTCAAATAAAAAGAAAATTTTAGTATTAATGCATATTAACACATTGAGAGTAAAATGTATCTTTTATACTTACATAACTCATAAACCAATCCACAACTCCTCGGTGAACTTCCTTTTCTATCTCACTTGACAACCTTGTTTGACTCCTTAACCTTCTCTTTGTGATAGTTCTAAATTCCCTATACTAATCATTATGCTAATAAATATGATGGAGGACAAGAGTATAGTAAAACTACGATTTTTAAGCAAGACTTACTCAATGAACTTGTTGACTTCTTCACAATTAACCAACACATGTCGATGTGCTTGTAGCCATTCTGTTGGTGTTAAAGTAAAATATGATGACCCTCTAATAGGTTTGCCTACATTGGGAAATAAACATGACGAAGACTCAACGTGATCATCATCAACACGACCACCTCGGTTGAATCTTGTCTCAATTTCATTATTCAAGTACCTTGAGCAGAAAGTAAGAATCTCTTCAGAGATCCAACCTTCAGCTATTGAGCCTTCAGGTTGTGCTTTATTACGTACAAAAGACTTCAATTTTCCCAGGAACCTATAATTTCAAAAGTTTAATACACAAATAACTTCAATAGTTCAAGTAAATGATGGTACATTGTATGTCTCAATTGATTGTACCTTTCTATGGGATACATCCATCGATAATGTACCGGTCCACCGAGCTTGGCTTCAATGGGTAAATGCACCATAAGGTGAATCATAACAGTGAAGAATGATGGAGGACATTGTGTCACTTGGAAATGTTGTTTCCTCCATACTTTGGCACACAATAGCTTAAAAAATGTGCATAAATCAATCAAAATTGTAGCAACTTGGGAAGGCAGCACATTCCTAATTGATAAGGGTAGCAACTGCTCCATAAGAATGTGAGAATCATGGCTTTTCAAACCAAATATCTTACGTTGATCCAAATCAACACATCTAGAAATGTTTCTTGAATAACCATCTGGTACAGTGATATCCTTCAAGGTCCTCAGCATAACATGTATTTCTTCCTTTGCAAGTGAATACAAAGCTGCAGGAAACTTTTTACCATCATTTGGTGGCCAAAGTTCACTTCTTATACCCATCAGTTGCAAGTCTTTTCGAGCCTCCACATGATCCTTACTTTTAAGTTTGTCATTTATCAATGTGAAAATTACATTATCGCACACATTCTTTTCAATATGCATCACATCTAAATTGTGTCGCAACAAGTTAAACTCCCAATATGGAAGTTGAAAGAGAATACTTTTCTTCTTCCATTGTTCAGGTACTTTCTTTTCAATCTTCTTCCCACGAGTAGCTCTTTTTCCTTTAGCTTTCTTTCCTTTTTTCTTTCCTTTTTTCTTTTCTTTTTTATCTGATGGAGGCTCTTTGCCAAATGTGACTTTTATATTGTCTACTTGTTTTAAAATTTCAAAACCAGATAAATGTCTTGGAGGATCCCTATCCTCAATGTTTCCATCAAAGCGAACCTTATTCAATCGGAACTTGTGTCCTTTAGACAAGAAGCGACGATGACTTATAAAGCACCATTTTTTACTAAATTTAAGATGAAGAGGACTTGTATCATGGTTACAAGATGGACACGCTTTCCCGGTATAAGTGTTCCAACCAGAAAGCATCCCAAGACCAGGAAAGTCACTAATGGTCCATAAAAGACATGCTCGCATCATGAACATTTCATTTCTTGATTCATCATATGTTTCTACACCTTTTTCCCACAGCTCCTTCAATTCTGCTATAAGAGGTTGCATATAGATGTCAATGTCATTTCCTACACTTCGCTTCCCAGGAATCAAGCTTGAAAGAATAAAGTTCGTTGGCTTCATACATGTCCATGGGGGAGTGTTGTATGGAATCAGAATTAAAGGCCAAATGCTATGATTGTTACCCAAAGTTCCAAATGGATTAAACCCATCAGTTGCTAAGGCTAGTCGTACATTTCGAGGGTCTGAAGCAAAATCAGGGTGAGTCAAATCAAAATTCTTCCAAGCATCAGAATCTCTTGGATGCCTCATCATCCCATCATTGTTATTATCCTCAGCATGCCAAACCATACTTTTAGCAGTCTTCGAACACATAAACAACCTTTGTAACCTTGGAATCAATGGATAGTATCGCAAAATCTTGGCAGGCAATTTCTTCCGTGACTTGGTAGTATCTAACCATGACCACTTGCATTTTTTTCCCATCTTGCTTCCATCTAGATGTCCTACATGTTTTGCATTCCTCTCTATCTTCATCTTCTCCCCAATACAACATGCAATCATTTGGACATGCATGTATCTTGGTGTAATCAAGACTAAGCTTAGTAATGATTTTCTTTGCCTCATAACTAGATGAGGGGATTTTTGCATGTTCAAAGGCATCATGCAAAAATTCAATTATCATTTTCATTGCTTTATCAGTGATGCCACACAAAGACTTAATATGATATAATTTCACCAAGAAAGACAGCTTTGAGTACTTTGCACATCCCTCATACAATGGTTGCTCTCCCTCTTTGAGTAAATCAAAAAATTCTTTAGCTCCACCAGTTGCTCCTTGATGCAATTATGGAGAACCTTCATCACCCATGTCTCTATGCTCGGATCTAAATGCATCATTTATCATTGTTTGCATCGGATCTTCATTTACTATATCTGGCATAGAAACATCATTTGCAGAGCTCCCTTGACTTACATAAGGGAAAACAGAAGATTCCCCAACAATGTCTCCCCATGATGACACCAATATGTGTATGTTTTTGGAAATGGTTTACACAATAAGTGGTCATACACTTCTTGTCGAGACTTCCACTTTATAAAACCACATTTATTGCATGGAGATAGTATTGTACTAGAAATAGAGCTGTGTTCAAAGGCAAAGTCTAGAAAGCCATTCAATCCTGCTCGATACTCAGGTGTATTACGTGGCATTGTGATCCAAGATCTATCCATCACTAGATACAAACAATTGCAATAAAATTAGCTTAAACATTTAAATTACTAGATATAATGACTCCATGTTTCATCTACTTCAGCCTATATAAGGTGGGCATTGCAGTCAGCAAGCACTCTAAGAAGGGAAATTCACGCAACAACGAAGTGATTAAAACAGATAAAAAGAGAGAATATCTGACCTGAAGGCTGGCACAAGAAGATCTGACCAGCCAAAAGCTCACATTCACACTAAACCCAAACCCACTGGCAAGAAACCTAGCTATTCTTTTATACAAATAAGAGAAATGTTGTTAGAAGATTATAATTAGAATAGCCAAATTAGAGTAGTTAAAAACAAGAAAGTTTACGTTACACATTTAACAAGTTTGGATATCAGAATAAGTATTAAAAAATTAAAATGCTAGAATAAGATTATATAATATGATTTAAAAAATAGTGCTAAAATATTTTTCTGGTAAAAAAATAATTAAATTAAACTCATGAAAATAACCATATAGATCTCTGCTCAAATGTCACGTGACAATGATTTGGAGATTGCGTGACCCATCAGGTTAACTATCACTCTCCTTCACCATATCTTAAAATTTTGTGACATTCCCCTAGATTTGGGCATTCCCAAACCAAAAATTTAGATATCATAGTATATTTAGAAGAAAAAAAAAGGAGAACAATGATTTGGTACCTAAAAATGTTGAAACTGTTTTCAGGGCCTTCTGCTTTGCTTTGTAATCTGGCAAATCTAACTTGAGTACAAACTTTCTGCAAGCAAAAAATTGAGAAAAAGTAAGAAAGTAAATCAGATCCTAAGTAAATATAAAATTAAAAAATATATATTCAAGCGTCTAAATATACACTAAATGACTTAACAATAAAAGAAGACAAAATTGACCCTTTTTAAAAAAAATCTTATATATAACACTTTGATGATTTTAAGATAATGATAAGCTACAACAATATACATTTTGATGATTAATTCTTCATTATGCAAAATTTTATTATGATGCTCTTACTATTTGAGACAGCAGAGAAAAAGCCTATAACATAAGAAAGGGAACTCTTTATATTAAAAAATAAAAATAAAAACTGTACATCATAGACAATTTCATTATAAATAAGAAGCAAATATTTTAATTGTTAAATAAAAGGTTTTTGACCTTTGCGAGCCAATGTTGGACAGTTTGTACTCAGTACATATAACCTGAATGCTAAAGAGAAAAATTGTATTTGAGATTGAGTATGGTACATACTTCATAAAGCTCATGCGCAATAGATATAAGGAAAAAAAGACAAAAAGTAAGTGAAAAGCTTTTACCAAAAGTGATAACTTTGTAAGATAGGCTGGATGATTAAAAACTTGACATGTGTCCTTTCAAAGTTTCTTATATTTAGATAGTATGGATGGATTCTGCCCACAAGCATATTAAATCAACAAATTAAAATCCACTAAACTCTTTCACATTATAAAACAAGGATATCACACTGCATCATGTACATAACCACTAAATCAATTAAGAACAAGAAACACTACCAGTAATTGAAGCACAATGAGCCCAACCAGCAGCAGCCTTCACCACTGAAGCCTCAATGGGAAGCTGAAAAGGCCCTAGAATCTCCTTTAGAAAGCATGTAGTTCAAGGAGAACCAAAAGTGAATCAAGGTTCTTAGTCGAAGTTCAGAAGTGAATTATGAGTTACAAATTAAAAATTATGAATTATCCTTTACTGAAAATGATTTTCTCTTATTAGTGGTACCTATTTACTAAACAAAATAATTATCTATAGTAAAGTGCAGAATGTTAACTGCTAAGGCAAAAATGAAAGTTGTCCTATCATATGAATGATTAGTTATACATATGTATGTATTCTCAATCACAGAAGTATAACAGTAGACAAAAACTCTTTTTTTTTCCAATATAGTTATATTTATTAAATTTATATAACCAAGCAAATTAAATCAACAAATTAAAATCCAGTAAACTCCTTCACATTATAAAACAAGGAAATCACACTGCATCGTCTACACAACCACTAAATCATGAAAGAACAAGAAGCATTACCAGTAACTGAACCACGGTGAGCCCAACCAGCAGCGGCCTTCACCACTGAAGCCTCACTGGGAAGCTGAAAAGGCCCTGGAATCTCCTTCAGAAATGAATCATGGTTCTGAGTCAAAGTTCAGAAGTGAATTATGAATTATAACTTATGAATTATCCTTTACTGAAAAGGATTTTCTCTTATTAGTGGTACCAATTTACTAAACAAAATAATTATCTATAGTAAAGTGCATAATATTAACTGCTAATGCAAAAATGAAAGTTGTCCTATCATATGAATGATTAGTTATACATATGTTAGTATTCTATAAAAATATAAGCAGATGATTTTCAATTCTACACTTTAATTTGTAATAGTGCACACTTCAGAAGTCCCAATTCTATCATATATATTAACTTCTTAAATGGACAAATAATGAAGAGAGCATGATCTTGTATAATAACTCTAGCTATGCATTTCAACTTTCAATTTTCATGCATGATCAAAGCCACCGTACTCTTTATAATGGGGAGAGGACTACAACAAGGAGCCAAAAAAAGGGAAGCTAAAATAAAATAGATGAACTCAAATCACATTTGCAATGGTTAAAGCATGGAACCATCCATTCATTAAATTTCAAACCAACCTTTTTGACTTAGTTTCTCTTTTCTTTCAAGTCACAAGCAAGATCAAAGAAAAGAGACTTGTAATGTTGGGAAAAGAAGCTTTGAGAATGGACAGGATCATGCCTAAGCCTTGCAATCAAAGAACACCATCATCCCCTCTCAATTTCACAGGATTACTATTATTGATCAAAATTTTATTTTTTTATCCTTGATGCTACTAATAATTTTTTTTATTACCTAATCATAGAATATCAACAATCCCCACAATGACCCACCAATCACACAACTGGTGAATAAATACACATCATTATTGTTCTGCCCTTCTATAGAGCATCTGTGTAAACTGTGAACAACGACCCAATCACACAACTGTACATGCTCAATGATATAATAAAATTGATAGTTATTATTCTTAATTTTGAAGAAAATTGATCATACTGTACATTAATACAATGAACAACTATGAGCCAACAAAAAAATTCCAGTGAAACAAGAACATATTTGGCCTTGAAAAATAGATACACATCACAAAAATTAAAAGCAGGAAAGTCAATAGGATAACATGGGGGAAGAAAGCACAGCAAGGGAAAGAGATGAGGAAAATCAGGGGAAAAAGATGTAGGCGAAGCCTTCCTCGTCTCAAACCCCCAAACCACTGAACCCCAAGTCATCCTCATCTAAAACCCCTAAACCATCGAACCCCTAAACCACTGAACCCCAAGTCTTCCTCGTCTCAAACCCCCAAACCCTCGAACCATGCCACAGCCTCTCCCGGTGCAACCCTTGGTTCGAACCACCTCCGCCACAACCTCTCCAAACCCCCATCACGACGTCGTTAAAGAAAATGAACCCTATAATCGCCATTGGTATCTCCCAATCCAAAGCTACGAACGATGACAACGCTGGTGAGAAGTGCAGCAATGAAGCTCACTCTCCAATTCCAAACCCCTTCTCCTCTCTCTCTCATTCACACTCCCTTTCTCCACAAAACAAACCTTAAACAAAACAAAAGAAAAATGAACAGACCTTACCAAATTTCTCTAGTGATTCCTCTCCGCGATGTACTGGCTCAATTGGTTCTTGTCACAACTATGACGCTAGGACAGTAGAGGAACCATAACGATGAAGTCAATGGTAGTGCGAGAGAGAAATCGATTTTAAGGTGCAGAGGAAGCCAGTGGTAGCGTTGTGTTCTTTTTTTGGTTCAAGGAAAAATTTCGACACTAGCTATTGTGGGAAACGCAAAAAGTTAAGGGCGCGAAAGGTCTTAGACAAATAGCGCATAATTAATTGTAAATTTATAATTATTTTATTAAATTATGCCGGCGGTTTCGATATCTAACCGCCTTAAAGCTTTAAACATAATGTCCGTTATATAACCAACGGGAATGACACACCTTAGGGGCGGTTATTTATAACCGCCGACATGTCACCGTCGTTAAATCCCAATTTTGGAGTAGTGTTTATTGATAATAGTGGAGATGTTTCTTTAGTCGGGACGACCCGTGATTTTTACCCTTACTTTGAGGGGTTTTCCACATTAAAGATATGTGTCTCTTGTGAGTTGTGGTTTATAATTTTATTGATCATAATTTTGAATTTATAATATATGATGTGTATGAACCTAAAACTGACAGCATAGTTGCGATGTATAAAAGAAATATATAGCTTTTTTTGGAAATTACAAGTTTATATGTTGGGACGATGAACATAAAACAAGCAATATATTAAAAGAAAAAACCTACAATATTCTACATCAGTTCTTGCAACAACTAATGTAGAAAATCGCATTCTATATCTATTATTGCCATAACCGATGTAAAAAGTGACCATATTTTGCATATAAAGCCACTTTCTACATCAGTTATGGCACTAACTGATCTAGAATGTGGCACTATCTACATTGGTTGTTTTAATAACCAACGTAGAAAGTGACTTTCTACATGTCGAAACTGCCACTTTCTACATCGGATTATAGATGAACCGATCTAAAATTGCAACTTATACATCGGTTCATAAACCCCTTGGAATAAATAGATTTTTAATCACCAATCTTCCAATTTTAAACTATAATACATTTTGTTCTCATCAAACTAATTCTAAGGTTCTATTCCTTCCATCCAATCCGCCAAGCATAGCAAAAATAACATTATACATAGTACTACATAAAACCAAGAGTACTTGATACAGATTAAATGATTAATAAATCCGCACTTTAGAAAGTCTCCCACACAAAAATTACTAAATTAGTTTTATTATCACACATAGTCAATGATCAACGTTCAACAAGGAAACATGTAATGGGTAATAATAAAAGTAAGGGCAACATGTTGATAAAGAGTATAGGATAACAACTACTTGAAGATTGAATTTGTCACACACATCTATAACCTTCTCGTACAAATTCAAATCCAACATTGCTTCATCGTAGAGAAATCCATCATTGTCCTCTCTGATGGAATCCTTATCACTATAACAACAAATTCGAAAAGGCCAAAATAAATGCTAACTTCAGAGCTTCAATCTCAAAAAGGCCAAAATCTGAAAAGAACATAAAGTTCTTTTACTCTCTCCAAAGTCAACATTAACGTAGCCATACCTCAATTTGATGTGACAATATGACAAAGAATCCCATTCTAGGTATTACATATTTGGAAAATAATGAATTGCACACAAAGAAGCATAATCACAAACTTTTAAAGTGGCTAAATCTCAAAAATAGACACAAATCAACGAAAAAGGAAAGCGAGGTTCACAAGGCATCGAGAGTAGGGTTTCAAGCTTCGTTACCTTGGTTTCGATCAAATCTCACTCATCTCTCTCTAGTGATTTTTTCTTTCCATGTATGAAGGTGTCAAAGCCGTTAGGGAGGTGCACTTGTCAATGTCCTTGAAGGTGAAGGCAGACCACGATCACTACGTCCTTGTGTTCACGGAGGGAGGTGGACGAAGGCAAAGAAGTCAAAAACCTTGCGAAAGTGCAACACTAAACAACGGTATTGAAGGTGAGTGGGTGCAAATAGAATAGTAGGAGCGGGAGAGACTAAGAAAGGGGAATGATCTATGAATAGAAGCAAAGGAATAAGGTTAGAGTTTTTCCATAATAAATAGCGTGTTTTTGAATAAGCGTTGTACTATTTTTTATTTTATTTTATTTTTAAATTAAAACAAATAAAGCTTATTTAAATAAGTGCTATCTAATTTTATGCATAAGAAAGCGCTTATTTGAATAAGCGCTATGTTAATGTTATATGTTCTTTAACAAAGCGCTTATTTAAATAAGCGTTATATAAATGGTGCTATATATATACGATTTTTGTAACGACCTGCCTTCGTTACATATCTAACATCTAAAAATTCTATTTCATTAAATTTTAAAACACTTCTAATTAGTTTATTGATAAAATACCGGAGAAATTCAACAAATAAAATTCAAAGCTCAAATTATAAACATCTCTTGTATAAGCTTAACTAACTAAAACTATGTGTACATACATTTTTTCACATGATAAATACATAATGCCCCTAAACTAGTCTATTCTATACATAAGACCAAATAAAAGAAGAGAAAGAAAAGATTGTGTCTTCAATCCCTCATACACTCTATCTGCAATATCTCCAAGAGAAAGATCCACCTAAACTCCATCTACTTCCTCGAACACAGTTCAAGATCATCACAGTCACAACCACATGTGCCACACGCAAGGGTAAGCTTACAGAATAAACAAGTTTAAAATATAATTCGAAATTAAGTAAGAACATAATTATATAATTATGTAAAATACAACTTAAAACCAAATAAGAGAAAATACTCATATCAAAAGTTTTTCTCCATTTACAATACTTGGCATTTTAATAGAAAGAAAACAAGAATATTTTTAATTCATACAATTAAAGAGGATCCCATAATTTCAATCAATCACCACATCATGGCTCCATCATCAATAATCACCATAGCACATCAACTATTAAAAATCTCATCATACATCAATCATCACAACTGTCATCACAACTGATATACACCTACAGCCTCTAGGCAACCTCAAACCTCAAACCTCAAACATTGACTATACTCCATGGAGTTTGAACACCATATGAGTGGTCCCCCATGAGCCCCATCCCTTATCATAGTGGCACTCTGTGACCATTCAGGGAGTCTCTTGGGCTGACCCTACAAAGGAAGTGTGGTTTTATAGAATATAGACAAGTGTGGGTATTAGCTTACCTCTATAAGGTTTGCAAAATCTTAAATCTATAGGGATTCACTCACATGTCTACTCTATAAGCCCATTCCCCGTTAACCACCACGAAAACCTCCAACACTAGGTTGAGAGCCCACCAAGCACCCTTGTAACGACCCGTTGTCGCTACATGATAACTAGATAACTAACAAGCAGAAGACTTCATTTTAATTTATTTTAAACTCTTCAATTAATTTATTTATGAAAATACTCATTTTCTTTTCAAAAGCCAAAAGCTAAAAACCACAACTACAAGATAAAACCACATATATCATAAACAATTGAATAAAACCACGTGCCTTACGACACTTCAACATGATATCCCAAGGTACAACATCAGAACAACACAATGCACATATATGTATACAGATCTACATAACTCTTAGAAAGTTAAATATCTTAAACACCTAAGCTGGTCAACACTATACAAAAGAAACATAACAATAAAAGGAAAATGAGGAATCGTGTCTTCACTTCCTCGTATGTCCATCCCCGATGCTTCTCAAAGAAGAGTCTGCCATTTGGCCA
This sequence comes from Pueraria montana var. lobata, assembly GCA_026413185.1. Taxonomy (NCBI): domain Eukaryota; kingdom Viridiplantae; phylum Streptophyta; class Magnoliopsida; order Fabales; family Fabaceae; genus Pueraria; species Pueraria montana. The sequence continues at coordinate 39,875,143 of CM048649.1, read as the reverse complement.
TCTCTGCTCCCACGAACACGAAGTCCGAGATCGTCACAGTCACAACCACATGTGCCACAACGCAAAGGTAAGCTCACCAAAAAATAAATATACTTAAAACAACTTAAACTTCAATAAATAACAATTAACTAGACCTCATTGTCTTTAAAACGTGGCATATGAAATTCTATAATAATAACATGCATCTCATATAAAGAACATCTCATGTACAATTATCACAAATCAAAATCAAATATAAACATCATAAGTCAACCATCAAACATCATGTATTACATTAAACATCAATATTACAATCCTCATCACAAAACAAGCATAACTAATATACATCATAAACCATTAGACAACCTCAACCATTAAACACTGACTCTACTCCATGGAGTTTCAACATCATATGAACGGTGCCCTATAAGCCCCATCTCCTAACATAGTCTCACTCTCTGACCATTCAGGGAGTCTCTTGGGCTGATCCTAAGGGAGAAGTGTGGTTTTATCGAAAATAGACAAGTGTGGGTAATGACTTACCTCTGTAGGTTTGCAAAACCTTACATCTATAAGGATTCACCCACTCGTCTATTCTATAGACTTATTCCCATTAGCCACCACAAAAACCCCCAGCACTAGGTTGTGGGCCATCCTAGCACCCTCAACTTACGTGCCTACTCATATGCCTGTGCACCAATTGTGCACCTATCGTATACCACAATGATACAACATCTTTGGAATTCCCTATAGTCTTAGATACGGTACCTCCGTACCCGCCGTCTCCTATGACCCGACTTAAGGGTCCAAATACATCTCAACAATCCACAACCACGACAACAATTCATCCCCGATACACTAAAAGGGTCACTAAGCCTCTTGGAAAGTAGTTATCAACACTCCGACACGCCATTCGGAGTCAAAACATAGGGGTGGTACTCGAGAAGATATCCCACTAGGCAAGACCCCGAGTTGCTTTAGTGGGCCGAAGTTCTGGCGTGAACTCACCCTCCAAGTATACCATTTTCCAATAAAAACCTTCCCAAAGGACATAGCTAACCCTCCAACATATAGAGATAATTACAATACAAGATTATCATTCATCATCATCATCTCATCAAAACATATATATCTCAATCAATAACATGATGATCTCAACAATAAAGGCATTCTCTCAAAGATAAACTTACTACATTTGTTTAAACATTTATAAGATTCATAATATCTACATTCCTCTTTCGATGGTCATATCTCAAACAATCACATAACATCCATCATATTGATCACAAAATTTGGCAAGTGAACTAAATCGTGCAAGTATCGATGAATATTAAGATATCGTATCCATAGGGACTTGCGTAATATTAAGTACATTTGACACATTTTGATAACAAAGGTTTAAGGACAAGTATAGAATTCAATTGAGAGCTAACACTAATCAAGCAAATGTAAATAAAACTAAGATTAAAAGCAAGAAATTGAATTAGATGTTTTTTAGACTTTTATCGAACACGTGGGATGCGGTAGAAATGGTGAAAATGTGATATAATGGATATTGTCGGGGTCGGACTTCATGAAACAACATTCCTCATGTATTCACAAACACATAACAATGTACTAATCTCAACATACCAAAATTCACATACAATTCTCAATCCCCAATTCCTTGGGTGGATTGAGGTAAAATTTCCTCATTAAATCCCCAATTCCTTAAGAGTTTTAACGAGGAAATTTGTATGAAACACAAGAATTAAGAAAATAAGATCAATAAATCAAGACCCATTCCTAGATCATAGATCTATTGAGTTCTCTATTTCAGATCTAGAATCAAAATGTGTTTCCCAACACCAAATCAACTCATAAACTATGGAAATGGATGATTAAGCCATACATAAGCATGAAGCATAGAAATAGAGAAGTAGTATATTAAAATGAGAGCAAAGTTAAGGTTTTACAAGAAATCCATGAGTGGGTCTCACTAGATCCAACCCCAACAACTATGAATCTAGCTACTCCTAGCCATAAAGATGAAGAAAATCCTTAGAGAAATGAGGAAGAAGGAAGAAGAAGCCACGAGAGAACTCCAAAGGTCACTTTCCAGCTTATCTAGAGAAGTGTACTTGAAAATATGTAAATTGTAAAAGAGTAAGAAAAAGTACACAAAATTTCCTCAAGTAGGTGACAACTCATAAGTGACGCGCTAAGCGCAAACTACTTATGCGCTAAGCCCAGTTCCTAAAAAACTCATTTCAGTTCCATGGCTTCAACGCTAAGCACAAAATGAATATGTGCTAAGCTTGATCTTCAAAATTAATAAGCTTCTAGGAACTTCAGGCTAAGCACAAATGCTTGTTGTGCTAAGCGCCAGACATGCTGAGACCAAATCTCTCTCAGAAAACTCTCTGGCAGTCTGGTGCTAAGCACCATTCCATTATGTGCTAATCTCAACTTCCACAGTCTTCAATTCTTCACTTTTTTTCTTCAATTTTTCTACAAACAAAAACAAAACCTAATGACAATTTATTTAACAAGTGAAAGACAACATTCTGACCAAAAGTTTCTATTATTCACAAAATTGAGGCCAAATAAGTATTAAAAGTAAAAGAAAAGTGAGATAAATGCCAAATTAAAGGATCAAATTATAAGTGAAAATGTCACTTATCACATATCATTAATTCACTATTCATATACTCATCACATTTATGAACTCATCCCTAGTTCCTTAAGGAAAGTAAGACCTTCCACACCTTGAATTCTTATAATCACCTCACCAAAAATCGCATATTAATATAGATACATGATCTCATCTTATAATCAACTTTAACATAATTATAAAAACTCATAACATCATTTTATATGCACTTGGAATTGTTTTGGAAACTCTCAAGAAAATATTTAGGGTAAAATAAAACATTATGCATTAATTTAACATAAGCTAGAAAATTTAGCTTAAGCCAAAAAAAGTTACGTTGAGCTAAAAAATTTAGCTTGAGCTAAATTTGTGCAGTCCCAATTCCATCGAAATTTAGCTTGAGCTAAAAATTTTAGCTTTAGCTAAATTCATGCAGACCCAATTCTATCAAAATTTAACTTGAGCTACAAATTTTATTTTGAGTTAAAACTGCAAATTCTGCAACAAAGTTTCTTCGAAAATCCAAGCATTTGACCCCATTAATGGCTACCCATGCATCCAAACTCATAATAAACACATCAATAATCAACCCTTAAGCTTCTAAACACTAAACCCCAACAAAAGAACCCAAGATTCAAGCCAAACAACTCAAAATCATCATAAAACAAGAAAAGTGGTTAAGCTTCCCTTACATACGGGTCTTCAAGCTTAGGTTCTTGAGAAGAGGAGAGAAAGGGGAAACCTTAAGCTCAGCAACACCACCTCATCACCAAACCCATGAAAATATAATCCAAAACAACATCAATGAGAGTTTTGTACAAATACCTATTATGGGTCAACACATAGAAAGGGGGAAAAGGAGCAAAAGAGGGCTTATCATTCAACAATGGTGACAAGCTCAAGGAAGAAAGGGGAGCAACTTGCCTTGATGAGAAATCAAGCTTCATTCACGAGAGTGGTGGAGGAGAAATGAGAGAATAAGGGAGCTCTTGAGAGAAAGGAGGAGAAGAGTTCTTAGGCTCATGGGAGAAAAATGAGCTCTTGGCACAAGAGTTCCTCTTAAAATAAGAGGGAAAAAGGGAATGGGCTCTCCTCACTAAGCCACGGCCCAAACCAAAACCTATCATAACTTAACCCATCTCTTACAAACAACATAAAACATCATCCACTTAATTTATATTTTTCAACAACATAAAATAAATTTAATTACTCTTGTAATTTGATTAAAAACACTTAATAATATAATTAAGAAAAACACAGTGGTACAACACTCAACTTACGTGCCTACCCATATGCCTATTCACCAACTGTGCATATACAACAACTGTGCACTAATTGTGCATCCATCGTATACAAACAACAAAATATATTTGGAATCCCTTACAATCTTAGATACGACACCTCCGTACCCGCCATCTCCAATGGCCTGACTTAAGGTCCAAATACATCTCAACAACATCCATCCCATCCCTCACAATGAATCCACTAAGTCTCTTATAAATCAACTTCGCTACTCCGACACGTCAATCGAAGCTAAATAAAACATGGGGGTGGGTACTCGGGAGGATATCCACTAATCGAGACCCCCCAGTTGCTTGAGTGGATCGGAGTTATGGCATGTAACTCTCCCTCCCTAAGTAGCCATTTCTTAAAAATCTTATAAGAGACCACAGTTAACTCATTTGGGACATGTAGGGATAGATTTTAACACCAAAGTTTATACACCACACATATATCATCAACTTCCACAAATAACAATTATAATTCCTCATGAGTATATGAACACCTCAACAATATCATAACATCTTAACATCACACCTAATAAAATCATTTCCAATACCAAAGTAATTGTATTCTTAATAAAGATTAGGTCATATATATATTACTAAATACTTTCCTTTGTAAGATCATATAAGGCAAATATAATACTTGAAAGCAAACGGTGTATCATTCTCTATTTTCTTTCTAGTCTTTCATTATCAATAATCGTCATACATTGGTAACAATTTTAATTAGAAATCCATTGGAAACCATAAAAATGGACTTTTTTTTTTGCAAGTTTCCTCGCTTAAGCGCCAATCAATTATCGTTTAAGCGCGAATTCCATATACAACTTCCTCTGTTTTGATTTTGGCGCTTAAGCCTGGGTCAATCCGCGCTTAAGCCTAATTTTCGCTTAAGCCTAGATTCAACTGCGCTTAAGCCTAAAAATCAACAATAGAATTTCCTCTACAGCATGTCTCGCTTAAGCGAGAAATAATCCCGCTTAAGCGAGAAATACTCCCGCATAAGCGACATAGGGTCTGCAGAACTCTGAATCTCTGCATAAAGACCTTAAATGGCTTCCAATTCAATCCCAATTCAAATTACACTCAATACGTATCAAATAGATATGATTCCATACCAAATAAAACCATTCCAAGTGCAAAATATACACAATCAAAGCATTCATACTAATTAAAGCTTCCCTTACCCTATGATCTTGAATTTTTCCTTGAAGGAAAAGCTAAGGAAGGATCTTTAAGCTCCTAAAGAGTTCTTTCCTCAACCCTTGCTATAGATTCAAGCTAGAAGAGCCATATACCAAAATCAATTCAAGTTTCAATGAAGTTTTGATCCACCCCTCAAGATCCCACATCAAACCCATTTCAAGGTCTCTTGAAAAGAGAGGAAATAAGAATATAGAGGACCAAGGAGGAAGAAGAAGAAGCTTACCTACCCAAAGGTGATCTAAGTAGTTCTAGAGAAGAGAAACAAAGTCCATTTTTGCATGAACTCCAAAGCTCCTAGCTTGAGGGAGAGAAGACTTGAAAAGGAAGGGAAGAATGAAGAAATAAGAGAAAGAGTGAAGCATTCCTAAGGTTAAGACTTTGGGAAGATTTAGGTCTCTACTAGTTGTACCTTTGCTTCGTCTAACTACACATCTCTCCCTTTTCTACAACTAACTCATTTACAAGGCCCTAAACTTAAGTCCAACCTCATATAAACCCATTTAAAACACATCAAACACTAAAAACTTAATATTTTTAATTAGTTAATATATCAAATAACACAATTTAAATTTAATTTCCTCTTGCGGTATTTATCAAGCAATTATCATACATTACGAAAAATCATAGTGTTACAATTTTGGCCTACCGTTAAATCTTGAGTCACTTGTTTTTATAGCCTAAACCAATTTCAAAGCCCTAAATGGATCATTATATGATGGCTTAATTAATGAATAGGGAGTTTGTAAATTACACCTAAGTTCTTGACTCATGTCATCAAGTACTTGCGTATTTCTTCAATCCTTTTGACTTTTGGCTTTAACTTTATGTTAGAGATTACTTCTAGAGTTGGTTTTGTCATTAACAAAACATTCTTAAAGCATCTTCATTATTGGAAATCTTCAACTAAGGAGATCGTGATTGTTTATGTTTTTACATTTATTAAATGAAATATGACTTTTAATTTGAATTGATGTTTATGAAAATTTTGTTGTTAAATAAAATGTGAATATAACAAACTTTAACACGTAAACACACACACGCGTATTAAAATACACAATTAAAAATTTCTTAATTTTATTATTATTTAAATGATTACTTTGTAGAAAAAATTGAAAATGAAATTTTTTATTCTTATATTAATAATATATTTGTAAATTGATAAATTTTTATGATAAATGAATAATTTATCTCTTAATTTATATTCTTAAATGTTATTTTAAATAAATTATTATGAATTTAGTTATATATTTAGAAAAATATTATTTTGAATTATTTTTTTTAATAAAATATTATTTATATATATAACAATTTAAAATGTAAAATATAGTATTTATGTATTATTTATGTAGCTATATAAATAAATAGATATTCACTATATTTAATATTTAATAAAGAAAGGTAAAATTAATTTTGATGATATTATTAATATTATATTGATTATGAAAAAATATTATATTGATTATATAAAATACATTTTTTTGAACATAATAAATTTAATATATATTTATTAAATCTATGACTTTTTATATGAATAGTATATCTTAAAATTGAATTGAAAAATAATTAAAAAAAACCTATTCATATTTAATATTTGTACACACACAAACATTAAATAATTTATTTTTTTAGTATTTTTTAAAATTTATATTATTAAACATATTTTAAAATACAAAATTTAAAATGTTTATTAACACAATTAAATTGAATAATATCAGGGATTAGTTTGGTTGGATTTGCTCCCTAATTTTATTTCTGGAGACTTTTTGAGAAATAGATTAGGTCTCCCTAACAATAGGTTTTTGTAAATTTGTTTATCATGGATTTGGTTCGTGTTTTCCATGATCTTTGTTGCTTTTTTCTCTTAATATATTTGAGGGGTGCTGCAGAATTTGCACACCTCTCTTTTTGCTAAAAAACAATATTATGAATTTAATTACTTATTTAGAAAATATTATTTTTGCTTTTAAAAACAGTTAGAAAATATTATTTTGAATTTTTATTGTTTATAAAATATAATTCAAATGTAACCAAATTGAAAAAGTAAAATATAGTATTAATATATTATTTATTTAACTATATAAATAAATAGATATTGACTATATTTAATATGTATTAGATAAAAATATAATTAATTCTGATGTTATTATTAAATATTATATTTATTAAATACTATATATATATATATATATATATATTCTTGAACATAATAAATTTAATATATATTTATTAAATGCATGAATTTTTATATGAAAGGTATATATTATAATTCAATTGATAAATAAACATTAAATAATTTATTGTTTTATTATTTTTTTAAATAGAAAATCTCATATTTTTATTAACACAATTCACTTGAATAATATTATGAAATATTTTATTTATTAAATAGAAAATATTTATTGAATTTAATTAATGTAATATATATGTAGAAAACATATCACTGTGTGTGTGGATAAATTCACACACACACATAATAGTTTGTATCTTAATTTATCTTTTTAATTTTTATTTTTAATAAATTATTATAAATTATTTTAAATTTAATCATATATTTACAGATAAAAAATTAAATCATATATTTAAAAATTATTTATTGTAATTATTATTGTTCATGAAAAATATTTTAAAGTAACTAATTTAGAATGTATTTTAGTATAATTTTAAAATTATTTAAAAAAATTATATGTTAACAATTAATTTAATCCACATACTTTTTCCTCTTATTTTTATTTTATGAATATAATATAATAACTTTAATTTTATTTACTAATACCAATTACATGAACAATTAAAACTATAGGATATTTTATGTGTAGTGTGTGTCCAAAAGTTATTATTAGGCTTAAATTCACTTTTGATCCCTATAATTTTGTGATTCTATAATTTTGGTCTCTTAAAATTTTTATTACACATTTAGTCCTCCAAGTTTTCAAATTTAGCAATTTTGGTCCACTATTGTTAGTTTGCCATCAATTTTTTTTAACAAATTATTGATATAACATCTAAGTGATGATGTGACACTAACATCTTAACGTAATAAAATGACGTGACAGTCTGACATGTATATTGATATGCTATTGACAATCTAAATTTTAGTCTATACTGCCACGTCAACACACTAACAGTATCACGTTGGCATATGTATCAGATTGCTAAATTATCTATCATGTCAACATGTTAGTGCCACATCATCACTTAATAGTACTTTTTGGTGATATAAGTTAAGGGTGCATAAATATTAATTAAGCTAGATTATGCCTTTTCCAAATTATAAAATCAATTGCTATATGTAGCATTACACCAATCAAAATTACCTTGTATTCAAATTTCTTTTTTCAAAATTAAAAGTTTTAAAAAGTATTTTTTTATAAGGTTTACTATCTTTTTTATTCCTAAATTTTTTCACATTTCTATTTTAGTCCCTAATCTAAATGTTGACCAATCAAAGTTCTTGAACTTTTTCTCCGTTATCACTTTTAGTCCATTCTATCAAGTAGACAAGGACATTGGCAGTCTAGTGACTGGCCCTGTCATAAAGAGTATGATGGATAGCCATGTGTATTTTTTTTTTTTTGTAAATTGTGTTTTTAATTCCTCATCAACTAGTTCGACGTTATGAACTTGTCCAAATGGATGAGGGATTATAATAGAGTTAAAAAAATTACACGTAACTGTCCCATTCAAATTTTTTGATGATGTGACAAGTCAGCAACATTACTATTACATCATCAATTGACGTTGTTACTTGACAGTATGGACTAAAAGTGATAACAGAGAAAAAATTCAAGGACTTTGGCCAGTCAAAATTTATATTAGAGACTAAAAGCATAAATTCAAAAATGTTTAGGGATAAAAAAGATAATAAACCTTTTTATATTTAATAATCAAAAGCATTTATTTTATATTTAATATACATTTATTTGTTCAAAATTAAAAGTTTCAAAAGCTTTTATTTTCTTTGGTATAATCATAGATGATATGATTTGACTAAAATAGAGAAATAAAAAGAAATTATAAATATCAATAGAGTATTTATAGTATTAGATTTTAAAAAAAATACTACTCTTTAATATTTCACTTGTATTTGTAAAAATATCTACCCAACATACTAGATATGGTCTTTTTTTTTATTCGTAAAAATCGAAGATAGATACAGGAAGTTTTACAATTCACACACTCTACTCAACCAACTGGAGCTAAAACCTTCGGTACGTTGGTTGAGCAGTTGGCTACAACACATGTACCATCGCACATTTGCAATTCCAATCATAATTACCCCCGGCCCTCTCATTGTCTATAAATTCAGCAAGCGTAACACCATTTCATACACCACCATTTCATCTTCACTGCAAAAATGGCCATCATCACCAAATCACAACCCCTTTCCTGTTCCTTGAGCCTCCTAGGAATCCTTCATTTCTTATTCTTCTTCCCCTCTGAAGGAACTCTTAGTAAGCACACCACTCATCTAATTCACCGTGATTCCCCTTTATCTCCATTCTACGACCCATCAATCACCCACTTTGATCACCTGCACAATGCTCTCCAACGCTCATTAAAACGCATCAACCACTTCAAATCAGCCATAGTCTCCAACAATATCAAAACACAGGCCCCTATGAAACCCGGTGGTGGAGAGTACCTAATGAAAATTTCAATTGGAACTCCACCGGTTGAGGTTATTGGAATAGCTGACACAGGTAGTGACCTTATATGGACACAATGCTTACCATGCATAAAATGTTACCACCAAACTATTCCTCTCTTTGATCCTAGCCATTCCAAATCATACCACACAATACCATGCCAATCCCAATTTTGCGACAAACAAGATCTACAAAATGCACAATGTGACCGTAACACCACCACATGTGTGTATCGTTATGCTTATTTGGATGGTTCTCACACTGCGGGAAACCTTGCCTTTGAAACCTTAACCTTAGGCACCATGAACCCAATTTCTCTTCCAAATATTGCATTTGGGTGTGCACACGACACTGCTGGCATATTTGATGAGTCAGGGTCAGGCATAATTGGTCTTGGTCGTGGCAAGCTTTCACTAATTTCTCAATTACCCGGTAGCAAAAAATTCTCCTATTGTCTAATTCCCACTACCATGATGAACATTAACTCCACTAGCAAGATTAATTTTGGTAACGATTCTTTGGCTTCTGGTCTTGAAGTCGTTACAATTCCTCTTGTAGCAACAGATGGTCCCTTTCTAGTCACATTGGAGGCCATTAGTGTAGGAAAAGAGAGGATTGAATTTGCAAACAAGACAGATCCTAATGCTATTGAGGGAAATGTCGTTATTGATTCTGGTACAACACTTACTTTTCTGCCATTAGGCGTTTATAATCGTTTGGTAACTGCTTTGGGAAATGTAATAAGGGCCAAAAGGGTGCGTGACCCCAATGGTATTCTTACCCTTTGTTATGAAAGTACTGGTAACAAAATCGGAGTTCCTATTATCACAGCACATTTTAAGGGAGGGGATGTGAAGTTGCAGCCAGTGAATACGTTCTCTTGGGTGAAGAAGGATGTGCTATGTTTAACAATGATTTCAAATGATGTCACTATTTTAGGAAACATTGCTCAGACGAATTTCTTAGTAGGATATGACCTTGAGGCTGGTACTGTGTCTTTTAAGCCTACTGATTGTTCCAAACTGAGTTAATTTCGTGGACTTAAATATGTGATGAAGTTGTACAAATTCACCTTCAAATTATAATTGGATAACAAAGTTGCCTAAGCTATATCCTTTATTACTCCCTTCATCTCTATTTATAGACAATTTTTAACTAATTCACACCCTTTAATAAAAGTAGTTAATTTAGTTAATCACATTAAATTTGAAAATAATACGTATTATTCTTCTAAAAGTATCCTTAACTTCTTTGAAATTAATCATCTCTCTCCACTTAATTACTTCTCATCTAATTAATTAATGTTTGGATAGAGAATAATTAATTAAGGGTACTTAAGGAAACAAATATTTAATGCATTTAGAAATTAGAAAAGGATCTTATAAAAAGAGATAAATAATTTTCTAAAAAGGGTCTTAAAATAAGGACGCAGGGAGAATTACTTAAAGAACTCCCTCCGTTTCTTTTTAACTGTTGGATTTTTGGAAAAATTTTGTTTCTATTTATTTGTCATTTACAAAATTCAAGATTGTTATTTTATCAATATACCCTTACTTGTTATCTAATTTTTAATTAGTTCACACTATGGATTTATTGTAGAGTATAAATGAAAAGAGGGTAAAATAGAAAATCTCATAATTACTTTATTAGAATAAAGAAGATTTAATACATTCCTTAGTTTCTATGTATAATTAATGATTGATTTGAATAAGTGAAATTATTGAAAAACATTTTAATTTGAAAATAATTAACGTTGTTGGACTATAATTCAATTGTTATGTCACCGTTTATAACAAATAGCATACTTTATAAAATATAACAAATAGCATATGATTCTCACTACTAATGTGAGGACTTTGTTGGTGGGTAATCTGTAAGCGCTTATTAAGCCTTAAGGCCTACCTGACCTGGTGAGTTTTCGGAACTCAACTAACCTAAACTTTTTGTTATAAAAAAATAGCATAAATAAAAAAAAATTAAATGGGCACCATTTGTAAAAAAAAATTAAATGGGCACCATTTATAAAAAAAAAATAAAAAATTAGCATTTAATTTAATGGGCTCCAATTATTGGTAATTAATCATGCTATAAAAAATGATAATTAATCATTACTTCCTCTGTTCCTAAACTCTTGATGTTTAAGGTTAATGCACGCAGCTTAAGAAACATTTAATACTACTCACAAATAATACATTTAGTCTAAAATACCCTCATTTAATGTCTATGATTGTAGAAGGTGTAAAAATCTAGGTCATATTAAATAGGGGTATATGTGAAAAAAAATAATTAATGAGCCCTAAAATGTGTAAAACATCAAAAGCTTAGGAACGGAGGGAGTAATGTAAAAATATATTTTGCAATAAAAAAAATTAATGGTAATTAATGATAATGGACAACATCATGGAAATAATTTCATTACCATGTACAATAACGTTTGAATGTAATCAATGACAAGAGATACTCTCTCTGTTTATTTTTATTTGTCGTTTAAGATTTTTATGTAGAAATCAAATAATGCATTAAATTTTCTTGATTCTAATAAAGTAGTTATGAGATTTCCTATTTTACTCTCTTTTTATTTTTACTCTACAATAAATGCATAGTGTGAACTAATTAAAAATTAGATAACAAGTAAGAATATAATTGATAAAAGAATAATTAAAATGATCTTGAACTTTGTAAACGATAAATAAATATAAACAATTGTTTTCCAAAAATTCGACATGTATCTATCTATCTATCTATCCATCCATCTATCTGTCCATCTATTAATTATATAAAACACAATTGCTGACTGTGACTGGTTGTCCACGTGTCACATTTTGGTGACATTTTATATAATATATTGATTGATTGATTAATTAATTGATTGATATTTCATTCTTAATTAATTATTGATTAGTAATATCATAATCTTAATATTTGTAAGACATTTAATATATTTATAATTTTCTTTCTAGATTTAAATAGCAAAATTATAAAATTATATTTTGATTAATATTTTAATTAATGTAATTTTAAATTTTACTGATATTAATTTATTCGATTTTAAAAATATTATTATTATTATTTGATTTGATATTTGATTTGATTTTATATTATATATTCAGTTCAATTATATGTGTAATATAGTGTAAAACATATAAACAATTATATATTAAATAAAGTAATTTTTAAAGGAGTGTTAGAATTTTTTAGTAATATTGATAATTGATTAAGATATTTTTAATTAGGGTATTTTGATTAATTTTAAATAACTAGGGTGATTATAACGAGTATATATATTCTTCTTCTTCTTTTCCTTCAACCTTGCATGTTTATTGTTTTTTATTGGCTCTTCTAGAAAAGTTCACCATTAATGACGAAAATAGAAAATACATTATGAGTAAGTTGACATCTTTTTTTTTTTCTTCATTATTTCTTCGTCTCATTATTTATTTTTCTTATTAGATATTTTACTTCTTTTTTTCAACCACACCTTACATGTCCATTGTTTCAATTTTTATTGTCCCTTCTTCTTTCTTCGTCTACATTTGTGTATATATCTTTCATTGAAATTATTGTGACATTTTACTGTTTCTTTATTTATCATACTTTCTTCTCAACATAAAGTTTTTTATATTTTTTTTAAAAATTATCATATTCTTTGTACCTATTATACATATATAAATTATAATTTTGAGTATCGTGTGTTTTTCAAAAGTTAAATTTTTATTTAAGTGGGGGCACTATATAATATAATTATAATTAATAAATATATTTTATTTTTTAATTATAACATTATGCTGCATTTTTTAAAAGTTATTAATATATAGAGTAAACAAAGCATATGGGGAAACTTAACACCACTGGCAATGAGAGTAGTAGAACTTGGAAAGTGTTAAAGTAGCATTGGTGAATAACCAAAATTGTATTGAAGTTCTTTAAATTGTATGTGATTATTTTGGGTGTACAAGAAATTAAAGGAAGCCATTGAAGCCGGAGTTTTGACTTAATTGCTACTTCTATTTTAGAGTCAGAACAATAATACAACAAAAATGTTGGTCGAATTACGGACCGAAGAGCCGAAGCAATATTAGACTATCAATAATAATAGTAACAATACTAGCTTTTGTAACAAATAATAATAATAATAATAATAATAATAATAATAATAATAATAAGGCTTAAATATGTTTTTAGTCCTCCAATTTGGCACAAATGTTTTTTTAGTCCTTCAAAAAAAAAATCTACAAAAATTAGTCCTCTCAGTACTGGAAAAAATGGTGTTGGTCCCTCTCCGTCAATTTCATTGGTATCTTATGTGGCAAATGGAGAACACGTTACTAGCTGCCACATGTGATTAATGAATCCACGTGTAAAATAAAGTTTTTAAAGTTAAAAAATAAAAATAATTAATGGGTATTTTATAGAAAGTGTTAGACTGTTATGTTTTCTGAAGAGACAAAAAACAAAAGAACCCTAATATTCGCTTTTAGTGAGCAATGTTGACGGAAGACGTTTAGCTTTTCCCTGTTTGGAACAAAAAATTGTGTTTGTAACAGAGTTTTGGTCGAGGAAGAACGACGTTTGTTACAAGGTGGAACGATGTTTCTTATTAGGTGGGACGTTGTTACACTAAGGAAAGGATATTCGTTTTTTGTTCGACTCTGTTTGTCGTTTTGTGCGAGTCACTCCGTTGGGTTGGTTGAACGGCGTTACGGTCCTGGTCCTTGTGAGAAGACGCTGTAACGGGGTTATTAAAGGTACATATTTTGGAATTTAGGGTTAGTTTTGTTGTAATTGAGGGTTTGTGAAATTTGGCAATTAGGGTTTCGTTAATTTGCAACTAATTTGGGGTGATTAATTCAGAAATAACGACTTTCACTAAAATGACAATAATTTGGGGTAACCAATTTTGAATAATTGTTGTTGTTTGAATTGAAATGGTATTTCTGTGTTTGAATTATTGATATTTATAATTGCAATTAGGTGTTTCCTTAATTTCTAGTTTCTGTTTATGTAATGCAGGATGTCGTTCAAAGTGATATTACATCATAAGGGGAAGTTGAAATTTGTACCATCACTACACTATAGTGGTGGTAAAAAGCATGTTTGGCGTAGGTTGGACATTTATAGGTGGTCTTATTTTGAAGCTAGGGATCTACTGAAGAAGCTACATTATCACAATGATGTAAAGCTATGGTGGAAACTTGAAGACAGTGATTTTGAAGGGCACCTGAAACTATTTGAGCTAGATGTTGATGCTATGGAGCTAGCAAATTATGTTGTTAATCATAATTGTGAAGTAGGGATATTTGTTGAGCATACAGTGCCGAATGCTGAGGTTGTTGATTTGGTATGTTATGACAATGGTGGTGCAGGGAGTCAATCTACTGGAGCAACGAGTAATGGTAGTAATGGTGAGCAACCAACTGTTAATGGAGCAAGGGGTAGTGCAACTCATGTTGATGAAGTTACTATAAATGTTGGAGGGGACATGAACCATAGGGATGATGTGGGAGGTAGTCAACACACTGGTGTACAGTTTAATGGAACGGATGAGATGAGGGGCAGTGTTGAATATATTGACTTTCATAACTTTGATTATTATTCATCCGATGATGAATCAACTGGTGTTGATGATGAGTCATGTGAGCTTGATCTTGACTTCATACCAACTGTTGAAAATCATATGCATGACATTGATAAGGATTACAACAGTGAGGAGTTGCTTAGTGACTGTGAGGAAACTAATGATGATGAAGAAGCACATTCAAATGGAAAGCAAAAATGTGTCATTTTTAGAAAGGAGAAAATGAGTAAGGACTTCAACTTCTATACTGGAATGGAATTTTCAAGTCTTCAAGATTTCAAAGATACTATTAAAGAACACTCTGTATTAAATGGGAGACAAATTACATTCATAAATAATGATGGTGGTAGAGTAAGAACAAGTTGTAAAAAAAATGTGGCTTTGTTGCATTAGTTAGTAAGGTAACAAGTAAACAAACATTCAGAATGCAAACATACATTGGAAAACACACTTGTAGCAGAGTGTTTGATAACAAGAATGCAAGTTCTAAGTGGATTGCTATATTTATAATGGATCAGTTCACTCATACCAACAAGCTCACAATTACTGAAATTGTTGAATACAATCGAAAAAATTATGTAGTAGGAAATACCAGGTCAAGAGCAGATGCTGCAAGGAGATTGGCACTTGATACAGTTGAAGGAGATGCCACCAAACAGTACACCCTGTTATGGAGGTATGGTGCTGAGTTAACTAAGAGATGCCGAGGAAATACATGCAAGTTGCAATTAGAGAGGCTTTCACCTGCTCTACAACTGAGATTTGGTTTGTTCTACCTTTGCTTGGATGGATGTAAAAAGGGTTTTGTTGCTGGATGTAGACCTTTTATAGGTTTAGATTA
The DNA here is from genome assembly GCA_026413185.1 of Pueraria montana var. lobata. Taxonomy (NCBI): domain Eukaryota; kingdom Viridiplantae; phylum Streptophyta; class Magnoliopsida; order Fabales; family Fabaceae; genus Pueraria; species Pueraria montana. The sequence goes on along the minus strand of CM048649.1, from coordinate 39,858,978 downwards.
TTGCCACCTTAAGACAAAATATGGGGGACAATTATTGGTTGTTGTTGGGAGAGATGGGAATGATAAGTATTTCCCTATAGTTATTGCTATCGTGGAGACTGAGTGTAAGGATACTTGGAGATGGTTTTTGACACTTTTTCTTGAAGACATTGTGGGTATAGAAACCAACAGATGGGTATTTATCTCAGACCAACAAAAGATATATAATTTGTGTCTGTTATTATACTTTAAAGATGTTTGACAGCCTAGTATATAATTACTAATTATGGTTTAACTATTCTTGACAGGGTTTGGTACAAGTATTTGAGGAATTATTGAATGGGGTGGAACACAGGCTTTGCTTAAGACACTTGTATGCAAACTTCAAAACAAAATTTGGTGGAGGAACATTGTTATGAGACTTGATGATAGGAGCAGCCAAGGCTACATATGTTCAAGCTTGGGAGGAAAAGATGCAACAGATTAAGGAGATTAACAATGATGCCCATAAGTGGTTGACAGACCCTAAGCTACCAGTTACAGCATGGTGTAAGAATGCATTTAGCTTCTATCCTAAATGCGACGTGTTGATGAACAATCTTTCATAAGCATTCAACAGCACAATACTCGTAGCAAGGGACAAACCAATTCTGACAATGTTAGAGTGGATAAGGACTTACATAATGGGAAGATTTGCCACATCAAAGGAGAAGGTCTTCAGTTATGAACACAATATAATGCCAAAACCAAGAAAGAGGTTGGACTGGAAGGCTAAGAAAAATGGAAATTGGTATAGTACATGGTGTGGAGGAGCTCTATTTGAGGTAACACATAGCATGATCGGGGAGAAGTTTATTGTAGATGTTGGTAAGAGGTCATGCTCATGTAACTTCTGGGAGTTGAATGGAATACCTTGCAGACATGTTATTTCTTCTATTAGATATCTGTATCAGGAGCAGAGGATTATGTTCACAATATTATCAAAGAGATACCTAAATCAAGTGTTATGACCAAACAATCACTCCAATAAATGGTCCTAAGAGATGGCCAAAGGTTCAAGCTGAAAACATTTTGCCACCTGTCTACAAAAGAGGACCTGGAAGACCTAAAAAGCTCAGAAGAAGGGAGCCAGATGAAGATACTGCTAATGCCACCAAATTTAAAAGGACAAATACCGAATTCAAGTATAGCAGATGCCACCAAGTTGGACACACAATTAGGAAATGTACATTGCCACCTCCTATAGTAGAGGTAGAAATCATAGATCAGACTAGAGTTGATGTTGCAATCCAACAACTTGTTGCTGCTGCTACTAATGAGACTATTGGCTCATCAAATCAACCTATGACAACTACTACTGACCCATCCATTCAACCTGATGCTGTTGGCCCATCCATTCAACCTCCCACTGTTGTTGGCACTGCAACAAACCAACCAGTTGCAGCAGTTCATACTGGAGTTGCATCTGTTAATAGTGGGGCTAAATCTCTTAGATCTGGAAAAAGGGCATCTGCACACAAAAAAAAAGCACCAATTGTTACATTAAGAACCGTATGACATTTAACTTGTATTTACAAATAACTATATTTTCGTTTCATTTGTATGGTTGAATTATTCAAATGTGTAAAATTGTGCAGGGGACTACTAATGCACGTCAAACAGTGGTTGCTAGTAAAAAAAAAGAACATTGTAGCACTCCAAGTATTAGTAAAAAATAGGTAAATTTGGGTAAATTGTTTTTGAAATATTGGTTCAAGCAAAATAATTACATCATTGACCTGTTACATATTTGAACTAGGGGAAGAAAGTTCAGAACAACCCAACAACAACCCATAGGTTTTCAAGTCCAGAAATTGGTGCAATGTTGAACAAAGTAGATGCTCAAGAAACATCCAATGCAAACCAACAAGTTGATGTTGTTGATAAAGGGAAAGATAAAGGAGATGCCACTCAACCATTTTCGTGCACTAAAAACAGTCACAACTAAAGAAGGTCATCAATAGAATTAGGGTTTTTTGGACAAGAATGTAGTTGCTAGGCCACTTTTTAGACACTTTTTTATTTTGTGGGACAGGTTTGACAGATTTTGTAATTTTGTTAAGGGACGATGTTGCCCTTTACTTTGACTGTTCAAGATGGCCACTTAGTTTATGTTTTTCTGTGATGGCCAAATTGTTTATGGTTTTTTTGGATTGACATTAGGATTATGTTTAGTGGATGGCCACTTAGTTTATGTTAGTTTATGATTTTCGATGGCCACTTTATTTAAGTGCTGTCATTTGGACCAAACTGACATGTAATGCATTCTCAATATTTATGGTCAATTTATTTTACAAAATTGAGCAATATTTTTTTTTTACTTACTTGATATTTTTGGGATTCATTCACACATCTATCATCAACTATCATATGATTCTAGCTTCGGATATTCTTATGCCTAGTGGTGCTCTAGTCCTGGTGCTTGTGTGGTGTGTCGAATTTATGGTTCTGAATTCTGTGTGGAAAAAGCTAAATTGGAACAAAATCTGGATCAATAATATGATGTAAGGACTAGTCTGATACATTACCAAGTGGTGCTATATGATGTCTAGATTACATAGATGATCCAAGGGTTGTTAAAGCAAACTGGTTCATCAAATTTTTATGTCTAATTGTTTACATGATGATACACGTTATTGGAAGTAATGGAAGATTGGTATACCTTAAGGGGTCCCCACTCAACCACTGATGATGCCAAACTTGGCACGCAATTATTACAAATTATTATATGGCTTGTGCATGAGATGGTATAGGCTTATTGTGGTACACTTCCAATGTCTCTTTCTGTGTCTAGATTTATTAGAAATTAAGCGCAAAATGCTATCGTGCCCCAAAACTATATTCCTTAAGCATATCTTTGATTCCATTGGAAATTGATACCATAACCACATCATACATAGTAGAGGAGAGTACTTCAATTTAGCTAGCTAGAGAACAAAAACAAGTGATAGTGAGAAGATGTTGGCTAAGGAAGATAATAACGAGACTAAGCAATCTAGTTCTAGTTCCTGCTTTGCCACTTCTTGGTTTTTTGTATTGGATACATAAAGGTATGCAGTGGGTTTATTTTACAATTGGTTACATTGCATTTATATGCACGTGTAGATATAAATGCAAAATGCTTCACACAAAACCAAAGGGATCATCAACTATCATATCAAAACAAAGACATAAAACAAACCAAATGCTTTACACAAATTAAGTTTTCATATCTAAAGGGACCATAGCATCACAGCCTTCATTAAATACACTTAAACCAAGTTACATAATCCTAACATCAGTTTATACTTGGACAAAGCAACTTCAATACATCAATAACACCAAATACTTTTCTCCCCTGGACAAAAAACATTGTATTTCCCAAGGGTCACATCCCAACTTTCTTCAGTACAGAGACAAAACATATCAGTAAAGTCATTGCCCAAGACAACCCACCACACAAAGTAAAATCAAAGACTTTGTTCTCTTTTCAACAAGCTTCTTCTGAAGCTTGACAATTTTTTTCTTAGCCACTTCAAGTTGTTGCTGCCTCACATCCCTAGGTTCCTCCTTTGATTCTTCTTCACCATCATCTTCCATGTCTTCATCTATCCACTTAAAAAAATTACAGGAGTTTGGATTCAACAAAACAATAGCAACAATTTCACTTACAATTAAATTCTACTTTACCCTAAAATAGAAATAGTCGCACATGTCAATAAAAACACCAACATACATTCCAATTGGGGCATCTTCATAAACTCCTTCCGTGGTTATCTTCTCTATTGGCAGTATACATGAAAGCTCTCTATCCACACAAACACTTCTTCCATCTTCTCCTAGAGGAAAGGGACGCCATTGTTGTTGAAGACCTTGACGCATCGGATCGATGAACACCACGAGATGAAGAGGCCATGGCTCAACCACTGCTTGCATGAACACAACCCAGCAAACGAAAAAGATGAGTTTTGCACTCCCTCACTCAACCAACCAATTTGGGAACTCAGAAGAAAGAAACCCGTAGCTAGCCCCTTCTCTCGTCGACATTAGGGATTTTATAAGAATTTATAAAAATAAATCAAAAATAGAAACTAACATTTCCAATGATACATGTGTCATGGTCACGTGGATTCATTAATCACATGTGGCAGCTGGTGACGTGTCCTCCGTTTGCCATGTAAGCGACCATACTAACGAAGTTGACGGAGAGGTACCAACACCATTTTTTCCAGTATTTAAAGGACTAATTTCAAGGTCGGCCCAAGGGTAAAGCAACTAAAGTTCAAGCTTTAGGCCCACCAACAAAAAAATTATTTACTATTAGTTTTTTATAAAGCAAAAAGGCCTCATATGCTGACAAAAAGTCCGCGTATGTTGGCAAAAAAGGCCTACTATATAGCTATCACATTTAAAGTAAACTTTTTCTTATTTTAGGCCTCTCTCACCATTGGGCCGGACCTGACTAATTTCTGCAGATTTTTTTTTAAAGGACTAAAAAAAACATTTGTACCAAACAACAACAACAACAACAAAACTTTATGCACAAAAATACATTAACATATAAATTATAATTTTAGTATCTTTTAAAATTAATTGTTTTAATAGTTTTGGTATGAAATATTTAACCAAGGAGAAATAAGTTTATTGAAAGGTTTTTGAAAATGTGTTTGTACAAGAGTTTTCAAAGAGAAAGTTATGACTCCAAGAAAGAGAAGAAGTTATGCAATTCTAGATGAGTTGTAAGAGTTAGGGCTAAAAGGCCCCCTAAAGGTGAGCGAAGGGACCGTCACCTAGACACCCATGGGGAAAACAACATTCTTCACAAGGAAGAAGGGGTTCTTCATAGGGAAGGATAAATTCATTCTTCGGTAAGGGAATACTGTTTTAGAGGAACTCCTTCGATAACGGAATGTAATTCAACCACTTTTAACCGGTGGTAGTAAGAGGTCATAGTGAGAGGGACGTCTCTCTTGCCTAGAGCTCAACCAAAAATGACAGGTAGCTGGATATAACTAATAAAAAGATAATACAAACCGCACAGTTGTAAAAACCAACTAGGAAATGTTGATGTGCATGATGTATGTGTGTTTCTTATGATGATATATAAGAGGAGTCGTGAGCCTAGTTGCTAGGTGAGCGATGTGAGATACACCTATACATTAGATGAGGACGTGTGTGTGATGAAAGCTACCAAAGTGGTATGCAAGATGTTATACCTCACAGGGAGGTGATGTAAGCCCTAGATGGGCAAGTGAGTAAAGAAAGGAAAGGTTAAGCATGTTCTAATCTAGTGTAATAGGAAAGTGGGACCCTAGTGAGAGGTCAAAGAGTAAGAGTGATGTTTAGGTGCGTTAGTGCATTAGTGGCCTTAAAGTTGGTCAAGGAGATTCACTTTCTGTGCCTAAGTAAAAGGTTGAGGTAAGGTTCAAGGAGATGGAGGTAATGTTATGAAGGGATGATTAGCCATGAGTGTGAGCATTAAGGAAAAGAAAGGAGAAGCCATGAGAGTTAAGGAAAGGATTTCTAGAATAGAGAGCCAGTCTAGAGTCCATAGAGCATTCACTGAGACATTATGTCTCATCCCTTTTAGTTTCATGTTTTTACAGGTTATCAGATGGATGCCTCAAGGGAGAAGCTTGGAGCTTGGAGCTACATGATTGGACGAAGATTACAAAAAGAAAGGAGAAGCCATAAGAGTTAAGGAAAGGTTTCTAGAATGGAGAGTCAGCCTAGAGTTCATAGAGCATTCACTGAGACATTATGTCTCATTCCTTTTAGTTTCATGTTTTTACAGGTTAGCAGATGGATGCCTCAAGGGAGAAGCTTGGAGCGTGGAACTACTTGCTTGGACGAAGATCAATATAGTTGGTACCTCCCAATGTATAGGAGTTAGTTTATGTTTATGTTTATGTACATTTCTTATGTTTTGTACAACACGTAAGTGACAAGAGCTTTGTACCAGTTTTATTCATGTAATATATATCAAGTTTTAGATTTTTGCATAGTTAACTCTAATATTCTTATATGCTAAGTTTTTATAATTTAGTAATATAAGGAAGAAAAAGGTAATATCTTCTAGGGTGTTACAGGTATCTTTTACTCAATGAGTCTTTGCAATTCTGCATATCTCACCCTTTGCATTTATGATCGTCAGAAGCCATTGATGGCTGAACAACCAATTCAAAACATCAATATTGACTCATAAATGATCCCCTAAGCTTTTATGCATCAAATCACTAATTAATTACACAATCCAAAAGAAAAACCCCCAAATCTCCCAAGTTAGGGTTAAAAATCCAAATTCCCTAAATCCAACAACACAACTCATTAAAAAGGGAAATAGGGGAAGAAGATAAAGAGGATGCACTTACCTAAAGCTTTAAAGATCACGAGGTGTGTGTGTGTGGCACAAGCTCTTCCTCTTTCCCCTCTCATTTCTTCTCCTCCTTTCTTTCTTTCAAAAGTATGTGTGTGTGTGTGTGTGTGAGGGTGGGAAGGGTTTGTTGTCTTATGACGGTTGTGGGCTTCCTATTGGGTCTAATAGGCTTTTTTCTCTTAAACTATCTTTGGCCCACTCTGACTCATAACTTAGAATAAAACACATATAATGTAGGGCAATTATATATCACATCTTAAAATGCACTAATAATGCAACATCTTAATATTATCACTAATGTCCTATTTTGGGGTGTTACAAAGAACAAATAATAAAGTAAGCAACTAAATGAGTTTAGGGATAGATAGAGTGCACCATAATTTTATCCTAGTTCAGTCAACCTAACCTACATCCAGTCCTCAAGCACCACTTGAGATTTTCCACTAAGCCAACGAATTACAGAGCAGCGAGCTAATTATGTCACCACGCATGACAGCCTTACCCAGGACACCCCTCTCTAAACCCTAGACCTAGCCCTAGGGATCACATTCCTTAGTAAAAATATGAAGATATAGTAGCATACCTTTTACACTCAAGGAAACCCCTTTAACAACCCAACCTGGGATGCCCCTACCTATATTTCTCTCAAATTGAAATGTCCAAGGGACTCTCCCTTGAAACAAAAACACTTGGCTAATTACAACTTCTCAAAAGCAAAGATTGCCACACATAAAGCTCTAGCACTTTCTCCTTATCAACCAAGCAATGTACACATGATCTAAGTTCCAATTCTCTATTAGCTCTCTAGTTAGTGTTTATGACTTGGACTCCTGTCTTCTTAGGCATGGTTCACTTTTTTAATTTAGAAAAAACTCTTATATAGGGATTAACGAATTAGAAAAAAAATATTTAGTAAAACCCTATTGATTAGGTCAGATTATTAAAGATTCCTTAGTGATTCCATTTGATTAGAAAATATTAGTTTTAAATCCAATTTTATGTAATATGATTAGTAATGATTTAATTGAGAATCTCAAAAGATTAAATTTATTTTGAAAAGACCTAATTTCTAATCTTAAAATGGCTTAGATGAAATAAGTGTTTAAGTATTGATAAAAACACTTAATTTCGTAATCTAAAAGATATATTTGATTAGGGAAGAGATTATAATCATTTAAGCTTGAAAAATGTGTCCCTAAGCCTTCCCAGCTCGTAGGACTCGAGTCTCAGCAACTTTCCAATATGCAAACCCAAGTCTGTCTCAGCCAGACTTGAGTTTGACATGTTGAACTCAAGTTCCCAAATGCTGGACTCAATTCTCACGACTCAAATTGCCCAAAATCAAGTTGTCAAGCCCCCTAAGCCTTTATTTGCTCAATTTAATTCATTAGTCACTTGTTTTTATAGCCTAATCGAATTTTAAAGCCCTAAGTGGACAATTATATCATGGCTTAATTAATGAATAGGGAGTTTGCAAATTATACCTAAGTTTTTTACTCATGTCTTCAAGTACATGCTCATTTCTTCAATCCTTTTGATTTTTGACTTTGACTTTATATTAGAGATTGCTTCTAGAGTTGGTTTTGTAATTATCAAAACATTCCTAAATCATCTTCATTATTGGAAATCTTCAACTGAGGAGATCATGATTGCTTCTATTTATACATTTATTAAATGAAATATGACTTTTAATTTGAATTTATGTTTATGGAAATTTTGTTGTTAAATAAAATGTGAATATAACAAACTTTAACACCTAAACACACACACACAAACACATATTTTTTGGGTCCTGGGTCATAGACCATAGGTGTCTCCCAACCCACTAGGTCAGAGACTAATCCCGCTCGCAGTGCATGGCTGCCGCTAGCCTAAGGAAATTTTGCACATGGAAGAAATCGAGCACAGATCCCTAAATAGATCATTCCTCCACAATTGAACGCAAATGGAGCTTTACACCATTGTGTCAACCCTGTCGGACACACACACATATTAAAATATACATTTAAAATTTTATTTTTTATTATTAAAAAATTAGTTTATAAAAAATATTTGAAAATGAAATTGTTATTCTTATATTAATAATATATTTGTAAATTGATAAATTTGTATAATAAATGAATAATCTATCTCTATTCTTAAATGTTATTTTAAATAAATTATTATAGTCTTTTAAAATTTAGTTATATATTTAGAAAATAATTATTTTGAATTATTATTGTTAATAAAATATTATTTTAATGTAAAACAATTAAAAAAGTCAAATACAGTATTCATGTATTATTTATATAGCTATATAAATAAATAGATATTCACTATATTTAATATTTAATAAAAATAAATAAAATTAATTTTGATAATATTATTAAATATTATATTGATTATAAAAAAAATTATATTGATTACATATAATACATTTTTTGAACATAATAAATTTAATATATATATTTATTAAATGTATGCCTTTTTATATAAATAGTATATATTAAAGTTGAATTAAAAAATAATTAAAAAATGTGGTCATATTTAATATTTGTACACACACAAACATTAAATAATTTATTGTTTTATTATTTTTTAAACTTTGTATTATTAAACATATTTTAAAATACAAAATTTAAAAAGTTTATTAACACGATTAAATTGAATAATATCATTAAATATTGTATTTATTAAAAACACTATATTTGTTGAATTTAATTAAATATATATATATATATATATATATATATATATATATATAATAATAAACTAATATTTTATCTCTTAATTTATATCCTTAAATATAATTTCAACTAAATTATTATGAATTTAATTTTTTATTTAGAAAATATTATTTTGAATTTTTATTGTTTATAAAATATATTTCCAATGTAACCAAATTGAAAAAGTAAAATATAGTATTAATATACTTTCATAAAATATAGTATTAATATATTATTTATAAAACTATATAAATAAATAGATATTGACTATCTTTAATATTTATTAGATAAAAATATAATTAATATTAATGTTATTATTAAATATTATACATATATATATATATATATATATTCTTGAACATAACAAATTTAATATATATTTATTAAATGTATGAGTTTTCATATGAAAGGTATGTATTAAAATTCAATTGATAAATAAATAGTAAATGTAATCATATTTAATATCTATACACACACAAACATTAAATGATTTATTGTTTTATTATTTTTAAAATAGAAAATCACAAATGTTTATTAACACAATTCACTTGAATAATATTATGGAATTTTTTTTTGACAGCCGGAATATTTTATTTATTAAATAGAATATATTTATTTAATTTAATTAATGTAATATATATTTAGAACATATCACTGTGTGTGGATAAATTCACACACACACACATAATAGTTTGTATATAGATGACAATTCTACCCAAATTTTCTGGGTACCCATAAAAAGTACTCATGATGGGTAGGATAATTACACACTTAATAAGTATTGGCTTAGGTAGGATAATTATTCATAAGGAGTGTACATGTGCGGGTATGGGTACCTTAGTACCCAACCCTACCCAAACCTTCTGGGTATCCATAAAAATTACTCATGATGGGTAAAATAATTACCCACTTAATGAGTACGGGCTTAGGTAGGATAATTATCCATAAATTTTAACGAGTGTACATGTGCAGATATAGGTACCTCAGTACCCAACCCTACCCATAATAATAATAATAATAATAATAATAATAATAATAATAATAATAATAATAATAATAATAATAGATAGACAGATCACGTTCTTTAATTCGCAAAAAAAAAATATTATATTCCTTACAGAGATAAATCATGATTTTTATTTACTTAGAGATAGATCATGTTCCTTAATTAAAAAAAAATATCACCTTTATTATTTGCTTCTTTTCTCATTTTCCCTATTTATTATGTTTTATAAAGATGTTTGAATAAAATTTTAATTTAATTACTATTTTTTTTAATCAATATTTTATTTATCAATTTTTCATAATTAATTAAAGTGCGAGTAACGGGTATGAGGACAGACATTTACGTAAGAAAATAAGTTGTTTGGGTTAGCTTATCCAAAAGCACTTCTAGAAGAAGAAAAAGAAATGAGTTTCTCCATAAGCTAAAATTAGCTTTTACATAAGCTAATTTGTAAAAAGTCCCACATATTCTAGAAAAGCTATATGAGATAGCTTCTACAACTTAGCTGATAAAAGGTCACACATCTTCTAATTTTAGCTTATGGAGAAGCTCGTTTCATGTTTTTCTTCTTATTTTCTTCTCATAGAAGTGCTTATGGATAAACATAGCCAAATAGGCCCATACTCAACAAGAAAAGGCACAAGTATTAAAGTTACTATCCAACGAGTATGGGTCCGGGTCTGAGGATTTTTTTTAAAGTGCGGGTATGGGGACGGCTACTATAGTACCCTACCCATTGTCATCCCTAATGTTTGCATCTTAATTTATCTTTTTAATTATTATTTTTAATAAATTATTATGAATTATTATAAATTTAATCATATATTTAAAAAATATTTATTTTAATTATTATTGTTCAAGAAAAATAGTTTAAAGTGACTAATTTAGAATGTATATTAATATAATTTTTAAATTATTTTAAAAAATATTATATGTTAACAATTAATCTAATCCAATTACTTTTTCCTCATATTTTAATTTTATGAATATAATATAATAAATTTAATTTTATTTACTAATACCATTAAATGAACAATTAAAACTATATAGTATATTTTATGTATAGTGTGTGTCCAAAAGTCCTTAATCTTGTTGCACTTAAATTTACTTTTGATCCCTATAGTTCTATGATTGTGTAATTTTGGTCTCTTAAACTTTTTTATTGCAGATTTAATGATATGAACCTGTCAAGGTCCAATTATTTCAAATATCTTTTGCAATGGACAAACGACTCATTGACAAAAGCAGAAGCTAAAAGAAGCAAAAATACTTTCAAAGCTTAGTGATCGAGTTGCAAGCTAAAGAAGGTGTAGCTAAATTAGAGTCAAATCCAAGAATTGTCACATATCTACAATTTGAAGATTATTTAAGCAAACTTGAAGACAATAATTTGGAGAGCAAAATTATCCCAACATTTAAGACTGAAAATGCATGTGAGGGTTGGAATTTATTTGGGTGGATTACTTAGCTCTGGGGCTGAATAGTTAGTTAAGCCCATTTTTCTTATTTTCAAGTAATTTTCATACTTATTTAGGGGGAATAAGTTCAAATGTCTTTTCATATTTTCTAGGTCAAATTTTGATGTTTTTAGGATTCCTGAACCATTGTGATTGGTTAGCATGAACCATAGTGATGATTAGTGAGACTTCATGAATCATTGTGATGGTTAGGGGGACTTCATGAATCATTGTGATGGTTAGTGGGATGCTTAGTGGGAAGTAAATGTTAGTGGGTAATAGCTTATAAATAGGAATTTCTTGTAAATTTTCAAAGCAGAATTTGCATATTAATCAAATTGAGTGTTTCTCTATTGTGAGAACTTCCCCTTTGTTTTTGGGTTAAAAACTTTATAGTGTTGGTTCTATCGACAGGTCGCGGTTAGGGTGACACTTCCTTTGATAACTTTGGTTCTACCAGCAGGTCGCGGTTAGGGTCAAGTTCCTCTTTCTACCCTTTACCTGTTTTCAAGACGATCCATAAGTAGATTCGTATCATTTAATCCTCCACATTTTTAATTTTAGCAATTTTTGTCACTGCTAATCTGCCATAAATTTTTTAACAGAAATTGTTAACGTGACATCTAAGTGGTGACGTGACACTAACATTCTAACATAATAAAATGATGTGGCAGTCTGATACATATGTTAACATGGCATTGACAATCCAAATTTTGGTCTATACTGCCACATCAACACACTGATAGTGCCACGTTGGCATATGTGTCGGATTGCCAAGTCATCCACCACGTCAGTATATAAGTGTCATAACATCACTTAGATGTCATCATTAAAAAAAATTATGATAGACTAACGATGGACCAAAATTGGTAAATTTTAAAAATGTCGGAAGCCAAATGCACAATAAAATTTTTTGAGGGATCAAAATTGCAATTCGTAAAACTATAGGTACCAAAAAGTAGATTTAAGCCACCTTGTTAATATGATTGTCCCCATAAAAAAAACTGTGAAGATAAATAATGAGATACTTAGAATTTTTAAAATTTCCATTAATTAATGTCTCTCTATAAATTAAATTATTTTTTTGATTTTTTTTTCAAACTAAAAATTGCTGACGGGTGTATTTACTATATTTTTTAATTATTAATGAAATAATATTTATTTAGTCAATTATATCAATCTTTTCAAAATATACTTTAATATTGGAAATGATGCATAGACCCTCTCACGCTAGTAGACACATAATAAAAAAAAGAAATATAATAAAAAAATAAAGATATTATAGATGATATGATTTGACTAAAAGAGAGAAATAAAAAGCAGTAAAAAAAAAAAGTTAAGGTTGCATAAATATTAATTAAGCTAGATTATTCCTTTCCAAATTATAAAATCAATTGCTATATGTAGCATTAACCGGTCAAATCCCAATCATAATTACCATACTTGTATTTAGAAATACATGTATACCCGATGCATTCTTAATACGTAGTAGTATTTTCAATCAAAAGTGCGCAATTTTTTTTATCAGTGAAAAGTTTCTTTTGATCAGTAATTAGTGCGCAATTATTCCTATGTACCAAAAAAAAAAAAAAATCAAAAGTGCGCAATTACAAAATCAGGAGTCACGAAATTAAAATCAAACAACACAGGTACCATCGCACTTTTGAAATTCCAATTATAATAACCATAGCCCTCTCTGTCTCTATAAATTCAGCAAACGTAACACCATGTCATACACCACCATTTCATCTTCACTGCCAAAATGGCCATCACCACCAAATCACAACCACTTTACTCTACCATGAGCTTCCTAGGAATCCTTCATTTCTTATTCTTCCTCCCCTCCGAAGGGACTCTTGGTAAGCACACCACTCATCTAATTCACCATGATTCCCCTTTATCTCCATTCTACGACCCATCAATCACCCACTTTGATCGCTTGCAAAATGCTCTCCAGCGCTCATTGAAACGCATCAACCACTTCAAATCAGCCATAGTCTCCAACAGTGTCAAAACACAGGCCCCTATGAAACCCGGTGGTGGAGAGTATCTATTGAAAATTTCAATTGGAACTCCACCGGTTGAGGTTATTGGAATAGCTGACACGGGCAGTGACCTTATATGGACACAATGCTTACCATGCATAGAATGCTACCACCAAATTATTCCTCTCTTTGATCCTAGCCATTCCAAATCATACCACACAATACCATGCCAATCCCAATTTTGCGACAAACAAGATCTACAAAATGCACAATGTGACCGCAACACCACCACATGTGTGTATCGTTATGCTTATTTGGATGGTTCTCACACTGCGGGAAACCTTGCCTTTGAAACCTTAACCTTAGGCACCATAAACCCAATTTCTCTTCCAAATATTGCATTTGGGTGTGCACACGACACTGCTGGCATATTTGATGAGTCAGGGTCAGGCATAATTGGTCTTGGCCGTGGCAAGCTTTCACTAATTTCTCAATTACCCGGTAGCAAAAAATTCTCCTATTGTCTAATTCCCACTACCATGAACATGAACTCCACTAGCAAGATCAATTTCGGTAAAGATTCCGTGGTGTCTGGTCCTGAAGTCGTTACAACTCCTCTTGTTACAAAGGATACTAGGAGTACCTCATACCACATCACAATTGAGGCCCTTAGTGTAGGAAATGAAAGGATTGAATTTGCAAACAAGAGTGGCATAAAGACAGATCCTAATGCAATTGAGGGAAATGTCATTGTTGATTCTGGTACAACATTTACTTTTTTGCCACTAGGCGTTTATAATGGTTTGGTAACTGCTTTGGGAAATGTAATAAGGGCCAAAAGGGTGCGTGACCCCAATGGTATTCTTACCCTTTGTTATGAAAGTACTGGTAACAATATCAGAGTTCCCATTATCACAGCACATTTCAAGGGAGGGGATGTGAAGTTGCAGCCAGTGAACACGTTCTCTTGGGTGAAGAAGGATGTGGTGTGTTTAGCAATGGTTTCGAATGATGTCACTATTTTAGGAAACATTGCTCAGACGAATTTCTTAGTGGGATATGACCTTGAGGCCGGTACTGTGTCTTTTAAGCCTACTGATTGTTCCAAACTGTGAGTTAACTTCGTGGGGGATGTTTGTTTTATGGATTATTTTTTTATTTTTGGAAATATTTTTTGAAGAAATATTTCCGGAATAAAAAATAATTTGTCGTGAACTTATGATGAAATGGTACAAATTCACCTTCAAATTACATAACAAAGTTTACTAAACTATGATATTACATAATATGCCTTCTTCATAACCCTATGCTTTGTCCAATATTTTATTTTTAGCGCTATAGAAGCCGAATGGTTCAATACGTGATTTATGAATCTTTTCTGCATTTTTACGATGTTGTTAGACAATCTTCTTACAATAGCACTGTATTCACAAGGGTCAAGTACAGCAATGCTACTTAGTACAAGAATATGTGTTACGAATTTCTCACGACTGATGTGCCTGAATTTTATTAGACAAAATACAAAATTAAAACAATAAACAAGAGATTATTTAACTGAAATCAAGAGGTGAGTTTCGTAAAAAACGGTTTTCGGGGAGGGGTGGAAATGCTATTAAGCATTATTGGGGTCTCGTCGGTCTTAATTAGCTGTTCCAAATTCCAACATGTTTTCCTATAATTTCTACTTACAATTTGATTCCACTCCACAGTATATTTGACACGATTTTTTAAAGAAAGAAAAAGAAAACCTCATGTACAAAAAAGAAATAATGTATTTGATTAATTTGCAATAAATATCAGTTTAAATTGATCTCCTTAATAAAAATTACAAACTTAAATTTTGTGAATAGAAAAAGGAATATCGAAAGTTTTATTTCATTAAATCGGTCCACCAAATTCAATTTGAATTGACTGGGATTTAATATAGTCAAGATTATAATTATGATGGAAGACAAAAGTATAATCTAGTATCTAATCTAATCTAAACTAATAATAATAAATTTGTGAGTTCTTTCACAAATTTAGAACCCATGTTCACGGGATTATTTAAGAGAAAAATTTCAAAGTTTATATTATATGTCAGTTAGACGAAGTTTCAAATGACACCTATATCGTTAGATAGTGCTTCGTAAATATTTATTTTTGTTACAAACCATAATTATAATTATTATGATTATGATTATTACATTAATAAGTTTTAAATAGTTACATTTGAATTTTGAATTTAAAAATTCTATTAAATAGCCACATTTTTTTTAGATGAAATCTGGCATGCAAAGACCGCGCCTAGGATCTATAAAAAAAATCAAAAGTTTAACAAAAACATGGGGGGACATGGACCAAAACTCATGAAAGGAAGAATCAAAGAAACCTTTAATTAGGTAACCCAATTCTATTTCTGTAAAAATCCTCACTAAGAAATTGAGGAATGCTATCTGTCCAAAAAAAATAATGTACCGAAATAGCAAATGAGGCAATTTTGTCTGCACAAGTATTACCCTCCCTATAAATGTGAGAAACTCTGAATTTCATGTTAGAGGTAAGAGAAATGCAATTGTTCCATCTAGTTTTAAGTCTCCAAGGAACTATATTGTCATTGCTAAAAGCTTGAACCACAAGTTAGGAATCACATTCTAGCTAAAGGTTTCTCCATCCCTTTGAAAAAGCGATCTCAATGGCTAACACAACACCAATTAATTCAGCTTGAAGAGAGAAATTAATTCCCAGATTTGTAGTATAGCAGCCCAAAGTAGCACCACGAAAATCATGAAACAAACCACCACAACCAGCACTGCCAGGAGCTCCTCTGGCTGCCTCATCAGAGTTACATTTAATCCAGTGAGGGAGAAGAGGATACCAAATGACTTTTTTAAAGTTTGGAGCTTTCTTTGGATGACACTTAATGGAAAAAGTCTTTAAAATACTAAATTCCACTATTGAAGATGAGGAGGCTCCATTAGATAAATTACCAGATAAAGAAACAGCGGCATGAATATGATTGATGATCTGTCTTTGAGGAGTGCTTATGCCTTCAAACCACGATTTATTTTTGGATAACCAAATGCCCCAAAGAACATGAGTTATAGCTGACAAAATAACATCCTTAAGGTGAGAACTCCAATGCTGATTATAAGTTTGAAGAAGACTTTGGATGGAAGACAAGTCTAAGTTTTGCTAAAAAATCAAACTGAGCCAATGCCAAAAATAAGTCGCAAAAGAGCATGATAAAAATAAATGATCAATGGTTTCATAAGCTAAACCACAGTGACTACACATAGAAACAACATTTATACCACATCTTCTCAAATTGTCATCAGTGGGAAGCTTGTTAAGAAGAATTCTCCAAAGAAGAAAAGTTTTAGAAGGCAGAATGAACCTATTCCCAATAACTTTCCCCCAAGAAACCATCTGACAAGGAGGAGATAAAAAAAGATACGCATCTATGAAAGACAACTCTCCTGAGTCTAAGCTGGACCAGTGCATAGCATCATCTACCTGGGCAAGAGGAATAGAAATTTGGTTTATGCTAGCATTAATACTAGGAAATCTTGCTGAAATAGTATTTGGGATAATCCAATCTTTGTTGTGAATAAAATTGCTACATTAGCATCAAGAGAAGAATGCAAAGATGTAGGAATTTGCATCAAATCCACCAGGGGAGCATCCAACCAGTGGTCTTTCCAATAATTAATATCATGTCCCTCTCCTACTTGCCAGACTGTGTTGTGAGTACCAAACTAAATTGATAACTTAAAGAAGGCCAAATTGAAGATCTAACAAAATAGCTTTTAAGTGTATTTTGCTTCAAAGATCTGGCTCGCAAAAAGAGGGCCCAATATTCAGAAGATTAAAAGAAATCCCAGCAAAATTTAAGGTGGACAGCTTCATTGATCTGTTAAACTGATCTAAGGCCTAATCCTCTTACTGAAGTAGGGGAGCAAATTTTATTCCAAGCCACAAAGACTAACTTCCTTGAAAAATGTCTCCCGTCCAAATGAAGTTTCTAATGAATCTATCAATTTCTTTAAGTATGGCAGCTGGCCATTTATAGACTTGAAAGCTATAAACATCATACCATGAATAACTGAAGAAACCAGTTGAAGATGACCTATGTAGGATAACAATTTCCCTTTCCATAGCGCACACTTGTTTTTGATCTTGTCCACAAGAGGTTGAAAATGAAGGCGTCTTGGTTTGCCTTTGAAAATAGGGATTCCCAAATAAGTGAAGGGTAAATGACCAGTAGAGAAACCAAGGACTTGAGACAAAAGAGCTCGTCTAGAGGGAGAAATTCCTCCAATGTAAAACTTGCTTTTCTCAAAGTTTATTTTTTGACCAGAAGCTTCTTCATATCTTTTAAAAAGAGACATGAGCAAGGTGAGATTACAAATTGTACCTATGCAAAAGATCATAATATCATCAGCATATAGAGTGTGGGATGGAGTTTGAAATCCTTTAGGACTTGCCATTGGATGAGGGGATCCTTGCTGAACAAGCTTAATTATGCCTCTACTAAGCACATCCTCCGCTAGACAAAAGAGAAGAGGGGATAAGGGATCCCCTTGTCTAACTCCTCTCTTACAAGCAAAGTAGCCAACTACCTTACCATTGACCGAGAAGGAGAGTTTGGAGGAATGGAGGATGGTATTAATCCAACTACAAAACTTAGGAGCAAATCCAAATGTTTTAAGAACCTGGAGGAGAAAATTCCAATCAACCATATCAAAGGCCTTCTTGATATCCACTTTGAGAGCTAAGTTCCCACCAAAGATTTTATTGTCTAACATATTGAAAGCCTCATAAATGATGCAAAGGCAATCAGAAGTTTCTGCCCTTTAAAAAACATCTTTGTTGATGAGAAATAACTTTGGGGGCTACAATCACCAATCTGTCTGCCAAAACTTTGGAGATAATTTTAAATTGAAAATTAGCTAAGGCAATGGCCCTGGTTTTGAAAATAGTCACCTTTTAAATAACTGCCTTAATTATAATAATTATGGATAAAATTATATTTATTTATATTAAATTGTTACCTTTATAATTGACGAGATCACATATGATAATTATTATTTTTTATACATTACTATATATTATTTTGTCCCTCAAAATAAGGCTACTAAAATTAAATTGACGATAAATAATTTTTGCAAAAATATTTATGGCCTTTATAATTGACAAGATCATAGATGGTATCCAATATAATTAGTAACTTTCGTGTGGGTTCTTACATTTGTATCTACCTCAACATATTTGTAATTTTTTTTAATAAACTTTAACAATAAGGATATTTCAATAATTATAATATTTATTCTTAGAAAGAAATAATGTCAATCAAACTCGTTTTATATTCCTGGACATATAAAAAATATTTTCAACCATTTTTTATAATTAACAAACACATTTTTTATAATATATCCAGGAATAACATTCCCATATTATATTTCTAGGAATAATATTTTTTGGACTAAAAAATTTATCCGTCAAATAAACACCCCCTTTATAATGAACACTTTATTATTGGTTGTAATAGGATATTTACACGGTTAGATTTCCAAAAAGAAATATTACTCTTTAATATTTCACTTGTATTTATAAATTTCTGCCCAACAACATACTGGATATATCTTTTATATAATTTTTTTGAGTAGATTACACTAACATTCCATGAAGTTTCATAAAATTACACAAACACCACATGTCTTTATCTACTCTTACACTAACTCTCCTCAATTATTTAAAAATATACACTGACACCCCTTTATACATTACATTAACCCCCTTAGTTATTTAAAAAACATTACATCGGGCTCCCCTAAAGGGAGGTTGGTGTAAATGTTAAAAAAGTAAGGGAGATTCGTGTAACTTTACAAAACCTCAAAGGAGATTTGTGTAATTTACTCAATTTTTTGTTATCATTATATATCTTTTATATAATAAATAAAAAAATTTCCATCGCACTTTTTCTCACTCAAATTAGAAATACTTTAGACATTTTTCTTTTAGTTATTTAATTAGAGAGTGAGATTTTAATACACACTTATTAAGAATACTTTAGACATTTTTTTAGTTATTTTATTTTTCATTTATTTAATAAATTATATCAACTAGTGTGACATTTATTAGAGAGTGAGATTTTAATACACACTTTATAAAATATTTTTTACTTTTTTTATTACATGCGCACACGCATAATAATAAAGAAAATAGTATAAAAGATTTTATTATATTAATTGGTTATATACATTTTTATTATAACCAATTGAAATTGTTTATCATAAAAAAATAATATTCTTAATTTATATTTTGATATGCCTATAAAAGAATAATATATTTGTAGAATTGTTGAAATTGTTTTAGCTTAATATTTTAAAAGTGTGTGTGTGTGTGTGTGTGTGTGTGTGTGTGTGTATATATATATATATATATATATATCATAAAACCAATTTAATTATGAAATTATAACTTTTTAAATAAAATATAAAATATATATTTGACTCAATTAATCATATTTAATTTAAATAATTAAATATTTTTATGTATATAAAAATTTAAATAATTTTTTATCTAACTTCTACCAACAATATTTAATTACAAAATTTATTTTAAAAGTATATGCAGAAGATAATTAGCTATAAATTATAATTGAAGCTATTATTATAATCTATGTCTAACATAAAAAAATCCCGTGTATCAGACAAGTATAAAGACTAATGTGATATATGTTTTAGTTCTTTGTAGATATTTTCAATAAAAAAATAAAAAATAATATTGTTGAAGACACTATCATACATTAAATGTTCTCTAAAAAAATCATACACTAAATGTAGATACATCTTTTATCGGAGATTTAAACTATGGTTTGTCATGTTACGAGAGAGAATAGAGACCATTAGTATATATGATATAGGTTAAGGGTGCATAATCTTAATTAAACTAGATTATGCCTTTCCATATACTAAAATCAATTGCTATATGTAACACTAGCTTTTGACCCATGCGTTGCACGGGGTAAAAATGATGATTAATAACTTTTATTTAGATTTTGTATTATATATAATGTAATATTTTTTTTCTCTTTATACTTTAATAAAAAAAATTCATCTCCATTTATTATATTTTTCATACTTTTCATGTATGTAAAATAAAACATTGAATAAATTATTTAAATTAGAAAAGAGAGGCCATAAAAAAATACATTCAAATTAAAATTATTATAACAAAAAAAACATATAATTTCACCATAATAATTTAGATATTAATGTGACTTCAGGTAAATTAGTCATCTCGTAAAATAAGTGGAAATTTCTACTTGATTTTATAAATAAATAAAAAATCATCACTATGTGATATATTTTATATATAATTTTAATTTTAATACATTTGCACATACATATCAATATGTCTAAAAGAAAATTAAAATTTTTCCAAGTAGAAGAAAATCATGAATAACTTATTTAAGTGAGAAGATAATAAATAAATGAATAATTATTTTTTAAGAATTTATTTTAGACACTAATTTGTGTGGAGAAAATAACAGTGATTGTGTTGATTTGATTTAATTTTTTGTTATATAAATTAATATATATTAATTATGAAAAAGAAATTTTAACTTTGATTGGACAAAAATCTTTAGTAAAAAAGTTTATTCCCGTGAATTCAGTATAAATTTGTGTACTTGTTTTTATAAAATAATGTTCATTCCCGTGTATTATATTTTATATGGTAAGTTAAGTCTAAATTTCTTTTGATACTTTCATGAAAAGTATCAATCCCAATTTGTTATAATTTTTCATATTTTCTATGTTCATAAAATAAAACATTCAAAAAATTATTTAAATAAGTAAAGAAATAGCCATAAAAAATATATTAAAATTAAAATTATTATAATAAAAAATTATAATTTTACCTTATTAATGTAAATATTAATGAGACTATAGGTAAATTATTTATCTCTGTGAATTAAGTGAAAAACTCTACTTGCTTTTATAAGAACAAAAATATTCATCCCTGTGCATTATATTATATATATAATTTTTATTTTAATATATGACATATACAAATCAATGTATATAAGAAAATTAAAATTTGTCCAAATAGAAGAAAAACATGCATAATTAATTCAAGTCAGAAGATGATTCAAAAATGAATAATTATTTGCATAAAGATTAATTTTATATACTAATTTTGCATGGAGACAATAATAGTCATTATGTTTATTTTATTTTATTTTTTTATATGTAATTAAATATATATTAATTATGTAAAAGAAATTTTAATTTTGATTGAAAAAAAATCTTTAGTAAAAAAGTTAATCACATGAATTCAGTTTAAATTTTTCTACTTGTTTTTATAAAATAAAGTTCATCCTGTGTGTTATATTTTACATATTTTATATGATAAGTTAAATTTAAATTTTTCTTCATATTTTCATGAAAAATATTCATCCCTATTTGTTATATTTTTTTCATGCTTTTTTATATTCGTAAAATAAAATATTCAATAAATCTTTATATAAGGAAAGAGACAACCATAAAAAATATATTTAAATTAAATTTATTACAATAAAATAATATAATTTCACCATAATAATTTAGATATTATTTTGATTTATGATAAATTGTTCATTCCCATGAATTAAGTGTAAATTTTTTACATGCTTTTATTAAAAATAACAAATTAATCCCTTCGTGTTAAATTTTATATATAACCTTTATTTTAATATTTTGGCATATACATATAAAAGTATAAAAGAAAATAAAAATTTATCCAATTAGAAGAAAATCTTTTTTTTTTTTACTAAATTTAGAAGAAAATTTTGAATAATTTATTTAATTGAGAAGATAATAAAAAAAAAAATTAATAATTATTTGCTTAAAAATTAATTTTTGACATTAATTTTGCGTAGAAAAAATAATAGTGAATGTGTTGATTTTAATTTGGTTTTTGTTATGTAATTAATTATATATTGATTATGTAAAAAATAATAATTTTGATTAGACAAAAATCCTTAGTAAAAAAGTTTATCCCCATGAATTCAGTGCAATTTTTTCTACTTGTTTCTATTAAAAAAAATGTTCATCCCATGTGTTATATTTTATATGTTAAGTTAAGTCTAAATTTATCTTGATACTTTCATGAAAAATATTCATCTTCATTTTTTATATTTTTTCATACTTTCTATGTACGTAAATCAGGAAAGAGACAACCTTCTTTGGTAAAAAAAAAAAAAGAAAGAAAGGAAAGAGACAATCATAAAAAATCAATTAAAACTAAACTTATTGTAATAAAAATTATAATTTCACCATAATAATTTAAATACTAAGGTGACTATAGGTAAATTGTTCATCCACGTGAATTAAGTAGAAATTTCTACTTGTTTTTATAAGAAAAAAATATCCATCCTTATCTATTATATTTTATATATAATTTTTATTTTAAAATATTGACATATACAAATCAATGTATAAAAGAAACTTAAAATTTGTCCAGGTATAATAAAATCATGAATAATTTATTTAAGTGAGAAGATAATAAATAAAAATAAATAATTATTTAGTTAAAAATTAATTTTAGACACTAATTTTGTGTGGAGAAAATAATAGTGATTATGTTGATTTAATTTGATTTTTTTATGTACTTAAATATATATTATTCATGTAAAAAATTTTAATTTTGATTAAAAAAACTTTAATAAAAATTTTATTATGTGAATTTAGTGTTAATTTTTCTACTTATTTTTATTAAAAATGTTCATCCCGTGTGTTATATATGATAAGTGAAGTTTAAATTTTTCTTCATACTTTTATCAGAAATATTTATCCCATGTGTTATATAATAGTAATTTATGTTGATTTAATTTGATTTTTGTTATGTTTATAAATATATATTAATTATGTAAAAGAAATTTAATTTTGATTGGACAAAAATCTTTAGAAAATGTTTATTCCCGTGAATTTAAAATAAATTTTCTTACCTACTTTGATAATATTATACATGTAATATGGTAAGTTAAGTGTGTGTGTGTAAATATATAGTACAGATTTGTCTTCATTCTTATAAATGTGAATATTATTTTTAGGCTAAATTACTCTTTTGGTCTCTTATCTTTATTTTAGGTTGTAATTTGGTCCTTTATTTTTTAAAAGTTGCAAAATGGTCCCTTATTTTTATTTTAAGTTACAATTTGATCCTTTATTTTTTAAAAGTTGCAAAATGGTCCCTTAAGTAATTTTTTTATAGCATGTTTATGCCAAAAAAAAAATACATTACTTATGGGGTAAACATGCTAAGGAAAAAATTACTTAAGGGACCATTTTGCAACTTTTTTAAAAAAAAGGACCAAATTGTAACTTAAAATAAAAATAAGGGACCATTTTGCAACTTTTAAAAAATAAAGGACCAAATTGCAACCTAAAATAAAGGTAAGGGACCAAATAAGTAATTTAGCCTTATTTTTATACCAAATCTAATTTATAAATTGGAAGATGTAAATAGTGAATTGGAAGCATGGTTTTTTTTAAAAAAAAATTTTGCTGACAATGTTATTGGTACGGATTGTTGGAAGCATGATGTTGATAAATCTAAGATGGGGTTTTAATAAAAAAAAATTGGAATATTATATTTTTATAAATTGGAATATTATATTTTTTTTATAAATTTATTTTATTTAAAGAAACCAATTAAATGGCACAATTATCATTCTCATTTAATTCTTAAAATCCACATACTGGAAATATTTTTTTTTAATAAATTTAATCAGTAAAATTTTATATTACTACCAAATATAATTACTTATATAACGTTACTACCAAATATTTAATGTAATTACCTGAACTATAGGTAATCAATTATATATTAATAATTATAATTTAGATTATATTATATTCAATGGTTATGTCTTATAATTACTTGCTTGTAATTAAGAAATTATTAAATATATTAGAATTATATATATATATATATAATTTAAATAATACTGAATTATGGGTAGTCATTTATATATTATCCTATTTTATATATATAGACGTAAAAAATATAATATTTGAATAATATATTATATATATTATTTGATTATTATATATATTTATATTTATCAGTATTAATTTTAAGCATGATATACATTTATTTATATTTTATAAAAGAAGATGATCAAAGGTATCATGGAAAAAATTAATTTGAATGCATTAAAATGTATATAATAATAATAATAACCAAACCAAATCTTTATATAGAAAAAGGAGACTAACAATTGATATAAAGATATTAACGAAGGAATTAGGAAATATAGATATAAAAAATTAATTTAATTTGGTTAAATAAAAGATATTTTTAATTTTAATTGATTTGTTAAAAGAGTTAATAGTTAATACAATGATTCATTTAAAAATTAGGAAATATAGATATAAAAATTTATATCAAGGCAATTAATATATGCTCCAAAAATAAAATTGATTAAAATAATATTTCTGTAATAAATGTGTTGCAGTGAAATACCATTAATGCCCCAAATTTGGACGGGAAATTAATTGCACTAGAAATATCATTTATACCTCAAAATAATTTGTATTTAAGTATCATTAATTGGTCTAAAAATATCATTAATACCTCACAAAATATGAGGCTGTATAATTACATACTTACCCCTAAAATAAGTGGGAAAATTGAAGTTACTAAATTACCCATGACTCTTACTTTTATATAATAATAATAATAATAATAATAATAATAATAATAATAATAATAATAATAATAACCAAACCAAATCATTATATAGAAAAAGGAGACTAACAATTGATATAAAGATATTAATGAAGGAATTAGGAAAAATAGATATAAAAAATTAATTTAATTTGGTTAAAAAAAAGATATTTTTAATTTTAATTGATTTGTTATAAGAGTTAATAATAGTTAATACAATGATTCATTTTAAAATTAAGAAATATAGATATAAAAATTTATATCAAGGCAATTAATATATGCTCCAAAAATAAAATAGATTAAAATAATATTTCGTGTAATAAATGTAACACTGTGATTTTTCTAATCTATGATAAAGTGATTGAAAATAATTACAAGAGATAATTAAATATAATTTCATGAGAAAATAAATTAATAAACATGTGTGATTTTTCTGTGTAAGTTTTAGTGGAAAATTTCACTGAAATCGGGACTGTGTTGCACACTGACAGTGTAAGAATACACTGTGAAAGTGAGAAAATAGTCAAGAAATTAAAAGGATTTAATTATAATTAGTCTCTAATAATTATAATTAGGTTCCTATAAAATTTTTATGTTATTCTGTTACACTTGATTAAAATAATAATATTTTAACGTGATTTCAAAGAATGTAATTTTGAGAGCTTTTTGAGAGTTAGAAAAATTTCTAGAAACATTCTAAATTTTATTAGATGTCCAAAATTAAAATTAGTAAGTCATACATTTACTAATTTAATTAGCTTGAATTGCATTTTGTTACCTTACCTGCTAATTATTCTACCTAAAGCTACAAGTACACCTATTTCCATTTACTTCTACGTATTTTGTGGCAAAAATTTTAAAAGCTTCCTTAATACATTCTGAACCAAAGCGCGTGAATTAAAATTGGGAGTGCAGTTTGCTTTTTTCATTCAATTTGGAATTTGTCAAAATTAAAAACAACAATTTTCAAAAACTTTCATTAATCTTGTTGACCCAAGAAACCATTCTTACGTTTTGTTCAAAATTTTGAATGCCCAAATTCAAAAGCTCAATTCCCCTAAATCTTACTGATAGAGTCGGATGTCTAGTAGAAAAAAAAAACTATAAGCTACAGGATATGTAGCCAAATCAAACGACAAAGAAAATTCAATTCTTTTGAAGAAGGCCACTTATGGGTGTGAATGAAAGAAAATTACTCCATGTTCATTTATAAACTTTGACTATACTGATTTACTTAAGTCTATAAATTGGCTTTCTCACTTCTTCACCGTGAACCAACCCTCCAATTCTCCATAATTCTGTTTCAATTTCAATTTCAATTTCTAAAAATTTCTATTTGCAACCCCTTTATCTCTATCTAACGTTATTTTTTTCCGACACCCCTCATTGTTGAGAAATTCTACTTCTCCAAAAGTTCTCCTTCAAAATTTCTAAGTCCCAAGTTTTTATACTATGATCGGTTGTTGGTTCGTAGTGGTGGTTTAATATTCGTGCTCCAGAAAACTAAAAGTTCATTCATTCCTCCATCATTCAAAGCTCTTATTTTAACATCTCTTTGAGGTAAGGAAAATTTACAGTTTTCAGGTATTCTTTGATGTATAGATATGTTGTGATGTGTATTGATTTCTGAAAGTAATGTTTTGATAATTTGTTTGTGATATAAGTCGATTCAATGAAAGTATATGATAGCTGAGAACGAAGTACTTGTTGTCTGGTGCGTTATTGTCTGAACATGTGTTAGTACTTTTGTGATAACTTTGGCTGTTGTAAATGAAATTGGATTTCGTTTGTTGGAGATGAAAATAGACATCCGGGGCTATAGTTTTGGCACATGAACCATCTAAAAATAATGAAAATCGAAGGAGTTGTGACCCTCTAAAGTTGAGTGTCCAGTCAGAAAAACGTGATTGAACATAGTATCTTGTTTTGCAATTCTGTATTTCTACAAAAATTGTATTAAAAAACGAGTTATATGGTTAGAAAATAGACATTTTAAGATTTCGAACGGTGTATGATATGCTTTCTAATTCATTATATTTCTATTTCAAAAGTTTCCTTGAAAATGACCCATCTGCAGTGAAGAAAATCTGTTTTTGTGATTTTTGAAAATTTTGGTACACTTTCTACAAAATGATTTAGAGATTATTATTTTCATTCTTTAAAACTATATTTCCAGTGATTTACAGCATGAAATTAAGTTTTCTACAATATTTTTAAGAAGAGTTGAGATTCTAAATTTAAAAGTTGACTATTTTGTATTAAAGATAGTTTTGTTTTTTGCTCACTAAAATGATTATTGTTATTTTTGTAAATCTTTGATTTGCCTATGGTTTTATTCTTTTGAAAACATACTTGTTGGAATTTTGATTTTAAAAACCCAGGAGATCATATTGTTATTTTATCTTTTAACTTTCTTTCAAAATCTTTCTAAAGTTTTAAAGATGATTTTTATAATTTCTATTATTTCGAATATTTTTAAGAGATTTTAGAAAAACTCCAAAGTGTTCTAAACAGTTTTAAAAGTTAAAAATTTTAAGGTTTTGACCAACGTCTGGTTAACTTCGATGTTTTCTTTAACTTTGAAACCATAGTGGATATATGTTGTTGACCACAGTGGATGTTGACCACAGTGGATGATGACTGTGGATATATGTTGTGGACCACAGTGGATTGTGACTGTGGATATGTTGATGTGTTGGATTGTGCGTGCATACATGCATGAGTCCACAGCTGATCGTGACTATGGATACGAGTTGGCACGTAAGTTGAGAGTGAGAGTGTAGCCCTCAACCTAGTGTCGGAAAGATTGGTGGGGTCGTGTACATGGGCACGGGGGATAGGATGGACGGGCGATTCCACATTGAGGCCAAGATTTTTGCAGATCTTATGTTGTGGTGAGCCACTACCCATGTACTTCTATCCTGATAAAGCCATTAATTTATTTCCAAGATCAGTATCGGCGTTTCCCCCAATGGTCGAATTGGACTATGTTAAGGGATTTGACTGTGCTGGTCGCTCGACTGGTGAAAATCTCCATAGAGTCGTGTCTACATATAGTGCATAACTAGGACATATTCTTTGAGGATATGTTGGTGATTTACCTATTGAATTGGATTTTACTGTATATTGTTATTATTTAATTTTGTGAATATGTTAGTGTAAATTTAATGTTTTATTTGAAATGTATGTTTGTTCTGTAAGCTTATCCTTGCGCTGTTTGTTTGTATGTGTTTGACTGTGATGATCGCGATTCTTCGCGGGAGCAAACGGCAAACTACCGGTTGATCAATCTCTTCGCAGTTGAAATCACAGGAGACCTACTTCATCTATTCCTTATCTTTTCTTATATCATCCTAGTTTCTAGCTAAGGGTAATATGTAGTTGTGGCCAACTAGTAGGAAATGGGTAATAATATGTATCTTTTCTCTTTTGCTATATGTACTTACTTATGTGTACCTTTGTACTGGTACACATGTATTCCGAACCTTTTGAGATATATCAGACTTTTGCTATGTGGTTTGTAAATAACCATATGACTTTGTATTTATACTTCTGATATATATGTAATTATTTATGGATGATTTTCAGATGTAGTTATATATGTGATGTATATTTCTTAATGAGGGATGTTATGAATGATTAGTAATATTGTGCGAAAAATTTACACGTATTTTTATAAATAACTTATAATAAGTTTTTAAATTAATCTTTTCGCAGTATAGTAGTTAAATTGTCTTGTGACGCTAGCGGGTCGTTACAATAAATGTGTTGCAGTGAAATACCATTGATGCCCCAAATTTGGACAGAAAATTAATTGCTCTAGAAATATCATTTATAGCTCAAAATAATTTGTATTTAAGTATCATTAATTGGTCTAAAAATATCATTAATATCTCACAAAATATGAGGCTGTATAATTACATACTTACCCTTAAAATAAGCGGGAAAATTGAAGTTACTAAATTACCCATGACTTTTACATTTATAATAATAATAATAATAATAATAATAATAATAACAACAACAACCAAACCAAATATTTATATAGAAAAAGGAGACTAACAATTGATATAAAGATATTAATGAAGGAATTAGGAAATATAGATATAAAAAATTAATTTAATTTGGTTAAATAAAAGATATTTTTAATTTTAATTGATTTGTTATAAGAGTTAATAGTTAATACAATGATTCATTTAAAAAGTAAGGAAATATAGATAGAGAAATTTATATCAGGGCAATTAATTTATGCTCCAAAAATAAAATAGATTAAAATAATATTTCGTGTAATAAATGTGTCGCAGTGAAATACAATTAATACCTCAAATTTGGACGGGAAATTAATTGCTCTAGAAATATCATTTATATCTCAAAATAATTTGTATTTAAGTATCATTATTTGCTCTAAAAATATCATTAATACCTCGCAAAATATGAGGCTGTATAATTACATACTTACCCTTAAAATAAGCGGGAAAATTGAATTTACTTTACTTATAATAATAATAATAATAATAATAATAATAATAATAATAATAATAATAATAATAATAATAACCAAACCAAATCTTTATATAGAAAAAGGAGACTAACAATTGATACAAAGATATTAATGAAGGAATTAGGAAATATAGATATAAAAAATTAATTTAATTTGGTTAAATAAAAGATATTTTTAATTGATTTGTTATAAGAGTTAATAGTTAATACAATGATTCATTTAAAAAGTTAGGAAATATAGATATAAAAATTTATATCAGGGCAATTAATTTATGCTCCAAAAATAAAATAGATTAAAATAATATTTCGTGTAATAAATGTGTTGTAGTGAAATACATTAATACCTCAAATTTGGACGGGAAATTAATTGCTCAAGAAATATCATTTATACCTCAAAATCATTTGTATTTAAGTGTCATTATTTGCTCTAAAAATATCATTAATACCTCACAAAATATGAGGTTGTATAATTACATACTTACCCTTACAATAAGCGAAAAAATTGAATTTACTAAATTACCCATGACTCTTACTATTATATATATAAAGATTTGCTCTAAAAATATCATTAATACCTCACAAAATATGAGGCGGTATAATTACATACTTACCCTTAAAATAAGCGAAAAAATTGAATTTACTAAATTACCCATAACTCTTACTTTTATATATATAAAGATTACACCATTCAGATTACAAACATAAATAAATACCTTAGCTAGCTGCATGCCAAAGCTTACTTGTATTTGAATATCTTTTTTCAAAATTTAAAGTTTTAAAATCATTTATTTTTCATATTTAATATTCAAAGGCATTTATTTTTTTCAAAATTAAAAGTTTGGAAAGCATTTAATGTTTTTATCATAATGAATAATACACTAGTACTAAAAGTCAATATGATAGTTCAATTTTATCAATTTAATCAAGTTTTCTTTAATACTTTTTTAATTTATTTTTTTCTCTTGTATTTTGAAATACCTATCTAGCCAAGGCATTCTTAATATATAAGCATCCTATTAATCAAAATTTCCCAATTACAAGATCACGAGTTACCAAATTAAAACCAAACAACCCACTTCTAAGATTCCAATCATGATTACCTTAGCCCTCTCTAGCTTTGTCTTTATAAATTCCGCAAGCGTATAACACCATTTTATACCCCGCCATTTAATCTTCATTGCCAAAATGGCCATCACCACCAAATCACAACCCCTTTATTCTACCTTGAGTTTCCTAGGAATCCTTCATTTTTTATTCTTATACCCCTCTGAAGGTACTCTTAGTAAGCACACTACTCAACTAATTCACCGTGATTCCCCTTTATCTCCATTCTGTGACCCATCAATTACTCACTTTGATCGCTTGCAAAATGCTTTCCAACGCTCATTGAAACGCATCAATCACTTCAAATCAGCCGTAGTCTCCAACAATGTCAAAATACAAGCCCCTGTGAAACCCGGTGGTGGAGAGTACCTAATGAAAATTTCAATTGGAACTCCACCGGTTGAGGTTATTGGAATAGTTGACACGGGTAGTGACCTTATATGGACACAATGCTTACCATGCATAGAATGTTACAACCAAACTATTCCTCTCTTTGATCCTAGCCATTCCAAATCATACCACACAATACCGTGCCAATCCAAAATTTGCGAGTTAATAGATTTTCAAAATGCACAATGTCACCATAACACCACATGTGAGTATCATTATTCTTATGCGGATGGTTCTCACACTGCGGGAAACCTTGCCTATGAAACCTTAACCTTAGGCACCATAAACCCAATTTCTCTTCCAAATATTGCATTCGGGTGTGCACATGACACTGCTGGCATATTTGATGAGTCAGGCTCAGGCATAATTGGTCTTGGTGGTGGCAACCTTTCACTAATTTCTCAATTGGGTGCCAAAAAATTCTCCTATTGTCTAATTCCCACTACCATGAACATGAACTCCACTAGCAAGATTAATTTTGGTAACGATTCATTGGTTTCTGGTCCTGAAGTCGTTACGACTCCTCTTGTAGCAACAGATGGTCCCTTTCTAGTCACATTGGAGGCCCTTAGTGTAGGAAAAGAAGGGATCGCGTTTGCATACAAGGGTGACTCAAAGACAGTTCCTAAGGCTATGGTGGGAAATGTCATCATTGACACTGGGGCAACATTTACTACTTTACCATTAGACCTTTATAATGGTTTGGTATCTGCTTTGGGTAAATTAATAAGGGCTAAAAGGGTGCGTGACCCCAAAGGTTATTTTAGCCTTTGTTATGAAAGTGCTAGTGACAATATTAGACTTCCCATTATCACAGCGCATTTCAAGGGAGGGGATGTGAAGTTGCAGCCAGTGAATACGTTCTCTTGGGTGAAAAAGAATGTGCTATGTTTAACAATGGTTTCAGATGACATTGGTGTTTTAGGAAACATTGCTCAGACGAATTTCTTAGTAGGATATGACCTTGATGCTGGTACTGTGTCCTTTAAGCCTACTGATTGTACCAAATATGTGTAAGTTACATGGATTTATGTAAACAGTTTATGCAAATTCACATACAAATTAGATAAGAAAGTTGACTGAACTATGATATATGATATTTTATTTTTCTTACCTCTACGCTCTGTGCCTCGCCTCTGTCTTATATACTTTAGCGCTAGAGAAGTCAAAAGGTTCGGTCTATCATTTGTGTATCCTTTTTGCATTTTTAGATGTTTTTAGATAATCTTACAATAGCACTCGTTTTTTTTTTTTTATGAGAAATAGCACACTATTCACAAAGGTCCTGTGCAGCATTGCTACTTATACTTTTTGCTTGGTTTGAGAAAGCAACAAAGGAAAGAAAGTGAGAAGGGGAGAAAAAAATAGAAAATGAAATAATTGTTTGGTATGACAATCATGTTAAAAAAAAAGTATTGTATTTGATTAATTTGCAATAAATAAAGTCAGTTTAAATAGAACTTGTTAATTTTTGTTGTTGTTGTTGAATAAATGGATATCCTTAATAAAAAAATAAGAACTTAAATTTTGTGAATAGGAAAAAAACTTAGTTTTATTTCATTAAATCAGTCCACCAAATTCAATTTGAATTGACTGCGATTTAATATAGTTTTTTTTTAAACAAACTAAGATTTAATATAGTTAAGATGCAAGACAAAAGTATTTTTAAAAATAAATGTTAAAAGAAATATAATAATTGTGAATGAGGTAATGAATAACTATAAAAGATTTGACTAATTAAATTAGAAATATTTTAGGAAAAAAAAGAATTCTATATTTAAAGATGTGAAAAAATAAGGATAAGACCAGAAAAACAATAATAAATATTTCATTTCAAGTTTTCAACATAATAAATAATTTCAAATAAAATAAAACTTTTAAAAAACAACATATATTATAAAATTTTGTTGAGAATAAAAAATGGTTTTTATGTTCTAGAAGAGAGAAATTAACGGTTATCACTCACTTTAATAACCTTTTTATAAAGTATAAAGTGTTTTAACTTTTTTTTCTTTCTAAACTAGATGTATCCTTATCGGAGGAATCTTGTTCGAGTCCGGTACGATCACTATTTATTATGGGTGATAGTTAGATATCTAGGATTCGAACTCGAGATTACTGGTTAAACTGAAACAATCTCACGCCAGTTAATCCATGCACTTAGTGATTAAAGTGTTTAAATTTTAAATCTATGTGAAGTTGTAAAATTTTTTTAAAGGGTAAATACTCATTTTAGTTCCTAAAAGTGTGTGACGCTGAAAAATTGGTCCATAAAAGATGAAAAACTCAAAGATAAAAGTCACGTGAACACATCCGTTAAGGTTAACGGAGATGAGTTAAGGCAGATCAATTTATCATATTTTTTTGTCAGCATCACACACTTTCAAGAATCAAAACGAGTATTTATTCATTTTTTGAAATTACGATAAGTAATCCATTTAAAAAAAAAAAAAAAAGTATGCTTGCGGAGATTGGATGGAAAAAATCCGGTGAAAGTGGTAAATTAATGGGGACTGGGCAAGGCATTTTGGTAGAAGTGCGGTGTAGAGGTCAGGTTGGCCTTGGGTCTCTCAAGAATGGCCTTGTTGCTACAAACGCATTACCCTCTATCTCTACACTCACAGCGTTACCCATTTCTCTTCCCAAACCCTTCCTTTCTCATAATCCCCACCAAACCCCTACTGCCACTCCATGCCGCAATTGCATTCTCCGCTCGCCGGACTCCGTCGCGCCGTTCGCCGCCGTCACCCGCAGCCTCCGCTGCCGACGACCGCCAGCCGCGTCCAGAAACGGCACCTCTCAAGGCTTTTGCGCGCGTCGCCGTCTCCGCCGTGCTGTTTCTCTGCTTCGGCGTTCGCCTGTGCTCGGCCTCTACGCAGGCGGCGGCTCTCCCCGCCGGTCCTCCCTTGGTTCAGGAGGAGCAAACTGTTCAAGGTTTCAAAGAAGCCCAACACTATCTATTCTCTGATATGTTATTGTTTGTGCTATGGTTAATTATAGTTGAATTCGGTGATTACTTGTTAAACGTTGAATGCTTTTTTTTTTTTTTTTTTAATTTCTCCTAATAATTACGAAAAATGTCCATGTGATAGTGTGATTTTGTATATTTTTGTAGTTATTCATCAAAATAAAAAATTGCATCCGAAAATATTTGAAAAAAACGGGTAACGCTTTGGTTCCTTGATGTTAGCTGGAATTTATATTTTTTTAGGTGAAACTAGGATATCTCCTAGCTGAGATCTAGAGGCTAAACCTGAGATACATTTAAGGAACTGACCTTTCCCAGTGTATGCTCTTCCATACACATGAACCTGGGATTGAACCCTTGATCATGTGTTTAAGGGGCATAATTATCTGTCAACCATATCGTACCATGTTGGTAGCTAGAATGTATATTAAACTTGAATAAGGAACAGTTTCACTGAAGCATAAACCCGGAAGTTCTTTCCTTTAAGTTGGCAGTATCGCTAGATTATGTATGCCAAACTTTTGATAAGGGTTACTTAATAAGTTTAATTGTTTGATTTTGATTGAAATTAAATCCTACAGAATTTGTTTACTGAAGGGGAAAAGAAAATCTATTATTTCTTCAAAACAAATATGCTACCTTAGGAGGGACACTAGGAACTTAGAGTAGAATGAAATTTGAACAAAAGATGGGGAGGGTTTTTGGGTGTTTTGTTTCTTTAATTTTTTCTTTCCTTGCTTCTATATTTTCATATTTTAATTCTGTTATTTACTTTACATTTTAAAATTTGTTTTAGCTACATTTAGTAAGGAAGTTGATGTTACAAAATTTATTATGGGTCTCCGTATTTCTATCTGGTAATCAAATGTAAATAGCACTTGCTACCTATCAGTTGTTTTTACTGTTTTAGCATAGGTTGAGAGAAGTCATAATGATAAGTACTTACCTTGGTTATGCGTATATGCACACATAATTATCCATGATGTTGTGATTTGTGGTTTAATGGTCACAGATGATCATGATGGAAGAAAACAAGACGACAAAGAAACTGTAATTGATAAGGAATTAGAGGAAGCTTTTAATGCCTGGAAATCTAAAACTTTTGCATTGACTGTTCCTCTGAAAGTTGTTGCTCTACGTGGCTCTATACCTCCGTCATGGATCAAGGTCTGTGACACATATTCCTTAACCTGTTTTCTGTGATTAATTAACATGTTCTATTATTGTTTGCACTTTATTTTCTCTCTGTGCCAGTTCCTGGGAATGGTCTTTCTGTATTCTTCCCCATCTTGATGTGTATTGTTTGCTCAAAAGTTCTCTGAAATCCTAATATTGTGTCTTATAAACTCTTTTCTAGCATCAATTAGCAGTTCATTTGGTGAGAGTATGCTAGTTCATACTGTAGCTTCCTTTGAATCTGCCATGTCATTTCAAGCAACTTATAGTTGCTAAAATAATTTAATCTAGATTTGCAGTAACTTATTTTATAGTTTGTCATGTTAATTTTTTCTTCACTTTTAGGACTTCATAAATTCTCAAGGGAGGAGAATGAAGTTTAACGTGAAGTATTATGCAAGTCTTGAGAACATCTTTTCTGATCTATCAATTCCGTTTACTAAAGGAAAAATTGGCCCAGCATCTGCTTTGGCAGCTGATATTGTTGGTATTGGCGATTCATGGCTCAAATTTGCTATTAACAAAGCTATAATTGAGCCAATAAGAGATGTAGAAGATCAGGAATGGTTTAAAAGCTTAGATGACAAATGGAAGGTAACACTATATTTTGTTGTCTCTCAAGATTGGTTATATGCTTCTTTTATAACAAAAGCTTTGATTTCTAGAACATAGTTCAGCTTAAATTTTATGTGTCAGCATACTTCATTAAGCATGTATGAAATATGAATATCTTTATTTTGAAAACCATATAGGGGCAAACCAAGACATCATAGTTGTCCGAGTGCTTCTGTGTGTGCACTTGGCTATGTGACATACTTGTATGCATGCTCATTTATGTCTGCATACTTCTATGCTTGTGCTAAACTGATAGGACATCTATCACAGTAGATTTTTTATGAGCTTGCATAGCAGAGAGAGTTCCTACATACCTTATTTTGAGAGAGAGACTGTTAGGCCAGGAACTGCAGAATTGAAAGTTGGCCTGAGACTTTGAATGGCCCAAGAGTCTTGGAAGTTTACAATAGAAGGGATAAGGGTGTAGTGAAAAAGGGGGAGTTGGTTAGGAAACTGTAGCAAAAAAAGGATGCACAATACTACCACAGAGAAGCGTTGTTGGGATGAAATTATATGGGATGTTAGGGAAAGAAAAGGGAAGTTTTGACAGTAAGGGGTTTTTGTGGTTATGGTGGTGAGGTCATCTCTCTTGTAAGTGCTTAGTCCTGTGAGGGTAGCTTCCATAGCTACTTTTGGGGTTATTCCTCTGTATTCTGTTGCTCCATTCAGACAACAGTTCCTTTTTCCATTTGAATTCAATGAAATTCAGTGGCTTTTCTATCTTAATTTAATCATATCTTTATTCTATTTAATGATCTAACAGGGTGAGAGAGAGAGAGAGATCTTAACCGAAAGATTGTAACTCTAGACTCTAAAAGGGGGATAAGGCTTTGTTGTTGCTGTTGTTTTCTTTCTTTTTTTTTTTTCAAAATAAAAAGTAATTTTGGGATAAAAGATGGAAACCTAAATGTGAACTAGGGTTAAGAGAAAACACGTGAAGTTCTAAGGAAGTATAAAATAGATAAGCTATCTGCAAAGAAAAAAGTGAAATGGAGTATAGGTAATCTTGGACAGAGAAGTACCAATATTATCTGTAGTTCTATACTTATTCACAGCTATTTGTCTGAACCTTAGTAGCCATGATATTTCGTGATAGCAACCTGAATATTAATCACAATGAGCTCTTGCTTACCTGGTACAGTGCCATCACTACACTACCTTTTTATTACAAAAACATAAATTTACTGAAAGAACACATTAGAAAAATAAATTAACTTTGCTGCTGAAGATTATAACAAAGCATCATAGTGAAAACCTAATATGTATATCACCTAATTTAATTATTACCCTTTTAGAATGTCTGTTGATGGTCATCATAGTAAGAACCTGGTCTATATATCTCCTTGATTCATGTTGCGTATCCCTGAGGTTAATTCCTAGCATATACAATGTTTAGTCAGTTGTTATTCTTTTGGAATGTCCTGGTAAATACATCTCCTTGATTTGTGGTGCATTTTCCTGGGTTTATAGCATATACAATGTTAAGTTAGTTATTATCCTTTTGGATTGTCTCTTGATAGCATATGTTACGCTCTCTAACAAAGCTCCAGGTATACCTACGCAGGAACTGTGAGGGAGAAATAGATCCTAAAGGTGATATATGGGCTGCCCCATATCGATGGGGCTGCATGGTAATAGCATACAAGACAAATCAATTTCAAAAGCATAAGTTGGCTCCTGTAGAGGTAAGTTGTTTTTAATAGACCCCGTAAAACTCTTGTAGAGTGTTTGAGAGAATGTCAACTGAAATTGCAGGACTGGGCAGATCTGTGGCGGCCTGATCTTGCAGGGAGGATTTCAATGGTTGATTCTCCTAGAGAAGTCATTGGTGCAGTTTTGAAGTATATGGGGGCTTCCTACAATACAAATGACATCAACACAGAAGTTAATGGTGGGAGAGATGCTGTTAAACATAATTTGGCTTTGCTAGCAAAACAGGTATTGTTACTGGATGATCTCTCAACTGTTGCTGTTGTTTTTTATTGGAATAGAGGTGGAAAGCTTTACAAATCAAAATACTTGACAGAATATTTTTCATTTTTGTTTTCCAAACAATAATTTAAGTTGTTATTCATTTTATATGTATTTGTAGGTTCGACTCTTTGATAGTTCAAACTATTTAAAAGCTTTTGGAGTTGGAGACGTGTGGGTAGCTGTTGGATGGAGTAGTGATATTATTCCCGCTGCTAAACGCATGTCTAATGTTGCCGTTGTTGTTCCAAAGTCTGGAGCGAGTTTATGGGCAGATCTTTGGGTATTAATCTCACTGTTATCTTGCTTTTTACAGTTTGATATCTGTTAGATTAATGGTTTTAAGAAATTATTAAGTAGAATGGTTTAATACGGTATCTGGAAACTGGTAGTGGCACCCTCACAATAGGAAATTGCTTATAAACTAGTCGAATGGGATTCAGATATACCTATTCAATGATGGCTGCGTTCAATTTACAAATAAATTACTAGAAAAATTTATTTCCTTAGACACTAGGCATTCTTGACTTTTTTTCTGGCCTCCCTTTTTCACCTTCGTTTTCGTTTTCCCAGGCAATTCCTGCTGCCTCTAGGATTCAAACAAATCGGATTGGCGGACGCATCAGGGGACCATCACCATTAATCCATCAGTGGATAGAGTTTTGTCTGCAATCTGCAAGAGCACTCCCCTTTAAGCAGGAGGTGATCCCAGGTGCCTCTCCCTCCCATCTTCAAGGTCATTCAGCCAATGTCCCCGCGGAGTTAACCAAGGGTAGGCCGAGGCTAAGTGGCAACCTAGTCGATGGAGCACCTCCACCTGACATCTTACAAAGGTGTGATTTTCTAGAGCCATTATCCAATTCAACATTGTCAGATTACCACTGGTTGCTTACCTCTATCCCGAAACCTGGCCATGGATTGATACACAAAATGTATCAGAATATCATATCAGTGGCTAAATTTTCTGGGTGGTTTAATTCAAAGCTTACTTGAGTCACTGAGCTGAGGTGGAATACGTATCAAGGGTCCGTGGCTAATAATTTGAATGACCAGAAACTTGAAAAGTTTACTGATGTAGTTTAACACTCGTGGAGGTCCATTTTCTAGATTACAAGGTTAAGAGAAGAGGCTGTCGTTCTCCCATCCACGTGCTTGTTTATAACTTTCACTTCCATCCTACTCTCCCTATACTACGCTTCGGTATCCACACGCAGTTCTCTCCCTCTTTCTCTTTATCCCCACTAGTATAATAATTCCGTGCAATGCACAGAAATATATTAAAATTAGAAATATATAATAAATTTTAAAAAAAATTATTATATAAAAAATTAATGATGTCTGTATTTTTTAAATTCAAATCATATTACAAATATATTTTATATCTTAATGTGTAATGTTTATTTAATTTTAAATTATTTTGTCAAATAGCCAAAATTAGTAATTTAACTTATAATATAAATAAATAGTAATATTAGACCTGATATATATTTTAAATTATAAGCATTATACTATAAAAATTATATTAATATATAATTTCTATTAAAAAATATCAACAAAATTTTAACATTAATTTTACTTCATATATAATATTCAATCCTTGTGTCCGTCTATTATTAAGATTTTAATACCGTTATTTAAAATGATGACAATTACTATATTAATTATTACACACTCAATCAATTATTATCTTAAAGTACAAAATCAGTAATTAATGTGCATCAAATATAATATATGAAAAAAAGTAATTTAATACTCCATTCATTCCAGATTATATGACGTTTTAGAAAAAAAAATGTTCTAAAATAGATGTTTTACAAAATCAATGTTGCATTAAATATCTTTTTCTAGGACTATCCTTAATCAATACTTGGTGGGAGAAGTGTATAATGAGTAATTAATTAGAGAGATAAAGGGTATATTAGGAAGTTACCTAATATTTTCTAAGAAATTCAACAAATTAATTGCATTCCTTAATACTTGTATCAAAACCTTAATCGTCATATAAACTGGAACGGAGGAAGTACATAGATATAAAAATGATAAAATATATGCAATCAATCATTGAAGAATATAATTTATATTTAATTATTTATGATAACAAAAATTCTATTTAATATAAATTATAAATTATTATTATAAATTTTAATTTGAAATGTGGTGCGTCATTAAGACATACACAGTCGTAACTACTATAAGATTTTAATTTAATGCAAACTATAAATCAAAATGCAAAATAATATATTCTGATTTTTTTAATTGGATATGTTGTCAAAGATTTTTGTTGTTTTTAAATAATTAATGCTCAAAATTTTATAATTATCATGGAATATAGAGATATATATTCAAATCATAATTAATTCTTTCATCAATTAAAATTTATTTTTAAACATTATAAATTTTTTGAATAATAAATTTTATTAGAAATCATTAATAATAAACTTTATAAATAAAAAATTTATAAATGACTGCATATTTTATATATCAATTTATATTTTCATTATCAATAAACTAAAATTTTAAATAATTTTTAAATATATATTTTTATATTTTATATGTATTTTCATATACTTGAAAATATACTAATATAAACTTTTAAGCATCGCTTACTTATTTCGATACTCATAATAATTAATTAGAAAATTACATATCAGATTTCTTGTACAATTTATTGCAGACTACCTTCTCTTATTTTTAATATTCTTAATTGATTATCTAAATAAAAGATTGGCTAAAACATGATTTTGGTTCCTTAAGTTTAAAAAGATTGACTAAATAGAAATATATATTCAAATAAAATTAATTTTTAAAACTCTGTACATTAAGTAATAATCACTGGTATGTAATAGACAATTTATATTTCACTCTATTAATTCTTCAAGATATTTTACATTAATTTTATAATAATATGGGCTATTATCTATGTTTATTATCATTCATCTTTGAGCGGTGATCGTGTTTTTTCTAGTACTAAATGGATAAAATTATATCATTTATTTACAAAATAATTAATACACAACTTATATCTAAATCAAATTAATAATAGATTTAAATTGGAAATGTAAATATAAAAATTATATTGAATTATCGTTACAATGAATTAAAAAAAACTATTAAAAGCACTAAATTTGAAGTCAAAATTTAATTTACATGAAAAAAATAGAAACAAACAAATTAGAGAATGGTACAAAAGTTGATTTATTAATTCAAATGTTATCTTAACATATATATATATATATATATATATATATATATATATATATATATATATATATATATATATATATTGTTACAAATGTATCCTTAAAATTCAAATGCTTGACTTTGTTATATCTTTCAGTTATTTGATGAACTTCTTGGTCGATAATCTCCAGCTTGATCTTGTAGTTTCATATTATTTTGAGTTATAATTAACTTCTTCAACAATTGTTGCTTTCTTCGAATAGGATTCATAAGCAATATTTGTTCCATTGACAACTTGCCTAAAATTTGCAATAATAAGTGATAAAAAAATTATTTCTTAAGCAACAATACCAATACAATAACATTTTTTTTATAAAGACGATGATATGCAAAGCATTAAAGTAGAAACTTGACATCCCAATAACGTTGGCACCCCAAGAACTACCTATCCTCTGCCCTATACCAACAATTTATTAAAAAGCAAAAAGGTTACAATGAAAAGAATCCAAAAAGTAAACAAGCCCACTGCAAAAAGCATATACATATTAACTAAATCTATAACTAGGGAGTCCTAGCCTATCTCTTCCAAATGGCTCACTAATAAAATGTGGAATTAAATCCCACCAGTTAAAACCATTAGAAATGATACCAAAGTTTGCAAGACGATCCGCACACATGTTGCCTTCGCGATAAATATGAGAAATGACAAATTTCAGAGAGCATGTAGAAGCACAACAATTTCCCAACGAACCTATACCCACCAAGGCACGAGTAAAGGAGAGTGATAAGCCTGAACCACCAATGATGAATCACATTCAATCCAGAGGCAAAGCCAGCCTTTATCCAAAGCAAGATCAACAGCTTGAATAACCGCATTCAACTCAGCACAAAACGCAGTGGAAATGCCTAAATGATTGGCAAAGCAGCCTAAAAGATTCCCCTGCCAATCCCTGAATATTCCCCCACAAGCAGCAATCCTTGGGGTCCCTTTGGCGGCCCCATCTGTGTTACATTTAATCCACCCTCGAAGAGGGGGATTCCAAATTACCTCTTTAATTCTGGGAGCTTTGCTAACATGACCTGTAATGGAAAAAGATTTAAACAAAGTAAACTCCTCCAATGAAGAGTGCATGGTACCATGAGAATGATTGCCAGAAAGAGAAACTGAAGATATGATGTTATTATAAATACACTGCATAGACTAGCCTCCTGTCTTAAACCGAGCATGGTTCCTACTGCATCACAAGAACCAAGCTGCATTGATAGTTGCAGAAATTACCACATCCAATGCTTGCTTACTCATTGGACTAGAAGCAACAAAAAGAAGAGATCTTGCAGAAGATAAATCCCATGGTCTTTTAAATAAACCATTAAGCCATTGCCATAAGCTGATA
Source organism: Pueraria montana var. lobata (assembly GCA_026413185.1). Lineage (NCBI taxonomy): Eukaryota > Viridiplantae > Streptophyta > Magnoliopsida > Fabales > Fabaceae > Pueraria > Pueraria montana. The sequence goes on along the minus strand of CM048649.1, from coordinate 39,816,457 downwards.
GCAAAAGGACAAGAGAGAAAAAGATGCTCAGGAGTTTCTATGTGAGCCCCATAATGTTCACATCTTGAAACAATAGTCATACCTCTGTTTAGAAGATTGTCATCAGTAGGGACTTTACCATGCAAAAATCTTCAAAATAAGAAAGCCCTGGAAGGAGGAATCGTTGCCCGCCAAATAATTTTACTCCAAGCCACTTTGTCATGTTGTGGCCTTAAAAAATCAAATACAGACTTAAAAGTCATTAGCCCCGAAGAAAAAGGACACCAAAGAAGCTGGTCTTTTTTAGGAACCCGAGGAATAGTCATATTATGTATTTCTTATGTCAGGTCTGGATATTGCCTCTGCAACACATAAGGAATTCGCCAAGTACCATGATTAAGAAAATCAGCAACATTGGTTGTGAGCTTTTTTCTCAAATGTAGGGGAATATTGAGAATATCACCTATTGGTCTAGAAATCCATTTGTCTTCCTAAAATGCTATTCTCAATCCATCACCTAGCTGCCAGATAGAATTCTCTTTAACCACATCAAAAAAAGGAGAAATGCCATTCCAAAGAGAAGAAGAAACATAGAAAGAGACACGATGAACACCTCTAAAAAATCTAGCTCGAACTAACAAAGCCCAAGAGGCTTTAGCAGCAACCACCTCCCAGCTAAGCTTCAACATAGTTGCTTGATTAAGGAGTCGAAGAGGTCTAATGCCAAGACCCCCTTCCTCCAGTGGAACACACATTTTGTTTTTTTTTTATCAGCAAAATAAAAATATATAAATAGATGGTACAAGGGGTACCAAAAACCCATATACAAACAAAAAACAACTACATCTCCTCCCCTCTCCCAAAGGTTATTTTCCATTTATACCAATGTATTAAGTATAAATAAAAAATAACCAGGGGAACAAAACAATTCGCCACCACCTCTACAGGAACAACAACATTTTGTGCCAAGCTACTGCCACTATTTTTCTTTTAAAAATATCACTTGACCATACAAAATTGCGTATACATTTTTCAACTAATTTTAACAAAGAGATAGGCCATGCATATACTTGAAAGTTGTAAAGCAAAGCTCCCTGAATTACTGACTTTACAAGCTCAACTCGACCCATACAAGAGAGCAACGATCCTTTCCACAACGCCAACTTAGATTTGATACGATCAGCAATAGGTGCCAAATGAATTTTCTTTGGTTTTCCTAAAAAAATAGGCACTCTTAAGTATGAAAAAGGGATAGTTCTAGGACCAAACCCCAGAGTGTTAAGAATAGATGCCAAGTGAGCAGATGAATCTTGACAAACCATAAATCTGCACTTTCCAAGGTTGAGGCACTGACTAGATTCATCTCCATATTCCTCAAATAAACTCATAAGGCTAGAAAGGCCTCTCTTCGTACCTCTACAATAAACCACAATATCATCAGCAAAAAGCGAGTGGCTTGGAGTGTTTATACCTTTAGGACCAGCAATAGGAAGAAGATTTCCATCCTCAACAAGCTTAGATATACCCCTACTTAGCACGTCTTCTGCAATACAAAAAAGCAAAGGGGAGAGGGGGTGTCCCTGTCTAACTCCTCTTCTACAAGATAAAAATCCCACTGCTTTTCCATTAACAGAAAAAGAAAGCTTAGCAGATTTAAGAATAACTTGAATCCATTTACAGAAGGTAGGGTGAAAGCCAAACGCTTTTAGAACTCGAATCAAAAAGCCCCAATCAAGTGTATCAAATGCTTTTCGAACATCAAACTTCAGCACTAAATTACTTCCAAAAGCTTTATAGCGTAACATATTAACAGCCTCTGATGCTGTACAAATACAATCAACAATATTACGACCCTTAACAAAGCCATGTTGCTGCTGGGAAATAATCTTGGGAGCTATAAAGGCTAAACGACCTACCAAAACTTTCGTGATAATTTTAAACTGAAAGTTGGCAAGTGCTATAGGACGAAAGTTCTCAATGACATCCGCACTAGGCACCTTAGGAAGAAGAGCAACAATATTAGAGTTCAGATTTGGTAAGAGCCATCCTTGTTTAAAAAATTGCAATACTGCCCTAAACACATCACCACCCACAATATCCCAATTTTTTTTAAAGAAACACCCTCCAAAGTTGTCAGGCCCTGGAGCACCATCACCATTCATATTAAACACAACATTCTTCACCTCGCTATGAGTAGGTATATTGGTCAATAAAGCATTGTCCTCAGGAATAACATATGATATATGCACATAATGAAAAGAAAATTAATAGAAAATTAAAATGGTAGAATCATTTTTCACATATTAAGAAGTTGTTGTTCTCTAATAAATACCAATCTTAACTTATCATTACGTGAAATAGTGTTTGTAAAATGAGAGAAAATTTGAAATTAAGAATTGTAAAATATAAAACAAATCTCAATAAAATGTAGAACAAATATTGATCTTCATTCTCAAAGAGCTTACTCTGCAAACTCAAATCATGACTGCAAAAACAAATTGTAAATATTAATGATTTTCAATGAAAGAAAGAAAACAAAATAGTGAAAAAAATCATTTTTCAATGAAAGAAAGGTAGAAGAAATACAACAAGTAAATTTGTATTGATTTTCAAAAAGAAAAAAAGAAAAATAGTGTATAAATAATATTTATCATCAGAAAATAATACATTTGCTTACTCATAGGGAAGGGATTCTCAAATCACATGCTCTACATTTCTATATTCTCACGATGTGCTTATTCTTTCAGAAAGAATGTACAATGAAGGTTGAAGGAAAAACAACATTCAATTTCATAATTTATAGAGAAGCAACAAAAAAAAGGAATTTTTCTAAAAAATATCATATTAATATAGTGTACAGATTTTTTCTTAAAATTAACAAATTGTGGTCTTCTAAAGAATTACATTATATATGTATTTTATAAAATTTACGCAGATTAAGTTAATTGCGAGATCTTATATTTGGTTTGGTTAATTAAAACTAAATTCAAATTTTATTCAATTTAACTTAATTACATATCACAGTACTAATTATATTGGAGACCATAAAATTGAAAACCGTTCATTAAATTATTATTATTATTCTCGATTAAATTAAATTAAATTAATTTCAAATAATTTCTTATTTAAGTTATTTTCAAAAATAAATGTCATATTATATTATTTTCATTACATAAATAAATTATTTTCAGAAATAATTTCCTATTTAATTAAAAACATTATATATTTAATACTATATTTAACTGCATTATGATCATTCTCATTTTTAAATTGAATTACTTATTAAAATATATTTCATATTAAAACATTTTTTAAATGATTGTATTGTTAAAAAATTAAGTCTAATTAATTGATTTACTTATAGTTAACGAAAATTAAGGATGATTAATTGATATACTTATAATTTTGTAAATTTATAATATTGATGATTCCATTTTTAATTTGGAAAATTAAATATCAATTGACATCAGACAGTTTGATTTTAATTAAAAACGATTTGAATTAATTTTTGTTTCTAATAAATTAAAGACTTATATGTATTTGAATTTGAATTTGGTTCATAACCGAACCAAACAATTCCGAAGCATGAAATGATGACATGTGTCATCCAATGCTTGAGAAGCAACCTTATTTCGCCACGTGTTTTCCGGAACTGTTTTTGGATTCGTAAATTTTATATATATTGATATTGATTCCCCTCTTAAACCCATTCCATTCTTCTCCTTGGAGTATTTCATTTTCTTTCATATTCTAATTCTAGGCAATTTCGCAAAGTTAAAGAGAAATCAAAGAAGAGCAAATTTGGGATAAAAAATAAAGTGACTTTATATTTTGTTCTGTTGGGAGTAACAAATCCTACGCTAAGCTAGGCTAAAATACAAAGGCAGATTCAAGATTAACAGTTTAGTTCAGTTTTATAATTTAAAACCAGTTCACTCAACTGTTAAAAGATCAGTTTAGTTAATTGTTAAAAATGAATGGTTCAGTTCAGTTATTAAAAACTATTTTTACAATTCAGTTCAGTTCAGGAAAAAAACTGAACTGAACTAAACTATAAAGACCCCTAATTAGAATATAACTTTATTATGTAAAGGGTATTTTTATAAAAAAAAAAGAATTAAAAAAAAAAGGCGGTAGTGCAAAGACAAAAAGGGGAAAGTGCATAGAATGGGCCTAAAAGAAAACTTTCAACCAAGCTCAACCCACTACTGTGATTATAAACAAACCTGGTCTAATTTTATTCTAAATGGAACCCAACCTACTGATATAAGTAATGGGTGTCCAACTAATTTATTGATTCTTTACTCTTCTCATGCAGACCAAACCAAATCAACTAGTATATCAGATCAGTATGAGTGATCTGATTGGTCGGCCAGATTTTTACTACCTACTATCGCCTTTATGGGAGCACACTTGTTCAAGGATTGAAAGAAATTTCAACTAAAAAATGGTAAATATTACATTAACACTGAGAAATATGATTAAATAGTGTATTAACATGAACCAAGCATAAAAATAAAAAAATCACAAGGCAAAATGGCAGCTTTTGCATGCAGCAAAGACTCGGTCCAATTTAAGTAATGCCGCGTATATATACGTTGTACCCTACCCGTTAAACAAACCCACACACAAATGTATACAAAGTAAATTTGACGACAACAAAATCCAAAAAAAATGTGTAACAGATTACGTAGAATAATGAAATAGAAGATGTATGAATCACCGCACCTTTAAACATTGAATTTTTAAACAAATAAATTTGAGGTTTTGTCAATACAACATTACAAATTATCAATTTATACACAATCATTTTATTAGTAAAGCTTCTCTACAAGCTTTGTTTTAATTTCTTTAACATATTATTACCGTCAAGTAACAGAAATAATGAAAGGTACAATCTTTGGAAGTCATGAAAGGACATTGCTTAGAGGAATTTTGATGCCTCTAAAAATGGTGGATGCATGCTTCAAGTGATGGAGAGAATTCCAACCAGCAGCAACAATCTCTAGTAAAAAACAAAGTTTCAAATACTTCCATAGACACTCCGACACCTAAATCAGTAAATACATAAGAGACGTGTTAAATGAACTTAACTTCATAAGTATAAATGCGAAATTAATGTCTTATATAATAGTAGTTAACAGGTAAAACAATTGGGTAGTTACCATGCACCATAGGCCACATGACAAGTCCAAGGACGTCCATAATATGTCAAAACCTTAAAACACAAAAAGACACATTAAAGTAAACAATAAAAATTTCTTGCAATCATCGTTACCGTTTATAAAAACAAAACAATTGTATAGAACCTAAGCCATTCCTAGGCCGGCTTTTTTTTTTTTTTTTTTCCCCTCTATACTTTATATTCTCAATTCAAGTCATGGACGCATTATTTCTGTATGACACTCTTCTATGGACAGTGGTGACACAGGTCTGTTCCATGGTAACGTGGGCACCATACTAATTGCCATGGGTTCAGCCAGTTTCGTGGTCACAATATTCCATCTCATAATCCTCTGTCGCACCCACCGCCACGTCACCAACCAAAATTCACAACAAGAAGAAGCACGGTCGTCCGCACCAGAGAACACTTCGGTGCTGCCGCACCTGATTCCAGCCCACAAGTATGAAAAGAAGAAGAAGAAAAACGATGATGCTGACGTGGCAGACGGCGACGAAGATGACACGTGCGCTGTGTGCCTGGGAGAGTTTGAAGAGGGTGAAGAGCTGAGGACGTTGCCGGAGTGCATGCACTCTTTCCACGTGGCGTGCATAGACATGTGGCTCCATTCCCATTCCAGCTGTCCCGTTTGCCGCGCTCACGCCACGCCTTCGCCGGCGGTGGAGCAGCGGTTCCCGGAGCTTGGTTCCGGTGGTGCGATGAATGCACGTCACCACACCATAGATATGGTGCAAATAGCTCTCGTTCAGAATGGGTTGGCAATACGGTGAAATACGTACATGTCATTTTCTTAATCCAGACGAATGTAAATATAAGTCATGATAATAAGAAAGAATTGATTGGTAGCATTTTTTACGTGAACAAATGTCATGAAGACATTTAATAGCATTTTTTATATACTTTCTTCGTTTCATAATATTTGTTGTTTTAAGGTTTTTTCACATAAATTAAGGCTATGTTCAGTAAAACTAATTGAAAAGTTAGTTGAAAGCTGAAAAATTAGCTGGTAGCTGGAAGCTATTAAGCTTGTTTATTAAATCATAAGTGTTCGATAAAATTATCTATTAAAATAGCTGAAAAATGTAAAATGACAAAAATAGACATTTATATGATATTTTTATATAAATTTTAATTTTATTTTATGGATAAAAATATATTTTGACGTGTTATAATTTTAGTTTTTTAATTAATTTAAAACTCTTGTAATTTTTTACTTATAGATAAATTATTTTCATTACATTTTTAGTTTCAATTATTACATTTTTTTCATATTAAGTATTCTACTATTAATCTTATACTATATCTTAAATTTTTTTTAATCAAGTTTAAAATAAAGTAAAAAACATACACTTGAGTAGATACATAAGTAGAATACAATAAAAAAAATTGATAAAAAATTTAAAATAGTTTACATGGAGAAAAAAGGAGAGTGAGCAAGAAGATTGAAGAAAAAAAAAAGTGATGAATATGGTGATACATGTGAATGATTGAAAAATAAATAAATAAATAATAAAATCCTCATTTATTTAAAAAGGGTAACGAGGAAGTTTAATAAATATTTTAAGAATAAAAAGAAAATAAAATATAAAAAGTTAGAAGCTAGCGTTTTAAAAAACGCTACTTCAAGTAGCGTTTCAAAAAACGCTAGAAGCTACTAAAACAAGCTTGTTCACTGAATGATCAAACAAGTTTTTCAGCTAGTAAAAAATGCTAGAAGCTAGCTGAAATGGCTTGCTGAACATAGCCTAAGAAAAATTAATAAATTGATAAAAAAAGAATGATAATTTTACAAAAATTAACCTTATTACCATTAATTCATTTATAGTTTTTGCTGTTCATTATTAATATAATAAGAGATATAAGTGAAAAATAGTAATTAATATTACATTGGAAAGTTAAAATGACAATTATTTTGGGACTTATTTTTTCTTCTTAAATGACATAATAGTTATTAAGATGGTGTGATACCTTGTCTTTTAAACATGTGGTCATGGATTTAATCCCAAATGTATGTAAAAATATCTGTGGGGGGAAATGACAATCTCTTAAATGAATCTCAATACTTTGAGGAGTTCTTGGCTCAATACTAAGTGTTCACCCAAAATGATATAAATATAGAGCTCATCCGTTATTATTACTTCTTATCAAGCGAATTTAAATAACATTATTGAATTCCTTGATAAGAAATATTTATTAGACACTGTAAAGTTTTAAATATCAAATATTACTAATTAACTATATTAATTATAGGTTAAATAATTGTTTAGTCTTAATTATATTTCGTTATAAAAAAAGAAAAAGAAATCTTATACTTCAACTTATTTAACAATATCTTTATAGTTTTGATAATATAAAACAGTCCATGTAATTTTCAGTTGTTTTGTGAGAATGGTGAGCGAGGGTTTCGTTTTTGCCTCTGGTTCCTTGCATGGTGATAGGCCTCCAGGTGATTCTGCTGATTCTACAGGAAGGGAACCGATTTATTTTCGTGATAAACTGGTGGGAAAGCCACCTTTACCACCAAAGGAGAAAAGAGATCTCTTTGATAGTAATCTTTTGAGAGTGGAATATGAGGATGGTAATACGTTGCTCCCTAAAGTCATTGTTGATGATAAGTATTTCCAGGAGTTGTGTGTACCATGGATAGAAGCGCTGATCATTAAGTTGCTTGGTAAGAATATTGGGTATCCTATGATGCTTTCTAAATTGAAATCATTGTGGAAAACCAAACAAGGGTTTGATTTGAGGGATGTTGGGCATGGATATTTTATGGTCAAGTTTGATTCTCTAGAAGATCATTGGAAAGTCATGAGTCAAGGTCCATGGATGATCTTTGACCACTATTTGATAATAAAGAGATGGTCTCCTGATTTCATTGCTGAGGCAGATAATATCGACAGTACTTTGGTGTGGATCAGATTTCCAAGTATGAATATGGTGTTTTATGATGAAAGTTTCCTCTTAGGTCTAGCAGTGGTCTTTGGGAAGCCTATCAAGGTAGACACAAACACCTTGAATGCTGACAGGGGAAGATTTGCAAGGGTTTGCGTTGAGATAAATTTGAATAAGCCGGTGGTGGGGAGAGTCAACATCAGAGGACATTGGTATCATGTTGAATATGAGTGACTTCATTTGCTATGCGGTCATTGTGGGCATTATGGGCATCGTAGCAGCTGGGAGTGTCCACTGAAACCGGTTGAGGATGCCACGCCGGAGAAGAATTCCAGTGGGACGGTGGGGCAGCCAGCAGAAAGTGGAGCATTGAATGTGGAGAATAATTTGGAGATTCAGTTACCAAATATTTCGGAAAATAATATCCAAAATATTAATGGTAATAAAGATAAGATAGATATGCATGGTGATTGGCTGATAGTTCAGCGGAAGAAAAAAGGAAATAACAAATCGCAATCAAAGAGTCATTATGAGGTCATTATTAAGGAGATTAGGAAGCAAGAACAGAATCTCAAACAAAATCTCAAGATAGCAGAAACCTCACAGGATGGAGCAATAAATGCTAATGATAGCCGAAATAAAGGGGTTTATGCTCAAGACCCTGAGAAAAAATGGCCACGTAAGGAAACTCTATTTGTGTGTGAGAACTCCAAGCAGGTTGGTGTGCGTATTGGTCAGAATAAGGCGGGTCCCTCAAAGTTTGGCGTTGGTAAATCAACATCTAGTCGATAGAGCACCTCCACCTGACATCTTACAAAGGTGTGAGTTTCTAGAGCCATTATCCAATTCAACATTGTCAGATTACCACTGGTTGCTTACCTCTATCCAGAAACCTGGCCATGGATTGATACACAAAATGTATCAGAATATCATATCAGTGGCTAAATTTTCTGGGTGGTTTAATTCAAAGCTTACTTGAGTCACTGAGCTGTGGTGGAATACGTATCAAGGATCCGTGGCTAATAATTTGAATGACCAGAAACTTGAAAACTTTACTGATGTAGTTTAACACTCGTGGAGGTCCATTTTCTAGATTACAAGGTTAAGAGAAGAGGCTGCCGTTCAAGCCACAACAATGCGAGCTGCATGAAAGCAGTGTTGATTCTGCCCTCCATATTTACGTACAAGTACAACAAGTTTATTCATTTTTTTTAAACAGTGCTTATTTTTGGTTCACAAAAGGAAAAATTTTTAAAATTAATTTACTTTCGTATTCTTATAATTTTAAATTTCAAAATATAAATAGAGATGTTTTAGTAATTATACTTGAAATGTTTTTGAATTCTCTTTCAAATCTCTTCAATATTTAAAATTGATTTTTGATATTCAGTCACAGATTATTAAATCATTTAATATTCACCGGAGCTTGGTTCCGGTGGTTTGATGAATGCACGTCACCACACCATAGATATGGTGCAAATAGCTCTCGTTCAGAATGGGTTGGCAATACGGTGAAATACGTACATGTCATTTTCTTAATCCAGATGAATGTAAATATAAGAGTCATGATAATAATCACTTTATCAGTAGAGTAAATAGCATACATTTGGTGAGTTTTAACCGAGGATCAGGCTGGAAATGAAGTCATGAGTGAAAATATTACTTTATTTTTAAAATGGGTTGACCGAATAAGAAAGAATTGATTGGTAGCATTTTTTATATGAATAAATGTCATAAAGACATTTAATAGCATTTTTTATATACTTTTTTTGTTTCATAATATTTGTGATTTTAAGTTTTTTTTACACATATTAAGAAAAATTAATAAATTGATAAAAGAGAGTAATAATTTTACAAAATTAATCTTATTATCATTAATTCATTTATAGTTTTTGTTGTTCATTATTAATATAATAAGGGATATAAGTGAAAAATATTAATTAATATTACATTGGAAAGTTAAAATAACAATTATTTTGAAACTTATTTTTTCTTCTTAAATGACATAGTAGTTATCACAAGATGGTGTGATACAATTGACAAATAATCTTGTATTTTAAACATGTGGTCATGGATTTAATCCCAAGTCTATGTTTATGTAAAAATATTTGTGGGGGATAGGTCAATATCTTAAATGAATATCAATACTTTGAGGAGTTCTTGGCTCTCGGCCTATAAATACTACGTGTTCGCCCAAAATGATATAAATATATAGCTCATATGTTATTATTATTTCTTATCAAGCAAATTTAAATGACATTATTGAATTCCTTGATAAGAAATATTTATTGGACATTGTAAAATTTTAAATATCAAATATTACTAATTAACTATATTAATTACAGGTTAAATAACTTTTTAGTCTTAATTATATTTCGTTATAAAAAAAGAAAAAAAAATCTTATACTTCAACTTATTTAACAATATCTTTATAATTTGATAATATAAAACAGTCCGTGTAATTTTCAGTGAAACATGATTTATATATTACTCTCTCTGTCCCAACATAACTGCTATTTTAGCCTTTAAAAAAATTTCAAATTGACTGATGTTCTCAGTTTTCAATAAGATAGTTAAACATTTATTCCAATTTTATCCTCTAATAAATATTGTTGTCTTGAAAGGCTTAATAATATATTTATTAAAATTAAGAAAAAGAATAAAGATATTCTATGTGAAAAAACTCTTAAACATCAGTTATTTTGGAATTGAGGAAGTATTTTATAATGAAAAATGCTATTTGTTACTAAATTGATTTTCGTCAAATTGGCACGACGGCTGATTTTTGTCAATATACTCCTTATACATTTTCAAAACATTTAATTAATATTTACTTAAAAAATTACGACCGTCCAATTCAAGATTCGTGCAATTCATGCATGTTTTGTTTCATAATAACTAGTATCACTCTTTTATAATTACGATATTTTTAAGGCTTAAATATCTTTTTAGTCTTTGCAATTTAGTGATTTTTTGTTTTTTGTCCTTGCAATTTTTTTTGCTTTAGTCTTTACAAATTATGTTTGTTTTGTTTTTAGTCCTTAAAGTAATTTAGATAGCATTTTTTTCACTGTTCAAAGCACTTTTTTTTATTGTTTAAAGCATTATATAAACCGTTTTAAGGACGAAAAATAAAACACACACAATTTCTAAGGACTAAAGCAAAAAAAAAATTACAAGGACGAAAAACAAAAAAAATGGTAAATTGTAAGGATTAAAAATGTATTTAAATCTATTTTTAATATGTGCAAACTTGCATAAGTTAAGCTTAATTAATTACTCACTTTTAATAGGGAGTTATAAGGTTGGCTTGGTAGTGAAGGGAGAAGGGAAGGGAGGAGAAGTCGTGGGTTCGAATCTCCCGACTAACAAAAAACTAACAATTAACAACTAACATTTGTCGATAAAAAAGAATTTCTCACTTTTAATCAGTTTCAAGGTACTAATTAATTATGATCATTTAAAATATCTCTCCAAGACCCAAAAACATATTAATTTACTTCTTACTACTACTATTTTAGAGAATTTATAAAATAAATATAAAAAAGATAATTAATGTATCTATTTTATAAAATGCTGAAACTAATGAATATTAATCATCTTTTTCTTATTTAAATTCTCGCTCTAAAATAGTACTACTAATAGTGAGAAGTAATTAGTAATGTTTTTTTTTAGAAGGAGAGAGGTTTAAGTAATTAGAAATTCTATACTCTTTTTTTTTAAATTAAAAAATCTCCTCCACCGAATCGTCCGCTGACAACAATGAACCTCCATGGCTATACTAAACACCCTCCGAAGAACAAGATGACTCTGAATCATATGGAATATTTTTTTTATCAGCCAAATAAAAAGATATATATATTAATAAAAGGTACCAATAGTACCCAAAGTACAAAACATAGAATAGGCGGTGCCTCCCTCACAAAATTAAACCACCTACTAAGTGACTAACCAGAGTAACGGACCATCCCAAATTCATAAAACCATCCCCATCCCGATGCACCAAAAACAAAGCCATTAGATTTATCAATCCACCGTAATCTAAGCCAGTGGAAATCCAAAACATAGATTACCACATGCCCCCCAATCTCCTTCAACCAGGATGACAATCGAAACAGCAACTATATTCATAACAACTGAACCCAAGCAGCTCCTCAATTCATGTTGGATAAAAAAAGCATGTATCATTCTGCTATATCCTACTACATTAATTCTATTCTGCCAAGAACAATTAAATGCCACCTCCTGCCCAAGTTATGAAGCATGAGTAGCCTGAAGCTCTCAAACCAGTGTCTCTATACCATTTCCAAATTTGATATATATGCACCTTCCATCCAAAATATACATGGCTCACCTTTTCATACCAGTAAGTCTCGACCAGTAGCATAACAATCCCTATATTGTTGTAGTCTCCCCCAAAATGTCAACAAAAAATCCACTCGTTGTGTTCCCCCTACTAATATATCGCCATCCAAACTCGGAAAGAGAATTCACAAGTGAAAAGAAGAAGTTGTGTGGTTTCTTTTTCCTACCTTTTTTCTTTGTTGTTTTTGCCCCTTGGAGTTTACCATGCTTAACTTTTGTGGTTCTTCACTTACTCTGTTCATTGAGACTGGTTCCCCATCCTCCAAGGCCTTTACTTGTTTCTCTGACTTTGTCATCAACACCCTCACCATGGCGAGCCTATCTCCTTCCTCCCGAGTAACTGTTCTACCCTTTTTGTAGGGATTTTCTTTAAATTTCTCCTTCTTTTGAAACAACGTTACTACAAAAAGGCGTTTTTACATCGCTGGATTAACATCGGTTGATCAAAAAATGATGTCAATGGAAACGCGGTGGCATTTTTGAAATTATAAGCAACATTGCTTTTATTGGTTGTGATTTCAACACATGCTAGATAGCTTCTGTTGCAACTGATTAGTTCTTAAAAGTAGATTAGCTTGTTGGCTCATGAACCTTGCCTCTTACTTGGGGTAATATATGACTCCAGAAAAAGGTTTCAGATTTTAAACTAAATTGGTTTTGCTTGTAATAACTCTTTTCCATCTTCTTGTCCCTTTCGATCTTGTCCCTTTCGCCATTGTCCCTATTCACTCATATTGACACGTTTCTCTCCCAGGTCCCCAAACCCTCTGTCGAGGACACTATGCCAAAGATGCACGAGGTCAGGCTATCCCTGGTATTATTTTGTGTGTTTAAAAGATGTTCTGAAAAAAAAATTTGGAAGTTTCTTAAATGAAAATTAGTTTATCTGATTGGAAGAATACAAACATAGATAGTTCATACCATGTATCCCTAGTGGCATAGTATAACATCCTGAATTTGATTGTGATGTAAAATGATTTGAGGATGGCACTGTAAAATGATTGAGTAATAAAAAGTACCAATGGAATTTTCAGAAAATAGTGGAAGATGACCTTAACAAAGATCTATAATGTTTAAATATTTGGATTCTCTTAATATTATTCACAAGACCTTGTCTCTTAGCAGCGGAATTCTCTGTTGCACTAGGCCAACCTTAATAACTCTTAAATCATTTGGTGCTGGCAAATGCCTAATGGTGCTGCTGTTGTCTGGTCACAATTTGGTTTATGCTTATTTTTTACATAAATGAACCCCTTTGGGTGTTTTTCCAGTTTCTGTAAACGCTTAAGAGATCTATGTAGATCTTAAGTCTTAAGTTTCTAAATTTGGGGAAAATTACTCTAGTTTGTAGCTGTATAAGAATTGTGGGAGGAAACTTATTATCTAAGTTTGGGAAACTTATTACTCTAGTTTGAGCTATAATAATTCATTCTGATAATGTATTGTAAATTAAGGATGTCAATAAAGATTCAAAATGATTAAGTATGGATTTTGTTACTTTTTTTTTCCTGATATATGATGCATGTTGGTGTTGTTATGGTTCTGAAAATCCTATAATTCTGTTAAGAAAATGTGCACTAAACAATTTCATCATGGTTTATCATGGTTTACTCTTAAGCACCGAAAGTTATATTCAATCCCTAGAAATCTGAAAATTTTATGGTCTTTTACATTAGAGTACTTATTTCATTGTGTCATAAGTATGAATAATTGTAAGAGTTTATATTTTCTGTAACCTTGTGTCTGTGTGTGTTTGTTTAGGGAGTTGAAAGAGAAGTGTGCATTTGCATGTGCATGTGCAGATTGTGGGGTGGAATGTATACTAAATTACCAACTTTTGTAGTCATTTGTTTCTTCTTTTCCTTTTCACTTTGGTACCAGTCATAGATTGTGGGGTTCCCTTTGTTGGCATTACTTCATTATGTTAATTGGACTGGTCTATATTTATTTGTCTTCAATTGAAACTAGGGCTGTTCATAGTTGAGTTCAGTAGAAAAAGCTGAACTGAACTAAATTGAACTGAAAAATAATTCAAAAGAACTAAATTGAACTATTTCATTTCAATCATGAACTCAACTGAACTGTTTTACAGGTTCAGTGAACTGGTTTTTATACTGAAAACTGAATTGAACTGTCATAAGATTTGGTGACTGTCTATGGAAAACCAGAGTAGCCCTACCGCATAGTCCATGCCACACCTTAAAAGTGTACATGATTGTTGATCCAAATTGCTCAAAATTAACTATGTGATTTTGCCTGAAAACAGAGGTCATAAATTATGGTTAATGGAAGCTGCATAAGAGATCTACTTCTTCCATATATCTATTACTTGTTTTCATTACTGCAATGATGAAATTATGATAATCAATTCATATTTCTATAACCTAAACCTCTGTTACTATGTTGTTGATTTAGACGTGTTACATGGAATCATGGAACTACAAGTTTCATTGACTGCTATATTATATTGCATCCTAGACTTTTTCAGTTTTTTAATCAAACTATACCACCTGTTTGCTATAAATTACATCTCCTCCCTTTTAATAAGAATATATATAATGTCCATATGTACAACGTGTAAGGATTGCGATCAATTATAATGTCTCTCACTCTCTCTCTCTCTAATAATATAGATTCTAAAAAGAAATATCATTTTTTCTCAACTTGGTTCAGTTGATCAGTTCAGTTCAAGTGCACTGAATCACTCATCATAACAGTTTGATTTTATAAAACTGAACGTAAAAGGCAATTCAGTTCAGTTTTCATAAAAATAGTTCAATTTTTTTTATAGTCTAGTTCAGTGCAGTTATCATAAAGTTTGGTTCAAAACAATTTTTTGAACACCCTTAATTGAAACTACTTGTCTTCAATATAAGTTTATTTGCATTTTTCATTAAATAGACTACACCAGTACACACTAGTACCCCTGCCCACTGTATGTTGCCAATTTGACTAGATAGAAGCCTCATTTTTGCAGTTGGGATGCCAAAATTCATCTAGATAAGAATTTTATTTCATTTTTCACTTAAAAGAAAGTTCACGTTATAATATATTTAATTAGGCATCCTAAGGTTACTGAGGTGTATTTTAGAAAGAAAAAAGGAGATAGCAGGAGATTTAATTCTATGTAGGAAGTGTGAATAATGAAATCTCTTGTAACTACCTGCTGCTCAGTGAGCTAACTCAAGAGACTTGCACTTTTGTGTGAAGGTTCTTTGTTAAAGAAATAGAAAACTTGTATCAATTTCTAAATTGTAACTGCAAAATCACATTGTCAATGGTTTCTATCTCTCATTTTTCTGGATTCAGTGGCAAAGATATTAGAGAAATAACATATTCTTATGTAGTACATATGATTAATAAAGAAGATCTATTTGATTAGTTTGAGAGATGTTTGCATCCTATGAAGAGAGATGGCCTAGGGACTGTAATTCATCTGGCTGGAATTCATATCTATTTATTAGTTGTTATGCATAGTCAAAGCCAAATAGAGTTGTTTTTTTAATTGTTAGGAATTTGACATGCTTGTTTGGCTAAAACCTTTTTGCTAATTATTAACTCAGGTTCCATCTGGTCTTGAAGGTTAATGTAGTTAGATATTCAATAATTCAATACCTGATAATAATTTACAGTTATTTATGTCCAGAATGAAGTCACAACCACTTCCTCTCTATCTTTCTTATAATTTGTACAAGATAAACCTCACTTTTATGTAGGGACAGAAGGAAAAACTTGCCCAGAATCGGATACATTAGTATCATATTAATTTGGAACATCATTAACATAAAATAAGTAAAAGATAATCATAACTAAGTTCAACCAATGAACATCATTAAAATCTTTACACTTACTTAAACCTACGCATGAACAAAAAGATTTCACACTAATTCCAGATGGTGTTGGAAGAAATCTAGATTCTATGGATTTTTATAATTTATATTTTTTATATAAATATATAAAAAGATACAAGACAAAAAGTTTGCACACACTGATTTTTATGACAGAACACATTTGCTGTCCTGCACTTTTTATTGCTCTTAAAATCATGACATTAACAATGCTAAGTGATGTTTTTGGTGTTACAAAGGTTATTGCATAACTCATTAGATTAATGGTGACCAAATCATGCATGAAAGCTATGCTTAAGGCATTGAATCATTCAGTTTTTACTGCATAATTTCAACTACTGTTCTGCTGCACAATTTTCGTGTAAATCATGTTTTAAGTGTGCCCAATGATATAAATAAAGTGTGTCATGGATAGTATATGAAGCCCCTATTGTTTGGTAACCAAAGGAGGAAAAAATCACTTGTTTTGATGCTTGAATTTGTGGCCTATGCAATAAAAACGTGAAAAATGTGCTGCACTTGTATTTGCTCTTATTTTAATTTTGTCTTGAATTTGAAAATAGCATGTTACTTTGAGCTTTGAAATTTCTAGAAATGATGATCAATTTGATAATTTTTGTAATAACTTAACCTACAGCCAGTGAGCACTGAGTAACTATGTTGGTGTTGTTCTTGTCCTTCAGAGATCGTGTCGTGTCCACCATCATCACTGCACTCTTTCTTATTGTTAGTGAGCATCTTTTCAGGTACGTATCTCATTCTGACACTTCAGTGCTTGTTACAATTATAATAATGCTTTATAACTTGTTTGTGTAATTAATGAGTACTATTTTATATTCAAGTTAAGCATTATGAGTGAACCTTAGTTTTCCATTTGAGGTTCAATACAAAGATTAATACAGATAGTTTGGATTAATTGTTGTATTAAATCTTGAATTGTTCATTTGGACAGTTTGGGAAGAGTCATTTTTTTATACTTGATTCATATGTAGAGGTTGAGTCTCTTTTGTTAAATTTGACAAAATTTCGATTTAGTGCATTTTGTTTTGTTCTCCATGTGCATACTTGATTGTGGTGGAATTGATGTCACCGCTTTCATGTCATGTACTTGAAGATCAATGCGAAATGCTGCCGAAATTTCATCAAATTTAACAAAAGAGACTTAACCTCTACGTACGAATAAAGTATAAAAAAAAATATCTTCCTGAATGGGATAGGGCCACACCTTTATGAAAAGCGAGATCTTCATGCATGATATAACTCTGTGAGTATCATAGAAAAGGAAAGATGGATCGAAGTTGGATGAAAGCTATTTGCATCACTGAGGAGTATGAGAATGGAGTTGAAAAGTTTTTGGAATTTGCTTAACAAAATTCACCAAATATGGGGGGGAAATATTATTGTCCTTGTGCTAACTGTCTGAATGGGAGACGACATGTCGTGGACGAGATAAGGACACATCTTCTCTGTGACAGGATTCTTCAAACATATACAAGGTGGATATGGCATGGTGAATTCACAGACATGCCGACGGTGTCCCAAACTGAGTATGTTGTTGATGTTGAAATGGGAGATCGATTAGAGGATATGATCCGAGATGTTGGACAAGAGTCTTTTCATCAAGCACATGCCCCTTTGTATGATGCATTGTAAAGTGATTTGAAGAAGCCTTTGTATCCAGGGTGTAAAAACTTTACACGGTTGTCAGCGGTGTTAAGTTTGGTCAATTTGAAGGCAAGATATGGGTGGAGCGATAAAAACTTCACTGATTTGCTTGAGGTGTTGAAAATGTTGCTTCCAAAAAAGAACACGTTGCCCAAAAATAACTATGAGGCGAAGAAGATACTATGTTCGGTGGGTATGGAGTATCACAAAATACATGCATGCCCTAATGATTGCATATTGTACAAAAATGAGTTTAAAGACATGCATAAATGCCCCATGTGTGGGGTATCACGGTACAAATTGAAGGAAGACGCGTGTGGTAGTGATGAAAGCATAAAGAAAGAGTCCCCAACAAAGGTGTGTTAGTATCTTCCAATAATTCCAAGTTTTAAACGATTGTCGCTAATGGAGATGACGCAAAAAACCTGACATGCCATGCAAATGGTCGAAAATGTGATGGATTGCTCCAGCATCCGGCTGATTCTCCCCAGTGGGACAATATTAATCGTTTGTTTCCAGATTTTGGGGAGGAGGCAAGAAACCTTAGGCTTGGACTTGCTACCAATGGAATGAATCCTTTTGGTAACTTAAGTACTAACCATAGTTCATGGCCTGTTTTGCTAGTAATTTACAACCTGCCTCCTTGGTTGTGCATGAAGCGAAAATACATTATGTTGTCTATGATGATTTCGGGTCCAAGACAGCCAGGAAATGACATCGATGTTTATCTAAGTCCTTTGATTGAAGACTTGAGAAAGTTCTGGGAGGAAGGCATTGACGTCTTTGATGGGAATCGCAAGGAGACCTTCAAGTTGCGTGCAATGGTATTTTGTACCATTAATGACTTTCCAGCATATGAGAATTTGAGTGGATATAGTGTTAAGGGGCATCACACATGTCCTATCTGTGAAGAACAAACAAGCTACATGCAACTGAAGCATGGAAGAAAGACGGTATACATTAGGCATCGGAGATTTCTCAAATCTTATCACTTGTATCGGTGATTGAAAAAAGCTTTTAATGGAAGACAGAAGGATGTAATTGCACCGATATCTTTGACTGGAAAGCATGTTTATGAGCGGGTGGAGGACATCCAAACTATCTTTGGAAAGACCCAACAGAAGGATGCAAGTGAGAAAAGAATATGAAAGAAGAGGTCGATATTCTTTGATTTTCCATACTGGTCCGATCTAGATGTTAGACATTGTATAGATGTTATGCATGTGGAGAAAAATATGTGTGATAGTTTAATCGACACACTTCTTAACATTAAAGGCAAGACAAATGATGGTTTGAATGCTCGGCAAGATCTGGTTGAGATGGCTATATGTGAGCAGTTACATCCAAGGTCAGAAGGTAAACGAACATATTTGCCCCCAGCATGTCATACTTTGTCCAAAGAAGAGAAAAAAAGTTTTTGTCAGTGTCTACGGGATGTTAAGGTGCCACAGGGATACTCTTCAAATGTAAGGAGTTTTGTATCGATGAAAGATCTCAAATTAGTTGGCTTAAAGTTTCATGATTGCCACGTCTTGATGCAACAACTTCTGGCCGTGGCGATACGAAAGATCTTGCCTAACAAAGTCAGGGTTGCCATAACTCACCTATGCTTATTCTTCAATGCTATATGTAGCAAAGTCATTGACCCTGTAAAGTTGGATGACTTGGAAAATGAGGCTGCTATTATCCTGTGTCAGTTGGAGATGTATTTTCCTCCTTGATTTTTTGACATCATGGTTCACTTAATTGTTCATCTAGTGAGGGAGATTAAATTGTGTGGATCCGTTTATTTACGGTGGATGTACCCAATTGAGTGATACATGAAGATCTTAAAAGAGTATACTAAGAATCAATATCGTCCTGAGGCATCCATTGTTGAACGGTACATTGCAAAAGAAGCTATTGAGTTTTGTTCAGAGTACATGGAGAAGACGAAACCTGTCAGGGTTTCTGAGTCTCGTCACGAGAATAGAGTGAGAGGTAAGGGTACACGAGGTTTACTTGTTGTAACCATGGGTCTCAAGGCACTGAATGAAGCACATTTGTATATATTGAATAATACCGATGAGGTTACCCCATACATAATTGCACACAAAGAATTTGTGAAGGCAAGTAACCCAAAAATGAACAAGAACCGGGTGTTGATCGAGCATAACAAAACTTTCTTAAACTGGTTTAAAGCAACAATCTTTGCTCTTGATGATCCTTCTGAAACGTTAAAGTGGTTAACAAATGGGCCTAAGCTAAATGTTCCAACTTGGAAGGCATATGATATCAATAAGTATTCGTTCTACACAAAGTCACAGGATGACAAGAGTACAGTTCAAAACAGTGGGGTTAGCCTTCGGGCTGAAGCAAAACACTTTTCTAGTGCAAAAGATAATAACCCTAAACTGGGGTCCATGTCTTACTTTGGAGTGATTGAAGAAATTTGGGAGCTTGATTATACTATGTTCAAAGTGCCTATTTTTAAGTGTAAGTGGGTTGATAGCAACACTGGTATGCAGACTGATGATTTGGGATTCACTTTCGTAGACCTTAAAAAGATTGCTTATAAGGACGAGCCTTTCTTCATGGCAGAACAAGTAAAACAAGTGTTTTATGTCGAAGATCCCTGTAATGCAAGGTGGTCAGTGGTTTTACAAGGAAGAACTAGTGGTGTTATTCATGAAAATGATTAGTCAACACTTGATATTTGTGTGTCTCCTTCTTTCTACACACGCATGCCTACCATCATTGAAGAAAATGAGGTGGATGATGTACACGCAAATCGTCATGATCATGATGAAGGCTTATGGGAGAACATTTCTACCTAACCATGTTATATATAAGTATGTCTATGTTATTGTATAATTCCTGAATTTTTTCAACTTTTTTTTTATCTCCATTTACAATTTATAAACTTTGTATAATTGCAAATAACACTTAATTTTTTGTTTGTTTAAACAGGCACATGGGTACACCATCAGGTTTCCCTCGTTCTGATTCATCCGCTCCTTCAGAGTCTACGTCCAGGAGGACTAGACAATCCACATGACTGAAAAAATTCACTGCTAAACGCTTGTCTAGGGAGAAGCCATGAGTTGATGTTAATCCTACAACTGGGAAAGCTTCAGGTCCAAATAGACAACATTTCAGGACCTATTTGGGGATTGCTGCCCGATACAGGGTTGATATTATGTGTGAAGACTGGCACCATGTGCCGAAAAATAAGAACATGATTTGGGAGGACATTTTGGTATTTTCAATACACTCTATGTTATAGTAATTCGATGTATTTAACTTGCATTTGTCATTCACTAACTCTTGCATATGATTCTATGATGAAGGAACAATTTGATATTCCAGAAGTGTCCAAGACTAAGAGGAAAATTATTTCCCATGTGGGAACAAGATGGAGGCAGTTTATGGCAAACCTTACAAGGAAATATGCAATTAAAAAAAAGAAGGGTGATGAGGAGGAAGAGGTACATGAGGATCATGATGACATTCCTTGTGCAAAATTTGGCATTGAGAAGGACAAGTGGAGGGAATTTAAAGATAGCCGCAATACTCCAGCTTGGTAGGTAGGTAGGTTGTGGGTATTTTTTAATTTGTCTATATCAAAATTTGGTTAATTATTTTGCTGAAAGGATGTGTAATTATTCACAGAAAATAAAAAAGAAAGCTCAAGAAATCCAGAAACATAACAACATGCCACACGTGATGTCTCGTGGGGGTTATGACTAGCTTGAGGAAAAGATGATGGCCGAGAAGATGAAGAAAAAACAGGCTGAAGCTGCTGAATCTGGGAGTACAGTTGTAGTTAATCCTCCATCTCCCATTAAACGACATGAGAAGTGGAAGAAGGCCCGTACAAAACATTCTGGGCAGATGACATATAAGGCGGCACAACAAATTGCTGATAGGATTGTAAGTTATTATGTAGTTTAAAATGTAACTAAATATTGTAACAACACAAGTTTACTCCTTTGTCTTTTTTTGGTTAAAGGATTCCCTAGAGGAACAGTGCACACAGGGTAGCTTTGTTCCCCATGGACGTCAAGATATACTGACGATTGCCATTGAGCGACCGGAGCACCTTGGTCGTGTTCGTGCTGCTGGAGTCAGTGTGACCATCAGCCAGTACTTTGGACCACTATTACATGGCTCACATACTTCTTCATCCATTACCCCAGAGCTAGTGGCTTCATTGAAAAAGAGCTTGAAAGAGGAGTTTAAAGAGAAGTTAAAAGTGGAGTTTAAAGATGAGCTAAAGAGAGAGTTGTTGATGGAGTTGAGCCAGATGACCTCCCAGTAGCCGCCTGAGCATGTTGAGCCATATGTAGCTCCTTCCGGTGCCCATGTTAGCACGAAGGGGAGTTGTGCTGGTACTGATGTTGATCCCTCAGGGGAGGAGCCTGTCACTGACACAACATCTGATCAGCATGGCTTGTATGTTGATGAGCAACCTCCCCGCTTGGTGGCCATTAGGAGAGTTTATCATGGGGTGTTAATCATACACCACACGTGTTTGACGGATGGTATGGTCAAGGTGGGGGTTAAAGAGGTTCGAGATGCTACTGCTCGAGTCCCTTTACCGACTGATGAGGTTAACTTAGTGGAGGAGGTCCTAAACACCTTTATTGCATGGTCGAGTCATCTTGTGAAGCCTGTTTCATGGGAGGTAGCACCGAAGGTCCTTTAACTTATTTTATTTTTTGGTATCATCAAAACAATTGACCTGAATAAATTGTTGACTATGAGTAAGTTATGTTTATTAATTGTGTAGGATAAATAGGGACTAAAGAAACTAGTTGAACCTCATGATAGGTCGGTCCCTGATGATGATCTGTTATTAAATTTGGTACAAGTTAGCCCGTTTCTTTTCAGAAAGCCTTTCCAGGTGTTGTGGGATGGGAGTTTGTTTGGGGTGCACAATGAACAATTCCCCCTCTACATAAATCATAGTGATGTTGGGGAGATATTGAATGGCAATCAATAAATTAATATCAGTGTTATACAGTTATGGATGACATAAGTACATTTTAATTTTAGGTCCATTACCTATTTAATTGTAAGTGATTAATAACAATTTACATTTATTTGAAAAAAAGTAGGTTTTTGAATGAGTTATGTACAGAATTGGAGCATGGTTCTGTCTACGGATTCCTTGAGCCTCAGAGCATACAGAGATCAGGGAATACGTGAGATCATGCTCAAAATTACATTCAAAGATGGATACATGAATCACAAAAACAAGTCTACCTTGGAGCTTACTTAAATAAGTAAGTAAAATTTCATTAATAAAAGCATTTAAATAATGATTGCATTGTTACTAATAACTATTTTCCAATGCAGCCAACATTGGCAACTCCTGGTTATTTGTCCTAGGTCCAATGTTGTTGTCTGGTTTTGTTCCTTGTACAAGGTAAGCTTAAATTTGTAACAAATTGACTGTATCAAACATATTATATATACATGAATGTCTCGGTCTTACAAATATAATTGCATGTTTCTTTTGACCAGTGCTTTAAAGGGCATGCAAGGTAACCAATCAAGTAAATAGAAGAAAGTTGAATGGATTAATGTAAAAGTAAGTAATTTAACCAATGCTTGAATATCCAAAATGTTTAATTAGTTTTTTTTACAATAATTTATCTTAAACACTATTAAATTTCATATTGAATTTGGTGTATCTACAAAGCGGAGGCACTGAGTGTGGATATTATGTCATGCATTGGATGTGGACTATCATCCATGGGGGATTCAGGGATAACTGGGAAATGATAATATATTTGTTTACTTTAATAGGTTTCATTTATTACAACTATAAATATTTGATGTGATTAACTTACATATGTTTATTATATGATGTAGACATTTAGCGATTCTCAACCATTGGAGGCAACGACAATTGAAGATATTCGTATTTAGTGGGCACGACACTTTTTGAGAGTTAGAAATGAAGCACTGAACAAATTAGTATAGCTTATTCTATTTGAAAACATTTATATTTTGATTCTATTTGTAAACATTTATATTTTGGGTTTATTGTTTGATGTTTGTTTATTATACATTACTATTTTATTCATAATAATAAAAAGCTTAGATCATTAATTATTATATAAATTGCCTGGGTCTGGATTTTGTTTTCAAATTACAGGAATTTGGTTCAATCTAAAACAGAATGATCATAAAAAAAAACTGCACAAACAACATCGGTTATGGCAAAAAATGATGTTGTTTGTGCACATACAACATTGGTTATAGCCACAACCGATGTTGTTTGTGTACATACGACATCGGTTATGGCAAAACCGATGTTGTTAGTTAACACACAACATCAGTTTTGGCAAAAACCGATGTTGTTTGTCGACTAACAACATCAGTTTTTGCCATAACCAATGTTGTTTTCAACACAAAATTTGACTATTTGGGGCATCCTTCATCATTGGTTGTGCACCAAACCGATGTTATAGTGTATTTTAACGTTGGTTCTAGAACCAATGTTGAAAGATGCCTACTTTCAACGTCGTTCAATTCAACATCGGTTCGGAACCGATGTTGAAGGCTCAAAATAACGATGTTAACAATTGTATTTTGGTTTTGCAATTGTGGCTCATTTCTTTGTCCCTTTATTATCATTTTTCTTTTTGAATCCCCTCATATGCTCCAAATTTTGATTGTCATATGTCACCTGTGTGAAATTCAGCTTTCTATTGTCATTCCCAGTTGCACGCGAAAAGCGAGGTCTTTCTAAGTCTTGACGTTCTGGTTGAGCCATTTCACTACACGTACATTTACCCACCGCAGGAGACCCACTTGCCAATTTTAAAAGTGGACCCATTAAGCTTATGTCGTTGCCTACTCCACTAAGTGGCCCACTTGTATCTACAATACTTTCCAACCCAATTTGATTGTGCTCTTGGCTACTATTGTTGGGCCTCGGCCCATGACCATTTAAGTTTATGCATCTAGCTTGTTCTTCCCGTGATTCTCTATAAGCACCTCCCTTTGCACTTGCTTTTTCCTTATGATTTGACCCCGCGTCTGTGGCCCTCTTTCTCTTAACTAGTTCCTTTTCCCCAGCACACACTATTTCACTGTCACGCGCCACCTCTTTTTGGACACATATCAACACGTTATTGCTTGCCTCTCCTTGCTCTTTTTGTTGTCTAGTGTCATCCTTGCTATGAGATTTGTACACCTTTTTCTTTCTTTGCATACTTGAAAGTTGTTTTTCCTTTACACCAATATTGCAATCTTCCGTGACAAGATGTTTTTGTTGCTCTTCTTTCCCTCTTAAGCCAAAGCAAACTCCATAATTTTTGGCTTTATTCAACTCCCGTACAACCATAGTAGTAGACCATTGCTCGCCACTCTTCAAGGGCATATTTTGAATAGTTGCCGAAATATACTCTTTGCCCCTCTAATCCTACTCCCCTCTGGGCCATTGAGATATGTAAGAACCTGCCTTTTCGCCATTAATGGAGACAATTGACGAAGTATCATCTTCATACTCATGATTTTTTTCTAAAATAACATGAGATACTAGGCCTATCACTCATCTCTTCCATCATACGAACTAACACAAAAGACCTATTAATTCTAATCTTTTTTTGTATATGTATGGGCATCAAGGATGAAGTCTTCACTAAAACTCCCGCATATTCTAGATTAGACATTTCCTTTGTTTCCTCTGCTGCACAAATGATTTCTCCAAAAAAAGCAGTGATTTTTGAAAAACAAACTTCATTCCATATGTGTGTAAGGGCAAACCTGAGAACCTTATCCAGACTAGTCTACTTCCTGGAGTAACATCATCCTCCCACTTCTGTCTGGATTCAACCCACATACTCATCCATTCTTCCCCACCCTTGAGAATATCTGCCATGTCTTCATCACCTTCCCCAGTTAATAATAACATATTATCACCAAGATAGCGTGCTTTTATGAAGTTATACCCATTGAGGATAAAAGGCCTCCTGGATATCCTTTGCTTTCCTCGGATCAGCTACCCTCACAACTAAGCTTTTCCTCAACCACTCCACATTTGTTTTTTCAACCTTCATATCCCACCCTTTCCATATTTCACCATCATCTCCTTTTATAGGCTTTGGCTTCCAGATTTGTGCTCCTCTTCGTCCACCTTGTCTTGTAACATCAGCATATGATTTCTTCATTGTTTGGACCTCCGTATAAGGCCTATACGACTGACCTACTGACGCACATTTCTTCTCTAAACCTCCACCTTCATCACCCACTGTTTCTTCCACTTTCCTATCCCATCTGAATACCTTCCACCATTTGAAACTACCCCCACTTGCCTTGAGTACTTTAGAATATTCACCGGCAACTTTGTATTTCCTATTAAAATCTGATCCAGTTGACTCTCCATCATTCTCGCATCCTTCACTCCCTTGAAACGAACGAACCCATACTTGTACCCATAGGATCGATTATGCTATCAAACCGGTAAGACCCGGTGTGACCCGGCCAATTTCGTGGTCCAATCGGCGAACTAGCAACCCGAGCTGGGTCGTGCAATTAACATATTTTTTGAAAAAAAAACATGAAATGCACCATGCTGGATTCAATCCCAGGACCTCAAGGAGGATACCAATGCACTTAACCACTAAACCAAGGCA
Source organism: Pueraria montana var. lobata (assembly GCA_026413185.1). Taxonomy (NCBI): domain Eukaryota; kingdom Viridiplantae; phylum Streptophyta; class Magnoliopsida; order Fabales; family Fabaceae; genus Pueraria; species Pueraria montana. The sequence continues at coordinate 39,789,896 of CM048649.1, read as the reverse complement.
TCTAGTTAGCAATATCATTAACAAATTTAGTATATATGGTATATACGCTATATATATTTGAAAAAAAATACTTAAAATGCACCATGCTATACTTGAACCCAGTACCTCAAGGAGGAGGAAAACATACTCAACCATTAAACCAAGTCAACCAATTATTATATTTACTAACAAGTTTAATATATGTATAATATATTTATGGCATGGTATGAAATTTCCAAATTTTTCAATAGAGACCGGGTCATGTGGTCCAATTAGTGACCCACTGGTTCAAGCATTGACCCAGAGACCCAGTGCCTTGACCGGGTAGGTCACCGGTTCGATTTTTAAAATTATGCTTGTACCTTTCTTTATTCCTTCTATGTGCTATGAATATCTCTTGAACAGATCCCCACCTCTGGAAAATCTTCCAGAGATCAACTTTCACAAAGTTCTCTGGGAAATGAGTAAAATAAAAGGTTGTGAGATCGTTCTCCATTCTTTATGACCACCCTAATTTGAGCTTGGAAAAGAGTTGGCAAAATTTAAGGTACTTTTGGTCGTCGAATCACATGGCATATGTCCATAAACATTTGTTGTTTCCACCAACACTTCTTCTATATATACGACTTGGATTGCAAAAACAATGCCATTGACACAAATGTTCTTATTTGAATTCTTGCTACATCCACTCGCTTCATTTGTGTTGTGTTTGCATCCATAGACACAAAACATCCAAATGTTCCCACCAATAGCTCAGAAAATTCACGTTTCCATGCATGAACTGGGACTCCCATACATCGAACCCATATGAACCTCTCACTTGGGATCTTACTAGGACATTAGTTAAGGAATTAAAAAGAAAAGATTTTTATTGAAAATCATATGAAAGTGTATCTCAAAATTATAGGAGAGTATAATTTTACGCATTCCAATAAAGAGTTTTCCTCTTTTACTTCCTTAATTAGTGTTCTTAGGACACTAGTTAGTAATATTTGCCTTTAAGCAAAGTCTTAATTACTATAAAAAATTACACATAATTTTAAGTATTAATTAATAATAATTAAAATCTTAATTAATAATTTAAGAAAGGTCTTGAATAATATTGTAATTAATTTAAGTAAATTTTTAAATAATAATAATAATTTTATTTTTTTTTATATGAGAACTTACACGTAATTTAAGTAAATTTTCATTCTTATAAGTACTTTTTCTTCTTACAAATTCTCCTACTATCTTATAAATAAAATATTAATATTAATATATATATATATATATATATATATATATATATTTAATATCTTAAAAATAAAAAAGCACATTCATTACATTTAATTCTAAATCCTCTTACAACAACCCTCCTAGTTACTTACTCAGTAATTATTAAATATATTTTATAATTTTAAGATAGTAAATATATTTATTTTTATTTAATAATTATTTATAAGGTAGTAGGAAAATTGGTACATATAACATTACTTTTTTTTTTTTACAAAAATATAACACTACTCTTAAATAAAATCTTATTTATAGGTTAAATAGTTTTAAGGCTATGCTCGACAAAACTAGCTGAAAAGCTAGCTGGAAGTTGAAAGCTGAGAACTAGTAGCTAAAAGCTGTTAAGCTACCTTATTATATCATAAGTGTTCTACCTATTGAATTAGCTGAAAAATATAAAATGACAAAAATGGACATATTTATATGATACTTTTATATAAATTTTAATTTTATTTTATGGATAAAAATATATTTTGAGGTGTTATAATTTTAGTTTTTAATTAATTTTAAACTCTTGTCATTTTTATTTATAGATAAATTATTTTCATTACATTTTTAGTTTCAATTATTACAATTTTTCATATTAAGTATTCTACTATTATTCTTATTATATATCTTAAAATATTTTTAATTAAGTTTAAAATAAAGTAAAAAAAACATACACTTAAGTAGACTACTTTTATTATGTTAATTAGCGTAATAGTTAAATTAAATCGTCTAATATAAAATTATTCAAAAATAATAATAAAAAAATAATTCTAACATTTATCATTGTCAATTTATTGTGTTGAAATAATAAATTAAATATTATAAATAGTACAATGGTTAAAATAAATAGTGTAATATAAAAAAATGTAAAATATAATAACAAAAATAAAATAAACCTAATAACAGTAAAGAATAAAAAATTAATTGATAAAAAAATAAAAATAGTTCACTTGGAGAAAAAAAAAAAAAAAAAGGAGAACGAGCAAAAACGTTGGAGGAAAAAAAAGAGTGATGAGCACAATGATATGTGTGAATGAGTGATAAAACTCTATTTTATTTAAAAAGGTAATAAGGAAATTTAATAAATATTTTAAAGATAAAAAGGAAATAAATTATAAAAAGCTAGAAGCTAGAAGGTAGCGTTTTAAAAAATGCTACTTCAAGTAGCGTTTCAAAAAACACTAAAAGCTATTAAAAAAAACTAGAAGCTAGCTGAAATGAATTGTCAAACATAACCTAAATCCTCGACATTCTCCTATACTAATTTTCTTACTTTTTAGTATGACAAGTATTAAATGTGTTTTATAATTTTAAAATATTAAATGAACTTATTTTTTATTTAATAATTTCTTTATAAGAAAGTAAGAAGATATCCTAGAGGATTAATTAGTAAGAAGATATAACATTACTCTTCTAGGATATGATATGTTAAATTTGTATTCATTCATTTTAATTTTTTATTTAATTTTTTATTTATTTAAGAGGATTCATTCTTAATTTAAAATGCAGAAGTTGTGTTTTGTGTATTCAATCTCTTTTTTTTAATGTACCAAAAAAAAAATCTCTTTTCTCCATCACAATTTGTATGATTAGTGAGAAACAGAACTGGTGAATGCACCATCATTCAACTCATTATTAATGGGTGTAAGTTATGGTGAGTCACTCTTTCAAGTGGTTTATGGTGCATCAATTTTTTTTAGTCCTTGAATCAATCTCATTCTCACATAACTATAGTGTATACCATATACTTTTTCCATCCTCATCAAAATTTGGATGATCCCCCAAACCTGTCCCATCCTTGTTTCCGTTTCACATCCCTTTGGCATCACAACTAAGACATTCATGCGTTGCGCATGGCAAACATCCTCCACCACTAAAGAGAGGAGAAGAAGGAAGAAAAAAATGAAATGTTGTCACCGGAAACCACCTCTAATGGTGGTTCACGGTGGTCGACGACAAGGGTTACAAGGGAGAAAGTTGGGGGAGGAATAATATAGTGTGAAGAGTCTAAGATAAAATGATGGATCGTATATTAATCCAAAGACTAAAAATTATGGTGCACCATAAACCATTTGAAAGAGTGGCTCATGTAGCTTGTGTCTCATAAATGTTATATATATATATATAGGGCATATCCTATGAGAGGAAGGTATCTTATATGAGAGTGGGAGGGTTAAATATGGACCATACAACCATACATGAAGGATCAAGATTTAATGTTATGTGACTACTTAAAAAAGTCATATGACTTTTTAAAAAACTCATATGACTTAGTATATTTTAATCTTAACCATTCAAATAGGATCTAGTGGTCAATATTTATTCCTCTCACTCTCATATAAGATAAGCCCTCTCACTAGATACATTTCATATATATATATATATATATATATATATATATAATTGAAGACAGTACAAAGGGATTTACAACACTCACGCACCCTACTCAACTAATTGAGCTAGACTCCCTTGGTTCATAAATACTATATATAATACTATTACCTGTCATGAACAAAATAAATATATTAATGTAGAACATTTATGTAAAACATTTACATCATAATTTGTTGTGGATTAATATCAATCAATAATTATTATATTATTTTCTAATATCATTAATTAGACAATCAAAGATATGATAACAATCATATGTGAATCCATAGGGTTGCCGCAGTAGTGTCAGGCTCCACTACGTTCACATGTGGGAAAAAATCTATTTAACAGGAGAACTTGTGTTTGATTCCCTCCATGTGCAAAATTCTCTTGGGCCAACGACAGTCACGCACCGCAAGCGAGATTAGTCTCTGACCCCATAGGTTGGGGGACACCCTTGGTCTCTGGCCCAAAACAAAAAAAAAACAATCATATGTAGATTACCGATATTTTGGATGAGATTGTGATAAGATTGACCTTGTGATGGGTTGGGCTAATTATTTAGTAAATAATCCATTGAAGAGTCCTTACCTATTTCCTAAAAATTAGGCAGAAATTCTCTCAAAGAATGATTAAGGATTTTTTTTCCCACGCCAAACAATCCTCATATAGATAAGTGCAAATTCAAGTTAGCATTTAATAGCCTTCAAGTATATATTATCATTATTCACACCATAGATGTCGTGCAAATAGCTCTCGTTCAGAATGGGTTGGCGCAAGAAATATTGAGGTGAATAATACGTGCGTGCATGTGATTTTCTTAATCTAACCAAATGTAAATATATAAAGAGCAATGACAATAATCAGCAGAGAAATAGCATGTATGTGTTGAGTCTTAACTAAGGATCGGTGTGGGAATGAAGTCGTGACTGAAAATATTATTTTATTTTTAAAGTGAGTCGATCGAGTAAGAAGGTGATTAATTGGTACATTTTCTATATGATAAAATTCCCTTGAACAATAACATTAAATGCATAATAGTTGATAGATAAAATTGTAATTTGAAGAATGCTAGGGACATAGTGTGTTAGAAAGAAAGTGTTCGAGAGAGTGTTGCTGGCATTCCTCATGTCATTTAATTATGTAGTCAAGGATTCGATCTTAGATTTGTATGTAATGTAAAAATATCTGTGAGAGATCAACCTCGTAAACAAATCTCAATACTTTGAAGAATTAATTCTTAGCTCTCAGCCCAAAAATACTACTTGTTCACCCAAAAATTATATAAATAACTCATTCGTTATTATTATTTCTTGTAAGAGAACTTAAATAACAATGAATTCCCTTGATAAGAAATATTTATTAGACATTGTTAAATTTTAAATATCAAATATTACTTATTAACTATATATATTAATTACAGGTTAAATTATTTTTTAGTCTTAATTATATAAAAGAAAAAAAATCTTATGCTTCAACTTATTTAACAATATCTTTATAATTTTGATAATATAAATTCAATGTAACATGATTTATATACTATTTTATAATTATACTACAAATAAAAAATAAATCAGGAAAATGTTATTTTAAGTAGTGTTAAATTATTGACATTAAGTGAAAAAAATAAATTAAATATAATTCAAAAACACTATAGAAATCAAGTAAATAATTTAAGGCAAATGCTAACCAGTGTCATAAGGGCACTAGTTAACAGGGATGGATCCAGGAAACCATCAAAGGGGGGGCTGAAAATTTTTTTTTTACTTTAATTATTTAAATATCTAACTTCTAACAAATAAATATTTAATAAATAATGACTTTTATAAAATTATTTATTAGTTTTACATGTAAAACTAAAATTAATTTTTATTTCAAATGATACAGGAAGGAGACACGTGTATTTATAATTCGTATTTTTTTTTCAAGTTTTGAAAGACTTTTTGGTCTCACAAGTACAATAACAATCAAACAGAACTTACAACAATAATCTCAAAAAAGAGGAACAAACTCATCAGATATAATAATAATCAAACATGACTTACAACAATAATCTCACAATAAAAAAGAGGAGCAAACTCATCAGATATAATAATAACTAAAAATCATCAAATTTTGTAACAATTATATATAATATATATAAATATGTTTATAATATAATGTTAATAATAATTAATGTTAATAATAATAATTAGATATATAGATAGATAAATGAGACTTATAATAATACACAAAGTATAGTTAGTCTAAGTAATAGCAATTGATAGAAAGTCACAGAGATGTCATATTTTTATATATCTATTAATTAGTATATATATGTCTTTGAGTTAGATTATAATTAGTTGTAATGTATATTATTAAAAGGATTAGTATATAATTAGTGGTAACATATATTATTAGATTTATTAATTAGTATATATTTTTACTGAAAATAGTATATATATTATTAATTAATATATTATTATTATTACTATTATATATATTTATATTTAAAAGAAGCTTGAGGGACCCGGGGCGCCGCGGGGGCGGGGGGGTTAAAGCCCCTGCATGCCCCCCCACCCCCCGCACATCCGTCCCTGCTAGTTTAAGAAAGTGAAAGGGAAATTTTTTTTATTGAAATGCTCTCCCATATAATTTTCAATAAAATTATTCTTCTTTTAATTCCTTAACCAATATCCTAAGACACTGGTTAGCAAGACTCATAATTTAATTAGATGTAAATGAAATAATTTTGTAAGTTTTGTGTAATATGTTCAATAAAGTTTCCAATATCGAAGAGAGCCAATTAAGTTTGGTTTCTTCAAGGCATTGTTTTTTGTGATTTTTCTTCAGGATATTTAACAGTAATTTAGTGAAAATATCTATTATTACCTCTGGTTCTTATTATAAGATTTAATTAATTAATTTACCAAAATTAAGGAAACTAGTTAGCAATTTAGTTGAGAGCATTAAATTTATCTTAAATTAGTATTTGTTTCTAAAATTACCCCTGTGAACAAAGCTAACAAACATTAATGAGTTACGTTTCTCTCACTGTAACGACATTCTAAAACTGACTTTAATGAAGGATTTTTGTGAAAAAATAATTAAGGGTTAACTAAGTTTTTAGTCCCTAAACTTTTTCAAAATTTGATTTTTAGTCCCTAAACTTTAATTTGACGGGTCAAGGTCTGTAAACTTTTTAAAAATTCGGTTTTTAGTCCCTAACAAAATTTTGACCGGTCAAAGTCCCTAAACTTTTTAAAAATTCGGTTTTTAGTCCCTAAATTTTTTAAAAATTCAGTTTTTAGTCCCTGAATTAATGAGATTTCAGGGACTAAAAACCATAATTTTAAAAAGTTTAGGGACTAAAAACCGAATATTTAAAAAGTTTAGGGACCTTGACCGGGCAAACTACAGTTTAGGGACTAAAAATCGAATTTTTAAAAAGTTTAGGGACCTTGACTAGTCAAACTAAAGTTTAGGGACTAAAAATCGAATTTTGAAAAAGTTTAGAGACTAAAAACTTAGTTAACCCAATAATTAATGAATGAGACATTTTAGATTGGACCTTATAAAAGTAATTAAACCCTATTTTTAATTTGGACCTTATAATAAGGACAAGAGGTAATATTATCATCTCCTTAATTATTTATTCTTCTCTTACATTTTTCAGTTTTCCAAAAAAAAAAACTTTATTAAGCAGCTGTATAAATAATATTACTTATATTCATTAACTTTTTTTATTCATTGTACATTAAATTTTAAAACAAAACTAAACACTCTAACTTAAGAAAATTATGTGTATGACACGTAAATATTTTTACATTTGCATAGAAATTAAACACACTAATTGTGCATAGAAATTAAACATTTATTTTATTGTATTCCATATTTTATAATTGATAAAATTTCATAATAAATTCTTTTGTTTAAATGAAATCACCATTACACATTTCCTCTAAAATTAGCCTTACAAGAAAATTCTTACTTGAGGAGGATAAACTACCAATAACAATGATTGCAATAATCTCAATTTTTTTTCTTTATCTAGATAGGATGTAAAATATCTTATTATAATAGCACATGCTTATTTGTACTAGTACCCAAAAAATAAGAATAAACTACCAAATACATTATCAGGCGTAAGTCACATTAGTTACTATCAAATAACCCGTCCTAAGTCCTCAAAGAATTCCTTATTTTTTTACTATTTAGAATTACTAGTACATATCTGCACATTAGACATCAAAGACATGTTAATTTAATTCCATTTGGGGTGAATAAATTGACTTTTATGGAATATTATAAATATATGATTTGACACCTGAACTTAACGTTTGAAATTTTATTTTTCCAAGTTGACAACCAGTTATCCTTCCTAGACATGTAAAATGAGTTAAAGGTTTAAAAATATTAAAGGGATGTTTATTTTTTTCTTTTATATTTTTCTAATTTAAAAATAAACTTATTTGATCAAAGTAGTTTTCAATGCTAAACGTTACTTTGACAACTTGTTTGGCAGCAATGAGTTTGCGCAGATGGACGAAGATGGAAACTTGTCCTGTCTTTTGGTGGAGGTGATTTGTAAAAGATTTAATTTTGGTGGAGGTGGGTTTCACCCTAAAAAAATTTCCCTCTTGTTTGGTTGTAGTTCATGTGAAGTATGAGAAAAGATGTTTTTACGCCTTATTAGATTTGTGCAAAAGAAAGCTGATCTACATTCCCAAATTTTTTAACCACCTTGTGTCCCTCAATTATGTCTTAAGTTTTGAACCTTTTGTCAAATGCATTAATCGATTATTCAAAATCCATAATCGACTATTTGAATTGAACTGAAACTCTCTACCACTTTTCAATAAATAATTACGCGGATTCAATAATTAATTATTGGCTTCAATACAAGCATCTATCTAGCCACAATGTCTTATAATAGTTTTAAATAGTTTCAACAGATATAGGATGAGTCTTCCCTTCTATAGATTTAAATATTTTTCTAGCTTGTTTCGTTATGGATTTGGTTCTACCCACCCATAGTTTTGTATTTCTCATTATTTTTCAGTTATTAATAAGATTTGGACAGTGTGTTGCAAGTCATGCTTAGAGGTAGTGGTGCCAACATAGTTGGGATGACTATCTGTACAGTCATGCACTTGCATGCACTACTTTTTTGCCAAAAGAAAAAAAAAAGGCATATGTGACATTTCACTAATAGATTAACTTAAAAATCAATTTTTTTGTTATAATCGATTATCTGAATTATGTAATCGATTAAATTCATTTATTTAATCGATTATTTACGGTCATATGACATGACTATAATAAGGGCATAGTAGTATTTTTACAACTTTATTTAACTCTCTCTTTCCATTTCATTCAAACCAAGCAACTTTACTATTTTATTTTCATTCTATTTCTCACACATTTCTTTTAAACTAAACAACCTAACATTCTATTTTATTTCCACTTTACTTCTCATTTTTCAAATTATCTCTCTTTTATTTTCATCTACTCTATTTCTCTCTTCACAATCAAACAGAGCATGAGCATTTTAAACATTGAGGCCAATTTCTCCAAGTTTTTTTTTTATTTCTATGCAAGAATCAATAAAATTAATTACAATCAATATTTACAAGGATTTATATGCAAAACAAAATTTATACTAATTTCTATCTATTTTCTAATATTTTCATGGTTATTTTACTTTTTTTATTTTTTGTTTTCTTATAAACAATCATGTACATAAATTCATTAAATATAAATTTATCAAGGGTTGCAAAGCCATTGAAAGGAAAGAAAATATAGAAGCGGAGGGATGGTGAAAATAGAGCACTCTGTATATGTTGTAAAGGGACAAGCAGGGCAATGTTTAAGAAATTGTATATTTATATTATCTATGGTTAGTTTGTTACAATTTGACACTATTTATCTACTTTGACAAATTATTTCAAGTCATATGATGACGAGGAGAAAAAGTGAGAAGAAAAATGAGAGTTAAACTAATTTAAAGTGGAAATATTTAAATTCTATAATATATACAAGAGAAAATAATAAAACAACGATTTTAGATATATAAAAGGTAATTAAAACTATACCTCTCCCATGATTTTATCCCCAAAGCTATTCACAGATTTTATCCATATTAATAGTGCTCTCACGTATTCGTTGCAATGACAATAGATATTTCTTCAGAAAAAAACAAAAGAAGAAGAAAAGACAATAGATATTTTTTTCTCTAACAATCTTCAATTAATAGAGGATTTTGATATTCGACTTTTGCACTCCTAATTATTAATTATGGGAAGCAACTACCCATTAAGTGATTGTCCAATCATAGCATCTTTGCCCATTGCAATTTACACAAGAACCAATAATTTTATAAGTCTAAATAATAAAAGTAAAAAAATAAATAAAAAATGAGTCCTAAGTCAATGGTCTAATGGACCTGCACTATCCACCACCTTGACCTAGTATTAAACACGCATTAACTTTGGATTGATATATATGTGATTAGCATTCCACGCTTACTTTATCTGCAACTAGTCACATCATTTTGTGTCCCCAATTTTTGGAATATTTTGTGTAATATTCCCACATCTGATGATGCAAAGTTAGCAAGTAGGTAAAGAAACTTGACAAAAATGAGTAAAACGAAGCTATGTAAGAAAATCTACACTCAAAATCCATTTTGCTAAATATAGATTCTTGTTAAATTGTGTTTTATAAGATCTTGCTTGCACATTTGATGATGCAGCTAACTTGAACTGTACGATTAGTTTGATCCTTTTTTTTTTTTTTTATGTATTTGTATATGCTTCTCCTTAACCATTTTGATAATCCGTAATGATTTGAACTTGTAGAGATTCAGTTCTATAAAACATCATGTTTCTTAATTAAAAACGTGGTCTACACAATCTAAATTTGCTATGATAATTACCTACCATGCCACAGATTTTACCTTCACCTGAAATTGATATTTAGGATTTTGTGCAAGTTAATAACGCTTGTAATGATTAGTTACTATACCAGTTAGTTACCTTCTGTTATTTTGGTTAGAAAACAGTTAAGGCAGTCAGTTATTTCAGTTAGAAAACTGTTGAGTCAGTAATAGCTGTTAGCTTTCATTCTCACGTCACTGATGAACCAATTTGACATCAATTCAAGTTTTGGTTATTTTATTAAGAGTAAATTACACAGATCCTTCCTGAATTTTACTTATATTACACTGACATCCTTGCTTTTTTGAACCATACAAAAAATCCCCTATTTGTTGATTCTAAATTACACGGACTCCTCCTAAGTTTTACTTATATTACACGAACTCCCCTGAGTTTTACTTATATTATACCGGCACACCTGCTTTTTTGAACGACAGGGGTCAAAAGTAATGTTTAAAAAGGCAGAGGATATCGGTGTAATATAGGTAGGAGAGTCCATGTAATTTACTCTTTTATTAATTGTTACTATAATAATGAACATAACTATGCACTTAATCACCCATAACAGAGTACTCTGTCCATAAATGATTACCCCACATCAGAGTCACATGAAAATTGGCATTTCCCTTATGAAAAGGGATATAAAGGTAAACAAGACAAGCAAGTCGTTTGTTTAATGAACAGCTTGGTGTGTAAGTGACGTTGAACAATGTTTAGAAGCTTGTCTTTGTAGCCAAATTAGTTTCCTTGTACGACACATCCTAGGGGCAACCCTTTGTATTTTGTATATATATATGAAGACCTTTCTACCTTCAAAATTATCCTCAGAGGAATATACTACACTTCTTGCAAATACCGCTATTATTGAATAATAATAGCCGTATTCTCCATTTATTGACTCATTCTTTCTATGGAAAACTCAACAATGGGTAATTGTCTTACCAAGTGTTGCTGTTCGGGGAGTTTCTTCAAGAAAAAGAAAGCTCTCCCCATTGATACCACATTCAAGCTTCCTGTGCCTGTTGCAAATTCTTCTTGGCCTCAAGGTATGCATAATGTGATTGGTCATTTCATATTCTCTTTTCGTTGTGATATAGTCTAGTAAATTAGTAATTGCATGCTGATTATTGCAAGTGGTGAATTGGTACATGTAGGTGGTGATTTTTCAAGTGGAACAATTGATCTGGGTGGGCTACAAGTGTGTCAAATATCAACATTCAACAAAGTTTGGGGCACCTATGGCGGTGGACCGGACAATCAAGGTTTCACCATGTTTGAACCATCAGGAGTACCTCAAGGTTTCTTTATGTTGGGTTGCTACAGCCAACCCAACAACAAGCCTCTTTTTGGATGGGTTCTTGTGGCAAAAGATGTGTCTAAAAGTACAAGCAACCCCACTTTAAAGCAACCAATTGATTACACTCTTGTGTGGAACAGTGCATCTATGAAGATAAGCCAAGATGGTCCCATCTATGTTTGGCTACCAACAGCACCTGATGGGTACAAAGCTGTAGGCCATGTTGTCACCACCACACCAAATAAGCCTTCTTTTGACAGAATCAGGTGTGTCAGGTCAGACCTCACTGACCAATGTGAGACAGATTCATTGATTTGGGAATCAGGAAGCTTCAATGTTCATGATGTTAGACCAAGCAATAGGGGGATTCAAGCTCCTTGTGTTAGAGTAGGCACCTTTGTTGCTCAAAATGGGAGCACCAACCCTCCATCTATTGCTTGTTTGAAAAACAACACCAATGCTATCCCAAGATACATGCCTAATCTTCAACAAATGAAGGCAATAATGCAAGTTTACTCTCCAACTATGTGCTTGCATCCTGATGAAGAATACTTGCCATCTTCTGTGGATTGGTTTTTCTCCAATGGGGCACTACTATACAAGAAAGGGCAAGAGTCAAATCCGGTTCCAATAGCCCCAAATGGCACAAACCTGCCTCAGGATCATAACAATGATGGTGCCTATTGGCTGGACCTGCCTGCTGATGCAGCCAACAAAGAGAGGGTCAAGAAAGGGGATTTGCAAAGTTCCAAAAGCTATGTTCATGTGAAGCCAATGCTTGGAGGAACCTTCACTGACATTGCAATATGGGTCTTCTACCCATTCAATGGACCTTCAAGAGCAAAAGTTGAGTTCATCACTGTCAAACTGGGGAAGATAGGTGAACATGTTGGTGACTGGGAGCATGTGACACTAAGGGTAAGCAACTTCAATGGTGAACTGTGGCAGGTCTATTTCTCACAACACAGCACGGGTACATGGCTTGATTCCTCTCAGATTGAGTTCCAAAGTGGTGCCAACAAACCACTATACTACTCTTCCTTGCATGGCCATGCATCATACCCTCATGCTGGCATTAATCTTCAAGGGGCAGGTAACATAGGCATAAGGAATGACACTGCCAAAGGTGGCAATGTCATGGATATGGGGGCATTTGAATTGGTTTCTGCTGAGTATTTGGGTTCTGCAGTTATAGAGCCTCCTTGGCTTAACTATTTTAGAGAATGGGGCCCTAAAATTGATTATAATATAGATGTTGAGTTGAAGAAGATTGAGAAGTTCTTGCCTAAGAAGCTAAAAGAGGCTTTGGAAAAGATTTTGAAGAGTTTGCCAAGTGAGGTGCTGGGAGAGGAAGGGCCCACAGGTCCAAAAGTCAAGAATAATTGGAGTGGAGATGAAGTTTGATTGAAGTTTGTACACTTTAGTTTAGTTACATTGATTCTTACGTATAATAAAGTGTGTATGTATATGCATATTGAACAGAACTCAGGGTCAATTCAATTAGTTTGGTATTAGAGTGTGTAAATGTAATGAGTTAGGAGTTATCATTTTGTTACAATTTAATCAAAATAGCTTCTATCAGCTTCTACATGCTCTCTGTTATAAATACGGTTACTTTGTAATACTGATATAATTTTGAACAATGGATTTTCTTGATCATAAGAGTTTTTTTCTCTTTCTCTGATCATAGCTTTCTAAGCTCTCTTTGCTTTGAGTCAATTCCTATTCCCATTTGCCATCAAGGTCTGATTAGTAAGAACGTACTTCAAATTGATTTAGAATACTTAGAATAATGTTAATTATTGTGTGCAACTGCAATTGTATATGGGCTACAGTTAATTAGAAAAAGAAAATAAAAAATCAAAAGAAGCCACCAATAGCTTCAAGCTAGTACATAACCTTGTCAATTATCGGTGCACTGAGAAAATACGGGTTTTAGTTTCTCATATTTCTAAGGACGTGTTTAGAAGTAGAGTTTTATAAGGAAAAAAGGGGAAATAATGTTTTTTTTTTATTTTAAAATTAAAAGAAATATATAATATTTATAAAAATAAATAAAAGATTAAGATAATTTGTGTTAATTTATTATTTTGTTTTTATTTTAAAATATTGTCAAATTATTAAATATTTATTAATAAAATTAATATTTTTGTCTTATAAAATTCCATTTCCAAACATATCTTTAGTCTCATATTATCAAAGAAAATATTGATCAAAATATTATCAAAGAAAAAACACAAAAATACTTATAATAGAATATATCATTATTTGTTTAGGATTCATCACTTACGTTATATATAGAGAAACCCTATTTTTAATAAAAATGAAAATTATATATATAAAATGTTTACTACAATTATTTGCAGCTAATTGGCAGTTGTTGATATTTTTTATTTTAGGCTTAATTACCAAATTGTTCCCCAAATTATTTAAAATAATTCAATTTGGTCCTCAAATTTTAAAACGCGTCAATTTGGTCCCCAATTTTTTAAAAATGCATCAATTTGGTTCTTTCCATCCAATTGGAATTGACGCCGTTAATGATTTGGGACCAAATTGACACGTTTTAAAATTGTATTATTAACAGTATCAACTCCAATTGGACGGAAATGACCAAATTGATGCATTTTTAAAAATTTAGGGACCAAATTAACGCGTTTTAAAATTTGGAGACCAAATTGAAGTATTTTAAATAATTTGATGACCAATTTAGTAATTAAGCCTTTATTTTATGGTGGTTAATTTATTTTAGAAGTAGGTCTACCTATATAACTCAAATTAATATGTCATCTATTTTGCTTTACGCTTACGCATATCTTTTTACAATTTAAATATTGTTTTTTTTTTATAAAAACAAAACATCTAAATTAGAGCATCTGCAGTGGTAGAACCCAATTTGGGTTCTTAACCGAGATAAAATTTTCTTCCAATGCTTTGAGTTCTTATTTAACTTTTGTAGGTCCTTTTTCATTTATTTTTTTCTCTCACCTGCAACCGGTAGTCCCACGCTTCCCTCTTCTCAACCTATGTAAATATCAATTTTTAATTGTCAAAAGGCAGTTCTTGAGGGTTCTTATAGAAGAACCGTTTTTCCACCGTGGAGAACTTGGGCCTTGCTGCAGTGGGAGTTCTTGTGAAGAACCATTCTCGCACCTAAGAAACTGTGCCAAGAACAACCGTTGGAGATGGTCTTAGTTATGCATGTCTCTCCTTATAATGTTAAACATATATTTTTCGTTCAATATATTTTTAAATTCTAACTTTTTAAATTTTACTTGAATTTAAAAATACTTATACATTATATAAAATATGTATGATTAAATTACACTTTCTCCTATCGGGAGATGCCATTGTCTTCTTTTTTTATGTTAAAATAAACGGTCCTCCTAATTTTTTTTAATATGTTATATTTTAGGTTTAATTACTTTTTTTTCTCTAATTTATTTATAAGGTTGAATTTGAAAGTTAACCTGGCATCTGTTAATGCTATGTATTGAGATTTTAGCAGAACATATGCAATATGCATATCAGCATATGAATCAGCGATTTTTGCATCTGTTAATGCTATGTTTTGGGATTTATGTAGTAATTTTTAAATTGGGGGTGGGGTTGGGTTCTGTTTTTTGACGGGGCGGGGATTAATTTTTTTATTTTTTGGTTGATTAGTGGATGAGGGTAGAGCTTCAGATGTGGTTCTGCCATAAGAGGTTGAAGGACTTGCCCTTTGAACGTTGATTATAGAATAAAATAAAAACAATTAGGTGATTTTAAAATCATTGGTATGTTCTGTCCAAAAAAAAAATCATTGGTATGTGAAAACCACTTAATTACTGACTGTTTTAAACCATAAAAAAAATGTAAAATTGACATATGTTTCTTTTACATTAACTCGATAGCTTCAATTTGGACAGAAAGATCAAATTTAACTCATTTTGAAAATTAGAAACTTAATTGAATCTTGTAAAAATAAAAGAACCGAATTGAACCTAATAAATAAATTAGATGTCCAAAAAAATAATTAAACCTACATTTTACTCTATTTTTTTTTTTAATTTTTCATTAAAAGTTTCTTAGCTTTTGTTAAAAAAAAAAAAACTATTACCAAAATATCTTCTAGTCATTTACATTGTCAATATTTTCTCAAAAATGCAAATATTATACCACTTTTTCTTCTTGTGTTAAAAATATACATTTTCTTCCCTTAATAGATGCAAATATATTATACATTACTCTATTTTTAAATTTTTCAATACAAATAAATTTATGACTAAAATATTTATTACACTTTCTACTCTAAGATATTTCAATATGACATTTTCCTTTTTTTTCTTATTTTAAAATATACAATTTTCTTCTTTAAATTATAATAAAAAATACACTACACTTTTCATAATATTTATATTTTTTTATAAAATATATATAATAATTTCTATTATATAATGAATACAATATCCGCTCAATTAAAAATATAATTAATCATCTTTAGGGCGGAACCACGCTTAATGCTACAGGGGCAGTCGCCTCCTGATTTACACAATGTTCTGAATATATGTACTAATATATTAATATAATATATTTTTCTCCTTTGAGATTTACATCCTCGCCCAAGTTTTTACGTTCACAAAAAAAAAAAAGTTTACTTTAAAATAATTTGAATTGCTTTTAATTGATTTTCAAAGATATTATAGAATTTGAATTGGTAATTTGTTTTTATTTTTCTTTTCTCATTATAGATATATGTTAGTCAATAATTTTGTTTTGAATTGGTTTTAATTGTTTTATAAATAATTTAATTTGTTGTTAACTAAAAATTTATAATATTTGAAATTTGGTGGATAAAATAATTTTAGCTATAATAAATTAATTCTTACAATGTAGTTAAACCATGATAATTTAAAGAGTTATTTCTTCTTCTTCTTTTTTAAGAAGCATAAACTCAATGATTTTGATAGATCTCTACTTTTAAGTCACAAACTTAAAATTTTCACAAGTTTATTCTAAACTTGATGAATGACCTTTTAAGAAGATAGAAATCAATTATTCTTTTATTTATTATTATATTTACTTTAATAAGATATAGGACATTTACTTTTTTATTAAACTAAATTTTAAACAATGATTAAAAATAAAAATTAGTCATGGTTGAGATAAGAATGAGTTATTGAAATTAAAACTCCTATTAAATGAAGGGTATTTCGAAGATGATATCATTAAATGAAGTAAAATTAATTGAGATTTGCTTATATTTAATTAAAAAAATCCAACACCAAATCCAAAGGATAACGCAGTGGTGTAAGGCCCCGCTGCGTTCACATGTGGGAAAACGATCCATTTAGCGGGAAAACTCGTGTTTGATTCCCTCCGTATGCAAAATTTCCTTGGGCCAGTGGTAACTACGTACCGTGAGCGGGATTAGTTTATGACATAGTAGGTTAGACAACACGTGTGATCTTTGATCCAGAACCAAAAAAAAAAAAATCTAACACCGAACTCATTTATTGACTGAATGGAGTATATGTTAAATTTTTGCCCCCCTAATAAATTTTCATGTTCTGTCCCTGATCATCTTTCTCAATTTTAATATAATTATTTTTAATAGGGTACTAAATATTTTAAAGTTTATCATTTCTATTTATGTACATATATTTTTAAATTTTAATAAATATAAATATAAATTATATATAATTTAACTGACCCTATGCATCACACAATTTTAAAATCTAGTATTTTAACTCAAAACAAGAGAACAATATAATATTTATATTTCTCAAAGAAAGACTGTAATTTACCCGATATGTAATCGTTATCTTTATATATGTTCATTGTTATTCTTAATGTACAGACTAACATACTAAATTACTATTGAGAATAAAATGAATATATATATATATATATATATATATATATATAAAAGGAGGGATCCATTTACTCCAATTCTCACCATTCATTTTTTTGAAATCTAATAGTTAAATTATTCATTACAACTATTAGATTTCAATAAAATGAATGGTTAAAGATGAGTAGTAACTAGAGTTACTTTTGGAGTAAATGGATCATTTCTCATATATATATATATATATATATATATATATATGTGTGTGTGTGTGTGTGTGTGTGTGTGTGTGTGAATTAAAATTCACGTTATAATAATTAATGAATTTTTAAAATTATATAATAATGTTAGAAAAAATTGCTTAAATTATATAATATAGAAAAATAATATGTCAGAGAGTCATAATAAAACAAGTTAAGCAAATTTATCGTATTTCACTGTTATATTTGCTGAAACGCGTGTGTCGTAAATTTTACTTTATTAACTAAATTTTCCTTTTTTATACTCGCAACTTCTACTTGTATCTTTAGTTTTTGTAAGAAAATTTTGTTGCAGTTACTCCACTCTAGTTTAAGGAAGAAAGGTTATGTTCGACAAGCCATTTCAGCTAGCTTTTAGCTTTTTTTACTAGCTGAAAAGCTTGTTTGACTGTTCGGTAAGCAAGCTTTTTTTAGTAGCTTCTAGCGTTTTTTGAAACGCTACTTGAAGTAGCGTTTTTTAAAACGCTAGCTTCTAGCTTTTAGCTTTTTATATTTTATTTCCTTTTTATCTTTAAAATATTTATTAAACTTCCTTATTATCCTTTTTAAATAAATGAGGATTCTATTATTTATTTATTTATTTTCCACTCATTCACATATATCACCTGCTCATCACTCTTTTTTTTCTCCAATCTTCTTGCTCACTCTATTTTTTTCTCCATGTAAACTATTTTTAATTTTTTATCAATTATTTTTTATTCTTTATTGTATTCGACTTGAGTATCTACTTAAGTGTATGATTTTTTTATCAATTAACTATTACACTAATTAATGTAATAAAAATATAATAATGTTTACTTAAGTGTATTTTTTTTTACTTTATTTTAAATTTGATTAAAAATATTTTAAGATATAGTATAGGATTAACAGTAGAATACTAAATATGAAAAAAATGCAATAATTGAAACTAAAAATGTAATGGAAATAATTTATCTATGAATAAAAAATTACAAGAGTTTAAAATTAATTAAAAAACTAAAATTATAACACCTCAAAATATATTTTTATCAATAAAATAAAATTAAAATTATATAAAAATATCATATAAATATGTCTATTTTTGTCATTTTATATTTTTCAGCTACTTTAGTAGAGAGTTTTATCGAACACTTATGATTTAATAAGCTAGCTTAACAGCTTCCAGCTACCAGCTTTCAGTTTTCAGCTACCAACTAGCTTTTCAGCTAGCTTTTCAACTTCCAGCTAGTTTTTAAGCTAATTTTGCCGAACATAGCCAAAGTTAGACATGCATGAAATTTATTTTTTTAATATCAAGATATTTATGAAAATAATAAGATGGGAAAATGTTATTTCTAATAACAAAAGAAAATAATCATTACATCCACATCATGCATGGTTTCCGTTTTGTTTTTTCTCGTCACTTCCAATTAACATCAGAATCTAGAGGACGGACATTAAATAATAAGACTCTCTTGTATTCACCAACAAGATGATTGACATAGGATCTAAGCCGGTTTTAGTTTCTTTTTATAGTCTTGCTCTCAATTCAAATATTCATTGCTACTTCTCTCTCACTCATCCATGGAGATTAATTTTCAGACTTTGTTCACTGCAGTCATAGTAATTGCCCTGATTTTACCACGGAATGCATAGATCAACTAGCACTATTCTAACTTAACCAAGGATCTTGAGTTCAAGTCCTGGATATAATATTCAGAGGAAGAGTGTCATTCATAGTAGTCTTATCCGATTCGAACAGGATTATCCCTAATGGAAGATAAAGATAAGGATACCGATGGTCTATACAAATTGTGTAACTGTAATCAGTTAGGAGTTATCATTTTGTTACAATTTAATCAAAATATATGGCTTCTTTATTTTTTAGTCGGTCAAAGATCAGAGCGTCTCCCAACCCACTAGATCAAAGACTAATTCCACTTTGCAGTACGTGACTGCCGCTGGTCCAAAAAAATTTTACACACGAAAGAAATCGAATGGAACATGAGTTCTCCCGTTAAATAGATTATTGCCCCACATAATATATGGCGTCTAGCAGCTTCTTACATGCTCTCTATTATAAATATTACTGTGTAATACTGATATAATTTTGAATAATGAATTTTCTTGATAATAAGAGTTTTCTCTCTTTCTTGATCATAGCTTTCCAAGGTCTCTTGTTGTCTTTGAGTCAATTCCTGTTCCCATTTGCCATGGAAGGTCTGATTAGTAAGAACGTACTTCAAATTGATTTCGAATCATTTTAATTATTGTGTGCAAGTGCAAATGTATAAGAACCACCAAACGCGTGGATCAACAGGTATGAGATTGTTCCAACTTAACCAGTGATCTCAGGCATAGTTACATAATTTGCCATTTGTTCCGGTACGTGGTACGGATACGGATACGCGATCTTATAAAATATTGATACGTAAGAGGTACACATAGATAATACGTTTCGACACGCTATTTAAATAAAATTATAAATTATTATAATATATAATAATTATTTCATAAATTAAATATGAATATAAAATATAATATTTTCATCTTTTGTAACCTATGTTAATTAAATTATGAAATATTATAAATTATTATCAACATTATCGGTATCAAATAAAGTGCAAAATATTTTAAATTATTTTTATTTAGATGATTATAAATACTATTGTAATTCTCTATACAATTATCGATGTTGCAAATCTCTTGTGAAGAGAGTGCTTTAGCCTTATTTATTTATTTATTTATATATGATATAGTAGTATATGATTATATTTTGGGACAATTTTCTATGTAACTCCCTTTACCGAGAAAAGTGACCCACGCTGACAACGCCTTTATTGAAACCAGCACCACTCTTCTGGAAGAAAAAAAAAGACCTTTTCATCTTCCTTCTTTTTTACTGTTCTTCTCTTTCTTGGAGCATTTCTTTTCTTCCTTCAGTGCAATGCTTGAATGCTAACATCTTGAGAGCTATTTTTTCTAGTACGTCCCGATCACGAATTTAACACCGAATTTCAGAGAATCGGTTCGAAAATGTACATTGTTACGCAGGAACCAATTCGCGGTACTTTGAAGGAGTGACGAATTATGTTACTATCTCAAATTCGAGTTTTAGATATGCAATTACATTAAATATTTAAAAAGAAAGTTTTGTCGTCCATAGTGATCCTATCCAACTCCAATAGGAATGAAAAAAAAAAAAAGTGCAATTGTATAAGAGCTATACTATATAGTTAATTTCAAAAACAAAATTAAAAATCACAAGAAACCAGCAATAGCTTTGAATAACTAGTACATATAACCTTGTCAATTCTCGGTGCACTAAGAAAATACAGATTTTAGTTTCTCATTTTTCTAAGGACGTGTTTAGAAGTAGTAGAGTTTTATATTATTAGGAAAAAAGGGAAAGACAATTTTTTTTTAAATTAAAAGATGTGTATAATTTATATAAAAATAAATAAAAGATTAAGATAATTTGTGTTAATTTATTATTTTATTTTTTATTTTAAAATGTTATGTTAATAAAAGATTAATAACATTATTCTTTTTGTCTAATAAAATTTCATTTCCAAACATATCTTTAGTCTCATATTATCAAAGAAAAAAATACTTATATATATATATATATATATATATATATATATATATATATATATATATATATTGGTTATTACATGTAAGTAGAGAATAATCAATTACCAAATATTATTAAACGAATATTTTTATACAGAAACCCTATTTATAATTAAAATGAATTTTTTTTATATATACTATATGTGTGTGGGTGAATGTGGGGGGAGATATCAAATTATACTATACTCGTGTAATTTTTATTATTACACTATTTAATAACTTTTAGTCAAATCATGTTTTCTCAAAAACCACTATTAGATACTACCAAGCACGTGGATCATCAATTAGCGTGTGGTTATTCAAGCTTAACCAGAGGTCTTGGATTCAAATCCTGGATATGCAGCTGCGTTAAATATTTAGAGGAAGAGCTTTGCCGTCCATAGTGGTCCTACCCGACTCGAACAGGATTGCCCATAACGGGAATACCTCTAGTCTAGACAAAAAAAAATCACTATTAGATTGAAAGTTCCTTTTGCATATACAAAATGTTATATTAATAAAAAAATATTTGATACCTCATTCATACCTTTTTAATATTGTAATTCAATTTTGACAAAAATTGAGATCTTTCTCAGTGGCTTAATAAGTTTCATCGTTTGAGTGAAGGGGGAGAGTGGAAAGCCATTTGGAAACTCAAAGTATCCCAACGTATTAGAGTCTTTATATGGTAAGTAAATCATGGACGACTTACTACTAATCATCGAGCTTCTCGGTGGGGACTGAGAAATCCTTATTGCCATAGTTGCAACACAACGGTGGAAAATGTCGGTCATGTTTTGCGAGACTGTCCGTTAGCATTTCAAGTATGGAGACATCTTATTAAGTGGGATGAGAGGAGTAAATTCTTTGGTCTCTCTTTTCATGAGTGGATAAGTTACAACCTTCACCATGAATTAGGCTAAGATGAGGTTGGTAGATGGGCTGAGTTGTGGGCAACTGCTTGTTATTTTATATGGTACTGGAGGAATAAGCATGAACATGAGCCTTCATTTGTGAGACCGTTGCAACCGTGGTACATCATTCAAAAGAAGTGGGAAGAATATCACAAGTTAAGTGTACAAGATGTTATTAATAAGAATTGGAGGAAAACTGAAGTTCTAATTAAATGGAAGGCCCCGATTGATGGATGGATAGCATTGAACACAAATGGTGCTGTTAGAAGCCTTGATGGCATGGTTGGATGTGGAGGTCTCATAAGGGATTCAAGAGGGAATTGGATATATGGCTTTTCTAAAAGAATTGGTTACTCTAATTCTTTTGTGGCGGACTATGGGGAGTTTATGAAGGCTTACATCTAGCTCAGGAGAAAGGCTTTTAACTAATAAATCTACAAATTGATTCTGAAGCTGTTGTTAACTGCATAAGAGGAAAAAAGTTGGTTGTGCTACAAGTTGGACATTGTTTCAGGAAATTCACAAGTTGCTGACTAATTCTACTTGGAGAGTGCGAGTTTCCCGTACCTTTCGAGAAGGCAATGTTTGTGCAGATGCCTTAGCTAGCATAGTGTTTGAGATTGAGGATGATTATGTGATGTATGAGCAACCTCCACCTATTATTAGGCCATTGCTCTTAGCTGACATTAGTGGGGTCTCAACCCCTAGAATTATTTTGAGGTAGTTCTTTTTTTTTGGGCCTTTGGGGCCCCATTTATTTTCCAAAAAAAATTGAAAATAATCAACATAATATAAAATTATAATTTAACGTTTTGATCAATAAAATTCACTTTTTATATAAAGTTATTGATGGTGTAATAATTGGTAAAATTTACAACTAGCATGTGATTTTTTAAATATTGGAAAAACAAACTTATCTCTTTAATTATCAATTATACTAAAAAAATTGCGATCATCAACTGCCCAAATTTTCCTCTATTACTCTTTTTTTTTTTACTCCATATTTTCCGAATAAATATTTTAGTCATCTACTTAGAGGAGTACACACTGAATGAAAATGTCTTCAGGTTTGGTGCAATTTTTAATATGACATGGATAATTTCTAAGTTGGATTCAAAATGGATCTTTTGTGGTAAAGTGTACGTGGTATTGAATCTAGGGTCTGGTCTTTTAGCTTCGTGGTATGATGATAATAGTATTATAATTAAAAGTAATGATCAATTAAAATTGATTAAATACAATTGCCACTGTAAACTGCTGGAGCTGCATGACTGGAGAAATTATATGCTGGTCCGGGACCACCACGTCAGCCATGGTCCCGGCCAGTAACAGCGTGACATGTGACAACATAAAGGAGTCACATCCAGCTGCTGGAATTAACAGCGTTATGGTTTAACCGTCTTATATCAAATTCAAAATTTGATAGAATCAATGTATCCCTAGCCTCATCGAACGTGTCATCAGACGTATCGTCTCGTGCCTCTTCGTTCTCAACCGATAAATTGCCGCACAATTCGCTCGAACCTTTCTCTAGTTCCTCTACGATCTTCAGCTATAGCGATTCCAAGAATTCAATCTTCCTTCGAATCCAATTGTTGTCGAATTTATGCCCTGAGTCTGTGGAATTTCTAACTAATCTTCGGTCTCATATGCCCTTATTAGTTATTGCTGATGATTTTGGTCTACTTACTGCATTGAATCATTGGAGTTGTCTCTTTTTAATTTCCCCTTGGCACCTTGAAATGCTAAAATTTTTCTCCTCTAGCTTGCCACTGCACGTGGTTTTACAAGTTTATCTTAGTTCTGTGTTTTAACTTTTAACTTTGGATTTGACTTTGATTCAATATTAGTGTAAAAGCATTTTTAACTATTTTTTTTAAATTATTTGGTGTCACCTTTTTAAAAATTGTTAAAAAGGTTTCACAGGAAGTGAAAAACCTTAGTTTGGTATTATAAAGAGTTTTTTACACTGACAACGGATTATGTTTACACTATTCGGCTTTTGTTTTTAATTTCAATTATAAATCTGCTTTCTTTTACTTTCACTATTTTACAGCAGTTCAAATATTTGTTCATATTTTGTTAATTCATATTAAAAAACCTTTTTTGTACAGTTGAATAGTTGATATTGGCTTAGACATGATGCATCACATGATCACATATATCATGCCATTGTTCAAACATAATAATCAATGCTATATGCTATTTTGTATCTCTAATCTAAACTTGAAATTTTGGGTTCTTGAGTCTTTGTTGAGTTACAAACATTGTGATGTTTTCAAAATTAACTTTGACGCACCAACAAACTTCTGATCCAAAGATTGCAGAGGCAATGTCTTTCAGATGGGCACTGAAACTTGCATCAAAGCTTTCTTTTTGGAATTTTATCATGGAGACTGACTGTTAGCAGCTGTACCATGCTTGGAGCAGCAAGAAGGAGAGGAATAGAAACTACTACCACAACATACTTGGAAGACTGCGTGCAAATGACCAATTTTTTGCCAAATTTTAAGTTCCTTTTTGTTAAGAGGATCGGTAATCGTGTGGCTGATGTACTTTCAAAGTTAGCTTTTAATGTTTTGCTAATGATTTTGAGCTACTGTCATCCCTGACAGTTAAGAAAAAAAATCCACAAATCAGTAAAGCATTTACACCCTTAAGACATGTTCTAGTTGACTACTAATTTGTATGAACCATAGAAAGCACACCATTTTGTTACCTAAGCAACTAAAGTTGCCGTGTGGCATTGGGCGGTATAATATATGTGAATGGCTTTTGGATAGTTTTGAGTCACATGGAGCTATTTTGGATTATCATTGAATTAAACTTCTTCATGAAGAATGTACAATTAATTAACTGAAAAAACTGTATTTTGGTCTAAATGATGATGACTCTCATTACAATATTGAACTATATCATTCCCATTTAGGGATGGCAATGGGTAGGGTCTGGGTAGGGTCCTATAGTACCCGTCCCCATACCCGCGTTTAAAAAAAATACCCGTACCCGGCCCCATACCCGCGCGGGTAGCAACTTTAATCCCCATCCCCATACCCGCTGGGTACCTATATACCCATACCCGCACCCGCTACCCGCACTTTACTTATGTATGAAGTTAATAAATCAATAAAAAATAGGCTTAAATATAATTTTGATCCCCCTATTTTGCACAATCCGCAATTTTAGTCATCCTATTTTAAAATAGAGACATTTAGTCCTCCTATTTTGCACAATCAGCAATCTTGGTCCCTCTATAGAGACATTTAGTCTCCCAATTTTGTAAAATCCGTAATTTTGGTCATTTCATCAAATTGAAAGCATTGACAGTTAAGAGACTAATGTTGACCTTAACGTGGCCCAAATATA
Organism: Pueraria montana var. lobata; assembly: GCA_026413185.1. NCBI lineage: Eukaryota > Viridiplantae > Streptophyta > Magnoliopsida > Fabales > Fabaceae > Pueraria > Pueraria montana. The sequence continues at coordinate 39,764,121 of CM048649.1, read as the reverse complement.
GTTATGTGACACGAGATTATTTATTTATTTTTTAATTATTTTAAATAATGAGTAATAATTATTTGTTTATCTATGTCACTAAAATACATGTCATGTTGATTTTAATGGTTGGGGTAATCGTGAGTCCTAAAATAGAAATCACAAGTCTTAATCATTTATTTTAAATTAGTTCTACATTGTTGAAATACATGGCACATCGTAATCAAATAAATGATATTACCTTTTTATAAAATATACTTTTCATCAATTATTCTACTCAGTATTTAAAATAATTAAAAACTAAATAAATAATCTCGTGTCACGTCATTATATTTGGACCACGTTAAGGTTAACGTTAATCTCTTAACAGTCAACGCTTTCAATTTGATGGAAGAACCAAAATTACATATTTTAGAAAATTGGGAGACTAAACGTCTCTATTTTAAAATAGGGGGACCAAAATTGCAGATTATGCAAAATAGATGAACCAAAATTGCATTTAAGCTATAAAAATATTAATTAAAAAATTATTACAAATAAATTGAAAATTCACGCTTAAATAATTCAAACTTAACATTAAAAGCATTCACACATGATCCAAGTAGTACAAGTAGAATGCTACAAATAATTTGTGTCAAGAGACCTGCAGAAAAAAGAAAAAAAATTAAACAACTATGATCTATAACACTTTAATTCAATAAATAATTTGATTATAAAAAAATAATAAGATACCAAGAAAAGGAGCTATCAATCACGTACCAGTGATGCACACGTGCGAAAGCAAGATGAACTAATATGCAATTATAAAAATCGAAAAAAAAAAAAAGTACCAAATAACAAGCACATTCATTATGAGCCAAAAGTATTAGAATGTACATGAACAAATAATTAACCTCACGTATAAAGTCTATTTTTTGACGCAGGATGGCTATTGGCACCCTTAATTAGCAAATCTTTAGTCACTCTAAACTTTCTCTATGCTTGGAATAATGGGAAACATGATCAGCATAAATTAATGTCACATTTCATGCAGCATATAAATTATAACCACGTTATACAGACATATTAAAAAAACTCAAGTAAATTTTCAAGTTTGATGATGGGATAATCATATTGGATCAAGTAACTCCCATGAGGAAAAAGTTATAGCTAATAATCACACGAATACAAAACTTGTTCAACTAAAGTGCATTGGCTCACGTACCTAAATGCGGAATCCACGAAACTGTTAGAATAGGGAAGTGAGCAAGGTTGGAGCGTGAAAGCGATTTGGAAATTTGACGAGAGTATCACAAAAACTGAGAATCGAAATTTACGTCTTGGTACAGCAATGGCAATTTAGTATCTAATTCGTGGTTGCTATGTCAGGTTTACCAATAATCTTGACAGTGTAATCGTTGTGCGATAGATTGACGATCATCAATATTCGCTTTGCGGTAACAGCAATGATAAAGCGTTCGTGGTTGCTTCTTGTTACAGCAATTGCAGAACGGCAAGCTGCGCTATCTTTTCCGGTGACATGAAAGAGTGTAAACGTGATGATTGTGGAAATTATTTTTGGAAATTTTAAATTTGATATAATCATAATACGTGATTATATCATATTTAAATTTTGTACAGGATATCTGGACAAATTGATTATATCATATTTTGAATTTGATATAAGATGGTTACACCATAACGCGTTAATTCCAGCTAGAGGTAGGCAAACGGGTTAGTCCGCCTGTTTAGCCAGTAACTCGTTTAGTCTGTTACCCGTTTAGTCCGCATTTTAAACAGTCTCGGATTTTTCAAGCCCACGACCGTCCCATTTTGCCCGCGGGCTAAACGGGCCGGTCCGCAAAAAGAATTTTTTTTAAAAAAAAAACTGAAAATTAAATTTTTTAAAGTAAAATTTAACCATTTTTTAAATCTTTGTTTTTTAAAAAAAGGCCAAAAAAAATTATATACATATGCAACGTCACCTATCACAAAATCAATATCAAAGGTTTTGATATACACAAATCAATTAATACTCAAGCACTACTCAATCAATTAGTACTCAAGCACTACACAATCAATACAAAATCAAAATATTATATCACCAACCATATAAAAAGTACTTAATTTGTCAAGTGTGTCAAGTCTAGCTCCAAACAAGTCAAGTGTAAATTTTAAATGCGCACAAATATAATACAAATAGATAGTTCATTGAATATTTAAATAACAACATCCTAAATTAAAGAAAAAAGCCCGCGGACTACCCGTTAAGCCCGCGGGTTAAACAGGCGGGACTAAAAAGCCCGTATTTTAAATGGGCTCGAAAAAACTCAGCCCGTATACCGTACAGGCTACGGGTAAACGGGTTAGTCCGCGGGCCCAAGCCTAAATGCCCACCTCTAATTCCAGCAGCTGAATGCTGACTCCTTTATGTTGCCATGTGTCACACTTTTACTGGCCGGGATCATGGCTGACATGATGGTCTCGGGCCAACATATAATTTCTAGCGTGATTGGTATTTAATTGAGTCAAAACTGCACTTTTGGTGTATGATTCCTTCAATCAACGAGTCAAAATTTCATAGTTTTTTTTTTTACGGCTAAAAGGATATAATATATTAACAAGTTTGGTTTTGTCACAAGGTGCGAACAAAATCAAACCAGAAAACAGAACACTGTTTTCATAATTACACCATTTCAAAATTCATAGTATATATTGATAATTGAAGAGATAAGTTTGTTAGTCTAATATTTAAGAGATCACGCACGCTTAAATAACCATTTGGTCCTTATAAAATATAGAGTTTTTTATTTTAGTATTTTAAATATTTTTTTTTATTTTAATTCTTACTGTCAAGTAACACCATTAAATAATGACTAATAACGATAATTCATCCTATATAAAATCATTATCTTTATGTAGATACTACTAGTGAGAATAGAATGAGAATATAATGAATAAAAATATAAATGAGAATTAAAATTTATGTTATGTAATAATTAATGAAGAGTATATATCAGAACCTAGAGGACGGACATTAAATAATAAGTCTCTCTTGTATTCACCGTAACGTTGGAGCTAAGCCGGTTTTAGTTTCTTTTTATAGTCTTGGTCTCAATTCAAATATTCATAATAATATTGCTACATCTCTATCTCTCTCATCCATGGCGTTTAATTTTCAGACTTTGTTCATTGCAGTCATAGTAATTGCCATGGTTTTAGCTGGTTTTGTGGTTGCAACATACTTTTTCTGGAGCAAGGTTTTGTACAACGATAAAAATAGTATCCAAGCCTACCAAAGGGCATTAGCAAAAGCGGCGAGCATGGAAAGCAGCACTTCGGTGTCACATCAGATTCCTGCCCACAAGTATAAAAAGAAGAAGCATGAAGAGGTAGCTGAAGGTCATAAAGATGGCACTTGCCAATGTTTTAAAAAACAGTCCGCGACCACGATTTCAAGCACAACATTAAGATTTTCAGGGTCTTCACAACCGCAACGCAACCACAATTTGGGTCGCATCAACCGCATTTATCCGCAATTTCTCGCAACATCAAAAATCACGACGAAACCACAACCGCGACCACAATTTACAACCTTGACACTTGTGCCTGGGAGACTTTGAGAACGTTGCTTGACTGCATGCACTCTTTCCACATGCCATGCATAGTGTGATGCAATTAGCGCTCCTGGTGTGACCTTAACCTGTTGACGTGATTCATCTTTGCGTTTTAAAAAACATATATCATTAATAAGAACGTAATATTTATAAGTTAGGTGCATTTGGGGTAAAAAAATAATTCTTTAAAAATAAGGTTATTTTGGTAAAAACATAATGTTATTCTATCTTTAATATTTTGTTCTTAAAAAAGTAAGATGTAAAGATTTAATGATTTTTCAAGGACTCAAAATAAAGGAGTATCTTCCAATTTTTCTTTCATATTATTAGATTTAATGTTTCAAAAAAAAAAAATTGTGGCAATAAACATGTATGTAATGCCTTCTATAGACCTGGCCCTCAGCATCTCTTTGAAGGAGATCTCCTTATGATTGTCTATTCTATATTTTAACTTTAAAAATATAGAAGATCATGTATTACATTTGCAACAAGTCATGGAGATGCTGCAACAACTTGCCTCGTTTGTTAAACTTAGCAAATGTAATTTTGATGGAAATTCAATTGAATATTTGGGGCATTATATTTCAGTTGTTGGAGTTTCTAGTGATCCTAAGATAGAACAAGTGGTAAGGGTTTGGACAACACCAACAAATGTTAAGCAATTAAAGGGCTTCTTGGAAATGATAGGATATTACAAGAGTTTCATATGTAATTTCGCCAAATTGAATAAGCCCTTATTATACGAGTTACTCAAAGCTAATTCATATTTTATATTGTCTAAAGAGGCTCAAGCTACAATTTGACAAGAAATCTTCCTTAATTTCAGCTCCAATCTTGAGGCTATCTAATTTTGGTGATGAGTTTATAGTAGAGATTGATGTATTTTGGCAAGGGATAGGGGCAGTGATGATACAAATGGATCACCCAAATAGTTAGCTTTTCTCTTAGAACCAGTTACTACCAGTTATGATAGATAGTTGTACACCGTTATTATAGGGAGGCACTTCATTATCAAATTTGACCATCAAACTTTAAAGTACTTGCTGGAGCATAACTCCTCAGTATACTTGGGTTGAAAAGTTAATGGGATATATAGTGAAATTCAGCATAAACAAGGATGAATTCTGCTGATGTCATTCTTGTAGCACTCTTCATAGTTTAAACCGATGCATTAGATTGAGAATCTAATGAGATATACCATCCACAGGAAAATCACAACGGCTCAAGATTAATTATTAACCGGCTGCAGAAAACGTAGTGATGATCAGGGTTTGCAAAAATTGAACTTTGAAAACCCACTTTAACCACACCCCGATTCATCATATGCCGTTAACACTACCCTCGCACAATTACCTCTCCAGCTATAATTAGCTGGCGATTCAAGAGACAGCTGCAATATAGCCAAAGAATATCAAGTTGAATGCCTCGAAAACATGCATGCCAGCAATTTAAAAACACAACTTGAACAACCAAAATGAGGACAAAAACCAAGCAATAATCAAAACAAACCAGAGTGCTAATTAAATTAACAGACTTGAAGTTCACTGAAAAAATTGTAAGAGTGGTGTTTTAAAACTCGTGATCTCCATAACGCTAAGGGTGCAGAATTTCAAACAAAAATTTCTCACAACTATAATATGGATTACAAACTGGCTTTCAAGGACATCATTTCTTGTCTTCCTTCTCTGCTTCAGCAGCTTTCTTTAGGCGGGCACCATAGTGGCGTTTGTTGGTGCGTTCAAGACGAAGCTTATAGTAAGCTTTGAACGCCTTCATTTCATCTGTTACCTTAACAAGGTCAACAGTTGGTTTCTCCCTCAGAATGGGCAAGAATGCACCCTGGACTTGAGTGGCATTTGCCAGTTCTTCAGGGCTAGAATCACCAGCCTGCGAAAAAAAAAAAGTAGGGCAATAAAGATCTCAAACTTTGATATTGTTTCCTACTTCCACAGGAATGATGACCATAAAATAAACAAAAAAAAACCAACATAATCATCAAACTAATAATTGACGAATTTAGCATTACCTTAATCTTGTGTGCCCTTCTTGGGAACACAACCAACTTGGCCTTGTATGTCTTCAGCCTCTGCACATTAGCCTGCAGACTCTCCAAAGAACGATTCTTGCGGCGATGATCAACAGCAATCCCAATAGTTGGAGCAAGTTTTTTGGGAATGCCAGCAGCCTACAATATATAAAAGAATTATTCTGTCAGGAATAAAGGATAAAGGCAGAATTTCTAATGTCTTACATGGTTTTTATGTAATTACTGTCTTTACTTTCCTTTTGGTCCCTTTTCAACATTAATCATGTAAACTTAAATGAAAACAGAGATAATTTAGAATTTTCCAAGAAATCAAAATTTCATACAGCATAACTAGCAATTAACATGTTCAGTGGTGTACAATATAGGGCTTTCCATAACAAGAAGGCGAAAAGAAATAATGCATGGGGTTCCCTCCTTGTTATCTTCAGATATTCATGTAGCAGCCTTAGCATGACAGGTACAGGAAGCTATAACTGTCAAGCCAATTGGTATTTGATAACATTAATACTACCCCACCAATCAAGGATCTATTGCAAGTCATAACTCATCTCATAACAGGTGCTTTTGGGAGAGTGGGGGCAGAATAAGTCACTTTACCTTCAATTCTTCAAGAGAAAATCCTCTTCCAGCTCTGACTTTCATGTTGTATTTCAAAGTCTGACCATGAACAACAGGCCTGAGAGGTCCAGCAGTAGGCCTGGGAAAAATCTTGACAGCCTTCTTCTGCCGAGCTGAAATGTGTCACGCACGTGTCAAAATATAAAGATATAAAGATCAATCATTAATAACTCCTGTTCCTTGAATAAGTATGAAGCCAAACTGATTAATTAAAGTATATTAGGTAAAAATTACCTAACCGTCTTCTGGTCTTCCGCGCTGGTTGATTAAACCAAGTCTTCACATAGTTTTGCCAGTGTTTCCGGAAATGCCCACTGGGGATGACATTGTTATGCTTAACCATTGCTTACCTACAAATGACAACAATAGCAATACAAGAACAAAGAAAACAACAGGGTCAACATAATGTCATATAAACAAAACAAATCAGTTACAAACCCCAATTAACATACTATGCCACTCTAACTAAATTGATCCACATTTGATATTCTGTATGACAAACCAAGCTAGAATGATACCAAAAGAAAAGATCCAGTTGTCCAATGGTTGTCAAAACCTAGAGGAATCTATCAACCATAAACCATTATCATTTTTTATACAATCATCATTTACACGCTTTCAATGTAAATTTTTACACAAACACCAATAGGAATTTACTATATTTTAGTTCATTGGATCTAATGAGAAAAAAAAACAAGAAAAAAAACAGCTTCACATTTATCAACTTATGAACGAGGGAATAGTTCTGTAAATATCAAACAATCAGATTCTTAAAAATGTTATGTAGCCTTCTAATTGAAAGACTTAACCAAAGTATCAAGCTTATATCTTCATGTGTTATTACAACGTATGGTAACTTCAAACATAAAATATGCACAATGGCCTGACAGCACCAATCTTACTAGAATGGTTGACCTAATATATTCCATACAAATATATCAACATTTTAATTATTTGACATAAAACAAAATTAATAAAAATATAAAAGGTTTGGAAAATAATATTTCAACATATAGTCCTTAGTCTGTTATCTGAAAAATGCAGCGAAAGGCGCCGCTGATACAATTTTTTAGGTACACACAACAATTGAACATCTTTAAATGAAGCCCAAACACAATGACACTTTATGCATAGAAACCAAAAATGCAATGAATTGGAAGAAAATAAAACTCAAAAGCGATGAAAACTAACTGCGAGTGGTGCTCTTCGCTTGAAACGCCGAATGAGCTTGCTTGTTGGTGTGGCTGCTGCTGCTGCGAAGAGACTCTCGGCAAAGTGAGGAAGGGTTAGTGTTAGGTTTTTAAAGGGCTTCTTCTCAAATGGGCCAACCCAGCCCGTTTAAGGTTTAACAGGCCGAATCAATTTGGGTCGTATTAAAATAGAGATAGAGATACAATAATAATAACTCTTGCACTAACTGATTACGTGGTTTTTTTATTGAATAAATAATAATAAAATAAATATTTATGTATTTATTTTTAAATAGGTTAAATTAGGGAGGTGTATTCAATTAGTATTTTAACAGACTTTTTTTGCATAAAAAAATCCTGTGAATTTTAAAATTTTTGTAGGAATGTAATGACTTTAAGATTTTTTTAAAAGACTTTTATGATTATGATTTTATAAAATATGAATTCATAAGATTTAAAAAGACTTTATGAATTTACAAGATTTTAAAGGAATCCATAAATTTTTAGAAAACATTCAAAATTAACAGAGTCGATGAAAAAGATAAGATAAGATTTGGATAAAAAAAAATAAAATCAATACAATTTTTTCAATCTTTCTCTATCTTTTTCTCTTTTTTTAAAATTGAAAGCAATAATCTCAATGTCAATAGAAAGGTCTTCTAATAATTTAACTTGATTGTTGGTCATGATGAGCTAGAACTCCCTCCATGGTCATATCTACTCCTTTTATAACAGCTTAATTTTTTAGTGGAAACCTCCGAACCTAAGGGAATGGGATGATGGACTTGGTTAGATGATGTAAGCTGGTATGGTAGTTCGTAGTGATTTGGCGGTATGAACGCATCACTGTTATAATCATATGAAGAGCATGTGTAGGATTAGAAGAAAGAGATGACCAAGTACTTTAGCAATATTACCACCATCAGAGAGAAAAGTATGCGTGATGATGGGAAAAAGAAAAAGTATGGAATGGAAGAATAGAAAAATTTCAAGGGTTTACAAAAATCCCAAGGGTTTGGGCAGGATTGTTTGATGTGTGTGATATTTATACATATAACTAAAAAGTCACACAAAATCCAATTTACAAAATAATCCATCGAAATTTATAGGATTTTGAATACCAGATGACTTTTTTTAAGTTGTAAAAAATCTTGATTGAATACCACTGGATTTTGTTGTCATGAAAAAAAAAATCTTGAAAGTCTTGATTGAATACCATAAGACTTTTTTATCTTCTTTAAAAATATCCTGAATGAATACCACAAGACTTTTTTATCAAAAAAAAGTCTTTTAAAATCCTTCCAAATCTTAATTGAATACACTCCCCTTAATGTGCAGGTCCATATACTTTTACTAAATTTTTAATTAGGTCCCTGAACTTTTTTTTCTTTTAATTGGATCTTGAACTTTTATTTTTTTTTCAATTGGGTCCCTCGTCTAATTGTCATTATGAGAAATTAATTGCAGACACTTAATTCTGTAATATGTTGTAAGCACAACTGAGTTAATTTTGAAAGATTTCTGCAAAGTTTCAAGGACCCAATTAAAAGAAAAAAAAAGTTCAAGGACCTCATTGAAAATTTGGTAAAAGAATAGGGACCTGCAAAGTAATTAAACCTTTTAGATAAAACTTAAGAATAGTATTTTATGTATTTTTAATATTACTTTTTAAATTATAATTAAAGTTTTAACTTAATAATTAGTACTAATTTTTAATGTTAATATTTATTATATGGAATATTAAAGTGAAAGATTTATTTTAATTAGAGAATAATATTAAAAGTATATAAAATATTGTACGTAAGTTTGGTGTTCTTTTTTTTTTTTAGGTTCGGATTTTATTAATAAAAAATAAAAATTGCAGCCCGCCTCTTTTACTTTACTTTTATAATTTTTAACTTTTTTTATAGTTTATTATAGGAGAAATAAAATAAATTGACAAAAAAAGTAAAAAATTTATATTTTTTTATAATTTATGAAAAAACACTTTATTGTTTGAGAAGTAAATATTAAATGGATCTCAGTACCTGGAGGGATTAGTCCTTGTCTGCTGGTCAAGGGATACCCGGGTTCACCTAAAAAAAATAAAAGGATAACATGATAGACAAATAATAAGTTATTTTTATTTCATATTCTCAAATTAATACAAGAGAGCGTTTGATATAGATACTAAAATACAACACAAGAGTTTAAGTTACATGACAATTTTTTATCTTTTACATGTTTAATGGACAATTGACAACATAAGCAAAACAATATGAAATTTACTAAAATACCTTTTTTAATATTAATTGTCTTAATACAATTCATATTATTATTATAATATATATTGAAATGCAAGTAACACACTAGAAGGGGGGTTGAATAGTGTGTTACATAAAACTTAAATACTTTTTTGCAAGGATGGAGATTTCTTAACTCAGATTTTACAAGGAACTTGCAAAATGCAGAATCGCAGAGATCGTCCAAAGATTCAAAAAGACAGTTTAATGAAACTGTGTTTTCAGGGTATCGTCCAGCGATATAAAAGAGCTTTTCAGAAACATGATTTATAAATAAAGACTTGTGTGTCCAATATGTAAGAAATAACACAAGAGATAACTAGTAAGCAAAAAGCAATAGAATAATAACACTTGGTTTATATTGGTTCACTCAACCTGAGCTATGTCCAGTTCTCCTTTAAAATAACCTTTTGAAGGGTTCCACTAATCAAAACTTTGATTACAAACAAGTATTTTATACCCTGCCACTTCTGGTTACAAGTATTCTCAAGGTCACTTCTGGGACACCTTTAATCTCCCCCGAGATTAAAGAACACCCAAGTATTCTTTGTCACTAAGCCACTCCTGGCTTTCCAAACAACAATTTGATTACAAAGTACCAAATCAACTCTCACAGAGAGGATATTACAATATGAAACAGATTACTCATAATAACTTAGCAAGGCTAAGAAGTAAGCTCTTTTTGCACAAGTGTTGGTCGTCCAAGTATTTTGGCAGAGTTTCAGCTCTTTGAAAATTTCGTTCAAGCTTAATTAGTTCTTCAGGTAGTTCAACAAGCTTCCAAACATCATTCTTTTGAAACTAATCAAGTTCTTCTTACAATGTTTTGACCCAGCTTTCATCTTCCAAGGCATCGTCCACAGTCTTAGGCTCTATTTCTGATACAAGAGCTGTGTGACCTTGCTGTTGGTGTAAAGATCTGGTTCTGACTCTATCACTTGGATCACCAATGATCTGATTTTCTAGATGATGCTTCTTCATTTGCCAGTTTCTTCCAATGGGTTCTCTTTGTTCGTCTATTAGACCGTCCAGGGGAGTATTGGATGCTTCAGTTGTTGAGTCATCATTGGATGCATCTTTGTGTAATGTTTTCCTTCCATCGTCCAACCTGAGATCTGCAAATGATTCATCCAGCTCTGATAATTCCTTATCAGGCTTCGTGTCATTGAACTTCACATGAATCGCTTCTTCCACAACTAAGGTTCTAGAGTTATAAACTCTATATGCCTTTGAAGTTTCTGAGTATCCAAGAAATATCCCATTGTCACACTTAGAATTAAACTTTCCCAGATTGTCCTTAGTGTTTAGAATGAAACATTGACACTCGAATGGATGAAAGTAAGATATGTTGGGTTTTCGCCCCTTCCACAATTCATAAGGAGTCTTTTTTATGATGGGTCAAATATAAATTCTATTTTGTAAGTAACAGGCAGTATTCACTGCTTCAGCCCAAAAGTGTTTAGGGGTTGAATTATCATTCAACATGGCTCTGGCCATCTCTTAAAGTGGCCTATTCTTCCTCTCAACAACACCATTCTGTTGGGGCGTCCTAGGTGTTGAGAAGTTGTGAAGGATACCATTATTCTCACAGAACCTTTGAAAACTATCGTTTTTGAATTCGCCCCCATGATCACTTCTTATGGAAGTAATGCATACTCCTTTCTCGTTTTGAACTCTTTTACATAAGTTATAAAAGACCTTAAAAGATTCATCTTTGTGGGATAGGAACATAACCCGTGTCCATCTTGATTAGTCATCCACTACAACCAATCCATATCTCTTACCACTCACTGAGGCTGTTCTTGTGGGTCCAAACAAGTCAATATGTAACAGCTCAAGAAGTCTAGAAGTGGAAACAATGTTTTTACTTTTGAAAGAACTTTTTACTTGTTTCCCTTTCTGACAAGCTTCATAAAGAAGATCATCCTTGTATGACATACTTGAGAGACCTCTCATGAGGTTGTACTTGTTAAGCTTTGAGATTAACCTCAAGCTAGCATGACCAAGTTTTTTATGCCACACTCAGTGATTTTCTTTCATTGAAACTAGGCATGATACATTTTGATTTGATAGTTCCCCAAGTTTAATCTTGTACAGATTACCTTGCCTCTTAGTAGTGAAGAGAAGGGATCCATCATAGTTCTTGATTATGCATTCACCTTTGTTAAAGGCAACATCATATCCACTGTTATATAATTGACTTATGCTAAGCAGATTGTGTTTGAGACCTTTAACACATAAAATATTATCAATGGACGGATAGGGTGGAATACCAATCTTACCCACGCCAGCTATCATCCCTTTCTGATTCCCTCCAAAGTGATTGTCCCACCAGTCTTGGCTTGGAGGCTTCGGAACATACACCTTTCACCTGTCATGTGTCTCGAGCACCCACTGTCCAGGTACCATGACTAGAGTTTCCTTCCTGTTGTTAAGCATGTTTGCAATAGGAACAATTTTATCTTTAGGTACCCAGATTGACTTGGGTCCTTTCCTGTTAGATTGAAGGGTACTGGGCGCTCCCTTCTTTGGCAGATGTCTGCATTTGGACGTTATATGTCCCAGTTTTCCATAGAAATAACAAACATCCACATCCTTATCATGAATGTATTTCTTTCCCTTGTATCCATGTCCTAACCTGTCATTGGGTCTTTTACAACCTTCATATTTTAAAAGCTTGTTTAGGTTGTCAAATCCTTTGACAAAGTTGGACAAATCCTTCTCTACGTTGTCAATCTCTTCATGAAGTTTTACAACATCATGTGGTTGACCTCTTAAGGAAGTATCTGTTTCAACTTTCAGAAGCTTCTCAACAAGCCTTTTATTTTCTCCTTTGAGAGTTCGAATTTCTATTGAAAGTTTAAGTTCTCTAGCTCTTGAATCTTCATACGATTTATAAGCATGAGCACTGTCATTCCACAGAGTTCGTCTATCTTCTTCCAAGGCTTTATGTTCTTTTGAAAGCTCTGTAAACTTTTTCTGTAAATCCTCATTTTCGATTGTTAAATCATTGAAGCTTTTTTCTAAAACCTTTTTTTCTTTTGTAAAAGACTTTGAGGATTTCTTCATAACTTTATAGGCTTTTGAAAGGATAGAAGAGTTGGAAAGTAATTCATGATAGGCTTCTTGAAGAGATTTTAAGTCATTGAAATCTACCTCATCTTCTTCTTGTTCAGAAGCGTCTGATATGGTATCAGCCATGAGACAGATGTTTGATTCTTCCTCTTCATCATCATCTTCTGATGAGTCATCGTCCAGCTCCTCCCATGTAGACATCAGACTTTTCTTGCCCTTCTTTTTGTTGAAGAACTTCTTCTTCTTGTCCTTGCTCTTCTCAAGATCTGGGCATTCTAACTTGAAGTGTCCAGGCTTTTTGCACTCGTAGCATACGACTGGACTCTTTTCTTTGTCCTTCTTATGCCTTTCTTGTTCAGGCTTCTCCATCTGGATCCACCTTTCTTTCTCCACATGGCATGAATCTTCTTGCATATGAAGGACAACTCATTATCTTCATCAGAGTCTTCATCTTCATATTGCTCTTCTGATGATTCTTCTGCCTGCGTGGCTTTGGACGATGATGATGAAGCTTTCTTTGGCTTCTGGACGCTCAGTGTCAGAGACTTACCTTTCCTTGCATCACCATCTTGTTGGAGTTCCAACTCATGAACTTTAAGGATTCCCACAAGCTCTTCCAAAGACATATCGTCCAGGTTCTTGGATGCTCTTAAAGCTGTAACCTGTGGTCTCCATGGTCTAGGCAAACTTCTCAAAATTTTGTCAATATGGTCATAGTTATTGTAATCTTTACCATGTGATCTAAGCTCATTTAGTATGGTCTAAAATCGTCCAAACATACTATGTATGTCTTCGTTTCCTTCCATACTAAATAATTCATATTAACGAGTAAGAAGACTAAGTTTGTTTCTTTTTACCTGAGTGGAACCCTCATACGTTAACGCAAGAGTATCCCACATCTATTTTGCACTTTTAAAGCTATGCACCTTGTTGTATTCTTGTTCAGACAGTGCATACATTATGGTGTTTCTGGCTCTGGAGTTTAGATAAAATCTTTATTTTTGCTCATTCATCCATCTAGCCTTTGGGATCTTATTGAGGTTCTCATTATAGGGAATGTAGTCGCTCATCTTCATAACTTCCCACAATCAATATGATTGGATTCAAAGAATGCTATCATTCTTTGCTTCCAATAATCATATTTAACGCCCTTAAAGAGAGGTGGTCTATTTACAGCTTGTCCCTCGTTTTCCATCTTTCTCAGGATCTGGTTTTCCTCTGCATTGCGAAGTACTCAACCTAAGAGGCCGAGCTCTGATGCCAACTAAAATGCAAGTAATACATTAGAAGGGGGTTGAATAGTATGTTAGATAAAACTTAAATACTTTTTCGCAAAGATAGAGATTTCTTAACTCAGATTTTACAAGGAACTTGCAAAATGCAAAATCGTAGAGACCGTCCAAAGGTTCAAAAAGATAGTTTAATGAAATTGTGTTTTCAAGGTATTGTCCAATGATATAAAAGAGCTTTTCATAAACACGGTTTATAAATAAAGACTTGTGCATCCAATGTATAAGAAATAACACAAGAGATAACTAGTAAGCAAAAAGTAATAAAATAAAAATACTTGGTTTATATTGGTTCACTTAACATGAGCTACGTCCAATTCTCCTTCAAAAATAACCTTTTGAAGGGTTCCACTAATCAAAACTTTGATTACGAACAAGTATTTTCTACCCTGCCACTTTTGGCTACAAGTATTCTCAAGGCCACTTCTGGCACTCCTTTAATCTCCCCCGAGATTAAAGAACACCCAAGTATTCTTTGTCACTGAGCCACTCCTGGCTTTCCAAACAACAGTTTGATTACAAAGTATCAAATCAACTCTCACACAGAGGATATTACAATATGAAACAGATTACATAGAATAACTTAGCAAGGCTAAGAAGTAAGCTCTTTTTGCACAAGTGTTGGTCGTCCAAGTATTTTGGCAAAGTTTCAGCTATTTGAAAATTTCGTTTAAGCTTCGTTAGTTCTTCAAGAGCTTCGTCCTCTATTTATAGGCCTCTGAGTAGAAGTATCCGTTATGGGATCTGAGCTTTGTCGAAATCCGTTCTCTCACAATCATTTGACTGTTACCACGTGTTAGCTTGGGATGGAGAGGGAAAGGGATAGTAGGACAAGCAGCTCCTCCACTATTTGTACGAAAGTTCCATTTTGCAGAGAGAAGCTTTCATGTCTCCTATGGTACACTTTTTGAATATTCAAAAGAAATGTTATGTATGAAAAGAGAAGGAATAATAGAGAGACAATTCAAATGAAATCATCCTCGAAAAGCATAAGTGTACTTCCTGACATAGTGGACGCCTTATATAACTTAATGATAGAAATAAGTTGTGTAAGTTATATAAGCAGTTGGACACTTCCAAAAAGGACACAATGTTCACACACTGGTTTTCACAAAGCATTGGACGCTTGTTTATAACAGCGTGTTGGACGTTGACTTTACACTTAGAAAAACAAGTTCCAGTTAATGCTTGGACGCTATTTTCATATAACGATATATAGTTTGAGCTTAAGAGATACAATACCATATTGGCATTGGACGGTGTAGAACCTGTAATACTCAAGCATCAATCATTAGATACTTCAAAATTTAAACTCATTTGTTATCATCAAAACCAAAGTTTGAAAGGTTGGACATCGTCCAAAGTCTTAGACTCTAACATATATTATTATATATTTTAATATATACTATAATATATCTTAAATATTGTATTAGGTAACCATTGCTAACAATTTAATAAGGATAGAATAGTCAATTTGGTCCTCGAAAGTGTATGACATTTTCAAATTAGTCATTGACTATTAATACACTAAAGTAAAGCCCTTGAAAATTTCTTTATGTCTTTCACGTTCGTCTTTCGTTTCAGATAAGTCCCTACATGTTATCATTAAAATGGTGCTAAGACTAAATTGCATTTTAATGATAACATGCACAGACTTATTTGAAACGAAGGACGAATGTGAAAGATGGAAGCAATTTTCATAAACTTTATGTTTAGTCTATTAACATTCAATAATTAACTTGAAACCGTCATACACTTTTAAAGACTAAATTGACTATTCTGTCATTTACACCCAGTTCGTTTGCAGTAAAAGAGAGATGAAAAGAAGTGAAATGAACAGTAAAATGAGATGGAACTCACACTTTTACACTCTACTTTAATTCAAAACTTTCATCTCAATTCACTTTCATTCCATTTCATTCCACCCTACCGAACACACCCCTAATAAGTTTTCCCTTCAAGCTATAAAAACTTCCTACAATATGAAATTCCTAAAAGGCTTAAGATGTGAACATCATGGAAATTTGATTTTTGAAATAAGGCTTTTGAGATCTAGATGACAATATAAATGCTAGGTGGACCAGCATAAAAAGTAAGGAGATTAGATGACTAATATGAGATGGTAAAAAAAACTTAAAAATAAGTAAGAAAGCAGCTATAAGAATATAAAGATTGAACATGAATCTTTATGGGAGTAAAAGATTGGATATATAACATGACTAAAAGTGGAAGAGGCTTTCTAACCTACTATGTGATTTTTTTGGTTAAATTATCATTTTAGTCTTTCAAAGTGTAAAGCATTGTCACATTTATATTGTCACATTAGTTCCTAAAAATAAGAAAATTCAAAATAAGTCAATATGTTATCACTTTCGTCCCTAAACTTAATTACTTATTGTCACTTTAGTTCTTAAAAGTATGTTAATATTATCACTTAAGTCATAGGATTTTTTGAATTTTGAACTAAAGTGAGTGACAAATTGTACTTTTAGGGACTTTTTTTTTAATTTTACTTTTAGGGACTAAAGTGACAGCACATCACACTTTAGAGGACTAAATTGACTATTTATCCGTAATTTTTTTTTTGAAGAGATAATTTTTTTAAGAGCTAATCTAATATGTAATTAGCATAGTCCAAACTAAGAAACTACACTTAATGGCATTACCCAAAATTCAAATTTAGATTTTACTTTGAAATAGGAAATTAAAGGAAAGTTTAAATGTAGTTTAACTAATTAGGCCTTATAAAAGATAGATAATCAATTCAATTAATTTAAAAGTCAATGATACAATGGATACTAAACATGAACGAGGAATTTTCAAAATTTGACTTGGAATAATAAATTAAAATTCTTTCTCCTAATAGTTTTTTTTTTTGGGCATTTGTCTCTTAATAGGTAGTATTAAAGTATAATAATTTCTAAGATTACTCAAGGAAATGTGAAAATAGTTTGAGAGAAATCGAGCATGAAAATTTTAATATTTTTTTGAAAAAAAGTTTTAATTTTATAATTTATAAATATTATTGTGGTGGCTAAAAAACATTGTTGACGTTTTTGAGAATGCAATCTCTCAACCTTCAAGATGTGCTGCTTGTTTGAGTCTTTAGAGTTTTGATGATTCCAACTCCTTATTCTCTCTTTCAATAATTTTCATTTGGGTTGTATCCATTTGTATGTTTTGATGAGCTTTGAATGTCTCGAGTTTATTTCTTTGGGTAGTTGTGTGTGCATCTTCATTAATCTTTGATGGCATTTACATTTGGTAATGAGTTCCCAATTAGGTGTTTCCATGGTTTTGATTTGAATATGTTTTAAACATGGATTTGAGAATACTTGTTGAAGTATTGGAGTACTTGCTGAAGTATTAGAAAACTCCTTGTTGAAGTATTGGAATATTTGCTGAAGTATTGGAATACTTTTTTGCCAGTCTGAGAGAAGTATTCGAATACTCAAAAAAGCATTCAAATATTATAAATAAAAAGTATTTGAATACTCCAAAAAATATTTGAATACTCTTCAAGCTAACAAAAAAATATAAATTACAAAAATTGATATTTTTGATAGATTGAATGATTTTACAAAGTTTTTGAAAAACAAGAAAACTCTGTGAAATTAATTGTTCAAGTGCTTTCATTGATTTCTTGGAGAATTGCTTCAAGGTTACACACTAGGTTGTGTGGGTTATTGTTTCTTGCTAAGGATTTGCAAGGTTGGAAGTCTTGAAGAAGAGTTTAAGCATTATAGGGTGAGGCTATTCCTTAGGTTTCTTTTTAGGATTCTTGGGTAAGGTATCCTTATCCTACAAGTGAGGTATCTTATGTACAAAGGATTGTTTAGTGGATTCTCTCAATCTTTGATTGAGAACTGGATGCAACTCTCAGTGGTAGATAGTGAACTAGTATAAAAATCCTTAATCTGTGCATTCCTCTAAACCCTGTCTATTTACATTTCTAAATTGAATTAGGATTTTCAGAAATTGAATTAATAATGATGTGAGTAATCGAAATTAACCTAATTGTGATTGTTTCAATTGTTATTACTTTGACTATTGTTGTAAAAGATTTTAAAGTATTCAATTTACCCTTCTTGAATAGGGATGGAACTACATATGCCTATATAGGGGCAACCACCCCCCTAAATTGATTAAGTTACTTGGCATCTACACTAAAAAAAAAAAATATTTTCCCCCTAATATTGGGCCTTAAGTGTAAAAGAAAAAGTCTGCACCCATGGGAATAAACTACCCAATGTTGCATCTATTTTTAAAATTTTGCATAAGAAACAATTTTTACTTTTTATTATGGGTACCCTTGACTTTATAGAATACAAATAAAAAAAATTCAAACTTTTAATCTTTTATCCTGGTTTCCCCTTCTACACGCTAGTCCTCACTTTCCTCTCCTTGCTGCTTCTTGTGCCCCCTAATCCTCACAAGTCACTCATAGCGAAAATTTTGTCCTGCTATCTAGCAAACTTGCACGCGGTTTTCAAGTTCAAGTGTTTCATGACGATAATCTCAAAATTCTAGATTAATTTATTGTTTCTTTCTTCCTTTTTTTTATTTTAGGGTATGAATATGAATGTGAATATGTGTTTATTTGGTGGAAAGATAGCCACCAACACAACCATGTTTATAGCTTTATATTTGTGTTTTAATAAGAATGAATTAGGCATAATTGCATAATGACGTGAATCAGGCAATTAGCCATAACCGGATATCAATTTTTATTAAAAGAAGTTAATATAGAAATAGCACAATAGCATTAGGAAAGCTTGAATTAGGCAATTAGTCATAAGCTTATAAGTGAATAACAATAAATCATTTACATAAATAAAGCACCTCTGCTCGTGTGCTAACATAGTCCCCACAACCAATAAATAATAAGCCCCCTATTTTATTTACTATAAGACAAAGCTAGCAACTAAAAATCCAAAGCTAAGGATAAATAAGTTCCTTTGGCAATTTATACTAGTCCAATATCATGGTCATGAATTCTGATGATAGAAAAAGTATGCTTGAGTAGTTAAGTTGCTAATTTTGATGAGTTGTCATTCTAATTAAACTGATTTACTTACCATCTGTCTAATAAAAGACAAAAGAGTTAAATTTAAATTAAATAAATCAATTAAGCACAATTTGTGTATAGGATTTGTAAACTTTAAGCAAGACCTTATTTTTACAATTACTATTTACTGGACCAGTTGTTATAAATATGTTCAAGTCTTTAGTATTTTAATTACTTCAATAACATTTTATCTTAACTTATTAGAAGATTAAGGAGGGGTCCACTTACTCCAAGAGTAACTCTAAGAGAGTTACTCCCCATCATCATCATTCATTTTCTTGAAATCTAATGGTTGTAATAAGTAACTAATATTAACCCTTAGATTTCAAGAAAATGAATGGGGAGGATGAGGACTAACTCTCTTAGAGTTACTCTTGGAGTAAGTGGATCCCTCCTCTATTAGATTAGTTTTTTAATGTTATTTTTATGCTTATTTGTTTGTAAAAAAATCTACAGTTGTATTGTTGAAGATGACAACTCAAAGAACTCTTTTTTTCATTCTTGAAGAAGAAAGACGACAATAATACTGATTCATCTCAGCCTACTCCTAAGCCACAAGCTTCAGATGTTTCACAATAAGATTTTAAACTTGATGAATGACCTTTAAAATGTAGAAGAATTGAGGCAGAAGAAATGAATGCTATTAATATAGAGCGGGATCATGGATTGCGTCCAATGATGTGGGAGTTTCCTTTTAATTAAAGAGATGAAATACAACATGTTTATCTAAAGGTTGGTCCATATCAACCAAGGAATATAGAATATCCCTTTTTAGGAGAAGGGAATAATTGTGACGATTTCAAGCTTCTTGGTTTGATGCACATTCTTATTGGTTGGAGTACTCGCCTAAGAATGATGCTATCTATTGTTGACCATGCTATCTTTTTGCCAAGAAGGAAGCAGGACGCATAAATGAATGTATAGTTGATGGATTTAACAAATGGAAGAAAGTTAATGATGGAGTAAATTGTCCTTTACTGGGAAATGTGGGGAAAATCCTAATTCATCACATAGAATGGCTGTAAAATCTTGTTAAGATCTCCAGAATCAATCCCAACATATTCAAAGGTTATTTGGAAGACAAACATCAAAAGAAGTGGAAAATAGCTGATTGTGAACTTAAGGCTACAATTGATAGCATTATTTGGCTAACTTTCCAACCATGTGCTTTTAGAGGACATGAAGAAAGTTTGGACTCAAAAAATAGGGGCAATTTTATTGAGCTTTTAAAGCTTTTAACAATTTATAATGACAAAGTTGCTAGTGTTGTGTTAGAAAAAGCTCCACAAAATGCTATATACACATCTCCTAAAATTCAAAGGGAGATTTTGCAAATAATTATTAGCAAAGTACGAAATGCTATTAAAAAAAATTGTTAATGGCAAATTTTGTGTACTTGTTGATGAAGCTTGAGATGAGTCAAAAAGAGAGCACATGACAATTATTTTAAGATTTGTTGATGAAGATGGTTTCATTCAGAAGTGTTTTTTTTTTTTTTTCATATTGCACATGTCAAAGATATCATGACATCAACTCTTAAAAAAGAGGTATGTTCAACCCTTTCCCGTCATGATCTTCATGTTGAAAATATTCGGGGGCAAGGTTATGATGGTGCTAATAATATGTGTGGTGAATGGAATGGATTACAAACTCTATTTCTCAAAGAATGTCCTTATGCTTAATATGTTAATTGTATGGCTCATAGATTACAATTGGCTTTGGTTACATCATCTAGAAAAGTTAAGCATGTTCATCAATTCTTTACAAATTTGACATTTATTATAAATATTGTTATGAGTTCTTCTAAAAGACATGATGAGCTTTAAGATGCCTAAACTATGAAAATTCTAAATATGATTTCCAATAATGAAATTGAGAAAAAAGAGAGGAGAAAATCAAATTGGTACCTTACAAAGAGCTGGAGATACTCGATGGGATTCTCATTTTCACTTAATATGTTTGTTAAGAATGTATTCAACAACTTGCATTGTTCTCGATAATAGTTCTGAAGGAGGAGCAAATTACTCTCAAAGGGGTGATGTAGAGGCAACATACTTAACCTTAACTTCATTTGAATTTGTTTTCATATTGCACTTGATGAAACAAATTATGGAAATAACATATCTTTTATGTAGAGCTTTGCAACAACAGTCTCAAGATATTGTAAATGATATGCACCTTGTTCCAACTACAAAATCATTGCTTCAAAAGTTAAAAAATGATGGGTGGGAGCCACTACTTGAGAATGTCAGAACCTTTTTGTGTTAGCAATGCTATTGATATTCCTGATTTGAATAGTCAATATTTAAGAGCTCAAGGTAAGCCTTGTCATAAAAATGATAACACTTTTGTAACTATGGAGCATCACTTTAGATATGACATATTCACAGCTGCCATTAACTTTCAATTACAAGAGTTGAATAACAGGTTTTGTTATCAAACTGTGGAATTACTTCTTCTTAGCTTAGCTTTAAGTCCTAAGGATGCTTTTAAATCCTTCAAAGTTGATGATATATGCAATTTAGTTGCAAAATATTATCCAAAGGAATTCACTAATCAAGAGAAGGTTCACTTAAGGATTCAATTACAATATTATGAGTTTGATGTATTAAAGAATTCTGAATTTCAAAATATTTCAACACTTTCTGACATATACAGAGTATTATCATCTTCAAGAAAATCAGTTATTTACCATTTGGTTGATAGAGTAATTCATCTTGTCTTGACTCTCCCAATTTCAACTACTTCCACAAAACGTGCTTTTTCAACAATGAAGCTTGTAAAAACAAAGCTTCGCAATAAAATGGAAGATGGGTTTCTTGCAAATACTTTGGCTATTTATATTGAAAAGGATATTACAAAGACATTCACTATAGAAGAAATTATGGAAGAGTTTTATCAAATAAAAAATCGAAGAATATCATGAGCTTGATGGCTAGAAATATTTTTTTTTTGTTTGTATGTGTTTTCTTTGCATCAAAAGTAGTTATATTTACTTTCATGGGATATATGATATTTAATTTTTTGTTAGACTAAATTTTAAACAATTATTAATTGTAGAAGTTAGTCAATACTAAAATTTTACTTTTTTTTTGGTTCCGCCACTGCTCTTGAGTACACACAAATTCATTTTGTTTCTACAATTGTTACTTTGTTAATACACGTGCAAAAACACCTTCAGACCCATAATTATTGTTTTGTGACAATTTTGTAACTGTCATTATGTTAAAATTATTAACAATATTAATTCTAAACTAACATAATGGTCAAATTGAATCAAATTGAAAAAGACAAAGTATCAAATTGATTTTTTTTTTAAATAAAAGAACAAATTGAATCTAAACAAAAAATAAATGATTAAAAGTGTAATTTAGTCTAAATTAAACTTCTTCTGGCAACTTCTACCATGAACCATGAAAGATATGGTTCACGGGTGAGTCACAAATTTTTGATCGTCAAATTTAATTTAATTGCAATTTTTACCTCCAACTTTTTACTTTTTGGTGAATTTTACCCCCAATAAATTAATTTAGCACATTTTACCCTCAACTTCTTAAAAAACTTGCAAATTTTACCTTCCACCATTTTGCTGATGTGACATGCTAAAATAATTGTACTTTTTACCCCCCCCCCCTAACTTTTTATATTTTGGCGAATTTTACCCCTAATTTTTTCATTTTTTGGCAAATTGTACCCCCAACTTTTTACTTATGTCATCATGCCATGTCAACACAACAATAGAAGGTAAAATTTGCAAGTTTTTTAAAATGTTGGCAGTAAAATGCGCCAAATTAATTTGTTGGAGGTAAAATTCACCATAAAGTAAAAAGTTGGGGGTAAAAATTGTAATTAAGTATTTAAATTATTGAATGGTCGAGATTATCAACTAGTAACTTGAATAAGTTATTAATCAAAATATATATAAATTAGGAAATAATCTTTTTTAACCCTTATATCAGAAAGTCATTTGTGGTTGCCAGTTGGTTTGAGATATGGTGTTGTGGTTCCTTCAAAAGTTAGGGTTTCGATTTATTTGATCATTGAATGTGGCGCTCTGCATCCTGTCGATGTGGAAACATCATCGTAGGAGCATTGAAATTATCAAGTTTGTCAATGAGATGAGATTGTGAAATTGCAAGGTGGAGTGGATTGTGAACAACCAATCGTCATTCAAAATGGGGATTTGGTTGTGAAATCATAAATTAATCTACCCCACTACAATACACATCAAAATAAAAGCCAGATCCAATTAACATCAAAACGCAATAAATAAATTCTAATAATAAAACATAATAGTTAAAAGAAAAAAGTCAAGAAGAGACATTTGATGAAATGGAAGATGAAGAAGAAAAGGGTTTTGGTTTTGTCAGTGGGGATAGTTCCTCCATAAGCATCATCATCGCTTTTCCGCATATGACTTTTAGGGGTTTAAAAGAGTGCAAGACATGCATATGTGTTAGATTAATTTTTGTAGTTGTGCAATTGTCACAATCAGTGTTGAGTCTGTTCTCGCTACAATGTTGTTGTTATTGCTATGCTTACGATGGCGGTGGAGACAACCCACGAAGCCTCCTAAGCCGATGGCAACAACAAGTGTAGCGCCAGCTGAGACAGGGACGTCGTCGTCGAAGGAGGATATATCTCGACTGAGGCGGCAGAGCATATTTATTGATATGTATTCGCTAGGCTTATTTGTCTTTTTACAATATAAATAAAATATTCAATTAACCTAATATAAAACAAATTTCCTACTGTGGCTGGATATTTTACTTCCTCACGGTTGGACCACTTACAACACTACCTCACGGTAGAATTTGCCTTAAACTTCTTTCTCTTAATAGTTTTTTGGTTAAATTACTTTTTTGGTCCTTTAATTTATTTTTTTAGATTCAATTTGGTCTTCTTATTATTTTAAGGTTCAATTAGGTCCGGTGTTTTTTTAAAAATGGTTCAATTAGATCCTTTATTTTTAAAAAGTTCAATTAGGTCCTTTATTTTTTAAAATGTGTTCAATTTAGTCCTATTTAAAACCAATTTTGGTCTTATTTTTAAAAAAAATTGGAGCAAATGGAAGAAAAATGGGACCAAATTGAACCCATTTTAAAAAATAAAGGACCTAATTAAACCTTTTAAAAGAAAGACCTAATTGAACCATTTTTTAAAAACACAGGACCTAATTAAACCTTAAAATAATAAGAGGACCAAATTGAACCTAACAAATAAATTAGAGGACAAAAAAGTAATTTAACCTAATTTTTTTCTTTTGTTTTTTCATGCATCCGTCTCTTAATAGGTAGTATGAAAGTGTAGTGATTTTAAAGATTACTTAAGGAACCGAGTGATTTGGGACCAATCAACTTTTGAAATTAACTCTAGACTTTAATATGAACCATGCTTTTTAGGAATGAGTGGATTAAAGGATGGATTGATAAACATAGATATAATGGAATACATAATAAATTTAAGAAAAATAATTAACCATACTCCTAGAGTCCATTTGGCCCAGCTTTTTTTGGCTTAATTTTTGCTTATAAGTAAAACCTGGGCCAAACACAAATTAATAAGGCAAATGATATACATGCCTCCGTTAATTCATAAAATATACCTCCCTTTTCCCTTTTCTTATTGGATTTCCTTAAACACCCTACCTAATTTATTTCCTTTTTGAAACAAATTGTTTTATTTTGTTTCCACATACCCCCCTCTTCCTCCACCTTTCTTGTTCTGTCGTGACCCTATTTTGTTCTGCCACTAGCTACCACCGTCCCATTTTTTAAACAAATTTTGCAGGTAGCTTTTGAGGACCATGTGCAAGGTTAGGGGTGGGGATGAGTAATTTTTTTTTGTAAGGGAATGAAAATTCTATGTAATGAAGGTCTTATTAAAGGAGGGGGTTAAAGCATATTTCTGAAATAGTCTTTTTTTTGGGGGGGGGGGGGGGGGGGGTTGTCGAACTGGTATAGCTTTATGTCATGACATATCATGTAGATGGTTTTGTCATTGAACTAACATCAAGTTGTAATTCTATACGTTTGGCACGGCTTATGCCTTTTAATAAATTTGTTTTTGGTTGATAAAAGTAAAATAAAAAATACAGGTAGCTTTTGTTTCTGTTATTGGTGTCTAAATGCAGGGGATGGTGCCATGGTGGTGTACTTTTGCATGTAATTATGCAGGTAGGGGACGTTGTTGTTACTGATATTTTTCAACTTGTTATTGGCTTCAGTGTTGGCGTTTATGATGTTCTTATGCAGCGTTGTTGCTGATGCATGCTAGCACTATGTGACACACTAGTAGTTGAGGGTTTAAACTTTAAAGAATAAAGATAATGATTGGGGTAATAGAGTTTAAAGAATCATGATAAATTTGGGGATAATAGCGTTTAAAGAATAAAGAAGATGAAGGGAGAGGGGGGGTAAAAATAAGGTTTACTAATTAAAGGATATTTTGGTGATAAAAAATATAAAAATAGAAAGGGAGGTATACTAATTAAATAAGGGAGGTAAATATATCAAAAGCCATTAATAAAAGCTCTTTTAAAAAAGCTAGATGGTGTAGCTTATATGGAGCTTATACAAAGCACTTTTTTTTAAAAGGCCCATGTTCAAATCCTTGTGCAGAAGTTTTAGGGTGACATTTTCTTGCTATATATTTTTTTTTCTCTTTGCTTTGTTTTTTCACTTTATGCCGCAAACAGACACACCCCTGGTAACTGCAAAAGTCTGTCTCATCCTAGCACGCACCTTAGCATAAGTCAGGTAAGTTTTTTTATCTTGGTATTTTCCTGATGTTTATAAATATTGTGAATTTCTATTGTATTATTAGACAATTTTGTTAAAATAAAAATTGATATATATATATATATATATATATATATATATATATATATATATATATATATATATATATATATATATATATGAGGAGATATCAAATTACACCGATGTAACTTGACTAACTATTACACCATTCAATAACTTGATACAAAATGTACTTTTATCGATCCAACTGTTGAATTATATCTACATATTACCAAGATTGTCTGTGTCAAATTTTGTCAAAATTGAACAACAATAAGAAGGTAATCAAATGATCCATATTTTAGTATATTTTGAAAAGTTTATATTACGTCGATTTGAATCTATATGAATGAGGTAGCAAATGATTTTGGATTAATATGAAATTTTGTATATATAATCTATGTGAAAGGAACTTTTAATCCATCGGTGGGTTTTAAGAAAATATTATCCAATTGAAAGTTATTGAATGGTGTAATAGTTTATCAAAGTTACACCGGTGTAATTTGATCCCTCATCTCTATGATTATACAAAACGTGAGGACATTATACATGATTTTCAGGAAGCAATATAGCTTTGCTTTTTATATTATCATTATGCTTGACTTTGCTTATATAGTCACTGTAGCAAAATACCCTTGTTATGTTTTAGTAACCATGATTGGAAACCAATGCCACCATATGCAATAATTTTTATCCCATAAATGTGATTCCCATCAGACCACTAATAAACATTATTGTAGCAGTGGACAATACTCCGTACTACACTACTAGGCTTCAAACACAATATAGAAAGAAGGGGTCTTATTAGAAGAAACCTTAGAAAGTATGTGGGGTGTTTTGGGTTTTGACTAGTTTAAAAACTTTTGAGTACGCTGGTTGTTTAAACTAGAGGTATAAGATATTGTCTTTATCAACAAATTAGAAGCAGAGCATTAAGGTTGCCAATACTGGAAACATAAACGTTAGTACTTATGACCAACATTTATGTGTATAGAAACTTAAATTATAATTAAGGGGTTTTTAAAAGCAAAATAATTGTTTGAACGATATTTTGGAAGACTCATTGGAACCTTATTGGATAACCGTGTAAGTAGAGAGGCAGTGGAAGCATATTTTGGAATTGTCACATGGTATCATATTGGAAACATAAATGTAAACAATACTTACATATATTGGAACCTACTAAGATAAATGTAAGTATTGTTTTCATTATAATCTTTTATCTTGCAGAATTCAATGAGTTTAAAATAGTTTATTTTTTATGCTTTTACAAGAGAATGCAAAGTATGAGAAATTTCGATATCATAGATTGGAATTTCGTGATGAATTAGAATTTATATTTGGAGAGACAGTGGCAACAAGTGAAGATGCATGGACACTGGCTATGGGTGTACCACATGAATCAAGTGGTAGAAATATTACTTCAAATGTGACACATGAAATTATTGAATTTGATAGTGAGGAATTCAATCTTTGATGATGTCGTTATCCCTATGGAAAACACGCAAACCACAAAGAAAAGAAAAATATCACAAGATAAGAGAGACAAAGTGGCAAAAAGTAAGGGAAAAGTTGGGACTGTGTTAGTTGTTGTAATTACTTACTTTTTAAGTAATTTTTAAGGCAATTATCTCTCTTTTTCTCTCATTTGGAGTGTTGTTTTACTCAATTTTCTTTAATTTCGTAATTTAGTTAAGAATAGTTTAATTATCTAGTTTTATGGTTATATCTTAGTGATTTGCCCCACTTTTTGTAGGAAGTGGAGATTGAAGTTGAAGAACACATTTGGAGCTGCATTCTGACGTTTTGGAAGCATAGAAGGGTCATTGCAGTAGCATTCTGATGAAGTAGCAGAATTTGCCAATCAGTCAAGCCAGATTTCCAGGCTGAGCGAATTGTCACTTTGAAGAAATTCTGCACATGTATATAAAGGGCTGAGCCTCATTTATGAAAGAAGTCTTGGACATTTTCAGAAAAATTCTCTGTAGCTCGTTTTGTACTGTTTTATTGGAGAGAAAAACTCTCTCTTTAGTTCTTAGTGTTTTTCCTCATCTCCTTCCCCTCCATGTGTATTTTCCAGCTGCTCATGTCCATGAGTGGTTGAGTTCTTTAGTTGTAAGGGGTTACATGTAACCATTCTCAAAACTCTCTTGTATCTTTAGATATTATCTATATAAATTATGCATATTTGTGTTTAATGTTAGTATTTTGCTTCTTTTCTTAAAGCTTGTTGTGGCTTGATCACCCATAGCATGATTCGTGGACATGATTGTTGTTGGGAAACACTTTTATTGTCTAGATCTGAAGCAATATACCTCATGAACGTTGTGTCTAGGAATGGAGCTTAGTTCATGGGTTATCTTGTGGTCACTAGACTTAAAGGTGGTTGCTTCGTTAAGTTGTTGAGGGATCAAGGCTCAGGGAAGTAATCTAAGACTCTCTACACCTAAGGGATTACGGATGAGAACATTTTTATTGACTGATTTTAACATTTAAATGCAAATAGAATATATATTATGTGTTAATGCAAGAAGAGAATAGAGTTTGGTGAGATCTAACCCTTGCAACATCTTTATTTATTTGTTTTTAACCTTTATCTACTGCTGTGTTTTTATTTTAAAATCACAAAAACATCTTCTTTATTTCGATTCTGCACTAGATCTGTTTCATAGTCCCATAAAACCAACTAAAGTTTGTGTTTTTACTGTTTTCTTGTAAAAATTTGTTGGCTTAGTTAATATCTACGTGAACACTGCCTATATTACACAAGTCCCTTGGGAATATGATACTTGGACTTATCCATTTACTACTTGTTTGATTTGGTTCGCTTGCCAAACGTGATTAACAGACTGCAACAATTATGAGAAATACTTTTGAATGATTAGTTCAAGCAACTGAAACTCATAATGAACCTGAGAAAAATGAAAATGAAGCCAAATCTGATATCTATGGAGAATATTACATGCCATATTGCATTGCGGTCTTGAAAAGTCTAAAGAAGCAACAACTTTTGAGTGGTCCACAATTTAGCTTTGCTTTATAATTGATTAAAGACCTCCAAAATAGAATAATACTTAAGTCTTTACTAGATTCAATGGATGAGTTAGTAGAATGGATTCTATACAAGTATGACTTAGAGGTAAAAAAAGTAGTGATTAGGTTAATATTTGGTTTTCTATAAAAAAAAAAAAGGTTAATATTTGGTTTTTTATTTGTTATTGACATGTTGAATATTGCGACTTTGCATTGACATTTAAGTTTATGAATTTGAATTATTGATTTGTTTTTATTGACAAATGTTAGTAGTTAGTATGTTATTGAATTTGAATTATTGATATCAATATGTACTTGCATTGTATAATATTATTAATTCTTTGTTTTTCAAATTGTCTTATAGATGACTTCTAATCAAATCAGTGAACATTCTAGAGAAGTTTAAAAAAGAAAATGTGCAAAATTCTATAAAATATGTTATGGCACAACGGCAATTGCACTTGAATATCACACGAAGTATTTGACTAAACAAGGTAATAAATTTCTTCATTCTTGAGGATGAAATTGGGTTCAACAAACTCTCAACACTCTAGGTGAAAGTTACAACATATTTAGGATGGAAGCTCATGCTATAATGAAATTAGAAAATATATTGGTCAATAAAGGATGGCTACATCCATTTAAGGAAAAGACTTCGTTGGAGGCACTAGCCATGTTTCTTTGGAGTTGTGCACATAGTCAGACAAATCAAAATATTCAAAATAAATTTGGAAAATCAAGAGAGACAGTAAGTAGGAACTTTGTTGAAGTTTTAGATAGTTTATGTTTTTTGGCTCAAGAAATTGTAAGGCCTCGCAATTTCAACTTTGTTGAGGTTCCATCCAAAATTAAGGATGATCCTAAATATTTGCCACATTTTGATGGATATTGGTGCTATAGATGGAACACATATTCCTATCATTGTTCCTACTAAAGATCAAGTTCGTTATATAAGAAGAAAGGGATACCTAACACAAAATGTGATGTTAGTCTGCAACTTTGACATGTTATTTACTTTTGTTGTTGTTGATTGGCTTGGTACTGCACATGACACACATATTCTTTCGTCTGTGATCGACGAAATGAAAAATGTGTTTCCCGACCCTCCTAAAGGTATATATAAATCTTTTTTTAATATATTTTCCAAACATGAAAGGATACTTGGCACCATACAAGGGTGAAAGATATCACATTCCTAATTTTAGATGTGGGAGTCAAGTGGAAGGTTTACAAGAAGTATTTAATCATACACATTCTTCACTCAGAAATGTCATTGAAAGAACAATTGGAGTTTGGAAGAAAAGGTGGCATATTTTATGTGACATGAGACCATATCCCATGATTAAACAACAAAAGATCATAGTTGCAACAACGACGTTACATAATTTCATTCGGTGTGTGGTGTTGAAGATGAGAAATTTATTAAATGTGATAAAATTCCAGAATATATGATTGAGTGTGGAGAAGAAAGGAATCCTGATGAAGAAATGAGTTCATGTAATCCTAGAAGAGTAGTAGATGGTGCTTATATGGATAGAGTTTGGAATCAAATAGCAATTGCATTGATGGAAGATAGAAATAATCGACTTATTTGTTACACATTATTTATGTATTAGTTGCGAATTACTTATTAAACACTTTTTAATATAGTTTGATTTTATTCTCTAAAAAAATTATAGTTGGGGTTTAATGAGAAATAAGTTAGATTTAAGGAAAATTAATGAGAAATATTTTTCACCATTATCCCATAAATCTAAAATACATCATTTTTACATTTTTTTCTCAGAAAATATATTTTCAAAATTATTTATTTTTTATTATATTTAATTGTAAAATATAAAAACTATTATTATTATTATTATTATTATTATTATTATTATTATTATTATTATACAAAATTTTAAATAATGCCAAAAAAATCAGATTTGGAAATAATATTTTTCAGATTTTTTTACATTTTTTATTTTTTTAACATAAGATATTGAGTTTAATAGATATTATGCATTGTTAGTATAAAAGGTTTAATATTATTAATTAATAAAAAAATTACTTTTTATATAATTTTTATAATAATAATTTTTTTTATAAAAATCAACAAATTTAATATATATATATATATATATAAAAGAATTTGTGATTAAATAATAGTATAAGTTTTTTAACACATATATTATTTATTTCAAAATGTTAACAATATAACTTTTTAATACACAAAATTTTGTTTAAAAAAAATTAAGATAATTTTTTTTTGTATTTTATTCTTATTTTATCTGAATTTTGAACGATTTAAATAAAAAATGATCAAATAACCAAAAAAAAAAAAAAGTACACCGTGATGCTACAGTACAAAGGATGAAAAAGCACGGAACATTCATTTCATATTAAGTGCACAAGATTTCCTAGCAATGTATTTCGTCCGTTTCCGCATGAATTATCCACATTCCACAACAACTACGTCATCTATTCCATTTCCACCGTCTAACGAAATAGACATCTTTCGTGTATTGTTCTTTCACTCACTCATCTTCTGCCTCTCATGTCTTGTTATCATCTCTTTGTCTTCTCTTTCTCTCTCTCTCTCTTTCTGTGTTGATTCTCTTAGACAATTCAACTCATATTTCTTCTCCTATGCATAGAAATTAGACATGACCCGTCTCCGTGATTCAAGTTTTACCTTCACTCTCTGATTTTGTGAATAAAAAAGAGCAGATTTTGCTGGTAAATTTATCAAAGCTAGTGTCTTATGTGCTTTGTTAATATTTGATTGCCTTCAAAGTTTCTGATACCTTGGGGTTGTCTTTGGTTTAGACTTTGATATTTTGATTTTACATTTCTTAATGGGGTGGTTCAATGGTGCTGCTGAGTATGTGCCTATTGGTAATGATGATTTATCTTCCCCAAGGCCAAGGCAAAACCATATGAGGAGAGTTTCTGTTCTTCCTTTGGTGTTTCTCATCTTCTATGAGGTTTCTGGGGGACCCTTTGGTGTTGAGGACACAGTGCATGCAGCAGGTCCTCTATTAGCGCTTCTGGGGTTCTTGGTTTTCCCATTCATATGGAGTGTTCCTGAGGCTCTGATCACTGCAGAGATGGGTACCATGTTCCCTGAGAACAGTGGCTATGTGGTTTGGGTCTCTTCTGCTTTGGGCCCCTATTGGGGGTTTCAGCAAGGTTGGATGAAATGGCTAAGTGGGGTGATTGACAATGCTTTGTACCCAGTTCTGTTTCTTGACTATTTGAAATCAGGAATCCCTGCATTAGGTGGTGGGGTTCCCAGAACATTTTCAACTTGGGCCTTAACTGTGGCTCTCACTTACTTGAACTATAGGGGTTTAACCATTGTGGGAACGGTTGCTGTTCTCTTGGGTGTTTTCTCACTCCTTCCTTTTGTGGTCATGGGACTCTTGTCAATTCCAGACTTGAAACCTTCAAGATGGTGTGTGACAAATCTTGATGATGTTGATTGGAATCTGTATTTGAATACTTTGTTTTGGAACCTCAATTATTGGGACTCTATTAGTACTCTTGCTGGGGAAGTGGAAAATCCAAGGAGAACTCTTCCCAGGGCTCTATTTTATGCTTTGGTCCTTGTGGTTCTAGGCTATTTCTTCCCTCTTTTGATTGGCACTGGTGCTGTTCCCCTCAATAGGGAGTTGTGGACTGATGGGTACTTCTCAGATATTGCTGAGATTGTTGGAGGAGTGTGGTTGAGGTGGTGGCTTCAGGCTGCAGCTGCAATGTCAAACATGGGAATGTTTGTTGCTGAAATGAGCAGTGACTCATTCCAGCTTCTAGGGATGGCTGAGAGGGGCATGTTACCTGAGTTCTTTGGCAAGAGGACGCGCTACGGAACGCCTCTTATAGGAATACTCTTTTCAGCCTCTGGTGTGATTCTACTATCATGGCTGAGTTTTCAAGAGATTGTGGCTGCTGAAAATTTCTTGTACTGTTTTGGCATGATTTTGGAGTTTGTTGCATTCATATTGTTGAGGATCAAACACCCCAATGCATCTAGGCCTTACAAGGTTCCAGGGGGAACAGCTGGAGCAATTGCTATCTGCATTCCTCCCACAGTTTTGATTTGTGTAGTGCTGGCTTTCTCCTCCAACAAAGTACTGGTCATAAGCCTCATTGCTGTGTTGATTGGCCTTGTAATGCAACCTTGTCTTAAAGTTATTGAAGAAAGGAGATGGATGAAGTTCTCAGTTAGGTCTGAGCTCCAGGATCTTGACAATGAGGAGAGAATTCACTCTTTTGTGGGTTAGACTTGTCCTGTTTGAAGAGAGTTGTGAAGAGAAAATTTACACTGAATGTACAGAATCTGAAATTGAAATGCATTTTGTCTTGTTACAACTTAAGCTGCATATCAATTTTGTAGTTTGTTGATAGATAGGATAGGTTGATCATTAGACACCTAAAGCGGATAATTAGAATGTTTTAAGAAATGGATACTTATTTGGTTTCTAGGTATCTATTTTTCTTTTGAATTATAAAACTTTGAAATTCGTAATCTAATTATACTGCTGCCCATGTGAAAATGCCTCAACTACACTGGTCGTGCTAGAAGGATATATAATTGTTGGGTTGAAAAATACTTAATATATATTGTTTTCCATACTATTGAGTGAAACCAAATGTTTAACTTAGTTAGTTGAGTAGTGTGCGTACATTGTTGTAAACTTTTCTAGTATCTGAGTTCAATTTCTATGGATTAAAAAAAATTCTTATCGAGTGAAATTTATTAGTTTCATTAAACTATGCGAGTCTCATAGCCTTTGCAGTAACTTGCTCAATATCATTCACAGTCTTCTGAATAGAAGCTGAACTGTTCGCATATCTCACTCACATTCATAGAGAAACCAGCATGATGGCAAACTCGTTTGCTAACAATTCTCATAGCCTCTCTCATGGTCTACACGTTTTTCCTAATTCTCCACCTGATAGCTTGCTGCTCATGTAGCAAGACTTTTCTGGTGTTTATCTGTTTTCTCCATAGTTTCTCTTCCTTGGCCATCTCCTGAGATACTTATGTTGATTTTGCTTAATAAGTACTGGTGTTAATATAAGACTTTGCCATTGGAGCTTATGTTTGTTAAGTATCCTTCAAGGACCAGGTGCTTAAATAACCACAGTTTCTTATATTTTTCCCCCCAATACTATTAAGAAAAAAACTAATAAAAATTAATATGATAAAATATAAGAATGTGAAGTTATTTATGAGATTCATTTAGTAAAAAATTTTAAGTTACTAAATTGGAGAGAATAGTTGCTTAAGTCGTAAAAAATAAAAATTAATGATGTGTAATGGTAAAATTCACTTAAGATATGTAAATAGTAAAAAAAAAACAAATATTTTGGGTTAGAGAAATTTGTGGGACGCACATTAAAAGTGGTTCTCTCCAATTTGGAGAGAAAGATACAAAAATGAGGGTAAAAAAAATTAAAATTACTATTATGCTCTTCCTAATTATACCAAATACAAATACAATTATTATATCTTATTTTTATCAAGGTCATTTTTATCTTTTTATTAATATACTTTTTTCTTTTCTATCATTCTTTCCTCTTCTTTTCTCTCCTACCAAACAAATAAACTATGATATCATTTTCTCTTCTTCTCACTTTCTTTTCTTTCATTTTCTTTCCTTTCACTTTATGGTCATATGCTTACAAAATTCGTTTTAATAGATACAGTCATCCCAATTTTTTTTATATTATTATTATTATTGCAAATTAAATATGACCCACTAAAAGAAAGAGGAGTGGTTGCTTCTAGAAGCAACTCAATGCTTAAATGGGTCTCACAAGAATGCTATTTAATGGTATACATTTTCATACTTAGTTTCTCATATTGTGTATGTCTAATAAGCAATTTTCATTGGAGATGATGAGTGTAAATAGAAAAAAAAAAGAAGAAATGGAGATGAGTGAGATGAGATAAAAATATCAAATTTCTGTTACTAGTTTCAGAAAATAAATAGGAAGATTTATTTATTTTTTGGTGAATCCTATATATATATATATATATATATATATATATATATATATATATATATATATATATAATTTCTCCCTGAAGTAGAGGAAAATGGTTGTTGCATTTATTTTTTTATTTTACTTTTTAAGAAAATTAAATAACTTTTTTGTTAAATAAAATTATTATAAATATTTTTATATCAAGAAAATATCATATTAGTAAAAACTTTAATTTTTCTTGAGTTTGGTTTAATTTTTTAATCAATATAAAACATTTGTATGCAATTTTTTTATTACTTTTATCAATTCTTCAGCTCACTTTAAGTGAAGTGAATTTTTTGTACTTCTTTCTTTCTTATTTTTATTCATTCAAATAATAGATTTTTTTTGTTTTGTTTTTCTTTTACTTTTATCTTTCTATTTTTTCCTCTTTTACAATCCAAATAAAACTATGAGGCCATACATATAAGAAAAGTAATTAATCTTTTTATTTATAATAATTAACATTGATATTTTTAAGTATTGCATTCTTTTAAATATTGTGCTACAAAATAATGTGATATATTAAGTGTATAAAAATGAAAAATAAATAAGAGCATCCTTTAATTGTACTAGATAAAATATTAACTTAATATATTTTTAATCTTTTAAAATATGATATATTTTTTATTTTAATTACTATTTAAATTATTTTTTATAGTTTTAAACTTACAGAAATCATATGTTTTTAGTCTTTCATGAGTAACTAAAAAAATATCATATGTAAATACTAAAAGTAAAAAATATAAGTTAAA
This sequence comes from Pueraria montana var. lobata, assembly GCA_026413185.1. Classification (NCBI taxonomy): domain Eukaryota; kingdom Viridiplantae; phylum Streptophyta; class Magnoliopsida; order Fabales; family Fabaceae; genus Pueraria; species Pueraria montana. The sequence goes on along the minus strand of CM048649.1, from coordinate 39,728,374 downwards.
AGTTTTATTTTAAAAAGCTAAAATTATATTTAAACTTTTTTTGAGGAGAAAATTATATTTAAACTTAAAACGTTTGGAGTCCAAACGTTTTATTGGATGATTTTAAACATTAAAAAATAATATTTTTTTATTAAAAAAATTATTATATAAAAATAGAATAAGCTTTCATTTAGGTCCTCGACTTTGTAAGGTATTGTCATAATAGTTTCTAAAATTAGGAAAATGTCAAATAAATTCCTGAAATTTCATTTTGTTAATCATATTAGTCTTTACAACTAGTTTCGTTAGAGATTATAATAATTGTAAGCTATAAATTTTAAGAACTAAAATGATAATAAGTTTTATATGTTAAGGATTAAATTGAAATTTTAAGGATTTATTTAACATTTGTTTTTAAATTTTAGCAACTGCTGTGACAATGCTTCACAAAATCAAAATGAAGGTTCAATTGGTAAGAAACAAACTCAAGTTTCAAAAGGACCTGTGTTCCAAAAGGTTGTTGTTGATAGACAGAATTGATTGTCAGGACTTAATTGAACCTTTTAAAAATTTGAAGACATAATTTTTTTTTGGTCTTGGGTTAGACACCACAAGTGTCCCTCAACCGCGGTGTGTGACTGCTAGGGATGACAAAACGGGCTGGGCCGGTCCATCCCGCCTGTGGCCCGCCAAAAATGGGCCGGACCGGGTTGGCCCGTCATATTTAGGATGGGCTGGACATCTTGGCCCGCCCCGCTTAGAGGTGGATTGGCGGGCCGGCGGGTTGGCCCGCCAAATTTAGAAAAAAAAAATTGAAGTTTTTTTATATGCCTTTTATTTTATTTAAAAAAATATTTTAATTATACTAAGTGTATAACCTTCAAAACACACTTTCAGTTTCATCTATTTTATTTGAAACAAATATAACAAAACATTACATAAGAAGATAAAATAACATATATCACTCTATTAAAAACAAAATATAAATGAAAAGAACAAGCCACGTTGGCTGCCAAGGAAACAATGATGCTTCACAAACGTAGAGACATGCATATTAACAAAGCTTTTAGAATATATATATATATATATAATGATTTTAATATTATCCTGAAATTTGGTAAGTTTAAAAGAGAGTTATATGCTGTATAACAGTAAAGCTTGATAAAACACACTTTCTAATAAAAAATTTACTCTTAAAATTTCTATTGCATTCCAAAAGTGCATTCACGATGTCACCCCAACCTCCCCTATGCGCAAAGCACAAACACAAAACTTTCAGTGTGAATTTTTTTGAAGAATCTAATTGGATTTGGCAAATTGGTCCTTTTATCCGGTCATTTTTAGGTGCAGTGATAAAATATATACAAAATATATATGTTTGGTAATAGATTTCTAATTTTGCAAATCTTAACATACATAAAATCAATAATATATTATTATTAAAAAAAAAAATCAACCAGCTGGCAGGACAACCCGCTCCGCCCCGTCTGTGGTCCGCCGGGTTGACGGGTTAGGCGGGGCGGGCTGCAACAGGCTGGTGGGCTGAAGTATCTATCCCGTCCCGCCATTTTGAGGCGGGCTAAATGGGCTGGCCGGTCCGTCCGGCCCGTCCTGTATTGCCATCCCTAATGATTGCTGTTAGTTCAAGAAAATTTTGCACATAAAAAATCAAATACGGATTCTTCCGCTAAATAGATAATTCTCCTAATGTAATTAGAGGACATAATTGAATATGAAAAACAACCAGAGAATAGAAGAAAAAAAAAAACTAATTTAATCCAAAATATTTAACTCACGACTTTCTTTCTTTTCGTCGATCCCCGAATCCAAATGGCATTCCCAGATTCATTTGTATTTTGTAGAATAGCGGTTGACACGCCCACTTATCCCTCCTCATTCTTTTCTTTTTGTGTCTTTTTTCTTTTTTTCATTGTTTTGTTTTTATGTCCCAGCCACAAAAATAAAAAAAGACAAAACAATAATCAAACTGACTCATGTGCGGGATCTCCAAACTGCATTGAAACAATTTTCACGACAAAAAACAAAACAAAACAAAATCGAACAAAACCCCCCAGAGATCGCTGTTCGGAGCCAGCCACATTGTTTCGACGACGCCTAAGGTCCTGTTCCTCACTCACCCTTTTCTAGATCCACTGTTTTATTTCTATTAATTAATAAATCTCTGTTCACAACGACGACGTTTTTCTTTCTTTCCCGTTATTTACGCGCAACCAAGAACAGCATTGATTGGATCCGTTAATGTTAACGCGCGCGCGCGTGTATTGCAGGTGGCGAGGAAATGAATGATGGAGTCCGGCGAGAACGAACGCGTGACGATTCGCGAGTTCTGCGCGAATGGAAGTTGCATGAAAGCGACGGAAGTTGAGGCCAAGCTTGATGAAGGAAACATTCAAGAAGCAGAATCGGCATTGCGGGAAGGGTTGTCACTAAATTCTGAGGTTCGTTTTTGTTTGTTAAAAACGGAAAAACCAATATTAATACAATGCCGTTCGTTATTACTCGTCATAGTAAATATTTCTTTGAGCTACATTATTATGTTGTTTTATTGTTACCATTTTGAATTGGTGGGGCCTTAAGAGAAATAAGTCTCGGAGACCGAGAAGTCTAGTTCAGTTGGTTGAACAGAGGATGCGTGAGTTGTTGTAAATCTCGTACCTGTGTTTGATTCTTACGTGATAAAAAAAAAAAAAAAGGGATAAGTGTTGGAGTGGTTTATTGAATGTGATTGGATTTGCAATTTTCAATCAAATATTATGGTCTTTGGTGTCTAGCATTGATTATATTTATTTATTTGGTTCCCTTTTTCCTTAAGTTTGTTTTGCTTGAAGCATAGAAGACTTTGGTCACAGTTCTCAACCTTCTGTTGCAATATGTTAATACTTGTCAATCATCAAAATCTTTATCACTCTATCAGAGTTGTTGAAAATGTATTCTTTGGGGCTGGGCTTGGACTCTTGGATTGGATCTGTAACTGTTTTTTTGACAAAAGAAATTCTTTTGGGTATTGCTAGGAATCTGTTGTTTGATGGTACAGGGTTTGTTTACGGTATGACGAATAAGCTATGAGCAAAATAGTAATTAAGTTCTTAAGAAGAATTTTTTTTAACCTTTTTTTTTTTTTTTTTCAATTTTTAACAAACGTTCAACAAGTATGGTGTTCATGTCTTGTAAATAAAATGAGTCAAACCTATGAATACTACTCATAATCTGTAAATTTGACACGGACATCCCGTTAAATTTATTCTAAATATAAAGATAAGGCATGCCTTGTTTCTTATTGGGATTGAATTGGAGAACCATTTTTGGTGATAAATCAATCATATGTTTGAGTTATGTTCCTTGGTCACTTTATACCTTAACAGGAAGCAAGGGCTCTTCTTGGAAAGTTAGAGTATCAGAGAGGTAATGTCGAAGGTGCTCTTTGTGTGTTTGATGGAATTGATGTTCAAGCAGCCATACAGCGATTGCAAAGTTCCCTTGCTGAAAAATCACCTGCCAAGAAAGGTCCCACTCGCTCTGAATCACCTTCCTCAGTCTATCAGAATGCTGCTACTTTGGTGCTTGAAGCCATCTACTTGAAAGCCAAGTCTCTACAAAAACTGGACAAATTTACCGGTATTGAATATTGTTTTGACTATTGAAAGTTATTCTCTACCTGTTGTTTACTTTTTCTTTTTTCTCTTTCTGAATGGGAATGAATCCTCCATTCCTCCTACATCTTTAATACTCTATCTCTACAGCAACAATAGCCTTACCCCACTAGGTGAGGTTGGCTACATGAATTACATGACACTATTGCTTGTTTAGAAATCAAATTCTAAGGGATATATTAAATTATTAATACATTGAAATGCTTGTTTCATGGATTTAAACAGAAGCTGCAAATGAATGCAAGCGTGTTCTTGATGCTGTTGAGAAGATATTTAGTCAGGGTATACCTGATACACAAGTGGACAATAAATTGCAGGAGATAGTCAGCCATGCAGTAGAGCTCCTTCCAGAGCTTTGGAAACAGGCCAGTTGCTATAATGAGGCATTGTCTGCTTATAGGAATGCCCTCCTTAGTCAATGGAACCTTGATAATGATTGCTGTGCAAGAATTCAGAAGGCATTTGCTGTGTTTTTGCTGTACAGTGGGGTGGAGGCAAGTCCACCCAGTTTAGCAGTTCAGATTGATGGGTCTTATGTACCCAAAAATAATCTGGAAGAGGCAATTCTGCTTCTAATGATTCTGTTGAGAAAGTTTAGCCTTGGTAAGATAAAGTGGGATCCTTCAATTATGGAACACCTGACTTTCGCACTTTCAGCATGTGGTCAAACTTCTATTTTAGCAAAGCAATTTGAGGAGTTGACGCCTGGTGTATATCACCGTATTGACCGTTGGAATTTTTTAGCTCTATGTAATAGTGGAGCTGGAGAAAATAAAAGTGCTTTGAATCTGCTAAGGATGTCTTTGCATAAACATGAACGACCAGATGACCTGATATCATTATTATTGGCTGCCAAAATTTGCAGTGAGGATCCTCATCTTGCTGCTGAGGGAGCAGGATATGCACAGAGAGCAATCAACAATGCTCAGGGCTTAGATGAGCATTTGAAAGGTGTGGGTCTTCGGATGTTGGGACTTTGCCTGGGAAAGCAAGCTAAGGTTTCTTCTTCTGACTTTGAGAGGTCTATGCTTCAATCCAAAGCTCTGCAATCATTGGAGGAGGCAGTTAGACTGGAGCAAAACAATTCTGATCTAATTTTTGAACTGGCTATTCAGTATGCCGAGCACCGAAATTTAACTGCTGCTTTATCCTGTGCCAAGCAGTTCTTTGACAGAACTGGTGGCTCTAAATTGCAAGGTTGGAGATTGCTTGCTCTAGTTTTGTCTGCACAAAAAAGATTTTCAGAGGCCGAAGTGGTGACTGATGCTGCTTTAGACGAGACTGCAAAATGGGAGCAGGGGCCACTACTCAGGCTGAAAGCCAAGCTGAAGATCTCCCAATTACGACCCATGGATGCTATTGAAATTTACCGGTACCTTCTTGCATTGGTTCAAGCCCAAAGGAAATCATCTGGGCCTCTCAAACTTAGTTCACAGGTATGATTATGCAATCTTCTCTTCTTCCAATAAATCTTATGTTTAAATTTAATAATATCAAGACATGTTTTATCAAATAATAATGATGATGATGATATGTAACTTTGATGTGAGTGTGGTATATTATAATAGCAATATGACTAAATTAGGCTTCAATATGTTTTTGATCCTGAAAAATTTATGGATTTTACATTTGGTCATTGAAATTTTTTTTTTTTGTATTTCGTCCCTGCTATTATGTTGACTTTGTTAAGTGGTCCTTGAAATATAATTTTTCTTTTGGTCCCTGATATTTTTTTTTATAACAATTGCTAATATGTTTTCTATCAGATAGTGACGTCTCAAGTTAACAGAGCCAATATAACGACAGGGACCAAATACAAAATAAAAAAAATTTCAGGGACCAAAAGCCAAAAAAAAAATTATTAGGGACCAAATGCAAAATCCATAAATGTTTCAGGGACTAAAAACATATTTAAACCATTAAATTATTTCAGTTACATCCTAAGGTGATGGATTTGGCTTCACATTTTGTATTAGCTGGATAACATGTAATGAGGAAACTGGATTTCCTCTAATATTGCTGTTAATCCTTGTTAGAATGATGTGCAGTTCTTGTATTACATGTTTAATGAGTATTACATTTTAAATGTATTTAGCTTTCATAGAAACAGTATTTAGGAAGTAGCACCCATTTACTCTTTACCTTGGAAATTGTCCCAACTTAGTCTACGAAGAGTCTATATACTCCCTCCGGTCCTATTTATGAGACTCAAATTAAAAGTAGTGCTTGGTCCTTTTTATAAGACCCAATCCATAATGTCTCTCGCATTATTTATTTTTAGACTAAAATACCCCTAATTAAAAGAAAGGTTATAATGGCAAACAATTAGAAGAGAGAGAGGAGTATTAATGACAATGGTATTTTTTTAAAAAAAAAAATTTAAGACATTTATAGCTACCAACTAAATTAACCATTTTTCTTAATGTTAATGAAATAGGTAATTGGGTCTTATAAATAGGACATGAGGACAGGAGGGAATATATAAGATGTTCTGCACAACCTAAATAAAACACATTTAATCCATTTCACTTAAGCAATTCCATCCATTCTTTCTCTCTCTCTATCTCTCTTTGAATTAAACTTGGTATCAAAGTTTTATCATCCACCATAACATGTCCTGTCACAGTTTTGCTGCAATGTTCCTAAAACATGGAACTATTTTGTCAATCTCCATCTTCTGTTAGAGTCTTTAGTGGTCTTTTTCTGGTCTAATCAAGCCCTATGTTGCCTTTTCAATTGAGTTTGCTGGACCCATATTATTTATTTAAAGAAAAGGGGATTTATTTGTAACTGGCTTAAAGCTTAATAAGCTTTAGCTTGAGGGGGAGAGTTAGAAATTAGAATAATTTGTGGTTCATGTATCACATGTTAAATGAATTCAAGCGTCACATGTTAAATGTATTTAGTTTTCATAGGAATTTGTCATTAGGAAGTAGCACCCATTTACTCTTTGCCAAGGAAATAATTCCCATTTCCCACTTAGTCTATTAAGAGTCTATATAGATGTTTTACATAACCTAAGCATAAGTAAAACACACAATCTATTTTATTTAAGCAATTCCATTCTCTCTCTCTCTCTCCCCCTCTCTCTCCCTCTAAATTCAACACTGTTAATAAGATTCCAATTATGTATGCCTTTTTTCGTTGCCTAGTTGTTTCCTCCATTTTATTGGAAAAGAAGCAGATATTTCAACCTTTAGAAGAAACCTAAACATGAAGTCTATACCAAACAAAAACAGAAGTGGAAAAGATTGAAAATTTTGTTTATAAAGGTGACTGTTATTTAGGAAGCTTTTTCTATATCTTGTAAAAATGAATTCTTCATAGGTGTCTCCATAGTTTTCGGAGAAAAAATCACTGTTATTTGAAAGGTTTTATCTTAGTATGTTTCAGTTTATGCTTTTTTGTTTCTTATGGTGGTTGCTTTTCATTGTCATTGTTTACATAGAAGTAAGAATGGTTGCTTCCTCTTTCTTTTGGTTTTACAATGTTGAGATTACAGGGTTTATGTTAGACAAAGGAAATGGAGAGAATAGAGACTAAATACTTTGAAATTGATATTAACATAAAGCACTATTCCTATTTACACTAATAATCCTTAATAAGGTAATGGAAACTAAGGAAATAGGGAAACTAGTCTTAAGAAATAATCTAAGTCGTAAGATACTCTAAAATATTCTGAGATATTTTTCACACATTGTAACATACAGAAAGGAAGCTTTTGTTTAACAAGGATGAAGAACAGAGGAGAGTGGGGTTTTTTCCCAAGAGATGTTCATTGCTTCATGGGACTCTTCTTCATTTATAAATTGTTGATTCCAAAACTAATCTTTTATTTTATTAACTCTTTGTAGGTTGAGGATTATAAGCTAAATGAATTTGAAGTTTGGCATGGTCTGGCAAATTTATATTCAAGCCTTTCTCATTGGAAGGATGCTGAAATCTGTTTGCAAAAGGCCAGAGAGTTAAAGGAATACTCAGCAGCAACAATACACACCGAAGGCAAGAACCGAACCTTTATGCTGTTAAAAATTTATACTTTAGCACATTCAACTTGTGTTTTCCCTCTTGTTTTAATCAAATTGAGATATCAAGGGGGAAGCAGGACCAAGGATTCAATCCCTTGCCTGCAAAACTCTAACCTATTGGGATTTGGGAGTGTACTTAATGGATGTGAGCATCTGGCAGACACATTTAGAAATATGGGGGAAAATGCCTCCATTATATTGATAATGTCTTTGAAATGTTTCCTCCATTACATGAATGGATGAGTAAATTTCACCATGCTAACTGGTGGTCACAAGCCTGAGCAGGATCCACACATATAAATATAATAAAGCCAAGTGATAGTAGAGCATAAGCTCATCACAAGCTGGAATGAGGCAAAAACTAAGAATTATATGCTTTCATGGTTGTACCTCATGATTGACATTATATTTTTCAACATGATTGTACCAGGTATTATGTTTGACGGTCGTGGAGAAAATCAAGAAGCTCTTATTGCTACTTTCAATGCTGTCCTATTCGAACCAAACTACGTGCCAAGCAAGATCTTGATGGCTTCTTTGATACTTAAGATGGGTTTTATAGCCTCGCCTGTTGCGAGAAGCTTACTTTCTGATGCACTTAGAATAGAACCCACTAACCGCATGGCTTGGTATTACTTGGGATTAACACACAAGGCTGACGGCCGAATAGTTGATGCTGCAGATTGCTTCCAGGCAGCTTCCATGCTTGAAGAATCCGATCCCATCGAAAATTTCAGCTGTATGCTTTGACTGGATTCCATTCTCAAATAGTTAACTCTGCAGTCAGATTCATATCATTCTGTTGTCAGTTTTTTTGTACGAGATCACAGATCTTTCATAGAAGACAATTCTGCTCGAGACAGGTAGGGTTCAGTTTTGAAAATGTATCCGTTTTTTTTCCTTTTTTCATTTTAAATTCTTATCATAAGAAACTAGGCTCGAAAAAAAAGAGTTGGATTAAACCATAAAGTAGGAAATAAGATAACAAGGGGGTTGATGTTAATCTGGTGGTAGGGTGGATGAATTGTAAAGAACTTGAGAGTTTTTATTGTGGTTCGGTTCCTCTTTTGCCTTGTAAATGTGAGATGCTTACTCGATGGTAACTATCATTCAGAGAAAGTAAACTGTAAAGATTCAATTTTCTTCTTCTTTTTTTGCCTAGATTTAGAAGCCTCTATCCATAAAGGATAAAATATTTATTCACTTATGCTGTTATGTATGCACATTTGTTTCGAACTTGGAGGTTGCTTCTCGTTTAGTTAGCTTGGAAAAATGTTGCCACCTTAATAGGTGATATATACTCGTTTTGTGATAAGTATTGTAGACTTGGCCTGGTTGATTACCGTCTCCTCTATGATGCTCAACTATTACCAATGCGGTAATACACCTTAGTACTCAAGCTTGATGAACTTTTGGATTAGATGTCAATGCATCAAGTTATGTACATACGTACCGGGTACATAACTGTACCTAGTATGCATTGATTACTCGAGTACGTACCGGGTATATATTAACAACGTTTTTTTTTTAAAAAATTGAGTACTTAATTTGAATATATATGGATATATTATTTGGTATGTATAGAACTTATTTTCTGGATTGGATAAATAAGAACAATATTCTTTAGTGAAAAAATTTTAAAAAAAGTTTTTCTATTGATCTTACGCACTCTTAACATGCATATATATATATGTAAAGTTCACTTGAAGTTATTAGAGCCGTTAGATCAAAACTTTAACTTCATCACAGTCGTTGATCTGAATCAATTATGTAACCTTCACTTAAACATTTTAGAGTAGTTAGATCGAAACTTTAACTTCACAATAGCCGTTGATATGATTCGATTTGATCTAACATTAATAAAGAATTATTAATTTTTAAAATAATGATTTACTATTGTTATAATTATTATCCTTTATATATTTATTAAATAGAAATAGAGAAAATTAATAAAATAAGAGATAATGTAGTATTAATTTAAAAATTAATTTTTAAAATAATGATTTACTATTGTTATAATTATTATCTTTTATATATTTATTAAATAGAAATAGATAATTAATAAAATAAGAGATAATGTAGAATTAATTTAAATTAAAAAATTATATTTTAAAATAATTATTTACTTTTACTTTCTTCCTATTAATTGTTAAATTAATGTTTTTTAAAATATAGAGTAAAATTTTATTTATTATAAAAATATACATATATTAAATTTAATAGTATTTATTAATAATTTATGCATGTTTTAAATATTTTATATAGATAAATACAACGTGCAGTCATTAAATAATAATAAAAATATAATTGACAGTAATGAATAAATAGAGAGTGCCCTCTCTCTTGCATCACCGTGAATCTTCCTGATTTCAAATTAAATATTAAAATAGTACACAACTTTCAATTTGATAACGGAATATTAATGAGAATTAGAGTCACCATAAATTTCGTTTCATAACTTCCATTTTTAATTTAATTACTTTAATAACAAATATTAATTTATTCAAATCAATCATAGAAATCAGTTTTAAAAACGTTTCTAAAAATAAAATAATTAGTCACGATTAAATGATCTGAATCAGATTAATGACATGCATATACTTATGGAAAAGTTTTAATATTTAAAATTTATAATAAAAATTATTAAATTTATCAAATACATATAATTTACAGCTAATCAGATGAATATATTTACACAAAATAATTTAGTCACGATAAAATTACTTTATTAAACTATTAATTCAAATGATTAATAGAAATAATAATAATAATAATAATAATAATAATAATAATAATAATAATAATAGTTTTTTCATCTTCATAACTGTCAAATAAATTGCTGATATAATTACTCTTCATTACATGAACTTTATAAATACCAAATTTCAACATCATATTGATAGAATTTACCTTCTTTCATCTTTTCAATCCTATACTATTTCTACTATTTCTTACACCTAATGGCTGCCTCCAACAATGATCAAGAAACAAATGCTACTTGCAACAAAATTAAAGAAACAAGGGCTACTTGCACCAATGATCAAGAAACAAATGTTACTTGCAACATCAGTATGAAGAAGTAAGTAGGAATTCTCTATTATTGAAAATGAACAATTTTAATAAACATTCTTTATATCATTTTTTCAAATATATTTAGCTCAATAATATTTCTTCTACGACAAATGAAAGCATCATAAAGGTATGAGTTTCGCGATCACATAATATTTATTATCATATATTTATATTTATCTATCTTATATTGCATATCGAATAATATATTTTTCCTTCTTTTCTATAATTTATTAAAAATTAACCTGTGCATTCTTTGACATTGAAGCAATCCTACATTTCATTAAGGTTACGTCATAGAGCTGGTTTCTAGCAAAGAAAGAGGGGATGATTGCCTTTTCTCTTAATAGTGCACTAAATGCATTAAAAGGTGACATCTAAAGGACATAAAGGGGCTCTATTATTGTTACAATTTTATTTTTTATTCATTAATTTTTCTTATGTATTATATTTAATTTTATTTTTATTATAATCTATTTTGATTTTTTTTGGTGTAGTAGGAAAAAATATTTCATTAGGATTTTCAAATTTTGATATTTCTTCTTATTACATATTATTGAAAAGCAAGATTGTTGTCGAGAGATAGCAATATTCTAATAAGAGGAAGCATCCACTGCTGCACTAAGGAAAAATATATGTTATTAATGTAATAATTATAATTAGTATAATCAATTTAATTATCATTTTTTATTTTTAAAATTAATTTATATAACAGTCACAATTATAAGACGTTATGATACATAATATAAAATAACGTTGGATTATACAATACAAATTTAAACCTTTAAAAAACTAATAAATATCTACTAGTATTATGTATCATAATGTAAAATAATTGTTTTGATAAAATAATTGCAGAATGTAGAATGCATTAATAACGTTGTCTTTTTAAAATTTATTTTGAATAAAAAAACATTAGTGACATTGGAAAAGTAGCATGTAATAGTTAGCAATATATTAAAAAATTAGTAACACGTATAAATAATTAGTAACATGTTTTTTGTTTTTTTTACAGCATAATTAGTAACATGTTAAAAATTACTAATACATTTAAATGATAATTCTTATATATAGATAATCCATATAATATATAGTCCAGATCATATAATAATTTTTATAAATAAATAACTTTAATTTTTAAAATATAGCAAGTAATGAAATTTAAATAATAATAATAATAATAATAATAATAATAATGATAATGATGATGATGATGATGATGATGATGATGATGATGATGATGATGATGATGATGATAATAATAATAATACATAATTAAAATTAATATATTAAAAGTGATTATAAATATAATTTTTAAATAATTAACAACTATATCTATTTAATAAAAGTCACACTATTTCAACAAATATAAAATAAAATTTAATTTTTAAAATAATACATTTAAAAATGATTAATTATAAACAGACAAAAATGAATACTCAAATTTAAATAATTATATATTTGTAATTATTATATTTGCATTCTTTTTGAATTTATACATTTCATATAGGTATTGCATTAATACTATTACTTGGAGAAAGAACAAATCATAATAAATTTCAGTAGGCTAAATATTTCTGAATAAAACATATGTTCATTCAAAAAATATAATTAATTTTCTTCCTCAATTTAAATTTAAAATGTATTTTATGAAAATAATAATTAAAAGTAATTATTTTATAATATATGGTTAAATTTAAAATAATTTATAATATTTTATTTTAATCAATAATTAAGCATATAGATTAAGAAATAAATTATAAGTATACTTTATTTTTTAATGTAGTTATTAAAATATATTTTATGGATAATAGTAATTATAAATAAGGAATTTTTAGATATTTAGTCAACTTGAAAATAATACTTAAAAATCAAATTTATAGATATATAGTCCGAAACATATAATAATATATATATATATATATATATATATATATATATATATATATATATATATATATATATATATATATACTTCAACAATATCACATAATTAAAATCTCTACAAAATTATTAAAAATATCATTTTAAAATAAATTATATTTTTTATAATAAATGCATTTAAAATTTATTAATTATAAAAAACACAAAAATTCAAGTACATGTAAACATTGTTTTCACAATAACAAACAAATGAATACTAAAATTTTTAAATAATTATAAATTTATATATACTATTTTTCTTTTGAATTTATACGGTTCATATAGATATTAAATTACTATTATTATTTGGAGAAAGGATAAATAATGATAAATTTCATTAGGTTTAAACATAATATCTGCTAAATTAAAAATATTATTAATCTTTTTACTCGATTTTAATGTAAAGTATATTTTATATGATACTAAATATTTTAAAAAATTATAATTTTCTTCATTTACATATATATATATATATATATATATATATTTTTAAATAATACTAAATATAAATAATTCTAAGTACAAATATAAAAAAGTTATAATTTAATTAAACCCGTGCACGGGTTTAAAATCTAGTTATTTATAATGCACTGGTTGTTTTCAGGTGAGGCTATATTCTCTAGCAAAATTCATCTTACACTGTTATAGTGAATCTGATGTATTAGATTAGCTTATTTTGGAGAAGTATTTGTACTTTTTCAGGTTTTGAAAAAAAAGCAATTATTTTCTCATAAAGATTTTTTCGTAAAAAGTTTAATTAACATTATTATATATCCTACATATCTTGAGCTCCATACGCCTAATTGGTCAGATTTTACTGTCAACGTAATTAGTAGCAACTGTTAGTCAATTGATGCTCTACAAGTTATGCGGTAATCGTTAGTTTGTTCATTTTTATTTTTTTCCCTTTTCCTAATTTCTGGTGGTTTTAACCCTCCAAAAAAATCATATTTTAAAATTTAAATTACAAAATCAATTTTGACAGCTATTAGTCACTACAAATTGCAAAGGACTAAAAAGAGTATTTTTTAAGTTTGAGGGACAAATAAATCAGTTTTGAATTTGAATGACTAAAAAAATATGACCTGAATTTAAAGGATTAAAAATATATTTAAGTCTTTTTTTATTTTTATTTTTTAGTTTTACCAATTCTTTACAATTTTATAAAAACAGAAAAATGAAAATAAGATGAAATTTTTATAATTAAAAATAAAAAATAAAAGTAGAAAACGTCTTTTCAAATTTCAAATTAAATAATCCTTAATTTTTTTTTTTAAAGTAAAAGCCCAATTATAACTAGGGTTTGGTATAGAAAAGGGCCAAGGTGTAAACCCCGGGTGCGGCTCCACTCGCTATATATATTCTCAAATCTGAACCCTCCCAACCCCAACCCTAGCTAGAGCAGCGGCAATTGAATTCAGAATACTTCTGTATCCTCATTCCTCGCCACCGAGTTTTTTTTTCTTCTTCTGTCCCATTTCAACTTTTGTGCAATTTTTCACTTTGGATTTCCCTTGCGAAAACCCATCCTTCATTCTGCATAGCGTGAGGGCGATAATTGCCTCTGTTGTTTGAAATCGGGGCAAAATCTTCTTCTCCGTTTACAATTTTATTATTCGTTGGTTTGAACCCATTTGCTTTTCTTTTTCGTTTTTTGATGTAATAATGTTAATTGATAAAATGAACTTGCATATAGTAGTATTATTGTCAAGGTTAGTTATCTGTGGAGAAATTGGTTTGTGTTAAAGATGCACTGCACTATGTATGGTAGGCCTCTCTGATTTATGTAGAGCGGCCTTTGAGCAATTGTGCATAAAGTGAGAGCTGTTTATTCAGCAGGCAGCCAGACAACTGCCGATGTGGATCCACAGATGAATAGCCACTGTTAATGCTGTTTGTCTACTAATTCCACCTTACATTTCATTCTTCCACAACCCACAATGTTAATTTTAATTTTAATTTTCCCTTTGAAGCATTAATATCTACACTCTAAAGTCTAAAGTTCCATTGTCTTGGGTAATATTTGAATTAGGGTCACATGATTTTGTATAAAACGGAGCTAAATTGGTTTAGATTCTTCAAATTGAGTCTGTTTGTTGAACCGATTTGATTTTAAACTTTTGATGAACCGATCTACGTTTATCATGACTTGATCTTAAACTACTTCACCAAAAAAAAAAAAAATCTTGCTTTTAAATTTTTCATTGTATGTTTTAAATTTTAGGCTAAATTACAATTTTGATTTTCTTAGTTTCTTAAATTTATGATTTTGGTTTTCTTAGTTTTTAATTGTAACATTTGATTTTTTAGTTTTACAAATTGGCGATAATTATGATTGATAATGGTCCTTCTATTAGATTATTAACTAATAATTATGATTAGTAGAGTTATTAAGTTAATTATAAATTAATTATAAATTATTAATTATTAAAGAAGTTTATAATTAAAGTTTATGTTGAGGAAGGGGGATTGGAAAAGAGAGGTTGAGGTTACAGTTAATAATCTTTGATTAAAGTTTTTTAATAATTAATTATTTTTTAATTAATTTATAATTAAATTAATAATTTTACTAATTATAATTATTAGTTAATAATCTAATAGGGAATTAAAATAATTAATTTGTAAAATTAGGAGACTAAATGTTATAATTAAAAATTAGGAGAGTTACAATTTAGCCTAAATTTTAATAAAACTAATAGGACTAAATTACTCCACTCCACCAAATATGAGATTTTTAATCGTGTTTGTTTTCTGAATGTAATTTGGGTTATATGTGATTGACGTGATTTTTGATCCTGTATGAAAACGGGCAGAACTCTGCTTTAAAGGGGTAAAAAAATATAATTTAATGAAACATTTTAATTTTCACATGTATTAAAAAAAAGCAGTAAATTTTTTTTAATATGTAATATTTTTTTATAAATTATAAATAAAAATGCATGATTATATTGTGTATAATAATATATAAAAAAATTAATAAAATAAATAAAATATTTTTTTATGAATTTTAGGAGGATCGTAATTTTTTATACTAATCTAAATAAAGTTTTTAAAAAATTGAGTGACCATATAGCCCCTCCAAGTCATCCCTTAGTTTCAGGATACCTACAACATTTATGCAAAGCTCAAGATCAAATTCAAATTACTTGCTTGAGTTACAGCCACAATTTTTTTCTTGGCAATTGCTTCTTGCACCTTATAATTTACTTCTTGCACTCCATGGTAATTTTAAAACAAATTGAATGGATAAAAATGCCCTTGAGTGTCTCTTATACCCCCTCCACCTCCTTTCTTTCCCTTTCCCTTTTCCTTTTGTGTGCGGACCTCATTTCCTTTCTTCTTTCTTTCTCTTTTCTTGTTCGTTGACGCACTCTTGAGGTGCAGAAGGTGTGGTTTGCATATATTTTTGGCGAAGTGGGTTTTTTTTTTCTTCCGATTTGCATATATTTCTGAATAGCTAAATTTGTAAGAAAAAAAATAATTTGTTTAAAATATGTTTTTAGTTTCTGTAATTTTAGAAAAGCTTGCTTTTAGTCTCTGTACTTTAGAATCAATAATTTTAGTCCTCAAACTTTGAAAAACACTTACTTTTAGTCCATTCTCTCTAATGATGTTAATATTGTTAACGGAAATAGAGTTTCCGGCAGCTATAAACCGCCAAAAAATACATATTCCTTATGTATTTAAGCTCAATATCATTGGCGGCTAAAAACCGCTACAAATTATTAAAAAAAAATGGATTCAAACTCAACGAGAAGTCCGTCTCTTCCATTACCAATGACACATTATCTGTCAATTTTTTAAATAATCTGTGACGGTTTTTAGCCGCCAATGATGTTGAATTTAAATACATGAGGAATGTATATTTTGTGGTGGTTTATAATCGCTAGAAATTGTATCTTTGTTAACAGTATTGGCATCATTATAGGGGAGGGATTAAAAGCAAGTATTTTTCAAAGTTTGAGGACTAATATGGTTGATTCGAAAGTACAGGGACCAAAAACATATTTTACCAAAAAAATTCTCTTCTAAAAATGCGTTTCGGGAATTTTTTTTTTTTTTTTTGTATCTTAAGAATTAAGTTGTCTAAAAATATATACAAATCGAAAATACCCACTACGTCAGAAATATATGTGAACCACACCTTCTGCACTACACCTCACGAGTGCATCAATGAAGGAAAAAAGAGAAAGAACTTAGAAAGGAAGTTATAATAATAAGGGAAGGATAATCGGGAGATATTTAAAATTATGGGGGTGCAAGAAGTAATTTAAGGGATGCAAGAAGCAATTCCCTTTTTTCTTACATTCGAGCACATGATCAGGCCTATTAGCTGGTCCAATCCATATCAAGAGTTATAAGTAGGTTGTTGCTATATCCACTCTCCCTTAACACACTCCTCCATCTTTTTCTCCCTCTCCCGTATATAACTCTCTCTTTTATTATCAGAAAAATGTATTTATAACTTTCAAAGGCACCAGAAGTGCCATATAATCACAATACAAATAGCTAGTGAACGTGGTTAATACGTATTTAGAATCACATATGATTCAAATATTCCTTAACCACAAAATAATCTCAAATCAGCCCCCTAACATTTGAAATACCCCTAAGTATGCACCCTTAGGCACCTCCCGCAACACACCTACTGGGATGACAATAAAAGCACTGCTCTCCCTCAAAAAACTCAGCCTATTGTCAAGGACACCCCAACAATGAATCCTCAGAAGTAAAGGGATCATTTTCTACAAAAGTAAAGGCAGAAACATCCTCAGAAGTTGTATTTTGGGACAAATTCTTTGGGTTGAGAAAAATTAATGAAGAGATTGAAAGAATTGTTAATAGTGTTATTAATATTTGTCAAATGCGTTGCTATATGTGGAAAGGCATTGAGGAGGAGTGTGTTTTTTTTTTTTTTTTTTTTTTTCCGGAAGAGAGTTATATACGGGAGAAGGGAGAAGGAGATGGGGGGAGTGTTGGGGGAGTGTGTTTTAGTGGGGTAGTTTGAAAAAAAAGAAAGAAGGGGGAGTGGTTTAGTATAAAAGGGAGTGGATATAGTAAAAACATATAAGTATATCACACACGAGTAAGGCCTATAAAGCACATGAAAGTTAACATTAACCCTTCACAGTTCAATCCTTATGAGACCACTTATCCAAACTGTTTTTAGAGGGTCTCCTTACTTTGACCAAATAAAATAAAAAGAGGTCCCTTACTAGTGGAAATTAACAAGTCTTTTTTTTTTTTTTTTTGGCAAGGAAATTAACTAGTCTTACTAGGTTATGTTAGCTTTTCCATTAAAAATTAGACCCCTTAAGTCCGAATTCGGATTGGTGCCAAAAATCAGTGGTGGCAGGATTAAGTCTTGTTATTTAGAAAGGTTAGCATCAACAACAATAAAACAAAATACTCAGAACGAATTATCAAATAATAGGGGTTTAAAAACTATAATAAATCTAGTCATAGATCATAGATAGCATAAAATTCTCGTCCATTTCTTAAAATTTATTCTAAGTAAAGGTATCACTTCATACCATTATACTTCAAATCATAATATATATAAACAATTCTTATAAATAAGTTTTACATTTAATTTGTGGCACTAAACCTTCTAAGTCCACCTTTCTTTCGCTTGGAATAAAATTACACAAGAAGAATTTTATTCATTCACTTATTTCTTAATGACATATTCTAAATGAAATTTAAACTTCTAAGACTATAATATTCTAAATAAACATCTATATATCCAAAATCACTTTGTATTAATTATGCTTTCACATTTTTATATGAGATTGCCATGTCTTAGACTATAATATAATTTGAAATCGCCATGTCCCATATTGATAATCATATAATATTTACATAAATGAAAGATAAATGATTGGAAAAGATAAATTTGATTGATTTGGTCAGGGATCTATTTTATATTTAAGTTTTCCTTATTTATAATGATAAAATTAGTTACAAACAACTCAGTTGTTCCTAACCCACTTCCCTAGATTTTAGGAGATCATGGGTTACATGATTTCAACCACTCATCCTATTATTGGTATGATACTTTCTCTCTTCTAGTTTTACCCTTTTTATCCTCTGTCTGATAAGTATAGTCGTTCTGTTGCCAGTTATTTATTAGTCGACTGCTGTCGATTATCAGGACCCTCAATAATTTTGATTTGATGCAAATAAATATTAAGTTAAAAAAACTGCAAATGCTAGTAGACGAAAGTGTTGTATCTACGTCTGTAGGATACAAACGATACGCAAATAGACGTTGAGTCTGAAGAGCATTTAAGAGGCATAGTAAATGCACAGTCATTTTGATCTATTTTGCAGAGAATGTTCGTGGAACATCATTCCTAGGATCTGTCGAAGTGCAATAAGGGAACAGGAAGAAGAGTCAAAGTATCAAAGGCTTCCCTAGCCTCAAAAGACGTGCTACAGCTAGCAATGAGTACTTGTTTGAGCGAATGATGTGACTACTGAAGCAGAAGATATGGAGTGTCTCTCAAGAAAGATAAGTAGACTGTTTTATCAGCTCTAAGTGACAAGTTGGTGAAAAATAATTAATGCTCACATTAAATGCTCCAACGAACATCAAGCTTCAGACGATGGTCAGACATTAGCAAGAAGGCTATTTAGAGACAACAGTTACTTCCTCAGCAAGTATATATATAGCAGAAGATTTGAAGTGTTGTAGTAACGAACTTAATTCAATTTTTTTGCAAGCATTCTTTCAAGCCTTCATCTTCTTCTCTTGTAAATTTCTCTAAGTTGTAAAAATCTCTCAAAACACCTTGAGTATCCTTATAGAAAAAGACTTTGTTCTTAACTTGTATATCCATCTGTGAGACAATATCTTAAGTCTGTGAACACCTACCTTCAACAAATCTTCTGATTTGTTGTAGAGCCAGAAGTGGCTTGGTAAGAAAAAATACTTGGGTTTTAGCTTGGAGAGGCTAGTGTAAAAACTACTTGGATTGAGCTAGAAGTGGCAATGAACAATACTTATAACTTTGTGAAAGTTAGTGGAACTTGGTGGGATGCCAAGAATTAGATGTAGTCTCAGGGTGAGACGAACCAATATAAACTTTTGTGTTTTTCTCTCTGATATTTATCTCTTAACTACTTTGAACTGACTTTGAGTTGTGATTTAATCTGTTTGAAAAAGGTTTCGTCTGCTCTTTGTGTTCTACATCGTCTGTCATCTCTCTTGTTAAAAACCTTGTTTTACCTTTCTATCAGGCGATAGATCTTTGCGAAAAGTTTGTGGAAATTTCTTAAATCACAATTCGAACCCCCTTCTTGTGATTTTTGCCTTTACAATTATGCTTATGTCTGCTATTTTTGGTGCATGCTTTCTTTCATCATGGGTAGTTGTCATGAAAACTGTCTTTGAGCACTTTCCCAATTTTTGACCTCTATTTACTTCATTCTTCATGCAGAAAAAACAACTGTTAACTTCCATTACCCACTTCTCTTATTTTTTAGGAAATCATGGCTCCATGTGCATTTAGCCTTGGAAAAATTGCTTACAATTGTCTTCCACGTTCAAATCTTGGCTCTAGCCTGGTCTTCCTCGGAATAGGTCTAATTTTAGGTCATTTCTCAATGCAATTAGCCAACAAAATTAGTAGTTAGCTGTCAGTCGACAAAAACAACCATTAGCCATCAGAAACAACTATTTTAGCTGTTAGCCGCCAAAAATGACTATTTTAGTTGTCAATCATTTTTAGCACTAGGCCAAGTTAGAATCCATTTAGATTGAGCCGCACTAAATTCATTGTTAGCTAATGATAGACGACTAGCCTCAATAGCAAACATTTTTAGCGCCAACACATGGACAATTTGGAAAAGAAAAAATTCGTGTGTGTTCTTCAACAAAGACAATTAGGGGTGAGCATGGATTGGATCTTTTAAAATCCAATTCATATCCAAATCATATCAATTTAAATGGATATGAATGGTTTGGATTTTTTAAAATCGATTTATGGTTTAAAACTAGTTTCAAGAAATGTTTGGCTTAGTTACAAAAAGGGCATGATACTTTGAAGGAAAAAAAAAATCTTATGTAGCTATTGCGGTTTAAATTTTTTATTTTTTGGCTTTTCTTACGTTTTTAAGGAAAAGCTAGACTAAACAATTTTCACAAAAGTTCTTAAAATAAAAAGGAACTTATTTTTAATAAAGTAAAATAAAAAAAAAAAGAGCTTAAAATAAAGCTCCATACACTAGCTTTTATCTAGCTTTTTGTAACTTAATTAGTGAAGTATGATTCGAATCCTAGGTTTTGTTTGATACCTTGATAGAAAAAAATGTATGCAGTTTTAAGTAATGTTTAAAACCAGTTTTAACTAATATTTGGCTAAGCTAGGGATATGAATCATACTTAAGCTAAACAGCAGTAGCAATTTCACACTCAAAGATCAAGTTGTGTGAAGTCTAAATTTGCATCTTGAAGGAACAACAAACATCAACAGGAGCGATGCATCAGATATGGGTTGAGGCTAGCATGAAGTATCTTGTAGGTGCTGTACCTATGCACAAGCATTTTTGACTGGAAGTAGCAAGTATTCTACCGGAAGGAAAACAATAAAAAACTATTAAAATTTTTAAAAATCTGGCAACTCTCTCTCTCTTCCCTTTAGCAACTCTCCTTCGTTTTCTGAGTTTTTTTTTTTTCTCTTTTTCTTTGGTTTTTAACTTTCAGATCTAAAACAAATTTCAGAACTATAAAATAGATCTCTCCGTCGTCGATCTCCGGCACTGCTTTCAGACCTTGATCGAAGGCGCTACGCAGAAGACGGTTACTACAAAGGCGATGGCGACAAAGCCAAGGTGAAGGCCAAAGCCAAAGCCACTTCCGCCGCAGAGCAGGACCACCGGAAGAAGGTCCTCTGCCAACTCAACTCCCTTATCTCCGACTAGCTTCTCTGCTGCCACCTCCGTCGAGGTCAACAACACCGTAGTAGCATAAAGATTCTTGTTTGTTGATTTGGGAGGAGATTTGTTGATTGATTTTAAGTAAGTAAATCATGAATTCCTAAATTTTCTGAGATTTTATTTAGCATTCACTCCAAGATCATTCAGTCCTTGAATTTCTAAAATGAAACTGATGAAAAGTAGCAGAAGAGTGGTGGTGTTTGACCAAATGAAAAAGAAAAGGAAATTTTTATCTGAAAAAAATTTAAAAGTATTAAAAGAAGAAACCGGTTGTTCAAGTGCTTTTTCTTTAATCTCAACCACTTAATATTTTATTAATATATCTAACGGTCAAAAATGCTGATACAGAGATGCAACACCTACAAGGTACTTCACGCTAGCCTCCGTCTCATATATGCTTTTTTTTTTTGCTTTACTTATTATCGTTATTTTTCTTCTTTTTGGGTTATGTTTTTAAATTGCAAGTATATTGTACTCAATATTTTATCATAGTGAAATTTGTTTGTTATTATGCCCATGGATGTAGGTCTATATGATCGAACCACATTAATTTTTCGTCTTTATTTTTTTTTTTTTTGCTTTTCTTTAAGTTATGATTTCATTGGAGAATCTTTTATACACGTTGGCAACACCTGAATGCATATTTCAATACAAATGTGGTTAATATTAAATAGTTGTTATTATAAATTTTTAATATTGGTTATATAATATTATTGATGTATGTTTACAAGAGTCATGATATATGATTAACAATCGTGAGGTTATTGAAATGTTTAATATTAGTTAACAATATTTTATAAATGGTTAATATTCCTAACTATCAGACATGAATAATTTGATGTGTAAATATTGTTTTCATATTACAAATGGTTAATATATAGTATTATGAAATTATATATTGATTGTCATATGTTATTAGCTACATATCTAAATATGGTTAACTTTGTTTTACAAGTGTAAATGAATGTAATTTATTTCAATTGTTAATACATGATTAATAGTGTCACGGTGTTATTGAAATATTTAACAGTGGTTAATTTGTCTCACAAGTAGTTAATAATGTTATGAAGTTATTGAAATGTTAATTATAATTAATCATATGTGAAATAAAATTAACCGTATTTGCATACATAATTAACTATATTTACTAGATGAACACCTGGTATACATATTTGGATGTACGAATATCAGTACTCAGAAATTAAAAAGTGATGTGGCTTCATCAATATGAAATATTTTTATAATTTTTAAAATGATTCTTAATAATTTCATATCATGTTTTCTAAAGTTTAAAACGATTCTTAACATGACCTCTTATAAGGAATTTCGAAATTCACAAAATTTGATATGCCATTACTTTCCAATTTCTATCACTTTTACTGCCCCATATATCTTTGGTTTCTAAGTACATAGGTAATACGCGTTCCATTTTCAAATTTCATGAGAAGTAATTTCTTGTGTCCTTTTTTTTTTTTGTTCTCGCTTGTCATTTTTTCCCATTTGCTCTGTAGATGTTGTTCAACTCCATTTCTTTCGATCAAGAAAATAATCATGTATATACACATAAAGGTAAGACAGGATGAAATTGATATTTTAGAAGAGTATATTATGAAATCTTGTCTTCTAAAATCCAAAAACGAAAAAATCATCCATACATAGATATAGAATCAATTACACAAAAAAAGAAACCAAAATTAAAGACACACGCTTAGCAAACATATATGTTATTACTTGAATAGTTGTGATTTCATCTATATGGTCACTTCCGAAGGTAATATATTATTAGATGAGCTAAGCAAATTATGATTTTTTTTGTCAAAAAAGTAAATTATCATTTTTTAAAAAAGTACAATGTTAAAAGTAAATTATAAGTGTCTAAGTAAATTATATATATATTTTTAAAAAAAGTATAATATTAAAAGTAAATTATTGAATTAAAAAGTAAGGACAATATTGAAAACAATACAATCATTGTTCATAATATATTAAAAATAATATTATCTCTGGTCCTATATATAAGAAATAAATGGTAATATTCTTTTGGTCCTAATTACTAATTTTCTTTTATACTCTTAATTTATTATGAACTCTATTGATGATATATCACTCATTTTTCATGAAAGTAAATGCATTTATTGAGCTATTAACATCATAACTATTATTCATTGGTTAAAAAATATTGCTTGGATTATGAGTAATGTCATTATATCTAACTAAATCTTAAACCAATTAATTCTATGGATAGTTTTGGAATAAAATTTAAATTTATGACAATATTAATTAAAATTAACTAACCTAACCACTTTATTTTGGTATTGATGAATTAAGTATTTGTTTATTATATATAGGACCGGAGATAGTATAATATATGCTCCATTTATCCGATAATAAGTGTCGTCTAAGAAAAAAAACATAAGTCTCAAAATAAGTGTTATTTTAGCTTTTCAATGTAATATTAATTACTTTTTTTCCATTTATACTCCTAATAATATTAATAACGAGTAGCAGAAATTATAAATGAATTAATGATGGTAAGATTAATTTTGTAAAATTACTATTATCTTTCATCTATGTATTTGCTTTTCAGGTCTGTCTAAAAAAGTCTAGGATGATACTTATTATGGAATGGAAGGAGTACATTACTTAATTGAATTATGTATTTAAAAATAATCTAATTAACTTATTTAAAATATTATTTATTATGTTAACCATCTTAATTAATATTCTTTATTTTGTTAGTCATGTCAATTTAAATTAACTAGAGTCAATGGTAAGGACTAAAAAAAATACTAAGAAAATACCAGGATCTAAAAGTAGTAAAAAGATTTGTAACAAATGAAACCAAACAAAGTCGTATATGTAGGAATTTAAACCTATTTAAGCTTTTTTTTAATTGCATTTCTAAGACTTTGAAAAGAGAAAAATATAATAAAAATCATTCATGTTATTTAACATAATCTAATAAGAAATTAAATAATAATGTTGAATTATTTTTATTACCTTCTATCAATAAAATAATAAAATAGAATAGGAAAATCTTAATATATATAAAAGTAATAGTTGTTTCCATAAATAGATAGATAAAAAAAAGCTTATAAAAAAATAGATAAAAAAGAAAATTAAAAATTATAATTGAAATATATATATATATATATATATATATATATTAATAGATATATATTCTATCGTCAAATATTTGAAATAAATCTATTACAACAATATTATTATAATTTTTTATTTCAATTATTTTTTAATAATATATTGCATAATCTTATCTTATGAAAATAATATTGTACAATAAAAAAAATATATACATTCCATGTTAATTATTTAAAAGATAAAAAGATAAAATATTGTACTATTTTATCTTTTTAATATATTGGTAAAGAAAATTATGTGCATTCCATGTTAATTATTTAATAGATAAAACATTCTGAAAAATAGTATAAAAAATAAACATAATAATTCTATATATTATTTAATTACTTTTTAAAAGTACAATAATTTCAAAATAATATCTATAAAAACAGAGGGTTATTTAAATACTTTTTAAAAGAACCTATAAAGAATTGACGTAATTTCATGTCTTTTAAAGAGTAATTGAACTAATAAAAAGTAAATTTATATATATAATTAATATTTAAAAGATAACACTTTTAAAAAGTAATTAAATAGTATATATGGAGAAATTAATTTTTTATAAAAAATAATTTCAAAATAATATCTATAAAGAATATATATTACTTCAATAATTACTTTTTATTGATTATATTTAAAAAATTTATATGTTATATAAATAATATATTAATCAAATAGAGGGTTATCTTTTATAAATATTAATGCAATTATTTGATTCTATCTAAAATTATTAATTTGTTGACATAATAATCTCTTATTCATAATTATTACGTCTATTTAAAGGCAAAACAATTCATAAAGAAAATACTTTATTACATATCATATCATCTTTATTTTTCTAAATTGATGAATTGTTGAATTGCTAAACATGGTGAGAAGGTTTAGTTTCATCAAATACATCGTTCCAGGCAAAGTTGATTGAAAATTAAAAGTCGGTATTATTAGACTTTATGAGGTTTCTGATTACAAAAATTCTCTACAAATAAATATTATGGAGATTATACTCATAGATGGAAAGGTAAAAAAAAAAAATTAATTTTCTAATATTACTTCAATATTTTGAGAGTCACAGTCTCATGTCTGATACATGGATTCAATATATTTGCTACATTACAGGTGACTTTTTTTTAGTGTGTATACCGGATGGGTATTCGGCAATAAGAATTGCTGAATACCCTTCACCCTGGACATGTATTCGGCAGCGGAAGTAACCGGCTACCCCGAGTAGAAGATCACAAATGACAGGTGCCGAACAGGTACGACCAAGTATTCGGCATCATGATAACCGAGTACCATAAAGAGTACTCAGATAAGATAAATTATGCTAAAATAATATTACCAAGGTGATTAGCAATCTTAATCAACAATGGTAAACCACCAAAAGATAATCATGGCCCATAAAAGTCCAAGGCCCAATAAAGTAAGTATAAATATGGTACAATCATCGAGGTACGATAATTTTTGGATCCCTCATTTATTACTCTCATTAAATGCTTTGAGCGAAAGCTGACTTGAGCGTTGGAGTGTCTTTTGTAGGTACTCACCCTTCCTTTCACCTAGGAAGGTTAAGACGTTTGAAGAAAGATCTCGGACCGAAGATATTGGCATAAAAATGTTACCTTGTTACCCTCAGACAAGAATATTTTGGCACCCATTGTGGGGCCCTGGTAAAACTTATCCCACGGCCCCCTAAGGAATGGTCACTACTCAGAGCCGCACGCATATGGAAATACCAGGATCATCAGCATAAGGCACACAGCATGGCAGGAACAACAACCTTGTCACTTCATTGGTGGAAATTTAGTCTCCTAGATATGCAAGAAGCAAGGAACAATTGCACTATCCACTGCTGAAGCAGAGTATATTTCAGCTGCAAAATGCTGCTATCAAATCTTGTGGATCAAGCATCAACTTGAGGACTACAACATATATGAGAGTAACATTCCTATCTTCTGTGATGGCAAAGCTGCAATTGATCTTTCTAAAAATCCTATATTGCATTCAAGGGAAAAACATAGAGAAATTAAACATCACTTTATAAGAGATCATGTTCAAAAAGGTACTGTGGAATTACATTTTGTAACCGCAGATAATCAGCTAGCTGATATATTTACAAAACCCTTACTAAAAACAAGCTAGTCCTTCTAAGGAATAGACTTGGCATGGATCTTGTAAAGGAATGATTAATATCGGCATGTAGCATCCAATGTGACTACAACGTCCAATGGACATGTCGTCCAAAGGTCACTTAGTCATGCATGTGCACTGCATATGTTACACTTAAGTCCAATGACTGGATGATATTTTTCTGTTATGAATTTTTTATTTAACATGTTTTTACATAATAGCTAAAACGGTTTCGTTTTGAGTAAGTGTGAGTAAATGCTCTATGTTGAGTCACTTAGCTATTGGTAACCGTACACAGTTACTCATGTCCTCAGCACTCCTCATCATGGCGGGTCTTATGGCATAACCTCCATTTCAAATATTCATAAAAGCCCAAAACCATTTTGTATTCTCCAAACAAAGCCCATACTTAAGCTATCAAATCCACTCGGAAAAATACTTTACCAATTTCCCTACTCTCAGATTATCTTCTACCTTAAGCATTCTCTCTCTGTTTCTCAGAAAGCCTAAACCCTCTCTGTAAAACCTAAAAATCCAATCTTTATCATCATGTCGAACTCTGCTAACTCAAATACCTCTGAACTTGATGTTCATACCTACCCTGAAACCACTATTGTGTCTCAAGGTGATACTACTGTCCACGTTGAGCACTTCTTCGACATTGAACAACTTGAAAAGTTAGGTCTCAACATTGAAGAAAGTCTCCTAAAATGTGGGATCAGAGGATACTTAAATGACAACCAGAAGATTTTTCCAGAGCTGATCAGGATGTTCTAGAGAAATGCAAGGTTCCACACTTCAAGGGAACTTGTGGCCACTATACTTGGACGAGAAGTGACTCTGTCCACTAAATCAATAGCCAAACTCACTGGCTGTGTCAGGGAACAAAATCATTACAGTCCAGAAAGGGCCAAGAAATATGAAAACCATGTTAGGAAAGTGCTTTGCAAGAACAAGTCTATAGACTCATCCAAGATTGAATACAAGAACCTGTGTAAGGAAGCAAAGATATGGCAGCAAGTGTGCAACAAGAGCATTCTACACAAAGCTGGGTCTAAGGACTCAGTCACGGACTTACACAAGTTCGTGATATTTCATCTAATGGAAGGTATCTCATTCAACCCACCTCATACCATTTACATCAATATTTTGTGTATGATGAAGACTATTGGTGGAAATGATGACATCTTCTACGCCGCACTGCTAAACAAGATCCTCTGGGATTAGAAAGTATACCAATGATTTTTTTATGAGTTGGAGGAAGCTGATCATGAACATATTGTGAGAAAAGGAGGAATGGTTGCAACACAACAGAAATTTGGTGAATCAAACATTAAGTCGATGAAGATAAAGCTTACTGCAAAGGTCCTAAGGGATTTGGATGAGGAAAGCATAAATAAGAAGCGTCATGAGCAAAGCATAATTCAGAATGATGAGGAAGAAGATATTGATCTTCTGGGTCTTGGGAGAAAGATCAAACGACTAATAGAAGAACAAGAAAGCATGAAAGTCACAAGACATATGTCCTAACAGCATGAAGAAGATACAGAAAAAGAAAGAAGAACCAAGAAAAGACATGCTACTCCTGCATCGTCCAATCCACCTGCTGAGAAGCGTCCAAGGTCTGCTCCGTCCAAGCCTGCACAGGATAAGTAGCGTCCAAAGATTGCTTCAGTGAAGCCTGCACCAGAAAAACCCAGAGTTCGCAAGCTAAAAATGCTAGATGACTCTGATGATGAGGATCAAATGGCCATTGGCCAAATCAAAATAAAAGCTAAAGAGATGGAGTCTACATAACAGAAGAAACAAAAAGTATCTACAACGCCCAAAGTAGGTATTTCTGTTCTTCTTGCTAAAATACCAAAGAGAGTAAAGACTCAGGCAGCCAAGCCAAGGAAACTTCCAATTCAAGCCCCCACCTCTCAAAACACTAAGAGTGAATCCATAAGTGCTCCACAACTTGCTCTAACAGTTGCTTCAACATTCACATAAACACAGCGTCCATCTCTCCAGTTAGATTTATCAAAATTTGTGCATCCAAGGGATGCTTGGAGAGATGCATGGCCTCAATGGACGATCCTACCAAAAGAAAAGACACAAGAAGAAGAAGGCAAAGCAAAGTTCCCTATTGCATTCTTCATAAGGAATGAATAGAACTATTGCAAGAAGAAAGATGTTGTATGGAGATCTCGACAGGAACCACTGGAGAGAAGTCTCATCCTCAATCTGCTGAATTTTCTTTGTTACCAGAAGGAACTATAATCAGCAATCCTCCACCAACTTGGATGAGAGAATCTTATCCAAACTTGGTTAGGATGGAGTGCCCTTATACATGTCCAACTGGTACTCAGCAACGGGTGCGTCTAGCTGAAGATGAACTTCCTGAGCCAGAAGTTGAAGTTACATCTAAATTAGCCAAAAATGTGGTAGAGAAAAAGGGAAAGGATCAAAGAAAGAGGAAACCAACAACAAAGAAGCCCCCTTCTAGCAACAAAGATGAATTGGCTGTCGAATTGAAAATAGCCATAAAGGAGAGTCTGGACCCATCCAAATCAAAGCAACGTCCAGAAGTGCAATGGGTCAAAGATGTTCACATCTGGACTCCCATTAAAAAATTTCTGGCACTACCACCTGGAACTCCAGTGCTCAACTTTCAGCCCAGTTATTATGATGATCTTGGCAAACTACTCCAGCAAATATACATTCAAGACCAAGCAGTTGCTTATCCACTGAACCTTCACATCAGACGTTCCACTGATATCATGTTTTTACTTGATAAGGTATGTCCTAGACTACCTCTATATGATGCTGGAAGGAAGAAAGGGTTTAAGTACTATGGCATTGAGATGCCTAGTAGAGATGAAAAGGTTCAGCTCTCGACTTCATCACATACCTGGAATCATCTTTTCGATAAGACTAGAAAGCTAATAAGGCCCCTAGGCACTTTTGACACCATGATCTTCTAGTGTCAAATTGTGTGGGCAGATACGCAAAAAGCCTCAACCTCTAGATGCTCCAAGGATTCATTCTTTCATCCTCCAGAAGGACTTGAAGTACTGCGTCCAATCAAGACTCATCACTTTACTGATACCTTCGCTTGCTTCCTGACGGATGATGATGATTATATCGATCTGTTGAAGAAACTACCAATCATCAGAAGCAACAAGGTATATGACCTTACAAGTCTCGACCGTGCTAAATTTGCACAAGAAGTTCAAATGCTTTATGACATCCAAAAAGCTGAAGAAGAAAGAGCATTGCAAGAGCAAGCTGAAAGAGAAAGAACTGAACAAGTTCGCTTGGAACAAGAACGAGCAAAACAAGCTGAACAAGCTCGACTGGTGCAAATTGAAAATGAACAAGCTGAGATTGTTGCTAAAGAACAAGTTGAGCATGTTGCCAAACCAAAGGTTACACAAGCAGAATTGGATGAAGCCTCTGCAAAGGTGACTAATATGCTCATTTATTTAGACTTAGAGACTGAGGTACAGGTGGATGTGGAACACTTTGTCACCTCCCATGAGGAATAAACCGTACAATCTGAACCATCCAAGGATGCAAACATAGCTGAGGTTGAAGCATCACAACCAATGGAGTCTACTGCTGACAAGCTTATTCATGAAGTTACTACCAGCATACGAGTAGTTGATGCGTCCACTGAAGCACACTCTGGAACAAGACAAATGATTCCTATGGGGTCTTTAAGTCCAAGGGGTATTGTTCTTTTGCGCTTTGTCGAACCTCAAGGAGTCTCTGAAGACAGAGTAAATGAAATTGTTCAATAGGCTCTGAGGCAATAACAATTGGAAACCAAAGCTACTCTTCATGCTTTCCAAGAAAGACAACAAGTAGAAGCTGCACAACACTGATTAATGATGCAGAAGGCTATAGCTGATCAGTTCATGAGCCTTTCACATATGCTGGTAAGTCAAATTCAATCAACAGCTGCTAATCTAATTGGCACTGTTACTCACTCAGTTCATCCTGTTCAACCGGTACCTCCGCCGCAACAAGTGCAACCACCAGTTGAACACCCTGCGCCACCTCCTCAAGCACCACCACCACAAGATCCACCTCAACAGCCCTAGGTGACCATGATGGTCAAGTCATTTTTCCATCTTTCAAACCCAATTTTTTTGTTGATGACAAAGGGGGAGAAATTGGAATTCTAATGTCATAGAGTATTTTCTTTAGTAACACTTACTCTGTGAAACTCTTTTGGCTATTCATTTAACAATACATATGAGGTGCTTTTGATCATAAGTTCCACATCCATATCTATGATATGCTTTTCACTCTTATACCTGTTATCTCTGATATATTCTTAGTATGTTGTATTTTTTAAAGTGCATGAGAAATGTTGAACTCGGGGAGTACTTCATTTCATATATTTTCACCCTGTCAACATACACTGGCATAACATAATCATTTATACATCTACTCCAATATTCATTTATATGATTATGTATTTGCTCACATCAAAATTTAGTATTATTTGTCATCATAAAAAAGGGGGAGATTGTTAGAATCTAAGACTTTGGACGATGTCCAACCCCTCAAACTTCGATTTTGATGATAACAAATGAGATTAAATTTTGAAGATTCTAATGTTCTATGTTTGAGTATTATAGGTACTACACCATCCAATGCCTCAATGGTATTGTATTTCTTAATCTCAAACAAGATAGTTCTATGTGTACAATGCGTCTAATGAGTAACTGGAAACTTGTTTTTCTAAGTATAAAACCCAGCGTTCAATACACTGTTATAAAACAAGCGTCCAATGCATTGTGAAAATCAGTGTGTAAACACTGTGTCCATCCGAGGAAGCGTTCAACGCCTATATAACTTACATCATCTTTTCTATCAAACAGTTATAAAATGCATCCATGATTGTGTGGAAGTACACTTATACTTTTCGATGATGATTCTCTGAAATGTTATGTTATTCCCTCTCTTTTCTAATGTGACATTTCATTTGAAAATTTGAAAAGTGTACCACAGGGGACATAAAAGCTTTTCTCTGCAGGAACCATACAAGTAGTGGAGGCACTGCATGTACTGTTGTCTCCTCTATCTCTCCACCCCAAGCTGACACGTAACAACGGTCATATGATTGTGAGAGAATGATTATTGGCAAAGGCACAGATCCCACAACGGATATCTTCACCTAGCTGCCTATAAATAGAGAAACAAGCTCACAAAATCAACAACGAAGCATTCAAATTTTTCTAAGAGCTGTAACTCTGCCAAATCAATTGGATGACCTACACTTGTGCAAAAAGAGCAATCTACTTAGCCTTGCTAAGTTATTCTGTGTATTCAAGTTATATTGTAATATCCTCTTTGTGAGAGTTATCTCTTTAACTTGTACTCAAATAGTTTCTGTTTGGAAAGCTAGGAGTGGCTTAGTGTCAAAGAATACTTGGGTGTTCTTTAATTTCAGGGGGAGATTAAAGGTGTTCCAAAAGTGGCCTAGAGAATACTTGTAGCCAGGAGTGGCAAGATATATATAAAATACTTATTTGTAATCAGAATTTGATTAGTGGAACCCTTCAAAGGTTTTTGAAGGAGAACTGGACGTAGCTCAGGTTGAGTAAACCAGTATAAACTAAGGGTTTTTACTCTATCGCTTTCAAGCTTACTTGCTATTCTCTTGAGTTATTTCTTCACATATTGTGCACAAGTTTCTTTATATCTTATTTGCAAAAACTTCTTATTTGCACTTGGACGTTAACTAGAAAACGCAGTTTCACCAAACTGTCATTTTAATGATTGGACGATACCTGTGATCTTTTGTTTTACAAGTCCTTGTGAAACTAAAGTTAGTTTATCTCAATCTTTACGAAAAGTTTTTTTTTAACCTATATAACTAACACACTATTCAACCCCCTTCTAATGTGACTCTCTGCATTTCATTAATTAGGTTAATGTTCATGATGTAGGAAGTGATATATATCAATGTTTCATCTACACAAGCACAAGAAGATATAACTTTGGGGGTGTTTGTTTCACGGAATCATCTTGCATTCCCAGAAATCACATCCCCAGGAATATTGTAGCTAGGAATATTATTCCTTGGCATATATAAAAATGTGTTTGGTTAACTTTTAACATTCCTAGGAATATTTTTAAAGTTTTAAAATAATAAATGAAAATAAAAGTAAAAATGGAATTTATAGTGGAGTTAGAAAATATCTTCTCACATTCCCATATGAATGTAACTGTCCCATCCCATTAGCATGGGAATAAAGGTTGTGTAGACATGGGAATGTAACTTTCCTGGGAATAAAAGATACCCGGGAATATTTTCTAGCTAATAACCTCCTAACAAATATGAGAATAAACATTTCCACCTTCATATTTCCAGGAATGCAAAATGATTCTGTGAAACAAACGCTCCCTTTGGTATTAACGTTTGAAATAAGATATGTCTAGATATTTTATATCAATTAAGTAATGGAATAAGATGAAATAATTTTTTGTTTTTTTTTTCATACATTCACTTATTTTTTATTCATTTTATGGAAAAACAATGAAACAACTTTAATGTTTGCATATTTAATAGCAGTCATAATTTTTATTTCTTTTCCAATACAAAAATTAAGACTTATTTCCACACAAACTCGGTTTACCCAGTGCATCGCAAGGGTCAAAATCTAGTATATAATTAACTTTAATTGATTGTTTTACACGTTTATGCTTCAACAATTATTCTTTTTCTAGTTTGGTATTAACATAAAAATGAAAATAAGATATTAAGGATATAATTTATTACATTTTAAATAATTTTCAAAAAGATAATAATATTATTATTTTATAATTATTAATAAAAATAAAAATATTTTCAAAACTCAAATACAGTTTTTTTTCTTTTCGTAAGCTAGCATTATTTTTTCTCTTTTTTTTGAATGTTTTTTTTTCATTATTCACCTTGTTTATTTTATTTTATTGTTTTATTGATTGCAAGATAATAAAAATAATTCAAAAGTTTTATTTATTTTCTGTTAGATTATGTTATGATGAATGCTTTTTTATTATATTTAATTCTTTTCAAAGTCAAAGATATGTAATAAAAAAATCTAAAAAAATATTATAATAAAAAGAATTAAATATAATGGTTAAGAAAAAAAGACAAAGAGACTTATTCCTTATCCTTACCATTCATTTTCTTTTCTTCAAATCTAATGGTTAAGATTAGTTACTCATTACAACCATTAGATTTTAAGAAGATAAATGATGAGGATGAAGAGTAAGTCTCTTATACTTACTCTTGGAGTAAGTGGATCCCTGCTTTTATATATATATATATATATATATATATATATATATATATATATATATATATATATATATATATTGTGTGTGTATGTGTAATTTTGACGATAATGTGTGGGTGTGTAAAGTCGGCATTTTTTATTTTAATTTTATTAGTTATAATTTTTTTATTGATTGTATATAAGGATGAGGTGTTGGGTTGTGCTCATACAAGAATTTCTGTGAAATCTTATTAAGTGATTCTATAATCATTATAAAGTTACCTTAAGAATTTTATTTTGATTACATCATCGTTGTTAAATTTTTCACCCATTGCGAAATCTTAGTCGTCAATCCTAATCCTCCTCCTCTATTTAGACACCCTGAAATTTTGCACTTGCACTACATGACATATGATATAATACAAAGTGCACCAAATCCTTTATCTTTTATTACTTAAACGAATATACATATGGTGAAAATATTTCCCCCCAAAAGTTTAAGGTTCTTTTGTAATTTTAAACGTATTAAAACAGTAACGTTTAGTAATTAAAGATGAAATCAAAATATCATTTAATTACATTACATATACTATTTAAATTTCAAATCCTTTATTCTTTATTATTTAATAAGGAAATGTGAGAAAATTTTCCCTTCTAACGTAAATGAAGAAATTTCCTTGATTATAGTAATAAAATGATTGTTAGCTTTTAATGACATATTATCAGGAAAAACAAAAAAATCAGTAATAGAAGAGAACATGGGATTTAGTAACATTAGTTGAGGGAGGTTGCCCATTTGCGTTATATATATATATATATATATATATATATATATATATATATATATATATTCAATTTCTAATGTATCTTTCTTTCTGGATTTCTTATGTGTTTCTCTAATTTTTTCGAGTGCGTTATGAGTTAAGTTTCTTTTTTCTTTTTCTTTTATCATGCATTGTAGGCTATACCATCTTCCTAACATGGATTTTATTATTATTATTATTATTATTATTATTATTATTATTATTATTATTATTGATGTTGTTTCATTTGCCTCTGTTCTTCATTTCTTCGAAATGCTCATGTTCTTCTAAGCTCTTGAGATGAAGTGGATGATAAAGCATTTGTGCTTTTAGTTTTTTTTTTTTTTGTTATTTATTACCTTTTTTTGTCGTTGAATTTTTTTTTTTAAAAGAAATTGGTAGTTGGTTCCTACTTCTTTTTTTCATATATGCTTGATTGTGCTTTATAGAACTTTGATTTGCACCAATGATTCCTTATTTTCAATATTCTTTTCTTTTTTTTGTTACATGGACAAGAGATAATTGAATACAGATTAAGAGGTAAAACATTATAACCATGATTTTTTTTGGTTGATTGGTGTTTTTTCCCTTACCCCTATTCTTCATTGCTTTTGGAGAAGGATTTTATAAAAAAGGAGAAACATTTGTAAGTTTCTTCTCAAATTTGAACCGTCCCCACCTCTAAAATGCTTCTTATAATATTCTTTTGAGGAAGTTGGGAAAAATTGGGGCAAGTTGGTTTTATTTGTTAACAGAGGAAATCATGACAGTGAGATAAAACTCCTCTATAAAGCTTTTTTAAAAAATTAGCATATCTTTTTACAGGGCAAGCTTTTAAGTTGATTATAGTCTCATTTTTGCAAATGACGATAGAGATTTTCTGAAGCTAAATTTATATTTTGCCACGACCCTTTATTAGGGAAGAGCACGTTTTTTGGATTGCTTTGGAAGCAGTTAACGTTCAAATTGTCTAATTAAAGGCTTGAAATTGATCCTTTTAGTTGTTTATTTTATTATTTCTTCAATTATCTTCTATGCTATAGATCCTTTTCTTTTTAATTATGTTATTTTATTTGACATGTTGATAAATGGGCTTTCTAATTAACAAATTTCTTTTATTAATTTGATAATTGGTTGGAAATCTTAATATTGATATTGTTTCATTTTTGTATTTCGATATTAAGCTAGATAAGCAAAGCACAAATTTTGTATGACAGAATCATGGTGATGATAGAGACATTCTAAAGAAAATAAAAGTTTCAAGTTATCGTGATAAGGAAGGAATGGAAGCAGGAACATAGTCTGGTGTGTCTCAACCTTAATGACATAGTTTTTAATTCAGGGACCCAATTAAAAAGAGTTTAAAAATCCATTAATTTTTTTTAAATGGTTCAAAATCCTACTTAATAATTTAACAACATAAGATTAATTTAATATTAAAAAGATTCACATAACGTAATCACAATAGATGTGTAAAAATATGGTTTTTTTTTTTAGGAAAAATAAGCTAAATTAAGAGCTTATTTTATGGTTATACTTGACAACCTTGATATCGAAATTTTCTTCTTTTTTTTTTTTTTTACAGAATATTGAAATTTTCTTTTAAATCTCAGTGATCACAATTTTCAATTGTTCTTTCTGTTGCAATGACAATAAATAAGAATCAAAGATAATCTTTTGAATATGTTGGATTGAGGGATTTTGTCAGCTTTCTCAATAAAATTATAACTTAGAGGTTGTTTGACTATAGCAAGCTAAAATTGATTTAAGTTGTCATGTCATATTAAATTTTATAAAAATGCATTTATTATTTTTTTAAGTTTTAAATTTACCTTTTTTAAATAATATTACTCTCCTAATAATAATTTGTCTCATGCATTGCATAAGAATATGCACTAGTTTAATATATATGTTGATTAGCACGCCCGGTTAACGCGAGTATGTTATAACATTTACAAGATTTCTAGGCAAGTTCAATATTTTTTTGTTGTTCTAAGTATAGTTTTAAAAATTGAACCAAACCGGCCGGTCGGACTGGTCCAATCGGGAACCGGTGGATCAATTGGTTCGGTCTAGTTATCAGATTGGATATGTAATCAGCCTGATGGAACCCGGAGCGACTCGAGCGGGTTTTTGGTTGGACCAGCAAATCGCAGACCCAGACCGGTTCACATGCATAGATTAAATTAATGAAAATTTAAAAATTGCAACCCAAATGGCACAGAGAAAAATCGAACTCTAGTCCATGGACTCCATTTAAAACGGAATAACAAACTGAGCTGCAATGTTTGATTAATAACTAAGTGCAAAATTTAGTATATGTACAATTATACATAGGGAGCAATTAAATAAATAATCAATACAATTAAAATACATTAAATTACCTGAAATGGATTCAAAGTTAGTATCCTATAGAATATAAAAGCATGTTTTACCACTAATCCAACATAACTAATTGTTATATCTTTGACAAATTAAATATGTATATCATATAAAATCATTTATAGTATTAATTTAATATATCATACAAACTATATATTAAACAAAATATTATCAGTAATAATAAAATGTTATATTAATTTGTGAAATTATACTAATATTAATTTGTGATGTGATTTTTTCTTTTTGCCTTTTCTAAGATAGGGTATAAAACTTTTAATTTTTTTTAATAAAGACCGGATCATGCAGGTCAATAACTGACTCACTGGTTCGATCATTGACCTAGTGACCCGGTGCCTTGACCGGATTGATCACCGGTTCGATTTTTAAAACTATGGTTCTAAGAACACTGTTTTGTTTTTTTGGCTAATAATTGACTTGTATTTCAAGTCTATTAAATCAAATTGATAAGGATAAAATAATGCAAAGTAAGCAATTATCAAATTAAAAGGCAACATTACAATTTTTTTTTATTTAAAAAAAATGGATAGCCTCAACATGACTCGACTAGCCGATCTAAACCCATTTATAACAGATGCTTTATTGAACCAAGCTAAAAAGGTTTGTATTTAATTCAAACTCAAAATTTAGAGCCCATATCCTATATTTTAGTGAGCGGATTCGAGCTACTTCGATCAACCTGACCCATTTTGTTAGCTCTGGCGTTAGACACCTTGTTTGCATGTCAAAATGTGTAATTATTGATGAATTCGGATCTATTTTTTATATCAAGGTCAAATTAAATTAAATATATCATATATTAATTTTATATTAAGTATTTCAAGACTCATCTTTACAATTGATTTTAAAAAATTATATATCTAATGGGTACAATTAAAATATGAAAAAATAAGCTATGTAGTAAAATAATTACCTTAAAAATTATATCAACAATGATTTCTTATTAATTGACAGTGTAAAACTGCTTTATATTGTCAGTGTATATCAACATGAAACTCTTAAAATATTCCATAGATAACTTTTTCTTACGTTAAATGTTGTAATAGAATCTAATTCGTTTAAAGTGAGTAATATATATATATATTTTAAAATAGTTGTTGATGAAAAGATCAACTATTTATATATCAATGAGATTGGGTTGGGTCTAATAGAAATGGGTTAATCTCTTATACATAATTGATGAATTTAAATTTAAATTTTTATTAGAAAAGGTACCTACATATTTAATGTTCGACAAGTGTCAAACAACATTACCTTAGAAGGAAAATGCTTGTAGAATAAAATCAACAATTATATATAAATCATATATCTATACTAATAATAAAGGAAATACCCATATTTTGTGTACACATTTTTTAGACTTTTTTATCCTTTAACTAATTTTGAAAATTACCTTTGAATAAGACACTTATTATAAAAGATAACTCCACATGGCAGTTATTTATGTATCTTAACCATTTTTTATTTTTAATTAAAAACTAAAAAATAAAAGATATTAATAGTTAAGGCACGAGTTTTTTTTTATTTAAAATTATTGATAGTTAATCTCTTCAACCGTTTAGTCAAAAAAAAAAAAAATCTCTTCAACCGTTAGTTTTTTTTATAGCAAAATAAAAACTGTTAGTTTTTTTTTATTAATATTTAAAATTATTTATTGTAGGATAAGCCCGCGGTGATAGTTATCTTTTAGTTTAATTACTATGTAGGTCTTTATACTTTTATCAAATTTTTAATTAGGTCTCAGAATTTTTCTTCTTCTTTTAATTGGGTCCCTAAACTTTTATTTTTTTTCAATTAGGTCCATGAACTTTTATTTGTTTTTTAATTGGGCCATTCCATCTAATTGTCATTATGAAAGATTAACCACAAACACCTAGAGTTGCAGGCGGTGGACTAGTGCTTCTGGAGTGTGTTGTAAGCACAACTAAGCCAATTGTGAGAGTTTTCTGCAAAGTTTCAATCTTTTGCAGAACCGAATAATTGTGAAAGATTATCTGAATTAAATTGAGTTGTAAATGTTAAAACTTTGTAGAAATCTCTCAGAAAGTATCGGTTCATTATCTGCACCTCTAATTTAATGTCTGCATGCCTGCGGTTGATTTTTCATAACGACAATTAGATGAGGGATCCAATTGAAAAAAAAAATAAAAGTTCAGATACCCAATTAAAAGAAAAAAAAATTCAGAGATCTAATTGAAGATTTGGTAAAAGTATAGGACTACATATTAACTTTATCTTTTTAGCATGCTAGCATGGATTCTAAGTCACTCCGCAAACGCATAAGAACATACAACGAATTTTTAATCAACTATTCCACCGCCTTAAAAAAAAACCGTGTCTAACGACTTTATTTTGATTGCATCTTTACCGTTAAATTTTCCACCCACTGCATAATCTCATTCGTCAATCCTGACCCTCCTCCTCTATAAAAATCCCCTTGGCCATGTTCTCTACCTCATTCCATTCCGAAGTAGGTTAATATGGCTTAGCGTATGGTTCCGGTTTCTTCTTCTATCTAGCTTTCAATTATTCTCACTTATCCATCTTTTCAATTATGTCTGGTTGATTGAATATCTCGATTTCTTGATATTGAAGTTTGATGTTCATATTCTTACGGTTTGTTCCCGTAATCAAGTTGTGTTGTTGGTTTTGCTTTGGATATAGTTATGCTTCTCGCTGGTTCCGATCTTAATCGAGTTTGTGTAGGGTTTTACGGATTGAAGATCTCTATAATTGATAGTATATAATTTATTTGAATTTGAATATAATTCTTCATTTTATAATGGAGATCTATCTATCCAGGTATTGAGCTGTTTGCGTAGG
The DNA here is from genome assembly GCA_026413185.1 of Pueraria montana var. lobata. Classification (NCBI taxonomy): domain Eukaryota; kingdom Viridiplantae; phylum Streptophyta; class Magnoliopsida; order Fabales; family Fabaceae; genus Pueraria; species Pueraria montana. Next base: position 39,688,214 of record CM048649.1, on the reverse strand, counting down.
GTTTTGGAGATTGATATGCTTTTACCGGAATAAAGATCCGAAGAAATTGACAGTCTAGTCACTTTTCTTTTAGTCAATTATTTGAATATCATTCCTCATTTGATCATGGAGATCTATCTAGGTGTTGAACTATTTGTGTTTACTCGTTTGCAGCACGCTGAGTCTTGATATGAGATTATGCGATTGTTGATACGAAGAATTAGAACAGATAACAGCTCTGGATAAATTAATTTCTTCGATGAGTTTCCTCTCTATTATTTTATTTCTCCGGACTTGATCACGAAACATATGGATTGAATTTGTGAACCTGTTTTTTTGCAGTGTGGTGTTTGGAATTGTTTCGTGTAACGTTCTACATCGTATCGAGCCTCGTGCATGATTTGTCTATTTGGGTTTTTGAATTTTTCTGTCTTTCCGTTTCTACCCTTCATTTTCTATTAGCGTTTAGTTTTCTCCATTTAATTCAGTGACTTTTGCTTGGGCCTTACAGGGAAGAGAAGCAATGGATGTGTGATAGGCTGTGGAAGCAGTAGTGAGAGATTATTGACAGATTTTCTGTAATGCCTTAGGTTTTATTACCCTTAAATTCATTATTATCTTACGTGTTCGTTCTGGATTGGCTATGCTATCTTGTTGACTGGATTCTGATTTGGTAGTTTTAATGGTGTATGGTAACTTGGTAGTGTCAGAGTTCTTGTTTGTGTTTGTAACAGAGTTTATGCATTTTTAGGGAGAATACGTTTGTTACAATGTCACGGGAGGAATTTGGGACAGGGTTGGGTGTTTGATTCTTTGATTTGATTATCCGTCTCTTGGTTTGGAGATTCTACTACTCCTTTTACTGTTTTCTTGATAATTTTTAATATAATATATTATCTTCTAATTGAATATCCTCTTCATCACAGCAGCATGAGACCTCCCATTTGCAATAGGAATGATTTCTTCTTGCTGAGTATGAAATCTGCAAGAGCATGGAAATTTCAGTCCAAACGTTATTGTGATGAAATTTATTTAATCATCTAAATAATGCTTGTGTTCAATTGGATCTTCAAAAATCTTATGTTGTTGATACTACTAAAGAAGTTTCTCTAGCAGTGAGAATGGAAATTATAAGCTTGGTTTGGTGGATTGTTGTTCTATGTAACTTCTATATTGCACCAACCTGGAGTCTGAAAATAAATCTTTATGTTCTTAGGGCCAGGATATTAGTCTTATTAGTCTTCTTCTAACTTGTTTAAGTGTTGTACTTCTGACTATTTATTTATATTGATCAATCAATGAATATGCGTTGAGTACTAGTTATGTCTATCTTGATTTGTTTGACTTCTTATGTGGGTTAGATTTGTGTCATCTGGAACTGTTGGATTTCCTTTATCTTTTTGTGTTATGGTTATAACTATAACTATATACAAGGCTTGAGATGCAAAAATTGTTAATTTCTTTAGACGAGACACTGAGTTGTCTAGAACTGTTCAATCTACTAGATTATATCAGCGAGTTAAGGAACAATGATGCTTGTGTGGTAGCGGACTTGTTCTTCAAAGAAGTGATGCGCCTTCATGGACTACCAAGAAGCATTGTATCGGATAGGGATTCAAAGTTCTTACGTCACTTTTGGAAGAATCATTTTTGTAAGAAATTGACACTTTTCTGTGTGAGATATGATATATTTTCTCAGTTTATTTTGTTTTCTTGTTTTTTAGATGAGGATTGTTGATCTAGGTAGCTAGCTTGTGTTTTCATGCACTTTGGGTCTGGAAATGAAATTAATGAAATTTTTATGGTCATAGGTGTAGTGGCTAAATCGATGACGAAATCTTGAAGAATGTCCAGATGATATCAGCAAGAGCTCAGGATTATTTGATTTAATTTCTTTGATGAGTTTGTTTTATCTAGTTTCTTAATTGACGATTTTTTTATCTAGGTAACTTGTGTTCTGTAGCTCTGAAAATTCAATTCATGGCCTTTGATTTTACCATATGATATATCAGCAAGAGCTCAGGACTATTTGATTTAAATTCTTTTGATAATTTTGTTTTGTTTTGTTTTTGTTTCTGTTTCCTGCGTTGATTGCAACACACATGAATTGAATTTTGAACTTGTTTTGTGTAGTTTAGTGTTTGGAACAATGTTCTGTTTATCATGCAAAACATCAAAGCTCTTGCATATTTTTGGTGATCTTAATCTGGAGTTAGAATTCACTGTTTTATCTTTTCATTTTTAGACTTGTGATGAAATTTTTAACTTTTGACAATTTAACTTGTACAGATTAATCAATGAATATGTGTTGGCTTTGGTATCACTTCATTTGCCAAATTCCTATGGGGATTAGATTTTGCTGTCATCTGGAACTGTTGGATTTCTTCCTTTGGGTTTTTGTACTATGATTGAAGTCACCAAAGTTTTGAGACCCCAAATTTTTCCCCTTTCGGATTTCCTTCATTCTGATTATTTGCTTCTGTTCATGCTAATTGAATATTTTTTTTTTTTTTGTTAATTCCAGCCCGAGAGGTTGTATTATTTTACTTCCACAAAGGATCTTTCATGCTATTGCACATGACCTTCCTTTTCTGGAAAAGGTGTAAGCTTATGTCTTTTGTTTTGTTTTCTATATTTTGTATTAAAATCCAAAGGCATATAGAAAGTTGAATAAAACCTGAATAAGCTTCTCCCGCATTATTTTGCATGTATTACTAAGAGAATTGTATAGTTTATCTTTTTAAATGGTCAAACTAATATAGGTTATCTGTTTAAATGAGTATGTGTAGCTATACATATATATAAGTTTATCACGGTTCCTTCCTTTGTTTTTTTTTAATTATTATTTTGAATCTACCTTGAAAAGATACATATACCTTGAAAATGCTTTCTAATAAGGCCTTTTCTAATTTCTTTCCTATGATTTTTTTTGTTTTTTGTATTAACTAAAATGTACACGATGTTTACTTTTTGTTAATTCTTATTAAAATTTTGGTGTACAACTTGCTCTTGAAAATTAATTATTTCAGTATTATATATATAATTCAACTTATCTTTGAATACAATAATTTCCTTGTCTTAAATTGTCTAGATTACTCAAAGTTAAACTTCTTTTTGAATTTAATTTTAGATATTACTTAATTTATCACAACTTGTTTCATAGAATCTTTTTCTCTTAAAAAGTGTATTGAGATTGGAGTTATTGTTTTTATGCAGTTCGACATTTTCAGTTATTTTTTATATTGTATCCAAGCAACTTGATTTCTCATTTACAGAGAACAATAATGAATTTTTATAGCATTTCATTGGATTAGTTAGTTCCTATGTTTGGAGGTCTCTTTTCATTTCTTTTTGGTTGATGATTTCAATTTCACGATCCTTGGCTTTGCTATTCTTACTTCTGGGATTTATTCTCGTAGTTGTATGGTTTTGCTTAAGATTTGTTTTTAATTTTATGATATGCTTTGGATTGAAAATCTCAAGATAGTTGTGATTTTCTATTCTATTATATAAATCATTTTGATGTTATTCTTTTGTTGATCACATAGATTTTGGCGCAGTATTGCTCAAGTTCATTCATTTGCAACATGCTGAAGTATGTACATGAGATTTCGATGTGTATCAATTTGCCATCCATTCTTCATATAGCAGATTAGAATGGCTATAGATGAATTTGATTTTTCTGAGATGAGATCTTATGTATTGTTAGTTTCTGAACTTGAACAATGGGCCATATGGATTGAGTTTTAAATCTCTTTTCTTGCATTGTAGTGCTGAGTAGTTTTATGTTACTTTCTGCATAGCTTCTAGCCTCATGCATGGTTTGGTGATGTCTACCCTGGATTCCAAACTTAGATTTGTCTTTCATTTTTACCTTTTCTTGGCTCTAGTATGAGCGATTCTCGATTTACTTCTCCATGATTTCTGCTTTGGGTCTCATAGGGAAGTTGTTAGATCAAGCAACTGATTCCTGTTGTGATCAAGAGCTGGTATGCTTATCAGTTTGTTATCAGTTTCAAATGCATTTATTTTGAACTGTAGATAACATATTTTAGGTTGTTACTTATCTAATGCATTTGTTTTGAATTGCAGATAACATATTTCAGGTTGTTACTTATTTAAATTTAAATTAGCTCAATCTTATCTTTGTAATCCTGATGTGTATATATATACACTTCCAGAGCAATAGAAAAGTTGAGCCATTATTATTCAATTCTCTACATGGTATCAGATTTCCACTAGCTTCACAACACCTCGATCCTCATTCAAGTTTCCACCCATGGCCACCACTAACCCCATATCTTCCAAATCATCCCTCCTCCTTAATGCTTCTATCACTTTCAAACTATCTCCTGCCAATTATCCTGCTTGGAAACGTCAGGTTACCACTATCTTCTCTGGTATCCAAGTCATGGGCCACATTGATGGAACTACACTATCTCAATCACTCACTATTGTCCAAGATGGATCCTCTATGCCTAACCCTGAATACACAAATTGGTTCACTGTTTACCAATTGATCATTAATCTTCTTCTCTCAGCCATGACAGAGGCAGATAGCCTCTCCTTTGCAACTTATGATACAGCTCGATCTCTATGGGTTGCAATTGAAGCACAATATGCAAACACATCTCGCTCTCATGTTATGTCCATCAAGAATCAACTTCAGCGCTGCACAAAGGGAGACAAATCAATAACTGATTATTTGTTCTCAGTTAAAAGCCTTGTCGATGAACTTGCTGTAATTGACAAATCTTTTTCTGACAATGATGTTACTCTCTACAGTCTTAATGGACTTGGCACTGAATATCGTGACATCGCTGCCTTAATTCGTACACGTGAGCATCCCTTCACCTTTAAGGAGCTTCATAGCCACCTACTTGCTCATGATGACTACATTCGTCGTGAGGCTGCGCAGGCAGACATATAGGTCCCTACAGCCAATTTCGCTAATGCCAAACATAATTCAAAACAAGATGGTCTTCTGCCAACACCATCCTATGGACGTGGCGACTTTTCATCCAAACCATTGCAGAACAATGCATCCTCCTCTCGTGGACAGGGGTATCAACAACGCAAGACTCATGGTTCCAATTCACATGGTAACAGGCCGCCACCGAGATGCCAGTACTGCTCCCTTCTTGGTCATATAGCCAAATACTGCCCTCAGCTTATGCAATGCAGTAATGCACCTTTGGTCAATTATGCCTTTACTCCTAATACAACAACACCTAATTGGGTGTTCGACACAGGTGTCAGTCATCATGTGATTACCAATCTCAATAATATGCATCTTCACTCTGAGTATGAAGGCCCTGAAGAAGTTCAAATAGGTGACGGTACAGGTTTGAAAATTTCACATGTTGGTTCCACCACACTCCCCACACCCACCACTGTATTTCATCTTCATGATGTTCTTTGTGTTCCACATGCCAAACACAATCTCATCTCTGTTTCCAAATTCTGTAAATCCAATAAAACTTACCTTGAATTTCACCCTTCTTTTTTTTGTGTGAAGGACCAGGCAAGGGGGGCGACATTGATGTGCAGTCCAAGTAGTGGTGATCTCTACACTTATTGTCCAACCTCCTCAATATCTCCCACTGTCCTATCCACCACATCCACTTCCTCATCTCTTTGGCATGCTCGCTTTGGTCATCCTTCCTCAAGAGTTCTTAATCACATGTTGTCCAACTGTGGACTCTCTAGGACTTTAGAAAATAAAAATCTTCATTGTAATTCTTGTCATATCAATAAAAGTCACAAACTTCCTTTCTCTATATCTTCTATCAAAACTGTTTCTCCACTTGAACTTATATTCTCTGATGTTTGGGGACCCTCTCCCATTACTTCTGTTAATGGTTACAAGTATTATCTTGTATTTGTTGATCATTTCACTCGATATTCATGGTTGTACCCGTTAAAAAGTAAAAGTGAAGTTGCCACTATATTTCCTCAATTTCATACAAAAATTGAAACAATGTTTTCTTACAAAGTTAAATCAGTTTACACTGATGGTGGTACTGAGTATATCAAGCTTAAATCATATTTCAATTCAAATGGAATATCACACTATCTTAGTCCACCATACACTCCTGAACATATTGGCATTGCAGAACGGAAGCATCACCATATAGTGGAAACTGCTCTAACTTTGTTATCCCATTCTTCTGTCCCACAAATATTCTGGTGTTTTGCATTTCAAGTGGCAGTTTATTTAATCAATCGCATGCCTTCCGTTCAGCTCAATAACAAGTGTCCCCATGAGATTCTCTTTGGTTCCAAACCTAATTATTTTAACTTCGGGTTTTTGGATGTCTCTGTTATCCTTGGCTCCGCCCATACTCTCAACATAAGTTATCAAATCAGAGCATGCCTTGTGTCTTTCTTGGTTATTCCTCTCAGCACCATGCCTATCAATGCTATCATCCTCCCACTCAAAAACTGTATGTTTCAAGACACGTAGTATTTCATGAGTCAATATTCCCATTTCAATCAAATCTATATGCTTCTCTCTTTTCATCTACAAATTCAAATTCAAAAAATTCATGTTAACACCTTATCTCTATCTCGTCACCCTCTTATCATCCAACAACTTACACCACCTATTATTCCTCCAATTCCTCCTCAAAATTCAAACTCCTCCTTATCTCCTCCACCTCTTATCTCAAATACCCCACATGTACCTACCTTATCCACTCAATCTATTCAACAAACTCCAAATTCCTCTACGAGATCACCACCACCTCCTCTTATGGAAACTCCCACATCAATGCCGCCTCCATTGCCTACATCTTCTCGTCCTGTCACAAGAGCAATGAATCAAATACACAAGCCTAACCCCAAATATCTTCTCACTACCAAACATCCTCTCCCTTCCTCAATCCAACCAACATGTGTTAGTCAAGCTCTCAAGTCCACTGAATGGCGTGATGCAATGAGCAAGGAATTTGATGCTTTAATCCAACAAGGAACATGGGACCTTGTCCCTCGGCCTCAAAACACAAATCTCATAGGATGCAAATGGGTCTATCGAGTAAAACGAAAGGCTAATGGTGATATTGACAGGTATAAGGCCAGACTAGTGGCCAAAGGCTTTCATCAACGACCCGGGTTGGATTATACTCAAACATTCAGTCCTGTTGTTAAACCTACAACAGTAAGGTTGGTTCTTTCCTTAGCTTTGCAGAATAACTGGACACTTCGTCAACTTGATGTGAACAACGCCTTCCTGCATGGTTCCTTAAGTGAAGAAGTTTACATGCAACAACCTCCAGGCTTTGTTCTTCCAGAAAAACCTCATCATGTTTGTCGTCTAAGGAAGTCAATCTATGGCCTCAAGCAAGCACCACGGGCTTGGTTCCAAACCCTGCGTAAGTTTCTATGTGACTATGGGTTTGTTAATTCAAAATCTGATTCCTCTCTATTCATCCTTAGAAACAAAGGTCTTGTTCTATACACTCTTGTGTACGTAGATGATATCACAATCACAGGCAACTCCTCCAGCAAAGTTACTGAGTACATTGCAGCCCTTGCAAATTCATTTTCTATCAAAGACTTGGGGAACCTGCATTATTTCCTTGGTGTTGAGGTAATTCCAACTTCCACTGGCTTATTCCTGAGCCAACATAAATACATTGCAGACCTTCTTGACCGAACCAGAATGTATGACGCTAAGCCGGTCCTTACTCCACTGTCAACTAGTGCAACCTTGTGCAAAGATGATGGCTCACCGAGTACTGATGTCACATTTTATCGCAACACAATTGGTAGTCTCCAATACTTGTCAATGACCCGGCCTGACATTGCCTTCTCTGTTAACAAACTGGCACAATTCATGCAGAGACCCACTGCCACACACTTAACTGCACTGAAGAGACTTCTACGCTACCTTAAAGGTACTATCTTTCATGGTTTGCTTCTTCAGAAACCAAAGTCTACTGCACTCATTGCATACAGTGATGCCGATTGGGCTGGGAATAAAGATGACTACACTTCCACATCTGCACACCTTGTCTACTATGGGTCCTGCTTAATTTCTTGGAAATCCTCTAAGCAACGGGCTGTTGCTAGATCATCCACATAGGCTGAATATAGAGCTCTAGCAAATTCTGCAGCAGAGTTGTCATGGATTCAATCTCTACTTCATGAATTAGGTGTCACTACTTCAAAGGCTCCATCGCTTTTCTGTGATAATCTTAGTGCCACCTATCTTACTCATAATCCACTCTATCACACTCGCATGAAACACATCTCCATTGACATTCACTTTGTTCGTGATTTGGTACAGCAAGGAAAACTCAAAGTCCACCATGTTTGTACAGCTGACCAGCTTGCTGATTGCCTAACCAAGCCTTTATCAAAGGCTCACCATCAACAATTACGAAACAAGATTAGTGTCACTGATGGGACTCCAATCTTGCGGGGGCGTGTTAGATCAAGCAACTGATTCCTGTTGTGATCAAGAGCTGGTATGCTTAACAGTTTGTTATCAGTTTCAAATGCATTTATTTTGAACTGTAGATAACATATTTTAGGTTGTTACTTATCTAATGCATTTGTTTTGAACAGCAGATAACATATTTCAGGTTGTTACTTATTTAAATTTAAATTAGCTCAATCTTATCTTTGTAATCCTGATGTATATATATACACTTCCAGAGCAATAGAAAAGCTAAGCCATTATTATTCAATTCTCTACAAAAGCCAAGTAGTGGAAGTGTGGTTGGTTGTGGAAGCAGTGGCTATCTTATTACATGATTTGGTGATCTCTGGCCCTGGATTCTAAGTTCTTGGATTTGTCTTTCATTTCTACTTTTCATTGGTCTAGTATAAGCATTTCTCGATTTACTTCTCCCTGATTTCGTCTTTGGGTCTCACAGGGAAGACTAGTGAATGTGTGGTTGGCTATGGAAGCAGTGGCTAACTTATTTATACTTCTCGATCTAATCTCTGCTAATTCTTGATCTACTTGCATTCATTCATTTGTCGCATGCTGGATTCCAGATGAGTTTTATTTCATGGGTGTTGCTGATTTAAGATGGAATCGATAAATTATTTTGCCTTCCTGGAAACTGTGGATTAGAATCTAGCTACAGATAAATTTATTGTCTGATGACTTTGTACTGCTTTCATTTTCTGAGTTTGATCACGGAATATGGATTGAATTGTTAACCTGAATTCTTCTGCAGTGTGTTGTGAATAGTTCGGTTAATGTAATGCGCTTAGCCTCAGCCTCGTGTGTGATTTGGTGATCTCTATTTGGGTTTGTTCTTCCCTTTCATTCATTGATAGGTGCTTTGCTTTCTCAATTACTTGGTGATTTTGGCTTGGGTCTTTGGTAGATGAGCAAAGAATGTGGGTCTTACAGCTTGGTTAGGTCTTTAATCTTTGTTAACTACATCTTTGGTTTGGAGAATTATGCTGCTCTTTAATCACTGTTACTTTATATTGTATGATCTGCAAGTGTTTCTCTAAAAATTGGATGTGATCTGTCAGTTCAGAACAATACATTTGGAATAGAAATTGCAATGCGATGATTATTGATTCCGGTACGCTTTGTAAGTGTTCATTGGATCTTAAAGATTGTTCTTTTAATGCTACATTGGTTCGTTGAGGAAGAATGAAAATTTCTAGGTGTTTTTGGATCAAGATGCCTGTCCTCTAGTAATTTGCCCTTTGGAGTGGAGGAACTAGAGAAGAATGTTTGTGATCTCTGTACTGATTATCTAAATCTTGTTTTGGAGAAGGTTGCAATTCTATTTTGAAGTTAATTCAAGTCATTTATGCGATTGTCTTTCCTGATTGGATGTTTTTTTTTTATAATCTCCTAATTATATGATTATGTGTGGCCAAATAAAATATATTTCATCCTGCTCCACATTACCTCATCTCGGAATAGTATGCTTTAGATGCAGTCAAAGGCAAATAGAAGTTTGAAGCAAACATGAGTTGGCATCTTTTATTGGGTTTGTCATATTCTTGTACTGAATTATATAGATATAATTTTCTTTATAATGATAGCTTTCTTTTTTTAACAGAATTGCAGTGTGTTTTGAAATTTTGAATCTACCTTAATTACTTCCTCTAAAAATGTTGTCCAACAGGGGCTATTTATTGGCTTTTTTATTGTACATGAAATATTTATCAGAATGCTGATAAGAAAGATTATTGGTTTTTATAATTATTATTTTAAAACTATATTTTGTGATTTTTAATTAGTTGTTAATGTATTAAAATTAAAATTTATTTATGTATTGTTCTTCATGTAACTCAACTTTGCTTGTAATGTTTGTACTATCATTTAAAATTTAAAAAATCTATTACTTCTACCTTAAGATGTAAACATAACTTCAAACTAGTATTTTAGTCTGTGCATTGCACAGGATAAATGTTTATTTTATACAATTACAATTATAATAAATAAATATTTCTAAATATGTAAATTATAATCAAAATTTATAATAAATAAATATTTTTGTACTTAAATTATAATTAAATTATTTATCATAAATCTAAAATATAATTTATATTGTGATACATTATTTTAAATTATTGATAATTTCTTTAAAAAAATATTAAAATTCAAGCTAAAACTAAAAATATTAAAAGTGACAGACTAAAAAAAGATAAAATGTTAAGTTAAATCATTCAATTGATATTAATAGCATAAGAGAATACATGTATATGAATTTTAAAGATAAAATATATATTTGAAATTAGTTTGGTATTCAATTATAGCTTGTTAACTCAGTTGATATTAAAAGTATAAGAAAATATATGAGATACATATTAGGAACGTGAGGAGGGATCAAATGATACCATTGTTACACCATTCAATAACTTGATATAAAATGTGATTTTTATCGATCTAACCGTTGAATTGTATCTACGTTACCAAGATTGTAATGTCAAAATTGAAAAACAATAAAATGGTGATCAAATGATTCCGTATTTTAGTAGAAAAGTTTATATTACATCGATTTTAATCTATATGAATAAAATAACAATTTTAGATTAATATGAAATTTTATATATATGATTCATGTGAAGGGAACTTCCAATCCAATAGTGGATTTTAAGAAAATATCATCCAATTGAAAGTTATAACAATTGGAGTAAGTTACACCGGTGTCATTTGATCCCTCTTATATATATATATTCAAATATAATTTCTAGTATTCAGTTATAGTTAAATCGTTCACCACTTTAAGAGATATAAGAAGATATACGAGATGCGTGATAGGAGAGTAAGTTCACCACTTTAATAGATGCAAGTATTCAAATGAGAGTGGAGAAAGTGGAACAATGAAAGCACATGTAAACTTACATTCAAATATATAAGGGATTTTGAATTATGATTTCTTAGTAATTTACAGATGAAAATAATTTTTATAAGCTAATTTCTTAATTTTAAAATTTGTTGTTATATCTTAGTAATTGCTGTTAAAAAAAAATCTATTATTGTCAACTAATGATTTGAGTAAATTTGTATGCCAATTAGTATTAATTGTAATTCTCACATTGAAATAGAAAATTCTAATTGGGCGTACATGAGACGTTAGCTGTTTAATAATGTTTGTGTAGTACAAATATCAACTAATTTCGGGGTGAAATTTTAAAGGCACAATATATAAAAAATATTATACTATGCTTTAAATAAGATAGAGGGGTATGAATCATGCCTCATAAGCTATCAAAGAGACTTAAATTTCATTAAGTCACCTTGTAATTTACTTAAACACTAAAAAATTATTGGGACAGAAGACACTAGATATCATGCACAACCTGCAAAATCATCCTTGGATATCTCAGGTTACTCTTCGGCTTCAACCTGCAAAATATGAGAAATATATAAGCAAATCAAAGCAAAAGAAGAAGGGGAAAAAAAAATAATAAAAAAAGAAAGCAAAGCCTGCCACTTTCTAGCATAATTGTGTTATGCTCAAACATAGCATCTCAAAGCACAATCACCACTGATGAAGGAAATCCAGAACTATAACACAAAAATAATAGCACTCTCACATTAATTTCTACTTGACAAACCAGATTCAATTGAGATGTACATTATGTCATGAATCTTCAATTGATGCTTATTTTCTGCTAATAAGAACGTGTACATGAAATGAAACCAAATTTGCAAGCTACGCTAGTAAGCAATTTCGTTTGGACCAGTGATTTCCAACAAAAGAGAATTTACAAATTTCAAAAAGATTGAGCATGAGTCTGTCACTATTCTTTTCAGTTGACAAGGTTGCACAAAGTATTATACTCAAGCCTTATAAGCAAAACCAGAGCAGAAGAAAACATGACAAAGATACTAGTACTAATAAAGTAATAATAATGAATAGATCAATAAACATTTTCAGAGTTGATTTTTGAAAGAAAAAAAAAATTGCAATCCACAAAGCTCAGCATTCACAAATACAATCCAACAAAGAGTTTTTCTCTGTGTGTCATGTGCATGTGTCCATGATTGAGAACATACATCAAACCGTTTGTGATCAAAACCAAACACAACCATGGTTTTACAAAGAGTGCGAGAGTGAAGAGCAATGACTCAAAGTTAACTGAACTACAGGTTCACGGTGAAAACGAAAAAGATGGATCTGTACAGGAGGACCTAATGATTGCCTAGTTGAGAATGTTGAACTTTGTAGGCACATACACTACTTGGATAACCATATTTATATTTTCATGTTTTTGATTAGTAGTAGTTGCAGATATCAACAGGCTATTTGCTGTGTTTGGTTGAGGGGAGGAGGAGAGAAATGGAGGAGAAATAGTGTGGGTCCCATGTGGGACCCACACCTCCTACACTCTATTTTAATTCAAATATTTTCCTTCAATTTTCATCTTCTCTATTTCCATCCTCTCAACCAAACAACATTAATGTGTGTGTAAACTGTGTTAATATGTCAAGTCAAGTGTATGCTCCATATTTAAAATTGCTATTCTAAAAATGTTAATGATATAATTTGTTCTTAGAGCACTCTATAGATATACAGATAATTAAAAACACGGATGAGGGTCATGCAGAAAGAGTTGTTGTCCTAGTCACTGTCGCTTAAGGAGGAAGCACTCCACTTTCGGTTCTGCACATGGATAATGAAGAGACTAACTAATCAAGGTTTACCTGTATCCAGTAAATTCACATAATAGTATAAGCCAGCAAGAAACAAAAGAAAGAAGAAGAAAGTTTGCACCGATGCAGCTACCACGTTAAGATATCACACAACTTTTCATCGCACATTTTAGTTCAAAAAATTCTATTGCAACAATTAATTTGTACCTTATCAATCAGCGGTTTTTGAGCTGATCCCCCCAAAATGGTAGTGTTTTCAGGTGTCAGCAACAGTTTTCCTTCATTAGACTCCACATTAGATATAGAAACCTACATGTGAAGCAAGAAGATGAAAGTTGTGCGCATCACACGGATAGCAGATGAATGATAAACCAAGATAAGGCCACAAGAAAACAAAGAAATTAAGAATAGACAACCTACCATAAAAGTATTACACCCAAGGATAAAACTTATATACATTATTACATCCAAGAATAAAACTTATATACAGTTCTTGAGGTGCTTTTAGTGTTGTTCTCTAATTAGAAATTAGAGTTTCATCTCAGTAATCAACATAATTAATAAAAGTTTGCATGGAAATTACCAAAATGAAATTACAATTCTGATTGGACAACAACACTAATAAAACTGTATCTAAGTTTTGTCCCATATCCAAATTCAAATTAATACAGTTTACAAATGATCCAACATGGAAAAAGAAAGGGGGGGATAGCACCAGAGAAACCTTTAAACCGTAGGGACAACAATCTTGAAGACTTTTAATTGGAAGGCCCACTACTCCAATGACCCTCTGAACACCATCAGTCATTGACAACTGGAACCACCTATTGATTTCTTCTGCTTTATCAACCTACAACACAACAAGGAATCCATGTTATATTGCATTGAAAATGCTAAAGATAGATACTAACTCCAGTAACTCCATAACAACCTGCAGTACGTAGGAACCACGAAGAACAAGAATGCAACCACGCATGGAAGTGACTTTGGAAGGGAGCACGCCGGCACCACAGGAGTTCATGTCGGCAAACAGAAAGCGGTCAAAACACAGTTTGGCTTTCTGGACGACGTCGAGGCTTTCAAAGTCAGGTAGGGAAGCTTGGAGTTGGGAGAGACAGGCAGCAAGCCAGTCTCTCTTGAGGGACAATCCATGGCTGCGGCGGAGGAAATCCATGACTGGACAGGCGGGAGAGAGGCTATCAGATACATTGACAAAGTCGTCAGAGATTTCAAAACGTGGTGTTGTCTTCTTCTTAGGCTGACAAAAGAGAGGTGGTTTGGTTAGCCATATATAGAACTCACATTACACTACTAAAGAGAGGTAATTAGGCATAGAACTCGCTCACAGAAGGCTTAGGAGGTTTGGCTTTGAAATACTTTTTCAATCGCTCGTGTAAATCTTTTTCAGCTGCAGTCAGTGGATCATGCCTATGCTCATCCTACAAGGATAAAACTTAGTGTTTTTTTTTTTTTTTTGATCAGCGAAAGATAACCAACCCAAAGTACAAAGGTAAATAGCACATGGCTCCTAAGTTTGATTAAGGTTGCAGAGTATTTATGAAAACTGTGATATCATAAATACAAAATAACCAAACTCAAAGCAGGGAGACCACCAGCGAAATTTAATGTATGGCCATGTACACAAATATACTCCCATCTAACATGTACACCCATCAATATAAGCCTCTAGGTATGTATAAGTCACATATATGTAGCTATATCAGTACATTGCAGCCTGCATAACATGTGCAACCACTCAACCAGACCTTCTCTTCAAGCAGTCCATTCATAGAAGGATGCTTGCATCATGTCAGCCACAACCAAGTCCTGACAATAACCACCACTAAATGAGTCCATAGAGAACTTTCCACTTGTCTGTTCAATGATCCTGGGCTATGTTGGAGAAAGTGGTCATAGGGATTACCGTGTTGTACAGTATCAACACCAATCCAATTATAACATCTATACCAAACTGAAGAGGCAAAAGGAGATGAAATTAATCGCATACATGTCTAGCACAGGATTAAAAAGAGATGGCACAAGCAAGCTAGGGATACCTTTGAACCACACCTAGGACGACGACGAAGACGTAACTGATTTTTTAGAGGACGAGTGATAACATCGACCTGACAACACAAGCACGGAGAACTGAATAATATTGCGGTGAAAATAACAAACAAACAAACGAACATGGAAAATGCAAGCAATTAAAAAAGACCTTGGGCATTTCATCTGTATTGAGGGACAATTGGTGGAAACGGCAAACCAACTGGTCTCTGCCTCTCTGGCCGGGAAGGGGTTGGGATTTGGAGTCCGACATTTCAGGAAGACACCCAATGTGCGAGAGATGGAGAAAGAAAAAACAGAATATCGGATTCTTTATGAGAGCGGCAGAAGGGCATGCATGTGGAAGGGTCGTGGTTAGAGGTGCAAGTTAGAAGCGTTCAAATTCAAAATGAAAAACCCAATCAAATTAAGATTTGGAAAGATTTAAAATTTTTTTTTTAATAAAAAAGTATTGTGGTATTCAATAAGGATTCTTGAAAAAGATAAAAAAGTCTGACTATATTTAATCAGGATTTTCAAAACTTTTTTATCTTTTTCAAAAAGACACCCAAAGTTTGAGAGATAGAGAAAGAAGAAACAGAAGTGTAGGTATTCAAAATTGGTATTTAATCAGGATAGAAAAAGATAAAAAAGTCTTATGGTATTTAATCAGGATTTTCAAGACTTTTTTTTTATGACAATAAAATTCAGTAGTATTCAATCAAGATTTTTTACAACTTAAAAAAAGTCATCTGATGTTCAAAATCATATATATTTTTGATGGATTGTTTTGTAAACTGGATTTTGTTGGATGTTGTGTGACTTTTTAGTTACTAGTGTAATAACCCTTGTCATGCACATGTGTTAATTTATAATATATATATATATATATATATATATATATATATATATATATATATTTTATATTATTGTAATTTTAATATATTTTTGATTATTTACCTTAATTATTATAATTATTTAAATGTAATTATCTTAACAAAATATATTTAGTAATCATATTAATTACTTTAATTACATCAATAAAAAATTTCAACAAATTAATAATACATTAAATAAAAATCTAAATTATATATAATGTCATGTGTCTCTCATCTTATTATACGTGTCATGAATTTTCACATTAAATCAAGCAAATCAACATTAATTTTTCTTAATTTATTATTCAAATAAAGGAGAATTCTACTTTTTATTCTATTTTCTTAATTTTGTTTATTGGTTTAAATTTGATCTACTAAGTTTTTTTTGTTGATAATGATAGATAATAAGTTTATTTTATTTTATTTATTATTATTATTATTATTATTATTATTATTATTATTATTATTATTTTGGATATTTTTATATTACACAATTTATTTTAACCATTATACTACAATATAAATAACATAATATTGAATTTATATATGGAACTAATTCACTTTAAATCCCGTAAAAAAATAACTATAAATTATAAATAATAGAATTAATCACAGAATTTATTTACAAAAATAATTTAATAACAATTAGATGAACCAAATTTTATATTAGACAATTAATTTAAAATTATTTATGAAAAGGACTTTTTTTATCCTGCCACGGATATCCCCTCACTAAACATAATTTCCTTAAGTAAGGTCTTTTTCTTAAAAAAAATAAAAAATAAAAGTCAATTAAAACGTAGTTGGAAAGGAAAATTCTAATAAATTAAATTTCTTGGTAGAAATTAATCTTAAATGAAACAAAAAACACATAAAAAACATTTTTTGTTTTTGCAAACTATACAACCATATTTCTTTCCCTTCTTAATTAGAGACACAATCACATTCTATGCCCACCACCTGCCATTGAAAACCAAAGGAAAAAAAAAAGGAATAAGGAAAATAGAAAAAAGAGCAAAAGGAGAAAACATGATAAAAAAAAACAGCAGCCTTCCAAAAAGAAAAAGATAAAAAAGATCACCTCAAGAATATCAAATCACTATCATGCCTCTATCATCAAAATCAATGTCTTTGCGTCATATCCTGTGACCAAATGTAGAAAAATCACCATCTTTGAACTCTTTTTGTTGTTCCCAACATCATCACGTATGCATTAGCCAAGAAAAATACATACCAATGTTATAATAAACAACAAAAACGAAAATAGAAAAGAAGAACAGAATTAAAACATAGGAAATGAATACAGGGTTGTCTTTATCTATCACGTTGAAGAGAAAACAAATAAGAATACAGGGTTGTCCTTATGCAAATATTTATCAACCTATAAATACATAGTGTTGAAGTGTCTTAATAGTTATTCAATCTCTTCACCCTATCAAAAGGGAGAAGTACCGTAGAAGCATCTCGCAAGGAGAAATTTGCAAACATCCAAAATTAAGTCTGATTAATTGATTTACTTATAATTAACGAAAATTAAAGATGATTAATTGATATACTTATAATTTTGTAAATCTATAATATTGATGATTCCATTTTTAATTTTAAAAGTGAAATATCAATTGCAATCAAACAGTTTGAATTTGAATTTGGTTCGTTACCGAACCAAATAATTCCGAAGCATGAAATGATGACACGTGTCATCCAATGCTTGAAAAGCAACCTTGTTTTGTCACGTGTTTTCTGAAGCTAATTTTGGATTCGTAAATTTTATATATATTGATATTGATATTGATATGTATAAATACCACACACATCAAACAATTCTGCCTAAACCCTTGTGATTTTTCTACTCTTCCATTCCAAATTTTTTTTCCGTCATCACACATACTTTTTTCGCTTCCTTGATGGTAGTAACATTGGTAGAGTAATTGATTATCTCTTTCTTCTAATCCTACATAGGTTTCATATGATCCTAACAGTGATACGTTCATATCGCCAAATCACTACAAACTACCCTACCAGCCTACATCACCTAACCAAGTCCACCATCTCATTTCCCTTTAGGTTTGGTTCCCGCCAAAAAATTAAGCCCATCATTAGATGAGTAGATCTAAGCATGGATAGAGTTCTAGCTCATAAGGAAAAACAATCAAGCCAAAGTATTAGAAGAACTTTCTATTGGCATTGAGACTATTGCAGTCAATTTTAAAAAAAGAGAAAAAGATTAAGAAAGATTGAAAAAAATTGTATTGGTTTTATTTTTTTTATACAAATCTTTATCATTTATTTGTTATATTTTTCATCGATTTTGGTAATTTTGAATGTTTTCTAAAAATTCATGGAATCATTTAAAATCTTGTAAATCCATAAAGTTCTTTCAAATCTTATGAATTCATATTTTATAAATCCATTAAAATTTAAACTATAAAATTCTAATAATAAAAGTCTTTTAAAAAAAATCTTAAAAGTTATTACATTCTACAAAATCTTTTAAAATATACAGGATTTTTTTATATAAAAAAAGTCTGTTAAAATCTTAATTGAATACACTCCCTTTTTGAAAAGGAAAGCTAGAATATTATTAATCAATCAAAGATGAGTTAATTACATCATTTTCAATCACAAGGTCCAGCTAGTAAGGGACCTCTTTCTATCCAACACCTTTCCTTATAAATAAAAGCCAAAGAAGCCAACAAATGGGCAGCTTTATTACCATCTCATTTTGTGTAAGACATCTCTTTGGCAAGGAGTGAAGATAGCAACATGTGGCAATCATCTAACACACCTTGAAAGTATCCTCTACCTGATTCATCTCCACGTTTCCACTGCTGAAAAAGTTGCATGCAATCAGTTTCAAAAATTACCCCAAAAAGGCAAAGATCTCGAGCCAGCAATATAGCCCATCTAAAAGCACATGCTTCAGCCTCCCTAATCAATAAATCAACTTGCAAATGACATGTGGCTGCAGCAATCACTTTTCCTTCATGATCACGAGCAATTAATCCAAAACCTGTGCCTTCGTGCTTTTTAACAGAAGCATCAAACTTTATTTTATATACACCAGCAGGAGGTGTCTTCCAACAAATTCTCAGTATTTGTTCTGGCATTTGACTATTGGGGGGATTTTGAGATTCTCTCAGACTCACCTTCAATGTAGTAGCCTTCATCAATAACTGTTGAGCACTCATTTTTCTATTTTGGAAAAGCCACTTATTTCTATCATACCAAATAGCCCAGAGAATAGAAAAAATATGTGACAACATCCTTTTCTACCTGGGACATGATAGATTTAATCCACTCTTTAAAATTCATGTTCTGTTGCAATTCAATCCTCAAAGAAAGAGGAGATGCAAACCAGACTTGTACCAATGGACAAGTCAGTAGAATGTGAGTGGTAGTTTCAGCTTTCATTCCACACAAAGGGCAAGCAATGTCCTCAATATAATTCTCTTCTTCCTCAAGTTCTCCTGCACCGGCAAAATATGTGAAGATGCCCTCCACACCAAGTTTTTACATTTTGGGATTGCCTCTGAGTTCCAGATCTGATTCCAAAAAGTATCATTTCCATTTCCTCTGGATTCCTCTAGGGGTTAAATTTCAAATTTGCTATTTGGTGTCCATACTTTATTGTGTATTCACCATCTGCAGTATGCTTCCAAGCCAAACAATCTGCTACCCTTTGAGTTCTAATGGGAATCTTCTGTATTTGGGCTATAGTCTGCTCTGAAAATAAATTATTTAGCACTTCCACATTCCAAGTGGCACTATCATGCAAAATTAGCTCACTTACACGCATATCATCATGCACACCTGCCACTTCAAAACATGGCAGTCTATTCCTCGGTGCATCTGGAAGCCATCTATCTGTTTTAATCCTCACACTACAACCATTCCCAATTCTCCAAAAGGAACCTTCATCAATTATCCATTTCGTTGCATAAATACTGGACTTCATGAAACTTGGTCTATTTCCTTTAGTTGCCTCGGTGATAGACTTATTGGGATAATATCGAGCCTTCAAAACCCGAGCCACCGAAGATCCATCATGAGTGGTTAATCTCCAACACTACTTAGCGAGAAGCGCCATATTAAAAGCTTTCACAGATCTAAAACTGAGTCCCTTTCCTTTTTATTTCTTGACAATTTTTTCCACCCCATCTAGTGAACCTTCTTTTTATTTTCATCACCTCCCCAAAAAAATCTTGCAGTGAGACTCTCAATTTCCCTACATAATGTGTTAGGCAAGAGGTAGCAACCCATCACATAAGAAGGGATTGATTGTACTACGGATTTAATAAGTGTTTCCCTTCCTACCTTAGAAAGCACTTTCTCCTTCCAGCCTTTGAGTTTCTTCCAGACTCTATCTTGAACAAAAGAGAAGATTTGATCTTAGATCTCCCTACCAAATTAGGAAGACCAAGATACTTCTCATGGCTTTCCACTGCCTTAACTCCAAGAAGCCCAATAAGCTCATCAATATGCATGTTAGGAGAGTGAACTACACCTCTTCATGAGAGAAAAGTATTCAAATGAGAGTGAATGTGAAGGAGAGTGGGGAGGGTGGAGTAATGAGAGTACAAATAGACTTGCTCATTTATATATATAAGGAGATTTACGAATCCAAAAACAACTTCGAAAAACACGTGGCGAAACAAAGTTGCTTCTCAAGCATTGGATAACATGTCTCATCATTTCATGTTTCGGAATTGTTTGGTTCGGTTACGAACCAAATTCAAATTCAAATACATTTAAGTCTCATTAATTTATTAGGAACAAAAATTAATTCAAAATCATTTTTAATTAATATCCGAAATTAAAATTAAGTAATTTCCTAATTAAAGTCAAACTATCTGATTTCAATTGATATTTAATTTTCAAAATTAAAAATGGAATTATCAATATTATAGATTTACAAAATTATGAGTATATCAATTAATCATCCTTAATTTTCATTAATTATAAATAAATCAATTAATCATACTTAATTTTGGATGTTTGTGGATTTCTCCTTGCGATATGCTTCTACAGTACTTCTCCCTTTTGATAGGGTGAAGAGATTGAATAACTATAAAGACACTTTAACACTGTGTATTTATAGATTGATAAATATTTACATAAGGTGATAGTTTAAAGACTTAGGTCTTTTATGAAAAATATTTATCAGCTTGGGACCATTATGCAATTACTCCTGCCTATTTTGTATAGGTGTTTGGGCTTGTATTGCCTTTGTGGCTGAAGTGGATTGAGCTTATTTCATTCAACCCAGAACACAATCTTGCAATTATATTAACCAATGCAAGAAGTAAAATATTTATTTACTCCTTTGACCCTAAGTATAAGACACTTATAATTAATTACACATATTAAGAAAATTGGTTAATTTACTCCTTCCATCTTATAATAAATGTCATTCTAAATTTTTTTCACAGACCAAGAAAAGCTAATAAATAAAGGAAAAAATAGTAATTTTATGAAATTAACTTTATTAATATTACATTGAAAAGCTAAAATGAGAACTATTAGGGGTACTAGTAGAAAATAGTTATTAATATTACATTAAAAAACTAAATTGACATTTATTTTGAGACTTATTTTTTCTTCTTACATGACACTTATTATGGGATGAAAGGAGTAGTTATAAGATTAAATTTGTGTGTACTTATAATACTTTTCCAAAATTATCCTTAAAATTTTTGCGACTAACTATGTTACTTTTTGTCATTTCCACCTAAATAATTAATGTATGGAGATAGAGTAATAGCAGTGGAGTTTTAATTTTTAAGACTAAACTCTTCAATTCTCCAATCCTCATAAGAAAGATAAAGAGACAATTCATAACATTTATTATTTATGGACTAAAATAATTAAGAGTATTTTGATACAAAAAATAATTAATGCAAGAAAAGTTAAAAAATTGTTTTACAAAAAAAGACAGAAATTTAAAAATAATGTCTTATATTTAGGGACGGAGAAAACATTATTTTATTGGCTTAATTTACTTGGGGCATTGAATTGTAAATGTAAAGTTAGAATATTGATTAAAGAGACATTGAAGAGTAGTTTGTTGAACAATATTCAAATTACCATAATAATAAGCTTTATTATTGGGAGAGATCCTAACCTATTGGATTTGAGTAATAATTTGTTTTGTTTTTTATATTCCAACATTGTAAATACTTAGTTGACATCGTTATATATATATATATATATATATATATTCTTTAACTGATGGATGCACTTGCTCTTATATCTGCCTTATATTGAACTTCAATAAGGGATTGGGATCTTATCTCTTTGGCAATCGTTAATGCCAAAATTTATGGCATGGATTTGACATTTATTAATGTTAACATTTATATTATCACCTCACACATATTACACTTATTTTCAGAAAATTAATATAGAATGACAATATGAAAAAACTACTCCCTCCGTCCCACAAACAAGTGTTGTCCAAGTTTTTTTACACAGAACAAGAAAAGTTAATAAATAGATGAAAAAGAATAACAATTTGTTGGCACAAAAATAGTTTGTCGACAAGAAGTATGGCAATCAACAGTATTTGGGTGATGGGTAGCCAATTATAGAACAACTATTTTTAGTTGATAAAGGATGAGAAGGGTAAAATTGGAAAAGCAAAAGCGTAAGGCCCATGATCTGAAATAAAACTATTTTATGGAACGTGGGGATGTTTTTTATACAAAAGATAATCACATAAGAGGTTAAGATCGTGTAATCCATTATCTCCTTAAAATCTAGGATAGTGGTTAATGGTGTATCAAGAACGACTAGTGTCTTGTAACCGTTTTTGGTCTTATAAAAGGGGAAAACAAATTTAATCGATGTCCACCACCATCATCAATCAAAGTTACATTCTTTTGCCCAAATTTCTTAGTTTCATTCATTACTTTTCTGTCTCTAATGTTTTTCTTTAATTTTACGCACTTTATATTAGCCGTTTACAACATTTCTTTATCACAATTCAGAATAGGAATAGTGTAACATAGAAACCTCAGAATTATTATTGTTGGAAAGCTCTTTGGAGTAGAGTAGAATCTGATCAAGGAACAAAATCACTTCCTTAAGTCAATCGCTTAAGTAGGAATCGATTGGTGTTAGCTGACACCACAGGTGATCAAATTTCACACCAACATAATTTGGAACACCCGGTGGGACCCCAGTATAATCACTTAGGTTTCCTACGCTTTCACTTGATCATCCTTGGTGTATGCAATTGAGATATGGAAGACAAACTATGTAACCATCATTCAAGAAGTCAGCTAGCTATCGTGTCACAACTGGTTCAACTGGTGTTACTACTATTGTGGTTGCCCCTATTTTTGTTGCAGTGGCGGAGGCTACATCCAATAGACCTGATTTCATAATGGAGGATTATGTGGATAGCGAGGGTGACACACCCATCAATACTTCCATTCCAATACTTGAGACGGCTCAACCCATTCCTTCTGTTGTTCGCCAACGAATGGAGATGGGGGGGTTCACGACATTATGTTACAAATCTCCTAGAAGTTGGGAGATGTTGTGAAGCCTATGGTATTAAATGAGATCCATAAGGCTAGAAAAGAGGAACACCATTAGCATGACCAGCTAGAGGCGTCAACTAATTCTTTACCTAGGGTTCAGCTAGTTCACCTTTGGTAACTGGGCCTATGATAGGCGTTGAAGTTGTTGGGCCTCCTTCGATACAGTTTGGAACTGTGCAGATGGCCAAGCGTCCACCTAATGCAACTGGACCAATTGGGTTACCACCAATGTTTCCCAACTTTTTTGTCCCTACTTAGGTCAACAAGATCCCAAGGGTAAAAAGTTATACAACAGGGGATGCAACCCAATACCACATTGGTTATCAGCCACCCCTTGAAGGGCACGTTGGATACATGACATCAAATGAGCCGTCAGGCACACAAACATCCGTCTCAACGGCTAGAAGTAAAGCTCCTTCCACGACTGTCATGGGGAATTCTGGTCCAGTATGGATTGAACCTAGAACGACTACACCATCAACTATTGATCCTAATGTGATAGCCGAAGCCATTCGGAAGCACTTTGGAGTGTAGTTGAAACCTATCAACAGGCCAGTGTATAGGAAGCCATATCTGGAATGGGTTAATAAAATGGCATCTTTACCATGAGGGTACAAGATTCTTGACTTTGCCACATTTTTAGGGGAGGATGGCAAGTCAACTATGGAGCATGTCAGCCAATTCATGGCTCAATACGAAGAGGCTAGCTAGAACAATTACTATCGGTTGTAGTTGTTCCATTTGTCTTTGACAGGAACTGCTTTTACGTGGTACTCTAGCCTTCCCCTAACTCCATTAGCAATTAGGCTAATATGGAACGTTGTTTTCATGACAAGTTTTATTTTCCACAACCAGATGTTTATGCGGCTAACTTGATGAACACAAAGCAATCGGCTAATGAGTTTGTGGCTAAGATTTTAGAATGATTTTGAAGAATGAGGAGGAAATGCAATGTTAAATTCCCAAAAGTAGAATATGCCAGTATAGCTATTGGCAATATGACCTCCCAATTGAGATAATGACTTATTACACAAGATTGTGTAGACTTGGCTCAACTATTCTTGAAAATGATCAACTGAAGTCCCATAAGGGAAGCATGATTCCTTAAACAATTTCTATGGGGACGAAGAAGAAGAGGATTCATCTGAAGATGATTCGGCGGTTGAGCAAATGGCAGTTGAATTGTTAAAAGAGAAACTGTATTCTTGCCCAGCTTTAAGGCCTTTTAAAAGCAAATAGGTTGAAAGGAATAAGCCTTACTTGTTTGACATTTCTAGTCTAGAGATGATCAAATATTTGATCATTTGGTTTGAGATCAGTAGATCAGACTCCCTGATGGACAAAGGATCCCTCCCCTTGAGGAATTAAAGAACAAAAGGTATTGGAAATGGCATAACGCCTACAACAATACAACAACAAATTGTTTAGTCTTTAGGAATATAGTGCAGAGGGAACTGAACGAAGGACACTTGAAGTTAGTCGACAAAGGGAATGAAATGAAAGTAGATATAAATCCCTTTACATTGGTTAATGTTAACATGGTCTCAGTTTTGGCAGCTAGGCAAAAGTCTAAACCTAGGGCAAAGACTAGGGGCAACCTCGCAAACAATGGAGACCAACAGGCAAGACAAAGCCACAAAGTGTGGAAGAAAATCAGCCAATAAGGAGGCAGATGACATATATATTTGCCACCAAGAAGGGTGTCGCCACCCAGGAGATTACTTCCCAAGGGAAGAACGCTGCTTAGAGAAAGACAGATGGTTAAGGTGAATATCAGGGAAGGCGCCATGACCTTGAAGATTACTGTGATGAATCAAGAAGACTTGAAAATGACTAAGACCTAAAAGCCTAAGGCGACGATTGAAAATGGGCAATGGTTCTTGAACAAGTACACAAAAGGGCAGTCGTCAAAGGTTAAACCTTTGACAACAAGGCAAAAATGGTGTTTTAAGAAGAAGAGAGCTATACAAAATTTGCAAGGAATGTTCCAAATGCTAAAGGATAGTCGTAGTATTGACAGAGCAAAGGTCACCTTTCCTTCCAAAATGGACATCCTTCAGGAAGGACCAAGTGGAACCAAGGGTTATGAGTATGATATTAGCATTATTAGCCTACCGTTGGAGTTGGAGGACTTTGAGCTAAATGGTTTCTTGCCAGATGATGCTCCTATTCCAACTATTATTTTGGGAGTGTTATTGATGGAATTTGCTAGCCAAGGTCCCCAACCATTGAACTTAGAAGGAGATGTCTAGCTGACAAAGGAGAATGGGCTAGCTTAGCTAAAGATCAAGATCCAGAAAAAGGTGTGTCTAAATTGTATAAGTCACTAGCCAACAAGGCTAGACACCTTAAGCCTCTGTATGTTAAGGCGATAATAAATGGGAGGTTATTTAGTCATGCATTTGTGGATAACAACGCCTTTTTGAATGTGGTGCCCTATTCAATAGTGAAAAAATTAGGAAAGGTCAAGGAGGACCTACTCAAAACTAATATGCAGATGATAGCCTTCACAGGAGATCCTACTACAGCTATGGGGACACTCGTGGCTGAAATTACAATGGGCCCCAAAACAAGCACGGTTGCCTTCTTTGTAGTAAATGCTAAGCCATTGTATTTTGTATTCTTGGGCAGAGATTGGTTGAATGTGTGCCTTCCACTTTACATTATTTGCAGCGTCATTTTTCTTACAAAAATGAACAACTGAAACAAATTACTTGAGCATTCATTTCCAAACTTGATTTTATTATTTGCAGCGTCAACAAGAACCTAATTACTTCAGCATTCATTTCCACCACACATGATTAAAACCAAAGAAGGTGAGATGCATCAATTATGTGTATGTACTTTGCTTAATCCCCCTATGTAATGTCCTTTATTACAATAATAATCCATAATAAAACTAGGGACGGAGCTCGTGGGTGACCTGGGATGCCATGGTCACCCCTAAAATTTGTAACTCCCTTTAAGATTTATATATAAAAGTATAATAATATACCCCTGAGAACAAAAAAAAATGAGAGATTTGGGTTTAGCCCCTTGAAATCAAATGCTCCCTCTGCCATTGAATAAAACATACTTTAAAACATAAATAATATAAATTTTTTAAAACTACAATGGTCTTAAATACCTCAAATATTATAAAATAAGATTGAATAGATGAGTCCTTACATAAATAAAAATATTATTCTCAAATATGCATGGGCAGATAAAAAAAATGAATGTTAAAAGTATAACGGAATTAGCCACATTCGACACTTTATTCTAAAGTACTAACCATGCTAAAATAAATGTAACTAAAAGAAAATAGCTTCTTCCTCATACTCTGAAAATAACACTTTTAATAAGATAGTAATCTCAATGAATAAAACAAATTCTAAAAAGGTTCGCAAATAATGTTGTTTTCAACTGGCGCGGTAACCGGAAAATCTCAACCATGGTACCCACAGAAAATTTTAAATTAAAATAATGTATACATACTCATAAAAGTCAAATTAGAACAACACACAATAAAAGAAACATTCCAGTAAATAAACATCAACACTTCCATGCATTCAATTTTTGAAAAAATAAATATCACAAGCACAACTCAATAATTCCCAAAATCACTAAACTTGACCTTTTGGTTCCCGAAACCGGTGTGGATCTCATATTCGTTAAGGTCTATGAGTTCATATTCATGCAATGACATCCCACTGCTTTTCTCATCCTAGATGAAAGTAATCTCGAATCTTATCCCCATTGCATATAAAGGTATCTAATATCCTATCCTAGAACTATATATAACTTATGATCATAGTCAGACCCAGCTCAGATCTGACTAGGTCATGCTTTTAATTTCTTTTTAAAATGCCAAAACGACGTTGTTTACCCTAATTTTCCCTAATTAAGAAAACATCATCTAATTAAAAATTATCGAATGGTGTAACAATTGATGTAAGTTACACCGGTGTCATTTGATCCCTCCATATATATATATATATATATATATATATATATATATATATATATATATATTCATTCCTTCTCAAAAAAGTAATCACCGACTCAAACAATAACACAATACGTCATCCTAAATAATTATCAAATAAATTCTCAGATAATTTAGGTGAAAGGCCTTAGAAGTTTATGAAATTTGTAAGTAGCTTAGATCTTTTTATACACAAATAAAAGAAATTATCGTATGATTTGCGTGTATTGATTGTTAATACACATGATAATTTTTTTAATTTATTAATGTTCTTGTTTTAAAAAAAATAAAAAAGATCATTTCTTCTGTTTCATGTCTTTTTTTAATTATTCTATATTTTTTATTTTAGAAATATAGTATGTTTTAATTTTTTTTAAAATAATATGGACAAGTTTTGATATTTGCATGTTTTAAAAATTGAAAGACCTTTCATCGGGATTTAAAGGTTCGAGAGATTATTAGATCAAGTAAAATCAGGGTGTTTAAGCATTTTTTTCCCCCATTATATATGCTAATTAAAGTAAATTTGGGGCTGTTTATCCAATTTTGATAGTTTACGTGCTTCTTCAAATGTGAAATAATTGAAGTTTATGTTTTGTTGATGGAGAGAATTACCTTGTACACATAAAGGGGAAAAAAATATTTCAGAGTAAAACGAGACAAAAGCTGGGGAATTAAAAATTATCTATAGCAGTACATAATTATTATTGAGACTCAAAATAAATTTAAACATTTCAATGATCAGTAAACAACCCAATTATGGGGTTTCACGTTTGTTTGGAATCAAAAGCAGAAAAGAAAGGCACGAAATTAAAATTGAATGATAAGAAAGAAAGAGAGAAAAAGGGAACCATTAAAAGAGTGTGCATTTGGATAGGTGTTTGTAATAATCTTGATTTTAGAAATTTAATTTTAATTAAAATAATTTGAAGTAAAATGATTTATATATGAAAAAATTGTTTTAATATGGTTTATAATAAAGTTTAAGTAGATATAATACTTGTTTGAACAATATTGATGTGTTCGTTGTCAACTGTTAACATGTTTGAGGTGGACAATTGGTTTTAGATTGGGCTTAAGGATGACAATGGGTAGGGTCCTATAGTACCTGTTTCCATACCCGCATTTAAAAAAAAAATACTCGTATCCAGTCCCATAACTGTGCGGGTAGTAACTTTAATCCCCATCCCCGTACCCGCTGGGTACCTATATAGTCATACCCGCATCCGCTACCCGTACGTGTATGAAGTTAATAAATCAATAAAAAAAAAAGGCTTAAATGTAATTTTGGTCCCCTATTTTGCACAATCCGCAATTTTAGTTCTCCTATTTTGCACAATCCACAATCTTGGCCCCACTATTTTAAAATAGAGACGTTTAGCCCCCCAATTTTGTAAAATCTGTAATTTTGGTCCTTTTATCAAATTGAAAGCATTGACAATTAAAAGATTAACATTGACCTTAACGTGATCCAAATATAGTGACATGACACGAGATTATTTATTTATTTTTTAATTATTTTAAATACTGAGTAATAAGTATTTTTTTTATCTACGTTACTAAAGCATATGTCACGTCGATTCGATTTTAATGGTTGGGGTAGTCGTGAGTCCTAATATAAAAATCACAAGTCTTAATCATTTATTTTAAACTAGTTCTATGTTGTTGAAGCACATGACACGTCGTAGTCAAATAAATGATATTACTTTTTTTTAAAATATATTTTTCATCGACTATTCTACTTAATATTTAAAATAACTAAAAAATAAATAAATAATCTCGTGTCACATTATTATATTTGGACCACGTTAAGGTTAACGTTAATCTATTAACGGTCAACGCTTTCAATTTGATGGAAGGACCAAGATTACAGATTTTACAAAATTGGAAAACTAAATGTCTCTATTTTAAAATAGGGGGACCAAAATTAAGGATTGTGCAAAATAGGAGGACTAAATGTTTCTATTTTAAAATAGAGGGACTAAAATTGTAGATTGTGCAAAATAGAGGAACCAAAATAGCATTTAAGCCATAAAAATATTAATTAAAAAAATTACTACAAGTAAATTGAAAATTCACGCTTAAATAATTCATACTTAACATTAAAAACATCCACACATAATATTAAAAATATAAAATATAAAATTATTGTAAGTTATAACCTAAATCTTTTACTGTTAGTGTTAGTTTATGGAAAATATAAAATTATTTTTTTACGTAAAAGTATATATATAACATAATTATTTATTTAAGTAAGTTATTTTAATTATATTAATATATATGGCAGGTGCGGGACGGGTACTATAGTACCCGTACCCACAAAAAATTGCGGGTAAATACCCGACTCCAGCCCCAGCCCCAATAAGCGGGTATTTACCCGACCGGCTTGAAAATATTTTTGTGGACATCCGTAGGATCTGGGTACACTTTATCATCCCTAATTGGGCTTCTACTAAATGTTGACTCTGATGTACTTCAAGTGGACTAAGGCCCTCAATCTCCTAAGTTTGATTGGTACTACCGTGAGGTTGAGCAATAATATCCTATTTATGTGTAGCGACAAAACAACATTACTATTGATCGATGTGTGATTCATTGTTCATGAGTGTATGTTAATGTCAGCACTCGTGATTTTGGACTAATACAATGCTTGACCCAGGATCATCATTATACAAATTCGGCTTAAACACAATCCGTAAAAATACCTGCTCATGTGTTGCATGTGTTTATTTGAATGTGAAAAAATATAATTTAAATACACATTTATTATAATGTACCTTGAGTGGGGGTTCTTTGCAAACTTAAACATTAGCGGTGTCATGGTAGATATTTTCACCATTGTTGATGGAGTTCGGGTCAATTCAATCTTGCTACAAGAACATCCATTCAACAGTTTGAGCCACTAGGTAGCTAGAATTTGGACCATTGCCTGCCACGTTTTGAACCAGATAAAAAGGATGGAGCCTGAAGAAATTAAGAAGGGATAGGGTGGAGAAGAAAAGAGGGTGCAAAGATGGAAATGAGGAGTATTTTAATATTTAAAACCTTAATTTTATTTTAGAGAAATGCGAGCAATACATTCTCTAACATATTCTTTTAAATACATTTTTAACTATTGACTGAAATTTATTGAAAATCATAATTTTTGGTAAGTCTCACTTATTATTTAATAAGTCACTCTCTTGATTTTGTAATTTTCAATCAATTTAACCAACAATATGTGTTAGAGAGTATATTGTTAGTACTTTTCTTTATTTTAATATTTAGTTTAATACTTAAATAATTTTTTCTTCCCAACAAATATTTTACTTTTTATTTTTTATTTAGTTCACTTACTATGATGTCACATAATGTCTACATTTATGAATACATGTTGGATTCAATCAAATCCAAAATTAAACAAGTTGTTGCTACTAGTGACATATCATTGTCGTTGCTATGTCAATCACCAAATAAGCCTTCTTGCGTTCCTAACATTTTCATTTAAAATCACAATTTGATAATCTATTGAATATTGATAAGTAACCGTGTAGTTTTAAACAAAAGTGATTGGTATTACTGCCTTATAGCTTACTTGCGTACAACATTCATCATCTAGACTTTTTCATACTACATAGTACATATGCTACAAATTATTTGTTACGAGTGGAAAGACATAGACTACTGTATATGTCTGTCTATATTTTTTATTGTTTAGAATTGGACTTTGTGTAGTTAATATGGTTTTTTCTCGCATCTTTTTATATATATAAATGAATAAATTTATATGTGCTCCTATTGCTTCACTCTCCACACTCTCTCACATTCACTTTTTCACCCTCCTAACATGTATTTGGTTCTTCTACTTTTTCTAAAATTTCTCTCTTATCAATTTTTATACATCTTTTTTTTTTTTTAAATGCCAACCAAAACAATAATATTAAGAGCACAAGCTGATAAAGTAAACAAGTTACATAAGAGCACCAAAGCTACGAACAATCCAAGCAAAAAAACAGTAGCAATGATAAACATATATGACACAAGCCTAGACCAAACTAAAGAATAACAAAAGCCAATGATCACCAATCCTACTATAGACAGATTTCACCCAACAATAGAGTTACTGGGAAAGAACCAAAACTTGCTAAACTGTTTCTGTTTCTATTTCAAATACCAATATGCATATCATATTTTATTGTTGTTGATGAGGTTCAGTAATCCCCAAGACCATATTCCACTGCACAACAATAAAACCCTCCAAGTGTTCGACATAAAGCCCACTCCACACCTCCATCCACACCATCACCAAACCATCCCTGCCAAGGATAAAACAAACAAACTTCTAAAATATACTAATCATAATAACAGAAAATTAGAACCCATTCGGCACTTCTCAGAACAAATAAGCAACAATAATCCCCACCTTAACACTGTTCATCTTTCCATAATCTCAATCCAGAGCTACAAAAGACACTCCTTCCATATCAACTCCAACACAACCAAAATCTGATAATATTTATTTATTGACTGCTTTGTAAACACACATGGGGATTTTGCATCCACTCTGTCAAAGAAAAATAGAAACCCCTCTTTTTGCTTTGAGCCACTTCCAAGCTTGGAAAACCACATCCTCAAAAATATCTTTAGGATGTAGAATTTTTTGTCTAAAAATCATGTTGTTCCTCCCAAACCATATAGCTCTAATCATAGAAAACTAGACTACCCTCCATGCTTCCCTATCCAATTTCCAACCACCAACCAAACCTCAAAACTGATAAAACTAACTTTTCATATCTGCATACACAGCTATTGAGATCCCTATCCATTCAAAACACAAATCCCACACCTTAGAGAAACATTCACACTCATAAAAGAGGTGTTTAGTACTCTCAATGTTGTTACTGCAACCCATATAGAAACCATCATTTATATGAATGATACCTTTATTACATAAATTTGCTTTTATAGGTATTTTATCCTGAAGTGCTTGCCACACAAAAACTACAACTTTCAGCGGAACCTTCTTATTCCAAAGCTTTCTCCAAGAAATCACAAAATCGTTTACTTGCAATTCTGTTTTCTGTTTTCATTTTCTGTTTTCACTTTTTAATTACAAACTACCACCTTGATTTCATTTTGTTTCCTATTTTCAAATATTGTACAGGAAACAGAGAAAACAAAAGAAAGTTATTTTCAATGTTTCCTGTAGAATTCTTAGAAAACAGAAAATAAAATGAAAACAATGTGGCAGTTTTGTAATTAAAAAGAGAAAATAGAAAATGAAAATAGAAAACAGAATTGCAAGTAAACGCTCCCTTGATTTTCCAAAATTTTCTTATATGCTAACTGATAATTGCCTTATATTCCTACATTTTGTAGTAATTTAGGGGCAATTATTTGATATTTTCCATACTTTGGAGCTTTGTTTATCTTCAATGTAGTTGAGTTTTAATAAAAGTTTAGTTTAGTTAGGAATTTCTAGTTTTTATCCTTTTATGCTTGATCTCGGGTTGTTTTCTTGTGTTTTTTGGAACTTTGTTGAAGCTTGAAGTAAGCAATGAGGATGTTCCAAGAGGGATTTAATGCATTGAAGATCATTTGGGTTGAAGTTTAGAGTTTTGGAAGTTTTGCGGAGGCAAAAGAGCATTTTTGGAAGTCTTTAGAGCTTTGTGAAAATAAACCATGTTTTTCTATTTTGTTTTCTTATGGGCTTGAATCCTCTTTGGTCCATAGCTTTAAATAGGGTTTTTCTGTTCTAGCCTAGGGTTCGAAAAACTTTGTACGTGATAGAGACAAGAGGTCTGTGACATGGGTTAATGCGTTTGGCTTCATCCCTCATTGTTCTTCCATCTTTTTCTTCTTCCCACATCGCTATGCGTAGCTAATTCCATCTTTGTTGGAGTTTGATGTAATTGGATCATTTTTCATGTAATTCCTACATTATTTTCTATTCAATTAAATTCAATTATTGTTTCTCTTCTACACTTATTGCTTGTTCTTGGTTTGATCACCCAAGGGCATGATTCTTTTATTGATTGTAATTGGGAAATTCAATTGATTTGCGAACTGAAGCTAACAACCAATGAACTTTATGCCTAGGGATAGGATAAAAGGTTATTGGTCATCATTAAAACCCTCGTTCTTAATGCAAGTCAATTAATTACTCTAATTCAAGGGATTGATAGTGTGATTAAGGGACTTAGGTTCTCTCGCTTAAGGGATTATGGTTAGAATAAATTGTGGGTTGATGATAACATATGTATAATTGAATAGGAATGATAAGGAATGCATGTTAGGTTGATTCAATGAAGTCAAACCCCGACAATTCCCACCATTGATATAAACCTCGTTTTCTATGCTTACAAAGTGTTTGATAAAATTCTCAAACCTGAATTATTCCCTTCTACTCTTTACTTTTATGCAATTGTCTTTAGTTTTGGTTACTTAAATTTTCTCAATATTCGTAGTCTACTTAATTTATGAAAATTACCCAATTATCGCACAAGTTCCTGTGGAGACGATACTCTACTTATTATTGTGTTACTTGAGCGATTTGGTGCACTTGCCAAAATCACCAACACCGACTTCATTGAATAACTTCCAGACCGATCACCAATCCATTTCCAATAATCCTCACCACTCCCTAGCTTTATCACATCATATTCCAACGCCAGTTGTAACTGAATGAGAAAATCTTGTTCCCGTTGGAACAAATTTCTTCTCCATTGCTAGTTCCAGACCAATGATTCACCCTCCCACAAACCATAATCCTTGACCATAACCTGTTTATTCTCAGCTATCATAAATAGTCTCTTAAACTTATATTTCAAAACACCTACTGCACTCCAAGAATCTAACCAAAATGGAGTTTTCTCACCATTCCCGGTCATTCGAACCATAGAATCATGAAACCATCTCTCCACACCGCCCTTCATTTTTCATCTATACCCCACACTTGTTGCCACCACACCGACTGTTATGTTTTTTTTATAAAAAAAAAATTATAATTTTTAATTTTTTTTATAATTATCTCTTTTTTTTTTAAAAAATCTTTCTGTTATATAATCTTTTTTTTTTTTTCAAATTTCTTTTTATTAACTATATAAATAAGGTAGTAAAAATTTGAATAAGTCTGTGTAATGCATGGGTTAAAACACTAATTTTCTATATATTGAGTAGTTTAGTAAGAGAAAAGTAATTAAAGTTGAAACATAATAATGGAGAGTAATCTATATTCTTACAAAAACCGTCTAACTGTTCATCCACGTGTTGACATTCGATTCAATATAGGCCAACTTTTTTTTTCCACTTTTTCACTCTTTACTTTTTGTCTGTTGGTGCTGCACTTGCACAGGTTGAGCGTGCAATGCATGTAGGTACTTTCTAGTTTGCAATATAAGTTGAGGGGAAAAATAAAAATAAAAATAAAAATAAAAATGTAGAGATCAGAAGAAAATATTGCCTTTATAATTACTAGTGGAAACACAAGCGTTACCGCGCCTGTGTGTCCGTATTTCTATTACGCTATATATAATATATTATCACAATTTTATTGTGCTAAAATTAGTATATCATATATTCTAATTTATGTATATATTAATTTTAGTTTAATATTTTTATTTCTGAATACATGTTTATCTATTCTCTTTTTTTTTTACTTCTTGATATATTATAACAATTTTATCTTATTGTGCATTAACATATATGAGACTAATGGTGACGAATTGACAGTGTAAAATAATTTTAAACTGTCATTCAATAACAAATCACGGTTGATATAATTTTTAATATAATTTGTAAAAGTCAATAATCTTACCATAAACGGTATTTTTTTTATTAGATAATAGTGTAAAACTATTTTATACTGTCAGTATATAACCTTTTTTTCTTAACATTAATTTTCATATAATAATTTTTTTAATTTAATTTTAATGTGGGCACTTTTCTTTTCTCCCCATTTCAAGGCATGACAATTGAAGGCTCTTTGTCATTAGAAAATGTTCATCACAGTCAATTAGTTATGTATGGTTCAAAGTAAAGAAAAAGAGAGGAAGAGAAAGTTTTAAAAATTTAATTAAAAATAAGACAGAAAAATAGATTTTTTTTTTTTTTATAAAAAATCAGTTTTTTCTTTTAATTTATTTTTTCTTCAGATAAATAAAAAACATTGTTATTCTTGTTTTTTCTATCACCCAAAGAAATCATTCGTGTCTATTTGGAAGTAAAATAAATAAATAATTTTTAAACATACAAAGTGTTGTGATATTCTTTAATTAAATGTTTTAAATAATAAAAAATAAAAGAATTTAATTTAAATATACTTGTCTTCCAAGGAAAGACTCACATGTGTATAATAATTTTTTTTTAAAATTATACTTACAATTAATTGATTTGTGGTATGTAAAAACAAAACTCAAATTAATATCACAAATGGAATAATTATATAAAAAAAATTAAAAAGTACGGGTTGGTTGGCACGTTTCTTGGAGGTGTAATTGCATTAATTTTTTTTTTTTTATCTTTGATTCATGCTTCATAATTGCTTGTAACACAGATTTTTTTTTCTTCAAATTTTCTCATTTCATGTGTCAACCCATCTCTTTGAACATTAGAACCAATATGCACTTTTTTGAACCTTTCTAATCTTTGATTCATGCTTCATCTTGTTTATTACATACATTTTTTTTCAAATTTTTCTAATATCATGTGTCAACCCAAATTCTCAGAATACTAGAATCAATATTTAAATGAGAAACTAATCAATATTATAATCAACTTTTCTTTCACGTGTCAACCCACATGGTGAAGGGATTGTAAAGGTGTATTGGGAATGAGACTTTTTCTTTCTGCCCTTTGTACATAAACTTGTATATCTATTAGATATGTATACTAAAAATATATATCCTCATTGTATCTCTGTACATGTACAGAAAATTATTGTCATGACAGTATCCAATTATTCATTTTTTGGGTTACAATGACCATCCTCTTCTTTGCCGCAATAGGTATAATGTATTCCATTTAAAAGGGAGAGGGAGAGAAAATAATGTGCAACACTCTACATAGTGTACAACTCCAATGGTTTCCCTATTGTGCAGAGAAGGTTGACGATAATTAAACTGTCTTGCTTTAATGCTCTCTCAAGTAGATCAATATCTGAAAAATGGATTGTTAAATTTAGAAATCTTTGAATAGATATTGATTCGTAATTTTTAAAATGTTGGAAAGACATGGAAGACAAAATTTTAGTTAAAATAGAAAACCTGTAGCAGTTCCTCAACTTTAGATGATTTGCTCAATAGCCTAAACTTCACACCCCAAAGCCTCCTAATACCTTCTATCTAATTTGATTTAAATGATTCATTTGGAAGAGATACCTGTGAATCAAAATGTGAATATAATATATCCTTTAACATTGGAAGATTAAATGGAGAAATGGATTTTTTGTTGTATAAGCTAATTATTAATTTCTTGTTTTAGAATTCAAAACAATTACCTCATCTAAAATTATAGATGTTAAAAAGTCGATGATCAAACTTGAAAGATAAAAGATAAATAATATATTTTATCTAGTGTCTATCCAATTTGTAATTAAATCACCAAAATGGAAAGAAAAAACAAATAAAATATGCCTATAACAGTAGAGGTGAACACGAAAAGCAGGGAAAAAAAGTGGAAGAAAAATGCAAAGAAATTACTTGAAGATGAGAAAGTGTTGGAAAGAGAAAGATGAGAAAGGAAGTGAAAAAGATTAAAAACTTCAGCCTTTTGTGCTCACCTGCATAGCATGCACACTCATTCATATTAATGCCTCTAATTAAAAAAAAAGAAGAAACTTTTGGTGCTTCGAGTTGAAGGGAGTTCTGAAACCATCGACACACACAGAAATATAATGACATTAAGAGTCAGAGAGAAGAGAGAAGGGGCCAAAAGTGACCAAACATGTTAGGAGAGTGGGCAGTTACTTATGAGCGGTTCTATGTTAGGAATTGTACATTCACAACCATTCTTTGCAATGTAAAGGTAACAGTAAAATAAGACAGAAAAAGAAGACAACAATGGCTCTGGAAAGAAGAAAACTGCAAGCAACGATAACTGAATGGGAGACGTGAGAGAAAGGAAAATTTGAGGAGTGGTGTAGTTACATTTATAGAGTGTGCAGTTTACTCCATTTAAAGTGGACTTTCGTTGTGAGCATGAATGATGCTGTGAGGGAAAAGGACGCCAAAAAAGTAGAGAAGAAATAGGAATTATTTTTACATATGTAATATTATTCAAGGGTATAACGGTCTTAAAAATGTGGAGACCAAAAGCAATTATTGGGAGTGGTATAGATAGATTACAGATTATATATAGATTTAGATAAACATCCACACCCTTACTTTTTCTGCTTTTATTTGGCTCCATAAAGCTTACTTAATGGAAACGCATGTAAAAGCTTAATGGGTAGAAGCAGAACAACTAGAGCAAGCCAAAGTGCAAAGATCTCGTCCCAGGAC
Source organism: Pueraria montana var. lobata (assembly GCA_026413185.1). NCBI lineage: Eukaryota > Viridiplantae > Streptophyta > Magnoliopsida > Fabales > Fabaceae > Pueraria > Pueraria montana. The sequence goes on along the minus strand of CM048649.1, from coordinate 39,650,238 downwards.
ATTGCAGTTAAAAGTGTCAAAGTGAGCCCGAACCCGGTGAGCCAACCTGGCTCACCACGGGTTCGGGCTGGGCTAGGCCGGAAAAATAAATTTTTTATGAATTTGGCCAAATTGTAACCCGACTCACTTAACCCACGAATTAATTGGGTTCGAGCCAGGTTAAACTGGGTTGGCCCACTTAATCCATTTAAATTAAAAAAAACAATATAGTAAATGGAATAGTAACCTATTTAATGTTGTTGAACTATGACTAATGTTTGAACAATCGGATAGTTACAGATTTTATTTTAAGACTTTTGAATGATATTTATGTATTTGAGACATTTGAATGGTTACTTAAATGATAATATTATATGCTTGAATGGTTATTTGAGACATTTGTCTATTATTTGTACTAGTGTAGTAACTGTGCCCTGCACAAGATATATTTAATATTACAATCAAGTTATCATTCAATTTAGTAGGTATTCTTACGTCCTAATTTTACTATAAATTCCAGGAACTATTATCTTTGGAAGAGAGGATGAGTATGAAACCAAACCCTTAAAAAAACTTATCTTTACATAAAACATTGCAAAACAATGAGTTAAATTTTAATTAGATTTTTTTTTTGAAGTTAGCCTTATATTTTTGAACATCAAATGAACTCTTTCAAGAATTTGGTTATTGAATCAAAACTTTATGGTTTACTACACCATCAAAATATTCAATATTTTAGAGGATAAATCTTTTTTAACAGTATACCAATAGGAAAACTTTAAATGTGTCTGCATTTCATGTAAAAACCTGAAAAGAAAATTTAAATCGTCTAATACATGAATAATAAAAAAAATGTTGTTAAATCTCAAAATACCATAAGGTTGTCATACTCTTTTGTCCATCCTTTCAAGCTGTGTACTAAGTTCTCCAGATCCATAGAGAAAGAAACCTATATGTAGTTGGTTCATAACGAACATAATCAAATTTTGAAAATTGAGCAGATGCAGTATCATAAGCATTAAATTAGAATAAAAAATCAAGTTAGGCGATACCTAAACATTGTCAAATACTTCTCGATAGACCACATTAGTTGTTGATGTGCACAATCTTTTATGTTCATCCAAAATCAAAATCTTTAGACCCTTCCTTGAAGTGACTCTAGATATTGCAACATACAGTTGCCCATGAGTGAATAAAGGTCTTGGAAGATAGATACTCATATGGGAAAGCAATTGCCCTTGGCTTTTATTTATTGTCATAGAAAAACATAGAGCCAATGGAAATTGTCTCCTCTGGAATTTAAAAGGTAAGCCATGATCAGTTGGAATCAAGTTCATCCTGGGGATGAAAATTTTGTCCCCTACATTAGTTCCTATTAAGACAGTTGCACCTATAATATTCTTCCCCAGCTCGTTGACCATTAGCCTAGTTCCATTACATAAACTAGTTATCTAATCAATGTTCCTCATTAGCATGACAGGGACTCCTACCTTTAGTTCAATTTATGATTTGGAATACCAGAACATTTGATTTCATTTAGGAACTAAGTGGTAAACCATTCACCTTCTACCTCATTATTTTCATTAGATTGGCAAACTGAGTCGGAACTCAAATATTCAATTTCATTCCCGAGAAACAATGAGATGACAAATTCATTAACTTGCTGAACATAATCCAGAGTTGGTGCTAGAATACCCCGCTCTTGAAAATAGTTCGACATACTAATGTTTTGTAATAGGTTAGGATAGGCAAAGTCAACCAAAGATAGTAACGAATCTGCACATTCCTGAATTAGTAGGTCGTTAGGAATCTCTATTTCACTCTCACCATTTTCATCTTCATTGAGATTGCCGTCTCCAATCCTTAGAATCCAATTTGCGAACTCTATTATTTCATCTCGGTCTGTATTATTAGTTGTAACACCTAGCCTCATGTTTGTTGTAAGCCTCAAGACCTTGCAATTGTTCTAAATGTTAGAAGCATTTATGTGCATGGGGAAGACCTCTCTTATGAAACTCCACAGTGTACATTCCTAAAATTATAAATCAAAATAAGAAAAAAGAATTATGAACCAATATTTAATCATGTGGAAATTAAAAGCAAAATTAAAAAAACATTTTAAAACAACTTGCCCGCATCAACTGCTCCAAATATTTGATCCTTCTTAAAATCTGTCATCATCTGGTCTAATTTCATCTTAAAAACTCTACAAACAATATCAGGTCTATCTGATGGTTGAAGTCCTCTACTCGAAACAAAATCTTGTATTTATTTCCAATTAGAATTGCATGTAATCCTTATAAATAGATCTAGGTATCCAAATCTCTTGCACACTACCATTGCTTCCTGACATTTGTTGAACATGTATCGTATACCACCTGTGAATGATGGTGGCAATATAACATGCCTCCTAACCAAAGATGAATTTGTTTCTCCTCTAGAAATCGCATCTTGCAAACCATTTAGAATGTCACATCTTATTTCCTTTTGATTATTTCTTATGTAGGCTAGCCCCTGGGATTCAATCATGGTACAGGAGTCCACAATGAATTGCTAGAATAACCTCCTTGTGTTGACAATGTTACCAAACTCAACACTTCTTTCTTGTATCCTAAATGCAATGAACTCTACTATCACTTTTTTCGTCTTACGATCTTGGTTGCCATCATTGGGTTCCCTATATGGAATGTTTTCTTGAAAATCGTCTTCTCCATAGGGGAATAACAATGGATACTATAAAGGCATAAATGAGGTACAAGTCTCATGGAGTCTAGTCAAACCCTCACCAAATTTCTCAACAATTATATCTCTACCCCTTTCAATGTTGTTGCAATCATCAACTATCAATGCTGCAACTTCATCACAACTAGGCTTATTGTACAATCTCGAGTCCTTAAAGCGATCTCTTTTTAGTCTCAAACAATAATCAGATGCTTGTTCGTGCGACGACAAGTCCTTTACTTTGCGAAAGATTTGGCTAGAGGGTTGATCTCATCAACCATTTTTGTCAGGTGTTGAACTACAGAACTATCAAAGTGGCTGGATTGTCTATTTGATAAAAAAAAATAATTGCATTAATTAGACATGTGAAAGGAGTAATCAAAGAAAAGTTTGATATAAGAAATAAGGCTAACTGTAATACCTGAAGTGATTCACTCTATTAACTACTTCATTATCAATATCATGTATGTACAACTGTGCAAATTTTGGCGTAGATCCACTTTCTGGCAACAAACTACCAATACTAGTTTTGCTCGCTAAGAATGAATTATGGTGGACCACGACCGTCATTGATTGAACCCTCTATCTTCCCTCCAATAGAAATGAATGAGAACATGTTGTTATAAGCTATAAAATTGTCCTTGAAGTGGTTACTTCTCTTATTGATACCATTATGTAAATTAAACAATAGATCTTGAGGTCGCTCAAGAAGTGGAAGATGTACCTTTCCCTTCATACAACAAAGAGAAAATCTACCTTTTGTAACACCCCAAAAATTACAACCCAATAAGTATGAACGTGAGAGATTTAATTAGAAAATTTTCTTGTTGGAGAGAATTGTAACATTGTGATTTTCCTAATTGTATGATTAAGTGATTGATTAATAATGAAAGAGCAAACTAAATTTAAATTATGTTGATTGATATAATAATTAACTTAAGCTCTATGTTTTTTTATGGGCCATAGTGTTATTGTGAGATTTTTGAAACTTTTACGTAAGTTCCGTAAGTTGTAGAAAAAGGAAAAAAAATAAGAGTAGGGGGTGTCCTTAGAGGAATGGTGGCTGCAAATAGCAAAGTTTCAAAATTATCTTACAAATTTAACGTGTATATTACGTTTCTTCCAACTTTCATTCTTCTTCCTCTACCGTAAGCTTTCTTCTCTCCTCCTTCCATGGTCGTGGCACAAAAAGGGTTAAAAGAAGTCATTTTTTTGTTGGTTGCTTTAAGTTTTGTATGCAAGCCAAAACATCATCTCTTTACCATTCCAATCGAGTTTCCTTTTCCTCTTCATCTTTTCCTCTTTGTCGCTGTGGCTGGAACTAAACCCCAAAGGTAAGGGAAGCTTCTCTATTTTTAGTTTAAGTGTGGTTGAGAGTTAGGGGGTTCAACCACATACAACATGTCTACCCCTCTTGTTGTTTGTGTTGTGTTTGAGTATTTGTGATTCTCCTGGCAGTGGCTGTGAGTGTGTATGGATTGATTATTTTTGTTTTTGACTCTCTAAATTACTTGGAAAGGCTCCTAAAACAAAGGAGACCATGCCCAAATTTTATTAAAATTATTTGACAAGGTTTTCAATGTGAGATTCAGCCAAAAAAAAAAAAAGTGGCAGTGGCTGTTGGTTCGTCCAGCTCTGGATAGCTTCCACAATTTTGTGATTTTTGGAAGATCTAACCATTGGCTTTTCATGAAATTTGTTTTGAATGAAAATATACATGAAATGGAGCAACGTTTATTTTTACACCTTGGAGAGAAAACCTCATCTTGGGGTTCATCCATGACTCCCAAAATGGTTGTTCTATTTTCGAGTTTCCCCTGGAACATGTCTCGATTATTCTCAAATTCCCACTTGTGTGATTAATTTTTCTTTTTTGTTTTTGAACCATTAAAAACTAGACAAAACGAGCTTTTTAATCATATAAATTACAAAAATTTTCATGTCCAATTTATAAATTAACTTTTGAAAAGAAACAGGGCAAGGGTTTTTGAGCTCTGTTTTGAGTCTGAAACTTAGGCTGTTAGAAACAAATTTACTTGGAACAATAGGGAACGAATTTGGGAGCAACGGTTTCCTTTTTAGAAAGATAAAGATGTTACCTTTCTACTTTAAAAATTTCAGCTCAAAACAGGTTTGAGAAGTGGGAGAAATTTACATTTCTTTGAGGTATGTTCAATGAGCACTCAAAATTCAGGGCTGCTGACTTAGAAATTTTTATAAAATTTTCTAGATGTTGATTTTATAAGTGGGATACCTTTCTATAAAATATATTTCAAGAGCTTCGATTTGATATAAAAAATTTTAAATTCCGAGATCATTTGCTTATATCAGTGAGAGCTCATATTCAGTACTGCCAAAGAGAAATAATTGGGAGAAAAATCTTAAAATTTCAAGAAGACAAAGGACAAAGGGAGAAAAGGGATTCAAAGGTTTCTCCATCAAACTAAGGATTCTAGGAAAGGATCATGGCATTTAATTTCATTTTAGACCATTTGGAATGTAGAAAAACATGTTGTTAGGTTTAGATTCAAGATTTGATCAAGAACCATGAAAAGGTGAAATTGATTTAGGGTTTTTATATAATTGATATTAGAAGCTTGAAATAATTGTTTGGAACCATGTTTGATTGATTGGATGATGTGTTGTGATGGATTGAAATTGATTGGTTGGTTTGTTGTTGGATTGAAATTGCTTGATTTGGCTTGATTGTGTTGTGAATGAAGTTGGAAATTATTGAATGTTTATATTTTTGTAGGTGATTGTTTAAAATTACTTATTTAATTGTGATTATTAACATATTGCATATGCATGAGTCTTTTTGGGGGATTTATAAAGATTCAATTGAAAAATGATTGATGTTGGCTAACCGGGACAGCGGTAGCCATGAAAAAAAATGATTTGACAGATGATAAATGATTTGACAGATGAGTAATGATTTGACATATGAGGAATGATTTGACATATGAGAATTGGATCTTTGGGGTGAGCAGAATGAGTTAGACAGGGCTGTATAGTCTCTGATTATATAGTCTGTGGGGTGAAAGATATTAGGAATTCCACATGTGGCTGGAAATTGGACTGAGTTGCGGTCGTGGTGGCCTTCCGGGTATCCTGATCTCCTAATTTTGTCTAGTTTATTCGCGTTTAGTAGGGGCTGATAGCTGAATTGCAGTGCGTAATGGTAGGCTAGTTTCTTACTAAACACTCAAAAGGAAAGTCTCCATGGAGCAGGGTCAAAAATGATTTTGAGTCAAAAACTGCATTTGCATAAATCATACTGCATTTTGCTTATGTATGTGATTGATTAATTATTATATGAAATGTACATGGTTGATAAGGATTCTAATTGTATGAGAAATTAAATGTCTGATCCTGTAAAATTTTGTCCCTAGATTCTAGGGAAGTTTGATTTGCAGGTGTCTGAAGATATAGTTAAAAGATGAAGATGCAGAAATTCCATAGCATATAGGATGAGACTATTTTGGGTAGACAATAATTTGTAGTACTTAGAATTATTTTGTAGCAGTGTTTATATAAATTTTAATGATGTAAATTACAGAACATATTTTGAATTGTGAGAGAACGTATTAGAACTTTGAAATAAATATATAATATAAATTAAATAGTTAAATTATGTTTTATAAGAAAGGGGGGTTACACCTTTTACTGTCTTTTTCTTCTTGTCGACCCTTTCCTTAAACCATATATCAGCGTGGCATTTAGCACAACTGAATGATGGATTGCCTAGATCCAATTTCACTACAAGAAGCACAATATTATGAAACAAAACTTCAAATCAAATAACTGTTTGATAGAATAGTTGTTAATTCGTAAACAAATAAAATAAACTCAGGATCATACATTGGCTTCCAGCTCTCTCATTTAACTCTAATTCGAATTGAGGCATCCTCTCACCCATAGATACACCTAAATTATAAGGGAAGATTTTAGATGAAGAACATGTAGTCAAAGTGAATGAGGAAGACATTGCGAGCCCATTTACAAATGACATTTATAGTTATATATTGGGACATGTACATACCAGATTCACACGCGTTTAGGGAATGAACCTAATCATCCATGCCATCTATAAATGGCAACCTTGCAGAACCAATTGATTGCACGACACGTCTTGATTGTACCTTACGCTTGTTGCATACCCTGATAGATGTGGTATTTATAACATTGGATAATGGTGAGCTAGCAGTAGGTATTTGAAAAGTCTCTATTGTTGCTTGACAGGATGTCCCTGCAGAACCAATTCATTTTCATCTCATTGACAATCAAACAACATAACATGGAAGAAATTAGTTTACACAAAAAATAACTGCAAAATTAACTAACCTATAGCACCCACTGGTGTGAAAAAATCACAGGAAGTGTGTGGAGTAAAATTAATGTCGTTTGTGTCTTTAAAGACAATCTGATTGTCTGGGCTTAAGTATTCATCTATATTAAAGCATTGTGTCTACAAATATAAGTAAAATGTACACAAATTTGAAACAATATGTAACCATAAAGCAGTTATAACAACATGAAAAATACCTGTGATGACTTTTCTTTTTCCTTTTTCTTTTTGAGTTATAATTTTCCTCCTCCTTGCTCTAGAATTAGCACATTCTCCAGAACCACTCACTGTTAACATTTGTAGAATGACATCCTTTGTCACCGACCTCGTTTAATGTTCCAGACAAAGGGATATTGCCTTATTAAACAAATGTATATGTGACGCGGTAGCAAAATTGGAGTTCAAATTTAAAAGACATGATTATATATATATATATATATATATATATATATATATATATATATATATATATATATATATATATTACAGATTATACTGGAAAAGGAAATCATATACCTATAGGCAATACTGATAAAGGAGTCCTATGGCTATTGGCATATGGTGTCTACTGCAAGTTGGATGGGTCACTTTTAGCACTGGAGTTTTCATCTATTAAACCGGTTAAACATGCCATGAGAATCAATGAAAATATAGTAGTGAAACATCATAGAAGATATGTCACATTAGTTTGCTCATGTCTACATAAAAAATAATTTTAAAATTAACTAACCTGTAAGGAAGTGTTAGGAGTAACAGATGCATTATGAGTGATATTATCAGACCTTGTATTTAAATTAAACATTGTGGATGGTTCTGTACACTCTTGTGGTGTGTTCTCAGAGACAATCTGACTTTCTGGACTTAAGTTTTCATCTGTATTAAAGCATTGAACTTTTGAATATAAGTAAAAGATACACAAATATCAAACAATAGACACACAAAAATAGGCAGTGCATGAAAAATACTTGTGACAACTCTCTTTCTTGTTTTATTTTTTTTATTCATGATGTCCCTCCTCCTTGCTCGAGAATTTGCATATTCTCTAGAACGAACGATCAAATTTACAGAGTGACATCTTATGTCACCAACGACGTTAAAACCATCGAACATAGGAAGATTGTCTTATTTGTCAAAACAAATGCATATGTGAGGCAGTAGTGACAATATAAGTTGACATATAAAACCTATTGATAATAGATAACACATTATAAGGAATAAGTAAATCACATACCTGTAGTCAATTGTGATAAATGAGTCATATGACTATTGGCATATGATGTCTTTTGCATGTTGGATAATTCAGTTATAGGACTGGAGTTTTCATCTGTTAAACCCATTTAATACAAAAGAGATTTAATAATAATATAGTAGTGACACATTTCCGTGAACAACGTAGTATAAAAAAAGTAACTTACCTGGTAATCCCATGCATGTGTTTTCAGATCTATGTGACATAATCATTTTCCTTCTTTCACGTGCTCGTGCAGGTTTAATTGAATCCATTCAACCAATAACAAAGCAGGAAAATGGATACAATCACCTTCTTTATTGAAATTGCTTACCTTTTTTCTGTTCAATAAATGACATTTCAAAATGTAGAGGTCATTAACAGTGAATAATAAACATTAAAGAATTAACAACAAATACTCATTAATATATACTTGCATATTCCATATCAACCTATCCATCCTACTCAACAAAATTAATAAGAGAATAGGTATAGATGAAAATGAAAATAAAAAGAAAAGGTCCCTAAGAGGTAAGTGTGTGTTACAGTTGGTTTCAAAGAATGCAAAAATATTTATCAAAAAAGGCAATGATAAACCTTATGAAGTCACACAACAACCCAGGGCCTCCCTCAGGACAGCCCAAGACCACCCCCGGAACTGCACGAGACTTCTCGCCCCTGCAAGCGAGTTTTTGCCCTCCCCCGAAATCGAACCCACTACCTATGGGCTAAGTAGATAGATTCATTGATTATGGGTACCAACCACTTTTTACGCTTATGACAACATGCCATGTAAGCAAAACAGTGAAAGGTAAAATGTGCAACTTTTTAAAAAGTTGGGGGGTAAAATTCACCAAAAAGTAAAAAGTTGGAGGTAAAAATTGCAATTGAGCAAAAAAAAAAAGTAGGAAAATTTGTATTGTTGCCGTGTGGAATAAGATTCTAAATTGGAATTGGGTTCGCAATTGGGTTAATGGCAGCACTTACAACCAAAGACTAAATGGTAAGCCTAAGAAAAAAAGCAGAGAAATTGGAATAGGAATACAAAAAAAAAACAAAAAGAGATAGAAGAAAAACAAAGGAAAAAACATAATAAAAAAAACACTACAACTCCATATAACAACCACCATGGCTCTATCATGAATGCCACAAAAGGTCCGTAAGAGGTTAATGGCAACACTTACAACCAAAGTTCCTAAAAAAAACACTTACAACCAAAGATCAAATGGTAAGCCTGTTCTTACCAATTTTTGGTAAGTCTTCCGGTGTGGTGGCTCCGCCGGGATCTCCTTCGTGACTGGTGGGGGTGTACCTGCAAAGACACTCCGACGCTCAAGTTAGAGGCGCAGAGGTAGGAGACAGGTATCACAAATTGAGATTAGAATTTCGTACCTCGATTGGGATGGGTTGTTCTGATTTTATAGAGTGTAAAGAGATAGATTTGATAGGGTTATTTTCCTATCAAATCTCCTCAAATCTTGTGATGAAGATAGAGATAATTCTATCTTCTATCCTTATCTTATGACCTGATCTTTCTCTATCTTATCATATAGTAAAATCTATTCTTTCCGTTATTATCCTCCGAGTCCGAGTGGTAGTTTCTACTCGGCCAACTGGACTACTCGGTGTAGTGCCGAGTTCGAGTAGTACACATGCCCCCCAAGCTCTGAAGTAATGTAGGAGCTTAAGTATGGTTATACCAATTTCGGATTTTATTTGGCCGAGACGAGTTTGTTCATTTTGGACGGGTCCGAGTTTGGTTCTTGAAGCGTCACGTCATTTGGTGAAGATGTCGTTTCAGACTTATTGAAGTCGTAACGGTTCCCAAGGGCGGCGACAGTGATTGCTTTTTTGAATTTTGAAACGGTCTAGGGATTCCCAAAGGTCTCAAGCCTTCCTAGCCATTGATTGGCCTAGTGAGGGGTCTTGATCCAACGGTTCGGACCGTTTTGCCCTTTCGTATTCACGACGCTTGGGGTTCTATATAAAGGGTACTGTTGACACTGGCGTTCATTTTCATTTCTGCGTGTTTTATCTTCCTGCGAGATTTCTCTCCCTTCTGCCATTTTGTCCTCCTTCTTCTAGGTTTTTCTTTTTCCTTGTTCAGGTACGCCCTTCTCCTTTCCATTTCTCTTCTGTGATTCTATAATGTCTTCTTTTTCCGGGGATTCTGGGCGTTCCGACGAGGGTCGTATGCTTACGCCGGAGGTTCACCTTATCGGAGAGGGTTCTGATGGTGGTTCTCCTTTGCACCACTCTAGTTCTGATGAAATTAGCGATGGTACGTCAGCGACAAACGTTGCCGTCGCGGGTGTCGGGGTGGTTCATCCATCCGTCGACCCTGCACAAGTACCTTTGGTCGTTCCTGTCGGGGGGGTGGTGGTTCTAGATGATTCCGAGGCCACTGAGGTTCGTCCTCTTGAGACTCGACGTGCTCGTCTTCTATTTCCTCCCTCCCTTCCCCAGCCTATTGAGTCTAGGGGTAACAAAAAGGTATATCCTCCTGTTACTACTTCCGGCTATTCTTGGGTGGCTGGGGAGGTGGGTGCGTATGCTTCTCGGTATCAGACCGAGGAAGCTTTGTCTGCCCTTCTTGAAACTATTGATTTGTGTCACTCGGAAGGGTCGGGTATGGTCTATGCCGAGCCTTGTGGGCCCGATGACCGAGTCTTTATGTCTGCTGACCCGCACCAACCTCATTTTACTTTTGTATATGAAGCCTTATTCTCAGTTCTCGGCATTACAGTGCCGTTTGATCAGTTCGAGGCTGACGTTCTTCGGGCACTGAATGTCGCTCCAACGCAGTTGCATCCAAACTCCTGGGCCTCTCTACAGGCTTTCCGGGTGCTCTGCAGTAAATTCTTTATTACTCCTACTGCTTCTAAATTCTTGTATCACTATAAAGTCAAAGAGAGTCAGAAGGGGGCGGGGTCTCCCTGACGGGGATTCCCGGTCGGTCAATCCTTAGTCCCTATACCTCTTCTTGGAAAAATTTCAAGAGTGGTTTCTTTCGTATCCGACCGGGTCCGGAAGGGGAGGTCGAGTTTTTTGATAGCCGTGGGAAACCGAGGTTCCCTCTTTATTGGACCCGTTCCCCAAACAAACGGCTGTCTTGGCAGGTCGTGGACATGTCTTCTGAGGATCAGGATGACATGGTTACGCTGTGCAAGTTGCCGCGTTCTTTATCTTGTAAGACAGCTGTGGGAATTCCTACTTCTCGGACTCCGAGAGAGGATTGGGACGGTGAGTATCTTCTATTCATTCGGTTTTTCTTCTTTTACTTTGTTTTTTACTGATGCTTGTTTCTTTTGCAGCTGTGATGGGGAAGTTTGATTATAAGATGGCCAAGAAGCAAAGGCTGGAGAAGTTGAAGAGTAAGGAGCCCGCTGCTAAGGCAGTTCGAGTTGCCCCGCCCGTCCCTCCTCCTCCTCCTCCTCCTCCTTCTCTGAAGAGGGATCAGCAAGAGGTTGTTCAAGGGGGGATGGCCCTTCCAAGAAGTCGAAATCGAGTCCGCCCGGTGCTCAAGCTGCAGGGTCTGCTGTTGAGAGGCATCCGGCTTTCCTTTCTATGAAAGATGGGCGGACCTCGCTTTGGGGGAAAGACTTCAACCCCGGGGCCCTCATTTCTGCCGACAATCTCGGTCAAGCTGATCGGGATATGTTGAGGGATGCTGGGCCGATGCTCTCTATGGAGGCTGTTTGTCGCTTCCAAGCTCGGTCATGGGCCATTACTCAGTATTGGGCCGAAGAGTTCGACCGCGGCCACCGGGAGTTAGCTATGGTGAAGGAGGCTGCGGCTAAAGCCGAGCAAGCCCTGTTGGAGGCTACCCGGGCCAACGAGACTCTTCTCCAATCTGCTGAAGAATCTCGAAGGTCCCAGGAGGGAGTGGAGGCTAAGTTAAGGGAAGTTGAGAGTCGTGAGGAGGATTTAAAACTTTCCTTAACTACATCCGAGAACTCGGCTCGGGAGTTGCAGGCTGAGGTGGATAGGCTCGTTTTCGAGCTTGCTCAAGCGAAGACTGAGGCTGCCGAGTCCGAGGATGAGATTGTTAAGACCCATGAGGCTGGGTTCAGCAAGGCACTTCGCCAAGTTCGTTATTTCTTCAAGGATGTCGATACTTCTCTTTTTGACGTTGATAAGGATGTCAATAAAGAGGGGCAATTGGTGGAGGAGTCTGCACTTGATGGTGAGGATGCTCCGGGCTGTTCTACTCAGGAGGGGGGAGATGGTCCTGCTTTTTAGTCTTAATAATGGTAAGCCTAAGATAAAAAAAAAAGTGAAATAAGAATAAAAAAAGAGAAGAAAAACAACGGAGAAAACATAGTAATAAGAATAATAATGAAAAACACTACAACTTCATCAAACCACCACCATGCTCTATCATGAATGCTAGAAATTTACAACAATTGTCTCTGCAGGTATCCCACGACCCATTGCAAAAAATTCACCATCTTCAACTCATGACTCGTTGCAAAAAATTCACCATCATCAACTCCTAGTCTCACTATTTTTATAACCATATTAATTAATAATTAATTACGGAAACTAATCATATAATCATATTGATATTGATATTGATATTTGGTATAATTATAATATTAACTCAATTGTATAAACTAGTTAATAGTAATATTGATAGATAGATAGATAGATATAGATATAGATTTTTTTAAGAGAAAATATAGATATAGATAGATTATTTAAAAATATAAAATGATAGATAGATAGATAGATAGATAGATAGATTTCAAAACGTAATATATCATATATTAATTAGACCAGTAATTTAGTTGAAATAATTTATGGAAATAACTATTTAAAATAGAAATAATATTTTTATGGATTTTATTTTCAAATAATAATAATAATATATAATCAATTGGATAAAATCTTTTACAAAAAATTAATGAGAATTAAATGTATTTGAATTTGAATTTATTATTTCAAATAATTTGAATTTGAATTTATTTTTTTTACTCCTTCAAATAAAAAATTATATTTTTAATCTCTCAAATTTAAAAAATGTTTTTTTTATCCCCTCCCCTCAAATAAAAATTTATATTTTTTAGTCTCTCAAATTCTAGTAAACGGACTAAAATGATCATTTTACAGAGACCAAAAATCAAACGAAATTTTTTAGAAATCAAAAACAGAATACGACTTTATTTTAAAAACAAAAACATATTTAAGTCATATAAGAAATAGAAAAATAAATAAGACATTGAAAAGATTAAGAGTAAATTATGAAATTGAATTGTATAAACCATCTATTAATTTGTTATGATATGCCAAAATTATAAATTTAAAATAAATATACAAATATAATTTTTTTTTAGCATTGATCAGAAGATAAGTTCAGATCAATTAAGTTTAAAAAAGAATATTTGAAAAAAAATAAAAATAAAATGAGAAAACGTGAGAAATATAAATGTAAGAAAAACCACACCAAGTATGTTGAGAGAAAGTAGACAAATAAAATCTTGTTTAAGTCAACAAACTTATTATACTGTATATGGTGATTTGTGATTAAATGATGGTGTAAAATTATTTTTCACTCTCAGTAGATGACCTAAGAGTTGAGTAGTTATTTATAAAATTACATAAAATTATATTAAAAAAATCAAAATCTATACATAGTTTTTATTTATAAAAAAAATGCCCTCCCCTTGGGCCTTGAGTCCTTCTGCAATACGTTGGTAGAAGGGAAAACTATCTGGATTTAAATTTGAATAAATGGCATCCACACACCAACTAGAAATGGGGGAATGATTATAGTTTGATCAAAATGTTGCAAACAGTAATTGTAGTGTGCATGAACATGCATGTTTTTATTTTTATTAAAATTAAAACATGGGAGGAGCCAGCCTGTAAGATGATTAATGAAAGTTGAATTTAAAATATCAATAATCATGGTTTTCCTTTACTAGTACTAAAACAAAGGTCGTTATGACAGGTACTACGACTTCTTGCGGTGCTGTTAATATGTACTATTATCTAGTATTAACTCTGTATTATCTGTTAATATGTTGTTAATATACAGTTGATAAAGCATTATCCAGCAAAAAAAAAAACTCTGGTTGGGTGAAAGATTTTAAAAATCTAGGGAATTTAAAATTTAGGAAAATTGAAATGCAGAAATCCTTAAATTTTTAAAAGTGCTTGTTTGGATAAAGAAATTCACAATTCTTAAATATCATTTTTCTTTTTGTTTGGATGAAACTATTTAATTTCCTTATATTTTAAATTCTTTTTTGAATTAAATAATTTCAATTTTTTATTTTTTTTTTCAATTATATTTTTAAAAATATAAATGGTCATATAATTAAATATTGTTATTTTTGTATAATAATTGCTTGTATAAATGGTCATATAATTAAAAATGGTCATATCTCCTATTATATATTGAAAATTTAAATTTAGAACTACAGCATAAAAATATGACCATTTAATTATATTTCAACTCGATCATGTATAAAGTAACTTCCAATCAACAAAATATATTTCAATCAGATCACACATCAACTATTGTTGTCAATATTATGTTCCAAATAATATTTAGTAAAGGAACTTCCAACCAACAAAACATCATCAGTTTCAATTTGCACTGAACCTACCATCATTAGTGTCATTAAAAAGTATAAAAATAAAAATGATAATAGTTTGATATCACTGATCTATCCCTGCATATCAACAAAAAGCCATGATATAGAGTTTTCAAACCTAGAAACATAATTAACCATCTATATATATATATATATATATATATATATATATATATATATATATATATATATATATTGATCAATCAAACTGTTGAATAACTTATATCAACTGTTGATCTAATATATAATCTAATAAAAATAAATCTATAAAAGATCTTAATTATCACTTCCTAAAATATAATTTGAATTTTAAATATTTTAATCTCAACCATTTATCCTTTTTAATCTTGATCGGATGGTTGTTATTAGTTATTCTCATATTCTCACATAAGAAAGTGTTCTCACAGGAGTCGTACTATATATATATCAATCCAACTGTTGAGTAACTTATATCAATTGTTACACCATTCAATAACTTAAACCAACTGTTATACCATTCAATAACTTTATATAGCATGTAAATTTGATCGATCCAACCGTTGAATTATAATTATATATATTATTTGTGTCAAATTTTATGAAAATTGAACATCAATAAGAAGATGATCAAATGATTCATATTTTAGTACAGTTTAGAAAGTATGTATTACGTCGATTTTAACCTATATCAATGAGGTATCAAATAATTTTTTATTGTAATTATATATTACCTTAAATTAGGTTTGCATTTAAATAATTATTCGTATTGTTAACTTATATATATTGTACAGTGTCGTGCATAATTACTTTGTCAAACTTGTGTCAATAGCATGATATGTTTAATGATCTACAATAAAGAAGGAAGAAAGAGATATTCCATTCAGAAAGAGATTAACGTGAAATGCCAGCTCTATTATGTTATGGCAAGGTATTGCGGTAGTGTATTTTTTGACCAAATGAAAGAGATAATTTAGTTTTCTTTTAGCCCAAAGAAAGCTCCAAATTTTAGGCTATTTAAAAAAACAAGGTTTTGGAGAGTCCTAGTCTCAGTCAGGACTTAACCCAAATTTTATTAATTGGTCATCTATATGATCCAAATCAACCTACACCTCTCTTTGGCCCAAAGGCTAACTATTGGACATATTTATTTTAGTCAAAATAACTAGTTATGCTCACACTTTGCTTCTTGGAATTAGAGTCAGTTTTGTAACTCAGTGGTTCAATCTCTTTCCTTCCCTTACACTGACATTAGTCAAGAGATGCCCTTTCTTATTTGCTTGTTATAGAGCTCATTTTTTGTCTTTTTTGGTTATATTTTTTAAATTGCTAGTAGATTGTACTTTACTTTTTTTCATAATGAAATATGTTCGTTATTATGCCTGTGGATGTAGGTCTATATGATCAGCCACGTTAATATCTTGCCTCTAAAACTTTTTTGCTTTTCTTTCCACATATGTTTTCATTGGATTTTTTTTTTTTTTTTTTACATGTTGGCAACAATTGAATGCATGTTTTGATTCAAATGTGGTTAATATTAAATAAAATTGCATATAAAATTTTCAATCTAGTTTCAAATTGTTTTGGAATTTATTACAATTTTCTATTTTAACTTGTGCAATTAAGCCTTTAATTTTTTGCACTTGCTTTTATCTTTTGTTACTTTAATCTCTCAACAATGGAGATATAAGGTTGGCTTGGTGGTTGGAAAGGGAGGCTTAAGGGTGAAGGGAGAAGGAGGGATGGAGAGGTTGTCAGTTCAAATCCTTCCCACTGACATTTCTAGCAGAAACTAACAAACTAACATTTGCTAATAAAAAAAAACTTTAATCTCTCAACATTCGTATATTAAATTTACTGTTAATTATCCAAATATCGCACAAGTCCTTGTGAAAATGACTTTATTTATCACTTTGTTACTTGGACAATTTAGTACTCTTGCCAAAATTCCAACAATATAACAACCTATCAAAACCTGAGTTTTTTTGGTAGTTAGCATTAAGCCTTACAGTCGGTACTAAGCCTTACAATGACATTGAGTAGGGTAATTAGCACTAAGCCTAGTAGTTGTGTGGTATAGGGAATTCATTAAGTCTTATCTTGTAAAAATTTGTAATAAATTCTTTACCTAAGCAATTGGAGCGAATCCAATTCTCATAGGGGTGTTTTTACAGGATTAAAATTTCAGGGGAAGTACTACAACATTTAGAACCAACATATTCATACATTTTAACACTGTTATGCATTCATAATTCTCATATCAGACATGTTGCAGTAATTAATTCACTGAAGATTACACAAATGTCCCAATTACATAAAACCAGTAATATTTTAACATAGACATGTAGTACTTCAAGCTCACCAAAGGGATTTTACTAATTCCAAACAGATCAATCCAGCTAGCACAAGCATAACAGACCATAAGCAACAACTCAATTCCACATTGTACACATGCATCTAGTTCAAGTATTACACTTTGTACACACTCAATGGGTTTTTAATGTAGATTTTAGGTCATTATTAGACACCTTAGGGTCACACCAAAACAAAGGAGGCACCTAGAGTCCACATATCGTGCCCCACAGGTAGGGATGCGAATAGGCTAAGCCTTAAATAGGACCTATGGCCTGACCTATTTAAAGTCTGGCCTAACTTGTTTAATAAAAAGGCTAAGTTTAAGCTTTTAAAAAAAGCCTATAATAGGCTAGGTTTAGACTTATAAAAAAAAGCTTGTTAAGTCTGTTATGCTTATATATTGGATCATGCTCATTTGATATTTTCTTGCTTCTGTGTCAAGTACGAGATCATTGCAGAAAATTTCCACGACACCTCTTTATTGACAAACATATAATTACTAAATGAATTCCTGAATTCCATACCTATGATGGCTATGTTTGGTAAGTCATTTTAGCTAGCTTCTAGCTTTTTTTACCAGTTGAAAAACTTGTTTAACTGTTCGGTAAACAATCTTTTTTTAGTAGTTTCTGGCATTTTTTTAATGCTACTTGAAGTAGCATTTTTTAAAATGCTAGCTTCTGGCTTTTTATATTTTATTTCCTTTTTATCCTTAAAATATTTAATAAATTTCCTTATTACCCTTTTTAAATCAAACAAAATTTTAATTATCACTCATTCACACGTATCACTATGCTCATCACTCTCTTTTTTTTCTTTCTCCAACGTTTTTCCTCATTCTCCTTTTTTTTTCTCTAGATAAACTATTTTAATTTTTTATTCTTTATTCTTATTAGGTTTGTTTTATTTTTGTTATTATATTTTACATTTTATTATATTACACTATTTATTTTAACCATTGTACTATTTATAATATTTAATTTATTATTTCAACATTATACTTCACTAAATTGACAAATCGTAAATGTTAGATTTATTTTATTTTTCTATTATTTTTTGAATAATTTTATGTTACACAATTTATTTTAACTATTATGCTAATTAACATAATAAAAGTAGTCTACTTAAGTGTTTTTTTTACTTTATTTTAAACTTGATTAAAAGTATTTTAAGATATAGAATAATATTAATAGTAGATACTTAATATGATAAAATGTAATAATTGAAACTAAAAATGTAATGGAAATAATTTATCTATTAATAAAAAATTACAAGAGTTTAAAATTAATTAAAAAACTAAAATTATAACACCCCATAATATACTTTTATCTATAAAATAAATTGAAATTTATATAAAAATACCATATAAATATGTCAATTTATGTTATTTTACATTTTTCAACCATTTCAATAGATAATTTTACCGAATACTTATGATTTAATAAGATAGCTTAACAGATTTTAGCTACTAGCTTTCAACTTTTAGTTATCAACTAGTTTTTCAGCTTTCAACTAACTTTTCAGCTAGTTTTACCGAACATAGCCAATATGTGCATACATATGATAACATCTGTTTATTTAACTTTGTTCACAAGTATAAAAAGTGAAAAATCTGATACCATAAAGTCTTCCCATTTTCACTCACCATATGATCTCAATACTTTTAATATGACTATTTTCTAAATAGCTTGGCTTTCCTAGAAACTTCTATCTCAAAAAATCTCTCTCCTCCCCTAACAAATCAACGTGTGAAAAATCCTTAATTTCAATAGATCTTAGAATCACTTTTATTGAATGGAGGAAGTCATGCCTACACTGAAAAGGCTTCATTTTTTTAATAGACTTTGCTCAAATCATATTCCCTAGAAAGAAAACTTTCATGATAAAATTTGCTAATTAGTTATTGTTCATAAATATATTCTACGTGACATAATTTATTCCTTTCTGATTCTTTTTTTCTACTGTTAACTATTTTATTTCTGTTAAGCAATTTTGCAATAAAAAAAAAAGGGGGATTGGATTCCGTGACTTTCAGGCAGGGAAGAAAATTTCTGATATCAAGCTGTTGAAAAAAATTGACCGTGTAAAAATTTCAAAAAAAATTTCTTACAGGTATTAAACTGTTAGAATTTTTTTGTGAAAAAAAATTTATAATAGTTTAAAAAATGCCACAAATTTTTTTGACCTTTTTTTTTATATAGGCCACTAGTATCTTTCATAGGAAGTAATTCTACTCGAGTCAGATAGAATCACTATGACAGTAAAATTTTGTATCAATTGATCTACACGTTCAGTAGTATTCTTTATTGTTTTAAACTATAAAAAATATATAACTAAATTAATAATTAAATTAAAACAAATGAAAAAAAATCTAAAACCATCAGATTAATCTTATGACCTAAAAATGGAAAAAGTCACAATGACTTTCCCACCCATAAGTTGCCGAATCCAATCCCAAAAAAGAGGTTGAACTCGTCATATAATGATGATTAATGGCTGTACTTCTAATAAAAACCTATTCTTTTACTTGTGATTGAGTATTGATTTTCTTGTGTCCCTCTTTTCTTCATTTCGGATTATCCTTAATAGTTGAATTCTATTGATACATACATGTTGATTTCCTAAATCAGGGATGGGATTCATCAAGCAAAGGGCTTAAATTTAATAGTCAATTATCATAGGGGTGAGATGAAACGTTCCCTTTTTGAAAAGCATTAACTAATTGAGAAAGTGGGTTTCAAAAGTCATCTGAATGCTTTGCTGCTGATCCTTTACCATGTAATGGTTCTGGGCGGATCATTGCTTGAATATATAAGACTGTGAGTAGACTGTAGAGTCTTGACATGTAAAGTCTAGTATTTGTCATTTAACAGTTATTTATATTTAATAGGGACATTGGACACTTAATATTTCTTGGTTTAATTACTCATTTGGTCTCCTGGTACAAAAACTTTACCTTGAAAAATGGAATCATCAAAAGCCAATAAATGTTCAAGGATCCTCTAATGATCAAGTTAAGGATCCTGGAGCCCTGCAAACACTTGAAGCATCCATAAACCTTGACTTGGATGGTTTATTAAAATCAAACAAATCCAATATATTTGGGAGGCCTTTGATTCAAGGTATGATGTTGCATTCCTAAGAATCACATTCTCGGGAATATTGTTACCAGGAATGTTATTTCCGAACATATCTAGAAATACGTTTAGTTAGCCTTTAATATTTCTGGGAATATTTTTTAAATTTTAAAATAATAAATAAAAAATAAAAGTAAAATAGAAGTTATAGTAGAGTTAAAACATAACTTCTCATATTCGCATGGGAATATAACTTTCCCACCCTCTCACCATGGGAATATAAACCATAGTCACATAATTCGTGGTACTCTTTGGTACGTGGTACGGGTTCGGGTACGCGGTACGTGACCTAGCAAAGTATTGGTACGTGTGAGGTATACATAGATAGATTGATTAACATAATTTTTATTGCAAAGTATTTTATATATATATATATATATATATATATATATATATATATATTAATATAATTTTTCAGTTACAGATTAATCAATAAATTGATTTTTTTTTTAAGTTTCTACAAAAATATAAGTTAACTTATTCTGATAAGAGATTTAATTTTTAAATTAAAAACTCAATTACTCATATCACTTATCCAGAAAGTGATAGATAGATGTCAAAATAATTAATTCTTTAATTTATTTAAATAAATAATTTTTTTTTGAAACTAGCACCACCAACTCCTCTCGTGCTTTAAATCGTGTAACTTCCCCAGAAAATAACTTCCTCGAAATAACTTCCTCGAAAACAGACTAAGCCACTAACTAAATTTTTGAAACAAGTACTGTACTAATTTTTAAAAAAAAAAACCCTTTCATCTTCTCTCTTCTACTCTTCTTTTACAATATTTTATGTTCGTTAGTGATGGACGATGGCAAATTTGCTTTTCATAGTTTTCTCCTGGACTGCGCGACTGCCTTTCCACTCTTCTATTTTGATTTTCACTTCCCTGTTAATGGTTCTCTGTAAGTTTCAAGCAATATCTTCCAATCTTTTTATTGGTTCGTCTCTTCAATGAATTCAATGACGAATTTTGACGTTCCGGTACGAAAACGTACCGCGAATTGGTTCGCACGAACCAGTTCGCGGTTCTCAGTGAAATAAGCGAATTATGTTACTATGATATAAACAGTGTAAACAAGGGAATGTAACAACTTTCCTGTGAATATTTTTTGATAACCTCCTAACAAACATGAGAATAAGTATTTCCACATTCATATTTCCGGAAATGCTAAAAAATTCCGTGAAACAAACGCCCCTTTGGTGATAGCATCCTGGGAACCTTCTCAAAATGAATCTTCCGCTGCTGCACCAGTAGTCTCCTCTGGTTTGGATGGATGTGAGGGTCCAAGAAATCCAAACCATTGTCAAAGCTCATACAAACAAGTGGGAGTAAGAAGTACAGAAAAAAGAGTCAAAGGTATAATATGATAATGCACTTGCTGCAGCAGACTTAAAGAGTTTGATTGTTATCAGTGGAAATCTTTGTTCATTGCACAACCTACATTATACTCATTTACTTAGGCATCTCAATATATTAATTTGCTCAGGTTTTACAAAACGTATAAGAAATTACTCACTGAATTGTGATACGGTGATATGTGCATAATTCACACATCCATTTTGCATCATTCTTTAGCAAATTTAATTCCCATCGTTTTGTGAAAAACTCTAGGTGAAAACGTAATATGGATGGCACACTAGTTATAGTCTCACCATAATGATGTTTGATTTCCTATATAATCATATTTGTCATTCAAGTGTCATTTAAAGCCAGAAGAACACATCAGAAATATTTATTAATAATTTGATTTTGAAACAATCATAATGATGACTTTTTTTTTTTTTATCAGCCAAAAAACTTCACTGATATTAAAGAGAATAGTCGGGTACCTGCAATACCCAATGATACACAATTGTTACTGCAGTTAATGAAACATGGTAGCATCTACATTGGTTACTTTGTATTAAAAGCTGTGTCCTCAATTAATACTCAGTAACCAACCCTTACATCCTCATCAATTACAGAATTAAAGGTTTCTATGACATCATCATACACATTGTATTTTGACCCCACTATAACATCTTCTCAATAAGTTCTGTTTTGAAGGTAGCCTATCAAGGAATAGTCTCCATAACATATGTTGTACTTTCGGTGGAGTTTCCAGCTTCCATATCATTACCAGAAAGTTATCCATATTAGCCCCATACCTCATGTCATGCAAAGCCTTGTATGTAGAACAGACAGAATAGTATCCTGACTGATTCGGTTTCCAAGTCCATCTATCCACCTCTTCTCTCAACACAGTAAAACCAGCTAGATTATTTTCCATTAGCAGTAGTTGCTCCAGCTCCCATTGGAACCACTCTCTATGCCATTTAAAGTCCCATTTCCATCTATCATCTTCCCATGAGCCCATTTCACTTATGGAGACATTTTGTTGAAGTGAATTTATGCATAATCTAGGGAATAGAGAAGCTAAGCTCTCCTCACCCGACCAACAATCATTCCAAAAGCTTGTAAGTTGTCCATTGCCAATTTTCCACACTCTCAATTTATCAAACCATTTTTCAGCATGACCATCCCCGCAAGCTAGTCTCAAATCTTTCCACCACAATGATTCAAATCTATCCCCCTCTCCACTAAGGCCGAATCTCCCACCATACTTTGACACCAGAATTTGTTGCTATAAGGAATTGACATCATTGAAAAGAGCCCATTTCCATTTAGCAAGGAGAGACAAATTGAGCATACCCAAATTTTTTATGCCAAGACCCCCTTTATTTTTTGGAGAGCATATTTTTTCCCATAAAACCCAACATACCTTCTTTCTACCTTCTTCACCTCCCCACAAAAAGTCTCTTTGAATCCTCACTAACTTTTTCTCAACGGACAAAGGCATTTTAAAGAAGGATAAGAAGAATAAGAGGAGAGAGGATAATACCGATTTTATAAGGCACACTCTACCGGCATAAGATAAGGTCTTGTGTTTCCAATTGGACAATTTCCTCTTAAACTTCAAAATGATCGGCCTCCACATGTGTTCTTTCCTAGGATTGTCTCCCACCAACAAACCCAAGTAAGTAAATGGAATAGCCATTACCCTACAATTGAGCATCTCCGCAAATCTTCCAAGAGTATCTCTTCCCACCCCAATGGCTCATAATGATGACTGATTTCCTATATAATCATATTTGTCATTCAAGTGTCATTTAAGGTTGGAAGCACACATAAAAAATGTTTATTGATAATTTGATTTCAAAATAATGTACATTTACTTTAATTAGAATATAATTGAGCTTTTGTGGAACTAAAGATGGTTGGAAGGTATATACTAATCTTAGATAGTTACCAATTTTCTCTAGAATTATATGTTGACACTTGACCGAGATATTTTGGCAATTCATTATTTTCTTTTTTGGTTTATCTGACCAAATTTTGCAGTGAAGTACAAACAGATATGGAGCTGTAACATCAACTATTTCAGGTAGCAAGAGTAATTGTGCGTTATATCATTCTAAAGAAGTTTGATTCCTTTCATTTCATTTCAATGCTTTCACAATTTTGAAACCACAGAATATTTTGTCTTGGAGTTACCTTTGTTAAAAGAGATAAATTACCGACCTACGATGATGCTACAAAAAAAAAAGTTCAGCAGATAATTTGATTATTGTAACCATTACTGCATTGATGATCCCGGTGTTTCTAGCATGTCAAATAGTTTTATATGACTGTATATCCATAATCTAAGCAATCAAGCAATCTTTATTATGCATATGGAAGTTATCTGTAAAGGCTGCAAGCCTGCAACACATAAAACTTCAAAGCCTTACTTTTGTACAATCTTCTTGTGAGGCAGAATGGTTGAGGCAAAAGAACGGAACATGAAACCATTTGTTCCCCCACATAAGCAAGCTATCTTGAAGTGATGTGAAAACCTTGAGAAGGAAGTTCAATCATTAAAACTTATCCTTTATGAATAGGGAATCAAAATTAAGATACAAATTATCATTATAGAATCTCTTGGTAGTTGTTTTGCTACCATTTGATCCTATGCTATGGTGTGTTTTCCTAATTTGACTCCAATATCTAAATAGATCATAGTCTAATTGATTGCCTATTAACTTTTAAACTTTTTAGTTAAAACATAAACTTAGGATCATAGAATATAAATTTTCAAGAAGGATTCAGAACAAACAAAGCAGATAGAGGATCTTCAAAAGTAAAAGGAAGATTTAGCAAATTAAAAGAGCACCTTTTGCAAGAGATTGGAAAGATTATGTCAGAAAGAGCAAAGGTCTAATGTTCTGTATCCCTACTAGCCTATTATTGATCTCACCAGAGTTAGCTTAACAGGGAAAATGTTTTGGTCAACCCCTGATTGCCACTTGTGAACCTTTGGAATCTACTTAGAAACAAATACATACAAGGAACCTCTAAAATTTTAGCATCACAAAGTGTTTGACAAAATCTAAGTTACTTGTGATTTGAGAATAACAAACAAGGATGTTAAGTGACTCTGTGCATATATCAGCATTGACATCTTCAGGAATGTAATAAACATAACTCTAAAGAAGCATGTCATATTTGTTCCTTCACATATTAGCTTATTTGGATCTTATATACAATGAGCACAATCATATTTCATTATTTCGTTATGTTATTTATATGCAAAAAGTATCTTGAAACTTAATTACTAATAATGACCTTTAATACACTATTTTATCACTCACGTAAAAGTAAAATTGCACTATATACATAGACCACTGCATATCTATATAAAACAAGGTTGTCAAGAGTTTCAATCCCAAATCTCAATTAAACATCTTGGTTCCTTAACAATATAACAAAACCAAGAATGACAATGACTTTCTTAAGAGATTTGGTGGAAAATATATTGGAGAGGTTACCAGCAAAGTCATTGATGCGATTCAAAAGTGTTGAACGGTCATGGAACACCCTTTTCAATACCAACGCATTCATGAAGAGGCACTACAAAAGGCAAAAGGAATCAGATGAGTGTTTCATGATAACCCACGGCACTGATATTTACAGAAACAGACGGGTCCTGCCATATATGATAACACTTGTTTTCTCTAATCACCGAACACTCCTTCACCTTCCTGCTCCATATTTCCCCTTTCCCCACAAGTCAGACTGCTTCTTTTGCTCAGTTTACCTTTGCAACGGCGTTATTTGTCTCAATTATAGGGAAAGAAGCATTGGGAAAGCCATTATTTTGTGGAATCCAGCCACGAGAGAGGTCAAGCTCCTTCCCCCTTTTCTTCTCAATGTAGCCACAACCAATGTTGGTGAAGGCTTTGGTGTTGATCCCAACACCTTCAATGACTTCAAGTTCATCTACTTCTACCTCTTGGTTCCTGAGGGTAATAACAATGACACTTTGCCCCTTGTTTATGCAGAGGTGTACAATACTCGCACCAATTCTTGGACTGTTCTATGTGATATCGATGCTAATGATTTTACTATTTGTACCAATAAATGTGCCTTCTATGATTGTGTTTTTGCCAATGGGACTTGTCATTGGATGTCTAGGTGCCAGACCTACATCCTTTGCTTTGACTTCTGCTCCAACCAATTTCGAAAACTCGACACCCCGACAACTCTGCCTGGTACAATCTTTGAAGCTTGTGATTCTGTTGCATATGCTGGGAGACTCTCCATTCCCGATAACCAGAATCATGATCAGATTGAAATTTGGATTTTACAACAAGGTGGCTGGACTAAAATGTACAACATTGGGCGAATTCATCGTTTAATTCAAATCCATGCTGTTTGGAAAGATGGTGCTGAATTTCTTGTTGGATCCTTGCATCATGAGTTGGTGTCATGTAACTCTGATGGCCAGCTACAACGCTTGTTTCCACTTTTACCCGACTATGTGTATAAATATGTGGAAAGTATAGCTCCCCTATCACTCTAGCTATAGGATATAATATACTAGGATTGTCTATGTCCTATTCCTCTCAATTAGAATAAATGAAAGCACCATTTAATGAGGTGTGTCAGTGCATGTACGTTCATGGTTATATCATGAAAATAAATTGATTTTTCATTCTTATCAACTTTAATTATGCCATTTATTTCTTCTTTAATTCATTGCTGACTTTCAAAATATAGAGATCTTTCGGCAATTTTTGCAATCACCAATTAACTGATATGTATGTAATGTTTAGCTAAGTGATCAGTTAAATATTTGCTTCTTGATTTCCTAGCAAAAGCATGCCACTACAAGCCAATATTGTCTATCTACGTCGATGTGAGCCATCGATATTGAGCTTGAAGGAACTTGGGGGTATGGGGGGTTCCATGAGATATTCACCTTTCTCTGGCTTGCTTTCACGTGGTTTAGAGTGGTAGCACTGAGCTCATTCTCGATGAGAGCTGATTAGGTTGAAATGGATCCCATGATGGTATGGCCTAGTAGAGTCTTGTTGGAAAAGATAAGAGAATTACAATCTTTGCATAAATTTCATATCATAACCCCAAAATACGTTACCCTGGCGTGTTGAATGTCAAATGATATAAACTGACATGTGAAAGTGAAAAAATGATTCATTCAACTTATAGCAAGTAGGAACAAAAACAGAGTTCAGCTATTTATACGAGAGAATAAAGGGCGTTGAGCGCTAAGTTAGGCATTGAGCACTAAAGTTATTACACATAATTGTGATTGTTATAACTAACTACTTGTCAGTTGTCACCAACTACCACATTTGTTAGCTAATTACAGTATAATCATTTGCTTACTCCTTCACCAAGGGGGTCTAGCTCAGTTGATTTGTCAACCCGTAAAGCCACTTTGTGGCATAAGTCAAAAAAGGCTTGGAGAAAAAATTTCAACTCTACTATGCTAGGCTGTAAAATTGGTTGGATGGAGAAAAATATTGCAATGCATTAAATGCTTGAGCTCCCATCTTTGCCTATAAATAGCAAGCCATTTTGCTCATCTTAGCATCCCACTACAATTGTAGTAATCTTAGAGAGAGAGGTAGCAACACTAGTAGTGTGTGTGTTCTCCTATTGTAAGAGAGAGTGTAACTGTTCTCTCCTTATAGTTAGAGAGAGGTTGTAATTTTCTTCCACTTAGTAAAAATATTTCTCTGATCTTGCCCGTGGTTTTTCCCTTATTCGTTGAGGGTTTTTCACGTTAAAATATTGAGTGTCAATTCTTATATTTCTCATCTCTTATTTTAGTTGCGAGTTATTATTTTGTTACTCTGGTACCCAACAGTGGTATCAGAGCCAATAGGTTCTGATATTGTTCCGCTGTGATACACGCTGGTACGCTGGTATAGTGCCGGAGAAAATTCTTAGTATGCTCTGTGGTTGCGGTATAGTCTGATCTACCACATCAGAAAAGAATTATTCTTGTTACTGGATATAGAGTGAGGTAGTGTGAAAGTGCATGTCTAGGAAAGTTCTGGCTAAGGAAAGACTTGGTATTTAAGCGTGTCCGTTGGTGACCCACCTCTCTTTCCTGGGAACTTACCTGGTGCACTGGTTCACGGTCTACAGTCACTGTTCCAGTAGGCGGTACTATATACGGTGGAAGTTGTGTAAGTCATTTCTTTAGTGTGAAACAATGGCAGCAAAATACGAGATTGAGAAGTTCAACGGGAATAATTTCTCCGTATGGAAATTGAGGATAAAAGCAATTTTGATGAAGGACAATTGTCAATATGCAATTGAAGGCAGACCTGCGGAGATCACTAATGAAAGGTGGAAAGAGATGGATGACAATGCTGTTGCCAATTTGCACTTAGCCATGACGGATTCGGTTTTGTCCAGTGTTGCGGAGAAGAAGACCGCGAAGGAGATTTGGGATACTCTCCACAAATTGTACGAGATCAAGTCACTTCACACCAGAATATTCTTAAAGAGGAAACTCTACACTCTTAGAATGAGTGAGTCCACTTCAGTGACGGACCACATCAACAATCTGAATACTCTATTCGCTCAACTTTCTGCGTCAGATTTCAATGTAGAAGAAAATGAGCGGGCAGAGCTTCTACTTCAAAGTTTACCAGATTCGTATGATCAACTCATCATCAACATAACAAACAATAATATTGTCGGCCGTCTAACCTTTGATGATGTTGCCGGAGCTATTCTTGAAGAAGAATCCAGGCGAAAGAATAAGGAAGATAAGCTGGAAAATTCCAAGCAAGCAGAAGCTTTAACGATGACGAGAGGCAGATCAACGGAACGTGGCTCTAGTGGGAGTCAAAATCATGGTAGATCAAAGTCTCGAAGAAGGAAGAACATCAAATGCTACAATTGTGGCATGAGAGGACACTTGAAGAAAGATTGTTGGCACAAGAAGAGTGGAGGAAAGAATTCTGAAGCATCAACCTCTCAAGGTTGCGTTGCAAGTACCTCAGATAATGGAGAAGTCTTGTATAGTGAAGCAGCAATTAGTTCTAAAGGCGGAAGACAACTTCATGATTGTTGAATATTGGATTCGGGTGCAACCTGGCACATGACTCCACGTCGAGATTGGTTTTGCACTTATAAACCTATCTCGGAAGGATCTGTGTTCATGGGAAATGATCATGCCTTGGAAATTGCTGGAGTCGGTACTGTCCAATTAAAAATGTACGATGGTACTGTTCGCACACTTCAAGGGGTACGCCATGTGAAGGGCTTGAAGAAGAACTTATTGTCCGTTGGACAATTGGATGATCTCGGTTGCAAGATCCATACTGAAGGTGGGATCTTAAAGGTAGTGAAAGGCAATCTTGTAGTGATGAAAGCTGAGAAGATCACAGCTAATCTATACATGCTTTTGGGAGATACGTTGCAAGAAGCAGATGCATCAGTTGCAACAGCAAGTCGAGAAGAAGCAACGATGATGTGGCATCGTAGACTTGGACATATGTCAGAACGAGGCCTGAAAGTCCTTGCGGAACATAATCTCCTGCCTGGGCTCAAAACGGTCAATTTACCATTTTGTGAGCATTGTGTGATAAGTAAGCAACATAGGTTGAAGTTTGCTAAAGTAACTACTAGAAGCAAACACATACTAGACTTGGTCCATTCGGATGTGTGGGAATCACCAGAAGTATCCCTGGGAGGAGCAAAGTATTTTGTATCATTCATTGATGATTATTCCAGGAGATTGTGGGTGTACCCAATTAAGAAGAAGTCAGATGTGTTTCCAGTATTCAAGAAATTCAAAGCACAAGTGCAGCTTAAAACTGGAAAAAGAATTAAGTGCTTGAGGACAGACAATGGAGGAGAATATGTAGATGGTGACTTTTTAGCATTCTGCAAACAAGAGGGTATTTTAAAACAATTCACAGTTCCACATACACCTCAGCAGAATGGTGTGGCAGAGCGGATGAACAGAACTCTCCTAGATAGAACAAGAGCTATGCTGAGAACAACAGAAGTAGCCAAATCTTTCTGGGCAGAAGCAGTTAAAACCGCCTGTTTTGTGATAAATCGATCACCATCAACAACGATTGGTTTAAAGACGCCGATGGAGATGTGGAAAGGCAAACCAGCTGATTATTCTTCCTTACATGTGTTTGGATGTCCTGTGTACGTGATGTACAACTCCCAAGAAAGAACAAAGTTGGATCCAAAATCCAGGAAATGTATATTCTTGGGTTATGCTGACAATGTTAAGGGGTATTGCTTGTGGGATCCCACTGCCCGCAAGGTTGTTGTTAGCAGAGATGTAGTTTTTGGAGAAAATGAATTGCAGAGTGAGCAGAAAAATGACAGCACTACCAAAGACACTACTATAGTGCAGATAGAGAAGATGTCTGGAGAAGATGACTTTTCTGAAGCAGAACAGGAGCATGAAGAACAAGAGCCAAATGAGGTTAATGATGGAGGAGGTCTTCGACGATCAACAAGACAAAAATCTAAACCAAGTTGGCACTCACAGTTTGTCATGGCAAGCCATGATGCGTACTGTCTTCTAACTGAGGAAGGAGAACCATCAACCTTTCAAGAGGCTGTGAGTAGTTCGGATGCTTCTCAATGGATGGCAGCAATGCATGAAGAAATGGAAGCCTTGCATAGAAACATGACATGGGAACTTGTTGAACTTCCAAAGGGTCGAAAAGCCATCGGAAACAAATGGGTATACAAGATCAAACGAGATGGCAATGATCAAGTGGAACGATATCGTGCAAGACTGGTGGTCAAAGGATATGCTCAGAAAGAAGGTGTTGATTTCAATGAGATATTCTCGCCAGTTGTTCGATTGACAACAATTAGAGTTGTTCCGGCTATGTGTGCTGCATTTGATTTACATCTTGAGCAACTTGATGTAAAGACTGCTTTTCTCCATGGAGAACTTGAAGAGGAGATATATATGCTCCAACCGGAAGGCTTTAAAGAACAAGAAAAAGAAAACTTGGTTTGTAGGTTGACCAAATCTCTGTACGGTCTAAAGCAGGCGCCAAGATGTTGATACAAGAGATTTGATTCCTTCATTATTAGCCTTGGTTACAACAGACTGAGTTCAGGCCATTGTACATACTACAATAGGTTTGATGATAATGATTTCATCATTTTGCTGTTGTATGTGGATGACATGTTGGTGGTAGGCCCCAACAAAGATCGAATCCAAGAATTGAAGGCAGAGTTGGCTAGGGAGTTTGATATGAAGGACTTGGGACCCGCAAACAAGATTTTAGGGATGCAAATTCACCGAGACAGAAAAGATAGGAAGCTTTGGCTTTCTCAAAAGAATTACTTACAGAAGGTCTTGCGGCGCTTCAACATGCAAGACTGTAAGCCAATTTCTACCCCATTTCCTATCAATTATAAGTTATCCTCAAGTATGAGTCCTAGCAATGAAGCAGAGAGGATAGAAATGTCTCGAGTACCGTATGCATCAGCGGTGGGAAGCCTTATGTACGCCATGATTTGTACAAGACCAGACATTGCACAAGCAGTGGGAGCGGTTAGTAGGTTCATGGCAGATCCTGGTAGAGAGCACTGGAATGCTGTTAAGAGGACCCTTAGATACATCAAAGGATCCTCGGATGTTGCATTATGTTTTGAAGGATCGGAATTTATTGTCAGGGGTTATGTTGATTCAGATTTTGCAGGTGATCTTGATAAAAGAAAGTCTACTACTGGGTATGTGTTTACACTTGCAAGAGGGGCAGTGAGCTGGTTATCCAAATTACAAACTGTTGTAGCTTTGTCTACTACAGAAGCTGAGTACATGGTAGCTACCCAGGCATGCAAGGAAGCTATTTGGATTCAAAGGCTATTGGAAGAAATTGGGCACAAGCAGCAGAAGACTACTGTGTATTGTGACAGTCAAAGTGCCTTGCACATTGCAAGGAATCCAGCCTTTCATTCTAGGACAAAGCACATAGGTGTTCAATATCATTTTGTCAGAGAAGTAGTAGAGGAAGGAAGCGTGGACATGCAGAAGATTCACACTAAAGATAACCTAGCAGATGTTTTGACGAAGCCAATCAATACAAACAAGTTTACATGGTGCCGATCCTCCTTTGGCCTATCGAAAACGTAAGCAGCAAGGAAATGGCAAGATAGAGAGATATTTGAAAACTCACAAAAGTAGCTTTAAGTGGGAGATTGTGAAGCCGTAAACCACTTTTGTGGCATAAGTCAAAAAGAAAGGCTTGGAGTAAAAAATTCTAACTCTACTATGGTAGGCATGCAAAATTGGTTGGATGGAGAAAAATATTGCAATGCATTAAATGCTTGAGCTCCCATCTTTGCCTATAAATAGCAAGCCATTTTGCTCATCTTAGCATCCCACTACAATTGTAGTAATCTTAGAGAGAGAGGTAGCAACACTAGTAGTGTGTGTGTTCTCCTATTGTAAGAGAGAGTGTAATTGTTCTCTCCTTATAGTTAGAGAGAGGTTGTAATTTTCTTCCACTTAGTAAAAATATTTCTCTGATCTTGCCCGTGGTTTTTTCCTTATTCGTTGAGGGTTTTCCACGTTAAAATATTGAGTGTCAATTCTTATATTTCTCATCTCTTATTTTAGTTGCGAGTTATTATTTTGTTACTCTGGTACCCAACATGATTGAGTAGGGTGCGTGAGTTATTGTAAATCCCTGTTCGATTTATACGGATCAAAAAAATTTTGCTTACTCCTTTAATACCTTCCCAAGTGCTTAGGGTGGAAAATATCCACCAAACGAAACTTGGAAAGAAAAGAAGCAAAAACATAGGGATGAAAGACTTTAGTAAACATGTCGGCTAGTTGATCATGGGTGGAGAGGGGCAGAAGCTTCTTAAGACCAAACCTATACCTTTTCCTGGACAATATGGCAATCAATATCTAAGTGTTTTGTTCGTTCATGAAACATCGAATTGGCCACAATGTGAAGAACTGCCCCGTTGTCACAACACATTACTAATAGCTTACTGCACTTGATCCGCAAATCACTCAACAAATAAACAAGCCACTGGAGTTCACAAGTGGCTTAAGTTAGAGATCGGTACTCCTCTTCTAAAGAGGAGCAAGCAACAGTAACCTATTTCTTTGCTTTCCAACTAATCAAGGACCGGCTCACATCACTTATGACATGTTCATAATTCATGCATTTTTTTCTTTTGCATCCTTCTTTAACTAATTTCATTCTCATCATTTTGTGAAAACTATGTGTAAAATGTAATACGGCTGACACACTAGTTACAATCTCACCATAATGATTTCTAATGTCCTATATAATCATATTTATCATTCAAGTGTCATTTAAGGTCAAAAGTACACATCTGAAATTTTATTGATACTTTGAATTCAAAACAATTTACATTTACTTATATTAAAATATAATTGTGCTTTGGTTTAAATATCTTTTTGGTCCTTGCAATTTAGTATTTTTTTGCTTTTCGTCCTTGCAAAATTTTTTTTTTTATTTCAGTCCTTGCAAATTATATTTGTTTTGTTTTTCGTCCTTATAGTGGTTTAGATAACGCTCTGAACAGTGAAAAAAGCGCTATCTAAACCACTATAAGGATGAAAAACAAAACAAACATAATTTACAAGGACTAAAACCAAAAAAAAATTTACAAGGACGAAAAGCAAAAAAAACACTAAATTGCAAGGACCAAAAAGGTATTTAAGCCTTGTGCTTTTGTGGAACTAAAGGTTTCCAAGAATTGATAATGAATAATCTGAAACATCGAAAAGTATATACTAATCTTATATAGTTACCAATTTTTTCAAGAATTATAGTTTGACACTTGATAAAGATATTTTCAAAATTCACTTTTTTTTTTCTTTTTTGGTTTATACGACTAAATTGTGCCGGGAAGTATATGGATAGGTAACATCATCTATTTCAAGTAGGAAGAGTAATTGTGCATTATAGCATAAAAAAGAACTTTAATTCCTTTCAATACATTTCAATAAGATAGAAAATTTTAGGTTATGTTATTTTTTAAAGTCAATATCACACAAAGGATTTATATCAATTTGGCCATTGCAGGAGAATTGTAGAGGAGGTTGATAGATGCTTGTGTTTTTTGTTCTTTTCACAGTTCAATACTCTCTCTGTCTAACCAATGGATTGTGCAAAGGACAAGACAGATGCCACGACAAAGTGTAGAGTGGAGCACTCAGGAAAGTATGTAACAAAAAAAAAAGTAGACTTTTCATAACACTATTAGATTATTATGATTTTACAATGGTCCTCAAGATCATTATTTTAGTAACTTGATTAGTATATGTTAGTAAGTAGGCATTCATTTTTTTAGGGAAAAATGTGTTTTTAGTCCCCTATACTTTTGGGCAATCATGGTCAAGGTCCTTATAGTTGTTGAAGCAGAATCCTTTCTAAACTAAAGTGTTTTAATGGCAACAAACTTTTGAGAAACAAATACTAAGTCCTTTAGACTTGTGCTACTAATGGTTTGCCTTGAGTGTGTTTTAAAAAACAGGACTTAATCAAGAAGCATGGAGAATGTGTGAAGCATTGTGAAGGTGTTTCAAGCCCGAGGACTGTCTAACTTCAGAAGCAGGATACCAGAAGTATAAGGGCAATCATGTTTTCTATATCAAGGTGTAGATATCAAAAGTTGCATATGACTAGAAGCATGATTCTAGAGGTAGCTTTAGTCAGGGAGTAGATACCGGAAGTTACACGTGACTAAGGGATCATCAGAAGGTGCATTGTAGAAGAGAATAGTGAAGACAGACGTGTCTATGCAGTTCAGAAGCACACATCAGAATCAAGGTAGAAGACACCATGGAACAGGATATTGAGGCACTGCATTTGAAGTGATAAGCTCTCCAGAAGAAATGCATTATTCTGGAAAGGAGAGGGAGCTTGTCATCATAAGTTCTATACAAGCAAGGCAACTAGAAAACAAAGAAAGTAATCTAAAGAAAACTACACTTACTTGAAGATAGAAGAAGACTTACTACCTACGGAAGACTCATTTTTCTTAAGTAGCAAAACTCATGACTATGTTGGAGAAAGGAGAAGTCATGAGCAACTAACAACAGCAAGCATCGACGGCCACGATTTTGAATTTAAATTGTGTGCACGTTCTTCCAGCTAAGGAAGAAGGAGGAACCAGTTGTATTGACAAGGACAATACGCAATAGATCCCCTTAACCTCTAAGCCTTTTAAGGAAGCAACAACGGTCATCTTCAAGCTCTATATAAGGACGAAGAGATGTTGAAGTTCATTACTAGGAAGGAAATTAGGATAAATAGGGTATATAGATCAAGAAGTTGTATTATACATATATATCTTTAGCTTTTGATACTAGTTTTCCTTAGCCTTCTCTAGGACTTTAGAGCCAAATCCACTTAACCATAGAGCGTCTGTAAACATCTCTTCAATAGAGACTTATTGATGAGTTCTCCCTGAAAGATGTATTAGATACTTGTCCTCAAACAAAAGGCATTTAGGATAGGGAACCTCAAAAGACTTGTTGCTTCTTAAGGTTAAGAGTGAGCACAACAAAATGTTATGTGAGTTAAGTAGCAATTGCTACTTTGGGTTTGAAGCCTAGAAAGGGTTTTTGAAATAATACTTGGGTAGAGCCTACAGAGGCTTAAAAAATACTAGGGTGAAACTTGAAAAAACTTGTCAAAAGAATACTCGGGGTGAAGCCCAGAGAGGCTTTTTGAAAGAATACTCTGGGAAAGCCTACAGAGGCTTAGAGAATACTGGTTGTAGGAGCCTATGGAGGCTTCAAAAGAAAGAATACCACAGTTGGTGCTTGTGTTAGTGGAAATCTTTATTTTTTTAACAATTTAACATAATCGAGAATGACAGTGGCTTTGTTAAGAGATTTGGTACAAGATATATTAGAGAGGTTATCGGCAAAGTCATTGACAGGGTTCTAAAGTATTGAACGGTCATGGAATGCCCTCTTCAAAATCGACACATCCATGGGAAGGCATTTTCAAAGGCAAAAGGAATCAAATTGCGCTGGTCTTGGTGAGATGGACCAAAACAGATGTGGCCACCCATATATGATAACCCTTCTCTCCTGTAATCCTCCAACACTCCTCCACTATCCTGTTGCACAATACCTTTTTCCCCATAACTCCAACAACTACTACTTTTCCTCATTATACCATTGCAACGACATTATTTGTCTTGATTACAGGGATAGTGGCAAAGAGAAAGTCATTTTTTTGTGGAATCCATCCACCAGAGAGGTCAAGCTCCTTCTCCCCTCTGTTCTCAATGTAACTAAGACCAATGTTGGTATGGGTTTCGGTGCTGATCCCAATACCTTCAATGACCTCAAGCTCATCTACTTCTACCTCTCGATCCTAAAGGGTAATAACAATGAGACTTTACCTCTTGTTTCTACAAAAGAGGTCCCAAAGGGTAATAACAATAAAACTTTGCCTCTTGTTTCTACAAAGGTGTACAATACTCGCACCAATTCTTGGACCGTTGTCTATGATATTAATGCTAACGATTTCTCTAATTTTGTCAATAAACCCGACTTGTCTCACTCTGTTTTTGCTAATGGGTCTTCTCATTGGTTGTCTCGGGGCTGCATGAACATTGAAAATCCTTTGCTTTGACTTTCGCTCCAACGAATTTTGGAAACTCGACACTCCAACAACTCTGCCTGGTACAATTTTAGAAGTTGGTGATTTTGTTGCATATGCTGGGAGATTTCCCCTTGGCAAGAAATGGAAACAAGATCAATTTGTCCTTGGGATTGAAATTTGGATTTTAAGACAAGACAGTGTCGGGACAAAAATGTACAATGTTGCACAACTTTATAGTTTAATTGAAATTTTCGCTGTTTGGCGAGATGGGGCTGAATTTCTTGCTGGATCCTGGTGTAAAGAGTTGGTGTCATATAACTCTGATGGCCAGCTAATGCATGAGTTTCCAGTTTTACCTAACTTTGTGCTTAAGTATGGCTCCTTTATCACTCTATCCAGGATGGTCTATGTCCTATTCCTCTCAATTAGAATAAATGAAAGCACCATTTGGTGAGGTGTGTCAGTGCATGTACGTTCATGGTTATATCATGAAAATAAATTGATTTTTCATTCTTATTCAACTTTAATTATGCCCATTTATCACTTATTTTCTTTAATTCATTACAATCACCAATAAGCTGATATGTAATAATGTATAGCTGAGTTCAGTTAAATCCTTGCGAAAGCAATGTTAATTAGACTGATAGTTTGATTGTGCATCATGTAGTAGTAACTATATTGTCAGCAATTTAATTTCCAAAATGTGTTTACAGTGTAAGGGAGAAGACAAAGAAACTAAGCAATAGAACAAGAGTACTACACCCCAGGTCATCTTCAAGCAAACATAATCCCAACATGAAGCCACATGTCAGCCTACTATTAGATTAGGTGATAGGCAATATTGGTGAACGTTATTCGCAACATGCATAGAAGGAATAGCCCACAAGTATAGCTCAATATGGATTCCAACATCACAATTACATCCACATGTACTCCACGAGTGTTAAACATTCTTAAAATTCTAAATCAAAGGTTTAGAAAAAAAAAATTGTTATGATCCTTATAGATTTTTTGCAACTATTTTACGTTAGGCAATTTATTTCTTTTTGTGCATCTTTTTTGGTGCATATTTTAGGCAATTTATTTAACGTCAAGTGTAATTCATATATTATAATTTTTTATGATAAATTCGATATTTTAGCTTTGCAAAAAAATATTATGATAAATTTGATTGAGTTTCCACTTAAAAATCTCTTAATAAATATTCATTAAATAATTAATAATTTTAATATGCATTCTCTGTAATAAATCCAAATTAATATATTTATTTTAAATTTTAAAATTAATTATATAGGTTAGTATTTAACTAAATATTATTCTTTTAACTTCAATAATTTGTTCCAAGTAGTTTAAAAGGTATTTTAACTTGATTGTCTTACAAAAATTATAAAATATACTAAGATTCAAGAATATCATGCTTTCTGAATTTTCTATGATTTTTGGATGTGAAATTGTTATTTTGTCCCTAGATTTTCTGTTTTGACTACTTTACTTGTAATTAACTTATTTCAAGTCAAAAAATTGTCTTCTCTTCTCTGACCTTAATAACTTTATATTAACTAAAATTAAATATTTTAAATATGATTTTAATTTAATATTGGTGAAATTATAGTTTTGTCCTTGGTTAACTTAACTTCCAATTAAGGCTTCAAAACTAGTCTCAATTAGCTCCTTTTTAATCCAAACTTTTTCTAAACTTACGAATTCATTGTTAATGATTTTTAATTACTTATATTAAGTAAATATAATTGTATTGAAATTAAATAATATGTTTTATCCACTACTTTCACCAAAGCTTACATTTTTATGAATTTTTCTTGAGTAAAACTAGAGTATTTTGTTAATGTATTACGTTGAAAACAGCACGTTTGGATAATAAAATCTAAGAATAATAAAGCCGTACACCTACCTTCATCCTCACCAAACTCAACAGGAAAGACATGTTAGCAATGAAGAGGTTAGGGAACATGGGCATATTCATAATTTCACTTTTCAGTTTTTGTAATATTTTTTAATTTACTGTTTTATATCAACAATTTTAGCATTTACTTGATTTTTAAATAAATATCTTTTAAAAATTAGTATTTTTTTATCATAGAGTATAAAACCTATTTATCTTTCAGCATTTTATATCTTAAATTAGTTCTTTTCATATAATTATATAAAAATTGTCTAAAAATTAAACAATCATTATCTTATGTCAACTTTTTTATCCTACATTTTCTCTTTCTTCCTTTGCATTTAGCAACTTTTTATTAAAATATTGGATTATTATGTTACTGACCATGCATAACACGAATTCCATTTTCTAGTATAATTTAAAAACAATTACACGTCTTATTATATTATGATATAAAAATAATGTAAATAAATTTAAGGGGCTTGCTAAATATGCTACTTATTTTTTTTAGAAATATTATAATATATTATAAGTTTCAATTTTCAAAATACACTTGAGATATTAGTTATTAAAAAACTAAATATTATTTTTGATCATTTATGTTTTAATATTTTTTTATTTTGGTACATTAAGTTTTAAAAGTCTCATTTTTATCCTTTATGTTTTTGAAAGTTTCATTTTAATTATTTTTTCCGTTTTTTGTTAACAACGTTAATGTTATGTTAACTTTTAAATTTTGAAATAATTAATTTAATACAATAGCGGCTAAAAGTCGTCACTATTTTTATTTTATTTTAAAAATTATAAATCATTAAAAAAAAACATCGTCATCTCCTCCGAAGTAGATCTCAAAATAAAAAATGGGGCTGTTGTTCTGAGTGAGGGGGAATTGAGTGCCCACGGCACTGACTCCAACTCCAATGTCGTCGACTCTAGATCTGAATGTGCTTCCAAATCTTGCTGTCGAAATGGAGGTTTCGCCCTCCACACACATCAGATCTGAAAAGAAAAGACTCTATGCTTTGGCCGCGACTGCATCGGCGATTTCCGCAGCGAGAGAGGGCTCTGAGGTGGTAGCCGACAATGGAGAAGACGACATCGGAGCGGGCGGCAACGACGTCGGTGGAGCGGCAAAGCGGACCGCGACTGCATCCTCAACCTTGATGCGAGTCCTCCCCGAAAAAGTGCTGCACCGTTTTGACTCCTTCTTTTGAAACCACTCTCACTTTCTTCCACACGCAATTTCCATCACCGATGTGTCACTCTCACAAACCCCCCACTGAAGCATATTTCGTTGAATGAATCTTACAGAGTGAGTTGCCTTTGGATCTGAAATGGGTTTCTTCGATTTATCATGTTGACGATGGTGTCACTATTTTTGTTCAAAGCTTTCAATTTTACTTTTTGGGTCTACTTCTTCTGCTCCGTTTAATTCTCCCAATTCTTCATTTTGAATTTGAAATGGGTTTATCCTTCATTTTGCATTGAATGAAACAATTGATTTTGGTTGTAGAATATGACTAATAAAAGTTGATTTTTTCTTTCTTTCAATTTTTTTCCTATTTGACGGACAAAGGCATCTGTTAAACAATTGAATCCCCTAATTGATTTTTTCTTTCTTTTATTCTTTCAAATTTTTAATAAAAAGCTTGTGGCATTAAAAACTGCCACAATGTTTAAATTAATTATATTTATGATAACATAATTAATTTAAACATTGTGACGGTTTTTAACCGCCATTATGTTAAAATTAAATATAAAAGTTAACGAAATATTAACGTTGTTAACGGAATACAGAAAAAAAAAAAAGACCAAAATAAAATTTTTAAAAACATAAAGGACCAAAATGAGATTTTTAAAATTTAATGTACCAAAATGAAAAAACATTAAAACATAAAAGAACAAAAGTAACATTTAGCCTAATTTTTATTATTTATAGTTTTCATGGTCTTAATTTTTCCTTTTGAGAATGAAAATACAAAACTTTTAAAAGCTATATTTACTTAACAATAACTAGCCGAAATCAATCTGAAGGTAAATTTAGGATTAATTTATTTTTAAATATA
This sequence comes from Pueraria montana var. lobata, assembly GCA_026413185.1. Lineage (NCBI taxonomy): Eukaryota > Viridiplantae > Streptophyta > Magnoliopsida > Fabales > Fabaceae > Pueraria > Pueraria montana. The sequence goes on along the minus strand of CM048649.1, from coordinate 39,609,984 downwards.
ATTTTCAATCAAATTAACTAACATATGTAATAATATTTTATATTATTTAACATATTTTTACCCGTATAATACATTTGCCTTCATCAATTAACTACCAAGTATTTAGTTCGCTATTAACTCTAAATATATTATTTTTGCCTTTTAAAAACAACCTTATGGATTTCGGATGTTATAAATGTCTTTCCCCCCGTAAACCCGACAGACAAAACGGTCAATTAGTTAATTATTTTTAAAACATTGACAACCATTAATTTGGGCCACCTCCTCAATATTGTTTCATGTTGGCCAAACAACGTCTCGGCGGGCTTAGTCCACCTCTATCACATCCTCGATATTGTTTCATGTTGGCCCAACAACGTCTCGGCGGCATAGTCCAACTCTATCATTTTCATTTCAAAAGTTGATCTACTCCGGTCCTTTAAAAATAATTATATAAACGACCGGAGAGTTTTAAATACAAATTAATTACTAGTGCCATACTATTTTGACCAACTCATTAATTACAAAATATAAATTGTCACAACCTCGGTTCCTAAATATAACATTCTTTTAACTAATTCACACTTTTTAAGAAAATTCATTAATTTAGTTAATAGCACTAAATTTGTTAACAATTTGTATTATTTTTCCAAAACTACCCTTACAATTATTGGGACCCATCATCTCTCTTCCCAGTTAATTACTTTCTAACTAATTAATCAATGAGTGTTGGTCATCTCTTCCAATCTTCATAAGAGAGAGAATGTACGTATTTTATTAATTTATAACGTTTATTGAAAATTGATTTTTTTAGAAAACATTCTTATATTTAGGGACGGAGGTAGTATATAATATTATGTCACGTTTATTTCTTAGTTGCTAATTAACATTGCATTAATCGTAATTAACATTAACTACATTATGTTATTCTATATGTTTTACTATTTTTTAGGGACATAATGCACATTTAACACTTTTGCAAACATTGGTCCACAGAGGCCAAGAATGTTGACGTTTAGCACGTTCAGACCTCGAAGTCATCGAGACTCTCTGTCGCCATGCTCCACAACACTTATTCTCTCCGATGAATGCTCTATCACATCGATTTTGTGCTCCGCTGTGGTTTAGGTTCCATATCTGGTTTTTGCATTTCTGTTCCACATCTGGTTATAGTCTTGATGAGTGTTTGAAAGGGTGAGTTTCATGATCATTTGGGTTCCATTTCTATAAGGTTATGCATGTTGTTGTTGTTGGTTAGCTTTCTTGGAAGTGATTTCAAGCTTGAGGAGTACGAGTATGGATTCCCGCAACTTGAACCTTTTTATTTTTTAAATTGATAATACATATACTTGCGGCTAAAAACCGCCATTATTTGTAAAGTCATTCTGTCACGTTTGGCATCCTATCAACATCAATTTAATTGGACGGAATTGACCTTATTCAAACATTTTAGAAAACTACAGCACTTAATTGGATCCTTCACACATTTTAAATAATTAAGGGTCCAAATTGGTAATTAAGTAAAAAAGAAAATTAAAGTAAGAAAAAGGGCAACAAAAGCCAACTCGACACACTCGTATGCCCAGTTTCCGGTTCAACCAATTCGACCGGCCATCCCGAGCTCGGTTTCATAACGCTACACACGAAGACATGTACGACGTTTTTGGCAAATCCAACGCGTTATTCGACACATCCATTTTAGTTCCAACAAGGACACGTGCAAAACAACATTCGTGGTTTATGCAGACATCTGCGAATGCCAAAACCGCTGTCGACCACCTCTCTGCCTTCAGCGTTATGGATCCATACTTAGATCATCCTTTCTAGTGCATTCCTAATTTTCTATTTTCTTCAATGTTCTTTCTTTTCTATTAATTGTTACGAAGTTTGCGCCATTTTATCTTCCTTCTAACTAAACCTTGCCCTATCAATTCAACCATTAAGCCCATTCCACATTTCCCTACTTTCATTGACGGACCACAACAACTTCTTCTAATTTCGAATTACGTACCATCCAACTAGTTAATTTAAAGGGTAAAATATGTTTTTCATCCCTATACTTTCACTCAAAATTGATTTTAGTCCCTATAATTTCAAATTAACCATTTTCGTCCTCAAACTTTGAAAAACATGTGGATTAAGTCTCTCTCCTTTGTTGATGTTAGTGATGTTAAGAGACTAAATTCACATGTTTTTCAAAGTTCGAGAACTAAAATGGTCAATTTGAAAGTACATGACTAAAACCATTTTTTAATAAAAGTACATGGACTAAAAAAATATTTTACCCTAATTTCAAAATATTATTTGGTCTACGGAAACAGTTAAATAATTTAAAGTACCTGTTGAATCAAGTATCAACTAAAACTAAAGTCTTACTCCCTCCGTCCCTATCTATAAAACCTTTTTAACTAATTCACATCCCTTAAGAAAAGTAGTTAATTTAGTTTATCACATTAAATTTGTCAATAACGTATAATATTCTTCCAAAAGTACCGTTAACTTTTTTGAAATTAATCATCTCTCCACTTAATTGTTTCTCATCTAATTTTTTTTTGGTGAATCGTTTCTCATCTAATTAATCAATATTTGGAGAGACAATAATTAATTATGCGTATTTTAGGAAAAAATAATCAATGCATCTAGAGACTAGTAAACGGTCTTATAGAAAGGGACAAGTAAATTTTGTAAAAGAATTTTATAAATAGACAAAGGAAGTACATGTTACATCCAATGCATATTTTTAGGATACAATTTTATTAATAATACTTGTAAGGACAATTCATTGGATACTATCATTTTTAACTTCAGTTGACCCTCTTATAAACACATTTCATTTCTCCATGGCTTCCTGTTAATCACACATATTAATCATGGAATTAGCAAAGGCTTCGATGAACTAGTTTCGTTGCTGGCGAAGTTGTTGAGAATGGAAATTGGGGTACAAGCACTAATGGAAGAGAACTCTTGGTCTAATTAGATCACACTCATGCACGAGAAGTATGGCATCTCCACCAAATAGAGATTAACAAGGTGTATTTTTTTTTTCCACAACAAAAACCGATAACAAACAATTATAACAAATCAACATATACAAGGATAATTTACGAAAAATATTTTAAAACCAAGGTATAAAATAAAAAAGGGGACATCAAAATAAGAATTGTCAAATTAGGCGATCGTTAAATATATCCTACTAAATTAATAAGATACCTCCCTTCTCTTTTTGTTTTTAGTATTTCTCCAAAAATATCCTTATAATTTTCCACCCCCTTCATCCCCAATTCACCCTGTACAACCTCCTCATTCAGCTTTTTTTCCCATCACTGTTATGCATTACCACGGGAACAACACTCACGAGGTTGAATTCTGCACCTCCTTGGAGTTCTACCATTCCCTCACCCACACTTTCGTTCCATACACCTTTTTCATTGGTATTGCAAATTAGTGATCCTATTTTGCAACTCTAATTCAATAAGTATACAGTATACCAGAATCACATGATATGTGGTGAATCCATGACACAAAGCAAGACCATCTCTAGCACAAACCCCTTCTGGACATGTATTTCTAATGACAAAAAACACTAACAATCATGTCACAAAAACGCAGTTCTTAGCAAATAATCATAAAAAATAACAAGCAGAATGCGATTCAGAAGGAGAAAATTCATAAGCGAAAGAGAAGAATGACCAAAAACATATACAAGATATTAGATTTTGTGACAACCAAGTCCAAATCCAAAACCGCAAATGAAGAAAAAGAAAGTAGTGTAAGCCGTAAGGGGTTTTGAGAATTGCGTGAGAAGAATTGTCAATTTTTTATTTTTTGAAAAATTATTTCTTCACTCACTCTTCTTCGGCGGATTCACGACTAAGAGACGGGGGTGTATTTACTATTGTAAACTCACAGAAAAATTAAATAATTATAAATTAGATAGACTATTAAAATGTTCCGTGCATCGCACGGTCCAATAACTAGTTATAATGAAAAATTGAAGCCAGCACCCTGTGTATGTCAATATTCAAGGAAGGAACCAAGTAAAATTTGAAGCTCTAACATATGCATACCCGTGTTATTATAATGAAAAATTGAAGCATGCACCCTGTGTATGTCAACATACCAAGTAATTTGATAGCACTAGTAAAGTGGTAACGGAAGCAAATGTGTATTCTGACTTATGCAAGTATATGTATACATTTCAATCATTAAGTATCCAAAGTATATTGATAGCACCACTTTGTGAAAGTATATGTAACCGCTATCGCTATGTCACAAAGTGGTAAAGGCAGTCAGGAACTATCCAAAGTATATCGACTTATGCAAGTATATGTATACTATCATGCATTTACTATCCAAAGTATATTGATAACAATGTCAATGTATACTTTCATGCATTATTAACTGTCTGTGGCATGAAGTATATCATGCGTATATACTTCTTATGCTGTACCCTTCCCCTTCTTCTCTGGTTCTTTCTTCACATCAGTTTTTGTCTCCTCCCCTATTATGTACTTTTTCACTAAAAACCATACGAGGCCCCCAACTGACAGGGAAATCACCTGCATCAAAGATGATAATCTAGTTAGAAGTTTAGAATACAAAAACAACTATTCAATCTATATATATAAAAAAAAAAAAAAACAAATAATACCTGATAAAGGTTCATGTCCATCCTTAAAAGAGTCACATCATCTTCATCAAGTGCTTTCACAAGGAATTCATATTTAACTGGTAAATGAAGGAAGTTTGTTTGTTTCAAGGTCTCTTCGATTATCTTTTCAGCGGATCTTGATTGAGAAATAAAAAATAAAATATAACAGTTTCCATAAAATTTAAACAAAATTCTTGAACTATGTTATGGTATACATACATCGCTAAGAAATAAAAAATAAAAATAAAAATAAAAATAAAACATTTCCATAAAATTTAAACAAAATTCATGAACTATTTTATGGTATGCATACATTGTGAATCTTCAGATCAAGGCGAAGGAATACATTCTCTGTGCTCCATGTACTCTCACAGGATTCATTTTCATCCAATGGGAGGATGTCAAATCTGGGACAGAGGAACTTCAGGCCGTCGAACACCTTCTCCCTGGTGGTCTTGGCCGCCTTCTTGATCTCCACAGCGTTCTTGATCTTCGTCGTGGTCTTGACCTCCGGAGCGGTATTATTGATCTCCGGCCCGGTCTTGACCTCCGTCGCGGTATTCTTGATCTCCGGCCCGGTCTTGACCTCCGGAGCGGTATTATTGATCTCCGGCCCGGTCTTGACCTCCGTCGCGGTATTCTTGATCTCCGGCTCGGTCTTGACCTCCGTCGCGGTATTCTCCTCTAAGGCCTTCTTCTCTGCTTTCTTCTTCTCAACATTAAAGTAACCAGGGAGTAAATGAAAACTAAAAGAAAACACTTCTAACAGACTAGGCTTCTTCTCCTCCTTCTTCTTCTCCTCCGCAGATTTCTCCGCCTCGGATATCTCCTCCGCGGAGGCGGATTCCTACATCGCTAAGAAATAAAAAATTAAAATAAAAATAAAAATAAAACATTTCCATAAAATTTAAACAAAATTCATGAACTATTTTACGGTATACATACATTGTGAATCTTCAGATCAAGGCGAAGGAATACATTCTCTATGCTCCATGTACTCTCACCGGATTCATTTTCATCCAATGGAAGGATGTCAAATCTGGGACAGAGGAACTTCAGGCCGTCGAACACCTTCTCCCTGGTGGTCTTGGCCGCCTTCTTGATCTCCACAGCGTTCTTGATCTCCGTCGTGGTCTTGACCTCCGTCGCGGTATTATTGATCTCCGGCCAGGTCTTGACCTCCGTCGCGGTATTCGCGGTATTCTTGATCTCCGGCCCGGTCTTGACCTCCGTCGCGATATTCTTGATCTCCGGCCCGGTCTTGACCTCCGGAGCGGTATTATTGATCTCCGGCCTGGTCTTGACCTCCGGAGCGGTATTCTTCATCTCCGGCCCGGTCTTGACCTCCGTCGCGGTATTCTTGATCTCCGGCTCGGTCTTGACCTCCGTCGCGGTATTCTCCTCTAAGGCCTTCTTCTCTGCTTTCTTCTTCTCAACATTAAAGTAACCAGGGAGTAAATGAAAACTAAAAGAAAACACTTCTAACAGACTAGGCTTCTTCTCCTCCGCGGATTTCTCCGCCTCGGATATCTCCTCCGCGGAGGAGGATTCCTACATCGCTAAGAAATAAAAAATAAAAATAAAAATAAAACATTTCCATAAAATTTAAACAACATTCATGAACTATTTTACGGTATACATACATTGTGAATCTTCAGATCAAGGCGAAGGAATACATTCTCTGTGCTCCATGTACTCTCACCAGATTCATTTTCAGCTAATGGAAGGATGTCAAATCTGGGACAGAGGAACTTCAGGCCGTCGAACACCTTCTCCCTGGTGGTCTTGGCCGCCTTCTTGATCTCCACAGCGTTCTTGATCTCCGTCGTGGTCTTGACCTCCGTCGCGGTATTGTTGATCTCCGGCCAGGTCTTGACCTCCGTCGCGGTATTCGCGGTATTCTTGATCTCCGGCCCGGTCTTGACCTCCGTCGCGATATTCTTGATCTCCGGCCCGGTCTTGACCTCCGTCGCGGTATTCTTGATCTCCGGCCCGGTCTTGACCTCCGGAGCGGTATTATTGATCTCCGGCCCGGTCTTGACCCCCGTCGCGGTATTCTTGATCTCCGGCTCGGTCTTGACCTCCGTCGCGGTATTCTCCTCTAAGCCTTCTTCTCTGCTTTCTTCTTCTCAACATTAAAGTAACCAGGGAGTAAATGAAAACTAAAAGAAAACACTTCTAATAGACTAGGCTTCTTCTCCTCCTTCTTCTTCTCCTCCGCAGATTTCTCCGCCTCGGATATCTCCTCCGCGGAGGCGGATTCCTACATCGCTAAGAAATAACAAATTAAAATAAAAATAAAAATAAAACATTTCCATAAAATTTAAACAAAATTCATGAACTATTTTACGGTATACATACATTGTGAATCTTCAGATCAAGGCGAAGGAATACATTCTCTATGCTCCATGTACTCTCACCGGATTCATTTTCATCCAATGGAAGGATGTCAAATCTGGGACAGAGGAACTTCAGGCCGTCGAACACCTTCTCCCTGGTGGTCTTGGCCGCCTTCTTGATCTCCACAGCGTTCTTGATCTCCGTCGTGGTCTTGACCTCCGTCGCGGTATTCTTGATCTCCGGCCCGGTCTTGACCTCCGTCGCGGTATTCTTGATCTCCGGCCCGGTCTTGACCTCCGGAGCGGTATTATTGATCTCCGGCCCGGTCTTGACCTCCGTCGCGGTATTCTTGATCTCCGGCTCGGTCTTGACCTCCGTCGCGGTATTCTCCTCTAAGGCCTTCTTCTCTGCTTTCTTCTTCTCAACATTAAAGTAACCAGGGAGTAAATGAAAACTAAAAGAAAACACTTCTAACAGACTAGGCTTCTTCTCCTCCTTCTTCTTCTCCTCCGCGGATTTCTCCGCCTCCGATATCTCCTCCGCGGAGGAGGATTCCTACATCGCTAAGTAATAAAAAATTAAAATTAAAATTTAAATAAAACATTTCCATAAAATTTAAACAAAATTCATGAACTATTTTACGGTATACATACATTGTGAATCTTCAGATCAAGGCGAAGGAATACATTCTCTGTGCTCCACGTACTCTCACCGGATTCATTTTCATCCAATGCAAGGATGTCAAATCTGGGACAGATGAACTTCGGGCCGTCGAACACCTTCTCCCTGGTGGTCTTGGCCGCCTTCTTGATCTCCACAGCATTCTTGATCTTCGTCGTGGTCTTGACCTCCGGAGCGGTATTATTAATCTCCGGCCTGGTCTTGACCTCCGTCGCGGTATTCTTGATCTCCGGCCCGGTCTTGACCTCCGTCGCAGTATTATTGATCTCCGGCCCGGTCTTGACCTCCGTCGCGGTATTCTTGATCTCTGGCCCGGTCTTGACCTCCGTCGCAGTGTTATTGATCTCCGGCCCGGTCTTGACCTCCGTCGCGGTATTCTTGATCTCCGGCCCGGTCTTGACCTCCGGAGCGGTATTATTGATCTGCGGCCCGGTCTTGACCTCCGTCGCGGTATTCTTGATCTCCGGCCCGGTCTTGACCTCCGTCGCGATATTCTTGATATCCGGCTCGGTCTTGACCTCCGGAGTGGTATTCTTGATCTCCGGCCCGGTCTTGACCTCTGGAGCGGTATTCTTGATCTCCGGCTCGGTCTTGACATCCGTCGCGGTATTCTCCTCTAAGGCCTTCTTCTCTGCTTTCTTCTTCTCAACATTAAAGTAACCAGGGAGTAAATGAAAACTAAAAGAAAACACTTCTAACAGACTAGGCTTCTTCTCCTCCTTCCTCTTCTCCTCCGCGGATTTCTCCGCCTCGGATATCTCCTCCGCGGAGGTGGATTCCTACTTCGCTAAGAAATAAAAAATAAAAATTAAAATTAAAATAAAACATTTCCATAAAAATTAAACAAAATTCATGAACTATTTTATGGTATACATACATTGTAAATCTTCAGATCAAGGCGAAGGAATACATTCTCTGTGCTCCATGTACTCTCACCGGATTCATTTTCATCCAATGGAAGGATGTCAAATATGGGACAGAGGAACTTCAGGCCGTCGAACACCTTCTCCCTGGCGGTCTTGGCCGCCTTCTTGATCTCCACAGCGTTCTTGATCTCCGTCCTGGTCTTGACCTCTAGAGCGATATTATTGATCTCCGGCCCGGTCTTGACCTCCGTCGCGGTATTCTTGATCTCCGGCCCGGTCTTGACCTCCGTCGCGATATTCTTGATCTCCGGCCCGGTCTTGACCTCCGTCGCGATATTCTTGATCTCCGGCCCGGTCTTGACCTCCGGAGCGGTATTGTTGATCTCCGGCCCGGTCTTGACCTCCGTCGCAGTATTCTTGATCTCCGGCCCGGTCTTGACCTCCGGAGCGGTATTCTTGATCTCCGGCCCGGTCTTGACCTCCGGAGAGGTATTATTGATCTCTGGCCCGGTCTTGACCTCCGTCACGGTATTCTTGATCTCCGGCTCGGTCTTGACCTTCGTCGCGGTATTCTCCTCTAAGGCCTTCTTCTCTGCTTTCATCTTCTCAACATTAAAGTAACCAGGGAGTAAATGAAAACTAAAAGAAAACACTTCTAACAGACTAGGCTTCTTCTCCTCCTCCTTCTTCTCCTCGGCGGATTTCTCCGCCTCGGATAACTCCTCCTTGGAGGCGGATTCCTACATCGCTAAGAAATAAAAAATAAAAATAAAAATTAAAATAAAACATTTCCATAAAATTTAAACAAAATTCATGAACTATTTTACGGTATACATACATTGTGAATCTGCAGATCAAGGCGAAGGAATACATTCTCTGTGCTCCATGTACTCTCACCGGATTCATTTTCATCCAATGCAAGGATGTCAAAACTGGGACAGAGGAACTTCAGGCCGTCGAACACCTTCTCCCTGGTGGTCTTGGCCGCCTTCTTGATCTCCACAGCGTTCTTGATCTCCGTCGTGGTCTTGACCTCCGTCGCGGTATTATTGATCTCCGGCCCGGTCTTGACCTCCGTCGCGGTATTCTTGATCTCCGGCCCGGTCTTGACCTCCGTCGCGATATTCTTGATCTTCGGCCCGGTCTTGACCTCCGAAGCGGTATTATTGATCTCCGGCCCGGTCTTGACCTCCGTCGTGATATTCTTGATCTCCGGCCCGGTCTTGACCTCCGGAGCGGTATTATTGATCTCTGGCCCGGTCTTGACCTCCATCGCGGTATTCTTGAACTCCGGCTCGGTCTTGACCTCCGTCGCGGTATTCTCCTCTAAGGCCTTCTTCTCTGCTTTCTTCTTCTCAACATTAAAGTAACCAGGGAGTAAATGAAAACTAAAAGAAAACACTTCTAACAGACTAGGCTTCTTCTTCTCCTCTGCAGATTTCTCCGCCTCGGATATCTCCTCCGCGGAGGCGAATTCCTACATCGCTAAGAAATAAAAAATTAAAATAAAAATAAAAATAAAACATTTCCATAAAATTTAAACAAAATTCATGAACTATTTTACGGTATACATACACTGTGAATCTTCATATCAAGGCGAAGGAATACATTCTCTATGCTCCATGTACTCTCACTGGATTCATTTTCATCCAATGGAAGGATGTCAAATCTGGGACAGAGGAACTTCAGGCCATCGAACACCTTCTCCCTGGTGGTCTTGGCCGCCTTCTTGATCTCCACAGCGTTCTTGATCTCCGTCGTGGTCTTGACCTCCGTCGCGGTATTGTTGATCTCCGGCCAGGTCTTGACCTCCGTCGCGGTATTCGCGGTATTCTTGATCTCCGGCCCGGTCTTGACCTCCGTCGCGATATTCTTGATCTCCGGCCCGGTCTTGACCTCCGGAGCGGTATTCTTGATCTCCGGCTCGGTCTTGACCTCCGTCGCGGTATTCTCCTCTAAGGCCTTCTTCTCTGCTTTCTTCTTCTCAACATTAAAGTAACCAGGGAGTAAATGAAAACTAAAAGAAAACACTTCTAATAGACTAGGCTTCTTCTCCTCCGCGGATTTCTCCTCCTCGGATATCTCCTCTGCGGAGGCGGATTCCTACATCGCTAAGAAATAAAGAATAAAAATAAAAATAAAACAATTCCATAAAATTTAAACAAAATTCATGAACTATTTTATGGTATACATACATTGTGAATCTTCAGATCAAGGCGAAGGAATACATTCTCTGTGCTCCATGTACTCTCACCGGATTCATTTTCATCCAATGGAAGGATGTCAAATCTGGGACAGAGGAACTTCAGGCCGTCGAACACCTTCTCCCTGGTGGTCTTGGCCGCCTTCTTGATCTCCACAGCGTTCTTGATCTCCGTCGTGGTCTTGACCTCCGGAGCGGTATTATTGATCTCCGGCCCGGTCTTGACCTCCGTCGCGGTATTCTTGATCTCCGGCTCGGTCTTGACCTCCGTCGCGGTATTCTCCTCTAAGGCCTTCTTCTCTGCTTTCTTCTTCTCAACATTAAAGTAACCAGGGAGTAAATGAAAACTAAAAGAAAACACTTCTAACAGACTAGGCTTCTTCTCCTCCTTCTTCTTCTCCTCCGCGGATTTCTCCGCCTCGGATATCTCCTCCGCGGAGGTGGATTCCTACTTCGCTAAGAAACAAAAAATAAAAATTAAAATAAAACATTTCCATAAAAATTAAACAAAATTCATGAACTATTTTACGGTATACATACATTGTAAATCTTCAGATCAAGGCGAAGGAATACATTCTCTGTGCTCCATGTACTCTCACCGGATTCATTTTCATCCAATGGAAGGACGTCAAATCTGGGACAGAGGAACTTCAGGCCGTCGAACACCTTCTCCCTGGTGGTCTTGGCCGCCTTCTTGATCTCCACAGCGTTCTTGATCTCCGTCGTGGTCTTGACCTCCGTCGCGGTATTCTTGATCTCCGGCCCGGTCTTGACTTCCGGAGCGGTATTATTGATCTCCGGCCCGGTCTTGACCTCCGTCGCGGTATTCTTGATCCCCGGCCCGGTCTTGACCTCCGGAGCGGTATTATTGATCTCCGGCCCGGTCTTGACCTCCGTCGCGGTATTCTCCTCTAAGGCCTTCTTCTCTGCTTTCTTCTTCTCAACATTAAAGTAACCAGGGAGTAAATGAAAACTAAAAGAAAACACTTCTAACAGACTAGGCTTCTTCTCCTCCGCAGATTTATCCGCCTCGGATATCTCCTCCGCGGAGGCGAATTCCTCCGCCTCGGATATCTCCTCCGCGGATTTCTCCGCCGAATAAGGTTCTGATCGGGTACTCATCGGAACAGAGAGCGAGTTCTCTCTAGTCTATAGGTAATAGCAAAGAATAGAAAATTTTAAAAAAAATTGAATTGAATAAGTGACTATTTATAGTTGATGAGATTTTAGCGCCCAATCTAATTTGTTTAGCGTCGTTTCGCGCAACTTTTAGAGAAAAATAAATAATTAGGGATTGTGTGTGTCACTACCACACGTGTTCATTTCGGTTAAGATGCTTCGTCTTGCCATTGCAATGTGATTGTGCGTGTTGTGTATCGTGAGCGTGTGTCGTGTGTCGTGAGCGTGACTATGATTGAAAAAGTGGGGGACACTGTGACTAGGCCTATGGAGGTAAAAAGTAATTATGATGGTTCAACTTATAATAAAGACTTAATTACATTTTTTATTTTTATTTTTTTTTGATAAATTTTATTTTTAATAAATTAATTTGGTATATTTTATTTCTTTTTTTTTAAATTTGTAAAATTTACTTTTTATTGTTGTGTTGATGTGACATGCTGACATAAACGTAAAAAATAAAAGTAAAATTCACTAAAAAGTAAAAAATTGGAATTAAAATTCGCAAAAAATGAAAAAATTAGGGTAAAAATTGCCAAAATATAAAAAATTGAGAGTAAAAAGTACAATTATTTTAACATGTCATGTCATTAAAACGGTGGAAGGTAAAATTTGCAATTTTTTTAAAAAGTTAGGGATAAAATGCACCAAATTAATTAATTGGGGATAAAATTCGCCAAAAAGTAAAAGTTGAGGGTAAAAATTATAATTTAGCCTATAATAAAAGTGGAAGGAGGAAAGTTCCAAGAAACTGAAACGAAGTTATTGAAAAAAGACTTAATTACTAATTTGGTCCCTAAATTATTTAAAATTATTCAATTTGGTTCCTAAATTTCTAAACGTTCCAATTCGGTTCTCAAATTTTTAAAATGCCTCAATTACGTCCTTTCCATCAAATTGACACCGTTAAGATGGGTATTCTGGTAGTTTTTATTACAAATAGTAGCGGTTAAAAATCATCACTATGTTTATTATTATTTTTTTTTAAATAAAATTTGCCTTTTTCCCCTTTCAGAAAGCAAATCTGAAACCCACAACAAAAAATACACAAATCTCAAATCTGAAACCCATAATCAACAAACCAAAGATCAAATATGAAACCCACAACAAGAAGTGCACAAATATGAAATCAAATAAAAAAAAAACCACAAGAACATGTACAATCCCTAAAATTATTGTATCTGGAAGTCAGAGAAGTTGTTGACAGCGGCGCGACGAGGGAGTCTGTGGCAGTTAAGTATGTCAGATTTGTGGATTTGCAGCGGAGGAAACAGTCGAAGGAGGTGATGTTGCCATTGTGCGTGACGTACACGTGTGTGTAGTTCTCGATGAATGGACGACGTTGAAGTACGCGAAGATAATGAGCGAGGTGGACGTGACGGTGGAGATCGTGGTGGGAGAAACGGAGGACCACCGTACCACCCTCCCTTCAGATTTGAACAATAACGCACCACCACCCCTTCAGATTTGAGCAAAAACGCACCACCCTCCCTTCAAATTTGAGCAAAAAATGCAACACCCTCCTCTTTGTGCATCACCGGCCATTGTGACCCACGTTACCTTGGATGGAGGATGAAGATCAGAGTAGCTTTGAAGAGACTGGTTCATGGAGGTGGAGGACATGCAATTTGTAAATAGGCGATTGAGGGGAAGAAGGATTCAAAACGATGGAGAGAAAAAAAGAAAAAAGGGGTAAATTTTGTAAAGAGAGAGAAAAAGAATAGAGGAAAAAATAATAATAAATGTAGTGACGGTTTTTAATTGTCATTATTTGTAAAGAGAAATTGTCTCACCCCAAATCCTAACAAAGTTACTTTAATTGGACGTAATTGAGACATTTTTAAAAATTAAAGAACTTAATTGAAACTTTTAGAAATTTAGGGACTAAATTAAATCATTTTAAATAATTTAGGTACCAAATTGGTAATTAAACCTCCAAAAAAATGCTCAAGACATGCATGCTGGCCAAATGTATTCTATTTTTGCTTTAGTGCGCGTTTTTCCGGAGGAATTATCATGATACTAACGTCACATCCTTATATTTTATAATTATTTTCATTTCTAAAAATATTAGAGACGTTGGATTTGGTAAAATACATTTTTTATTTTCATTAATAATTATAAAAATATCATATAATTTTTATTTCATTTTTCATTTTTAAAGGTTTCTTTAAAAAATTATCGTATAGCATTTTGAAAATATGAAAAAAATAACACGATACGTGATTATTTAGAAAAAAATAATAAATGAAAATAAAAAATTTGTTAAGTCAAACATAGTTTTATTTTAGTATCAACCAGTGTAAATAATTAATAATTAATTTTAAATATTTGTGGTCAAGACAATTCACTTCAATGAATTACTAAAGCATTATCTTACATAAATTAGATTTTATCATTCTAAAAGCTCTCTAAATAACAATATGGAAAGTTTTAATTATTAATTAAAAATTATTTTTTATACAATGGCTAAAAATTACTCTAGATATTATATTTAAAGTAATTATTATAAAAATTAACAATTATATCATATATGAAAAAAATTAAAGTGTGAATATATTTAAATTTAGTCCTAATTAAAATTATGATAAACTATATCATTTATAAACTAAATTAGAAATTATTAAAATTTAATTCATTAATCTTATCAAAATTCCATACTTTAACTTGTTCTCTAAAATACATTTAAGAAACACTTAACTCACACATTTCTATAAGATTTTTTACATATTTTTTTATGGAAATATATAATTTTAACTTAAACCAACAAGTTAAATAACATGTTGTTGGTTCAAGTGGTACTATACTCAAATATTTTAAATAAGGTCTGGAGTTCAAATAGATATTTTACACTAATATTATGGTAATAAAAAAATAAAATAAAATAAATTTAAGTTAAATGCATGTTTGATTTTATCTCTAACCATGTTTGATTCACCTTAAGGCAAAAAGTAATTTTTACATTATTTTTTCTTCCTTTTTTGAACAGATATTTGGTTTCAATGTGTGTCCAAATACACACTTAAAAAAGGAAAAAAAACTATCTTGAAATGATTTGTTGTTTTGGCAAAGAATTTTTTTTAGAGACAATTGTATTTGAATTAGATAAGACTATTTTGTGCGACAAAATTCTATCTTATAGTAATATTAGCAAAATACATTATGAACACTCAAATATTTTTATGGTATTTTTTTCATTAGTACTCATGACTTTGCTGATGACTAATATTTGTCGAATAACCTTACTTAAGAAATCAAGTCCAATATCACTCCGAACCAACGACTTATTGGTTATTTTTATGGTATATATATTCCTAAAAGTTGAAACAGCAACATCGCGTTCTTAATCATTCAAGAACGCTCATGAATCTTGATTGTCCAAAATCCTTTTTTAAAGTTACTTTTTCCTGTGAAAACTGATGAGTCTCGGTTGCCCAACGTCCATAAATCAATCTATGAGAATTGACGGTTTTGATGCACTTATTGTATGAATTTTTATTTGAATTCATACTATAAAATCGGGATGGTATGCTTTGAGAATTGACGCAATTATTGTATGAATTTTTATTTGAATTCATACTATAAAATCGGAATGGTATTCTTTGAGAATTGACGGTTTTGGTGCAATTATTGTATGAATTTTCATTTAAATTCATACTATAAAATTGGGATGATATGCTTTGAGAATTGACTGTTTTGGTGCAATTATTGTATGAATTTTTATATTCAAATTCATACCATAAAATCTGGATGGTATGCTTTGAGAATTGACGGTTTTTGATGCAATTATTGTATGAATTTTCATTCAAATTCATATTATAAAATTGGGATGGTGGATTCTGTCATGTTCAGGTCCTGGAGCTGGATCAAAGCCAAAGTCAACAGAGCTAATTTCTCTTTTTATGAATGGCAATCGCAGCCCTTGCTATGCCTAAAATCATCTGTATAGCTTATGGATATTTTATGACCATGTTCATGGTCACAGCAGAAATTTTCTTCCTAAATACTGATATATGTAAGGTTGCTGTTCAGTTTTTGAGTTGGGGGATATATATGCACTGCGTCCTGGTGTTGTTGGGTGTTAGTCTGTGTGGCAGTGCAACTAGTACACTCTTTTGGGGATCTATATTTTGTAGCTTTTTAGTGCTGGAGTGTTTCACGGCTTGTGACTTACTCTCACTAAATAATATATTCTGTTTGCCTTTCAAAAAAAATAAAATTGGGATGGTATGCTTTGAGAATTGACGGTTTTGACACGATTATTGTATGAATTTTTATTTGAATTTATACTATAAAATTGGGATGGCATGCTTTTGAGAATTGACGGTTTTGATGCAGTTATTATTGTATGAATTTTTATTTAAATTCATACTATAAAATCGGGATGGTATGCTTTGAGAATTGACGATTTTGATGCAATTATTGTATGTATTTTTATTCAAATTCATACTATAAAATTGGGATTGTATGCTTTTTGAGAATTGAAGGTTTTTGATGCAATTATTGTATGAATTTTCATTCAAATTCATACTATAAAATTGGGATGGTGGATTCTGTCATGTTCAGGTCCTGGAGCTGGATCAAAGCCAATGTCAACAGAGCTAATTTCTCTTTTTATGAATAGCAACCGCAGCCCTTACTATGCCTAAAATCATCTGTATAGCTTATGGATCTGTTATGACCATGTTCATGGTCACAGCAGAAATTTTCTTCCTAAATACTGATATGTAAGGTTGCTGTTCAGTTTTTGAGTTGGGGGATATATATGCACTGCGTCCTGGTGTTGTTGGGTGTTAGTCTTTGTGTGGCAGTGCAACTAGTACACTCTGTTGGGGATCTATTTTGTAGCTTTAGTGTTTCACAGCTTGTGACTTACTCTCGGTACTTTCTATTAATAATATATACTATATTTGCCTTTCAAAAAAATAAAATCGGGATGGTATGCTTTGAGAATTGACGGTTTTGTCGCAATTATTGTCATTCAAATTCATACTATAAAATCGGAATGGTATGCTTTGAGAATTGACAGTTTCGACACAATTATTGTATGAATTTTCATTCAAATTCACACTATAAAATTGGAATGGTATGCTTTGAGAAGTGACGGTTTTGACGCAATTATTGTATGAATTTTATTCAAATTCATACTATAAAATTGGGATAGTATGCCGAAGACTAGATGTCCCAAAATGCAATTGCAATTGCAATGTGAATCTTCATTCAAATTCATATTATAAAAGGAGATTGTATGCTTGAGAATTTACAACCTTAAATGCAATTGCAGTAAGAATTTTTATTCAAATTCATTCTGTCAATTGGGATGATATGGCAGCTCTTAGTAACAGACATGCTGGTATATATTGCTAGGGTAAGGGGTGCGGCAAGTGGATATTGTGTGCTTTGTGTTGGTGGAATAATTGCACGGCCTATATACCAAATTGGATGGGGGGCAAGAGTCATGTACAAAAGGTTAATTTGAAGGCTTGAGAAGGGTAGCTAGATCCTTGGTGACAGATGATTATTGGCACTTCATGGGGACTCTCATTGGCTATGTAATGCTGGTTGTCAGCTGGTACAGATCTGTGAGGGAAAATATGCTTATTGGACTGTGGTGGACAAGGCTTAGTTTGCAATCTGTGAAAGCTTACTCTTTTGAATTGATATTGTGAAGGCTTATTGAAAGGTAGTATGTGAACTGGATGCCTAAGTTCAATTAAGGACATTTGGGATGAGAAGGCAAGCTGGTTTTTAATATTTATCAGCAAGACTAATTAGCAGCAAATGATCCACCATTTGAGAAGCTACATTGACATAATGCAACTCTCAGATATATCAGGAGATCACAATAGCATGTCACGGTGTACCATTAGTATTTGGTGCTTGTTTAACTAGTAGCATCGGAGTTGATTGGCGGTGTAGGTAGCTCCTGGTCTATCTGATATAAACATTCTGTTTTTGTTTTTGTCAAAGCTGGTAATACTTGTACCTGTCTTGGGTTCATATATAAAATCTCTTTCCTTTGGCTTTTCAAAAAAAAAAAAAAAAAAAATTGGGATGATATGCTTGAGAATTGGCAGCCCTAAAATGCAATTGTGATATGAATTTTTATTCAAATTCATATTATAACATTAGTATGTATGCTTGAGAATTGACGATTTTGAATGCATTTTGTATGAATTTTTATTCAAATTCATACTATAAAATCAGGATGGGTACACTTGAGAATTGATGACTCTAAATTGTGTAAATTTTTACTGAGATTCATAGATTGGGATGGTATCCTTAAGAATTGATGTCCCAACACGTAATTGCAATATGAGTCTTTGTTCAACTGCTGATGGATTTTTATTCAGATTCATACTGTAAAATTGAGATGGTATGCTTCACAACTGATGCCCTTAAATGCAATTACGGTATGAATCATAAATTGAAATCAGGTTTTTGTGTTTTAACCTAGATGCCCCCACTCTGAGATGTATTCTTAGAAATTGATTGTCGTGATTCTTAATCCCCAATGTATTCTTCTCTTGATGCTACTGTGGCAGATTCTATTCACAACAGGACTTGGATCATCCCAAATCTGATGTTTCATGGGACAGTCGTGCAAAATGAGCTTACAAGCAATTTGAGAGTCAGTCTCAAGTCTCAACTTGAATTTTGCTAAAACTTTGACTGACTGTTATGATAGCTGGAAAGTCCCTCTGAGCAGTATACCTTAGCCTAGCTCTAGCAAAATAGTTTGGGGTTTCGTATTCATACGTAGGTTCTATCCAAGTGTTTACCTGACACAAGCTAGTGCCTAGATGTGAGATTCATTAGGCCCAAGAAGCAAGGACACAGCTAGAAGGTTGTTGTAATAGGCAATAGTGATCTAATAGGATTTAGATCACTTGGCCAACTTTGCTGCATTGGAGCATTTAACTGTTTTGTTCTGTTATCATGTTTAGGCTTTTATCCAATTGAAATGTTCTAGTTTCCTGTTTTTTGTAAAATATATTTTAGATTAGGGCTATAAAATAGGAAGTTGGTGATAATGATGAGGATGACTGGGTTGCCGTTCAATAGAAAGATGCGAACTGTAGGAATGCCACATAATATATGGAAACATGCACACCGAGAGTTAAGTTACTTTTTAGTGGATACATAATTAAAAGTAGTGATGATTAATCTTTTTGAGGGAACTACTTGCTATAGATGTTCGGTAAAATGAAAAAAATTATATTGTCATTATCCAAATTATTTTACAACCTTCTAGAAACAATCAGCTCATTTTTCTAAATTTTCTAACCCAGGAGGCTAAAAGATCCAGCAACCTAGGTATAATAGTTCATAGATTTGCCTAGAGCTTCTTGGTGATCTGCTCTGGCAAAAGGTTAATAAGAGATTGAACTGAACTTTGGATCTACACAGAAGCAACTGGATTGGATCACTATGGTTTAGTGAAGGCCAAGCAATTGATAATTGAATGTGTAGCAGTTCACAAGTTTGCCATATACCTTGTTACTATGCCTGCAATTATCTAATGCTTTGTGAAATTTAATATGCTTTTAATTTAAGTGTTTATATGCATCATAGCTTCAACCACTTGCAAGGGTTCCTGTGTTTTTCTTTGCCAGACCACTGGGTGTTGGAAAAAGATCATTGGCATTTTCTATTGCTGCGGTTTTAGGCAGAAAATTTGTGTCCATGTTGATGGAGTCTAGAATGAGGCTGATATTAAGTGGACATAGGAAAGCATATGTTAGAAGCATGCATGGGCTTCTTATAGATGGATTAAAGGTTAAATTGCCCTTTCAAATTTGAACATTACTTATAATACTATGTGATGTGTATGACATCTGCAAATACAAGCAAGAAGTTATTTTAAGTCATAAATTTTATAATACATGGAATGCTTTCATTTTCTTGCTTGCCTTTTGCCATTTGGATTTGTCCTAGTGAATGAGACTAGAGCTAAGTCATTATTAGGAAGCATAGAGATTGAATCTGAGATTCCAAATAGCCTTTTGCGACATTTGATTCCAAGTGTTTTAGACCAGAATGAGTTGATGAGGTCTAAGTTTCTTCATATTCGAGAGGTACTGTAAGTTTTATATAAATCATTTTGGATGTCATGTCAATTGAATTATAGCAAACAAACAAATAAATCCATTTTTCAAAGGAAAAGGAAGGAGACGTATGATGATGTATTATGAATTTTACTTGGTTTAGATAAATGTATGGGTTAGCAATAAATTTTTTAGTTATCATTCATTCTCGTTGATCTCTTTTCTCAGTCTGCAGAATCTTGGAAAATTAGTGGTTTCTATGTTTTGGACTTGGGTCATAACATTTTGTTGATTGAACATTAAAGTCTATTTTCTAGTCCTTGCAATTGCAGCCTTTCCTTCTATAATGTCCATTGTACTGAAGCAATATGAGGCATAATAGTCACACTGAAATAATTTAATGCCATTTGTACTTTAGAATGCTGTCCTATTTGTTTGTTTAAACTCTTGAATTGAAGTAAAAAACTCAGAAGTATGATGCAAAACTGTGTTCTTTCTGCTGGAGAATTCTCATTAAATATTGTTTATACAAACTGATATTTTTCCTGAAAATCAGCTAAACTACCATATTATAGACACACACACACATCCTAATTAAGGAGAGAATAAAGTCCAGTTTTAGGTTTTGCTGACTTTAAAGAATCCAGCTGCCTATGCTTTGATATTGTTGGTTTATGAAAATACCAGAAAATCTGCCAATTAATGCAATTGACGGGAAGGACATGGGAGCTTTTTTGCCGTGGTGGCAGTATCTGTGCTTTGAAAGTACTAATCTACATGGCATGCTCCTAGCCTATGCTAAACATTCTTTTAATGGCAGTTTTGTATTTGGTTTTAGCACTTGCTGGTTGGATATGTTTATTCGTTTTATATCATTTCAGGTGCCTTATATGCGGAATCAATTTTTTTCTAAGATAAAAAAATGTTACCTCTTGTTATTTGTTAAATGCACTTTTAGCAACTGTTAAACAGAACACCACTTGGCATAAAATGCATGGTTTCTTGGTAAACAAGCTGTGCATGAACATTTTGGTATAAATTACTATTTTTATTAAATTGCTCTATTTAATTTTAGGCTACATAGACATACTCTTCCGTTTCATGCAATCCAAATAGAAAATATTCATAATTACATATTTTGTGCCTGGTTCTTGGCTGATCCAAAGAAAAAAGATTTGACACTAAAATGCTACTTAGTTAGATCTACTTGTTAGTCACATTCCGATGTTTCTATTTTTTTTTCCCCATATTGTTCTTTAATTAATTTTAGGGAAATTATTATTAACTAAAAGAGCAAATGTAATATTTAATGAACCCACTTCCTGAAGCTTATAAAAAGTTTATATAACACTCATAAGAGGTTTCAGATATTGTAAATAAATTAAGGCACACAGAAGAAAAGTGTGCTTTGAGTTAATTGTTGCTCCCTGTTTGCCTTTCCTAGGTGAGCAAGACTTAAAATTTTATCTGCAAATGATAATGAAGTATAGTTTGTAGATTCTGTGCTAGATGTTGTGGCTGTAGGGAGAATAGATGCAGGAGTTCTTAAATTTTAGTAGTTATTGATATCATTGTTCGTCTTACTAGTTACTGGGAAATGTCAGTCTATGCATGTTTGACATCAGGTATTTATGCCTCATTTTGGTTGCATTCCTAGATAATTTGCTATTGGAAAAGTCTCATTCAGGGCCGTGTATAGGGATTATGGGGTCTTAGGCGAAATTTTTAAAGTGACTTAATATTATATAAATTATCAAAATTTACATTAATCTTTTAGTTTTTTAAGCTTCAAAATTATATTTATCAAAGTTTTATAATCAAACAATTCTAATATTTCACTCTCTACAGATAAGATGTCTAATATTTAATCTATCTTGTAACATTGTTAATTTAAGTATTCTTTTCTAATTTTTAAATTTTTATCTTTTTGTTCTTTATTGAAAATAGGACTATAAGTGTTTTAATTCACTAAGCACAGGCCGTGTATAGCAATTGTTCTACCACTTTTTCACCATATATTCCTTTTATGAAATGTAACTATTTTTTTTAAGAACATCACGTTGGGATTGAATTAATTTTTCAACTTTTTTTTTCTTTAATTTTTCAAAACCAGATTTGACCTTTCTATTTGACATTTTCTATTACTATAAAGTACAAGAAAAAAAATAAAGTAAGAATAAAGAAATATAAGTAAAATAATTTTACAAAGCAAATAAAAAATTATGAAATGATAGAACATGAAAATGAAAAGAATTGCACGTTGATATTTATCTACTGCAAGTATGCAATAATTTAATATCAATTATCTTTTTGAGCCTTTGAAAATTTACTTTTAAGTCTTCAAAAGAATACTAAGATAATAAGATAAAGAGTGGGCAAAATAAGAAAACTCAAAAAATTTGAAGAAAAAATATTAAAATTTTAGAATATATATATATAGATAATAAAATAATGGTTAAGTTTTGAAAATTTTAAAAGTACTTAGATCTTAACTAACTACTACAATTTTATTTTTTTCAATTACATTCTCATTTCTTAATTGTTGTGTAATTACCTCCTGTAGCAATTAAATGTCGCCTTGTAACGTTAAAGAGGCAATAAGATCTTATAAATAAATGCAGCAATAATAAAACATAAAGGCTGAACTTTCAAAGTTGAAACGTAACTACTAACTAGTAAGTTACAAAGACTTTGTACATAAAATTAGGCCTATAGTAAGCAATTAAAGAAATATGAGGCCTAAGGCAATGGGCCTTGCCTTTTACACGGCCCTGGTCTCATTTTGATTGAAGGAAGTGAAACAATTATCTTTTGAAGTACTCAGTCTGTCTTTGTTTTCTTCTGACTTGCCATGATGACAATGACCCTGATAGATAGGCGACTAATTAGATGGCATGCATATCATTCATGATAGATGAGGTGACTAACTATTGATTGTAGAGATTGACATTTTGAAGATAATTGTGAAGTATGTGGCATTATATGTGAATTGGAAGCATGTTATGTGTTGTGTTGCTTGATTGATTTCTTGAATGGATGGTTGAACCTTGACCCTCATGAGCTGATGTTAACTATGGGTCTGCCCGATTGGTTTTAGTTGTTGAATTGTGATGATTCAGGTAGTTGATAATTTACACTATTATAATATATTTATCTCTCTGTTAAATTTTACTGATGCCCAACCCTCTTTTAGACTTTTATCAATCTCTGTTTACAAAGGTTTCAATTATATTTTTTATATAATAGTTATAAGTTTCATCCATTAAAACTCAACACTCAAAACAAATAAACTGATAGGTTTTATCTTATTACCATACTATATAAATGTCTCGTTTACATTTTCTTATATTAAGATTCTGTTTTGTTTTATAAATTTTACTCATAACAATAGTTATTAATAGAAAGAATTAAAATATATTTTAGGCATTTTTTTCATTATAATATTTAATTTTGCTTTTAATTGATTATTAAATAATTTTATTAATAGAAAGAATATGACTTTGTTTTAAATTTGGAATGCTTTTTATTGGCTTTATAAATAATTTTGTTTGTGCTAAGATATAAATTATAATTTTTTTTCCTATACATTATTATGTTGCAACAATTGTTTTGAATTTGGATTAATTGCTTTTCATAGTTATACTTTATAGAATTTGGATTGCTTATTCACTTTTAATTTAATGATAAATATACTTTAGGTAATAAATTTGTTTTGAATTACTTTTAATTTGTTTTACACAATTTTATTTATTGTTAATTACAAATATTAGACTATCATATTGTTAACAATTGTTGTGCTGCCTCAAATAAAACCTATCCGATGGTATCTATCTCTTCACTAATCCTTGGTTTAGGCAATACGACAATGAAACAGGGTAGATTCATGCATTGGCACTGTTTTAAAAACCAAAGTGCATATGATTGTATTTGTTAATATTTTGGAACTTGGTAGATAAATTAATTTGTTATTCTTATAATATAGTTTAAGTATGACAATTTAAAGAACTTGTTATTCGTTTTTTAAGAAGAAAAATAATCAATGATTTTGATCTATTTTTAACCTATTTTTTGTCAGACTTCAAAAATTTCACCACAAAAAAACTTGATGAATGACCTTTAAAAAAAAGAACTCAATAATTTCAATTTATTATATTGAATTTTATAAGATATATAATATTTTTTAAACTAAAAATTAAAATACATTTTAGGCCTTTTTTTCATTATAAGATTTAATTTTGCTTTTAATTTATTATTAAATAATTTTATTAATAGAAAGAATATGACTTTGTTTTAAATTTGGAATGCTTTTTATTGGTTTTATAAATAATTTTTTTTGTGCTAAGATATAAATTATAATTTTTTTTCCTATACATTATTATGTTAGGCCTCACTGCAACAATTGTTTTTAATTTGCATTAATTGCTTTTCATAGTTATACTTTATAGAATTTGGATTGCATATGCAAAGATCTTTGTGGAGTCATATTCAGCAGACAGGGTTATAATATAAGTGAATTTGACCTCCATGCTCGTTGGCATTGGAAGGCAGCTTTGCCATCGTCACTGAACCGAGTCTTTAAAACTGTCTTTGACTGTGAGCACCCAATAGTAAATCTGTTCTCGAAGTTGGAAAACCTGCGGGAGATTTCAGCAGCAACCGTAAATCCATCCGGGCGATCAACATAATGAATGTACGATGCCTTCAAGGTCTGTCCTTTATCAGCCCTGCATAGTGAGTCAATGACATTAAAAGATATACCCTATCAAAGCAGATAAACACATTTCTTGAACCCGTTCTAGACAAAGACAAATCTTTCACAAACTCTTGAGCAAAAGTTAAGAGCCTGAAAAAAATGGTAAGGAAACTATAGTCTTCCCACACATAAACGTTTGGATAAATCCCCCCCTCCTCCTCCCATACATTAATTTCAGTAACATGTCTACCTTTTAAATGTTACTAATAAAAGAATTTTATATACTGTGTACAGTCTACAGTTTATAATAAATATCATGTAGTTTCCAGAGATAACTTTATAGTGAAGAAAGTTGAGCGCAGAGGAGATATTCATGGGATTCAGATCTGTCGGAGAGCCCCTACTGTTTCGCATCTTCTGTTCGCGGACGATTGTTTTCTCTTTTTTAGAGCTTCCCTGCAGGAAAGCTGCCATATCAAAAACATTCTAAACATGTATGAGAAAGCATTAGGGCAAGCTCCGAATTTCCAAAAATCTGAGGCCTTTTTTTAGCCGCAATGTGGATCATGCTACAAAGACAGATATTTTAAACTTGTTGGGAGTCCGTGAGAGTCACATGAATGGCAAATATCTGGGCTTTCCTTCGCTGAAAGGAAGGAACAAGAAGTCACCTTTCAATTATGTTAAGTTGTACACTGAGAAGATCAGAGATGATAGTTGCTTCCATGTGGAAGGGAGATGGATGTTGTTATGGAAATTAAAAGTCCCCCCAAGAGTAAAACTCCAGCTTTGGAAAAATTGTAGGAATGTTATTCCTACCCGTACCAGCCTAAGAGGAAAAGGCATTGATTGCCCTTCATCTTGCTTTCTCTGTGATGCTGGTTTAGAGAATTCTTGCCATCTATTTTTTTGTTGTGACAAGGTTCAGGAGTGTTGGGAAGAGTTGGGACTGGCTAACATTGTTAGTCCATTGCTTCTTAGATGCCAATCTGTCACTGAGATCATCTTTGAGGCCCTCTCAGTTATGGATCAAACCCAAAGATCCATGTTTGCTACTGCTTTATGGAGTATTTGGCGAGCTAGAAATGCGAAACTTTGGGAGAATAAGCCTTTCAATGGCCAACAGGTTGCTTTTTTGGTTCGTCAGTTTCTACAAGAGTGGACTTTGGCAAGACAAGTAGAGACCAGGGCTCTTTGTCCTACTACTCAACCTAACCTGGTGCATTGGAATCCGCCGCCAGATGGATTTATCAAATGTAGTGTTGATGCAGCCTTCACTCAAGAGTCGGCAAATACTAGCTAGGGAATGTGTTGCAGGGATCACACTGGTGCCTTTATTTTAGCACGACCAGAGTGGGGGGGAACCATGCAGAGAAGCTCTAGAGGCAGAGGCTTTGGGTGTCTGATCTTGGTTTCTTCATAATGCTACATCTTATATATTTTGCTCCTTGTTGAAAACTTCACACAGAACACAAGTGTGCCTAACGATCACGTACTCTTTAAACGCAGGAACCACTTTGGCGAGTACATCCTGAACACTTTGTAGGCTGAGATAGTGGATATTAGAGCCATTATGATGGACGCTGCATAGCCGCATAACAAAGCCCCTCCTATTTGGACGCAGAATCTGGTGAACTTGTCACATATTAGCCACTGAAAGGCTTCTAATCCAGTTATTGCTAGCATTGAGGCTCCAAGTGTTGCAGTGTTTGCAGCGAATGTGATGTACACAGCGATCTGTTCACAAAGTTTAACATAAACCAATATTGCTCAAATGACTAATTATTCAAATTTCAACATAAAATCCTCTTTTTCTTGCTACGTATGGTTAGATTCTGATGGTATTATTAAACAAATATATTACCACAACTTAAACTAGCAAGTGGTGACCCTCTACCAAAATCAATTCCATTTACGATCTATTTAATTGTGCCTGGTAGGTTCAGACTTTTCCTTGAATAAACAGCGTTACATGATCCCACCTCTAATTGGGAAAGAGACAATCCTATCATCACCCACGTGAATTAGTTCCACTTTCCACCCCCGAGTCTGCAAAATTTTACCTATTTTGATAGAGAACATGAACTACCTAATTGGAACCAAATTAGTAAACTAAACTTTTGTGCTGAACAATTTGAAGATTCTGAATCTGCTTTAGTAGTAAATCATTCCCTTCTCCAGTGGCAGGCTACAATGATATCTTGATCAAAGTATGCTGTATGCACATAGGAAAGCTTTTTAATGCAAACATACAAAATAGACAACTAAGGAAAGAGTAATTTACCTGATCCAACAAGAAACAAATCCAAGCCAAGCATAGATAAGACCCTTTGAAGTTTTTTCTAGACCAAGTGCAGTGTTTGCATAATAGAAGCAGATTATAACCAGCAGCCGCGGATGTAACATACACCAAGATCCTATAAAAACATAAAATTCCTAACTCTAATTTCGGGAATATAATATATATTAAGCCACAGCAATCGGAGAATATATATAGAGGGAGAGAGAGCTCTTACTTGAGAGCGTTCAAGTCTTTGTAGGTAGCCTTCTTCTCTATAGATAAGAACGCAACCTTGGTTTGAGTATCTAAAGCAACCAAACATGCTGTTAACACCAAAACCAGTATTGCTGAGACCCTTAGATAAACTTCCCCTCTCGCCATCATACCCAGCTTCATTTTTTCGATCCTTTCTTTCCCGTGCTCTTAATTTTAGCTCCACCTTGAGCATATTTATTGAATTGTAGTTGATCCGTGTTATTGTAGTATTATGTTTCCAATTGTTGACTTCATAATACTGGCTGAGAACTATACACGGATATGGTGTGTATCAATAACCTCAACAATTACCTAACTTTTATTATTATCGATCTTATCTCAACCAAATTAGTTGGATCTCTATGCGTACTTATGGTGTGTCAGAAATAAGTTGTTTTTAAAACTTGTGTTACATTACAGTTGTATGGTTTTGAGGTTTACTATGTGCGCATAGGAAAATTGAAGTGATGGAGATTAGAGACTCAAAAAACCTCTAGTTCCGTCTTTTTCAAGCCCTACAATGATCGTACTTCCTAGAAAGTAAAGTGGTGTTCTTTAATGTTGAATTTTTTTTCTTTCTATTTTCATTTGTGGCTGGTGGGTTAGGTGCAGTGGTGTGTCATTTGTGGCTGGTGTGTGAGGCATGGTGGTGTGGGTGGGGCACGGTGGTGTTGAAGTGCGCGATGGTGTTGGTGGTTGCGCGACGCGGGGTGGGTGCGCGATGGTGGTGGGCGCGACGCGGGATGGTTGCGCGATGGTGGTGGGCGCTACGCGGTGGTGATTGCACGATGGTGGTGTGACGTAGTAGTGGTTGGAGGACTTGGTGGGGCGCGGTGGTGGTGGCTGAGGCACGGTGGTGTTGGGTAGGGGGCTGTTGGTGGTTTGGGCTTGATGGCTAGGGTTGTGTAAGTGAGGGAAGTGTAATTGTGTCTTTTCATTATTATTGTGAGGGTGCAGGAAGCAAAAAAAAGGAGGTGCAGAAAGTAATTCTGCTGAAGTCAATGTTTTTTTTTAAAACAATACTTAGGCCCAATCCAGTTAGGCTCACCTCAACATGAACTGGCCCAATTGCAAGTATGAAACTATCACAATTATTTATTACAATCAATTTTAAGTTTACTTAAATTTTATTTTACAACAAATAGTCGACTATTTTAAGTAATAATCAATTTCAAATAGTTTAATGTAAATTAATTTAGTCTTTAATATAAGTTAATGGAATGAATTATCTGAAAGTGTAAATTATACTTGACTGAGAATGTTTAAATAACGACAAATTCTAAATTTGATTCTACTACACTCCACTTTATTTTAACATTGGCAAATTATTGACTTAATGATTTAATTTACTTAAAAATTAACTATAATTATTTATTTAATAGTTCTATGTTAAAATAGTTTATTAAGAGACTTTTTATAAAGTAAATTTGAATTTTAAATATGAAAATAGATGTATGTAATTGGGAAAATAACAGAAAGAGGAGTACGTTTAATATTTGTATTTCCTTTTTCAGTCTATCTATTTATTTCACTTAAGTAAACAATTAATGTACTTTATGCGTGTACATTATTGTTTTGACTTAATCATATTTTTATCTTAATATTTTATCTTATATAGATTTTGATCTCTTTAATTTAAGTTTAATTGTTTTCATTTAACTCTCATGGTTTATTAATTGTTAAAAGTAAGTTTCTTAAGGAAATAAAGTGCTAGTAAAAGCACAATTTCTTTTCCCATAAGCGTTGCTTTATTCGCATAGTAAAAAATTGAATCCCTATCATATGTTTAAAAGAACTAAACAACTTAAAAAAAAAAAAAAAAACCCTAAACTGCTATCCACTTATGTTGCACCTTATGAGTTTCTATTACGTAGATAGAAAGGTTAATGTGTACTTGCATTAGACATGGATAACTTGGTTGTAGAATTTTCTATTACCTTTCCCTAAAATTCAAATATAGTAATAGTAAGAGGAACGCTATAATTGTCTCACAATAAAAATGAATGCTATGCTGGGAAACTAAAACATTTTTTCCGCCGTGGGAAAGAAATAAGGATCATTAGATATATTAATTTTTAATTTGATGGCTGAGTTTTTTTTTTTTTTTTTTCTCATTTTTCCTTTTTCTTTTTCTTTTCCTCTTCCTCTGTTTCCCACTTTACCCATATTCCCTTCCAATTCTCGTTCTTCCTCCGTACGGCTTCATCAACCCCAACCTCTCCTACGACGGCCGGCACCGTCTCTCACCGCTGCGAGATAATCCTCTGCGGCACCACCGCCAGTTCTCCCTGTTAGAAAATAATGAGTAGTACAGAAACATAAATACTTATCAAAAGGTGCTGTTGTGCCGTTGAAACCACTGCCTTGAAAGCGAAATTCGGCTGAACTTTGGTGCAATTCAGAAATGCCAACCACTCCCCAAGGTTAACACAACGAGCCTATGAACACCTGCACTCGTGGCCTTAGCCTATGGAAATCACAGAACTATTGCCCAGATAATCAGTGAGAAAACCAGAAAAGAAAGGAGAGAACATAGCTTTATAGCATGTACAGTATAAATGAGAAGAGCCTTTTTCTATCTCTCTCGAGACTCTTAGAACCCTTTTTATAAAAGGTCTAAAACTGAACGATTGTTCCTATCTCAGAAAAAATAGCACCCACTTCTTTTCAGTTTCTAACGTTATAAAAAAATAACAGTAAAAATGATACACCAAAACTGCATGACAACCTAATCTAAACCATTAAAAAACAGTTCAGAAGAAGATAAAATAAATAAAAACCAATTTTAATCTTCTTCCCACCAAATGTGGGGCAGTAACAGAGAAACAATAGCAGAAGGAAAAACCTGCAGTTTGCCATTGTCCAACAATCCCCCACTAATGGCAAAGCAAGAAGAAAAGAAACAAAGAAAAAGAGGAATAGGAGAAAATCTGGGCAAAAGAAGGAATAACACTTAAGCATCAATATCATAATGATTGAATTGATACATAGTGAAGTGAGGCAACAATTGTGTCTAGGTAGTGAATTACTCTTGAACTACTAAGACTCCAATTGAGACCCTCACTACACATGTTTTTACCTTAATATCTGTGATTTCCACAATAATTCAACCAAGCAATTTTAATGGCCATGCGCACGCTTTGGGTACTTATGAGTGCTCTAGGAAGACAACTCAAGTCTTTCATAGAAGCCGGCCCACCTTCACACTCACGTAGGTGAATCCATCAAGTGCATCTCAAAAGCCCCACCACAAAGGGCTATGGAATCATTAAGAGATGAGTCCATCAAGTCCGTCTCATAAGGACCACCTTACAATTAGAGCTATGAACTCACCATCACATGTTCAACTTATCCACAATGCACTACCACATATCATAGAGATGGGAAATGTAATGCAATAGAGTATTCGTATGGTTTCATTTGACCAAAAATGGTATCCACCATACTTTCCTCAACACAAAGGCTTAAGTCCTATCTCTCTTGATGATTCAAGGACTAATTTCCTTGTCAAACCTTTAGTGAGAGGGTCTGCCAAGTTCCTCTAAGATCTTACAAACTACAAGGAGATCACACCGTTCCTCAACAATTCCTTAACTGAACTATGTCTAATGCGTATGTGTCTCCTCTTTCCATCATACACATTATTCATGGCAATTCTAATTGCTGCCTGTGAATCACAATAAAGAGAAATTGGTATAGACCATCTCCCCCACAATGGCACATTTGCCAACAGGTTCCTTAACCACTCTGCTTCTTGACCTGCTAAATCAAGAGCAATAAATTCTGATTCCATTATGGAACATGCTATACAAGTTTGCTTGGTAGACTTTCATGATACAACACCTCTACCTAAAGTAAAAACATACCTACTAGTGGAACTAACCTTATCATTATCAGTAACCCAGTTTGCATCACAAAATCCTTCTAACACAGCAGGAAATTTACAAAAATGCAAACACCAATCCATAGTGCCCTTAAGGTACCTTAGTAAACGACGAAGTGCAGTCCAATGCTCATTGCTTGGGTTGTGTGTGTATGTACTTAACCTACTCACAGTGTATGCTATGTCAGGTCTAGTACAATTCATGAGATACATAACACTTCCTATGATTTTAGCATATTCAACTTGTGAAACACCAAGACTTTTGTTCTTCTTAAGATGTACACTAGGATCATAGGGAGTTCTCACAGGCAATTCATCATAACAATTGAACTTTTTCAGTATCTTTTCAATATAGTGTGACTGACATAAGGAAAATCCTGTTTCAATTTTTCTCATTTTAACACCAAGAATAACATCAGCTTCTCCTAAATCTTTCATATCAAAATGAGAGGATAGAAACAATTTGGTCTCATTTACCACAGTCACGTTGGTCCCAAAAATTAACATGTCATCAACATACAAACATATTATCACACATTCTTGTCCAATCAATTTGGAGTATACATAAGAATAAGATGAATTCACAACATAACCATCACTCACAAAAGTCTAGTCAAACTTTACATACCATTGTTTAGGAGCTTGTTTAAGGCCATACAATGATTTTCTTAAATTACACACTTTGTCCTTCTGACCCTCAACCACATAGCCCTCAGGTTGTTCCACATATATTTCTTCTTTCAAGTCACCATTAAGAAAAGTTGTTTTTATGTCCATTTGATGCACTACTAGCAGCTAAGGCTACCAGAGAACGTATAGTGGCAATCTTGGTAACAGGAGAGTATGTATCAAAAAGTCAATGTCTTTCTTTTGTGTGTAACCCACAACTACTAGTCTAGCCTTGAATTTATCAATGGTTCCATTGGTCCTTAATTTCTTTCTGAAGACCCATTTACATTTAATTGGTTTACATCCCTTAGGCTAGTCAACCAAATCCCATGTATGATTAGACATGATAGAATCTAATTCACTTTTAATTGCTTCTTTCCAAAAGTTAGCATCAATACAAGTTACTGCCTCATTATAGGTTTTAGGATCTTCCTCAATCAAGAAAGTAGACACAAAAGCATCATTTATTTTATCAACATCATTGTTTTCAATCATGAATGCAGTAACAAAGTCTGGTCCAAAACTACTTTCTACTCTTTGCCTTTTACTTCTCCTAGGTTCATCAATTGATTTATTTAAAAAGGAAGAAGAAGCAAGTAAAGAAAAACGCACTGGAGTAGTATTAGATGAACCAACCACATCACTGACGCATTTCTTTAATGGAAACACTTGCTCAAAAAATTATGCATTTCTAGATTCACAAATAGAATTATCACTTAAACATAAGAATCTATATGCAGCAATATTTTTAGCATATCCAATAAACACACAATCAAAAGTTTTGGTTCCAATATTAGTCTTCTTGAAATCTGGTATGCCCACCTTAGCTAGACACCCCCATACTTTCAAAAAATTCAAGTTAGGTCCAAATCCTTTCCATAATTCGTAGGGAGTCTTTTCTAGCCGTTTATGAGGGACTCTATTTAGTATAAAACATGCAAACAGTACCGCTTCCCCCCACATTTGGTTAGACATTTCAGAGCTTAAAAGCATAGCATTCATCATTTCTTTTAGTGTTCGATTTTTTCTTTCAGCTATGCCATTTTGTTAAGGAGTATAAGGGGCACTTGTTTCATGGACAATACCATTCTTTTCACAAAATTCCTTAAGAAAAGAAGTGCCATATTCACCACCCGTATTTACAGTCCAATTGATTTTCAACTTCCATCTTATATTTTAAAAACATCTTTCCAGCCTTATCTTTTGAACTTAAAAGTTAAATTTTAGTGTATCTTGCAAAATCATCTATAAATGTCACATAGTACCTTTTACCTCCTCTACTGACCGTGTTTTTAAAGTCAACCAAATATGTGTGAATTAATTCAAGTAATTTAGTAGCTCTATTAGTAATAGGTTTAAAGGCTTCTTTACGTATTTAGCTTCCACACATACAGGACACTTAGAGAAGCAATTTGCATCTAGCACAGTAATTAAATGCATATTTCTAAGTTTCTTAATGGAATCCACATTCACATGCCCTAACCTATAATGCCATAGATCAACAGATTCAGCAATATAAGCACAACCAGCAGAAGAATTATTAATAGATGCAACAGAAATAGTGTTTAGTACAAACAATCCATCAGCAAGACATCCTTTCCTCACAAAGTCCCCATTCTTAGTTATTATGACTTTATCAGCTTCAAATACCAATTTCAGTCCAGCTCTATTAAGTAAGCTACCAGAAACTAGGTTCCTACGCAGAGAAGGAACATACAAGACATCACTCAAAGATAAGATTTTCCAGAAGTAAGTTTGAGGAGAATCTTTCCTTTACCGAGCACTCCAGCTGTAGCAGAATTTCCCATAAAGACACATTTTCCATCAGCAACATCCTCAAATTGGTGGAAGAGCTCTTTGTTGGTGCATAAGTGTTTAGAAGCTCCAGTATCCAGAATCCAATCTACTTTGTTATCAACTAGGTTTGCCTCCACTACCACAGCAACACCCATTCTTAGTTATTATGACTTTATCAGCTTCAAATACCAATTTCAGTCCAGCTTTATTAAGTAAGCTACCAGAAACTAGGTTCCTACGCAGAGAGGGAACATACAAGACATCACTCAAAGATAAGATTTTTCCATAAGTAAGTTTGAGGAAAATCTTTCCTTTACCGAGCACTCCAGCTGTAGCAGAATTTCCCATAAAGACACATTCTCCATCAGCAACATCCTCAAATTGGTGGAAGAGCTCTTTGTTGCTGCACAAGTGTTTAGAAGCTCCAGTATCCAGAATCCAATCTACTTTGTTATCAACCAGGTTTCCCTCCACTACCACAACAACTATCACTTCTTTCATTTTCTGCAAAGTTCGCTTGAGGTGCAAGTGGTGCAACAGGCTTCTGATTATGTTTCTATTGTCCCTGTCTCAGGTTGCACTGGTATGCTTTGTGACCAGATTTGCCACAAACATAGCAAGTGACCTTCTTTTTCTGAATCTTGTTGTCACCTTTGTTGAAGTTAAACTATTTTTTATGTTGTCCTTGTTTCTGGAATTTTTTTTTTACCTTTGGACCTGTTGTGATAAGCAAACTCAACAACGTTAGCATTAAATGAATTCACAGAAGCATTCTTATCTTTAAGTCTGTTGGCCTCTTCGATCTTCATATGGTTGATCAATTCTTGAAGTGACAAATCTCTCTTCTTGTGTTTCAGTTGGTTGCAGTAGCCACTCCAAGATGGTAGGAATTTCTCCAATAGCACGTTAGCCTACAATATTTCACACATCTTCATTCCTTCATTCAACACATCACCAACCAAATTCTCATATTCATGAACCTGCTCCGTGATTGGTTTGTCATCCAACATTTGAAAACGCAACCAGTTGCCCACCACATATTTCTTCTTTCCGACATCATTAGCACCATAGCATTTTAACAAGGTGTCCCAAATCACCTTCGCAGACTTCTGAATAATGAACATATCAAATAAATTATCTGTCATATGAGTTAGTAAATGACCCCTGACAGTTTTGTTGTCCTTTTCATATTTTATCTTGGCCTCTTCACAAGCTTTCTCGGTTACAGTAGGTGTTAATGTTGCGGGTGCTTTCTTAATTCCAACAGGTGTTGGTGTTACGGGTGCATCAACGTCATTTTTTTCATCACCAGGAGGATCATCAAACAACACATAATCAACCTCTAAGGCTTCAAAAAGAATCAACAGTTTCTGTGACCATCTCCGATAGTTCTTTCCATCAAGAGGTTCTAATTTTGACAAATTAGGAATGATCTTTGGCATATTCAAAGTCATTTCTGTTTAGTACTACAAAAATTTTGCTTTCAAATTGTTAGAAAATAACGAGTAGTACAGAAACAGAAATACTTATCAAAAGGCGTTGTTGTGCCGTGGAAACCACTGCCTTGAAAGTGAAATTCGGCTGAACTTTGGTGCAATTCTGAAATGTCGACCGCTCCCCAAGGTTAACACATTGAGCCTATGAACACGTGCACTCGTGGCCTTAGGCTATGGAAATCACAGAACTATTGCCCAGATAATCAGTGAGAAAACCAAAAAAGAGAGGAAAGAACATAGCTTTATAACATGTACAGTATAAAGAAGAAGAGCCTTTTTTTATCTCTCTTGAGACTCTTAGAACCCTTTTTTTTTATAAAAGGTCTAAAACTGAACGATTGTTCCTATCTCCTAAAAAATAGCACCCACCTCTTTTCAGTTTCTAACGTTATGAAAAAACAACAGCAAAAAAGATAGACCAAAACTGCATAACAATCTAATCTAAACCATTAAAAAATAGTTCAGAAGAAGATAAAATAAATAAAAACCAATTTTAATCTTCTTCCCACCAAATGTGGGGCAGTAATAGAGAAATAATAGCAGAAGGAAAAACCTGCAGTTTGCCATTGTCCAACACTCCCTTCGTAACGACGTGAGTCTTCGTCAAATGCCTCTACCGAAAATCGAACCAAAAGCTTTCATCTTTCTCTTGGGTTGAATTTCTCAGGTTTGAAACTTCTCGGTTGTGAGGCAGCGCCACTTTGATGAAGGACACATTCTCGGCAAGGAGGTTGCGAAAGACAATGATGTGGAGATGAACGACACGCCGCCGGTGACAACAGAGGAAGAGGTGCCGCCACCGGTCACCGTAGCAAGGACGTGGAATCTGCGGAGGGTCGTGGCGGTCATCGTTGTCGCTGTTGAGGACTCATACGGTGACGCCGAAATTGAGAGGGTTTGAGTGTCGATTTGCTTTATTGTGGTTTGATTGTTTGTTTATTATGTGATTGGGAGTTGATGTAGACTGAGACTCACACCGGGTGTTGATGGGTTTGAGAAAAATTCAAACTTTAATTGATTTTCAAACTATAATTAGAGGTGGAGTTGAAGGAATGATGAAGGAGAAAGAATTGGAAACTGGTGGTGGTTGCCATAAGAGCGGGTGGACGATGAGCGAGTCACGGCGGTGGGAGGCGTAGTGTGGTTGCTGTAGGAATGGTAAGTATGGCACGGCGGTGGAACACATTGAAGGAGGCACGACGACGGGAGGTGAGGGTAGCAGGAGAGGTGGAGACAGAGGGACAAATTGGTAAATTAGAAAAAGTAAAATAAAATAAATAAAATAAAAAAGAAAAATAAGAAAAAGTCTCAACCATTCAATTTTTTAACTACTATATCTGACGGTCTTTGTTTCTTTCCCACGTTGGGAAAAATGTTTTACTTTTCCACTATAGAATTTGTCCACAATGAAGAGGAAAATAAGACTGCTTCTAAGGTGGGAAAGACTCATAAGTTTCCCACCATGGAAAACGAACGTGGTGCGTAGGATAAGAATTTTTTTCAAGATTTATGTGAGACTACAGTAAATATTTACACAGGATTAAATTAAAAAAAAAAAGGTGGTCCCCTTTAACAAAAATTACCCTTT
Organism: Pueraria montana var. lobata; assembly: GCA_026413185.1. Classification (NCBI taxonomy): domain Eukaryota; kingdom Viridiplantae; phylum Streptophyta; class Magnoliopsida; order Fabales; family Fabaceae; genus Pueraria; species Pueraria montana. The sequence continues at coordinate 39,573,375 of CM048649.1, read as the reverse complement.
TTGCCAAAATGGTTCCACTGCATAGCCTTCTTTTCCTTATGCAAAGCTCGCTTGCTTTTTTTTTTAAGGATTGTAATTTTTGTAAGTTGATGTGGTAATGATTTCAAGAGGCAACAAAAAACTATTCCTCTATTTTTAAGGATGAGATGAATGATAATTTTTAGAATAATAAGCAAAAACACATTGTTACTAGGATGAAATGGATTGAGATTTGGAAAAATCAATTGAACCCTACTTTTGCGTTCCTCTACTTTCTGTTTGCATCGTTCTCAAATCTTCACTTTGTCTTCTCCACCGTCCTTTAATCGTCGCACCTTCGCACACAACAGCCTGAGATGTTTGCCACAGGGTAGCAATTCCGGGAGGAGGATGGAGGAGAGGCCACCGTTAGACACACCACTCTGTCTCTCTCCTCCGCATCAATCTCTCTCTCTCCATCGAAAGAGGAATCAACATTTTTTTAATTTAATCTAGTGTAGACATCTCTACATTAGTCTCACACTAATCTCAAAAACTATTTCTATCCTACGCATCACGTTTGTTTCCCATAGTGGGAACAGCCGGAAAATAAATCTCCAATTCATGACTTAAGTTATCTCTATTTATTATGATTATTTTTTTTAAATAAATATTTGAATAAAAAGAAAAAAACTAAGAAATCAACTATTATTATATTACATTTTTATTATAATATTTTAAAATTTATTAAGTTATTTAAAAAAACTTAAATTCATTAATACCTATCAATGTTCATTTATTAACTTATTTAAGTGTGTATTTATAATTTTATTTAAGATAATTATTAAAAGTAGTCTGTCTTTTAAAGAAATTTTCGAATCAAATTAAACATAGAAAGAGAAATCAGGAGTTTAAGGGAAAAAAAAAAACAAAACAAAACGCGAGCTTATAATCCATGCCTAGAGTGACATGAACACCATGATTCACTACCTTTTTGTAGTAACAATCCAGAACCAAACGAGGTGGGTCTAGGTTTAAATCCAGCAGAAAGGTAGCGAACCGCAGTTTAAAAATTCCCAGCAAAATATGTGTCCATATTATTATTATTATTATTTCCTTCTCGAATGTCCCCAACAAGTTGCAAGTCTTGTTTTGTTGCTCAGAAATAGTATCCCATTTTTATTTTTAATAAACAATAATTATTACATTACGACGCCCTCTGAATCCAAATTAATTGCAGAAAGAATGACATTGACAAGCGATGTAGTACAATGGGAAAATGGAATGCACACACATACAACAATAGCAGGTTGTATTTTTCTTATTACTTGGTGCGGACTGTGCATTCCAGAGGGAGACCCTGAGGGAATCGCTTAATGTCTGTGCAGTAATTGTAAATCATGTAACTCTTCTGCACCCATCTTAGCTTCTTCTGGTATGTGGAATCAAGCTGTTGAGAATATAGCCAAGCTTTTTCAGAAGAGCTGGAGTTGCTGCATGAAGAAACCCCATTGGACCAAACACAACCATTGGCTCTGAAGTTCCTGAAAGACGCAGTGAATGGTGCTTGGCTCCAATTTGTCTTCACAAGCCCTCCTCTTGTTGCCCAATCATCAGCGTTCCATAGACTTGCATATAACCTCATTGGCTGGTTCTTTGGGTATTCAACACCCGCACCCTCCAAGTTCTTGAACTCCCTAATTGGTATTCCATCAACATAGAATCTGAAAAGTAAAAGATTCCATGCATTGAGTTCAATATTGAATATTCTAATTTCCAATGCAAGGTTATGTTTATATGCTTTAGATTTTATAAACTTAATTACACAACATGTGCAGGATTCCAGAGAAAGGAATAGGTGTGAAAATCTGCAGTTTGGGTCAAACCAGAGATAGAATTGCTGCTCTCTGCTACCCTTGCCTTGTGTGTACACATTAGTATGAAGTTCTATGAACTATGTAAGGATCACCACTCAGATTTCCTAGGAACTCAAAGTCTAACTCATCCCAAGATGACCCTTCTGAACGTAACTGCATCATGTAGAAATTATACATTAGAAATAGTTAGAACTTAGAATTAAGCTACATGAACATGCAATAGGAATATCAGAATATGTGTGTGTTGTTGTTAGGATGGTCTTAGATATTTATTTTATAAATTGTAATTTTTATTTTAAATAATGAGATATTGACACATAGATAAATAATATTCATTGATTAACATCAATTAGGACTATATAAATGTATTCCTTTATGAGGAAATCAATCAATGAATGAAGAAATATTTTGAATATTATTTTAGTCTTATTTTCCTTTTTACTTTCTTTATTGTATTTTCTATTGTTATAGTTTTAGCATCGTAACATTCTTTAACATATTTTTAATTGCCTAAAATTAGTATCATTTTGCAGGAAAAAAAAAAAATAGTCTCATTTTATTTCTCTGGATCCAAATCTGGACCCTGGTCAAATGTACATGAACTCGGCCCAAATCCGACCCACAAAGAAGACACAGCAGACGCGCGAAAATCAGGATTGGTTGGACACATAAAAGTTCAATTAAATAAAATGTGTTAAACATATATCCCTATGTATTTTTTTTATTCATGATTTTTTTTTATTCATATATCCCGTATGTATTTGACTATGACTAAAACACATATGTTGTTTTAAAAATATTCATTTAAGCATGAAGAAGGTGTGGTGAATAAGAACATGTGATTGGGAATTTGGCTTGTAAGAGTGAATTTACAGTAATTTATTATTTAATTTGGTTAGTGAATAGATTAAATGAATGCTTTCTAGGAGAACCCCCAAATTGTATTTTTGTGAGTTTTCTTATAATTTTTTTTCTTCAATTTTTCATTATATTTAAATTTTGTTTTAACTTTTAACAAACTTATAGTCTTATTTTTTAATTTGTAAGAATTGAACATGGGTACTAGGAAGTTTACAACATATAATTCAACCAATTGAACTAAACCCTCTTAGTCAAACATATATACTATATTATATTATACTTAATAGTAAGTATATGGATGGAAGTAAGAATCAAAGATAGATATTATAATAACTCATACCCTACTCAATCAACCGAGATACGCCATCGTCGAAATGCTCAATTTGTTCATTAAAGATCCGTAACTTAGTCTAAATAAGCTTAGATACTATGCCCATTTATTAAATAAGCTAGGTCCATCGTCTTAAAGCCATGAAGTTCTCGTCGCGGTATAGGGCGAGTATTTTGACGGAGTTGCATCGGATACGGTGGAACCGGTTGGCGCCGGTGGCTGAGTTCTTGGTGCTTCATCTTCGGCTATGCGCAGCTCATTGGGTTCCTTTTGTAAGTTACGCTGCTACTGTGTTGATTGCTTCTATAGTTGTGATTGATTCTCTTGCTTTTTGATGATTGCTTTTCTGGGAACTTCGTCTGGCATGTGAGCAAGAGAGCAGAGTGGACATGCATGCATTTTGATTGTTTATGAGTTGTCGTGTGTTGTTAATAGTTTGTTGTGGATGATGATTTGTGAGGATGTGCATTTGTGTCATGGCGATTAAGAGAAATAAGTGTGTTAAGCAAGGTTTTAAATTATGGACGCGGTTTTGACACGATTGCTGAAAATTGCGGACAAATGCAACTGATGCAGCCACAATTGTGGTTGCAGACACTCCAAAAATCTCGATGTTGTCGTCGAAATTGCAGTTGCGGACCATTTTATAAAACCTTGGTGTTAAGTATGCTTGTATGGAGGGTTTTGAGAGAGGAGTTTAATTTTTAAGTGGATTTAAAAATACCACTCATAAAAAGGGATTTGACTCCACTAAAGTGAGTAAGCATATAGTAATGTATTCTAACACATTTATGATTTGTTATGTGTGTATAGTTAATATATATGGTTGATTTTTTCGTCAACATTTGAGATTCCTTATTTTACCTTACTTTAGAAGAGTCATATCCCATAAGAAATGACTTGATTGGATGTCAAATCCAAAGAATTTTTAAAATGATAAAAATTTTATTAGTTTTTTTCCCCTAATAAAATGAAGGGATTTCAAACAATACCTACCAACAAGTTGTTGGTCCAAGTGGTACTGGACTAGGTCCCCTTAAGCAAGGTCTCGAGTTTGAGCCTTGTGGATGAAAAAAAAAAGTGATTGGGAGGGGAGACCCCACCAAAGATGGCCAGCCAAGTTCTCCAATGGAGATTAGTCATCGACAAAGCCAAAGGATACTCCGTACCGATAACATGATAACAAAAAAAATTAGAAATTTCTTTTTCTCTTCTACAGTTTTACCATGAACTCTCTCACCTTTAATCTTAGGTATGCTTTTTCTGCCTCTTTGTCTTTCTTTTTTGCACCACTTTCTCTCTCTCTCTCTCTCTCTCTCTCTCTCATGCACTTCTCTTCTCTCTCTCCCTCGTATTACCTCTCTTTCTCTCCCACACCTCTTGTTCCTATCCAATAGCAATATAAGATTACAAGTTTATGCGTCTATTAATAATAAAACTTATCAATTTTACTTTTTTTCTTCTTCTTAAACGGTATTTTGATAGTTGCAAATTATGTTGAAATTATAATACCAAGTATTTAATATTTGATTATGTAGTTATTGATTATCTATGAAAAACTGTTCTAATTAATCATTAAATTTTTGTAATTTTTCAAAATTTCAAACTACTTTTTGAATTTTTTATTATTTAAAAATTGTCTGATGTTTATTCTTGACAAAATATTATATTGAAATCTCAATTTTTTAATAAATATTGACAAATGAAATTTACAAATGGAAATTGAATTACTTTATCTAAACAAACAATTTGGAGCACAAGGTATTTGAATTGACTTATCCAAACAAAGTATTTTGTAAATGAAAATAATTTAATTGAAGCAATTTAATTTCCATGCATGCCAAATTCCTTATAATTTTGAAATCCTTAATCCAAACATTACCTTAATGTTTTATATTGTGAGAATTGTGGAGATTAGGATGGTGGGGAGATTTTTTATTTTTTTTAATAACTGGCAGTTTTCTTTGATATACTGTATGATGAACTTGTACAAAAAAAAAAAAAAAAGAATGAGTGGTGATAAGCTAAACTAATTATCCTGTATGGCTGGTGGCTTTCACAGAAATTGAAAGTAACTTATGTTGGTGTTGAACTTCTTGATACAAAATCAGGTGACCTTCGCTGGTGCTTGGATTTTAGAGACATGGATTCTTCTCTCTGATGCTTTTGGAAAGAAAAATGTTGATCATGGTAGTGGATTTGTTCTTTGCCCCTTATATGGAAGAAAATCTAAAGCTTTCCAAGCTGCTTCTGGATGCACAATATCAGCTATTATCTCAAATTTGGTATGGATGGCTTTGTTTAAACTTGAATATTTATGCTGCAAGATGTTGGCACCTTAAATTTGGTTGCCTTTTGGCATGAAATGAAGCAGAATTTGTAGGAATGGTTTACTTGTACTTTCTTGACCAAGGAATGCTACGTGTTTTAATATCAACAGTAATAACAGAGCATAAATTTTATTGCAGACTAAAACTGCAAAATCCAGTGTTGGGCTGTCCTTGTCTGTGGAGAGTTCTCAAACTCTCGCTATTTCTGAATATATAAAACAAAGGGGTAACTAGTCATAACCTTGTTTATGTTCCTTCCACTTTCAAATTCATTATTTATTGCAGTGAATTTATTTTTTAACCTTGAACAAACAAATGTAATGCAGCAAAAGAGGCAGTTGGAGCAGAAGATACCCCACTGGGGGGTTGGTCTGTAACAAGGCTGCGTTCTGCTGCCCATGGAACTCTAAATGTTCCAGGATTGTGCTTAGGAGTTGGCCCAAAAGGAGGACTAGGTGAGCATGGTGATGCTGTATCACGTCGGCTCATTCTTACAAAGGTTTCACTTGTCGAAAGGCGTCCTGAGAATTATGAAGTGACACATTTATTAAGTCAACTTGTGAATAGGATGTAGCCATTTGGCCCATTTCTAGATGAAAATCTATTATTATCTTATAGGCATTGATACGTGCTGATGGAATTTCTTGCACAAGAAATTAAACATTGATAAACAATTGTTTTCTGAAATATTGTTTTTTTAATAAATCTTGAATGACATGATTACTCCCAATGTTATCGATGGTGGATGGCAGAACATGGCGGAAGGCCAAAATTCTGGCATGTAAACACGCCATTGCGGCCTGTGGCGCTGCCATAGCTGGCCTCCCTTCACAAATTGCCTATGGCGATTGGCAAAGAATCTGCCACGCAATTCCACCATGGCACCGCCATTTAACTAGTTAACAACACTGATTACAGCATAAGATGTTACCGTGTCGTGTGCAATAGGTCTTTCGAGTTTTTGACCTCGGTGATTTATGGTTTTTTCTATAAAGCTGCACAGAGGGTACATGTGGATAAGTTTTGAAATAGAGTGCTTTTATTATATAACTTTTTTCTTCTGAGAAAAGCTCTTGAATTGAATTTTTCCCCCCAACAAATTATTGTGGTTACACTTTTTTTTAAACATTCCTTTTAATTAGAAAAGCACTTCGTACTAAGAAAAAGATTAAGCAAATGCGGCCTCAACTTGTTATGGTAACAGCAAGCAAGCAGTATCATATTGAGGTAAAACAGATTTTAAAGAAGATATATTAATCTCAAACGTTATATGCATCATCGGCAGAATGTGTATTTGTGTGTTTATCAATAGTTTTATGTTGGCTTTACATGTTTTAAATGCAACCAATTTCTTATTAATGCATTTATATGTCTATGCAAGCTGAGTTTTACTCAGAATCAGAAGGGTTATGTCAAATGTTGAGAATTTTTACTAGATGTATGCAGGCTGTTACTGTTCATCCGTTATCTTCAGTAACTGCTCTTGTTCAGTTTGCTGAAGAGCCCCAGATGTTTGCAATTGAATTTAGTGATGGATGCCCCATCCATGTAAGCTTTTGTTGTGCTATTTAGTTATGATTTATTATGCTATAAACTTTATCACTCATGTGGCATGAATTGTGTAATGTCGTGATTTTCCCAATTGTATGATCAAGTGTTTGATTGATAATACAAGAGGAAATTAAATTTAAAGCTACAATATGTATAAAAGAATTAATAAATAGATTGTTGTGTTATGTGCTATAATGTTGTTGATAATATTTCATGTACGGTTAGGCTTAGAAGGTAAGGTTGTTGTTAGGAATTTTACGTAAATTTCGTAAGTTGTAGAAAAGAAAAAATAAGAAAAGGGGGTGCTTTTAGAGGAAACAGGAGTGTTACTAGCAAAGTTTCATGCACATCTTAAGTTTTAAACGTGTGCATCTTCCATTCTTCTTCCATTCTTCTTCCTTCCTCTCTAAGTTTCTCTTCCTCTTGAGTTGGTGAAATTCCTAGATCATCTTGAAGCTTGATTTATTGTTCTTTAGAGCTTCCTTAGTTGATTTCAAGTTGGTAAGCCATACTTTTCTCTTCTATGGTCTCTTGAAGTTCATCTTTTCTCTTCCTCCAAGAGTTCTCAAATGAGTTTCATGTAGAATCTTGGTTGGTGGGTTAAAATTTGATTGAAGCTTGTTTTCATGTTGGTTTAGGTTTCTCCTAGTTGATTCTATAGCATAAGTTGAGGAAAAATCACTCAAAAGCCACAAAGTTTCTCTCTTGAAATCCCTCTCAAGGAAATCTCACAATTTTGGGTAAGGGAAGCTTTAAATTGTTTGAATGATTTTGTGGTGTTTGATGTTTGAATGATGATGCAATTGATGTTTGTTGATGTTTGTGAGCATGGGAGAGCCTATGTATAAAGTTAGGATGAGTGGATAAACAAGGGACTTCAAGCTCGTAGGTTGCAGTCCCCTGTTTCGCTCATGCCCAGCATGACAGCGCTTGCGTTGCCGGGCATGGGAGAATCGGTAGAGATTTTCATTTCTAGGAGAGCTCATGCTCAGCATGAAAGTTGGGGATGCTAGGCATGAGAAGGTTGGTAGCAAAACTTTAGTTCCAGGACAGCTCATGCTCAGCATGAAAGTTAGGCATGCCGGGCATGAAAGAGTCAGTAGTGATTTTAGCTCCAGGGGTGTTCATGCTCAGCACGAAAGCTTGCGTGGCCGGGCATGGAGGTTCATGCTCAGCACGAAAGCTTGTGCGGCCGGGCATGAATTTGGTTAAATGGAAATTCTTTTGAGACTTTTTCCCTTTTTATTCATATAATTATAAAGTGTTTATACTATTGTAAAGTGATTGTATTATGATTGTAATAATTATGTTTTGAATAAGGATGTTGGATAGACCACAACTTTAGTTCTAAAGCTATGTTAGGAAATTCACATTTTTAAGTGTTGTGTTGTGAACAAGTATTCAGAGTGTGAAAATTCCTTATATGAGCTTATTGAACTGCTGGATGGGTTCATAAGTATAATTTGAGAAAAATGGTGAATTTATAACATAGAGGGAACATGTGGTATCAAAATTGTTTGGCTTGTTACATGACATTGCATGTGGGTAGGTACGTAAGTTGAGAGTGCTAGGTAGGCTCTCAACCTAGTGCCAGAGGTTTTCGTGGTGGCCAACAGTGGGCCTATAGAATAGACAAGTGGGCGAATTCCTATAGATGGAAGGTTTTGCAAACCTGACAGAGGTAAGCCAATACCAACACTTGTCTATATTCGATTAAATCCACACTTCCTCCACAGGGTAGCTCAAGGGACTCCCTGAATGGTCAAAGGTGAGACCATGGTAGGGGATGGGGCCTATGGGGACCGCCCAAAAGTTGTAGAAATCTCCATGGAGTCGAGTCAGCATGACATTGCATAATGAAAATTGTATATAAGATTGATGTATGTATGGTTGATTGATTTTAATTTTCCTTTGATCAGATTTTATCCTTTTTATAAATAAGCTTACCCTTGCATTTTTGTGCTTGTGCTGTTTTACTGCAATGATCGTGTGGTTGACACTGGAGCAGATAGTGGTGATGTTGCAGGTTCTCAAGTCGCTCATGACTGAAGCGGATGTAGATCTTGAAGATGGGATGAGATCCTCTTTTTAGATATGTTCTCATATATATGTATCTAGTATGGGGACCAGCTTAGGACATATGTATTATTACTTAGGTTGTTGTAAATGTCCTCTACAAGAGGATTATTTTTGGGGTTGTATGTATATTTATATTTGAGTTTTGTAAAGCCATACCTTATACCCTTATGATATGGGGATATATATATATATATATATATATATATATATATATATATATATATGTGTGTGTGTGTGTGTGTGTGTGTGTGTGTGTGTGTGTGTGTGTGTGTGTGTGTGTGTGTTAAATATGAAAAAAAATAAATTATAGGTAGTTTTATATAATAATATTTAATACAAAGTTTTAGTATAGCAAATCTGTAACGAAGTTGGGTCGTTACAAATTGTAGGTTTATGCAAGCATGTCTCGTGATAGCTTACTTGCAGTAGTTCATGATGCTTTACAAACTGAAGTAGGTAGATGTATCTCATCTTGGTTGAGAATTGTTCTTTAATTGTATGTGTACATTGAAGCATGATGATTTATGTCCTATAATACTTGTCTAATCTCATAATATCATTGTTGAACCTGTTCCTGAACTGGAGGCAATCTTAAGATGATGTGATAAAAAAACATGTCTTATTGCAGAATGGATTGTCCAAGTGCATGTTTAACTTCTAGTGATGTTTATTTTCAGGGTCAATGTGCCATGCCTATATTGCCAAGACTGGCAATGCCCGGTCATCGTATTGATCCTCCCTGTGGGAGAGTTTTTTTGCAATATGGTCAACAAAAGCCTGTTACTGATGCAGAAAGTTCATCCATGCATTTGAAACATTTAGCAGCTGCTGCCAAAGATGCTGTTGCTGAAGGTGGTTCTATTCCTGGATCAAGGGCTAAACTATGGCGTAGAATAAGGGAGTTCAATGCCTATATACCATATGGTGGTGTACCTCCAAACATTGAAGTACCGGAGGTTACTTTGATGGTACTATGCTTCCTGCTGCCCCAAATCTTCCTCCAGAATCTCCTCCATTGCCACCCTTTTCACCAAAAGCTATAGCAACTGTGATGGGTTTTATTGCATGTTTACGCAGACTACTTGCCTCAAGAAGTGCAGCATCACATGTGATGTCTTTTCCGGCAGCAGTTGGAAGGATAATGGGTTTACTTAAAAATGGTTCAGAAGGTGTAGCTTCTGAGGCTGCAGGGCTTGTTGCTGTACTCATTGGTGGTGGGCCTGGTGATGCAAATGTGACAGATTCTAAGGGAGAATGGCATGCCACAATTATGCATACAAAGTCAGTATTGTTTGCTAATCATAATTATATCATCATTCTTGTCAACAGATTAAAGCCCACGTCAGTATCACCTTTACTGTCAATGACTTTTGTTGAAGTGCTTGAGGCTATGATTTGTGATCCATATGGTATAGCTCAGGAATTTAGAAGTAAACTCGAGAGATGTAGACTTGTAGTGTAGGGTTAGCTAAGAGAGAAAACCAACCGAACAGGATGAAGATATGAATATCAAGAGAGAGAAAGAGAGTTTAGGATGAATATGAAAATGGATTGTATTCATTCCCTAATTGTGGTTACAGATGCTATTTATACTTCTGTTAGATCTTACATCTAACTAACTAACTAGTTAACCACAGTTAACTAACTATTAACCATAGCTAACTAATTACATGAAATGGAAATTTACAATGAATTACAATTACAAATGTGATACCCCGTATCAAGTCTTCCCCACCGAAGGAACCTTTGTACTCAAAGGTGAAAGTGAGGATATTGTTGCACAAAATCATGGTAGTATTCCCAAGTAGCCTCTTCTTCCGAAAAATTCAACCACTTAACAAGAATTTTGGTAGCAGCTCTATTTCCTCTCTTAACCATCTTTCTATCAAGTATAGCTTCAGGTACTTTAGGCACTATGTCTTCACCCAATTCTAATGGAATATCATGAACAACAGCAGATGAAGGTTGATGACATGGTTTCAATTGTGAGACATGGAAAGTATCATGAATTTTTGCTGCAGCTGGTAAAGCAATCTTGTAAGCAACAGACCCTACCCTGTCTGTGATCTTATAAGGACCATAGAACCTTGGGCTAAGCTTCTGATTAACCCTTCTATCTACTGTATTCTGCCTATATGGCTATAATTTCAAGTAGACCTAGTCATTAACTTGGAATTTTCTATCAGTGCGATGCTTGTTAGCTTGCTGCACCATTCTATTCTGAGCTCTTTCCAAGTGAAATCTTTAAGCATTTTCTCCCTTTGTTGCAAACTCCTGTCCACAGTTGCATTATGAGATTCACCGGGTAAGTAAGGGAGATGGATAGGTGGTGGCTGTCCATAAAGAATTTCATAGGGTGTGGTGTGAGCTGCTGAGTGGAAGGTAGTATTGTACCACCACTCTGCCAACGAAAGCCATTTACTCCAAGTAGTTGGATGTTGATGGCACATGCACCGGAGGTATGTCTCTAAACAACGATTATCCACCTCTGTTTGTCCATCCGTTTGAGGATGATAGGATGATGACTTAAGTAATTCTACTCCTTGCAATTTGAATAGCTCAGACCAAAAGTCACTAAAAAAAACTGAATCTCTATCACTAACAATACTGTCTGGCAGCCCGTGAAGCTTAAAAACTTGATCAAGATAGAGTTGTGCTACCTGTAAAGCAGTAAAAGGTTGTGCTAAAGCCATGAAATGTGCTGCTTTACTAAGTCTGTGCACTACCACAAAGATGACTTCCTTGTTGCTAGATGGTGGCAGTCCCTCTATAAAATCCATAGAAATAGATGACCAAATCCGATTTGGTATTGGTAAAGGCTGGAGATACCCAGGATATGCAGAATTATCATTCTTGCACTTGTTACAAGTATCACAAGATCTAACATAGGATTGAACATCCTTGGTCATACCCTTCCAATAAAACAGAGACTGCACTCGCTGTAACGTGGCGTCTGTACCCGAATGGCCACCTACAGGTGAATCATGTAGCCATTGCAAGAGAGCTTTCCTTAACGACATGTCACGGCCTACAACTAATTTCCCTCTTCTTCTAAGTTGATTATTAGTCCAAGTAAAGCTAGTATGACTAGTAGGATCAATTTGCAACTCAGAAATCAGCTTTACCAATTTAGGTTATGTGACCCAACAAGCTACCAATTTGTCATAAATGTCTGTCCCCACAGCAGTTAAAACCATAAGTAACATGTCAGTACTGCGCACTCTTGATAATGCATCAGCTGCCTTATTTTCTTGGCCCTTCTTATATTGAATTTCAAAATTATATCCTATGAGTTTGGCTAACCAATCTTGCTGGGAAGGAGTGGTAATAAGTTGTTCCAGCAAGTATTTAAGGCTTTTCGGATCAGTTTTGATAATGAAATGCCTATTGAAGAAGTACGAACTCCATTTCTGTACAGCAAACAACACTGCTAAAAGCTCCCTTTCATATGCTGATTTAGCTTGATTTTTTGGGCTCAAAGCTTTGCTAATATAAGCTATAGGATGATCATTTTGCATAAGGACTGCACCTATGCTATAACCCGAAGCATCAGTTTCTATAACAAAGGGTTTGTTGAAATCTAGTAAGGCTAGAACTAGGGCAGAACAAAGGACATGTTTGAGTGCATCAAAGGCCTTTTGCGCTTCCATTGACCATGTAAACTGATATTTTTTAAGCAGGTCTGTTAAAGGTTTGGTAATTTGTCCATACCCTTGCGCAAACCTTCTATAATAACCCGAGAGACCTAAAAATCCCCGCAACTGTTTTGAAGTGGTAGGAGGTGGCCACTTCATCACTGCTGAAACTTGAGAAGGATATGTAGAAACCCCTTCAAAAGATATAATGTGCCCTAAGTATTCAACCCTAGGAGCAGGAAAAGAACATTTGCTTCTTTTAACGAACAGTGTATGAGTTTTGAGAACCTCTAACACCATTTGTAAGTGATGCACATGTTCGTCAAGACTAGCACTATAAACTAGTATGTCATAAAAAAAGACAAGAACAAATTTCCTTAGGTATGGTCTAAATATATGATTCATAAGACCTTGAAATGAAGAAAGAGCATTAGTAAGGCCAAAAGGCATTACCAAGAATTCGTAGTGTCCTTCATGGGTCTTAAAAGCCGTCTTATACACATCTTCCTTGTACATTCGTAACTGGTGATAACCTGCCCGGAGATCAAGCTTGGTGTACACGCTAGAGCCGCTAAGTTCATCTAATAGATCTTCTAGCAACGGAATTGGGAACTTGTCCTTCACAGTTTGACTGTTTAGTTCCCTATAATCGATGCATAACCGCCATGATCCATCTTTCTTTCCTACTAAAACAACTGGTGACGCATAAGGGCTACAGCTGGTTTGTATGGTGCCTTTGTCAAGCATCTCATGCACCAATTTTTCTATAATATCCTTCTGTAGTGATGGGTATCTATCGGGCCTTTTATTCACAGGCTTAGATCCTGGTTGCAATGGAATTCTATGATCAAAACCTTTCCTAAAAGGGGGTAATTCAGTGGGTTCTTCAAACACAGAAGCATATGAGCTTAACAAGCTATCAATCATAACTGGTAATTCATCATTTTGTACTGATATAGAGAATAATGCAGGACTGACCATATTAGATAGCTCCTCTTGCTGGCACACTTGCAATAACGCTAGTTATCCCCCTTGCAACATTATCTTAGGGAGTTGTTTATTTTCTATTGTTTTCAACTTACCAAAAGAAGATCCTCTCAACACATGCTTCTTATGTACCACTTGAAATTCCATTCTTAGCTTTTCAAAGTTCCACACTATATCTCCAAGAGTAGTCAGCCACTGGATCCCCAATACAACATCACAACACCCCAAGGGTAGAACCATGAAATCTACAGTAAAATGAGTATTTTGTATTTGCCAAGTAAAAGATTTGCAAACTGCTGTAGCAACCAATTTGTTTCCATCCGCCACTGACACAACTAGAGGCTTGGAAGTTTCCAACTTACACCCAACTTCCTAGCAACTTGTTCATCTAAGAAATTGTGGGTGCTTCCACTGTCAATCAAAATCTGTAAAGCTTTTTTGTTATAATACCTAGTAACTCTCATAGTCTGGAAATGTTGAGAACCAATGATTGCACTTACAGAAATGCATGGTTCAGCTTCTGGAGTAGATAATTCCTCTTCACTACAACTGTCATCATCCTCCCCTTCAAACACGTATAATTGGGCTCTTTTGTGTTTAAGGTGGTGACCTGGAGTAAATGGTTCATCGCAAAACATGCATAGCCCTTTCATCCTCCTTTCATTCTATTCAGCAGCAGAGTATGATCTATGTGGCTTGTCTAGTGTTTGGGCTTTAACTGTTTTGGTCAGGTGTGGTAGTGGTAATAATGGTTGGCTGCTGTTTGTGTTGGTTTTGGTAATTGGTGGATTAGCTCCAGGTGAAAAGTGTGATTTAGAATGGTTAACAATTACAGAGGGTTTGGGTTTATGTGCTTTGGCTGCCTCATAGAGCTTGGCTAATTTTGCTGCTTGTTGAACTGTTTTTGGGGTGAACTTTCTAACATGCATTTGAGTTTCATACTCTAACCCAGTCAAGAAACAACTAATTTTATACTCTTCGCTCAACTCCACTCTAGTTAAGATAGTTTCAAATTGATCCAAATACTCCATGACAGTCCCAGTTTGCCTTAAAGACATCAATTCTGACATTGGGTCGTCATAAACAACCCCAAATCTGTCTGTGATAGCATTCGCATACTCTTCCCACCCAATAGGATCATTAGTTAACCTAGATTTTATTAGTGCATGGTGCCATTGTAAAGCTTTACCATCAAGGTGAATAGCAGCCATTCTAACTTTAGAATCAGGAGCAGTATTATCAAGCAAGAAGAATTGGTCACATTTATAGAGCCATTCTTTAACATTTTCCCCAACAAATTTAGGAAACCCCACTTTCGTAAGTCTACCTGAAAAAGAAGAATTTGTAGAGTTACCCGAAGTAGATCGTCCTCCATTACCGCTATGTGTTAAAGGTGCATCTCGCTCCGCTAAAGCTACGATCATCTCCCGTAACCCAGCTATGGCTTGATCAACCCGATCATTTGCGTCATTAATCTTCTTGGTGAGAGCTTCCTCCACGTCTTGAATGGCAGTCTGATATCTCGTGTTTTCAGCCATTAGCGGCATCAATCAATGGATCGCAACTTCTGATACCAATGGTACAGCTCAGGAATTTAGAAGTAAATTCGAGAGATGTAGACTTGTAATGTAGGGTTAGCTAAGAGAGAAAACCAACCGAACAGGATGAAGATATGACATAGCTAACTAATTACATGAAATGGAAATTTACAATGGATTACAATTACAAATGTGATAACCTGTATCACCATATGGTGAGACTACCCAATATACTGTTTTTGTTGAATTGTTACGCCAAGTTGCAGGGTTAAAACATCGCTTGTTTGCACTGTTTGGTCACCCTGCTGAAAGTGTTAGAGAAACAGTAGCAATGATAATGTGATCAATCGCAGAAGAAGATGCTATTGCTGCAGAGTCCATGCGGGATGCTTCTTTGCATGATGATGCTTTGTTGAGACATTTACCGCATGCATTTTTCCTTCCAGCTGGTGAGCGGCGTGAAGTTAGTCGACAACTTGTTGCTCTTTGGGCAGATTCCTATCAACCAGCTTTGGAGCTATTGTCCCGAATTCTGCCTCCTGGCCTCGTTGCTTACTTGCACACACGTGCTGATGGAGTTGTAGCTGAAGACACAAATCAAGAAGAGTCATCAATTGGAAAAAGAAAAAGACATCTACTTCAGCACAGGAAGGTCGCATTGGGAGAGGACTTATCTCTCAAGAACAACCTTTCCCTTCAGCTAATAACTTAGATGTTTCTGATCCAGCTAGGCAGACAGTGGGTGCTATTGTTAGAGGCTCAGACAACTATCATAAAACTGTTATGGACCCAAGTTCTGGACAGGCTTCAAATATTCAATCTTCTGTTGTTCACACTAGTGAACATTTGAACAATGGATCTTCTACAGGAGAAGTGCAAAATGGGCATTCAACTTTTGGGGATTCAGCTATTGCGGCATCAACAAACTCAAATGAAGCTCCAGTATCTGATTTTTCAAATTCAGTTGATCCTGACAGCAATGCAGTTGGTTTGCAGAATGCAGGCATTCCTGCTCCTGCTCAAGTTGTTGTGGAGAACACACCTGTAGGATCTGGTCGGCTTCTATGTAATTGGCCTGAATTTTGGCGAGCTTTTGATCTTGATTACAATCGTGCAGACTTGATTTGGAATGAGCGTACTAGGCAAGAGCTGAGAGAATCTTTGCAAGCTGTCTGAGCCTCTTGATTTGGAATGAAGGTACAGCTCACATTACTGTTCTCTTGGATAGAACAGATGACAGAGCTTTGAGGCATCGACTTCTTTTACTTCTGAAGGCATGTAAATTTAATTTACTTTTTCCTAACTTTGTCTTGAGGATTAATTTGCTTTGCTATTGTGTCATAGTTATGTTCGAAGTCCATCCGAATATTTGTGCTTTAGAGTAATGAAATTTTGGCACTATTTGGGCGAAAAGAAAATACATTTTAATTTTGACCTTCATTGCTGCTCACTAATTGCAATTTGTAACTGAATCGGTGGTCAATTTTTGTTTAATGATTATCCTAAATGGAATAAAGTTTTAAAAATGCTTGAGTAAACATTGCAGTATGTCAATTCTATTGCTTGAAAATTTAAATTAACTATGGTTTACTGAATTTCAGGCATTGGTGAAGGTTTTATCAAATGTAGAGGCTTGTGTTCTAGTTGGAGGTTGTATTTTAGCTGTTGATATGCTTACCGTAGTCCATGAAACTTCAGAGAGAACATCTATTCCCTTGCAATCAAATTTAATTGCTGCTAGTGCTTTTATGGAACCACTTAAGGAATGGATGTATATTGATAAAGACGGTGCGCAAGTTGGACCTATGGAAAAAGATGCTATTAGAAGATTGTGGTCCAAGAAGGCTATTGATTTGACAATAAGGTTTTGGGCTTCTGGGATGCTAGATTGGAAGAAGTTGCGTGATATCCGTGAGCTTCGTTGGGCACTTGCCCGCAGAGTTCCTGTCCTTACCCCGGCTCAGGTAGAATCATGCTGGAGTAGGAAGATAATATTGATAATAATTGCTTTTGTGATGTTTTCTATAGCTTTTGTGCTGTTATGTTGAATTGTTGATAACTATAAGCTTAGCCCCGTTTGGAAATCTACTGAAAGTGAAAGAAGATAGTTATGTTTATGGCTAATAAATTGTCTTAACAATTGAAACTTCATTCTTATTTTTTTTTTTTCATTGTATCCTTCTAATAGATAGAATATGGATATTGTATTCAGGTTGGGGACACAGCTTTGTCCATATTGCATAGCATGGTGTCTGCAGATTCAGATTTAGATGATGCTGGAGACTGGAGAGATTGTTACTCCAACTCCTAGAGTAAAACGAATCTTGTCAAGTCCACGTTGCCTTCCACATATTGCACAGGTAATTTTAGGAATTGTTCATTTTTTAATCAGCCATGTTGGAAAATATTGATATTTGTTATGACTTGCATCTTTCTAAGTAGCATTTCTTTCTCAAAATTATTTTGGCTAGATTCTATGATTCTTGATTTGAAAGAGAGAAAAATAGATGCAAGAGAGGCTGAAACCGTGTGTCTTGACTACACAATGGAGTCTGTTTTATATAGACTTAATGAAATAAATACAAAACAAATATAGGGATAATATTCCTATTTACATGATATAATATGCCTATAATTACAAAGATCCTAAACAAATAAGGAAACAAATCAAAAAATATAAAAGAATAAATGCTAAGAGATACTTGAGATTTAGATGTTTTGAGAATAATGCTTCAGTGAATAATTCTCACTCAGCAGAATATATACATATATAACATAGGGTCTGAATAACAACTTTTACATGAGAGAGAAAGAACCTATGTATTGCTACTCTAGAAACACCAAGACAGATATATATAAAGCCTACAACAGATAACAAAACACTATTTCTTAACAGAGATCATCTAGGATACTCTAAAATATTCCAAGATATAAAAATGATATCATAAAGTTGTAGGTTTTTTCACTCTTCCAACTTCTAAACAAATTCAAATATTATAATATTTTGATTTCCTTTTTTCGTTTCATTTTTTTGGGGTGGGGACAGGCCATTCTTTCTGGGGAACCAAGTATTGTTGAGGCAGCTGCTGCATTGCTTAAGGCCATTGTTACCCGGAATCCCAAAGCTATGATCCGTCTGTACAGTACTGGTGCATTTTATTTTGCACTGGCATATCCTGGGTCTAATCTACTTTCAATTGGGCAACTCTTTTCTGTCACCCATGTCCATCAAGCATTTCATGGTGGGGAAGAGGCTGTAGTTTCAACTTCATTGCCTTTTGCAAAACGTAGTGTTCTTGGTGGACTTCTCCCTGAGTCTTTGTTGTATATGTACTGGAGTGTAGTGGTCCAGCAGCATTTGCTGCAGCAATGGTTTCTGATTCTGACACCCCAGAGATAATATGGACTCACAAAATGAGGGTAGAAAATCTAATTCGTTAGGTAATCTAAACTTTGTGGTAGCCACTCTGATGAGTTTTATTTTTCCTCAATTTTTTTAATAGTATAACCACTTGGTTTCTAATATGATATTCACATAGTGGAATTGAATCCATTCCCCTTTGCTCTTTATCAGGTTTTGCAGCATCTTGGTGATTTTCCACAGAAACTGTCACAGCATTGTCATGTTTTATATGACTATGCCCCCATGCCTCCAGTGACATACCCAGAGCTGAGAGATGAAATGTGGTGTCACTGTTATTACCTCAGGAACCTATGTGATGATATTCGTTTTCCAAATTGGCCAATTGTTGAACATGTAGAGTTTCTTCAGTCACTACTTGTAATGTGGCGTGAAGAGTTGACTAGAAAGCCTATGGATCTTTCTGAAGAAGAAGCTTGTAAGATCCTTGAAATATCCTTTGAGGATGTATCTAGTGATGATGCAAATAAAAGAAATTCTCTGGAGGTTACAGATGAAGCATCTAGCTTATCGAAGCAGATTGAGAACATTGATGAAGAAAAACTAAAGCGACAATATCGAAAACTTGCTATGAAATATCATCCTGACAAAAATCCAGAAGGGAGGGACAAGTTTCTTGCTATACTGAAGGCCTATGAACGCCTCCAGGTAGACATAAGTTTCCATGTCATACATCATGTTTCAATAAATGTCACCAAGATGGCACGATTATTTCTAGTTTTCTACATAACAGTTCTCATACTTATACAGTCTTAGTATCTTAGCTTAAAAATTGTGGAGACCTGTGTTGTCTTGAGCAATTAATTTATGGATCAAATATCTTGTGCTTACAAATCTGAAATCTGTATATTTGTTTTTCTAACTAGAGGTGGCAATGGAGTTGTGATTGTTGAAAATCAGAATATTATATTTTGACTCTATTAATAATAACTGTTAAAAGAGGAGAAACAGAGACATGTTTAACTGAAACCGTGTGTCAGAGTACACAGTGGGTGCGTGTTTATATAGGTTAATTACATTAATTACACATAAATAGAGGATATTATGTTTCCTCTTTATTAAAGATTATGTTCCTATAAAGCGCTATTATTAATAAAATCAGAATATAATATTCTGATTTTCAACAATAACGATTTTCAGTCCATTATACCTCTGTTTCTCCTATTTTAACATGGTATCTAGAGCCTGACAGAGGTATTACAAAAATCGTGCTTCACCGGGGATAGAGATCCACTATCCCCGGTGGACCCTTTTGATCGTTTCCCTTCTTTCGGTGACCATTTTCGCACCTCGGCCATCCTTTTCTGACGTGTTTTTTGGCCACCGCCTTTTGTTCGCTGCTCATTTTCCAGCGAAGAACTTTCTAATTGTCTATCCTACCACTGTTCTTTTCCTGCATGTTTTCCGGGCACCACCTTCTGCTCGTCGCTCATATTTTGGCGAAGAACTTTTTGGTCGCCTTTCCTGCCACCATCCTTTTTCGGTGTGTTTTTCGGCCATCGCCTTCTGCTTGCTGCTCATTTTCCAGCAAAGAATTTTCTGGTAGCCTATCATGCCATTGTCCTTGATACACTGGCCCCGTCAATGTCCCATGTGCACTAGTGTCGACGACTTTGTCCTAGATGCATTGGTCTCGCGTTAAGTTTAAATAATTTGGGTCTCCATGTCAACGTAATTAGTAGCAACTGTTAGTCAATTGATGCTCAACAAGTTATGTGGTAATCGTTAGTTTATTCATTTTTATTTTTCCCCTTTTTGCAATTTATGACGGTTTTAAACCTCCAAAAAATAATACTTTAAAATTTAAATTACAAAATCAAATTTTGGCAGCTATTAGCTATCACAAATTACAAATATGTTATTCTCTATTTGGCACATACTATGGAGAGGGACTAAAAAAAACATTTTTCAACTTTGAGAGACTATAAAAAGCAACTTAGAATTTGGAGGACAAAAAAAAAATGACCCATATTTGTGGGACTAAAAACATATTTAAGCAATAAAAACAACTTTATATTATTTTTTATGGCTTAAATATGTTTTTAGTTCTCCAAATATAGGGGTCTTCATGTTTTAGTCCCTCAAATTAAAAGATGCTTTTTTCAGTCCTCCAAAATCCTCAAATATATTTTTTAGTCGTTATCCGTATTTTCATCTGTGGAAGCCAAACAGGGAATATAAAATTCACAATTTGTGGTGGTTAAAAACCACCACAAATTGAAAGAAAAAAAATTAAAAAAAAATCAAGAATCAGAATCATCTTCTTTCTTCATATCAGATCCATGAGTTAAAAAAATTATTGTTCCTGCCAAGTAAGTGACCTTAATCAGGATTATGTAATTTTCCAATCAGATCCATGACTTGTACACGTAACGTTAAGATCAGATCCAACGTCGTCACATTCTCTTGTTCCTGCCTCACATTCTCCAAAAGAGTATCAGGCAGAGGTACAAAAGTCTCAAACTTCTTTACTAAATAATTAAATAAAAAAAACCACAAAAACAAAATTTCAGTTAACAATAAAAAAAATACAAAAAAGGCTTTCAAACCCTCACCTACCCAACACTTGATCAATAAATCTTGTGCATTTCTAGCGACACACGTCCAGGGGTAATATCTCTTCAATAGTTTTTGTCATTATCATTGCTAGAAGGACATTTTTTATTTTTTAAAAAAACTATTTAAAAAAAATCCCTAAATTTTAATTTAACATTTAAAAAAAATCACAAATATGAAAAAAGCAATACCTTTAGGAAGCGAAGACTTCCCTTTCATTCATTGATAGGTGCTTGCTTTCTCAATTACTTGGTGATTTTGGCTTGGGTCTTTGGTAGATGAGCAATGAATGTGGGTCTTACAGCTTAGTTCAGCTTAGTTAGGTCTTTAATCTTTGTTAACTACATCTTTGGTTTGGAGAATTATGCTGCTCTTTAATCACTGTTACTTTATATTGTATGATCTGCAAGTGTTTCTCTTAAAATTGGATGTGATCTGTCAGTTTAGAACAATACATTTGGAATAGAAATTGCAATGCGATGATTATTGATTCCGGTACGCTTTGTAAGTGTTCATTGGATCTTAAAGATTGTTCTTTTAATGCTACATTGGTTCGTTGAGGAAGAATGAAAATTAGAAGCAGGATTGTTGATCTAGGTGTTTTTGGATCAAGATGCCTGTCGTCTAATAATTTGCCCTTTGGAGTGGAGGAACTAGAGAAGAATGTTTGTGATCTCTGTACTGATTATCTAAATCTTGTTTTGGAGAACGTTGCAATTCTATTTTGAAGTTAATTCAAGTCATTTATGCGATTGTCTTTCCTGATTGGATGTTTTTTTATAATCTCCTAATTACATGATTACGTGGCCAAATAAAATATATTTCATCCTGCTCCACATTACGTCATCTCGGAATACTCGGAATAGTATGCTTTAGATGCAGTCAAAGGCACATAGAAGTTGGAAGCAAACATGAGTTGGCATCTTTTATTGGGTTTGTCATATTCTTGTACTGAATTATATACATATATTTTTCTTTATAATGATAGCTTTCTTTTTTTTTAACATAATTGCATTGTGTTTTGAAATTTTGAATCTACGTTAATTACTTCCTCTAAAAATGTTGTCCAACAGGGGCTATTATTTTTATTGGCTTTTTTATTGTACAGGAAATATTTATCAGAATGCTGATAAGATTATTGGTTTTTATAATTATTATTTTAAAACTATATTTTGTGATTTTTAATTAGTTGTTAATGTATTAAAATTAAACTTTATTTATATATTGTTCTTCATGTAACTCAACTTTGCTTGTAATGCTTGTACTATCATTTAAAATTTAAAAAATCTATTACTTCTACCTTAAGATGCAAATATAACTTCAAATTAGTATTTTAGTATGTGCATTGTATAGGATAAATGTTTATTTTATATAACTACAATTATAATAAATAAATATTTCTAAATATATGAATTATATTATAATTAAAATTTGTAATAAATAAATATTTTTGTACTTATAAATTATATTTTAAATTTATGATAAAAAATTTATATTGTGTTACATTATTTTAAATTATTGATAATTTTTTAAAAATATTAAAATTCAAGCTAAAACTAAAGATATTAAAAATTACAGACTGAAAAAAGATAAAATATTAAGTTAAATCATTCAATTGATATTAATAGCATAAGAGAATACATGTATATGAATTTTAAAGATAAAATATATATTTGAAATTAGTTTTTGATATTCAATTATAACTTGTTAAACAATTCACTTGATTTAAAAGTATAAGAAAATATATAAGTTACATATTAGTAATGTGAGGAAGGATCAAATGACACCATTGTTATACCATTAAATAACTTTATATAAAAATGTGATTTTTATTGATCTAACTATTGAATTGTACCAAGATTGTTCTTGTCAAAATTAAACAACAATAAGATGGTGATCAAATGATTCCGTATTTTAGTATATTTTAAAAATTTTATATTACATCGATTTTAATCTATATGAATGAGATAACAAATAATTTTAGATTAATATAAAATTTTGTATATATGATTTATGTGGAAGGGACTTTAAAATAAATTTTAATAATTTTGTTTGGATTATCAATTAAAAAACCTTAAAAGTAAGAGAAAGGTAGTCAACAATAAATTTTCTGGCCCAAACTAAGAGTATAAGAGTATTGCGATGATTTAACGTTAAATAATTAAGACAATTAAGTGAAATTAAGATAATTAATGGAAATATAAATTAATATATAAAATATCCATTCATTCAAAACTTTTAATTTATAAAGTTTTAAAAATTAATTTTAATTTTTACATATAGTTAATTTTAATTAAAAATGATATGATTATATATCGTTACATTTAATGTTAATTAAAACATTTTGGATATTAATTAAAACAATTTAAAAAATAAAAGATCTTTGACAAGATGATCAATTAAAAAATTAGAATATTTTATTTCATATTTTGATTGATACTCTGCAACAAATTAAATCCTTTGTTAGGATAATCAATTAAAAAATCTTTTAAAAAAAGATAGTCTATAGAAAATTGCACTGGCCAAAGTTAAAAATAAAGTGATGTTTTAACTTTTACATAATTAAGTGTAATAATCTACTTAATTAATAATCATACTTCCTCCCTTTGTTTTTAAGTGTTGTTTAAGATTTATTTGTAGAAATCAATGAATGCATTAAATTTTTTTGATTCTAATAAAGTAATTATTGGATTTCCTATTTTACCCTCTTTTCATTTTTACTCTACAATAAATGCATGTGTACATTCGTATATTCATTAAAGATTATGAGTGAAGTAAGGGTATAATTGATAAAAGAGTAATTAATGTGATCTTGAACTTTGCAAACGACAGATAAATAGAAACAAAATTTTTCCAAAAATCCGACACTTAAAAAGAAACGGAGAGAGTAATTAGCACCTAATCAATAATTGAATGACCACTAATTAGGCCTGCTGCGTTCACATGTAGGGGAACAATCTATTTAGTAGGAGAATCGGTATTCAATTTCTTTCGTGTGCAAAATTCCTTGGATCAGCGGCAGCCACTTATCTCGAGCGGGATTAGTATCTTACCCAGTGGGTTGGGGGACACCAATGATCTCTGACTTAAGACCAAAAATTGTAATATGTAAAATCATAATTAAATATTCTAAGTATCGAAATAAATAAACAATGTTTAATTGTCTACCATAAAATTCTCATGTGGTGACACTTTTTTTTTTTTTTTTTACTGTCATGTGGTGACACTTAAATAACTCATTTGATTAAATGTGTCTTAAATAGACACAATTACCTCTTTGTATAACAATAAGGATTACTCCCTCCGTTTCTTTTTATCTGTCATTTAAGATTAATAGTAAATTATAATATGTAAGATGATAATTAAATATTATAAGTATCGAAATAAATAAACAATGTTTAATTGTCTGCCACAAAATTCTCATGTTGTGACACTTTCTTTTTTTTGTCTTCCATGTGGTGACACTTAAATAACTCATTTGATTAAATGTATCTTAAGTAGACACAATTACCTATTTGTATAACAATAACAATTACTAATAAGTTACCAAAAGTTTTTCAATCAATTTCATTTTGATATTTGCTTTAAACTTTATGTAATTTACTAAATGATGACAATCTATTTTAAAAGAGTTATTTCAAAATTTTTATATAACAAAT
The DNA here is from genome assembly GCA_026413185.1 of Pueraria montana var. lobata. NCBI lineage: Eukaryota > Viridiplantae > Streptophyta > Magnoliopsida > Fabales > Fabaceae > Pueraria > Pueraria montana. The sequence continues at coordinate 39,548,592 of CM048649.1, read as the reverse complement.
TTATTTTAAATTTATTATATATTAATAATCTTAATATATTCCCGTGCATTACACGTGTTATTATACTAGATTAAAATTTCATATTAATCATATATACAAAATTATTGAATGGTGTAACAATTGGTATAAGTTACACCGATGTCATTTTAATAGCTTTCAATTGGATGATATTTTCTTAAAACCCACCGTTGGATTGAAAGTTCTTTTCACATAGATCATATATACAAAATTTCATATTAATCCAAAATTATTTGCTACCTCATTCATATAGATTAAAATCGATATTATATAAACTTTTCAAAATATACAAAAAGACGGATCATTTGATCACCTTCTTATTGTTGTTCAATTTTGACAAAATTTGACACAGACAATCTTAGTAATATGTAAATACAAGTCAACGGTTAGATCGATAAAAATCACATTCTATATATGAGGAGGGATCAAATCAGGGGTGGACCTACGTTGGTTATTACCCTAACTTTTTTTTTTAATTTATAAAAGATCAATTACATATTTGTTAAAAAAATTGTTACACCGGCCCGTATAAATAGATTCTTTAGAGAGAATTGAGTTCTATGCTGATTGATTGATAAATATTCACCTTAATTTCTACCCAATCCTATTTAAATATAGTAAAAAAAAAAAAGAAGCTTTTAAAGTGATAAGGAAACGTATATAAGTATTATTGCCCCCTTAAAGGTTAGATTTTTTATTCATAAAAAAAGTATTATTGCCACATTAAAGGCTATCAAGCATATCAACAAAGAGATTGGGGCCAAGGCTATATCAAACGCACCCTATTTGCTACCTTAAATTTGTTTATACTAATGATAATGATTAAATTATATTTGGAGGACCGAACTATGTTATCATAGCTCGTTAGATAATATTGTAGCAAATTGTTAAATTAAATATAATTATATAAGTGTACTAGATTAAATATTTACTTGCTTTCATATGAAACCACACACATTGTTTACCACATACCATACACACACATTTTTATAATTCTTCATAATCTTAAAAAAGAGATTTTTATTTATTCAAAATTCCATAGAGCAAACCCGAAACATCAAACTTACATCAAGCTAAGCATGATATAGCATGATATATAACTAAATTAAACCTTAAAACTATAAATGATTGTATTTATAATTAAATAATTTTATATTTTATGAAATTTGTAAAATATAATTAAAAATATTTTATATGAATTTAATGCATATATATACCTCTGTTCGGTGAACTTCTTTTTGTTTATGGTTGGCCCCCCCTACGATCGAAGCCTGGTTCCGCCCCTGGATCAAATAATACCGGTGTAACTTACAGCAACTGTTATACCATTCAAGTTAAATCATTCACCACTTTAAGAGATGAAATTATTCAAATGAGAGTGGAGAAGCGGAACAATGAAAGCACAGGTAAACTTACACATTTATATATACAAGGCATTTTGAATTATGACTTCTTAGTAATTTACTAGATGAAAATAATTTTTATAAGCTAATTTCTTAATTTTAAAATTTGTTGTTATATCTTAGTAATTGCTGTTAAAAAAATTTCTATTATTGTCGACTAGTGATTTGAGTATATTTGTATGCAATTAGTATTAATTGTAATTCTCATTGAAATAGAAATTTTTAATTGGGCGTACACGAGACGTTAGCTGTTTAATAATGTATGTGTAGTACAAATATCAACTAACTTAGGGGGTGAAATTTTAAAGGCACAATATATATAAAATATTATACTATGCTTTAAACAGTGAAGTCATGAATCCTAGAACATTCAACTAAATACAGTAGCCAAAAATTAGTCTAATTTTATTTTCTCCAAGATCTGGAACTTTTATCTTGTCTTATGGTACATCTTTCTTACTGTGCGCTTTGTTAGAAATGTTTTCTGAACCCGTTTTGTTGTCTTTAGAGAACAAGAAAAACAATGCATGAGCAGATAAAAAATATAACCAGCACTAGGTTCACTACTACAATTCCAAAGTTTAATTTTGCAAACGTTATTTCTCCATATGGATCCCAAGGATTGTGTCTGAAGGTTACTAGCTATTCCCAATATATAGATTTCGGACTCTTGAGATCCAAATTCATACTTCAATAGCAACACCCTTTATGCCTTATACCATATCCTTCACCAAAAATTCTAAATACACTGGAGTAAGTGCTCAACAGGCCTTCTTCCAAATCAGATGGAGATAAATTATAATGTTGAATGATGGCAGCTTAAAACCAAATAAAAAATCACACACACAGAGACACACATATTCACCGTTACCCTTTAAAAATCATGACTACAAAATGGAAGAATTCAGTAAGTTTTATGACACTTGAACACTGGATTGCAGGATCTACGGGTGGTTCTATATGTTTGTCGTTGAATTTTACAATAGCAGATAAACACATCAAAACATACAGCGTCATGACTCATAAGCTATCAAAGAGACTTAAATTTCATTAAGTCACCTTGTAGTTTACTTAAACTCTAAAAAATTATTGGGACAGAAGACACTAGATATCATGCACAACCTGCAAAATCATCCTTGGATATCTCAGGTTACTCTTCGGCTTCAACCTGCAAAATATGAGAAATATATAAGCAAATCAAAGCAAAAGAAGAAAAAAAAAAAAAAAGAAAGCAAAGCCTGCCACTTTCTAGCATAATTGTGTTATGCTCAAACATAGCATCTCAAAGCACAATCACCACTGATGAAGGAAATCCAGAACTCTAACACAAAAATAATAGCACTCACATTAATTTCTACTTGACAAACCAGATTCAATTGAGATATACATCATGTCATGAATCTTCAATTGATGCTTATTTCCTGCTAATAAGAACGTGTACATGAAATGAAACCAAATTTGCAAGCTACGCTAGTAAGCAATTTCGTTTGGACCAGTGATTTCCAACAAAAGAGAATTTACAAATTTCAAAAAGATTGAGCATGAGTCTGTCACTATTCTTTTCAGTTGACAAGGTTGCACAAAGCATTATACTCAAGTCTTATAAGCAAAGCCAGAGCATAAGAAAACATGACCAAGTTACTAGTACTAATAAAGTAATAATAATGAATAGATCAATAAACATGTTCAGAGTTGATTTTTGAAGAAAAAAAAATTGCAATCCACAAAGCTCAGCATTCACAAATACAATCCAACAAAGAGTATTTCTCTCTGTGTGTAATGTGCATGTGTCCATGATTGAGAACATACATCAAACAGTTTGTGATCAAAAAACCAAACACAACCATGGTTTTACAAAGAGTGCGAGAGTGAAGAGCAAAGAGTGTGAGAGGCGAAGGTCCGCCTCGTGAAAGAGAGCAAGGAATTGTAAAATTCTTTCTATTTTGGTGGAATTTACAGTTCCATGGTTTTAACTAATTACAAATTACTTTTCAAAATTCCCAAATTTGAAATTCCTTTTAATAAAATAGCCAAACAGATAATTTTAATAGAAAGAAATTTGAATCCCTGTAAAAAGTACTTTTCCCTCTTAAATTACTCTGTCCAAACACACTCCAAGGGAAATACAAGCCAGCTTGGTGAGGCAATGGCATCCCATGTAGTGAAGAAATTGGCTCAAATCAGAAAAGAGTTAACTAGATTTGGCAATAAGTAGGGGGTCCTGTTGAAAAGGTATTCAAGATCAGTGAAAACAATGACTCAAAGTTAACTGAACTACAGGTTCACGGTGAAAAGGAAAAAGATGGATCTGAACAGGAGGACCTAATGATTGCCTAGTTGAGAATGTTGAACTTTGTAGGCACATACACTACTTGGATAACCATATTTATATTTTCATGTTTTTGATTAGTAGTAGTTGTAGATATCAACAGGCTATTTGCTGTGTTTGGCTGAGGGGAGGAGGAGAGAAATGGAGGAGAAATAGTGTGAGTCTCATGTGGGACCCACACCTCCTACACTCTACTTTAATTCAAATATTTTCCTCCAATTTTCATCTTCTCTATTTCCATCCTCTCACCAAACAGCATTAATGTGTGTGTAAACTGTGTTAATATGTCAAGTCAAGTGTATGCTCCATATTTAAAATTGTTATTCTAAAAATGTTAGCGATATAATTTGTTCTTAGAGCACTCTATAGATATACAGATAATTAAAAACACGGATGAAGGTCATGCAGAAAGAGTTGCTCTAGTCACTGTCGCTTAAGGAGGAAGCACTCCATTTTTGGTTCTGCACAAGGATAATGAAGAGACTAACTAATCAAGGTTTAGCTGTATCCAGTAAATTCACATAATAGTATAAGCCAGCAAGAAACAAAAGAAAGAAGAAGAAAGTTTGCACCGATGCAGCTACCACGTTAAGATATCACACACAACTTTTCATCGCACATTTTAGTTCAAAAAATTCTATTGCAACAATTAATTTGTACCTTATCAATCAGCGGTTTTTGAGCTGATCCCCCCAAAATGGTAGTGTTTTCAGGTGTCAGCAACAGTTTTCCTTCATTAGACTCCACATTAGATATACAAACCTACATGTGAAGCAAGAAGATGAAAGTTGTGCGCATCACACGGATAGCAGATGAATGATAAACCAAGATAAGGCCACAAGAAAACAAAGAAATTAAGAATAGACAACCTACCATAAAAGTATTACACCCAAGGATAAAACTTATATACATTATTACATCCAAGAATAAAACTTATATACAGTTCTTGAGGTGCTTTTAGTGTTGTTCTCTAATTAGAAATTAGAGTTTCATCTCAGTAATCAACATAATTAATAAAAGTTTGCATGGAAATTACCAAAATGAAATTACAATTCTGATTGGACAACAACACTAATAAAACTGTATCTAAGTTTTGTCCCATATCCAAATTCAAATTAATACAGTTTAGAAATGATCCAACATGGAAAAAGGGGGGGGGGGGGGGGGGGGGGAGGATAGCACCAGAGAAACCTTTAAACCGTAGGGACAACAATCTTGAAGACTTTTAATTGGAAGGCCCACTACTCCAATGACCCTCTGAACACCATCAGTCATTGACAACTGGAACCACCTATTGATTTCTTCTGCTTTATCAACCTACAACACAACAAGGAATCCATGTTATATTGCATTGAAAATGCTAAAGATAGATACTAACTCAGTAACTCCATAACAACCTGCAGTACGTAGGAACCACGAAGAACAAGAATGCAACCACGCATGGAAGTGACTTTGGAAGGGAGCACGCCGGCACCACAGGAGTTCATGTCGGCAAACAGAAAGCGGTCAAAACACAGTTTGGCTTTCTGGACGACGTCGAGGCTTTCAAAGTCAGGTAGGGAAGCTTGGAGTTGGGAGAGACAGGCAGCAAGCCAGTCTCTCTTGAGGGACAATCCATGGCTGCGGTGGAGGAAATCCATGACTGGACAGGCGGGAGAGAGGCTATCAGATACATTGATGAAGTCGTCAGAGATTTCAAAACGTGGTGTTGTCTTCTTCTTAGGCTGACAAAAGAGAGGTGGTTTGGTTAGCCATATATAGAACTGACATTACACTACTAAAGAGAGGTAATTAGGCATAGAACTCGCTCACAGAAGGCTTAGGAGGTTTGGCTTTGAAATACTTTTTCAATCGCTCGTGTAAATCTTTTTCAGCTGCAGTCAGTGGATCATGCCTATGCTCATCCTACAAGGATAAAACTTAGTGTTTTTTTTTTTTTTTTTGATCAGCGAAAGATAACCAACCCAAAGTACAAAGGTAAATAGCACATGGCTCCTAAGTTTGATTAAGGTTGCAGAGTATTTATGAAAACTGTGATATCATAAATACAAAATAACCAAACTCAAAGCAGGGAGACCACCAGCGAAATTTAATGTATGGCCATGTACACAAATATACTCCCATCTAACATGTACACCCATCAATATAAGCCTCTAGGTATGTATAAGTCACATATATGTAGCTATATCAGTACATTGCAGCCTGCATAACATGTGCAACCACTCAACCAGACCTTCTCTTCAAGCAGTCCATTCATAGAAGGATGCTTGCATCATGTCAGCCACAACCAAGTCCTGACAATAACCACCACTAAATGAGTCCATAGAGAACTTTCCACTTGTCAAACGCATTACTGTTCAATGATCCTGGGCTATGTTGGAGAAAGTGGTCATAGGGATTAGCGTGTTGTACAGTATCAACACCAATCCAATTATAACATCTATACCAAACTGAAGAGGCAAAAGGAGATGAAATTAATCGCATACATGTTGGCACAAGCAAGCTAGGGATACCTTTGAACCACACCTGGGACAAGGTTTACGTTTCCCCTTCCCCTCCACTGCATCTAAAATGCCAAAACACTTGACAGGACGACGACGAAGACGTAACTGATTTTTTAGAGGACGAGTGATAACATCGACCTGACAACACAAGCACGGAGAACTGAATAATATTGCGGTGAAAATAACAAACTGGAAAATGCAAGCAATTAAAAAAGACCTTGGGCATTTCATCTGTATTGAGGGACAATTGGTGGAAACGGCAAACAAACTTGAAGGACGGTCTCCGGCGGCGATAGGGATTGAGGGACAATTGGCGGAAACGGGAAACCAACTGGTCTCTGCCTCTCTGGCAGGGAAGGGGTTGGGATTTGGAGTCCGACATTTCAGGAAGACACCCAATGTTCGAGAGATAGAGAAACAAGAAACAGAATATCGGATTCTTTATGAGAGCGGCAGAAGGGCATGCATGTGGAAGGGTCCTGGTTAGAGGTGCAAGTTAGAAGCGTTCAAATTCAAAATGAAAAACCCAATCAAATTAAGATTTGGAAAGATTTAAATTTTTTTTTTAATAAAAAAGTATTGTGGTATTCAATAAGGATTCTTGAAAAAGATAAAAAAGTCTGACGATATTTAATCAGGATTTTCAAGACTTTTTTATCTTTTTCAAGAAGACACCCAAAGTTTGAGAGATAGAGAAAGAAGAAACAGAAATGTAGGTATTCAAAATTGGTATTTAATCAGGATAGAAAAAGATAAAAAAGTCTTATGGTATTTAATCAGGATTTTCAAGACTTTTTTTTTTTATGACAATAAAATTCAGTAGTATTCAATCAAGATTTTTTACAATTTAAAAAAAGTCATCTGATGTTCAAAATCATATATATTTTTGATGGATTGTTTTGTAAACTGGATTTTGTTGGATGTTGTGTGACTTTTTAGTTACTAGTGTAATAACCCTTGTCATGCACATGTGTTAATTTATAATATATATATATATATATATATATATATATATATATTATTGTATTTTTAATATATTTTTGATTATTTACCTTAATTATTATAATTATTTAAATGTAATTATCTTAACAAAATATATTTAGTAATCATTTTAATTACTTTAATTACATCAATAAAAAATTTCAACAAATTAATAATACATTAAATAAAAATCTAAATTATATATAATGTCATGTGTCTCTCATCTTATTATACGTGTCATGAATTTTCACATTAAATCAAGCAAATCAACATTAATTTTTCTTAATTTATTATTCAAATAAAGGAGAATTCTACTTTTTATTCTGTTTTCTTAATTTTGTTTATTGGTTTAAATTTGATCTACTAAGTTTTTTTTGTTGATAATGATAGATAATAAGTTTATTTTATTTATTATTATTATTATTATTATTATTTTGGATATTTTTATATTACACAATTTATTTTAACCATTATACTACAATATAAATAACATAATATTGAATTTATATATGGAACTAATTCACTTTAAATCCCGTAAAAAAATAACTATAAATTATAAATAATAGAATTAATCACAGAATTTATTTACAAAAATAATTTAATAACAATTTGATGAACAAAATTTTATATTAGACAATTAATTTAAAATTATTTATGAAAAGAACTTTTTTTTTATCTTGCCACGAATATCCCCTCCCTAAACATAATTTCCTTAAGTAAGGTCTTTTTTTTTTTAAAATAAAAAACAAAAGTCAATTAAAATGTAGTTGGAAAGGAAAATTCTAATAAATTAAATTTCTTGGTAGAAATTAATCTTAAATGAAACAAAAAACACATAAAAGAACTTTTTTTTTGTTTTTGCAAACTATACAACCATCTCTCTTTCCCTTCTTAATTAGAGACACAATCACATTCTATGCCCACCACCTGCCATTGAAAACCAAAGGAAAAAAAAAAGAATAAGGAAAATAGAAAAAAGAGCAAAAGGAGAAAACATGATAAAAAAAAAAAAAACAGCAGCCTTCCAAAAAGAAAAAAGATAAAAAAAAAAAGATCACCTCAAGAATATCAAATCACTGTCATGCCTCTATCATCAAAATCAACGTCTCTGCGTCATATCCCGTGACCAAATGTAGAAAAATCACCATCTTTGAACTCTTTTTGTTGTTCCCAACATCATCACGCATGCATTAGCCAAGAAAAATACATACCAATGTTATAATAAACAACAAAAACGAAAATAGAAAAAAAGAAAGGAATTAAAATGTAGGAAATGAATACAGGAGTTGTCTTTATCTATCGCGTTGAAGAGAAAACAAATAAGAAAAAAAGATGAAGCAGATGAGGGACCTTTATTGTTGAGTAACCCATTTGCAAGAGTTTGCTCAATAGGTTATGAATTTGCATTCAATAATAATTTTTAGAATTCCCAATTATCCATATACTATATATAGCAAATATACTACATATATATAATTTCGATATTAATATAATAGTTTCCAAAATTAAACTATTTCAAAAAAAATAGTTTCCTTTTTTAACATATTTTTTTAAAATAAATGATGTAATAAATAATTCCTGTACTAAATTGTGTCAAAAAATAATTTCCCAATTTTCTATTTAATTACTGATGAAAATAAATGCATTACATACGAAAATAATTGCATTATTAATTTTAAATTTTAAATTATTAAAGTTGAATTATTAATTTCTTAAATTAAATGATTTCCATAATTAAATGTCTAATTTATTTAATTTGCATGACATGTAATTACTCAATTTTGAAAGGACAATATTCCTAATTAAAAATTATACTTATAATTTTTTAAATCAATTAATATTTACGACTCTATTTTTAATTTTAAAAATTTATAACTAATCAATTGAAATCATATAAATTAACAAAAATTAAGTCTGATTAATTGATTTACTTATAATTAACTAAAATTAAGGATAATTAGTCGATATACTTATAATTTTGTAAATCTATAATATTGATGATTCCATTTTTAATTTCAAAAATTAAATATCAATTGAAATCAGACAGTTTGAATTTGAATTTGGTTCGTTACCGAACCAAATAATTCCGAAGCATGAAATGATGACACGTATCATCCAATGTTTGAAAAGCAACCTTGTTTTGCCACGTGTTTTCTGAAGCTGATTTTGGATTCGTAAATTTTATATATATTGATATTGATATTGATATGTATAAATACCACACGCATCAAACAATCATGCCCAAACCCTTGGAATTTTTCTATTCTTCCATTCCAAATTTTTTTCTTTTTTCCATCACACATACTTTTCTCGCTTCCTTGATGGTAGTAACACTGGTAGAATAATTGATTATCTCTTCCTTCTAATCCTACACACACTTTTCATATGATCCTAACAGTGATGCGTTCATACTGCCAAATCACTACAAACCACCTTACCAGCCTACATCTCCTGACCAAGTCCACCATCCCATTCCCCTTTAGGTTCGGAGGTTCCCGCTAAACAATTAAGCCCGTCATTAGATGAGTAGATCTAAGCATGGATAGAGTTCTAGCTCATCAGGACCAACAATCAAGCCAAAGTATTAGAAGACCTTTCTATTGGCATTGAGACTACAGCAGTCAATTTTTAAAAAAGAGAAAAAGATTAAGAAAGATTGAAAAAAATTGTATTGGTTTTATTTTTTTATACAAATCTTTATCATTTATTTGTTATCTTTTTTATTGATTTTAGTAATTTTGAATGTTTTCTAAAAATCCATGGAATCATTTAAAATCTTGTAAATCCATAAAGTTCTTTCAAATCTTATGAATTCATATTTTATAAATCCATTAAAATTCAAACTATAAAATTCTAATCATAAAAGTTTTTTAAAAAAAATCTTAAAAGTTATTACATTCTACAAAATCTTTTAAAATCTACATGATTTTTTATACAAAAAAAAGTATGTTAAAATCCTAATTGAATACACTCCCCTTTTTGAAAAGGAAAGCTAGAATATTATTAATCAATCAAAGATGAGTTAATTACATCATTTTCAATCAGAAGGTCCACTTGGTAAGGGACCTCTTCTATCCAGCACCTTTCCTTATAAATAAAAGCCAAAGAAGCCAACAAATGGGCAGCTTTATTACCATGGCAAATTCTAGCGTGAACCACCGTCTTAAGTGGTTCACGTGTGGACAACATAAAAAATATGCTACAATACTTCTAAAATTTAATTATATAAGAAATATTTAATACAAAATTACATTTCATCCCCTATTAAAAATTTATAAACCATTTTTTAAAACTCTTTCCCCGTCATCGAGAAATCCGCCAGACCCCTATCCCTGTCCTCAACATCTCCGACTCCGACGACAAAGTTGACGAGTCCTTCCTCCACCTCTGCTTCGCCCTTCCTGACACCGTCTATGCCATCGTCGCAGACCTTTAGAACAAGCGCCGCGGCACCGCCTCCACCCTCAAGCACGGCTCCAACTGCACCCTGCTCCGCCTCAGCAGAGGCGTCGTCTTCGACCCTAAGCCCGTGACTGGAGCGTCAAGATCAACCGCAAGGAGAAGCACCTCGCCATCTCCATCGCCGCGAACGCCGTTGTGGTGGAGGACTTCGTAGAGAGGCCGCAGACGAAGGGATTTGAGCGTGTAAAGGAGGAGAGGCCGAGGGAAAGGAAGAGGCGCGTGCGTCGTGACGAGGATGAGGATTCACAGTTTTTCTTCTTCTTTTTTTAATTATTTCTTTATTTGTAATTTGCAGTTTTAATGGATTGTTGTTGGTTATTTGTAAATTGTTATTTTAATGGATTGTTGAAGGATCTGTAAAGCCTATAAATTTGATTTTGAATTAAAGTCTAAATTTGATTTTCAATTCATTTCGGTGTGTATTGTTGACCGTCGAATCCGTATATGATAGTGTATTTCATGTATTTCATTGTGACATATACGTTATGGAAATGTCGATGGATGATAACAGTGGTGGAGCATGCGATTTAAATGAATCAATAATCAATTGGATGTCGCTCTACAAGTGAGGAGTTATTTTTTTGTTCTTGAAAGTTGGAATGCATTCTTGTTTTTTAGTATGATGTAAATTGTTGTAGTTGATTTGAATTTATTTATTTTTTGAAAAAATGAGATAGAAAAAATGTTTGTTTGTGAACATATAGATTTATTTCTTTTGAAGGTTTTGGAGGATATTTCACTGTTTATGGAAGTTGCAGATGAATGGGAAAGTGTTGAAGGTGACTCTCTTAAAAATTATGATAATGATGATGGGTGTTCACTGGATGAAGATGACTGTGCTTTATAGGGACAACATCGTTTATTTGATGGGGTCAATTAAGTCATTTCATTCATTTATTATTTTAAATTATCAACTAAAACAAAAAAGTTAGCATCAGACCTGTTACAAATCTATCACCGTTCATTTATAAAAATATATATCCTACAGCTGTTAAATAAATGTCCCACTCGTACACCACATTCCACAAACTTCAAAAGATCTTTTACATGCTTCTCCACAGGTGAACCATATACCTGCTGCTTCACCCTAGAAATTGCCTATTACCATCTCATTTTGTAAAAGACATCTCTTTGACAAGGAGTGAAGATAGCAACATGTGGCAATCATCTAACACACCTTGAAAGTATCCTCTACTTGATTCAGCTCCACGTTTCCACTACTGAAAAAGTTGCAAGCAATCAGTTTCAAAAATTACCTTAAAAAGGCAAAGATCTCGAGCCAGCAATATAGCCCATCTAAAAGCACATGCTTCAGCCTCCCTAATCAATAAATCAGCTTTCAAATGACATGTGGCTGTAGCAATCACTTTTCCTTCATGATCACGAGCAATTTATCCAAAACATATGCCTTCGTGCTTTTTAACAGAAGCATCAAAATTTATTTTATATACACCAGCAGGAGGTGTCTTCCAACAAATTCTCAGTATTTGTTCTGGCATTTGACTATTGGGGGGATTTTGAGATTCTCTCAGACTCACCTTCAATAGATTGTTTTGGAAAAGCCACTGATTTCTACCATAACAAATAGACTAGAGAATAGAAAAAATATCTGTGACAACATCCTTTTCTACCTGGGACATGATAGATTTAATCCACTTTTTAAAATTCATGTTCTGTTGCAATTCAATCCTCAAAGAAAGAGGAGATGCAAACCAGAATTGTTGTGCCACTGGACAAGTCAGTAGAATGTGAGTGGTAGTTTCAGCTTTCATTCCACACAAAGGGCAAGCAATGTCCTCAATAATTCTCTTCTTCCTCAAGTTCTCTCGCACCGGCAAAATATTTGAAGATGCCCTCCACACCAAGTTTTTACATTTTGGGATTGCCTCTAAATTCCATATCTAATTCCAAAAAGGATCATTTCCATTTCGTGAGGATTCCTCTGGGGGTTAAATTTCAAATTTGTTATTTGGTGTCCAGACTATATTGTGTATTCACCATCTACAGTATGCTTCCAAGCCAAACAATTTGTTGCCCTTGAGTTCTAATGGGAATCTTCTTTATTTGGGCTATAGTCTGCTCTGAAAATAAATTATTTAGCACTTCCACATTCCAAGTGGCACTATCATGCAAAATTAGCTCACTTACACACATATCATCATGCACACCTGCCACTTCAAAACATGGCAGTCTATTCCCATGTGCATCTGGAAGCCATCTATCTGTTTTAATCCTTACACTACAACCATTCCCAATTCTCCAAAAGGAACCTTCATCAATTATCCATTTCGCTGCATAAATACAGGACTACATGAAACTCGGTCTATTTCCTTTAGTTGCCTCAGTAATAGACTTGTTGGGACAATATCGAGCCTTCAAAACCCGAGCCACCAAAGATCCATCATGAGTGGTTAATCTCCACCTCAATTTCCTTACATAATGTGTTAGGTGTAACACTGTGATTTTTCATAATATATGATAAGTGATTTAATTAAAATGTAAGAGAAATCAAATTTAAATTATGTTACGTAATGAGTTAATTAATAAATGGAATGAATTGTTATGTGTTGTTGGATGTTTAGCGAGTTTCAATGATTTTTAGATCTTATATACTTACTTCTATGTGAATTTTTGTAAAGAAGATTTGCATAAATATAATCCAAAAATCATCGGGCAGTGTAGAAAAATACATTGAGATAAGTGACAAATGTATGAAAAATGAATTAAATTTAAATTGTGTTATTTAATGAACTATATAAATAAAATAGATTGTTTTGTTTATGTCATTATTGTGTGTTTAGTAGTTTTTGTGATAATTTAGGCTTTATGTGAGTTTTTTTTATAGAAAAAGGGGGTGTGAGGTTAGAAAAAATATAGGTACGGATAGCAAAAGTCAAAACTTTATATGATGCCTACTTCTTTCTTTCCTTCATTTTCCTCATTTCTTCCTTCTCGTCCGCTTCTTCGTTCTCTCTTTTCTCTCCCTTCTCTATTCGCTTCTTCCTTCTCTCTTGGGTTGAAGTTTAGCTTGTCTCCTTCTTTTATAAAGCTTCTTGAATTTTCATCTAATTGGTAAGCTTATCTCTTTTTATTCTATGATCTCTTGGTTAATTTCTCTCTTTCCACCAAGAAGCTACTAAATGGGTTTCATTTAAAATTTTGGGTTGTGGATGAAATATTGATTGAAGCTTGTTTTGATGTTGGTTTAGGTTCCTTCTAGTTGATTCTGTAACAAAAGTTAAGGAAATTTCAAGAATTTTGGGTAAGGGAAGCTTACAAATTTTCATGTATTCTTTGGTGTATGGATATGTTGTGATGTGTATTGATTTCTGAAAGTAATGTTTTAATAATTTCTTTGTGATATAAGTTGATTGAATGGAAGTACATGAAAGCTGAAAACAAAATGCTTGCTATCTGGTGCATTGTGTCTGTACATGTGTTAGTATTTTTGTGATAACTTTGGTTGTGGTAAATGAAATTGGATTTCATTTGTTGGAAATGAAAATAGACATCCAGGGATACAGTTTTGGCAGAAGAACCGCCTAAAAATATTGAAAATCAAAGGAGTTATGGCTCTCTAAAGTTGAGCATTCAGTCAGAAAAACGTGACTGGACATCGTATCTTGTTTTGCAATTCTGTATTTCTAAAAAAATTGCATTCAAAAACGAGTTATATGGTTAGAAAATAGACATTTCAAGCTTTCTAACGTGTATGTCATGCTTTCTAATTCATTATATTTCTATTTCAAAAGTTTTCTTGAAACTGACCCATCTGCAGTGAAGAAAATCTATTTTTGAGATTTTTATAAATTTTGGTTCGTCCAGCTCTGGACAGTCCCCACGGTTTTGTGATTTTAGGAAGATCTAACAATTGGTTTTTCATGAAATTTGTTTTGAATGAAAATAGACACAAAATGGAGCAACTTTTATTATGACATGGTGTTGAGATAACTTCTTTTTTAGGCTCATACGTGACCCACAATGTGACTGTTCTGTTTTTGGTGTTCTGTTGGAACATGTCTCGGTCTTTCCAAATTTTACACTTGTGTACGTATCTTTTATTTTTCGAGTTTGTACCATTAAAAACTAGACAAAACAAAATTTTTAACCATATAAATTACGAAAATTATCATGCACAACTTCTAAATTAACTTTTTGAAAAAAGACATGGCAAGGGTTTGGAGCTCTGTTTGGAGTCCGAAATTTAGGCTGTTAGAGAAAATTTTACTGGGAACAATTGGAAATGAATTTGAAGACATGTGATACCATTTTTGCAATACCAATGTGTTACCTTTATCCTATAAAAATTTCAGCTCAAAACAAGTTTGGGAAGTGTAAGAAAATTTAATTTCTTTGAACCATGTTTACTGGAAAGTCAAATTCGGTACTGTCAACTTGTAGGAATTTTAGAAAATTCTCTACATGTCTATTTTACAATTGGGATACCATTTTGAAAAATAATATTCAAGAGCTTTAATTCTATATATAAAAAAATTAATTCCGAGGTCATTTGCTACGATCAGTGAGAGCTCATATTTAGTACCGCCAAAGAGAAATCGACCTTATTTGGTCAATTTGGTTAATATGATAGAATTATTGGAATTGTGATTTTTGTTTATTGAGGTGTGATTTTTTTGTAAGGAAGTTGATAGGTAATATCCATTGACCTGTTCTATTTCATTTTATGTTCCAAGGATGTGAATCTTGAGTATTTAATATTTGAAATATGTTTGTGTGATACAGTCTTTTGACTGTAGGATAGATCTTGTAATCATGTTGTTTATCTCTATGATGTGCTCACTAGTAAGTTTATCTATGAGAAAATGACTTTGTTGTTGGGGTTAGTATATTATGGTTAATGGGATATAATTTGTTGAGATTATTATATTGTTGATTAAGGTGCTTAAAGTTTTGTTGAGAACATTATTTATTATTGAGGTGTATGTGTTTTGTTGAGAAATTGAAATGGAATGTTGATGAGATGACGATATATGTGAACTATGTGTTGGAACCATCCTTATATGTTGAAGAGGAGTTAACTATGTCATTTGGAAAGATTTTTATAAAAAAAATTGTATACTTGGAAGGGTGAGTTTCACGTCAGAACTTCGACCTACTAAAGAGACCTGGGGGTCTCGCCCAATGGGATATATTTCCAAGTACCACCCCTATGTTTTGACTCTGAATGACGTGTTGGAGTGTTGAGAACTACTTCCCAAGAGGTTTAGTGACTCTTTTAGTGTATAGGGGATGGATTGTTGTTGTGGTTAAAGATTGCGGATTGTTGAGATGTATTTGGATACTTAAGTCAGGCCATTAGATATGGTGGGTACGGAGGTGCTGTATCTCAGACTGTAAGGGACTCCAAATATGTTTTACCGCTGAATACGGTGGGTGCACACAGTTGGTGCACAGAAATATTCCAAATGTTGTATTTGCACAGTTGGTGCGTAGGTGTGCATAGTTGGTGCGTATGTGTGCACAGTTGGTGACAGACGTATGAGTAGGCATGTAAGTTGAGAGTGACCTGGTCATAGTGCTGGGGATTTTCGTGGTGACTAACGAGAATGGGCCTATAGAATAGATGAGTGGGTGAATCCCTATAGATGTAAAGTCTTGCAAACCTACAGAGGTAAGCCACTATAGCATTTGTCTATTTTCGATAAAATCACACTTTTCCCGTAGGGTCAACTCAAGGGACTCCCTGAATGGTCAGAATGTACAGACTATGGTAGGGGATGGGGCCTGTGAGGGGCCGCTCATATTATGTTGAAACTCCATGGAGTAAAGTCAGTCTTGTTGACTAAGGTTGTCTACTGGTTTATGTTGTACTTCACCTTGTGATGATTCATGGTAGTAATTGGTAATAGAGCTATGTTGTTATTGATTATGTTGAGGATTTATGTTATAACTCTATCGTATGAATTAGTTGAGATGATTGAACCATGATGGTGTTGTTTATTGGTATTTATCGATGAACTAAGTTTTGATATAAGTTTATGAACTAAGTTTTGTGTAGAGTTTTCAATTGTTGTGTATAGTATTATATTGAATTATACAAAGTTTGGTTCTCTTTCTATTCCTTAATAATTTGGTGGAAATTTACTTATGTAGTTATATGCATAGTTTTGTTTGGTAAGCTTACCCTTGTGCTGTTTGCACTTGTGGATTTGTGCCTGTGATGATCTCGGATGTCGTGTTCGGGGGAGCAGATGGATTTCCAAGTGGATTTTTCGTCTTGGAGGTTTATTAGATGGAGTGAGCATGGGATTGAAGATGCAATCTCTTCCTTCTTTCCTTTGTTTAGTCTTTTGTATAGAATGGACCAGCATATAGTTTTTATGTGGTTACCTTGTAAGAGAAGTATCTACATGTGGTTTATGTTTTAAGTTTTGAATTGTATCTATGTTGACTTTGAAATTGAGAAAAGTTTATACGGTATTTTCATAAATAAACTAATGAAAGTTTGATTCATTTTATTGAATAAAATGAAATCCCTTGTTGATAGTTATGTAATGAAGGCGGGTCGTTACATTAGGCAAGAGGCAACAGCCCATCACATAAGAAGGGATTGATTGTACTACGGATTTAATAAGTGTTTCCCTTCCTACCTTAGAGAGCACTTTCTCCTTCCAGCCTTTGAGTTTCTTCCAGACTCCATCTCGAACAAAAGAGAAGATTTGATCTTAGATCTCCCTACCAAAGTAGGAAGACCAAGATACTTCTAATGGCTTTCCACTACCTTAACTCCAAGAAGCCCAATAAGCTCATCAATATGCATGTTAGGAGAGGGAACTACACCTCTTCATGAGATAAGAGTATTCAAATGAGAGTGAATGTGAGGGAGAGTGGGGACTTTGGAGTAATGAGAGCACAAATACACTTGCTCATTTATATATTTAAGGAGATTTACGAATCCAAAAACAACTTCTGAAAACACGTAGCAAAGCGAAACAAGGTTGCTTCTCAAGCATTGGATAACACATCTCATCATTTCATGTTTCGGAATTGTTCAGTTCGGTTACGAACCAAATTCAAATTCAAATACATTTAAGTCTCATTAATTTATTAGGAACAAAAATGAATTCAAAATCATTTTTAATTAATATCTGAAATTAAAATTAAATAATTTCCTAATTAAAGTCAAACTGTCTGATTTCAATTGATATTTAATTTTCAAAATTAAAAATGAAATCATCAATATTATAGATTTACAAAATTATAAGTATATAAATTAATCATCCTTAATTTTCGTTAATTATAAGTGAATCAATTAATCAGACTTAATTTTGGATGTTTACGGATTTTTCCTTGCGAGATGCTTCTACGGTACTTCTCCCTTTTGACATGGTGAAGAGATTGAATAACTATAAAGACACTTCAATACTATGTATTTATAGGTTGATAAATATTTACATAAGGTGATAGTTTAAAGACTTAGGTCTTTTATGAAAAATATTTATCAGCTTAGGACCATTATGCAATTACTCCTGCCTATTTTGTATAGGCGTTTGGGCTTGTATTGCCTTTGTGGCTGAAGTGGATTGAGCTTATTTCGTTCAGCCCAGAACACAATCTTGCAATTATATTAACCAATGCAAGAAGTAAAATATTTATTTACTCCTTTGACCTTAAGTATATGACACTTATAATTAATTACACATATTAAGAAATTTGGTTAATTTACTCCTTCCATCTTATAATAAATGTCATTCTAAATTTTTTTCACAGACCAAGAAAAGCTAATAAATAAAGGAAAAAATAGTAATTTTACGAAATTAACTTTATTAATATTACATTGAAAAGCTAAAATGAGAACTATTAGGGGTACTAGTAGAAAATAGTAATTAATATTACATTAAAAAGCTAAATTGACATTTATTTTGAGACTTATTTTTTCTTCTTACATGACACTTATTATGGGATGAAAGGAGTAGTTAATAAGATTAAATTTGTGTGTACTTATAATACTTTTCCAAAATTATCCTTAAAATTTTTGCGACTAACAATGTTACTTTTTTTCATTTCCACCTAAATAATTAATGTATGGAGATAGAGTAATAGCAGTGGAGTTTTAATTTTTAAAACTAAACTCTTCAATTCTCCAATCCTCATAAGAAAGATAAAGAGACAATTCATAGCATTTATTATTTATGGACTAAAATAATTAAGAGTATTTTGATACAAAAAATAATTAATGCAAGAAAAAGTTAAAAAATTGTCTTATAAAAAAAAGACAAAGAAATTTAAAAATAATGTCTTATATTTAGGGACGAAGAAAATATTATTTTATTAGCTTAATTTACTTGGAGCATTGAATTGTAAATGTAAAGTTAGAATATTGACTAAAGAGACATTGAAGAGTAGTTTGTTGAACAATATTCAAATTACCATAATAGTAAGCTTTATTATTGGGAGAGATCCTAACCTATTGGATTTGGGTAATAATTTTTTTTTTTTTTTGATATTCCAACATTGTAAATACTTAATTGACATCGTTATTATTACATCTTGTAACATGTTACACCTACACTTCTCTCTCTTTATCTTTTTCTCTATTTAGATATTTGCTAGCATGAGATGTTTAAGTAATAGTATCACTTTTTGTTAAATTTTATTAGGTATTCTTTAACTGATGGATGCACTTGCTCTTATGTTGAGCTTCAATAAGGGATTGGGATCTTATCTCTTTGGCAATCGTTAATGCCAAAATTTATGGCATGGACTTGACATTTATTAATGTTAACATTTATGTTATCACCTCACACATATTACACTTATTTTTAGAAAATTAATATAGAATGACAATATGAAAAAAACTACTCCCTCCGTCCCATAAACAAGTGTTGTCCTGGTTTTTTACACAGATCAAGAAAAGTTAATAAATAGATGAAAAAGAATAACAATTTGTTGGCACAAAAATAGTTTGTCGACAAGAAGTATGGCAATCAACAGTATTTGGCTGATGGGTAGCCAATTATAGAACGACTATTTTTAGTTGATAAAGGATGAGAAGGGTGAAATTGGAAAAGCAAAAGCATAAGGCCCATGATCTGAAATAAAACTATTTTATGGAACATGGGGATGTTGTTTATACAGAAGATAATCATATAAGAGGTTAAGATCATGTAATCCATTATCTCCTTAAAATCTAGGATAGTGGTTAATGGTGTATCAAGAATGCCTAGTGACTTGTAACCATTTTTGGTCTTATAAATAGGGAAAAACAAATTTAATCGATGTCCACCACCATCATCAATCAAAGTTACATTCTTTTGCCCAAATTTCTTACTTTCATTCATTACTTTTCTATTTCTAATGTTTTTCTTTAACTTTACGCACTTTATATTAGCCGTTTACAACATTTCTTTATAACAATTCAGCATAGGGTGTAACATAGAAACCTCAGAATTATTATTGCTGGAAAGCTCTTTGGAGTAGAGTAGAAATTTGATTAAGGAACAAAATCACTTCCTTAAGTCAATCGCTTAAGTAGGAATCGACTACTGTTAGCTGACACCACGGGTGATCAAATTTTACACCAACATAATTTTGGCGCACTCGGTGGGACCCCAGTATCATCACTTAGGTTTCCTACACTTTCACTTGATCATCCTTGGCGTATGCAATTGAGATATGGAAGACAAACTATGGAACCATCATTCAAGAAGTTAGCTAGCCATCGTGTCGCAACTGGTTCGACTGCCGTTACTACTACTGTGGTTGCCCCTATTTTTGTTGCAGTGACGGAGGCTACATTGAGTAGACCTGATTTCATAATGGAGGATTATGTGGATAGTGAGGGTGACACACCCATCAATACTTCCATTCCAATACTTGAGATGGCTCAACCCATTCCTTCTGTTGTTCGCCAACAAATGGAGATGGGGAGTTCACGACATTATGTTACAAATCTCCTAGAAGTTGGGAGACGTTGCGAAGCCTATGGTGTTAAATGAGATCCATAAGGCTAGAAAAGAGGAACACCATTAGCAAGACCAGCTAGAGGCGTCAACTAATTCTTTACCTAGGGTTTAGCTAGTTCACCTTTGGTAATTGGGTCTATGATAGGCGTTGAAGTTGTTAGGCCTCCTTCGATGCAGTTTGGAACTGTGTAGATGGCCAAGCGTCCCAACTTTTTTGTCCCTACTTAGGTCAACAAGATCCCAAGGGTAAGAAGTTATACAATAAGGGATGCAACCCAATACCACATTGGTTATCAGCCACCCCTTGAAGGACACGTTGGATACATGACATCATATGAGCCGTCAGGCACACAAACATCCATCCTAAAGGCTAGAAGTCAAGCTCATTCCACGACTATCATGGGGAATTCTGGTCCAGTATGGATTGAACCTAGAATGGCTACACCATTAACTATTGATCCTAATGTGATAGCTGAAGCCATTCGGAAGCACTTTGGAGTGTAGTTGAAACCTATCAACAGGCCAGTGTATAGGAAGCCATATCTGGAATGGGTTAATAAAATGGCATCTTTACCACGAGGGTACAAGATTCTTGACTTTGCCACATTTTCAGTGGAGGATGGCAAGTCGACTATGGAGCATGTCAGCCAATTCATGGCTCAATACGAAGAGGCTAGCTAGAACAATTACTATCGGTTGTAGTTGTTCCCTTTGTCTTTGACAGGAACTGCTTTTACGTGGTACTATAGCCTTCCCCCTAACTCCATTAGCAATTAGGCTAATATGGAATGTTGTTTTCATGACAAGCTTTATTTTCCATAACCAGATGTTTCTATGGCTAAATTGATGAACACAAAGAAATCGGCTAATGAGTTCGTGGCTAAGATTTTAGAATGATTTTGAAGAATGAGGAGGAAATGCATTGTTAAATTCCCAAAAGTGGAATATGCCAGTATAGTTATTGGCAATATGACCTCCCAATTGAGAGAATGACTTATTACACAAGATTGTGTAGACTTGGCTCAACTATTCTTGAAAATGATCAACTGAAGTCCCATAAGGGAAGCAGGATTGCTCAAACAATTTCTATGGGGATGAAGAATAAGAGGATTCATCTGAAGATGATTTGGCGGTTGAGCAAATAGCAGTTGAATTGTTAAAAGAGAAACCGTATTCTTGCCCAGCTTTAAGGCCTTTTAAAAGCAAATAGGTTGAAAGGAAGAAGCCTTACTTGTTTGACATTTCTAGTCTAAAGATGATCAAATATTTGATCATTTGGTCAGAGATCAGCAGACCAGACTCCCTGATGGACAAAGGATCCCTCCCCTTGAGGAATTAAAGAACAAAAGGTATTGGAAATGGCATAACGCCTACAACAATACAACAACAAATTGTTTAGTCTTCAGGAATACAGTGCAGAGGGAACTGAATGAGGGACACTTGAAGTTAGTCGACAAAGGGAATGAAATGAAAGTAGATACAAATCCCTTTACATTGGTTAATGTTAACATGGTCTCAGTTTTGGCAAAGACTGGGGGGCAACCTCGCAAATAGTGGAGACCAAAAGGTGAGACAGAGCCACAAAGTGTGGAAGAAAATTATCCATTAAGGAGACAGACGACGTATATATTTGCCACCAAGAAGGGTGTCACCACCCAGGAGATTACTTCCCAAGGGGAGAACACTGCTTAGAGAAAGGCAGATGGTTAAGGTGAATATCAAGGAAGGCACCACGACCTTGAAGATTACTATGATGAATCAAGAAGACTTGAAAGGGACTAAGACCCAAAAGCCTAAGATGACGATTGAAAAGGGGCAATGGTTCTTGAACAAGTACACAAAAGGGCAGCCGTCAAAGGTTAAACCTTTGACAACAAGTCAAAAATGGTGTTTTAAGAGGAAAAGAGCTATACAAAAATTGTAAGGAATGTTCCAAATGCTAAAGGATAGTCGTAGTATTGACAGAGCAAAGGTCGCCTTTCCTTCCAAAATGGACGTCCTTCAGGAAGGACCAAGTGGAACCAAGGGTTATGAGTCTGATATCAGCATTATTAGCCTACCATTGGAGTTGGAGGACTTTGAGCTAGATGGTTTCTTGCCAGATGACGCTCTTATTCCAACTACTGTTTTGGGAGTGTTGTTGATGGAATTTGCTGGCCAAGGTCCCCAACCATTGAACTTAGAAGGATATGTTCTAGCTGACAAAGGAGAATGGGCTAGCTTAGCTGAAGATCAAGATCCATAAAAAGGTGTGTCTAAATTGTATAAGTCGCTCGACAACAAGGCTAGACACCTTAAGCCTCTGTATGTTAAGGCGATAATAAATGGTAGGCTATTTAGTCATGCATTTGTGGATAACAACGCCTTTTTGAATGTGGTGCCCTATTCAATAGTGAAGAAATTAGGAAAGGTCAAGGAGGACCTACTCAAAACTAATATGCAGATGATAGCCTTCACAGGAGATCGTACTACGGCTATGGGGATACTCGTGGCTGAAATTACAATGGGTCCCAAAACAAGCACGGTTGCCTTCTTTGTAGTAAATGCTAAACCATTGTATTTTGTATTCTTGGGCAGAGATTGGTTGCATGTGCGCCTTCCACTTTACATTATTTCTAGCGTCATCTTTTCTTACAAAAATGAACAACTGAAACAAATTACTTGAGCATTCATTTCCAAACTTGATTTTATTATTTGCAGCGTCAACAAGAACCTAATTACTTAAGCATTCATTTCCACCACACGTGACTAAAACCAAAGAAGGTGAGATGCATCAATTCTGTGTATGTACTTTACTTAATCCCCTTATGTAACGTCCTTTATTACAATAATAATCCATAATAATACTAGGGGCGGAGCCTGTGGGTGACCTAGGATGCCATGGTCACCCCCAAAATTTGTAACTCCCTTTAGGATTTATATATAAAAGTATATTAATATACCCCTGAGAACAAAAAAAAAATGAGAGATTTGGGTTTGGCCCCTTGAAATCAAATGGTCCCTCTGGCACTGAATAAAACATACTTTAAAACATAAATAATATAAATTTTTAAAACTACAATGATCTTAAATACCTCAAATATTATAAAATAAGATTGAATAAATGAGTCCTTATATAAATAAAAATATTATTCTCGAATATGGGAATATAAAAAAAATGAACGTTAAAAGTAAAAATGAATTAGCCACATTCGACACTTTATTCTAAAGTACTAACTAAGCTAAAATAAATGTAACTAAAAGAAAATAGCTTTTTCCTCATACTCTGAAAACAACACTTTTAATAAGATAATAATCTCAATGAATAAAACAAATTCTAAAAAGGTTCGCAAATAATGTTGTTCTCAGCCGGCGCAGTAACTGGAAAATCTCAACCGTGATACCCGCAGAAAATTTTAAATTAAAATAATGTATACATACTCATAAAAGTCAAATTAGAACAACACACAATAAAAGAAACATTCCAGTAAATAAACATCAACACTTCCATGCATTCAATTTTTGAAAAAATAAATATCACAAACACAACTCAATAATTCTCAAAATCACTAGACTTGACTTTTTGGTTCCCAAAACTAGTATGGATCTCATATTCGTTAAGGTCTATGAGTTCTTATTCATGCAACAACGTCCCACTGCTTTTCTCATCCTAGATGAAAGTATCTCGAATCTTATCCCTATTGCATATGAAAGTATCTAATATTCTATCCCAGAAATATATATATATATATATATATATATATATATATATATATATATATATATATATATATATATATTCATTCCTTCTCAAAAAAGTAATCACCCACTCAAACAATAATACAATAAGTCATCCTAAATAATTATCAAATAAATTCTCAAACACTTCGCGTCAATCATAATTCTAAAAATCTTGTCATGCCAGTACTGTATTCATAAATATCAATTAACTATACAAGTACAGAATTAGAGTTTATAATTGTATGTTGGTTCTATACAAGTACAAAATTAGAGTTAAGAATGTGGCAAGAATGATAATATATATTTTCATTTTTTTTTAATGACATCTTATGTAATTATAAAATTCTTATACTCGTTGTTGTGGGTGTGGAAAAGGTGATAAGCAACGATAGGTACAAGAGCGTGTTGCATCGAGCATTGGTGAATTGTGAAAAAGAGAGGATGTCCATTCCAACATTTTACTGTCCTTCACCTGATGCATTGATAAAACCAGCACCCAAACTCGTAGACAAAGATCATCCTGCGCGGTACACAAACTTCACATACACAGAATACTATGACAAGTTCTGGAACAGAGGACTTTCAAAAGAAACCTGCGTGGACATGTTCAAGGCTCAGAATTAAATTAGCTCAACCATGCTGACAAAATTGCGCACACGCTAGTTGAACTTTAGTTTATCTCGTTCTGAATTAAACACCCATTAATGAGCTTTTAATTTAGGTGAAAGGCCTTTGAAGTTTTTGAAATTTGTAAGTAGCTTAGATCTTTTTATACACAAATAAAAGAAATTATCGTATGATTTGCGTGTATTGATTGTTAATACACATGATAAATTTTTTTAATTTATTCATGCTCTTGTTTTAAAAAAAAAAAAAAAAGATCATTTCTTCTGTTTCATGTCTTTTTTGAATTATTCTATATTTTTTATTTTAGAAATATAGTATGTTTTAATTTTTTTTTTTTAAAATATGGACAAGTTTTGATATTTGCATGTTTTAAAAATTGAAAGACCTTTCATTGGGATTTAAAGGTTCGAGAGATTATTAGATCAAGTAAAATCATGGTGTTTAAGCATTTTTTTTCCATTATATATGCTAATTAAAACGTGTAGATTTGGGGCTGTTTATCCAATTTTGATAGTTTACGTGCTTCTTCAAATGTGAAATAATTGAAGTTTATGTTTTGTTGATGGAGAGAATTACCTTGTACACACAAAGGGGAAAAGTTATTTCAGAGTAAAACGAGACAAAAGTTGGGGAATTAAAAATTATCTATAGCAGTACATAATTATTATTGAGACTCAAATTAAATTTAAACATTTCAATGATCAGTAAACTACCCAATTATGGGGTTTCACGTTTGTTTGGAATCAAAAGCAGAAAAGAAAGGCACGAAATTAATCAAGAGAAATTGACGGATAAGAAAGAAAGAGAGAAAAAGGGAACCATTAAAAGAGTGTGCATTTGGATAGGTGTTTGTAATAATCTTGATTTTATAAATTTAATTTTAATTAAAATAATTTGAAGTAAAATGATTTATATATGAAAAAATTGTTTTAATATGGTTTATAATAAAGTTTAGGCTCAATACACAATTTGGTCCCTTAGTTTTTTAAATATACTCAATTAGGTCCTTTTATTTGTCGACTATGCACTTAGGTCATTTTGTTTTCAAAATTGATTCAATTTGGTCTTTTCCGTCCAATTAAGGTGACATCCGTTACATGATGAAATCTTTTGACTATTAATTATGAATAATGGCGGTTTATAACCGCCACTATTTTTATTATTATTTAAAATTAAAAAAATAAAATAAGGGACGGAGCTGATGGAAAGAACCTAATTGGGTAAAATTAGAAAACTAAGGGATCCAATCGCATAGTCAAAAAACTGATGGACTTAATTGGATAAAATTAGAAAACTCAGGGATCCAATTGCATTGTCAAAAAACTAAAGGACTTAATTGAGTATTTTTAATAATTTAAGGGACCAAATAGGTAATTAAGCCTAATGTTTAAGTAGATATAATACGTGTTTGAACAATATTGATGTGTTCGTTGTCAACTGTTAACATGTTTGAGGTGGACAATTGGTTTTAGATTGGGCTTCTACTAAATGAAGATTCTGGTGTACTTCAAGTGGACTAAGGCCCTCAATCTCCTAAGTTTGATTGGTACTACCGTGAGGTTGAGCAATATTATCCTATTTATGTGTAGCGACAAAACAACATTACTATCGATCGATGTGTGATTCATTATTCATGAGTGTATGTTAATGTCAGCACTCGTGATTTTGGACTAATACAATGCTTGATCCAGGATCATCATTATACAAATTCGGCTTAAAAACAATCCGTAAAAATACCTATATGTTGCATGTGTTTATTTGAATGTGAAAAAATATAATTTAAATACACATTTATTATAATGTACCTTGAGTGGGGGTTCTTTGCAAACTTAAACATTAGCGGTGTCATTGTAGATATTTTCACCGTTGTTGATGGAGTTCGGGTCAATTCAATCTCGCTACAAGAACATCCTTTCAACAGTTTGAGCCACTAGGTAGCTAGAATTTGGACCATTGCCTGCCACGTTTTGAACCAGATAAAAAGGATGGAGCCTGAAGAAATTAAGAAGGGATAGGGTGGAGAAGAAAAGAGGGTGCAAAGATGGAAATGAGGAGTATTTTAATATTTAAAACCTTAATTTTATTTTAGAGAAATGCGAGCAATACATTCTCGAAGATGTTCTTTTAAATATATTTTTTATTATTGACTGAAATTTATTGAAAATCATATTTAACCAACTATATGTATTAGAGAGTATATTGTTAGTACTTTTCTTTATTTTAATATTTAGTTTAATACTTAAATAATTTTTTCTTCCCAACAAATATTTTACTTTTTATTTTTTATTTTTAGTTCTAATGATTTTGACTATGTAGCACTTACTATGATGTCACATAATGTCTACATTTATGAATACATGTTGGATTCAATCAAATAAATCCAAAATTAAACAAGTTGTTGCTACTAGTGATATATCATTGTCGTTGCTATGTCAATCACCAAATAAGCCTTCTTGCGTTTCTAACATTTTCATTTAATATCACAATTTGATAATCTATTGAATTATTGATAAGTAACCGTGTAGTTTTAAACAAAAGTGATTGGTATTACTGCCTTATAGCTTACTTGCGTACAACATTCATCATCTAGACTTTTTCATTCATACTACATAGTACATATGCTACAAATTATTTGTTACGAGTGGAAAGACATAGACTACTGTATATGTCTGTCTATATTTTTTATTGTTTGGAATTGGACTTTGTGTAGTTAATGTGGTTTTTTTTCGCATCTTTTTATATATATAAATGAATAAATCTATTTGTGTTCCTATTGTTCCACTTCCCACACTCCTTCACATTCACTTTTTCACCCTCCTAACACGTATCTGGTTCTTTTACTTTTTCTAAAATTTATCTCTTATCAATTTTTATACATCTCTTTTTTTTTTAAAGGCCAACCAAAACAATAATATTAACAGCACAAGCTGATAAAGTAAACAAGTTACATAAGAGCACCAAAGCTGCGAACAACCCAAGCAAAAAAACAGTGGCAATGATAAACATATACGACACAACCCTAGACCAAACTAAAGAATAACAAAAGCCAATGATCACCAATCCTACTATAGACAGATTTCACCCAACAATAGAGTTACTGGGAAAGAACCAAAACTTGCTAAACTGTTTCTATTTCTATTTCAAATACCAATATGCATATCATATTTTATTGTTGTTGATGAGGTTTAGTAATCCACAAGCACCATATTCCATTGCACAACAATAAAACCCTCCAAGTGTTCGACATAAAGTCCACTCCACACCAGCACCAAACCACCCCTGCTACGGATAACACAAACAAACTTCTAAAATATACTAATCATAATAGCAGAAAATTAGAACCCATTCGGCACTTCTCAGAACAAATCAGCAACAATCATCCCCACCTCAACACTGTTCATCTTTCCATAATCTCAATCCAGAGCTACAAAAGACACTCCTTCCATATCAACTCCAACACAACCAAAATCTGATAATATTTATTTATTGACTGCTTTGTAAACACACATGGGGATTTTGCATCCACTCTGTCAAAGAAAAACAGAAACCCCTCTTTTTTGCTTTGAGCCACTTCCAAGCTTGGAAAACAACATCCTCAAAAATATCTTTAGGATGTAGAATTTTTTGTCTAAAAATCATGTTGTTCCTCCCAAACCATATAGCTCTAATCATAGAAAACCAGACTACCCTCCATGCCTCCCTATCCAATTTCCAACCACCAACCAAACCTCAAAACTGATACAACTGACTTTTCATATCTGCATACACAGCTGTTGAGATCCCTATCCATTCAAAACACAAATCCCACACCTTAGAGAAACATTCACACTCATAAAAGAGGTGTTTAGCAGTCTCAATGTTGTTACTGCAACCCACACAGAAACCATCATTTATATGAATGATACCTTTATTACATAAATTTGCTTTTGTAGGTATTTTATCCTGAAGTGCTTGCCACACAAACTACAACTTTTAGCGGAACCTTCTTATTCCAAAGCCTTCTCCAAGGAATCACAAACTGAGAATCTTGATTTTCCAAAATTTTCTTATATGTTGACTTCACCGAATAACTTCTAGACCAATCACCAGTCCATTTCCAATAATCCTCACCACCCCCTAGCTTTATCACATCATATTCCAGCACCTGTTGTAACTAAATGAGTAAATCTTGTTCCCATTGGAACAAACTTCTTCTCCATTGCCAGTTCCAGACCCATGATTCACCCTCCCACAAACTAGGATCCTTGACCATAACCTGTTTATTCTCAGCTATCATAAATAGCCTCTTAAACTTATCTTTCAAAACACCTACTGCACTACAAGAATCGAACCAACATGAAGTTTTCTCACCATTCCCTATCATTCGAACCACAGAATCACGAAACCATCTCTCCACACCGCCCTTCATATTTTCATCTGTACCCCCACACTTGTTGCCACCACACCCACTCTTATGTTTTTTTTTTTAAATTATAATTTTTAATTTTTTTTATAATTATTTTTTTAATTTCTTTCTGTTATATAATCTTTTTTTTTTTTTTTCAAATTTCTTTCAATTAATTATATAAATAAGATAGTAAAAATTTAAACAAATCCGTGTAATGCAAACGTTAAAATACTAATTTTTCATATATTGAGTAATTTAGTAAGAGAAAAGTAATTAAAGTTGAAACATAATAATGGAGAGTAATCTATATTCTTATAAAAACCGTCCAACTGTTCATCCATGTGTTGACATACGGTTCAATTTAGGCCAACTTTTTTTTTTTTTTTTCACTCTTTACTTTTTGTCTGTTGGTGCTGCACTTGCACAGGTTGAGCGTGCAATGCACGCAGGTACTTTCTAGCAGTGTTTTAAGAATCGGAACGGATTGGCCGGTCCGACCGGTTCGACCCGAATCCGGTGGCTTAACCGGTTCGGTTCGATAAAAGGATCGGTTATACATCTGACTCAGTACGACTCGGGTTGAACCGGCCGGTTTTTGAAAAAAACTGGTGACCCGGGTTGAACCGGATTGTGATATGATTTTTTTTTTTTTAAAAAGAAGTGCTGAAATGACGTGTTTCAAATTTTTTTTAATTTTTTTTGTGTATGAAACTTATTTATGAACTTGTATTGTCATGATTATTGGTTGTTATTTCTTATTTGGAATATTAGGTATTTTATAATGACAATAATTTAAAATTTGAAGCGTTAAATGATTAAATTATGTTAGTTATATTATATTTTTTAATTTTTTAATATATATCGAGTCAAACCGGTCCGACCAGTGATCCACCGGTCCAATCAATGACCCATTAATCCAGTACCTCGACCGGTTCGATGACTGGTCCGGTTCTTAAAACACTGCTTTCTAGTTTGCAATATAAGTTGAGGGAAAAAATAAAAATAAAAATGTAGAGACCAGAAGAAAATATTGCCTTTATAATTACTAGCGGAAACACAATTTTTATTCTCCAACGGTTTTTGGAGTTGCACACTATGTCAGATATTATGAATGAGTATGTCCGCATTTTTATTATGCTATATATAATATATTATCACAATTTTTATTGTGCTAAAATTAGTATACCATATATTCTAATTTATGTATATATGAATTTTAGTTTAATATTTTATTTCTGAATACACGTTTATCTATTCTCATTTTTTTTAACTTCTTGATATATTATAACAATTTTATCTTATTATGCATTAACATATGAGACTAATGGTGATGAATTGATAGTGTAAAATAATTTTAAACAGTCATTCAATTACAAATCACGGTTGATATGACTTTTAATATAATTTTATAAAAGTTAATAATCTTACCATAAACGATAGTTTTTTTTATTAGATGATGTGTAAAACTATTTTATACTGTCAGTATATAACTTTTTTTTTCTTAACATTAATTTTAATATAATAATTTTTTTAATTTTAATTTTAATGTGGGCACTTTTCTTTTCTCCCCATTTCAAGGCATGACATTTGTCATTAGAAAATGTTCATCACAGTTAATTAGTTATGTATGGTTCAGAGTAAAGAAAAAGAGAAGGAAGAGAAAGTTTTTAAAATTTAATTAAAAATAAGACAGAAAAAGAGATAATTTTTTTTTATAAAAAAATCAGTTTTTTCTTTTAATTTATTTTTTCTTCAATTAAATAAAAAACATTGTTCTTCGTGTTTTTCCTATCACCCAGAGAAATCATTTGTGTCTATTTGGAAGTAAAATAAATAAATAATTTTTAAACATACAAAGTGATGTGATATTCTTTAATTAAATGTTAAATAATAAAAAATAAAAGAATTTAATTTAAATATACTTGTCTTCCAAGGAAAGACTCACATGTGTATAATAATTTTTTTTTAAATTATACTTACAATTAATTGATTTGTGGTATGTAAAAACAAAACTCAAATTAATATCACAAATGGAATAATTATATAAAAAAATTAAAAAGTACGGATTGGTTGGCATGTTTCTTGGAGGTGTAATTGCATTAATTTTTTTATCTTTGATTCGTGCTTCATAATTGCTTGTAACACAGATTTTTTTTTTCTTCAAATTTTCTCATTTCATGTGTCAACCCAACTCTTTGAACATTAGAACCAATATGCACTTTTTTGAACCTTTCTAATCTTTGATTCATGCCTCATCTTGTTTATTACATACATTTTTTTCTCAAATTTTTCTAACATCATGTGTCAACCCAAATTCTCAGAATACTAGAATCAATATTTAAATGAGAAACTAATCAATATTATAATCAACTATTCTTTCACGTGTCAACCCACATGGTGAAGGGATTGTAAAGGTGTATTGGGAATGAGACTTTTTCTTTCTGCACTTTGTACATAAACTTGTATATCTATTATATATGTACACTAAAAATATATATCCTCATTGTATCTCTGTACATGTACAGAAAATTATTGTCATGACAGTATCCAATTATTCATTTTTTGGGTTACAATGACCATCCTCTTCATTGCCGCAGTAGGTATAATGTATTCCATTTAAAAGGGAGAGTGAGAGAAAATAATGTGCAACACTCTACATAGTGTTCAACTCCGACGGTTTCCCTATTGTGCAGAGAAGGTTGACGATAATTAAATTGTCTTGCTTTAATGCTTTCTCAAGTAGATCAATATCTGAAAAATGGATTGTTAAATTTAGAAATCTTTGAATAGATATTGATTCGTAATTTTTAAAATGTTGGAAAGACAAGGAAGACAAAATTTTAGTTAAAATAGAAAACCTGTAGCAGTTCTTCAACTTTAGATGATTTGCTCAACACCTCAACTTCACACCCCAAAGCCTCCTAATTCCTTCTATCTAATTTGATTTAAATGATTCATGTGGAAGAGATACCTGTGAATCAAAACGTGAATATAATATATCCTTTAACATTGGAAGATTAAATGGAGAAATGGATTTTTTGTTGTATAAGCTAATTATTAATTTCTTGTTTTAGAATTCAAAACAATTACCTCATCTAAAATAATAGATGTTAAAAAGTCGATGATCAAACTTGAAAGATAAAAGATAAATAATATATTTTATCTAGTATCTATCCAATTTGTAATTAAATCACCAAAATGGAAAGAAAAAACAAATAAAATATGCCTATGACAAAAGCAGGGAAAAAAAAGTGGAAGAAAAATGCAAAGAAATTACTTGAAGATGAGAAAGTGTTGGAAAGAGAAAGATGAGAAAGGAAGTGAAAAAGATTAAAAACTTCAGCCTTTTGTGCTCACCTACGTAGCAAGCACACTCATTCATATTAATCATTAATGCCTCTAATAAAAAAAAAAGAAAATAACTAATTATTAAGAAATGAGAAAGCAACAAGTGTGAAATTACCTGGAATTTAGGACAACAACCCTTGAGAAGCTAGTGGCCTCATGAAGTGCCTCCCTCCAATGTTGCACATTGTGTTTCTCCGTTGAAATGTTGCTCAACACATTGTTGATACTTTCAAAGTCGAACTCAATAGCACCTCTACTGTAATCTTGCTCAAAACCTTGTTAAATGTTTTTCCAAACTCCCCTTGACTAACAACAAAGCAAAATAGGAACAAATTCCTATTTTCCTTGGAATTTTTATCCGGCAGCATCAGCTTCTGCAAAGCGGCAACACATTATCAACTTGTGAAGAATCAAAACGAATTAGAAAGGTGAATGGAGAAAGAAAGAAGAATTCTTGAAAGTGAGCTCGAACCTGGTGAGCCAACACGGCTCACCACGGATTCGGACCGAGCCGAGCCGAGCCGAGCCAAGCTGGAAAAATAATTTTTTTTATGATTCTGGCCAAATTGTAACCCAGCTCACTTAACCCATGGGTCAGACGGGTTCGAGTCGGGTTAAGCTGAGTTGGCCCACTTAACCCATTTAAATTAAAAAAAATAATATAGTAAACAGAATAGTAACCCATTTAATGTTGTTGAACTATGACTAATATTTGAACAATTAGACGGTTAGAGATTTTATTTTAAGACTTTTGAACGATATTTATCTATTTGAGACATTTGAATGGTTACTTAAATGATAATATTATATGCTTGAATGGTTATTTGAGACATTTGCCAATTATTTGTATTTGAATAATTTGAATTAATAAATGCCTTTGATGGAAAAATGTCACTTTAAAAACAAAACAAAAAATAGAGAAAAATATTTTTAATTTTTTAATTTCTGTTTTTTATTTTATTTTTAAAAATTTGGTGAGCCAATCTACTTAACCCACCCACCCATAGTGGTCGGGCTGGTTGGTATTTTCATGGCTCACCAAAAGGTGACCTAGGTTGGCTCGGCCCATTTAACGCTTAACCGGTGGTGGGCCAACCCGCGTGGGTCGGATTGACCCGTTTTGACACCTCTAACTGCAGCCCAGATTTCCAGCAAGAACCCAGATAGGAGCTTCATGCTCCTAGCCACTCACTCTATGCTTAATTGTTCTCTTGTTGATGGTGATTGTGAATACTCAATTTCTTTTGGGCAAACACAAATAATTGAAGAAGAAAAAAAGAAAATTGAAAAACAAAAATAACAAAAAAAAATTAAAATTAGCAAAAGAAAAGAAAATAATTTAATTTTGCTTTGACACAATAAAATTCAAAATTTAATCTTGTTTCTTTTTCGTTCCCAATTTGCTACTCAATCAGATTCATAACCAAAAGAAAAATAATAAAAGTAAACAATATGGCAGAATATTGTCTTTTCTTACAGTGTTGTTAAATGGCGACGCCATGGCTGTTATGGCCGATATTTTTGCCATGTTTCAATGGGGTGTTTATACTTTATATGGCGGAATTTTGGCCTTCCTGCCATCAACCATTTATAATACTATTTTCTAGAAATTTTGTTGTATAAATCTTTTATTCCTCTTTAGAAGCAACAATAAGGTTGATGGACAGTAAGAAAATATAAGTGAGGTGTCTTTGTTCAAAAAGCACAACTTATGATCTCACTGATTCTATTCTAATATAGGTGATGTTATTTATTTATTTATTTGTTGTCTAATGATCCCATGGAAACAAACATGGAGGCTGGTTGACTAGTATTAGATTTAGAGAAGATAGAATTTGATTGTATTGTTCTATTCTTTATAATGTACAAAAGGTACCTAAGTGTCTTAATAAGAATTAAAGTATAATTAAAAAATATTTTCATTGTTAAGAATGAATATTTTATTTTAATTATATAAGAAGGCTTAAATATGTTTTTAGTCTTTCTAATATATCTATTTTTTTTCTTTTTAGTCCCTTTAATATGTAGATAATTTGTTTTTAGTCTCTATCAAATATTTAAAAAAAATGTATAATTTAAAATGAACAAAATATTATAGAGACTAGGATGGAAAAATTGATATATTAGAAGGAATAAAACGAGGATCAAAACTAAAAAAAAAAAAAAACTAAATTTTACAAAGACCAAAAGTCAAACAAAAATTTTTAGAAATCAAAACAAAATATGACAATATTTTAAAGACAAAAACATATTTAAGTCATATAAGAATTAACAAAATAAATAAGACATTGAAAAGAGTAAACTAGTTAGGTGACCCGTGCGAGCATGGGTTTGATTACTAAATTAATTGATTAATTGATATGAATTTGTTCTTAAATATATAACATAATTTCCTAAACTCTCTATTGCATTTTGAGGTTCAACAACAAATAAAAATGAAACGAAAACACAAATTTGAATTAGACTTTTTTTCTTCAATTTGTTCGCTGCACAAAATTTCTTTCATTCTAATTTTAGATGAGCTTTTCCTTTCCTTCTTCCTCTCCCTATATCACAGGTGAAGTTTCATCCCTCTTCATCCTCTCTATCTCTGAATTTTGAAGAGTGTTTCCATGTATGAACTTTATTCCATATGTGTCATTGAATCCCCTATTTGTGTGTGGTTGGTCTCAGCAAAGTCTCTAACTTCATATTTTTTGGAGTTTCTGTGTAAATCACTTTCACCAAATCCAAATCAAGAACCCACATTTTCAAAATTTCTATACTTTTATATTGCAAATATTTCCCAGCACCATCATTCAATTTATAATGACTCAAGACATTAACCAAGCCAAGTTAAAAATACCCATAAATCCTATACTTTCCTTGATAAACATAAACATGTTTCATAGCAAAAAAGGAGAACAAAAAATGAAGGAAAATCATATAGTTGCATACACATAATTAACAAAGGTATTAAAACTTACATTTTGCACACTAACTTGATTTTTTGTTGTGCTTGCAAATCTAATTTGGTACATGCACGAATTATGTTTGTTTTTACGCATGTTAAAAAATCAATATAAAACATTGCTACCAGGGACGAAGGCAAAATTAGGAGGCTAATTA
The DNA here is from genome assembly GCA_026413185.1 of Pueraria montana var. lobata. NCBI lineage: Eukaryota > Viridiplantae > Streptophyta > Magnoliopsida > Fabales > Fabaceae > Pueraria > Pueraria montana. The sequence goes on along the minus strand of CM048649.1, from coordinate 39,512,779 downwards.
CAAAATTTAAAATGCATCTAATAAATATATAGTATTATTCTTATACAAAATTTTATAATTATGTGCTTTTCAAAATGACATTAAAAAAATATATTTATACAAAAGACAAATTAAACATTTTAAAAAATATTACAGATGTCATTTTACATGCTATTAAAATTTACTTTCCAACATTTTGTTTGTTTTCTCATAGTATACACACTGACATGTCTGGACTGTGCATTCAAGAGGTTAGAAGTAGAACATTTATCTAAAAAGAAGAAATAATGTCATTTATTTCACAGTAAGTTAATATGTCAAATATATGCATTTAAACCTTTTGATTTTAAAATATTTAAGCTAATTTAATCAATAAATTATTTTAAATTGAGAAGACTTTAATTTTTGTTACAGTATAATTAATTAAAGAGAAACAAAAATGTTAATATAATAAGTTAAAAATGATTTATAATAAATCATGAAATATAAAATTAACACAAAAAACTTATAATACGTTTAAATTTTCATATTGTTTGAAATAAAATCAAGTTATTATATTTCAAATCATTTTTATCATTAATATATGAATGAGTCATTCTTCATATTTCAAGTATAATTTTAATAATTTTATTTAAACATTTACTTATTTGCCTATGTGAATAACTTCGGTAGTATAAAATCATTAAGATTAGTATATTTATGAGTTATTCAAATTATGTAATCAAGATAGATAATGAAATAAAAAATTTATATAAATAACTTATATGTTATCTTCATCGTTAAAACAAAATCAGGATATGAAATTTTTATCATTGGCAATTTTATGCCAAAAGAAACAATAATGTACAATTTCTAATGGAGTGATGAATAATTCCCCTCATTTCTTGATAATAGTGATTATATTATATTGAATTTGTCATGTTGAATTCAGGAGTAGTTAATCTCGCATATAATTTCACTTGTTTAAATAATCACCTTTATCAGCGGGACATCATAAGACCTCCTATATTTGGTTCCTATAAGGAGCAGCAAGATCAAATCCTCTAAACATAGAATCATCTGTATGTGCCAACTATTTTCTCAACACACTAAAAATTTCATTATTCACCCACTGCATGTTATAAAAGAAACCAAACTCAGGCAAACATAGCAATGGAAAGATAATATTCAATATTTTATTCTATTGAAATGTCTTGCTGCCACTTGTTCCCTACAATACCTCACGATCTTTATGTGCCACTTGCATCAATCTTTTAGAACTAAAATTCAAAACTGTATGCTAATGATTAAAATACAAAATAATAGCACTTAAAAGACTTAAAAATTTGTTGTTGTATCTCCTAACCATACATTTCCCATTTGCAGCTCGACAAAATGACTAATTAAAATTTTAACCATCTCCAACACCTTCTATAAACACTTGTCAGCGCATCACATTTCCTCTGCAGTAACGCCCTCTGAAATCTTGGTAATCTTGACATAACATAGCACCTACATCCATGCTAGCCACTTCTGCAATATAAGCATAAGCATAAGCCAAAATAGTTTTCAATTTTAAAATGGATAGAGATTTAAGAAGTATATCCATTAACAGGATGTTGACCAATTACAACCAAAATATGATGTTTGAGAAAGTTTTTGGGCACACAACTAAATAGCACTTGCTTAAGCAATATTGAACTTTAGTATCCTCGGCCTTTTTTATCAATGCATATTAAACTCAAAATAGAATAATCCTCAAGTTTTGTACCCATTTGTTGTGGCCTCTTCTATATGTGCACATCCTATAAAATAGTAGCATTTGATGTTAATAGACATGTTCTTTTCAAACTGGTAAGTCTCATACAAAATTACAAATGTTACAGTGTATGCAACACACTTATTGTATGTCAATTTCCAAGTTAGGCAACTCAATTGACCATGTGCACTGCAAGAGTAAATCCCTTGAGATAGAAACATCTTACTACAAGAGTAAACCTCATTGACTTGGGAACATTACAGGCAATTGGATTCCCTGGCTTTTTCCTTATAAGCAAAATGCTCTTTTTGTATCCATTGTTATCATAATCAAGATAGACAGTTTAATAAACCTCCACCAAGCTAGTCCTCTCATTTTTTATGTATAACACCTTACCTCAAATACAACTTTGCATTTTTTATGTAACACCTTGCCTCAAACACACCTCTCATGCATTCATTTTGCATCCCTGTGTATTCCCAAAAGAGTGCATGAGGAAAGATAAACAGGAAACAAACCCCTTTTTACTTCTGAAGCTTGTAAAGGATCAACTCCAGGGTCCTCTTGTTAGGCGATCATGACATGATGCTTGCTTAAAGTTAATGCATAATGTGCATCCTTTTCTTGGCTAGTTCAGCAGCAATATCCTCTTTAACTACACAGGCAAAGAGTTACAAGCATAACCATTTTAAAAAATTAATCCAAAATTCACATAAATACTGTTAGACTCACTCTTGAAAATTAATTAGTAGAATGAAATTTGGAAATTTCTTTGATTTGTAATTAAGATAATTATTCAAACAATCATACTGTTCTTAATTACATATTCATGATTGATTTAAGTCTTTCTCAAGTTTCTTTCTTCTCACCTCCAAAACCACCTACCTTTAATTTTGCTAATGCTGAAGAAGCACTGTGGAAAAGAAAGTAGCAATAATCGGACAAGAATATAAATATTATAAATTGAGATAGGATTACTTAAATTGGGACATTTAAAAAAAAACACATGGGGACTAATAGTAAAAGAAAAAAAAAGATATTGTATCGGTAAACCTACAAAAGGTATTAATTCACTTCCCTCTAACACATAATCTACAAATACCATTTTCTGTTTTACCTAATTTCAACTTGTGTGCCCGAGACCATTTTTGTTTATCAGCTTTAAAACATTGGAAGGCAAATCATGTAGGAATCTTCAGGCAATGACCTCAATTCAATATGAGAAAAAAAGGGATTAAGCTCTCCCTCTCACTAAGCAGAGGTCTATGTAGCCTTTGCTACAAACACTATTGAGAGGTCCAATAAGAGAAATGAAAATGAGATGGTATTTGTAAAGTACTGAGGTCTAAACACATTTCTTATATTCATTCCTACCAAAGTCTTATTTAAAGAAATTCTTCCTAAGAGAGAGTTAGATTAAATAAGTTAAAATATCTCTATCAGACTATTTAAATGCATAAAGCCTTTTTCCAATGTTGATCAAATATCAATCTCTGAAATTAATCAATAATTTAAATAACAATCACTCTTGGGGAATTGACACATAATCGAGTTTTGGTGAACAAAAATCATTTGCATTAGTATAGTTTAAGATAGTTCCACTGTAGAATCGACTAATCTGGACAGCATTTGTAGAGCCTGTGATTAAAAACAACAATAAAAGCATGAATTTAATAGAGGTTTTAAATATAGCATATAGGTTAAGAGATTAGAAAAATCACGTTCAAAGTAAAAGCACAAAAATGGAAGTTATGATCAGGAAAACTCAAGCCATGCAGGGGGATTTTAAATGCAATAAGAAACATGGTTGATGGGTAGCTGATCCTTTGGTGAGTGTGGCTATGGCTCATCTACCTCATGAGATGATGAGAATCAAGTAGTAATTCTAATTTAGGTGGTTGCAACTGATTGACAATAATACATTTATTGGACCATGCTACTATAAAAAAGGAATGAGCCACGGCCGATTTACTGGACCACGCCTTGGACCATGCTACTATTAGAGAAAGAAATATAAAGAGAAAAAAAAAGAATGAAAGCGTGGAAGAAGTAAAAATTTTCTTTGCAATCTCCTTCGCTAAGCAATTTTATGTTTTGTCCTCTTCATCTTTTGATAGTGATCCATATGGACATGTTATTCCATACAAGTTACAAATATAAACGAACTTCATTATCACATAAGCAAGACATCAAACCTTACAAAATTGAAAAACAACCATCACACAAAACAAAGTAATGATACATATCATATTACAAAATTTTGGAATTCCATCACCAAGGTCTGCATGTTCGCAGCTAACCTTAATTTTAGAAACAAAATCTAGAAATAAGAACCACCCACTGATATCAAGTTGAAAAGGTGTTTGATATAAACAATAACTATATAATTGATATCTTCAACAAATGAACTTTCCATTGTAACCCAAACTTTTATTAGAACAACTATAATTACAATTTTATTGATAAAATAAACATCTTCCAAATTCCCTCCTTTTTCAATAGCATAATCCACAAAACTACAGAGAGGAAACACTCGCTCACCATACTTCTCGAATCCATTCCAATTCTTCCTTAGCCCTTGCTCCGAGCTCTTCAACTTTTTCCACTCCCATAAACCATTGCATAACTCTTCCCTTTGTGAAAGAAGGAGAAAGAAGAAAGAATGGAGAAATTAAAACATTGCACCGGCACCACTATATATAAACTTCAAGCTACCTGGAGAACCACACTCAAACCCAAATAAAAAAATTATCAATTAAAAAAACTAAAATAGGGATTTAAAAAATCAAACAAAATTTGTGTTTACTCAATTTTTACACAGCAAGTAAAAAATATGTGCATACATGGTGATCGCAAATTTGAATATGATGAAATTAGAATTGTACGGTCACAAAATCATGGACATACAAAATCTAAACACAGCAACAAAATTGTAGAAGATGAGTAAGGAAGAAGAGACACCTCAAATGTAAGGGGAAAGAGAGGTTCCCCGTTGCCATCGCCTTTCAGATTACACGATCTCCAGTTGTTGCCTAGACATGCAGACAGTATCTCACACAGAACTGTGGTGTACCCACCGCAACTCGCTGCGTTGCACAATGGACGACCTCTTACCTTCTACCTTCTTGGTGTTGCTCCACATCTTCCTATACTCTTATGCTTTGGTATTGATATAAACCTTTTTGATTTAGATGCAAATGGAGAAGCAATAAGAGAGAAATAAATATTGAAACAATCAAACCGCTGATGGGCAAAATCGAAGAAACTCAATAAATTCTAAGGAAGGATTGATATTCCATATGGCAAAGGTTATATAAATGAAAATGGAGAGGCAGGGGACGATTTGTTGCTAATGCTAGTTTTGAAAATTGTGCATAATGACTGTTGTTTAATGAATGAATGTATGCAGCAGATAAATTTTCTTGTTAAGGTTGCAATTTTAAGCGGGAAAAAGAACAGGAGACTAATATTCTAGATTTAATATCAGCATAAATGAAGAATCATGCTCTCTTCCTTTTATAACTGCATGCAGGTTGTAAAGTCCAAATGAATTGAAGTTACATAAGATCATTAAATGAGCTTTTTAGTGGAAGAGAAATGGAAGATATGATGTGTTTTTGGACAGGAAAAAATGCTAGAGAAGTTCTTGGATTTATATATATTAAGATTATGAAAATAAATTGTATAAACCGTCTATTAATTTGTTATGATATGCCAAAATTATAAATTTAAAATAAATATACAAATACAATTTTTTTTAGCATTGATTAGAAGATAAGTTGAGATCAATTAAGTTTAAAAAATAATATTTGAAAAAAATAAAAATAAAATGAGAAAACGTGAGAAATATAAATGTAAGAAAAACCACACCAAGTATGTTGAGAGAAAGTAGACAAAGAAAATCTTGTTTAAGTCAACAAACTTATTATACTGTATATGGTGATTTGGGATTGAATGATGGTGTAAAATTATTTTACACTCTCAGTAGATGATCTAAGAGTTGAGTAATTATTTATAAAATTATATTATTTTTATCTAAAAAAATCAAAATATATGCATAGTTTTATTTTATTTTTAAAAATGCCCTCCCCTTGGGCCTTGAGTCCTTCTGCAATACGTTGGTAGAAGGGAAATCTATCTGGATTTAAATTTGAATAAATGTCATCCACACACCAACTAGAAATGGGGGAATAATTATAGTTTGATCAAAATGTTGCAGGCAATAATTGTTGTGTGCATGAACCTGCATGTTTTTATTTTTATTAAAACATGGGAGGAGCCAGCCTGTAAGGTGATTAATGAAAGTTGAATTTAAAATATCAATAATCGTGGTTTTCCTTTACTAGTACTAAAACAAAGGTCGTTATGACAGGTACTATGACTTCTTGCGATGCTGTTAATATGTACTATTATCTAGTGTTAACTCTGTATCATCTGTTAATATGTTGTTAATATACAGTTGATAAAGCATTATCCAGAAGAAAAAAAAAACTCTGGTTGGTTGAAAGATTTTAAAAATCTAGGGAATTTAAAATTTAGGAAAATTGAAATGCATAAATCCTTGAATTTTTAAAAGTGCTTGTTTGGATAAAGAAATTCAGAATTCTTAAATTTCATTTTTTGTTTGTTTGAATGAAACTATATAATTTCCTTATATTTTAAATTCTTTTTTGAATTAAATAATTTCAATTTTTTATTTTTTCTCCAATTATATTTTTAAAAATATAAATGGTCATATAATTAAATATTGTTATTTTTGTATAATAATTGCTTATATAAATGGTCATATAATTAAAAATGGTCATATCTCCAATTATATATTGAAAATTTAAATTTAGAACTAAAGCATAAAAAATATGACCATTTAATTATATTTCAACCAAATCATGTATAAAGTAACTTCCAATCAACAAAATATATTTCAATCAGATCACACATCAACTATTGTTGTCAATATTATGTTCCAAAGAACATTTAGTAAAAGAACTGTCAACCAACAAAACATCATTAGTTTCCATTTGCACTGAACCTACCATCATTAGTGTCATTAAAAAGTATAAAAATAAAAATGATAATAGTTTGATATAACTAATCTATCCCTGCATATAAACAAAAAGCCATGGTATAGAGTTTTCAAACCTAGAAACATAATTAACCATTAGAAAAAAAAGAAGAGAGAGAGATATATATATATATATATATATATATATATATATATATATATATATATATATATGATCAATGCAACTGTTGAATAACTTATACCAACTGTTATACTATTCAATAACTTTATACAGCATGTGAATTTGATCGATCCAACCATTGAATTATAATTATATATTACCTTGATTATTTGAGTCAAATTTTATGAAAATTGAATATCAATAAGATGATCAAATGATTCATATTTTAGTATACTCTAGAAAGTATGTAACACCCAGGCGAATCACACCAAAATGAGAGAGATCCAGAGGCTGTATAGGTGTGGGACTATACAGTTGAGGATGACTTAAAAGGAAATAATTGGTACTACCTATACCAACAAGATGCATCTACTTTTCGGTAGCTCATCACTTAAAAACTCCACAATTAAGCATGCTTGGCTTGGAGCAATTATGGGATGGGTGACATCCTGGGAAGTTTTCCAGGAAGTGTGCGAATGAGGACAAAGCATGCTGAGAAGTCTCGTGTTGGTTTGTGGGGACAATCAATGATCCTGAAAGCGGCCGAACATCTCAGAAAGGGCTACCCACAGAGGGTTCTGATCGGTGAAAGGTTCTGATCAGCAAGGAGTGTAACGTTGTAGTTTTTCCTAATTGTATGATTAAGTGTTTGATTTATAATGAAAGAGAAAACTAAATTTAAATTATGTTAATTGATATAATAATTAACTTAAGTTCTATGTTTTATTATGTGTTAAAGTGTGATTGTTGGATTTTCATGTATGGTTGGACTTAGAATGTGTGTTGTTAGATGGTTGGGAATTTTACGTGAGTTTCGTGAGTTTTCAGGAAGAAAAAAATAAGAGAAGGGACTGTCCTTAGAGGAAAGGTGGGGGGGGCAAATAGCAAAATTCCATGCAAATCTCAAATATTAAGCGTGCCAAGCTTCACGTTTCTTCAATTCTTCATTCTTCTTCCTTCCTCCCGAAGTCTCTTCTTTCCCTTGCATGGAAGTTGATTCTTACATCCTATTGAAGCTTGATTTATTATTGTCTAGAGCCTTCTTATTTGATTTCTAGTTGGTAAGTTCAATTCTTGATCTCTTAGTTTCTTTCTCAAGTCCTACCAAGAACTTGAGAAATGGGTTTCAAGTTGAATCTTGGTTGGTGGGTAAAATTTTGATTGAAGCTTATTTTGGAATTGATTTAGGTGTTCTCTAGTTGATTTCATAGCCAAAGTTGGGTAGAAATCATTCTTGAATCACCAAGTCTCCTCCCTAACTTCTTCTTCAAGGTTTTGAGTCAACAACTCTAGGTAAGGGAAGCTTTAATATGATTGAATGCGTATTTGTATGATTTATGCTTGAAATGTTATTTTTGAGTGTGGAATGATGTATATATGTTATGTTTGATGTAAAATTTGATTTGGAATGAATTTGGTAGCCATTGAGAAGTTTTAAGCATGTTTTCAAGGTCCTACAACCCTGTTTCGCTTAAGAACATAGTGGTTCTAGCTTAAGCGAAACAGGGGACAGAGAGCATTTTTGGTCAGGAAGCTATCCTAGCTTAAGTGCCAAAATTCCTAGCTTAAGCGAGAAATATGCTAGCTTAAGCGAGGAACCCTTGAAGTGAGTAAATAATTTCTGAAATTCTAGCTTAAGCGAGAGTAATGTGGCGCTTAAGCGAGAATTCATTTTCTACACTATAAAATGGCTTTCAAATTTATTGAATTATTGCTATGGTATGGATGTGATGGAGATGTCTACAAAAGTTCTAGGACTATGTTAGGAAATTCACATTTTTGTTAAAATTTTGGTGTTGTGTTGTGTTGTGAGTAAGGATTCAAGGTGAGAGAATACCTTACTTGAGATTATTTGGTGTTGTATTGTGAGTAAAGGATTCAAGGTGTGAGAATGCCTTACTTGAGCTTATTGAACTGCTGGATGGGTTCATAAGCTTGATTTGAGAAAAATGGTGAATTTATAACATAGAGAAAACTTGTGGAAATCAAAGTTGTTTGGCTTGTTACATGACATTGCATATGGGTAGGTACGTAAGTTGAGGGTGCTAGGTTGGCTCTCAACCTAGTGCCAGAGGTTTTTGTTGAAATATAGAGAAATACACTAGAAGGGGGGTTGAATAGTGTATTTAAAATTTCTTTGGAAAACTTTAGCTAATGTGAAGATAGTGTATCTTTACGTTTTACATGAACTTAGTAAAACAGAAAAACAAGCTATCGTCCAGCAGATTAAAAAACAACAGTCCAAAGAAACTACTCTTCTTTCTTTTCGTTAGAATACACGTAATAGATAATCTTAGATAAAATGTGTATAGAAACCCTTTCGTAGTATGTTGAAGAGATAGTTTAAAAGAAATGCAAGTAAACTAGAAGGCGAAAGAATAGAATACTTAGTTTTATACTGGTTCACTCAACTGAGCTACGTCCAGTTCTCCTTCAAAAACTTTTGAAGGGTTCTACTAATCAAAATCTGATTACACTCAAGTATTCTAACCTTGCCACTTCTGGCTACAAGTATTCTCTAGGCCACTTCTGGCACACCCTTAATCTCCCCTTGAGATTGAACACAAAACCCAAGTATTCTTTATCACTAAGCCACTCCTGGCTTTCCAAACAGAATTGTTTGAGATTGTAAGTAAAACTTAACTCTCACTGAGAGGATATTACAGAAAGTATGAATATACAGTCTCGCTTAGCAAAGCTAAGATGAATGCTCTTTTTGCTTGAGATCATCCAGTCGTTTTGGTAGAGATTCAGCTCTTTATCAATTTTTCGTCAGTCTGATATTTGAGCTCATTCTTCTATATATAGGAAGCTTGTTGAAAGGTATCCGTTGAGGGATCTGTTCCTTTTCCAAGAACGATTCTTTCTGTAGCATATGGCCGTTGTCACTTTTTGACTTAGGGTGAGGAGATGGAAGTGACAGCCGTACTTGTAGCGTCTCTCCTACTTGTACTTTTTCTGTAGAGAGAAGCTTCTTCTATTCCTATTCAGTACTATTCGAAAAAATCAAATAGAATGGCATGTTAAAATATGAATGAGTGATCGTTGCCTTATATTTAGTCAACATTGAAAACGTATCTTTAAGATAGAAATTACAGAGAGTGTTATTCAAGCGTTGGACGCTTGCTCTCACAGGAGCATTGGATGCTGCCTGTAGGATTCTTATAAAACACGTCTGGACGCTTTCTTTATTAAAACATAAAGTCCAAGTTTGAGATACAATACCGTTGTGGAATTTGGACGACGTAAATCCTATAACACTCAAACTAGATCATTAGATACTTCAAAATTTATCCTTTAGTTATTATCATCAAAACCGAAATTCGAGGGGTTGGACATCGTCCAAGGTCTTAGAACCTAACATTTGTGATGGCCAACGGTGGGCCTATAGAATAGCCAAGTGAAAGAATCCCTATATATGTAAGGTTTTGCAAGTCTTACTGAGGTAAGCCAATACCCACACTTGTCTATATTCGATTACATCCACACTTTCTCCACAGGGTAGCTCAAGGGACTCCCTGAATGGTCAATGGTAAGACTATGGTAGGGGATGGGGCCTATGAGGACCGCCCAAAAAGTTATAGAAATCTCCATGGAGTTGATTTAGCATGGCATTTCATAATAAAATGGCATATGAGATTGATGTGTGTGTTATTGTATGAAGTTATCTGATTTGCTATTAATTGATTCTGGTTTTCCTTTAAGTAAATCTTATACCCTTGTATATCTATGATCTTTTTATAAATAATCTTACCATTGCCTTTTGTGTTTGTATTTGTGTTGTATTGCTGCAATGATTGTGTGGTTGGCATGGGAGCAGATAGTGGTGATGTTGCAGGATCTCAGACCGCTCGTGACTGAAGCGGGTGTGTATGTTGAAGATGGGATAATAAATGTTAGGTTGTTGTAAATGTCTTCTACAAGAGGATTATTTTTGGTATTGTATGTATATGTATATTTGAGTTTTATAAAGCCATACCTTATACTCTTATGATATGATGATGTACATATATATATATATGTGTGTGTTAAATATGAAAATTTTTATAGGTAGTTTCATATGATAATACTTAACACAAGGTTTTAGTATAACAAATCTATAACGAAGTTGGATCGTTACAAGGAGTTAAGTGAAGTGTCATCGTGTGAAGTGTCATGGAGTGGAGCCGCTAAGACGCCAGATCTGAGGGTCATTACAAAGTATATATTACGTATCAATGATGTATCAAATAATTTTTTATTGTAATTATTCGTATTACCTTAAATTAGGTTTGCATATAAATAATTATTCGTATTGTTAACTTATATATATTGTACAGTGTCGTGCATAATTACTTTGTCAAACTTGTATCAATAGCATGATATGTTTAATGATCTACAATAAAGAAGGAGGAAAAAGATATTCCATTCAAAAAGAGATTAACGCGAAATGCCAACTCTATTCTGTTATGACAAGGTATTGCGGTAGTGTATTTTTTGACCAAATGAAAGAGATAATTTTGTTTTCTTTAGCCCAAAGAAAGCTCCAAATTTTAGGCTATTTAAAAAAACAAGATTTTGGAGAGTCCTAGTCTGAGGACTTAACCCAAATTTTATTAATTGGTCATCTATATGATCCAAATCAACCTACACCTCTCTTTGGGCCAAAGGCTAACTATTTGACATATTTATTTTAGTCAAAATCACTAGTTATGCTTTGCTTCTTGGAATTAGAGTCAGTTTTGTAACTAAATGGTTCAATCTCTTTCCTTCCCTTACACTGACATTAGTCATTGCTCTTCAATCACTAGTTGATGCCCTCATTGACATCCGCATACTTTACAGTGAAGTCATGAATCCTAGAACATTCAACTAAATACAGTAGCCAAAAATTAGTCTAGTTTTATTTTCTCCAAGATCTGAAACTTTGATCTTGTCTTATGGTACATCTTTCTTACTGTGCGCTTTGTTAGAAATGTTTTCTGAACCCGTTTTGTTGTCTTTAGAGAACAAGAAAAACAATGCATGAGCAGATAGAAAATATAACCAGCACTAGGTTCACTACTACAATTCCAAAGTTTAATTTTGCAAACGTTATTTCTCCATATGGATCCTAAGGATTGTGTCTGAAGGTTACTAGGTATTCCCAATATATAGATTTCGGACTCTTGAGATCCAAATTCAAACTTCAATAGCAACGACCCTTTATGCCTTATACCATATCCTTCACCAAAAATTCTAAATACACTGGAGTAAGTGCTCAACAGGCCTTCTTCCAAATCAGATAGAGATAAATTATAATGTTGAATGATGGCAGCTTAAAACCAAATAAAAAATCACACACACACGCACACATATATTCACTGTTACCCTTTAAAAATCATGACAACAAAATGGAAGAATTCAGTAAGTTTTCTTCCAAATCAGATGGAGATAAATTATAATGTTGAATGATGGCAGCTTAAAACCAAATAAAAAATCACACACACAGAGACACACATATTCACCGTTACCCTTTAAAAATCATGACTACAAAATGGAAGAATTCAGTAAGTTTTATGACACTTGAACACTGGATTGCAGGATCTACGGGTGGTTCTATATGTTGAATGATGGCAGCTTAAAACCAAATAAAAAATCACACACACACGCACACATATATTCACTGTTACCCTTTAAAAATCATGACTACAAAATGGAAGAATTCAGTAAGTTTTCTTCCAAATCAGATAGAGATAAATTATAATGTTGAATGATGGCAGCTTAAAACCAAATAAAAAATCACACACACACACACATATTCACTGTTACCCTTTAAAAATCATGACTACAAAATGGAAGAATTCAGTAAGTTTTATGACACATGAACACTGGATTGCAGGATCTACGGGTGGTTAGTTCTATATGTTTGTCGTTGAATTTTACAATAGCAGATAAACACATCAAAACATACAGCGCCATGACTCATAAGCTATCAAAGAGACTTAAATTTCATTAAGTCACCTTGTAATTTACTTAAACTCTAAAAAATTATTGGGACAGAAGACACTAGATATCATGCACAACCTGCAAAATCATCCTTGGATATCTCAGGTTACTCTTCGGCTTCAACCTGCAAAATATGAGAAATATATAAGCAAATCAAAGCAAAAGAAGAAAAAAAAAAAAAAAGAAAGCAAAGCCTGCCACTTTCTAGCATAATTGTGTTATGCTCAAACATAGCATCTCAAAGCACAATCACCACTGATGAAGGAAATCCAGAACTCTAACACAAAAATAATAGCACTCACATTAATTTCTACTTGACAAACCAGATTCAATTGAGATATACATTATGTCAAGAATCTTCAATTGATGCTTATTTCCTGCTAATAAGAACGTGTACATGAAATGAAACCAAATTTACAAGCTACGCTAGTAAGCAATTTCGTTTGGACCAGTGATTTCCAACAAAAGAGAATTTACAAATTTCAAAAAGATTGAGCATGAGTCTGTCACTATTCTTTTCAGTTGACAAGGTTGCACAAAGCATTATACTCAAGTCTTATAAGCAAAGCCAGAGCATAAGAAAACATGACCAAGTTACTAGTACTAATAAAGTAATAATAATGAATAGATCAATAAACATGTTCAGAGTTGATTTTTGAAGAAAAAAAAATTGCAATCCACAAAGCTCATCATTCACAAATACAATCCAACAAAGAGTATTTCTCTCTGTGTGTCATGTGCATGTGTCCATGATTGAGATCATACATCAAACAGTTTGTGATAAAAAAACCAAACACAACCATGGTTTTACAAAGAGTGCGAGAGTGAAGAGCAAAGAGTGTGAGAGGCGAAGGTCCGCCTCGTGAAAGAGAGCAAGGAATTGTAAAATTCTTTCTATTTTGGTGGAATTTACAGTTCCATGGTTTTAACTAATTACAAATTACTTTTCAAAATTCCCAAATTTGAAATTCCTTTTAATAAAATAGCCAAACAGATAATTTTAATAGAAAGAAATTTGAATCCCTGTAAAAAGTACTTTTCCCTCTTAAATTACTCTGTCCAAACACACTCCAAGGGAAATACAAGCCAGCTTGGTGAGGCAATGGCATCCCATGTAGTGAAGAAATTGGCTCAAATCAGAAAGAGTTAACTAGATTTGGCAATAAGTAGGGGGTCCTGTTGAAAAGGTATTCAAGATCAGTGAAAACAATGACTCAAAGTTAACTGAACTACAGGTTCACGGTGAAAAGGAAAAAGATGGATCTGAACAGGAGGACCTAATGATTGCCTAGTTGAGAATGTTGAACTTTGTAGGCACATACACTACTTGGATAACCATATTTATATTTTCATGTTTTTGATTAGTAGTAGTTGTAGATATCAACAGGCTATTTGCTGTGTTTGGCTGAGGGGAGGAGGAGGAGAGAAATGGAGGAGAAATAGTGTGAGTCCCATGTGGGACCCACACCTCCTACACTCTACTTTAATTCAAATATTTTCCTCCAATTTTCATCTTCTCTATTTCCGTCCTCTCAACCAAACAGCATTAATGTGTGTGTAAACTGTGTTAATATGTCAAGTCAAGTGTATGCTCCATATTTAAAATTGTTATTCTAAAAATGTTAGCGATATAATTTGTTCTTAGAGCACTCTATAGATATACAGATAATTAAAAACACGGATGAAGGTCATGCAGAAAGAGTTGCTCTAGTCACTGTCGCTTAAGGAGGAAGCACTCCATTTTTGGTTCTGCACAAGGATAATGAAGAGACTAACTAATCAAGGTTTAGCTGTATCCAGTAAATTCACATAATAGTATAAGCCAGCAAGAAACAAAAGAAAGAAGAAGAAAGTTTGCACCGATGCAGCTACCACGTTAAGATATCACACACAACTTTTCATCGCACATTTTAGTTCAAAAAATCCTATAGCAACAATTAATTTGTACCTTATCAATCAGCGGTTTTTGAGCTGATCCCCCCAAAATGGTAGTGTTTTCAGGTGACAGCAACAGATGTCCATCAAGAGACTCCACATTAGATATAGAAACCTACATGCGAAGCAAGAAGATGAAAGTTGTGCGCATCACACGGATAGCAGATGAATGATAAACCAAGATAAGGCCACAAGAAAACAAAGAAATTAAGAATAGTCAACCTACCATAAAAGTATTACACCCAAGGATAAAACTTATATACATTATTACATCCAAGAATAAAACTTATATACAGTTCTTGAGGTGCTTTTAGTGTTGTTCTCTAATTAGAAATTAGAGTTTCATCTCAGTAATCAACATAATTAATAAAAGTTTGCATGGAAATTACAAAAGTGAAATTGCAATTTTGATTGGACAACAACACTAATAAAACTGTATCTAAGTTTTGTCCCATATCCAAATTCAAATTAATACAGTTTAGAAATGATCCAACATGGAAAAAGAAAGGGGGGGGATAGCACCAGAGAAACCTTTAAACCGTAGGGACAACAATCTTTAAGACTTTTAATTGGAAGAGCCACTAGTCCAATGACCCTCTGAACACCATCAGTCATTGACAACAGGAAGCACCCATTGATTTCTTCTGCTTTATCAACCTACAACACAAGGAATCCATGTTATATTGCATTGAAAATGCTAAAGATAGATACTAACTCAGTAACTCCATAACAACCTGCAGTACGTAGGAACCACGGAGAACAAGAGTGCAATCACGCATGGAAGTGACTTTGGAAGGGAGCACGCCGGCGCCACAGGAGTTCATGTCGGCGAACAGAAAGCAGTCAAAACACAGTTTGGCTTTCTGGACGACGTCAAGGCTTTCAAAGTCAGGTAGGGAAGCTTGGAGTTGGGAGAGACAGGCAGCAAGCCAGTCTCTCTTGAGGGACAATCCATGGCTGCGGCGGAGGAAATCCATGACTGGACAGGCGGGAGAGAGGCTATCAGATACATTGACAAAGTCGTCAGAGATTTCAAAACGTGGTGTTGTCTTCTTCTTAGGCTGACAAAAGAGAGGTGGTTTGGTTAGCCATATATAGAACTCACATTACACTACTAAAGAGAGGTAATTAGGCATAGAACTCGCTCACATAAGGCTTAGGAGGATTGGCTTTGAAATACTTTTTCAATTGCTCGTGTAAATCTTTTTTAGCTGCAGTCAGTGGATCATGCCTATGCTCATCCTACAAGGATAAAACTTAGTGTTTTTTTTTTTTTTTGATCAGCGAAAGATAACCAACCCAAAGTACAAAGGTAAATAGCACATGGCTCCTAAGTTTGATTAAGGTTGCAGAGTATTTATGAAAACTGTGATATCATAAATACAAAATAACCAAACTCAAAGCAGGGAGACCACCAGCGAAATTTAATGTATGGCCATGTACACAAATATACTCCCATCTAACATGTACACCCATCAATATAAGCCTCTAGGTATGTATAAGTCACATATATGTAGCTATATCAGTACATTGCAGCCTGCATAACATGTGCAACCACTCAACCAGACCTTCTCTTCAAGCAGTCCATTCATAGAAGGATGCTTGCATCATGTCAGCCACAACCAAGTCCTGACAATAACCACCACTAAATGAGTCCATAGAGAACTTTCCACTTGTCTGTTCAATGATCCTGGGCTATGTTGGAGAAAGTGGTCATAGGGATTACCGTGTTGTACAGTATCAACACCAATCCAATTATAACATCTATACCAAACTGAAGAGGCAAAAGGAGATGAAATTAATCGCATACATGTCTAGCACAGGATTAAAAAGAGATGGCACAAGCAAGCTAGGGATACCTTTGAACCACACCTAGGACGACGACGAAGACGTAACTGATTTTTTAGAGGACGAGTGATAACATCGACCTGACAACACAAGCACGGAGAACTGAATAATATTGCGGTGAAAATAACAAACAAACAAACGAACATGGAAAATGCAAGCAATTAAAAAAGACCTTGGGCATTTCATCTGTATTGAGGGACAATTGGTGGAAACGGCAAACGAACTTGAAGGACGGTCTCCGGCGGCGATAGGGATTGAGGGACAATTGGCGGAAACGGGAAACCAACTGGTCTCTGCCTCTCTGGCCGGGAAGGGGTTGGGATTTGGAGTCCGACATTTCAGGAAGACACCCAATGTTCGAGAGATAGAGAAACAAGAAACAGAAATGTAGGTTAGATATCGGATTCTTTATGAGAGCGGCAGAAGGGCATGCATGGGGAAGGGTCCTGGTTAGAGGTGCAAGTTAAGGAGCGTTCAAATTCAAAATTTAAAATGAAAAACCGAATCAAATTGATATATTTGGACTTTCAATTAAGATTTGAAAAGATTTTTTTTTTTTTTTTTTTTAATAAAAAAGTTTTGTGGTATTTAATAAGGATTTTTGAAAAAGATAAAAAAAGTCATTTGGTGGTATTCAATCAAGATTTTTTACAACTTAAAAAAAGTCATTTGGTATTCAAAATCATATATATTTTGATGGATTATTTTGTAAATTGGATTTTAATAGATATTGTGTGACTTTTTCGTTACTAGTGTGATTTTTTTAATTTGCATGACACGTAATTACTCAATTTCAAATGTCTGATTTATTTAATTTGCATGACACGTAATTACTCAATTTTGAAATGACAATATTCATAATTAAAAATTACACTTATAATTTTTTAAATCAATTAATATTTATGATTCTATTTTTAATTTTAAAAATTTATAATTAATCGATTGAAATCATATAAATTAACAAAAACTAAGTTAATTGATTGATTTACTTATAATTAACGAAAATTAAGGATGATTAATTGATATACTTATAATTTGTAAATCTATAATATTGATGATTCCATTTTTAATTTCAAAAATTAAATACCAATTGAAATCAGACAATTTGAATTTGAATCGGGTTCGTTGCCGAACCAAATAATTCCGAAGCATGAAATGATGACACGTGTCATCCAATGCTTGAGAAACAACCTTATTTCACCATGTGTTTTCATAAGCTAATTTTATATTCATAAATTTTATATATATTGATTAAATACCAATTGAAATCAGACAGTTTGAATTTGAATTGGGTTCGTTACCGAACCAAATAATTTCGAAGCATAAAATGATGACACGTGTCATCCAATGCTTAAGAAACAACCTTATTTCACCACGTGTTTTCTGAAACTAATTTTAGATTCGTAAATTATATATATATATATATATATATATATATATATATATATATATATATATATATATTGATGTTGATATATTGATATTGATATTGATATGTATAAATACCACACACATCCAGGGACGGAACTAGAAATTTTGTTTAAGGGGGGCAAAAATTTATCACACATGATAATCAAAATCAATACTAATTTATAGTTAAAATTAATTTTACTTATATAAATTAATTTATCTATAGAATTAAAAACAATTTAAAATATAACATAAATGAGAAGACATATTTAGATAAAATCGTTGTGAATGGAATTATAGGCACAAGAACGAGGTCGTGAGATACACAATAAATTACATATAAATGTATAAGGCTTAGCATATAAATGTAATTTTCTTAATTACACAATAATTCTGTTTATACTAATTAGTAATTACTTCCTACACAGATCTTATACATTTTTTTTTTTTAAGAAAGACCTTATACATTTTTAATCGATAAAATATATTGTTTTATATGTGTGCTGAAAAAAAACTTGCAACTACCCGAAATATCTTTTTATAAGAGTTAATACTGATTATATTTCAATATAGGGGTTGGGGGGGCAAATATATAATGTTAAAATGGGTGTTAAGGAAGTTTTGTATATTCAGGGGGGGCGACTGCCCCTATTCCCTCTAACCTGGTTCCATCCCTGCACACATCAAACAATCCTGCCCAAACCCATGGGATGTTTCTACTCTTCCATTCCAATTTTTTTTCCTTTTTCCATCATCACACATACTTTTCTCGCTTCCTTGATGGTAGTAACACTAGTAGAGTAATTGATTATCTCTTTCTTCTAATCCTACACACGCTCTTCATATGATCCAAACAGTTATGCGTTCATACTGCTAAATCACTGCGAACCCTACCAGCCTACATCGCTAACCTACCGCTAAAACAAGTCCACCATTTCACTCCCCTTTAGGTTCGGGGGTTCCCACTAAAGAATTATGTCCATCATTAGATGAGTAGATCTAAGCATGAATGGAGCTCTAGCTCATCAGGACCAACAATCAAGCCAAAATATTAGAAGACCTTTCTATTGGCATTGAGACTGTTGTAGCCAATTTTAAAAAAAGAGAAAGAAAGATTGAAAAAAATTGTATTGGTTTTATTTTTTTATTCAAATCTTTATCACTTATTTGTTATCTTTTTCATAGATTTTGGTAATTTTGAATGTTTTCTAAAAATTCATACAATCCTTTAAAATCTTGTAAATCCATAAAGTTCTTTCAAATCTTATGAATTAATATTTTATAAATCCATTAAAATCCAAACTATAAAATCATAATTGTAAAAGTCTTTTAAAAAAAATCTTAAAAGTTATTACATTCTACAAAATCTTTTAAAATCTACGTGATTTTTTTATACAAAAAAAGTTTGTTAAAATCCTAATTGAATACACCCCCTTTTTGAAAAGGAAAGCTGGAATATTATTAATCAATCAAAGATGAGTTAATTACATCATTTTCAATCACAAGGTCCAGCTGGTAAGGGGCCTCTTCTATCCAGCACCTTTCCTTATGAATAAAAGCCAAAGAAGCCAACAAATGGGCAGCTTTATTACCATCTCGTTTTGTAAAAGACATCTCTTTGACAAGGAGTGAAGATAGCAACATGTGGCAATCATCTAACACACCTTGAAAGTATCTTCTCCCTGATTCAGCTCCACGTTTCCACTGCTGAAAAAGTTGCAAGCAATCAGTTTCAAAAATTACCTCAAAAAGGCAAAGATCTCGAGCCGGCAATATAGCCCATCTAAAAGCACATGCTTCAGCCTCCCTAATCAATAAATCAGCTTGCAAATGACATGTGGCTGCAACAATCACTTTTCCTTCATGATCACAAGCAATTAATCCAAAACTTGTGCCTTCATGCTTTTTAACATAAGCATCAAAATTTATTTTATATACACCAGCAGGAGGTGTCTTCCAACAAATTCTCAGCATTTGTTCTGGCATTTGACTATTGGGGGGATTTTGAGATTCTCTTAGACTCACCTTCAATGTAGTAACCTTCATCAATAACTGTTGAGCACTCATTTTTCTATTTTGGAAAAGCCACTGATTTCTACCATACCAAATAGCCTAGAGAATAGAAAAAATATCTGTGACAACATCCTTTTCTACCTGGGACATGATAGATTTAATCCACTCTTTAAAATTCATGTTCTGTTGCAATTCAATCCTCAAAGAAAGAGGAGATGCAAACCAGACTTGTACCACCGGACAAGTCAGTAGAATGTAAGTGGTAGTTTCAGCTTTCATTCCACACAAAGGGCAAGCAATGTCCTCAATAATTCTCTTCATCCTCAAGTTCTCCCGCACCGGCAAAATATGTGAAGATGTCCTCCACACCAAGTTTTTAAATTTTGGGATTGCCTCTGAATTCCAAATCTGATTCCGAAAAGGATCATTTCCATTTCCTATGGATTCCTCTGGGGGGTTAAATTTCAAATTTGCTATTTGGTGTCCATACTTTACTGTGTATTCACCATCTGCAGTATGCTTCCAAGCCAAACAATCTACTGCCCTTTGAGTTCTAATGGGAATCTTCTTTATTTGGGCTATAGTCTGCTCTGAAAATAAATTATTTAGCACTTCCACATTCCAAGTGGCACTATCATGCAAAATTAGCTCACTTACACGCATATCATCATGCACACCTGCCACGTCAAAACATGGCAGTCTATTCCCCGATGCATCTGGAAGCCATCTATATGTTTTAATCCTCACACTACATATAACTTCCTGTTGCATTAGACACAACCCACACTACTATTTTTATTTATTTTAGTTATTATAAAAATGAGGATAAATTTTTCGCGTTTAAATAAAACATTTATTAACCATATTTAGCATACAGAAAATATTTTATTAAGAACCATGATCTTCTTTTAAATAAACATCAGTTCACATCACAAAATAAATACAAAAAAATTATGTACTAGCTAATCCCAACCCATTCATCAAATAATCCTAGTCAGAGCAGTACACAATTTCTACCCAAAAACAGGAATAAATAAAACTAGCCTTTAAGTCTTGTATTTCTTGTCATTCTCCGCAATCCCCGAAATAATCGTGTCCGTAGGAGAGCTCGATCATTGGGCATCATTATCATCTTCACGTATCCAATCAGCAAGTACATACACAGAAAAAGTACATACACAGAAAAGAAACAAAGAGGAGTGAGACTTGATCCTAATATATATATGTATTACTAACGGTATAAACTACCGTTATTTAATATAATAGCAAGGGACCTAATGTTTTTCTAGTCATAATCTCTCAAACTCTTAACAACTCAATCCTCTAGACGCAGTATGGATCCATACTCCCCGATTAGAAGTTATTAGGAGTACATACGCCTCAACCCATGGCAAAATCTTCATCTTCCACAGATGAACTTAAATTATCTCAACTTAAGACATCCACAGTCCTATATAACTTAGGCGTACTCTCGCACCAATCAATGGAATGCTGAGCATTGTTGGGGTTGCCAAGCTTGGTCAGATGAAGTCCCCGACACAGGGTGCTCTCCTGGCATTTAGTTACTTCATCACTCGACACCGTACCCCCTAGACTTCCGTCAGTGAGTCCCTATCTTTCATTCCTCAGCTTGTCAAGCTGTGTCTTCCACTATAGGCAACATGCTGCTGCATGTTCCTCTCTTAACAGTACTCACACCAGAGTACTTACTATTTCCTTATCAACATTTGGTCTCAATCACTGAGCACCAACATAGAATAATAATATTTCAGTCCTTCAGACAGATAAACAGTGTAATCAACCAATACATGATATAAATATCTCTATTTTACAAATAGAGAATTAACATTGCCATTATAAAATTATACAGTATAACATTTCACAATCTTATATCAAGAGAACAATACATTACAAACAATTTAAGTATCTAATATTGGAATTTGTGTAATATTACAAAATATTAAATAAGACACAGATACTTAAGTTAATATTCACTAATAATGTAATAATTAGCTAATAGTTAACTAATCTATATCTCTATTAAAATTTTAAAATGTATATATAAATTTAATTTAAAACTTCTAAAGTTGAATTTATTTATTTTATCTTTTCTTTTGTCAAATTCCTTAACTTGATTTATTTAATAGAAATAATTTTTTAGCTTATTTAAAAAATATTTCTTGTACAAGCATAAATAGATTTTAATATAAAAAAATTCCTTTCTGATGTGAAAGATCAGATAAAATTGCAACCATAGAGCATACTCCAAATTTTCTATTAATTTAAAAAAAAAACTTGATTTATTTAAAAAGAAACTATTTTCTTGAAAGTTTGACAAATACTACTGAAGCAATTATAGTGCATATTTTTGTAGGTTAGGCCTTGCTAACTGGGCTAGCAGGGCGTGACCCTTGGTGGGTTAAAAAGATCTCATTTGTTTTAAAACTTAGTTCTAAGTGTTAGATTTAAGTGTTTTAGACTATGGCACAAAATTGAACAAATGCTCCTTTATTCCTTTCTAAACCCGAGATCAAAAGTGAAAGAAAGAATTGATTTTAAATTCTTCTTGTAAAACTTTGAAAGAATTGGTGAAGGAATGATTGAGAAATTTTGTGCATTAAAGTCTTGTTAAATTTAGCCACAAAGCCGTGGCTGTTAATGGTTCAAAGGTCCATATATTAAGTTTATTTTCTTACTGTTCCATTGTCATTTAACTTGATTAAACTTACCTTAATTAAGGTCTTAGGGAAATGAAAGTTCTAAAGTATAATTTAAATTTTAAAGAAATCTATAATTATCTAATAAAATTTAAAACTCTAATCCCCCTTTTTTATTCTCTGGAATCAAAACCGTTAGGCCACAAAAATAGGATTTCAACTTTTCAAAACAAAATTAGTCCTTACTCCTTAATGCCTAGAACCGAATACACACACCAAAATTAGAGTAAAAAAATGTTCACTTTTATTTTGTTATTGTTTTCACTTTTCAAAGAAAAAAAACTTTATCTTGAATTGGGAAGAAGCAAACAAATCCTCGTCCTTTTCTTCTCCTTATTTGATGGAACCACTACCATCCAAATTCATCAAAATTCTTTACTTTTTATAGTATAAAACAAGTTTAGAAGAAAAAAATATATATATAATTGTCTACTTATTATTGTTCAGAAATCGAAAAAGAGAGGGAAGGGGTGACTTTGGGTAATTCCTGCCTATTGGCTTCACAAAAATGACCTTTGTATAAAATAGATGATAAAAGCTTAAGTTAATAGAGGATCCATAATATAAAATAGAACACATAATTTCTCCTTACCATATCAAAGTAAAAGTTTGGTCAGAGTTTCCTTTAAGGAGAAGAGCGTTCATAACAATTTACAGCAGCTCAGAAATACAAGAAAAGCTCAAGTATAGCAGCAATTAGACAAGAATCAAAAGGGAAAATAAGAAAGGAAGTAATTAGTAGCATGAATCATCATCAATCAAGCAAATAGAAAGATTTAAGAGGAAATTTGGGCATAGTCTCCCCTAGGTTAGAATATTTTACTGTGACAGTAGTCAAAATCCAGAGGAGGGGAAAAATAAAATTCCAAGCCCCAACACAATTAATCAACAAGAATCAGAAGTAATTACAAAGAAATGGAAGAAATACAACCCAAAGGAAATATATGAACAACAAAGGAATCAAAGAAGAAATACAAACCAAAATAATAAATATAACATGAAACAATAAAGGAATCAAGACTCACTCCCCCCTTACGAAGGAAGTGGGTTCGGATTCACCAAGGAGGAGGAGAGGAACAAGAGGGCTTCACGTTTTTGTAGCCTGATGATGGTTTGAATTGAAAGGAGGAAGCTTTGAAAGCTTGAAATTAGCTTTAATGGAGGTTTTGGTGTTTGAGAGAAAGCATATGAGTGAGAGAAGAGAGAGACCGAAAGAGAGGGCTGAGAAAAAAAAAAAAGAGTGTGTTGGGAGAGAGAGAAGGTGAAGAGGAAAGTGATTGAAGCATTGAAGGATTACTCATTTACAGGCATATATTTACGCTTTTTAATTTATTGTGAAATTTGAATTGGCACAAGTGGTATGTGTGAGAGATGGGGCTGACGGATTGGGCTGGGAGAGAGCCTCATCAGGATCAAAATTTTTATTTGGGTGACACTACTTGTATCCGTTAGTTTATACGAATTGTCGGTATAAGTTTATATACGTAATTTCTAACTTTTGTTCAAATAAATTTATTTTGAGTTGAAAATTTTTAAGAGACTTAAATTGTATTTATTATTAATTATCGTGAATTAAAATTAAATTTTATAATTAATTTCGAAATTTTAATATTTATTTAAGTATTTTTGAGTTAAAATTCATATTAAATTCATTTCAGCTCAATAAATTCTCAAATTTTTATGGAAATTATATTTTTATGTATTTAACCCAAAAATGAACTGACTTTGTCAGTTTCATCAAGTTTTAATATTTTTCCAAATTGGTTGACTCATCAACAGGCTATCTAGAGCGTTTTGTAAAATTTCTCAAAAAATTCTGGTCTAGATTCGGTTCCCTAGTTTATGGATGGAGTATTATTATGAAAACTGGCACTAGCGTTAGTAGTGGGAAGGCCGGTCAAAGTGGATATGATGACATTAAACGCTACTCGGGGGAAGTTTACACGTGTATGTGTTGAGATTGACCTAGATTAACAAGTAGTGGGGAGGGTGTGGTTCAAAAATCACTGGTTCAAAGTAAAATACGAGGGGCTCCATTTGCTCTGCTCATCATGTGGGAGATTTAGGCACTTGGTCCGGGCTTTCCCTCATGCCAAGGTATCTGAGGTGGTAATCCCGGTGAGTCAAGAAGTTGTTACGGCAGAGGAGCCAAGCCAAGGAAAAGTTCAACCTTCCCAGCCAAACCCTAATGCAATTATTTCGACTAACAATCATGATGATGATTGGTTGCATGAGGAATGGTTGGCAGTTACGAAGGCTTCGAAAGGGGCAAAAAATAAGGGATATGATGGACGTAAGTTAAAAGGGGCAGTTATTGGTGGCAATCATGAGAGTTTTAAGGCTCAAAATCAATCTAGTATTTTAGGTAATCAAGAAGGAGAATATCACATGGGCCAGACAGGGGGTCCTAACAAGGAAAGTGAATCAGGGACAGGTAAGACTATATCTGGTATGGGTCCAAAGACTACAAGCCCACCCGCCAAGACATGGGAAAGAATGTGTCAGGATGGGAAGAATGCAGTCAACAAGGTTGGACCTACTACTGCGTCGGGTTCAAAACCTAGTTTTCCACCTAAGGTTATTCTAAAGGTGAGGAATAAGGGAGAGGAAATAGTTGGAGAGGTGCATAAGACGTATGTGATTGGTGGAAATATGCATGCATTGGGAGTCCCCAATGTACACCATACAATTGCTACTGACTCGGAGGAGGTTAATCTTTCCGTGGAACCCCCTTACTAGGGAAATAGGGTGGGCTTAGAGGGTGGCTCGTCCAAGAATGGTGGGGAAGTTGACATGATGTTGGAAGTGCAACCCTCTAGAGATGTTCATGAGGAAGAGATGGCTGAAGACCCCTATAAGTGAGATGGGACTTAGGGGATGTGGCAACGCCCATTACTTATTCATCATTATTTTAATTATTGTCTTTAAAGATTTAAATGTGATTTCTTGGAATGTGCGTGGGGTTTCGGGGAGGAAGAACCAACTTCATATTAAAGAAACAGTCCAAAAATGGAAGCCTGAGTTGCTTTTCTTATTTGAAGTTCACAATTTGTTTGGTAACACTGCAAAGTTTTGGGAAAGAATGCAATTGGAACCTATTTGTATTCAGGAGGCTAGGGGGCATATTGGGGGAGTTTGGGCGTTGAGAAGGAAGGCATCCCCATATTTGTTTCGGGTCCATGATAATATGCTGCAAGCTATTACTTTGGACCTTTAAAAGTCAGGTCTGGATGTGCTCAGCTGTTTATCCTAGCCCAAAATCTGTTGAGCAAAATGTTTTAAGGGACCATTTGAGGGACATCCGTAATAATACGCATGTGTCGTGGATGTTATATGGTGACTTCAACGACACTATGCTTCTTTTTTAGCAGCGAGGTGAGGTCTTTGATCATCAACGAGCTGCAATCTTCGCTCAGCATTTGGATGATTGTAGTTTGATGACTTTGGACCATATTAGGGGTTGCTTCACGTGGCATAGGAGTGGGGTTGGAAGTAGTTCTATTCACAAGAGGCTTGACACAACCCTCAGTGATATAGAGTAGAGTATGAAATTCCCAGAAGCGGTTATTGAAGTTCTACCTCGAGCACATTATGATCATAATTTGTTTCTTCTGCGTTGTGGGGGATTTCCTCAGGCAAGAGGGGAGAGACCATTTAGATTTCTAGCAGCATGGTGTACTCATAAGGACTACAAGTTTGTAGTCCAGAATGCTTGGACAAGGCATGTTGATGATGTTCTCACTTCTTTGGAAAATATGAAGAAAGATTCAATTGTTTTTAACAAGGAGGTCTTTGGTAGCATATATCGAAGGAAGAAGGAGTTGCAAGCCAGGATTCAGGGGCTTGAGAGACATTTAGAGATAGTAGATTCAATGCGAGGTTGGAATCTACATCAGCAGTTGTCCAAGGAGTATGATCTTGTCCTCTTCCAGGAGGAGTCATTGTGGTTTCAAAAGTCTAGGGAACAGTGGATTAAACTGGGTAGCAAGAATACTACATTCTTCCACTCTCATATTATAATTCGTAGGAAGAGGCATAAAATTCATAGGTTGCTCTTGCCCTCTGGAGAATGGTGTACTAATGATGACATCCTTCAGTTGGAAGCTGTGAAATATTTTAGCTCTTTGTTTGGGGATACTGAGAGAATTCAAAGCATTCCCACACCTTCTTCTAGTGTGACTTTGGAGGAGGATGATGTGAAGGCTCTCGGGGAACTAGTTTCTAAACAAGAAGTGTTCAAGGCACTTATGTGAATGAAGTCTTACAAGGCTCTTGGACCCGATGGATTCCAACCCATCTTTTATAAGATGTATTGGGATACTGTTGGGGATAATGTTTGGATGTTTGTGAGACAGGCTTTTGAGACAGGCATGTTTAATCCTCAAGCAGTTGAGACTTTGGTTGTGTTCATTCCAAAAGAGGATAATCCAAAGAATTTCAAGGACTTTAGACCTATTAGCTTGTGTAATGTGATTTACAAGCTAATGTCTAAAGTTCTTGTTAATAGATTGTGGCCCTTGCTGAAGTACTTGGTAAGTCTTATGCAAAGTAGCTTCACCCCTGGAAGGAGCACAACAAATAATGCTATTGTTCTTCAAGAGACTATTCATAATATGTCAAAATATCTGAAAAAGAAGAGAGATATGGTTTTTAAATTGGACCTTGAGACGGCTTACGATAGAGTTGATTAGGCTTTTCTTCAAAAGGTTCTTATTGATATTGGTTTCACTGGAAGAATTGTGAGCTTGATTATGCATGGGGTTTCTTCTTCCTTTTTAAGCCTCCTTTGGAATGGTAAATGTTTCAATCATTTTCTTTCAAATAAAGGTATAAGGCAAGAAGACCCTCTATCTCCCTACTTGTTTGTGCTTTATATGGAAAGACTTGGGTATGTGATCAAGGAGGCAGTAGATAGAGGAGATTGGGAGCCTATTATGTTGGGTAAAGATGGACCAAAGATCTCCCACCTTTTTTTTGCAGACGATGTGCTTTTGTTTACCAAGGCCAAGCCGTCTAAGGTTTGTGTGTTGGTTAATATTCTCTCTAATTTTTGTGTAGCTTCTGGTTTAAAAGTTAGCCTCGAGAAGTCAAAAGTGTATGCGTCTAAAGGAGTAACTCATAGGGGGAAGCATAAAATCACAAATATTTCTCATATTGGGTTCATGGATCATCTAGGGAAATATTTGGGGCACAATATGGTGTATGGCAGAGTTACGAGTAATCATTTTGATTTTATTGTGGAGAAGGTTCAGAGGTGATTGGTGGCTTGGAAGGGATGCTTACCTAATAGAGTGGGGAAGGTTACTTTGGTAAACTTAGTACTCACTTCTATTCCCGTGTACACCATGCAATTACAATGGCTCCCTCACAAAACTTATGACAATCTTGATAATCTGTCTAGGCAGTTTATTTGGAGTCGCACTTTGGATAAAAAAGTTCATCTTGTCAAATGGGAAACCCTAGTTCAACATAGAAAGAATAGGGGGCTTGGAGTTCGTATCTCGAGGTACCAAAACATATCTTTGTTAGCCAAGCTCATATAGGACTTGCTGCATCACCCGGAGAAGCTATGGGTACAACTTGTTACACACAAATATGCATCTAATGACTTAGAGGAGTTAATGAAGTGTGGGGGATCATATCTTATTACTTCGTTGAAGCAGGCTTATTCTGTTATTAAGCATGGTTTTCGTTTGCAACTGGGAAATGGTGATTGTAGTTTATGGTTTGATCCTTGGCTAGAAGAGGAACTCTAGCCTATAAAGTGGACTTTGTGCATACCATTGACTCGGAGCTAAGGGTTCATGACGTGGTTAATGATGAGGGCTGGAATTTGGCGGGGCTGTCGATGGTGATTCCAGTAGAGACTGTGCAACCAATCATGGAGCTGTGAGTCAACTTGTACCCTAGCCTTCAAGATATTGTTGTTTGGAACCAAGAGATGTCAAGTGAATACACTGCCAAATCTGGATACTGGTGGATGGTGCATCGCACTTCTCAAGGTCTCGAAGGGTGCTGGAATTCTCTTTGGAAGAGGAAACTTCTAGAGAATATCAAATTCTTCATTTGGCAACTTGAGCATAATGCACTTCCCACTAAAAGTTTTAAGTGGAAGAGACATATTCTACCAAATGCTACCTGTCCTAGATGCGAGATAGCAAATGAAGATCCTTATCATATTTTTTGGAACTGTCGAGATGTAAGGCGCATTTAGTAGAGGCTTCACATTTAGGTAGCGAGTCTAGATAGCCTCAATATTGGATGGTTGGAATGGATGACCAAATATGATGGGTATATTGGAAGGATTCTCCCAGTTATTTTATGGGAAATATGGAAGGGAAGAAACGCTAGTACCTTCCAGCATAAGACGATACACCCTCACCAGACTGTGGCTTGTATTATGTCATTGTATGAGTCTAGTGTTAGGGCTTTTGATGGGAAGAAAGAGACTCAGCACAATGATCTCTCCTCCAATAGGTGGGTGTCTTGTATTCTTGCCAAGGGAATCCGGGGCAAACTGGATTTAGAGGTCTGTTACGTGATTCTAAAGGGTCGTGGATCCATGGCTTCCATGGAAACATAGGTTTGGCTGATATTACTAAGGTTGAGTTGCTAGCTATTTTGCATGGTTTGAAGATTGCTTGGGAGTTGTATTATGATGATATCCTCTGCGTGTCTGATTCAGCGCATGTGTTGAGCATTCTTAAGCAACCTAGCCAAGAGAAGCATCGTTATGCTACCATTGTGGGGGGGGGGGGGGGGGGGGGGGGGAGGGGGGGGGGGGAATCAAGGTTTTCATGAAGAAAGATTGGAGGGTGAAGTTGGTGCATTCTTTGAGGGAGGGTAATCGGTGCATTGATTTCCTTGCCAAGCTAGGTCCGAACTCAAGTGCTACGGTGACTGAGATTGATGCTCCCCCGACGGAGATGATGAGGCTACTTGTAGCAGATGCTATAGGCAAGCTAGTTCTTAGAGTTTAATTATATAGTAGAGGATAAACATGCTCTTATTGGTTTTGTCTCCACTTGAATAAAATTTAGTATATATTTTACTCCCTTCGTCCCAAAATGAGTGTCACATTTGAAAAAAAAATTTGTCCCAAAATGAGTGTCGCATTTGGCTTTTCAATGCAATATTAATTACTTTTTTTACTAATACTCCTAATAATGTCACTTTAGTTTTTCAATGCAATGTTAATAATAAGGTTAGTTTTGTAAAATTACTTCTTTCTTTATTCTATTTAATAGCTTTTCTTGGTCTGTGTAAAAAAACCTAGGATGAAACTCTTTTTGGGACGGAGGGAGTAATTATTAAATCACTAAATTTGAATCAGTACCATTACTAATCCAATAAAAGATCCAACTTTTACATACACTAGATTTTAAACCTGTGCAATGCACGGGTTCGATTAAATTATATATATAGAGAGAAGGGATCCATTTACTCTAAGAGTAACTCTAACAAAGTTATCCTCATCCCCACCATTCATTCTCTTGAAATCTAATGATTAAGATTAGTTGCTCATTACAACTATTATATATATATGGTGGGGATAGAGTTACTCTTGGAGTAAGTGGGTCCCTCCTTATATATATATATATATATATATATATATATATATATATATATATATATATATATATATATATATATTGTTCCTGGGTCAGAGACTATGGATGTCTTTCAATCCACTAGATTAGAGACTAATCTCACTCATTGTGTGTGGCTGTCGCTGATGTGAACGCAGTGGGATCTTACATCACTGTGCCAATCCTATGAGTTATTTTTTTATATATTTTTTTAATATTTATATTTAGTATCTATATTAAAAAATATATGTACAATAATAAAATTAATTTTTAAAATATTTAGTAGCATATTAAGTATAATTATATTAAAAATTAAGGAAGATAACTAATTATATTTTTAATTGAGGTGATGTTGTCTTAAAAAATATTAAGTTTATTGAATTTATTTTAATTTGTTCTTTCTCCAAATAATAATAGTGATGTAATACCTATATGAAATGTGTAAATTAAAAATATAATAAATATAAATTTATAATTATTTAAATTAGAGTATTCATTTGTATTTATTGTTGTTGTTATGTGTTACTATTTTTTTAATATTATTACATGTTATTTTTCATATGTTACTATTTCTTTTTTCATTAAATTAAAAAAAAGACAATGTTATTAATAACAATAGTTATACTATTATTACATATTTTACAACTATTTTATATTTATTATACGTAATGAATATTTATTCCTCTGTTGTTTGAATTTATAAGATTAAAAATCATAATGTCTTACTCCTTCTGTCCCAAAATGATTGTAATTTTAGCCTTTGAAAAAACTTCAAATTGACTATGTTTTCACATTCCAATAAGATATTTAAACATCTATTACAATTTTGCCCTCTAATAAATATTGTTGTCTAAAAAAAACTTAATAATACATTTATTGAAATTAAGAAAGAGAATAAGAATATTTTAGTAAAATTATCCCCTGATAAATATTATTTTCTTGGAATACTTATTTTTCTTAATCTGTGTGAAAAAAACCTTAAACATCAGTCATTTTGTGATGGAAGGAGGATATTCCTTCACAAAAAACCCTTCGGTAGTCATTGAAGGGATAGCAGCTAGAGATCCAGAACCTGAGAAGTCAAGAGTTTTTTGTTTTAACTTCTCCGAATGATCCTCTTCGGGAGAGTTATTTTGGCTTCGGTGACATTTTTTATGTTGTTTGTCACGACTCCTCTTATCAGAAGCTGGAGGGGGCACAACATCTTAGGGGGATCCCTCGGCCCAAGCTACTTCACTACAGGAGGGAGAGTAGCAACCCTAGAAGCAACACCGACAACATTCCCCCTATTCTTCTGCACATGTCGAAAAGACAACACATCGCCCTCTG
The DNA here is from genome assembly GCA_026413185.1 of Pueraria montana var. lobata. Classification (NCBI taxonomy): domain Eukaryota; kingdom Viridiplantae; phylum Streptophyta; class Magnoliopsida; order Fabales; family Fabaceae; genus Pueraria; species Pueraria montana. Next base: position 39,481,071 of record CM048649.1, on the reverse strand, counting down.
CCTCAGCCATGATACCTACACACACCAAGGGACACTCAATCAATAATAAAAGGATAAAAACACAATCAACACATATATAAACCAAAATCTTACTGCACATATCTACAAAAGTATTCGCTGATTTAAACAAAGCAACGAGTCGTCTAGCTGGGACCTTCCTAGGGAGGGACTCAAGGAACACAAGATCCTCACGCTCTTGCTCGATCATCATTGACTTAGGAAATTTGTCATAACGACGAGGAGTCTTCTCCCAACAGAACGAAAACAAAGCTTTTTTCTTGTTATCATAAAAATGATTGGATCCTATGCCCGGCTTAATGAAAACCTTAAGGTAACTAGTTTTGAAATTCTTATAAGAAGAAGTAAAATACTAAATAAAGGTCTTTTCGGCTTCCTAATTAAAGAAAGCCATAACTCACTTCTAGGTCGATTACAAAAATAATACAAGAACACACTTATAGAGGGTATGACAAAATTGAATATACATAAAGCACGAAATACCTGAATCGCAGCCCACCCATTCGTGTGTAACTGAGATGGCCCAACATTAAGGACTCGGAGCACCCCCGTTGTGAAATCAAAAAAAGGAAGTGTCACATGAAGATCACGAAAGGAGCAATCATACATATAAAAGAAATCCCTTTTGGATTCTCTCTTTCCAAAAAAGATGAATTATGGATCAGGGTCTCTTTTACAACGCTGGAGAGCTATCAGACAATACTCATCCTCATCTATAGTACAAATGGTAACATGATCTACAAGGTTTGAAACACTAGATTTGTCGTCATAACAAGAATAATAGGACCCGACTTCCCCATCTACCTAGGTATACTCAGCAAGAGTTATCGACGGATATTTTCTCTTTTCTCTCAAAACCATAGGGTTATGTATGACGACCCTTTTCGGTGCACGACTACCAGAGCCCTTACCAATCGAATGAGGGATTATGTTCTCGGCTACTTCCTCTCGATTCAAATAAGAAGACGAAGACTCCTCACCAAAGTTACTAGACTCCTCAGTCGAGGATGACGATGACTGAACATTAAGGACCTCAACCTCCCTTGATGGCCTAGCACTAGACGAACTCATGGTTAAGAAAAAGAGGGACTGACAATTCATACCTGGTTAACATTGCAAGAAGTGTTCACAAGTGTTCGACCGAGAGCTAAAATTTTTTTTCACCCATAGTAATTGAAAATAACAAGAGCAAGACGAAAACTTCCTTACATATTTATAGAGGCCAGGCCCATAGCGGCCCAAGAGTTCTAAAAGCCCTAACCGTCGGATCAACCATGATCCAACGGCTCTCAATAAAAGAATGATTCGATTCCAACACTCCTAATGGCTTTTTACATCATAATGACACAAAGTCGAAAAGGCGTCATCATTAATCACTCACCTCAAATGAGGCCAAACATACATAAGCCTCTTTGTCACTAGACTGTTCCTCGAGGTTGGGGGCATGTATACTGGACAGGTATTCGGCAGAATAAAAGACCAGATTCCCCTTCGACCTTTTGGCATGATGTGAAGGGACAAAACAACAATCCAATAACCGAACACCACGAGAGGCATTCGGATGACAAGTTAACTAAGAAGCCGAGTACAGGCTAGGAAAATGATTATTATACCAATAAGGTAACCGAACACTAAGAAGCGTTGAAGCATTAGGACAACCTAATAGCTTATGTGAAATACCAAGAATGGACCCAACGAGTTAATTAAGATGGTAAAAGATAATTAGCAATCCTAATCAATGCATAATTACGGGTTGTTATGGTAGTAATTAAATAAGAGAAAGCCCATAGGTCCAAGGGCCCAATAAGGTAAGTATAAAAAGGGGTACAGTCCTCAAGGTACGAATCATTATTGCAAATTTATTACTCTCACTAAACACTCTGGGCCGAAAGCTGACTTATGCTTTGGAGCACCTTTTGCAAGTACCCACATCTCGTTCTTCTTTGGAGACTCCGGACGCTCGAGGAAGGTTTCGGTTTGAAGGCTTCGACAAAGGAGGAATCACTCAATTACCCCCAAGCATGAACATAAAGATATAGTTTATAATATCTTCTCACTCAAATTCATTGAAGATTTTTTTATTGAAGTAAATTTGAATTTTTCACCTAATTAATTTAGATTCAATTAAATTATAACATATTAAAATTAATTCATGTGTTTTTTTATTTTTTCTTTGTGCACATTAAATTTGGATTTTAAATTATTTTAATGTTTTTTTTTTCATTACTATAATAATTAATATAAATATTTATATTTATATTTCAAATTTAAATTTATTTTAAATTGATTTAGATATTATTTATACTTTAAATACTTTTTAATTTATTTTTAATTTATATTTTAATTTTTAAATACATGTTAAACATATATTTTTTTCATACTTTATATTTGTTTGCAAATGGAAAAAACATTCAATGAACAAATACATATACATAAACACAAAAAAAAAAAAAATTATAGACAAAGAGAAACATTTTATTTCAACCTTAGTATAAGCTGCAATACATGCTTGAAGTTAAAAGGTACATAGATGAAGATTGAAATAATAAAGCCCTAAATAGTAACATGTTGCTCATAAACAAAAACATGAAAATCTCTGAACAATGAGCCTATCTCCACAATACTCACGAATTTGTGTATAGCAAAATAAGACTACGTTGTTCTTCTTACTCCTTTATATTTGTGCAAAGCAATTTTATAAATCATTCCAAGAATCCCTTCACATTCCACTAAATAGTTTTATAGACCATTCAAAAAACCATTGTGCGTGGGACTACATATACCCACCGCATGAACACAACATATATATATATATATATATATATATATATATATATATATATATATATATATATATATATATGAGGAGGAATCTACTTACTCTAAGAGTAACTCTATCCCAACCATATATATATAATAATTGTAATGAGCAACTAATCTTAACCATTATATTTCAAGGGAATGAATGGTGGGGATGAGGGTAACTTTGTTAGAGTTACTCTTGGAGTAAGTGAATCCCTTATCTCTCTATATAAAATTTAATCCAACCCGTGCATTGCACGGGTTTAAAATCTAGTGTATTTAAAAGTTGGATCTTTTATTGAATTAGTAATGGTACTAATTCAAATTTAATGATTTAATAATTACTCCCTCCGTCCTAAAATGAGTGTCGTCCTAGGTTTTTTTACAAAGACCAAGAAAAGCTATTAAATAGAAGAAAGAGAGAAGCAATTTTACAAAACTAACCTTATTATTAACATTGCATTGAAAAGCTAAAGTGACATTATTAGGAGTATTAGTAAAAAATGTAATTAACATTGCATTGAAAAGCCAAATGCGACACTCATTTTGGAACAATTTTTTTTTCAAATGTGACACTCATTTTGGGACGGAGGGAGTAAAATATATACTATATTTTATTCGAGTGGAGACAAAACCAGTAAGAGCATGTTTATCATCTACTATATAATGACATTTATGGAAGATAAAAGGATTTTTTTTTGGTAGAGTAAGGTAAAGGAACAAACAAAGCAACAAACATTTAAACTCTAAGAATTGACATGCCTATAGCATCTGCTACAAGTAGCCCCATCATCTTCGTCGGGGGAGTATCAATCTCAGTCACCTAGCACAGTTCGGACCTAGCTTGGCAAGGAAATCAGCGCACCGATTACCTTCCCTCAAAGAATGCACCAACTTCACCCTCCAATCTTCCTTCATGAAATCCTTGATCCCCTACACAATGGTAGCATAACGATGCTTCTCTTGGCTAGGTTGCTTAAGAATGCTCAACGCATAAGCTGAATCAGACACGCAGAGGATATCAACATAATTCAACTCCCAAGCAATCTTCAAACCATGCAAAATAGCTAGCAACTCAGCCTTAGTAATATCAGCCAAACCTATGTTTCCATAGAAGCCATGGATCCACGACCCTTTAGAATCACGTAACAGACCTCCAAATCCAGCTTGCCACGGATTTCCTTGGTAGCTACCATTAACATGGAGAGTCACCTAATTATCCTTGGCAAGAATACAAGACACCCACCTATTGGAGGAGAGATCATTGTGCTGAGTCTCTTACTTCCTGTCAAAAGCCCTAACACTAGACTCATACAATGACATAATACTAGCCACAGTCTGGTGAGGGTGTATCGTCTTATGCTAGAAGGTACTAGCATTTCTTCCCTTCTATCTTTCCCATAAAATAACTGGGAGAATCCTTCTAATATACCCATCATATTTGGTCATCCATTCCAACCATCCAATATTGAGGCTATATGGACTCACTACCTAAATGTGAAGCCTCTACCAAATGTGCCCTGCATCTCGACAGTTCCAAAAAATATGATAAGGATCTTCATCTGCTATTCCGCATCTAGGACAAGTAGCATTTGGTAGAATATGTCTCTTCCACTTAAAACTTTTAGTGGGAAGTGCATTATGCTCAAGTTGCCAAATGAAGAATTTGATATTCTCTAGAAGTTTCCTCTTCTAAAGAGAATTCCAGCACGCTTCGAGACCTTGAGAAGTGCGATGCACCATCCACCAGTATCCAGATTTGGCAGTATATTCACTTGACATCTCTTGGTTCCAAACAACAATATCTTGAAGGCTAGGGTACAAGTTGACTCACAGCACCATGATTTGTTGCACAGTCTCTACTGGAATCATTGTTGACAGCCTCGCCAAATTCCAGCCCTCATCATTAACCACGTCATGAACCCTTAGCTCCGAGTCAGTGGTATACACAAAGTTCACTTTATAGGCTAGAGTTTCCTCTTCTAGCCAAGGATCAAACCATAAACTACAATCACCATTTCCTAGTTGCAAACGAAAACCATGCTTAATAACAGAATAAGCCTGCTTCAGCGAAGTAATAAGATATGATCCCCCACACTTCATTAACTCCTCCAAGTCATTAGATGCATATTTGTGTGTAACAAGTTGTACCCATAGCTTCTCCGAGTGATGCAACAAGTCCTATATGAGTTTGGCTAACAAAGAGATGTTTTGGTACCTCGAGATACGAACTCCAAGCCCCCTATTCTTTATATGTTGAACTAGGGTTTCCCATTTGACAAGATGAACTTTTTTTATCCAAAGTGCGACTCCAAATAAACTGCCTAGACAGATTATCAAGATTGTCATAAGTTTTGTGAGGGAGCCATTGTAATTGCATGGTATATGCGGGAATAGAAGTGAGTACTAAGTTTACCAAAGTAACCTTCCCCACTCTATTAGGTAAGCATCCCTTCCAAGCCGCCAATCACCTATGAACCTTCTCCATAATAAAATCAAAATGATTACTCGTAACTCTGCCATACACCATATTGTGCCCCAAATATTTCCCTAGATGATCCATGAACCCAATATGAGAAATATTTGTGATTTTATGCTTCCCCCTATGAGTTACTCCTTTAGACGCATACACTTTCGACTTCTCGAGGCTAACTTTTAAACCAGAAGCTACACAAAAATTAGAGAGAATATTAACCAACACACGAACCTTAGACGGCTTGGCCTTGGTAAACAAAAGCACATCGTCTGCAAAAAATAGGTGGGAGATCTTTGGTCCATCTTTACCCAACATAATAGGCTCCCAATCTCCTCTATTTACTGCCTCCTTGATCATATACCCAAGTCTTTCCATACAAAGAACAAACAAGTAGGGAGAGAGAGAGGGTCTCCTTGCCTTAGACCTCTATTTGAAAGAAAATGATTGAAACATTTACCATTCCAAAGGAGGCTTAAAAAGGAAGAAGAAACCCCATGCATAATCAAGCTCACAATTCTTCCCGGGAAACCAAAATCAATAAGAACCTTTTGAAGAAAAGCCCAATCAACTCTATTGTAAGCCTTCTCAAGGTCTAATTTAAAAACCACATCTCCCTTCTTTTTCAGATATTTTGACATATTTTGAATAGTCTCTTGAAGAAGAATAGCATTATTCGTTGTGCTCCTTCCAGGGATGAAGCTACTTTGTATAAGACTTACCAAGTACTTCAGCAAGGCCCACAATCAATTAACAAGAACTTTAGACACTAGCTTGTAAATCACATTACACAAGCTAATAGGTCTAAAGTCCATGAAATTCTTTGGATTATCCTCTTTTGGAATCAACACAACCAAAGTCTCAGCTGCTTGAGGATTAAACATGCCTGTCTCACAAACATCCAAACATTATCCCCAACAGTATCCTAATACATCTTATAAAAGATGGGTTGGAATCCATCGGGCCTAAGAGCCTTGTAAGACTTCATTCACATAAGTGCCTTGAACACTTCTTGTTTAGAAACTGGTTCCCTAAGAGCCTTCGCATCATCCTCCTCCAAAGTCACCATAGAAGAAGGTGTGGGAATACTTTGAATTCTCTCAGTATCCCCAAACAAAGAGCTAAAATATTTCACAGCTTCGCTTCCAACTAAAGGATGTCATCATTAGTACACCATTCTCCAGAGGGCAAGAGCAACCCATGAATTTTATTCCTCTTCCTACGAATTATAATCTGAGAGTGGAAGAATGTAGTATTCTTGCTACCCAGTTTAATCCACTATTCCCTAGACTTTTGAAACCACAATGACTCTTCTTGGAAGAGGACAAGATCATACTCCTTAGACAACTGCTGATGTAGATTCCAACCTCGCATTGAATCTACTGTCTCTAAATGTCTCTCAAGCCCCTGAATCCTGGCTTGCAACTCCTTCTTCCTTCGAAAAATGCTACCAAAGACCTCCTTGTTAAAAACAATTGAATCTTTCTTCACATTTTCCAAAGAAGTGAGAACATCATCAACATGCCTTGTCCAAGCATTATGGACTACAAACTTGTAGTCCTTATGAGTACACCATGCTACCAGAAATCTAAACGGTCTCTCTCCCCTCTTGCCTTAGGAAATCCCCCACAACGCAGAAGAAACGAATTACGATCATAATGTGCTCGAGGAAAAACTTCAATAACCACTTCTGGGAATTTCATACTCCACTCTATATCACTGAGGGTTGCGTCAAGCCTCTTGTGAATAGAACTACTTCTAGCCCCACTCCTATGCCATGTGAAGCAACCCCCAATATGGTCCAAAGTCATCAAACTACAATCATCCAAACGCTGAGCGAAGAATGCAGCTCGTTGATGATCAAAGACCTTACCTCGCTGCTCATAAGGAAGCATAGTGTCGTTGAAGTCACCATATAACATCCACGACACATGCATATTATTACGGATGTCCTTCAAATGGTCCCTTAAAACATTTCCCTCAACAGATCTTGGGCTAGGATAAACACCTGAGCACATCTAGACCTGACTTTTAAAGGTCCAAAGTAATAGCTTGCAGCATATTATCATGGACCTGAAACAAATATGGGGATGCCTTCCTTCTCAATGCCCAAACTCCCCCAATATGCCCCCTAGCCTCCTGAATACAAATATGTTCAAATTGCATTCTTTCCTAAAACTTTGTAGTGTTACCAAACAAAGTGTGAACTTCAAATAAGAAAAGCAACTCAGGCTTCCATTTTTGGACTGTCTCTTTAATATAAAGTTGGTTCTTCCTCCCCGCAACCCCACGCACATTTCAAGAAATCACATTTAAATCTTTAAAGACAATAATTAAAATAATGATGAATAAGTAATGGGCGTCGCCACATCCCCTAAGTCCCATCTCACTTATAGGGGTCTTCAGCCATCTCTTCCTCATGAACATCTCTAGAGGGTTGCACTTCCAACATCATGTCAACTTCCCCACCATTCTTGGACGAGCTACCCTCTAAGCCCACCCTATTTCCCTGGTAAGGGGGTTCCGCGGAAAGATTAACCTCCTCCGAGTCAGTAGCAATTGTATGGTGTACATTGGGGACTCCCAATGCATGCATATTTCCACCAATCACATACGTCTTATGCACCTCTCCAACTATTTCCTCTCCCTTATTCCCCACCTTTAGAATAACCTTAGGTGGAAAACTAGGTTTTGAACCCGACGCAGTAGTAGGTCCAACCTTGTTGACTGCATTCTTCCCATCCTGACGCATTCTTTCCCATGTCTTGGCGGGTGGGCTCGTAGTCTTTGGACCCATACCAGATATAGCCTTACTTGTCCCTGATTCACTTTCCTTGTTAGCACCCCCTGTCTGGCCCATGTGATATTCTCCTTCTTGATTACCTAAAATACTAGATTGATTTTGAGCCTTAAAATTCTCATGATTGCCACCAATAACTGCCCCTTTTAACTTACGTCCATCATATCCCTTATTTTTTGCCCCTTTCCTAGCCTTCGTAACTGCCAACCATTCCCCATGCAACAAATCATCATCATGATTGTTGGTCGCAATAATTGCATTAGGGTTTGGCTGGGAAGGCAGAACTTCTCCTTGGCTTAGCTCCTCCGTCGCAACAACTTCTTGACTCACCAGGACTACCACCTCAGATACCTTGGCATGAGGGAAAGCCCGGACTAAGTGCCCAAATCTCCCACATGATGAGCAGAGCAAATGGAGCCCCTCGTATTCTACTTTGAACCAGTGATTTCTGAACCACACTCTCCCCACTACATGCTAATCTAGGTCAATCTCAACACATACACATGTAAACTTCCCCCGAGTAGCGTTTAATGTCATCATATCCACTTTGACCGGCCTTCCCACTACTGACGCTAGTGCCGATTTTCATCATAATACTCCATCCATAGACTAGGGAACCGAATCTAGACCAGAGTTTTGTCAATCTGGACCTCCGATGCTACAAAATCTAGGATCCACTCCTTAACACCCATGTCCAACATCCATTACATCAAATCTTCCAATAAGCTTCCAAACCCATTTCAATTTTTCCTTCATCGTGAAGTACCCAACTGACTTACCTAGCAATTTCACAATTATTGCGTCTTGCCAAGGCGCCCTCAAGGCCTGCACCACACTTTCATCAATATAGCAACGTGGTTTCAAACGGTTCCCTTCCTCCAACTCGATTTTAAATAAGTTGTGCCCAATGAGATCCAGTGTATCATGTCTCGGGATAGGCGCCTTATGTTTCATCAGCTTATCTCTGAACGACACAGGTTGGGCTATTTCACCATCGCCACCACCATCCGACGATTTAGGGGGCCAAAGTCGAAGCGTGACTTTTCTCTCCTATAAGTTCTCCCATTTTTACTAGATAAAATTAGTTTAATTGATTGTTATATAAAATTTCATTTTATCTTACACAGATGGTAAATGTCTTATAAATTAAATTATATTGCCTTATCGAGGGAGCTAGCTCAGTTGATTGAGTATGATGCGTGAGTTATTATAAACCCTTCGATATTGTGTTCGATTCATAAGGATAAAAAAAAAAAAGAATAAGGCTACTTTTACAACACTCATTTTATTTAATCAAATTATTATCTAATAAAATTTAAAATATTTTATTTATTTTATAATAGTTTTAATATGAATACATTTTTCAATTTTTTAATGTTTTCTGGTCTAACTAATTTATTGATTATTTTTTAATCTAATCAAATTTAAATTCTCTTTTAAATGACAAGTTTTGATTTAATTAAAATATTTTTAAAAATCAAATTCAATTCAAGTATTTGCTTGAATCTTTCATAAGATAATTAAAATTTGAAATCTTAAAAATTTGTAGGCAAATTATTATTTAGAGATTTTTACACATTAACATATATTTAAATTTACTAATATGAAAAACATGGATAAAATATATGTTCAAGATATATGTATAATTTATATATATTTTTAATACACATCAAAGCAATCAATTAAATTCGATTCCCTTCCAATCAATTAAATTATTTTATTTGATTTAAATGATTGTTTTAGTTTTTATTTTTTATTTTTTATTTAAGAAAATGATTGTTTTACTTGAAAAATGTCGAACAGTGCTCTTCTTCTCAAACGTTTGAACGAAGAGTGGAAAACTTTCCGCGCACGAAACCCTTCTTCCCCGTCACAGTGCTTATGAAGATAAGCTGAAAAGTGCCGAACAGTGTTCTTCTTCTCAAACGTTTGAACGAAGAGTGGAAAACTTTCCGCGCACAAAACCCTTCTTCTCCAGGTTTGCTTTACCATTCTTTTCTCCTGTTTTTGAATCCACTGTTTTGTTGTTGCGCAGCTGTTGGTTACTTTTCTGGCTGTCGCTTTATTTTAATCTTTCTTCCTGTTTTGCTGTCACTTTGTGGTGCTTACTGCTATAATGCTACTTATTACTTAAATCTTACTATTGTAAGTATTGTTTTATTCTTTAATGATATTTTGGATTTTTGCATTTGTAATCGATTTTGCCTCAAAGACTTTTTTTCTTTTCTTTTCAAAGCAAACGAATAGAATATAAGAGAATGATAAATAGTACAGCCATATAAGAGAGCCATAGATAGTAGATTAGAGGTACCCAATTACAGTATATTCCGAGAAACTTAACCCCCCACCAGATAGCTAAAATTTCTCACTTCCTTTACATTGTAAATAAAACCTATGTAAAGAGGTCATAAACAGATGATCAGAGTTTACATCCAACCCTGTACCTTCCATATTGATACCTGTACCGAACCCACCAGAGGCAAATACCTGCATAAGGAATTCCATTTGCCTCAAAGACTTTCTATTTGTCTTATGTTTCATCGTCTTATCTTGGATTATTATTATTTTTTTTTTTTAAGGCTTGCATTGTGAAATGATCCCTCATTCCCTCTTAATATTCTTTTTGTGAAGGTTATTTCCATATGAAAATAGTAAAGCTTAACAGTTTTACTTTTAGAAGGTGAATGTATAAATTCAATTCTCAATATATATATATATATATATATATATATATATATATATATATATATATATATATGTGGTGTTGCGGTATCGTATATTTTAGACATTAGCCATGTCCCAATGTCGGTGCTGTGTCAGGTATCGGTGTTAGAGTCAGTTCTTCATAGTTTGTGAGACCTCAAATTCTTGCTTGTTGAAGATAACCACTGAATTTTCTTTATCAAGTCTTTTATAATTATTTGATTTGTGTTAGCCTCTTATTTAATTGCTAATACAGATTGCCTTCACTTGCGTGTTGTTTCCCTAAATATACACCGTTAACATTACAGTCCAAAATGGCACCTAATTTGAGAGGGAGTGATGTCTCAAATTCTAACCATATAATCCAAAGTATATTTTGTTAGCACATCATCCACCAAATCTTCACTTAATAATCCTTACAATATTATGCATATATCTCAGAACCTGTGGACAGGATTTCCTTACTTTATAATTCTTAGAATTTAGAATTAATAAAGCCAAAATTCCAGTCTGGAACCTTTCTGTCTTTGGAAGGAGGGGCTGAGTTTTATCCTTTATACAAATCATTTTTTCTCGTGAAAGGAGGGACTGAGTTGGGAATAAGAGCTCTATTTGGTTTAAAAAAATTTGTCAGGATTTGTATTGTTTGAGGGCAGGTTTAATGCATTTTAGATTCTTCGTGTTATATGTTTCTTATATGATTTTATTGTTTGCAATTTGCATACCATTAATGACCTCGAGGTGGCCAGAGAATGTAGATCAATCATATCACTGCTATGGTACCACAAGGCATTAACATATCTCTGTTTTCTTTAATAAGGTGTATACTTTTACATTTGAAGCGCCTATCACCTCAAGGCATTAAAATCCCTTGGTGCCTTAAGGGCACTTTTCACCTTTGACTACTTTGCTTGAAATATGTTACATTTATTCTAAAAATAGAAGATTATGATGTGTGCAACTCATGAAATGCTAAGCTCCTTGCTACTAAGAGTCCCAACAACTAATTCTTTTAAATATGATAACTATTATACATCCTTTAGTATCTAATTGTAAAGTTAGTTGGCTAGGCTTTTTCTACTGTTATGTATGAATAAGATATAAAGGCATGTCTCTTTTGAACCAGAAAGGTACTCCTACCGTCCCAATAGGAGGTGACACCTCTTCTGATGCGTTACCTTGTGTCCTTAGGCATTCATTTGATTACTCTGACTCTAAGATTTAGCAGGATTCATGATATTTTATTATTATTTACTTCCAGGTATTAGTATTATTATATCATGGATTTGTTTCTAATGGGTTGGAAAAGCTACGTTGGTTTATGATAGGTTCCTGACCGCAATATTTGGAAGACGCTCGGTATCTTGGTTTGTCCATTTGCTTTTCAATAAGCTTTTCTTTCTATCTTTGCCTTTGAGATTTTGGCCTGAATGGTTGAAATAAAAATTCCCGTATTAAAACAAGAAATTAGAGGTCAGTGCCGCATTAAAAGTTAGAAAAATAAATTTAGCAGAATAATTAACCTTTATGTTTTGAGCTGTATGATCATGATGCAGATATGTGTTTTTCTTTCTGTTCTAATGAAACTGTTTCCCAAATTCTTAGCCTGGTATGACACACTAGAAACACGGTGAGAATAGAACTTGAAACTGTAGAAATAAATGAAATACATAAGCATTGTACATGTTTATTATTTTAATTATTTTTTTCGTCTTTCTCTTAGTCCCACAAGAGCAGGGGCTTCCCCAACTCTCCTCACGGTCCCTCTTGTGAAGTGGTCTCACTTCACTAAAAAAATTCATATAGCTTTCCTTTTCAATCAATGAAAGTTCCACAATAACAACACATAGGAAAAGAAATTAGAAATTCCAAACACAACCTCTCAATGTGCCAGAAATTATATCTATTTTCCCTCACCGACCTTAGGTATTTGTGTGTTCTGTTTATAGTTTTATGAACTGTTTTGGAATTAAGATTTGGTTTGAAATTATTGTATTGATCAGTGTTGTACTTATTTTTTCTTGTTCTTTGATTGAATTGTACTATACTTAACTCAAGGTTGATATTAGGCTTTTCGATAATTGAGAAATTCTCGGTGGTACCTCTAATGTGTATGTATATGAATATGAATATATGGAGACTTGTGTGCTGAACTATTGTTTTGGGATGGATCCTTAATGTTGTTCTGTTTTGTGGTTCGGGACAACTTTATTAGATGTGGTCTAGTGTAAACTTGGAAGAAAAATGGCCTAACCTTATAATCACGTGTTGGAGTATTTGGTTTGTGTTGGTATGTTGAACAATTTGGTTTGTGTTGAATAATTTTGTTTATTTTCTTTCTATTATTATAGATAATTGCTGCTGTCTACATAGCTTTTTCGATTATTATCTTTGAGCTTTTTGCTGCTTTTGTTGTTTAAACCAAATAGCTGCTGTCTACATAGTATATATCTGCTGTAACAGGCATTCTAATTCCTCTAGGGGGCTCTTTGGGGTCTGATGGAATTGCCAGCTTAGGAAACATTCAAGGTGTTGCTAACATATTTTATTTAAGTCTCTCGTGAGGTGAGGGAGTTAGGATTGGGAACGTGCTTTTAGCTATAGTGTCACATGCATTGCCTATACATGGAGGATGTAGCACATGTAGTTTGAATTGAGTTATAATTTTACTGGAAACTTATTTAATTGATTTCTAATTAACTATAATGTCACATATAGTGTCACCTTGTTTGAAGATTAATGGAGGGAGGTTTCACATCCTAGGATATTTAATTGGTACTCTAATTAAGTTGTTTAGCTATTGAATTGTCACTCCTTTATAATTTCCACTTGCATCACTTAATAAAATTTCTTGTAGGACCTCTCTTTAGTCCAATTAGAATGTATTTGTTTGAGAAAAGAGAGAGAGAAAGAGGAATAAGTATATTTGAAATTTACATCCCTTTCCCTAAAGTTTCAACATCCAAATTTAAGTAAGGATGAAGCACTTATTTGCCACTAACCAATGCCTGTGCGCAGCATGAAGGAGAATGTTCTGAATGTGGCAGAGAAACCTTCAGTGGCGAAGTTTGTGTCCACTGTTCTCTCGAGGCAACACTGTGTGCAAACAAGGTGTAAGCGTCAATGGAAGAACGAGATCATTGAGTTCAAGTACAGCAGTGAAGAAACATCCTACAATATGATATTCACTTCCACAAGTGGGCACATCACGGAACTGGGTTTTGAGCATCCATACAAGAAATGGAATTCTTGTCCCAACAGTTTTCTATACCATGCACCTGTGGAGAAGATCATTAAAAAGGTCCACATCGAATCTCTTTGTGTAGTGACACACTCATATGCAGCCGTATTTCTCATGCTCTGTCTAAGTCTTCTTTCATTGATGTCTAAAGTTGCAAATGTGGAATGATGGATTGAAGGATGTCATTTTGTTTAGTCAACTTGGTGACACATAAATTGTTTAATGAAATGCCTCTTATTTTTGTTTCCAAGTAAACCCGTATTTGAATAGGGCATCCTACCAAGTTTGTATTGACATCAATAATTAGTGGGTCAGTTAATTAAGTAGCATGTAGATTCTGGTTTTCTGACATGGACGTTTTTTTAGTGTGGAATTTGATGTAAATATCTTTTGTGACTTGTGTGTGGATTTTTTCTTCATTAATATGTTTTGGGCTATCAAAAGTTTGTCATTTACTAGGAAATATTCATCATATCTATTTTAGTTTGATTAATAATATTTTCTGCACCTTTTGAAATGGCTTAGGATTATACTAGCTTTGATAATTTGGTTTTGTTTTTACACATAGATATTGTAAGATCAGCACTCTAGGAATTTGTGGAATCAAATGTTTTGGAATTGTAAGCTTGAGTGAGTATTCACCAAGTACTTCTTGACTTTCCCTGCTGGGATTGCCGGTATTGTGCCTAATTACATCCTATAGGATCAAGTTGGGGATTGTTTTGTGCCTAATTATTCAGTTGAGGTGCCAATAATGGTTCCACAATGAATTCTTTGTCTCAAGGATTTTCTGGTTGAGATAATGTTTGTTATGTGGTAACACTTTGCTTTCAATGATACTTAAAGGAGAACAAGTACGAATGCAAGTGAAAAGACAAAAAGAAGAAAATAAAAAACATCTTTAGCCTCAAGTGGTCCTTAAATTATGAAAATATATTGAAAAACAGCAGTGAAAATGGTCATGCTTCAATTGATTAGCTTGAGATTATTTTATGGTTTCTATGACCTGCTTTGAGAATTAGTTTGGATTTTATTTGGGTGTTATGTAATAATTATTGATCAATGTGCAAAGAAATGGAAAAGTATAAATTCCTAGGGCTGATTTTCTGACATTCCATCAATTGCTTGAGCAATAATGTAATTCATTCTTATCAGAAATCAGACTTGGCCCTGTTTAGGTGCTCGTTACATATTCACAAATATCATTTCATTGTTGCTTGTTACTAAGTGGTGATCCTCATCAGTTAGTGTCTGTATGAGTGCTTCTCATTATGAATGGATGGTCAAGCTCTTTGAATCATGAATTGTCAAGCTCTAAATATGTGCAATGAAATGAAATTGTAAAGGAGGTGTTTCTGCATTCTTGCTTTATATATTGACACCATGTTCTGATCATCTGATTGTATCTATGGGTTCATGCATTTTCTGTTGTATGTGAATGATCTCGCACGTTCCATTTTACAATGCCATGCAGTTTAAAACAGAATTCTGTTCATACTCACTTCACATGTTTAAGGAATTTAGCTATCTACCAACTGTGCTGGACTTTGTTGGTGCCTTCCCGCTTCCCTGCATCTTGCACATATACATAATGTTGTGATGGTTTATGTAATCTAGTAGTGACGGAATTGTTTTTTTGGGAGGGCATATCCCATGTTTATTGGTTTGTAGAATTTCCATCAACTACTAGAATTTAAATGGTGAGAAATATGGCTGTACATGAGTGTGTCACTACATAAGTTTGATAAGTTATTGGCAACTATGATTATATGTTATTGTGTGTGTTTAATTTTCCCTTGTAATTTGTTTGCATTGTTAACCCTAGGGAAAGACGAATATAAAGATGTTGCTAGAGAGATACGCAATGAAGTGCAAAACGCTTATTTTGTGGATGCATTGCGACTTGGAAGGAGAAAATATTGCATATGAAGTGTTCGAAATCTGTAGAAAAGTGAACAAACTATAAAGCGGGCTAAGTTTTGTGCATTGACAGACATGTTAGTGGCTGTTTTTTTTTATTTTTTTGTGAATGTTTCTTTTACAACTAATAATCAGTTATAGTTTATTAGCCTTGTGTTAGGTACTAAAATACTTTAGTTTCAATATATATAGTGAAAGTTTGAGATGAGAAAATATTGGGCAAAGCTTGAGTGAGTGTATTCTCCACTCAGCTACTTTTATATATGTCAAAGATGTTTTAGAGAAAATACAAAAAGAAAACAAGTACAAAGATGTTTTATAGAGAAAATATAAAAATAAAATAAGTATAATGAACCTTACTTTCCAAGCTGGGAATCCTTGATCTTTACCCACCTTGAGGGGGTATTACAACTAATAATCAATTAGTTTGTTAGCCTTGTGTTAGTTACTAAAACATGTTAGTTTCAATATCAGTTACTCACTTTTCATTGTATATATACCCCTCACTACAAAAAAAATTATTGAATGAAATATGTTTTCAATCTTTCTTTCTAAATCATGTGTTCAGTTTGATAGTTTTTAAAACCGGACCGACTATTGAAGTGATTTTCCGAACAGGTTTCCAAAACATTGTTTTTCGTTGTTTTGTTGTTTGATTGGTTCTTACCTTTTTGACAGGGCAATTATTAACGCTGAGAAGAATCTTGAGAACCTACATGAGAAACTTGCTAATGCTGTAGATTATAGGCAGGTGAGTAGTCGCCTAGAGGCGAGTTTTTGATATTGTTCTTTAATTCTTTTATACTTTTATTTACCAACTATTATATGCTATTTGATGTTGTCATTTGTGAGGATGATTGATATAATTATTTAATTTTCTGTAGGAAATGGATCTGAGAGTGGGTTCTTCTTTTACAAGGTTACTCACCAAATTAATGAGAAACATCAAAGATATTCCTGAAGAGATCAGACAAAAATTTATCTCAAGCTTTGGCTCCTCCCAGGTGTGCTTCTCTGTAATGTATGGTTTTTATGCTTAAAAAGAGATATCCAGTCCTTATGAGTTTCTTTGTACTACAGATTCCTACGCTTGCATTTATCGCAGAAAGAAATTTTGATGTAGTATCACATCAACCAACTAGATCATGTTGGAATGTCTGTTGCTCTCATAAGTCAACTGGAGGATCTATTGTATTCATCAACAAGTAAGATACAAAGCTTTTTGTGCATTCATGGTTCTTTTTATATTTTACTAACTGCAAACTTTGATGTAATTTGGCAGTGAAGATGATATGAATAGAGCTTCTGTAAGGAAGTTATCCCGCAGCTTACATAAGCAAGAGGCAACGGTGAGTCTTCCTCAAAGCTTGTGATTGGCATGTGTTGTTTTAGAGTAATTTTTTTCATTACACATATTAATTATTGTTCAGGTCACGGAGGTTAAATATATTTGGAGAAGCAAGGATAATCCACATCCTTTGAACACCATTGAGCTAATCAAGCTAGCATCACAGTACTTGAAGATGAGTTCTGAGGACATAATGAAGGCGAGTTAATGTTGGGAACACTTGTGAAGAGTGATGTCTATTTCAAGTCTACACCCATATAGTTTTTGATATTTTTATATGCATCTCTTGCTTACACCATTTTGTAGGTGGCGGAAGAACTTTATTTGAAAGGCTTAATCAGTTATCCACGTACAATAACCAATAAGTTTTCTTCATACTTTGACTTGCTTGTCGGTAACTTTTCTCTTCTGACCAAACATGAATAATTAGAATTATTGTCAAGTTTTGACAATGTTGTTTCATCTTTATTCACAACTCAGGAATTCCCTCTAAGAGAACTACAAATGCATCCTAAGTGGGGAGAACATGCGAGAGAATTATTGAAGACAGATTGGAGAGCCAACCATAATGGTGGAGAACATGATGACAATGCTCATTCCCCAATTTACCCCACTGGAGTTGCTACAGAATTTATGAGCAAAGACCATGATATGATTTCTTACTACTCAATTTACTCTTTTTATTTTAAACATTACATTTTGCTTTGACATTTATATTCATATTATTTCTCAAATTAACACAGAGCCTGTATGAGCTGGTTGTTTGCCACTTTTTGGCATGCTTTTTATGCAAAGTGTATGTTATTGATTACAATATTGAGGTGGTTATTGCTGGTCAAAAGTTTCAAACATGTCAGAGCAAGATTCAAGATGTGAGATTTCTGCCTCTTTTTTTTCCTACATCCTAAGTGGAATTTCTATGTACACCTCTTCTCTTAAACCTTTTATGCAGAAAAACATTTTTATTTTCCAAACATCTATAAGTTTCAATATTCACATTAAAACCTTTATGCAAGTTGCAAGTGTTCTGCTTATATTGTCTGGTTTTTTTGTGACCAGCTCAATTACCATTACTTGAAAGTTTATCGCTGCTATGATGATGAACATTGGAATGATGATCAAATAACATATCAGATGGGTCAACAGGTTTGCTTTGAATTATAGCATCAAATTATACAATATTCTTGTATTTGTGGTTGATTATTTTGTTGTATTAATATTATTTAAATATGTTGAAACTTGGGTGGGTAAAGGGTGGGTTTGGCTATCCCCATCTCCATTAAACTTGGGTCGAGATTGAGTTGAGTTAGACTTTAAGCCCAAATTCTAAGAATCAAAAAGGACTATCATCATGAAGTATAATTAGGTAAAAAATTAGGAGTGAAAGAGGGTATGGATTGGGAACATATGCTTCACTGAATCTAATTTCTTGATGTCAAGTTGATATACATTGGCTAGGAATATGGCCAAAGTAAATACGGTTCAAGTAGGCAGTAGCCATTGTAAAACTTGGGCATTTCTCTGAGCTAGTGCATCATTCCATTTCTAAACTTGACATAAGTTTTTAAATAGTTTTTCTATAATTATTGTTGCAATACTGGGGTTCATGTTGTTTGTACTGTATGCTATTTGCATGTCAGAAGAATAAATATTCATGACAGTGTTGTTGATATTACAGTTCAGCCCAACTGTATATTTTATTGAAAAAGAATTCCCATCACCACTATATCCAAATGAAGCGGATTTGCTGAGTTGGATGACTAAAGTGAGAATGATTTTATTATCTTACAGACTAAATAATATAATTAAAAATTTGATACTTTCTTGTCTGGAAGTCAAAATTATGTTATACATATTGATAATTGTATATATGTTATTTTTTCTTATAGGAGGATATTGGTAGCGTTGCTACAATGCACTTGCACATTAAGAAGTTACTAGATAGACATTATGTAACCAAGGATGAGGAGGGTCGGTTCAAACCAACAAGTCTTGTAAGCTTATAGTATTAACTTGAAGGAAAATGTTATTTTAATTTATTTTTCAAAATTTTAACATTATTTTAATTTATAACTTATTTATTTTCAATATTGTAGGGTAGCGCTGTAGTTGATGGATTTGAGGGCATGGGCAAGTAAGTAAATTCTTTATCTATATTCTTTCAGTTAGATGCAATAATTTCTTTGAAAAATTTAGAAAAGAGGAATCATTGGTAAATATATTTCTAGTTTAGGAACAGTATTGTTATTTGTAATCCATAATTTTTAGCAATTGTTTGTCCTTTTTTACCTTAGGGTTCTCGACATGAATATACTCTCATCAGATCTAAAGAAACATATTCAAAGCAAGATGGAATTAATCTGCAATGGGAGAAATTCCGAAGATGTTTTGCACGAAAGTTTGTTGTACATGAATTTTTTTTTTCAAAATGTAAGTTTGGTTCTTGATCAGTTTATTTGGTCATGGAGATTGTTAATTAATGATTGATATATGCAGGTGAACTCGAGAAAGAAAAGAAATATTCTTAGAAAATCCATGGCAAGGTGACTACTCAATCATATTTGAGTTTGATCAATATTTTTCTAATGATAATTCATCTAAAATTAAGTTGTTACTTGTGAATGAAAATGTAGGCATCTAGTACAGTCCACGGGCAATGTGTGTTCAGAATCTACCTCAAAAGAGACCCACCATGAAGAGCAGTGAAATTTTCATAAGCCCTCTAGCTGCAGAAAGCAATGGCTTGTCTAAGAGATGATGATCTCTTATGTTTGCTGAAACTAGTTTTTATGCAAGACCTTTAATTGAAAAACTGCATCATATGATTACAATGTAAGATGTTTAGTGCTAAATTTCGATATTGGAGGATTCCATTTTGTGTTTGAAAATTGGAATATACATTTGGGTCATGAGGTTGATGCCTATGGAATTGGGGACATACCTAGTTATGTGTTATGCTTGAGCTGCATTGCCCATGTTTTTGCACCAATATCAAATCAACCAAATATGCATATATTCAACTTGGAGAGGCACATATGAATCTCTTTATCCCGCGAATTGAAGCTGGGTTTATATTCATTAAACCGATTAAACCAATTAATTGATGCTGATAGAGATCGCGTGGATAAATTGTTGTTCCTTGGTGTCTTTGATCATGCAAGTTGGTCATTGAACAAAGTCACGGTTGTGACTTAATGTGTCACGGGCGTGATCAGTACTGACCTCCTACCTTGTTGCACCTTCAATTCACGAACTTGGCCCTGGAAGTAGTCACGGTCGTGACTTGATTTATGCATGGCCGTGAGAAGCACTGACTTTTGCATTCAATTTCTTTGAACTCAGCCCTGGAGAAAGTCACGGGCATGATTATTATTTGCATGGCCGTGACTTTGGTTCAACAAATTGAGTCCAATCCTGGACAAAGTCACGATTGTGACTTTAGTTGGCACGGGCATGAGTTCCTTTAAAGAACTCCTGCGAGCAGACCCCTGGGCATAGTCACGGTTGTGACTTAAATTGGCATGGCTGTGAGAAGCACTGACTTTTGTGCCTTCAAATTCACGAGGTTGGTCCTGGAAAAAGTCACAAGCGTGACTATTATATACATGGCCATGACCTTTGTGCAGCAAAATTCGACTCCAATACTGAATAAAGTCACGAGCGTGACATGTATAGGCACTGGCCGTGACTTTTGTGCAGCAGTTCTGCTATGAGAACTTGATTGAATTTTAAAATTTCTGCGAAATAACTTAAAACAAAAGATCAAGTGCAAAGTGACATAAACAAAAACAAAACTAAAATAAGTTAAACTAATTAATAATTGGAAATCAAGAAAATTTCAAAATAAACTAGTACCTATACCAATTCTAAAAAAATGTAAACTAAATGCTCTAAAACTGTGATAAGTGAAAACCAAAATGATGTGGTAAATTAAAATTTAATTTTTATTTTTATGGTTTTATTTATTTATTTATTTATTTGCAGCTATTCTAGAAATTAAGAACTATACTTAAAAAATTTTAGAAACGCTAGGAAATTAAATTTTTTATGTTTTTGAGGAGATTCTAGCTTAATGCTAATTCTAAATTGGACTAAAAACTAAGTATCTCAGAATTTTGAAAGGGAAGAGTGTAAAAGAAGGAAGAGTGCTTGGGTTACCTCCCAAGAAGTGCTCATTTAACGTCACGAGCTCGACGCCTAGACAATTTAGTTGCTAGAGGAAGGGTTGAGAAGTGAGATTGAGATTGCCTCCTCTATTTGCTCACCCTCAAAGTATAGCTTCAGTCTTTGCCCGTTGACCTTGAATGAGTCCTGTCCTTCACTTCCAATTTCCACAGTTCCGTATGGAAACACCTTAAGAACCTTGAAAGGGCCTGGCCATCTAGATTTGAGCTTTCCAGGAAAGAGTCTAAGTCTAGAATTGTAAAGAAGGACTAAATTACCTTCCTTAAACTCTCTTCGGTGGATGTGGCGGTCATGCCACTTCTTAGTTCTCTCCTTATAAATCCTAGCATTTTTATAGGAATTAAGACGGATTTCATCTAATTCATTCAGGTCCAACTTCCGTCGATCTCCAGCTGCCTTCAAATCATAATTCAGCATCTTCACAGCCCACAAAGCTTTATGTTCTAGCTCATTTGGAAGGTGGCACTCTTTACCATAGATCATACGAAAGGGGGACATTCCAATTGGAGTCTTATATGCTGTACGGTAGGCCCAAAGAGCATCATCAAGTTTTAAATACCAATCTTTTCTTGACCTAGATACTGTTTTCTCTAGAATACTTTTGATTTCCCTGTTTGATATCTCCACTTGGCCACTTGTTTGGGGATGGTAAGGGGTAGCAACCTTGTGTGTGACTCCATACTTCCTCAAGAGAGCTTCAAATTGTTTCTCAATGAAATGATATCTCCACTTGGCCACTTGTTTGGGGATGGTAAGGGGTAGCAACCTTGTGTGTGACTCCATACTTCCTCAAGAGAGCTTCAAATTGTTTCTCAATGAAATGAGAACCTCCATCACTGATTACAGCTCTAGGTACCCCAAACCTGGGAAATATTATCCTCTTAAACAACTTGATAACAGTCTTAGCGTCACATGTTTGGGCTGCAATTGCTTCTACCCATTTTGAGACATAATCAACTGCTACCAAGATGTATTTGTAACCATGAGAAGAAGGGAACGGTCCCATGTAATCAATCCCCCAAACATCAAAGATCTCAACTTCTAGAATCCCATTGAAGGGCACTTCATGCTTCTTGGATATGTTTCCAGTCCTTTGACACCTATCATAGGATGTAACAAATCTCCAAGTGTCCTTGAACAAACTAGGCCAATAAAAACCAGCCTGTAGAATCTTAGCAACAGTCTTGGAGGTACTACCATGTCCTCCATAGGCGGAAGAATGGCAAGACTCAAGGATTTGTGGTACTTCTTCTTTAGCAATGCACCTCCTATAAATGCCATCACGACATCTTTTATAGAGATATGGTTTGTCCCAAATGAAGTGTTTCAAGTCAGAAAATAATTTCTTCTTCTGTTGGTAGGTAAACTCAGGGGGAAGGACTCCGCTAGCCAAGTAATTGACAAAATTAGCATACCATGGCGAAGTCTTCATAGATACATATAACAATTGTTCATCCGGAAAGGAATCATTGATGGGTAAGTCATCTTTTCTCTCTGGACATGACTCAAGACGAGAGAGGTGATCAGCAACCAAATTATCCGCCCCCTTTCTATCAAGAATCTCCAAGTCAAACTCTTGAAGGAGGAGAATCTATCTAATGAGTCTCAGCTTGGCATCTTTCTTGCTCATGAGGTATTTTAATGCTGAGTGATCAGTATACACAATCACCTTAGACCCCACCAAGTAGGATCTAAACTTCTCAAAAGCATATACCACAGCCAATAACTCTTTCTTTGTGGTGGCATAGTTGGCTTGAGCTCCATCAAGTGTCTTGCTTGCGTAGTAAATGGCATGAATCTTTTTGTCTTTTCGCTGCCCCAACACAGCTCCTATTGCAAAGTCACTTGCATCGCACATCACCTTAAATGGGAGATCCCAATCAAGTGCTTGAAGAATAAGGGCTGTAACTAAAGCTTTCTTCAACCTACAAAAAGCATTCAAACAAGCAGAATCAAAGTTAAAAAGGATGTCCTGTACCAAGAGGTTGGATAGCGGCTTAGAGATCTTTGAAAAATCTTTAATGAAGCGCCGGTAGAAGCCGGCATGTCCTAAGAAGCTCCGTATCCCTTTCACATTCACTGGTGGAGGCAAATTTTGAATGACTTCAATTTTTGCCTTATCCACCTCAATCCCTCTTCCAGAAATTAAGTGTCCAAGAACTATTCCTTCCTGTACCATAAAATGGCATTTTTCCCAGTTTAGAACAAGGCTTACTTCTTCACATCTCTGCAAAACTTTAGACAAATTGAGCAAGCATTCATCATAGTTAGTGCCATAAACAGAAAAATCATCCATGAATACCTCCATAATATTTTCAATGAGATCACTAAAGATTGCAGTCATGCATCTTTGAAAGGTGGCGGGGGCATTACAAAGACCAAATGGCATCCTTCTATAGGCAAAGGTGCCGTAGGGACAAGTAAATGTGGTCTTGTCTTGGTCAAGACGGTGTATGGGGATTTGATGAAATCCCGAATACCCATCCAAATAGCAGAAATATGAGTGTCTAGCCAACCTCTCAAGCATTTGGTCAATGAAAGGGATGGGGAAATGATCTTTTCTAGTGGCGCTATTGAGTTTCCTATAATCAACGCACATGTGCCACCCCGTGACAGTCCTAGTGGGAATCAACTCATTTTTCTCATTTTCAACTACGGTTATCCTCCTTTCTTAGGGACAACATGTACTGCACTAACCCAAGGGCTATCAGAGATAGGGTAAATTACCCCTGCATCTAGCAATTTCAAAATTTTCTTCTTCACTTCCTCTTTCATTTTAGGATTCAATCTCCTTTGTCGCTCAATAGAGGGCTTATGACCCTCTTCCATAAAAATCCTGTGCATGCAAAAGGTAGGGTTAATTCCTTTAATGTCACTCATAGTATACCCTATCACCTTCCTATGCTTACGAAGTTCAGCAAGTAGCTTCTTCGTTTCGAACTTATTCAAGCTAGCATTTACAATGACTGGATAAGTTGAGTTGGGACCAAGAAATTCATACCTTTAGGTAGAAGAAAGAGATTTCAATTCTACCTTATGAGCTACCTTTTCTTCCCAATCAGCCAGCATTGGCGGCCTTTCAAGTTCTTCTTTCACCTCTTTGTTGGATAGAAGAAGTGGAGTGGACTCAATCAAGTGTGCATATGCAGCTATCTCACCTCTAATGTCTAGAGAGGTTTCTCCAATTAAAAAGGCTTCCAAAGGGTCTCTAAGGTAGGCCCTTACTGCTGCATCTTCAAGTGCTTGGTGTACAACATCAATCCTGCAACAAATATCCTCAAAAGATGGTTGTTTCACAGCTTTAGCAAGATTAAATTCAATAACATCATCATCAACAGATAAGGATAATTTGCCTTTCCTAACACCAACTGTGGCCAAGAATGGCCTACCTAGGATGATGGGGATTTGAGAATCTTCCTCCATCTCCAAAACAACAAAGTCACCCGGAATTAGAAATTTCCCAATTCTTACAGGCACATCTTCCAATATGCCAACCGGGTGTTTGACGGATCTATCTGCCAACTGAATGGACATAACAGTGGGCTTTAGTTCGCCCATGTCCAACCTCTTGCAAACAGAAAGGGGCATCAAACTCACACTAGCCCTTAGGTCACATAAGGCTTTTTCAAACCTTATATTTCCTATCAAGCAAGGTACCAAGAAACTACCTGGGTCCTTAAGCTTAGTGGGGAGCTTTTGTTGGACTAGGGTCACCGTTTCTTTTTCATCCATATTTCTCCTATTAGCTAGTATGTCCTTGAGGAATTTAGCATATGTAGGCATTTGTTGCAAAGCCTCAATAAATGGTATGTTCACATACAGTTGCTTAATCATGTCCAGAAATTTAGCAAAATGTTTGTCCAGTTTGGACCTAGCTAGTCTTTGAGGGAAAGGGATGGGTGGTTGGTAAACTGGAGGGGAATGAAGTGGAGACACTTGACCTTTTTCTAAAACAGCTTCTTTCTCTTTCTCAACCATAGGTTGTGTCTCCTCTTCAACTTCCTCATCACCATCTCCCTTTTTGTTAGACACAGGATCGTCTAACTTTCTACCACTTATCAAGGTTAAAGCATTAATATGTTCAGCAAGATTAGTCTCAGTTTTACCCGAAAACTTACCGGTAGGGCGGGTTGAGCTAGGCATGAGTTGAGCAATTTGGGTTTCTAGCATCTTGTTGTGGATAGCCATTTGTTCCACCTTCGTCGACAAACTTTGAATGGAGTTGACAAAGGACTCATTTGTTTGCTTTTGAGATGTTACAAACCCCTCCATAAGGCTTTCAATCTTGGATAGTGATTGTTGGAAGCCTGGGGGTTGTTGATAGTCCTGGCTACCTTGGCCCTTATTGAAGTTTGAGGGCTGCCTGATGTTGACTACCTCCTGGTTTTGCTTACCCTTGATTGTTCCGGTAGGAGAAATTTGGATGGCTTTTCCACCCATCATTGTAAGTGTTCGAGTAAGGATCGAATTTCTCCTTCCTAGGGTAGTTGTAGAAATTGTGTGTTGCGGCCATGTTCTCTACTTGCTCCTCTTGCTCAATTTGTATCACAGCTGGACAATCCATAGCTGAATGTCCTTGCATCCCACAAAGCTCACAACAAGGTGGTGGAGTACTCACTGAATTCACCTTGGCCTTGTCCAATTTGTCAATCTTCTTATTTAAAGCATCGAATTTGGCCATAATCATGTCAATGTTCCTCACTTCATATTTTCTTGGAGCAACTCTTCTTGAAGTGCTTTCTCTCTCACTTCCCCATTGCCTATAGTTTGAAACTACAGCCTTAAGGATAGTCACGGCTTCATCAATCGGCTTGCTCATGAAGGACCCACCAGCTGCGGAGTCTAAAGTCATTACACTTTGGTTGTTCAATCCTTCAAAGAAGAACTGAACTATCAACCATCTATCAAATCCATGTTGTGGGCATGCTTCTAAGTAGGTATTGTATCGCTCCCATGCTTCATATATTGACTCTCCACCATCTTATTGGAAGTTGGTTATTTGTTTCCTCAACTTTTTGGTCTTTGAAGGTGGGAAGAATTTTTCCAAGAAGGCTTGTTGGCATAATGCCCAAGTGGCAACTGTTTCCGTAGATGCTGTCCTTAGCCACTTTTTCGCATTGTCTCTAAGAGTGAGAGAGAACAAGCGAAGCTTCATCGCATCAGAGGCATCAACTGCAAAATTTTGGGTTTCACAGATTTCGAAGAACCCTTCAAGATGATCATTGGGGTCTTCTGATGATGAACCACCGAACTGATTTTGCTTCAGCATAGTAAGAAGTATTGGTGGTATGGTAGTTCCAGCTCCTGCAGTTTGAGCCAGGAGACCGTGAGCTCTAGGTGCAGAATATTCCCTTAATGGCCTATTTTGATTTCCTTGATTCTCAGCCATGAGAGTTGTCTTTTCTACAGTTTCTACTGTTGTCTTTCTTTGCTCCTTCTTTCTTTTGTGGAAGGTTCTTTCTATCTCAGGGTCTTCTTCAATGGGTTCTCCAAGTCGGAGGGACCTGGGCATACAAAGAAGAAGTGTACTGCACAAGAGTAGAAATCGTGAAGATTGAAAAGGAAAAGAAAATAAAAGAAAAATAAAGAAGAATTAAGGAAGAAGATTTTTGCTAAATTTCAATTAAAAAGTAACAAATCACAAATTCAAAGGATCGTAGTCCCCGACAACGGTGCCAAAAACTTGATATGAGATTTACCGCAAGCGCACGATTGTCGTCAAGTAATAAAATTATCGTCTCCTCAGGGACTACGTTTTGGCTTTGTAATTTTCACAATTTAATTAAAGTTAAACAAAATGGGAGATTTGATTGGATAAGAAAAGATTTGAAAATATTAAATTCAAAATAAAACAAAGATAAGATAAGATAAAGATGATGAAAAGATTTGAGATTTGAAAATATTAAATTAAAGATAAAAGATAAGATAAAGAAAGATAATAAGATAAGATAAGATAGAGCAAATATTTGAAAGGATTTAAATCAATGATAAGAAAACTTCCAGGATTGGGTTTCACACCAAGACTTCCTATTAACTCAATCTTTCTAGCTCTATGTTCTTATTGGTTCTCTTTGAAGGTGAATTAACCTAAGGTAATCTTTGTTCGCTCTCAGGATACAAAGGTGTATCTAATTGAATTAACCCCTACTCTCGTGGTAATTAAGTTCAATTAAACCCATTAAGTTCTTTGTTAATTCATTGATTCCTCGAAGGATTAAACCTACTTTCGTGATTTAATACCTAAGTTCCTCCCCTATGGGTCCAACGATTAGGTTCACCTCTCAGTTCTTCCCTAAGCGTCTATGATTATGAAAAATGGTGGCCAAACGCTTCGCATAGATAAAAGCAATAGAAGAGAAATCAAGAGGAGAAACCAAAAGAACATAAAGGTAAATCAAATAAGCATAATAGTTGTCAAGGGCTAAGCCCCAATCCTAGAACAAAAAGACTACTCACTCATAGTCATGGAAATAACAATGAAATTAAAGGAAAACATAACAAACCAGAAAAAGAGTCGAAGAAGAAGAAGAAGAATCCTCCACTCTCTCTTCAAAACATATGCTAATCCTAGAATTCAGAGTGTGTCTAATCCTAAGTAAAACACTCTATTTAAAGTGAATGGGCTAAGGAAAAGATAAAGATTTAAGCCCAAATTACAATTAAGATCGCAAAAGATAAGATTGTCAATCTAGTACAGGTCACGGCCATGACTCTGAATGTCACGGCCGTGACATTTGTCAAGGATCCTAAAATGCGAAAATCAGCATAGTCACGACCATGACTCTGAAAGTCATGGCCATGACTTCTGTCAGGTGACCCGGTTGTGCTTTTCTTCTAATCTTCAAGTGTCCCTATGCTCTTAGCTTCAATCCTTGAAGTCACCACACATTTTTCTCTTTGATTTAATGTCTTGAAGCTCAAGAAACAACCTTGAAACATGAAAATACCAAAAAAGTGACCGGTTCCAAAAAGAAATGAAAAATAATGCAAATGCAAGTTAAATGAGTCCTAAATGTAAGAATATGCAATATTTCTTAAGTAAAATGCTATGTATGAATGATGTAAAATGCAACGCATCAATGATTAAAAATACAAGTTGCTGCTTATACCTTCTAGAAATATTTGATGTACTTTATACCATATTGGATTAAATGTAGCAACATTTTCTTTCAAATTAGTGTTTAAGTTTGGTTCCTATGTCATTTTCCTTGTCCTTTCATTGTTTCTAACTTCCCATTCAAATTCAAGGACAAGGAAAGCTGGATTTCAAAATTGACACTCTTTTACCTCTTTAAACACGACTTTTAAGTAGGCATTTTAATAGGCAGCGGAAGGGGGGTAATTTATGCATTGGCTTTCATGGATTAAATGGAGTAAATCTTCATTTTAAGTTTATTTTTTTGAATTCAACGTCTAAGTAGTTCAGTTATTGGATATAAATTTAGCACCTCCAGTATGATTGTATGGGTGCCCATTAATATGAGGTGTGGGCTATCTTAAAGCCACTAGATTAATATGATGAAGGGGTATAGATAGTTTGTATGAAGTGTTAAATTTAAATTTTATTGCCACCCTTGTTCCAGAAGGTTGTGGGTAGAGTTGCAGCCTCCAATGTACAAACTACTGGAGGCTTAAAGTGGTGACTTATATCTAGTGTTTATTGACTTCCATGATTGTGGCAACAGGTCTTTTTTCTTCCTTGATGAGCCCTTATATGCTTTGTTTGGATAAGAAGTGAAATTGAGTGGAAAGAATTAGAGAGGAAAGAAATGAAGGAAATTAATTAAATATAAGGGACGGATTTAGGAATGATATAGAATATTTCTTTTGTTTGTTTGGGTAAAAATTGGGAAGCATAAATTATATTGTGCTTAGTCAATTTTTCAACAGTTTTATATTTTGCCACAGGAAGTAAAAAAAAAAACACATACGTACCCAGTTATAATTTTATATTAAAATATATTATGCTTAAATTTAATTTAAATAAATAAATTATATCATGCGGGAGAATAAGTTAGTTTAACGTAATTAGGTTTCTTAATAGTTATTTTAAGATTTTTTAGTTAAAAACTTAATACAAATAATTAATATAACTCATTTTTTTTTAAGAAAATATAACTCATTAATATACACTATATGTAATAATTATCATACATATTTCCTTAGATCAATTGATTAAAATTCTGTTTAAATTTTAAATTTAATTAAATATAATTAGATGGGTAAAATCATCCTTTTCTAATCTTTCTCAACTCTTTCCTTTCACTCTCTCATATAACAAAAATAAAACTAAATAACTTCATTTAAATTTTTTTTTTGGTGGAATAAAGGAGCAGGGCCCCAAGAAAAACACTAAAAATTGCGTGGAAAAACAATTGAGTTTAACTTCATTTCATTTCTTTCTAATTCTACCAATCTAAACAATACAAAATTCCACCTAAAAATCACTTTAATTAATCTCTTTCATTTCTTTCCTCTTAATTTCACTTCCTATTCAAACTAATCTCAGGCAAGGATCAATCAATGAGAGCTAGAGGCTTTGGATTCATTAAGGAAGAGTTTGCAACAATAACAATTTGAATTCTCTATAATAGATGTTTTTCCAACCTTTCTCATTCGTCATTAACCAATCGTCAGAATAGATATATTATTAATTAATTTCACATCTAGTTTGAGATGTTTGCGGATTTCTCCTTGCGAGATGCTTCTACAGTACTTCTCCCTTTTGATAGGGAGAAGAGATTGAATAACTATAAAGACACTTCAACACTATGTATTTATAGGTTGATAAATATTTACATAAGGTGATAGTTTAAAGACTTAGGTCTTTTATGAAAAATATTTATCAGCTTGGGACCATTATGCAATTACTCCTGCCTATTTTGTATAGGCATTTGGGCTTGTATTGCCTTTGTGGCTAAAATGGATTGAGCTTATTTCATTTAGCCCAGAACACAATCTTGCAATTATATTAACCAATGCAAGAAGTAAAATATTTATTCCTCCTTTGTCCTTAAGTATAAGACACATAATTAATTTACACATACTAAGAAAATTGGATAATTTACTCCTCCTGTCTTATAATAAATGTCATTCTAATTTTTTCTACAAAGACCAAGAAAAGCTAATAAATAGAGGGAAAAAATAGTAATTTTATGAAATTAACTTTAGTAATATTACATTGAAAAGTTAAAATGAGAACTATTAGGGGTACTAGTAGAAAATAGTAATTAATATTACATTAAAAAGCTAAATTGACATTTATTTTGAGACTTATTTTTTCTTCTTACATGACACTTATTATGGGATGAAAGGAGTAGTTAATAAGATTAAATTTGTGTGTACTTATAATACTTTTCCAAAATTATCCTTAAAATTTTTGCGACTAACTGTTACTTTTTTTCATTTCCGCCTAAATAATTAATGTATGGAAAGAGAGTAATAGTAGTGGAGTTTTAATTTTTAACACTAAACTCTTAAATTCTGTAATCCTCATAAGAAAGATAAAGAGACAATTCATAGCATTTATTATTTATGGACTAAAATAATTAAGAGTATTTTGATACAAAAAATAATTAATGCAAGAAAAAGTTAAAAAAATTGTCTTATAAAAAAAGACAAAGAAATTTAAAAATAATGTCTTATATTTAGGGATGGAAAAAATATTATTAGCTTAATTTACTTGGAGCATTGAATTGTAAATGTAAAGTTAGAATATTGACTAAAGAGACATTGAAGAGTAGTTTGTTGAACAATATTCAAATTACCATAATAGTAAGCTTTATTATTGGGAGAGATCCTAACCTATTGGATTTGAGTAACAATTTTTTTTTTTTTGATATTCCAACATTGTAAATACTTAATTGACATTGTTATATATATATATATATATATTTTTATCTTTCACTTTTTTATTACAACTTGTAGCATGTTACACCTACACTTCTGTCTCTTTATCTTTTTCTCTATTTAGATATTTGCTAGCATGAGATGTCTAAGTAATAGTATCACTTTTTATTAAATTTTATTAGGTATACTTTAACTGATGGATGCACTTGCTCTTATATCTACCTTATGTTGAGCTTCGATAAGGCATTGGGATCTTATCTCTTTGGCAATCGTTAATGCCAAAATTTACCGCATGGATTTGACATTTATTAATGTTAACATTTATGTTATCACCTCACACATATTACACTTATTTTCAGAAAATTAATATAGAATGACGATATGAAAAAAAAACTACTCCCTTCGTCCCATAAACAAGTGTTGTCCTAGGTTTTTTTACACAGATCAAGAACTATTAATAAATAGATAAAAAAAGAATAACAATTTGTTGGCACAAAATTAGTTTGTCGACAACAAGTATGGCAGTCGACAGTATTCGGATAATGGGTAGCTAATTATAGAACGACCATTTTTAGTTGATAAAGGATGAGAAGGGTGAAATTGGAAAAGCAAAAGCATAAGGCCCACGATCTGAAACAAAACTATTTTATGGAAAGTGGGGATGTTGTTTATACAGAAGATAATCACATAGGAGGTTAAGATCATGTAATCCATGATCTCCCTAAAATCTAGGATAGTGGTTAATGGTGTATCAAGAATGACTAGTGACTTGTAACCGTTTTTGGTCTTATAAATAGGGGAAAACAAATTTAATCGATGTCCACCTCCATCATCAATCAAAGTTACATTCTTTTGCCCAAATTTCTTACTTTCATTCATTACTTTTTTGTTTCTACTATTTTTCTTTACTTTTACGCACTTTATATTAGTCGTTTACAACATTTCTTTATCACAATTCAACATAGGAACAATGTAACATAGAAACCTCAGAATTATTATTGCTGGAAAGCTCTTTGGAGTAGAGTAGAAATCTGATCAAGGAACAAAATCGCTTCCTTAAGTCAATCGCTTAAGTAGGAATCGACTGGTGTTAGCCAACACCACGAGTGATCAAATTTCACACCAACATAATTTTGGCACACCCGGTGGGACCCCAGTATCATCACTTAGGTTTCCTACACTTTCACCTGATCATCCTTAGCGTATGCAATTGAGATATGGAAGACAAACAATGGAACCATCATTCAAGAAGTTAGCTAGCCATCTTGACGCAACTAGTTTGAATAGTGTTCCCACTACTGTGGTTGCCCCTGTTTTTGTTGTAGTGACGGAGGCTACATCCAGTAGACCTGATTTCATAATGGAGGATTATGTGGATAGCGAGGGTGACACACCCATCAATACTTCCACTCGAATACTTGAGATGGCTCAACCCATTCCTTCAGTTGTTCACCAACAAATGGAGATAGGGGTTCACGACATTATGTTACAAATCTCCTAGAAGTTGGGAGTCGTTGTAAAGCCTATGGTGTTAAATGAGATCCATAAGGCTAGAAAAGAGGAACACCATTAGAACAACTAGCTAGAAGCGTCAACTAATTATTTACCTAGGGTTCAGTTAGTTCACCTTTGGTAACTAGGCCTATGATAGGCGTTGAAGTTATTGAGCCTCCTTCGATGGAGTTTAGAACTGTGCAGATGGCCAAGCGTCCACCTAATGCAACTGGACCAATTAGGTTACCAACATATCCCAACTTTTTTCCCTACTTATGTCAACAAGATCCCAAGGGTAAGAAGTTATGCAACAGGGGATGCAACCTAATACCACATTGGTTATCAACCGCCCCTTGAAGGGCACGTTGGATACATGCCATCATGTAAGCTGTCAGGCACACAAACAACCGTCCCAACGGCTAGAAGTTAAGCTTATTCCACGACTATCCTGGGGAATTCTGGTCCAGTATGGATTGAACCCAGAATGGCTACACCATCAACTATTGATCCTAAAGTCATAGCCGAAGCCAATCCTAAGTTAATAAAATGGCATCTTTACCATGAGGGTACAAGATTCTTGACTTTGCCACATTTTCAAGGGAGGATGGCAAGTCGACTATGGAGTATGTCCGCCAATTCATGGCTCAATATGAAGAGGCTAGATAGAACAATTACTATCGATTGTAGTTGTTCCCTTTGTCTTTGACAATAATTGCTTTTACGTGGTACTTTGGCCTTCCCCCTAACTCCATTAGCAATTAGGCTAATATGGAACGTTGTTTTCATGATAAGTTTTATTTTCCACAACCAGATGTTTCTGTGGCTAACTTGATGAACACAAAGCAACTGACTAATGAGTTTGTGGCTAAGATTTTAGAATGATTTTAAAGAATGAGGAGGAAATGCAATGTTAAATTCCTAAAAGTAGAATATGCTAGTATAGTTATTGGCAATATGACCTCCCAATTGAAAGAATGACTTATTACACAAGATTGTGTAGACTTCGCTGAACTATTCTTGAAAATGATCAACTGAAGTCCCACAAGGGAAGCAGGATTCCTCAAACAATTTCTATAGGGATGAAGAAGAAGAGGATTCATCTGAAGATGATTCGACGGTTGAGCAAATGGCAGTTGAATTGTTAAAAGGGAAACCATATTCTTTCCCAACTTTAAGGCCTTTTAGAAGTAAATAGGTTGAAAGGAAGAAGCCTTACTTGTTTGACATTTCTAGAGATGATCAAATATTTGATCATTTGGTCAGAGATCAGTAGATTAGACTCCCTGATGGACAAAGGATCCTTCCCCTTGAGGAATTAAAGAACAAAAGGTATTGGAAATGACATAATGCCTACAACAATACAACAATAATTTGTTTAGTCTCCAGGAATATAGTGTAGAGGGAATTGAATGAAGGACACTTGAAGTTAGTCGACAAAGGGAATGAAATGAAAGTAGATACAAGTCCCTTTACATTGGTTAATGTTAACATGATCTCAATTTTGGTAGCTATGCAAAAGTCTAAACATATGGCAAAGACTTGGGGAAACCTTGCAAACAATGGAGACCAAAAGGCAAGACAGAGCCACAAAATGTGGAAGAAAATCATCCAACAAGGAGACAGGAAACAAGAAAATCATCCAATAAGGAGACAGACAACGTATACATTTGCCACCAAGAAGAGTGTCGCCACCCAGGAGATTACTTCCCAAGGGGAAAACGCTGCTTAGAGAAAGGCAGATGGTTAAGGTGAATATCAGGGAAGGCGCCACGACCTTAAAGATTACTATGATGAATCAAGAAGACTTGAAAGGGATTAAGACCCAAAAGCCTAAGGCGACGATTGAAAAGGGGCAATGGTTCTTGAACAAGTACACAAAAGGGCAGCCGTCAGAGGTTAAACCTTTGCCAACAAGTCAAAAATGGTGTTTTAAGAGGAAGAGAGCTATAAAAAAGTTGCAAGGAATGTTCCAAATGCTAAAGGACAGTCGTAGTATTAACAGAGCAAATGTCACCTTTCCTTCCAAAATGGACGTCCTTCAGGAAGGACCAAGTGGAACCAAGGGTTATGAGTCTGATATCAGCATTATTAGCCTACCATTGGAGTTGGAGGACTTTGAGCTAGATGGTTTCTTGCCAGATGATGCTCCTATTCCAACTACTGTTTCAGGAGTGTTGTTGATGGAATTTGCTAGCCAAGATCCCCAACCATTGAACTTAGAAGGAGATGTTCTAGTTGACAAAGGAGAATGGGTTAGCTTAATTGAAGATCAAGATCCAGAAAAAGGCGTGTCTAAATTGTTTAAGTGGCTAGCCAACAAGGCTAGACACCATAAGCCTCTGTATGTTAAGGCGATAATAAATGGGAGGCTATTTAGTCGTGCATGTGTGGATGACAACGCCTTTTTGAATGTGGTGCCCTATTCAATAGTGAAGAAATTAGGAAAGGTCAAGGAGGACCTACTCAAAACTAATATGCAGATGGCTTTCACAAGAGATCCTACTACGACTATGGGGATACTCGTGGCTGAAATTACAATGGGTCCCAAAACAAGCACGGTTGCCTTCTTTGTAGTAAATGCTAAACCATTGTATTTTGTATTCTTAGGCAGAGATTGGTTGCATGTGTGCCTTCCACTTTACAATAGGTTTTGATTTTTTGGATTAATGACAAAGTGGAAGTAATGTCGGCTAATCACAGTCTATTTTCATTTGGCGTATCAAGAGTCAATGCAATCTTTTGCTCTCCTTATACTTGGCCAATAATGGAAACTGCTCAAATTGAGGAATTTGGTCTAGCTAAGGCATGTGAGTTTACGGCTCAAGGTTTCAAGTTGAAAAAGTCAGTCGACATATAACTAATTGAGGAAGACCTAAAGGAAGAGTTTGATGGAAGTAGTTAAAGACTTGATGGAGCAGATAGATGGGCACTTCTCAGATGCTTGGTGGCAATGTTTTAAGAACCAGACCGGTCATCGAACCGGTCGAGGCACTGGATTAGTGGATTATTGGTTGAATCGGTTTGACTCGATATATATTAAAAAAAAATTAAAATATAATATAGTTCACATAATTTAATCATTCCATACTTCAAACTTAAAAAATATTAGCAATTTAGCATATTAGATTTAGTACATACATGTTACATATTGTAACAAAAAAAAAGTTTAAATGTACCAAAAAAATATACATGTTATACATATGGCATATTATATATAGAAATACTATTTTTTTAGATAACATATAGAAATACTATTAGCTAGGCTTAGGAACTTACTGATACTAAATATTAAATATAATGATACAAGTATACAATATACTATAAAATTAGATATAAGCATACAACATATATAATTGATATAGCAGAGCAACAATAATAAAATGATGCTCATCAAAAAACAATAATAAAATGATATGTTCAACATAAGGTCTTCATGTCTCCAGTTAGATTACTACTAAGTTAATTTTAACTTTTAATTTTAGTATGTTAGTGATAAATTGACTCTTTTTTAATGTGTCGCGGAGAAAAAGTGTATGGCTTTTTTTTTTGGTGATAAGAAACGTCTA
Organism: Pueraria montana var. lobata; assembly: GCA_026413185.1. Taxonomy (NCBI): domain Eukaryota; kingdom Viridiplantae; phylum Streptophyta; class Magnoliopsida; order Fabales; family Fabaceae; genus Pueraria; species Pueraria montana. The sequence goes on along the minus strand of CM048649.1, from coordinate 39,444,672 downwards.
TCACTAGTCATAAGAAAAAAAAGAAGAAAGTGTGACATAGGATAGCATGAAATTAATGTGTTGCAGAGAGAAAGAGTGACAAAGAAGCAGAGCAGGGACTTTGGGCAATGTGTATAGCAGGTAAGTGACAACCAAAGAGAATTTGAAGTTTGAGCAGTGCATATGGAAGGTGAGCCACAAAGCAATTTTTTCTAGATTTAAAACCCAGTTCAACTAGTGACCGAGTCTACCGGTTTTGACCGATTTAGAGATAAGTTTACCAATTTTAATTGGTTTGAATGCATTTCCAATCAATTACTTGGCCGAACCGGCTACTAGTCCGGTTCCTGATTGAACCAGTCGGACCGGCCAGTTCGGTTCGGTTTTTAAAACACTACTTGGTGGGACAAGTGACCTAAGAGACACTTGAGGGCATTCTTTGCATGTGAATGATTAACAGGTGTTTCAACATCGTTTGTCACCTTTGGAGGCTTAAGACCCATTGATAAACGTGAACTTGGGCACAACCGATAAGCATCGGCTAAGTAAGATTAGCGGCCTACTTCCTCGACAACAACAAACTAGAATTCTTGAGCTGATCACACAATATATGGATTGCTTTGCCTGGGATTTCCATGAAATGCATGGCTTGTCCAAAGCCTCGATAAAGCATTGCCTACTCTTAAGGACGACTACAAACCTTATAAGCAGCCTCTTAGGCTATTCAACCCTGAGTTCTAGAGGTGAAAGCAGTTGACCGCTTATTGTTAATTGGCTTTATTAGAACGACTAAGTATGCGAATTGGCATCTAATATTGTACCCGTCATAAAAAAGAATGGAAATGTACGCATATGTGTTGATTCAATGATTTTAGAAACTTGAATTTGGCTTCCCTAAAGGATGAGTATGCCATACATGTCGCGGATATGCTAGTTGACTTTGCGGCTAATAATGGAATACTAAACTTTATGGATGGTTATTCAAGTTACAATCAAATTTTCATTAGCCAAAGGTAATGTCCACAAGACCACCTTTAGGTGCCCTGGGCCATTGGTATTTTGAGTGGGTAGTAATGCCCTTTGGACTTAAGAATGTTGGGATCACTTATCAAATGACCATGAATTTAATATTTCATGACTTGATTGGCAGGAACATGGAGGTTTATATTGACAATGTGATTTTCAAGTTGCCTAATTTTGATCAGCATTTGTTAAACATAGAACAGGGGTTTAAGAAGATGATAATTCATAGCCTAAAGATGAATCCAGCGAAATGCACTTTTGGAATATCAGGCCATTTCTTAGGATTCTTAGTGCATCAGAAAGGGATTGAAGTGGATAGAAACAAGGCCAAGGTGATCTTAGAAGCAGCCCTTCCACGCAATAAGCTGTTGGAGTTAGCCCTAGTGGCCAATCCATTTTAGATTATATTTGTATTATGTCTTTCATTTATATATTATATACATAAGGCACTTTAGTTACTATATTATTTGTTGTATAATATGGTAACGTCCTTAGAATAGGCAGACTATTCGATGATGTGAGATTCATTGAATAATAAAAAATGATTCTTAAAGTGTCTATAGTTGAAGTATCATTGTTAACCAGGATGACAATGATGCATCAAGACTATTGTGTGAGTAGCATGATAACTGCATCTCACAGGTCATGGATATGGGATATCAGGTTGGCACATATGTTTAAATATTAGGAGTAATATTTATACTAGACAGCCTCACTAGAAGAAGACTTCATAATAGTTATATGTAAGTGTCATAAGCGCTTCTCATGGCAACCATAAGGTGATAGTAGTCCTTCAACTTGAAGTCACTACGATTCCTACATGTAGGAGTTGTATGCTTTAATGCTATCAAACGTCATCTGTAACAGCATGATTATAAATGTAGTACTTGGGCCTGCAATGAATCATGTTGAGGAATATGAGTGATGTAGATAAGATTTGTCCTTCCTACATAACAAGAGTTATGTCTATAGGCCTCTCGATTGAGTGAGACGTGCAACATGCGTGGCCACACGCAAATGGACTAATATGAGATATTGGGTCCATTTGTAATTAAACGGCTACTTAGGTATCGAGAAATAAACGATTGGGCTTAACGAGGATGACACTCTTATGCCTCATGTTCCATTGAGACATTTGGACGAAGGGACAAAGGCTACACAATGGAAATGGTTGTAGGTTGAAATCGGATAATTGATTTTCCCATGGGTTGGGTGGCAGCGATGCATTGCTAGATATCAATCACTATCTATAGTTAGGGATGGCAATGGGTAGGGTCTGAGTAGGGGTGGCAAAGTGGGGTTGGGCCCGGCTGGCCAATCCGCCAGCCCACCTTAAAGTGGCGGGGCGGGGTAAAGTCTCCAGCCTGCCTGGCTCGCCCCACCTAACGTGCCAACCCACTGGCCAAAGGTGGGGTAGGGCGGGTTAGCCCGCCAACTCACCTTTAAAAAATCAATAAATAAATAATATATTATATATGTTATTGTTAGGTTCTAAGACCTTGGACGATGTCCAACCCCTCCTATTTCGGTTTTGATGATAATAACTAAAGGATAAATTTTGAAGTATCTAATGATCTAGTTTGAGTGTTATAGGATTTACATCGTCCAATCCCGCAATGGTATTGTATCTCTCAAACCTGGACTCTATGTTTTAATAAAGTGAGCGTCCAATTGTGTTTTATAAGAAACCTACAGGCAGCGTCCAATGCTCCTGTGAGAGCAAGCGTCCAACGCTTGAATAACACTCACTGATGTTACTATCTTGAAAACACGTTTTCTATGACAAAAGGCAACGTTCACTCTCTCATATTTTAACATGCCATTCTGTTTGATCTTTTCGAATAGTACTGAACAGGAAAAGAAGAAGCTTCTCTCTGCAGAGAAAGTACAAGTAGGAGAGAGGCGCTACGAGTACGGCTGTCACTTCCATCACCTCACTCTAAGTCAAAATGTGACAACGGCCATAAGCTACAGAAAGAATCGCTCTTGGAAAAGGAACAGATTCCTCAACGGATATCTTTCAACAAGTTTCCTATATATAGAAGAATGAGCTCACATATAAAAAAAGGACGAGAAATTGATAAAGAGCTGAATACCTGTCAAAACGACTGGACGATCATAAGCGAAAAGAGCATTCATCTTAGCTTTGCTAAGCGAGTCTATATACTCATTCCTATTGTAATATCCTCTCAGTGAGAGTTAAATTTTACTTACAATATCAAACAATTTTCTTTGGAAAGCCAGAAGTGGCTTAGTGTTAAAGAATACTTAGATTTTGTGTTTAATCTCAAGGGGAGATTAAGGGTGTGCCAGAAGTGGCCTAGAGAATACTTGTAGCCAGAAGTGGCAAAGTTAGAATACTTGAGTGTAATCAGATTTTGATTAGTAGAACCCTTCAAAAGTTTTTGAAGGAGAACTGGACGTAGCTCAGTTGAGTGAACCAGTATAAAACCAAGTATTCTATTCTCTCGCTCTCTAGCTTACTTGCATTTCTTTTAAACTATCTCTTCAACATATTACGAAAAGGTTTCTATACACATTTTATCTAAGTTTATCTATTACGTGTATTTAAACGAAAAAGAAGAAGAGTAGTTTCTTTGGACTGTTGTTTCTTAATCGGCTGGACGATAGCTTGTTTTTCTGTTTTACTAAGTTTCTGTAAAACGTAAAGATACACTATCTTCACATTAGATAAAGTTTTCCAAAGAAATTTTAAATACACTATTCAACCCCCCTTCTAGTGTATTTCTCTACATTTCAGTTGGTATCAGAGCTCTACCTCTTGGGTTGAGTTCTTAACAGTACAGAGGAAAGATCCTGAGAAAGATGGAAAACGAAGGACAAGCTGTGAACAGACCACCACTCTTCAAGGGTGTCAAATATGACTACTGGAAACAAAGAATGATAACATTCTTTGAATCTAGCCATATTGACATGTGGGAAGTTGTGGAGATGGGCGATTATATTCCACTTGATGCAAGCCTCAACGAAATCCCAAAGGCTAGATGGACGGAAGAGCAAAAACAAAGATTTTATCTCAACTCCAGAGCCAGAAACATCATCATGTGTGCACTAAGCGAACAAGAATACAACAAGGTGCACAGTCTCAAAAGCGCAAAACAAATGTGGGACACTCTTGCATTAACATATGAGGGTTCCACTCAGGTAAAACGTAACAAACTCAGTCTCCTTACTCGTCAATATGAGTTGTTTAGTATGGAAGAAAACGAGGACATACAAAGTATGTTTGGACGGTTTCAAACCATACTAAATGAACTTAGAGCACATGGTAAAGATTATAATAACTATGAACATATTGACAAAATTCTAAGAAGTTTGCCTAGGAAATGGAGACCACAGGTTACAGCTTTGAGAACAAAGAAGGAACTGGGCGATATGTCCTTAGAAGAACTCGTGGGAACCCTCAAGGTGCATGAACTAGAATTGCATCAAGATAGTGATGGTAAGAAAAATAAGTCTCTGGCGCTCAGCGTCCAGAAGCCAAGGAAAGCATCATCGTCCAAAGCCATGCAAGCTGAAACATCATCAGACGAACAATATGAAGATGATGATTCAGACGAGAATGATGAACTATCTTTTATATTCAAAAGGATACATGCTATGTGGAAAAAGAAAGGTGGATCCAGATGGAGAAACCTGAAGAGGAAAAACTTCAAAGAAAAGAAGGAGAAGAGTCCAATCATATGCTACGAATGCAAAAAGCCAGGACACTTCAAATCAGAGTGCCCAGATCTTGACAAAAGCAAGGACAAGAAGAAGAAATTCTTCAGCAAAGGAAAGGGCAAGAAAGTTCTGATGTCCACATGGGAAGACCTGGATGATGACTCATCATCGGACGAGGGAGAAGAGGAGGAAGCACACATATGTCTGATGGCGGACACCTCAACTGATTCCTCTGAGCCAGAAGAAGAAGATGAGGTAGATTTTAATGACTTAGATTCAATTCAAGAAGCTTATCATGAACTACTTTCAAACTCTTCTATCTTGTCAAGGGCCTATAGAACTTTAAAGAAATCATCCAAATCACTTTCAAAAGAAAAAGAAGCTTTAGAAGAAAACGTTAGACAACTGGAAAGTGAAAAGGAGGATTTACAGAAAAAGTTTACAGAGCTCTCAAGGCAAAATGAAACTACAAATATGGAGAGGCGAACTCTCTGGAATGATGCCGCTCAAGCCTATAAATCCTATAAGGATTCAAGGGATAGAGAAAGAAATCTTTCCATAGAGATTCAAAATCTCAACGCAGAAAACAAAAGGCTAGTTGAGAAGCTTCTGAAAGTTGAAGCAGATACTTCCTTAAGAGGTCAACCACATGATGTTGTAAAACTTCATGAGGAAATTGACAGCCTAAAGAAGGATCTGTCAAACTTTGTCAAGGGCTCTGACAACCTCAAAAAACTTTTAAAATATGAAGGTTGTAAGAGACCAAATGACAGGTCAGGACATGGATGCAAGGGAAAGAAATATATTCATGATGAAGAAACAGATGTTTGCTACTTCTGTGGGAAATATGGACATATAACATCCAAATGCAGACACCTGCCTAAGAGGGGAGCATTCAATACCCTTCGACCTAACAAAAAAGGACCCAAGTCAATCTGGGTACCTAAGGATAAAATTGTTCCTGTTGCAGACATGCTTAACAGCAGGAAAGAAACTCCAATCATGGTACCTGGACAGTGGGTGCTCACATCACACGACGGGAGAAAGGTATATGTTCCAAAGCCTCCTACCCAAGACTGGTGGGACAGTCACTTTTGGAGGGAATCAGAAAGGGATGATAGCTGGCGTAGGTAAGATTGGTATACCACCCTATCCCTGTATTGATAACGTTCTTTATGTTAAAGGTCTTAAACATAATCTACTTAGCATAAGTCAATTATGTGACAGTGGATATGATGTTGCCTTTAACAAAGGTGAATGTACAGTCAAAAACTCTGATGGATCCCTTCTCTTTACTGCAAAGAGGCAAGGCAATCTGTATAAGATTAAACTTGGGGAACTATCAAGTCAAAATGTATCATGCCTAGTTTCTGTACAAGAAAATCATTGGTTATGGCATAAAAGACTTGGTCATGCAAGCTTGAGGTTAATCTCAAAGCTGAACAGGCACAACCTCGTAAGAGGACTACCAAGTATGTCATATAAAGATGATCTTCTTTGTAAAGCTTGTCAGAAAGGGAAACAAGTGAAAAGTTCTTTTCAAAGTAAAAACATTGTTTCCACTTCTAGACCTCTAGAGCTGTTACATATTGATCTGTTTGGACCCACAAGAACAGCCTCGGTAAGTGGTAAAAGATATGGATTAGTTATAGTGGACGACTATACTAGATGGACATGGGTCTTATTCCTATCCCACAAAGATGAGTCCTTTAAGGCTTTTTATAATCTCTGCAAAAGAGTTCAAAATGAAAGAGGAGTATGCATTACTTCAATCAGAAGTGATCACGGGGGTGAATTCGAAAACGAAAGTTTTCAAAGGTTCTGTGAGGATAATGGTATCCTTCACAGCTTCTCAACACCTAGAACACCACAACAGAATGGTGTAGTTGAGAGGAAAAATAGGTCACTTCAGGAGATGGCCAGAACCATGTTAAATGATAATTCAACCCCTAAACACTTCTGGGCTGAAGCAGTGAATACTGCCTGTTATTTACAAAACAGAATCTATATAAGGCCGATATTGAAAAAGACTCCATATGAATTGTGGAAGGGTAGAAGACCCAACATATCCTACTTCCATCCATTTGGATGTCAATGTTTCATTCTGAACACTAAAGATAACTTGGGAAAATTTGATTCTAAGTGTGATGAAGGAACATTGCTTGGATATTCTGAAACTTCAAAGGCATACAGAGTCTATAACTCTAGAACCTTAGTTGTTGAAGAAGCTATCCATGTGAAGTTTAATGACAACAAGCCTGATAAGGAATTATCAGAGCTGGATAAATCATTTGCAGATCTCAGATTGGACGATGCAAGTAAGTCATCAGACTCGTCCAACCATGATGTCGCAGTGGAAGAATCAAATGCACTACTGGACCGTCCAGTCGAAGAACAAAGAGAACAAACTGGACGCAACTGGCAAATGAAGAAACATCATCCACAGGAGCAAATCATTGGGGATCCAAAAGACAGAGTCAAAACCAGATCTTCACTTCAACGACAGCAAGGTCACACAACATTCATATCTCAAATAGAACCTAAAACTGTGGACGATGCCTTAGAAGATGAAGGCTGGGTCAAAGCAATGCAAGAAGAACTTGACCAATTTCAAAAGAACAATGTCTGGAAGCTAGTAGAACTCCCCAACGACAAAGAAGCTGTAGGAGCAAAGTGGGTGTTCAGAAACAAGCTGGACGAAGAAGGTAATGTTGTGAGAAACAAAGCAAGGTTGGTAGCAAAAGGTTACTCACAACAAGAAGGTATAGATTATACTGAAACTTATGCTCCCGTTGCACGTCTGGAGGCAATCCGCATTTTACTGTCATTTGCGGCTCATAGCAATATGAAGCTATACCAAATGGACGTAAAAAGTGCATTCCTCAATGGACTCATAAAAGAAGAAGTCTATGTGGAACAACCCCCAGGATTTGAAAGTGATGCCTTTCCAAACCATGTTTTTAAACTCAACAAAGCACTATATGGGTTGAAACAAGCTCCTAGAGCTTGGTATGAAAAACTCAGCACATTTCTGTCAGAAAATGGTTTTTCAAGAGGAAAAGTAGACACTACGTTATTTCGCAAAGACTACTCTTCTGATTTTATTATTGCACAAGTATATGTTGATGATATCATATTTGGTGCCACTAATGAATCTCTCTGTGAAGATTTTGCCAAATTAACGCAAACAGAGTTCGAGATGAGCATGATGGGTGAGCTGAAATTCTTCCTTGGACTCCAAATCAAACAAACTGAAAAGGGAATATACATACATCAGACTAAGTATGTCAAAGAGCTGCTAAAGAAGTACAAGTTGGACGATGCAAAACCAATGAAAGCTCCTATGCATCCAACAACAGTTCTTGGACTGGACGACAACTCAAAGGAAGTAGATAATACTCTATACAGAGGTATGATAGGATCACTCCTGTACCTCACTGCGTCCAGACCTGACACCATGTTCAGCGTATGCTTATGTGGCAGATTTCAATCTGACCCAAGGGAAGTTCACTTAACTGCTGTTAAAAGAATCTTTCGATATCTTGCTGGAACCACTAACCTTGGGCTATATTTCAAAAGGGAGAAAGATTTCAGGCTAATAGGATATTGTGATGCTGATTATGCTGGAGATCGCATTGAAAGAAAAAGCACCAGTGGAGGATGTCACTTCATCGGTGGTAACCTAGTCTCCTGGACATGCAAGAAGCAAGGAACTATTGCTCTGTCCACTGCTGAAGCAGAGTATATCTCAGCTGCAAAATGCTGCTCTCAAATCTTGTGGATCAAGCATCAACTTGAGGACTACAACATATATGAGAGTAACATTCCTATCTTCTGTGATAGTAAAGTTGCCATAAATCTTTCTAAAAATCCCATATTGCATTCAAGGGCCAAACATATAGAAATTAAACATCACTTTATAAGAGACCATGTTCAAAAGGGAACTGTGGAATTACACTTTGTAACCACAGATAATCAGCTTGCTGATATATTCACCAAACCCCTTACTGAAGACAAGTTAATCCTTCTGAGGGACAAACTTGGCATGGCCTCTGTAAAGGAATGATTAACATCTACATGATGCGTCCAATAAAACCATAGCGTCCAAAGGACATGTCGTCCAAAGGAACACTAGAGTCATGCATATGCATTACATACATTTCACTTAAAGTCCAATATATGGACGATGTCTTTTTATCTTAGTCTTTTCTTCTGATTCAAATTAACAAAACGGAACATTTTAAGGATAAGTATGAGCTAATACTCTATGTTGAGTCACCAAAATAGCGGTAACCGTACACAATTACCCAAATCCTCTGCACGTCTCATCATGGCGGGTTTTATGGCGTCAGTTACCTTTTTTTCAAATATTCAAAAATAAAAACAAAACCGCTTCATATTCTCCAAACAAAGCCCAAACACCACCATATCAAACCTCTCTGAAAAATCATCAACCTAAACACTCTCTCTCTCTCAGAAACCCCAAAACCCTCTCAGAAAACCTAAAAATCCAAACTTTACAAGAATGGCAATCTCTACAAACTCAAGCAACTCAGAATTCGACGTCCTCACCTACCCTGAGACTACGGTTGTGTGCCAAGGAGCTGCTACGGTGCACATTGAGCACTTCTTTGACATTGAAGCGCTTGAAAAGCTGGGACTAAACCTGAACGAGAGCCTACTGAAGTGTGGAATCAGAGGCTACTTCAATGAGAACCAGAAAATTTATCCCGAGTTGATCAGAATGTTTTGGAGGAATGCCAAGTTTCAGAGCACAAGGGAGCTCGTGGCCAAGATTCTTGGACGAGAAGTGACGCTGTCCATCGAGGCCATAGCAAAGGTAACTGGTTGCATCAGGGAGAAGAACCAGTACAGAACCAACTGGGCCAAGCAGTACGGCGATCACGTTGCGACTGTGATTTGCAAGTCCAAAACCGCTGAGTCGATGAAGATTGAATACAAGAATCTGTGCGAGGAAGCTAAAATATGGCAGCAGGTGTGCAACAAGAGCATCCTGTACAAAGCTGGGTCTAAGGACTCAGTCACAGACTTACACAAGTTTGTGATATTCCATCTGATGGAAGGCATTCCCTTCAATCTCCCTCACATCATCTACGTCAATATCATGAGGATGATGAAGTTTGTGGGTGGGAATGATGACATTTTCTACGCCGCCCTGTTGAACAGGATCTTCTGGGATCAGAAGATTTATCAACGCTTCTTTGATGAATTGGATGAAGAAGCCCACGAAGCCATAGTGAAGAAAGGGCCAATAGTGGCAACACAACAGTTGTTTGGTGAGCCCAACATAAGGCCAATGAAGATCAAGCTAACAGCCAAGGTCTTAAGGGACCTGGACGAGGACACCATCAACAAACAAAGGCATGAACAGAGCAAGATCATCTCTAATGATGAAGAAGAAGAGATTGATCTTCTGGGCATTGGTAGAAAAATCAAAAGGCTGATGGAAGAACAGCAGAGCAGAAAGATCACACGCCAAGCAACTCAGATGCATGAGGAAGACGCTGAGAAGGAAAGAAGAACCAAGAAAAGGCATGCTGAGACATCAGTTGCTCAGTCACCAGCAGGGAAGCGTCCAAGGACTGAAACGTCCAAACCTGTTCAAGAGGAGAGGCGTCCAAAGGTAGCTCCAGCAAAGGTTGCCCCAGAAAAGCAAAAGGTACGAAAGCTTCAATTACTGGACGACTCTGATGATGATGACCAAATCCCAATTGGTCAGATCATAAAAGAGACAGAGGGTCCTCAGCAAAAGAAGCAAAAGGCACAACCTGCTAAAACACTTCCTTTTCTTGCTAATGTGCCACGAAGAGTGAAGACTCAGGCAATAAGGCAAAAAGGATTGCAGTGCTACCATCCTCCTCTCAAGACACCGATAATGTGTCCACCAGCACCCTTCTACCAGCAACATCAGGTGCTCCTTCCACATCAGCAAGCCAGCAACCACCTCTTCGCTTGGACCTGTCCAAGTTTGTGCGTCCAAGAGATGCATGGAGGGATACATGGTCCCCATGGACTATTCCCCCCAAGCAGAAAACCAAAGAAGAGAAAGACAGAGAACGCTTTTCGGTTGCATTCCTCACATGCAATGAGCAGAATTTCTGTAAAGAAGGTGATGTGATCCAGAGGCCTCTGCAAGAGCCTCTGAAGCGGCATTATACAACTGCCTCAGCACCTGAGTGGACGAGGTATGTTTGCACTGAATCTTTGTCAGCTGCTTATTATGCTATGCCCAAAGGAACGATCATCGACAATCCTCTGCCCAGTTGGACGAGAGAAGTGTATCCACACTTAGTACGCATGCCTTATCCTTACATCTGTCCAACTGGAACTCAGCAGAGAGTGCGTCCAGCAGCGAAAAATCTGCAGAAGCCAGAGGTGGAAGTTGCCTCTCGTGTCACCAAGACGGTTGCGGGGCAGAAAGGGAAGGCTCCAAAGAAAAAGAAGGCACCGTCCAAGAAGTCTTCTGCTAACAAAGACATTGAGCTGGATGCAGAATTGCAATTGGCAATCAAAGAAAGTCTGGACCCGTCAGTAACGCAGCAGCGTCTAGACGCAGGGTGGGTCAGGGATGTTCAAATCTGGACTCCAATCACAAAGTTCCTGCCTCTACCAGCTGGAACTCCAGTGCTAAACTTCCAGCCAGGCGACTTTGATGATGTTGGAAAGCTTCTGCAACAGATGTACATTCCAAACTAAGCAATCGCCTACCCACCAAACATGCACATAAGTCGAGCGACGGAAATAAAGTTCGTACCAGACAGAGTATGTCCAAGACTACCTGTCTATGATGCTGGTCGCAAGAAAGGCTTCAAATTCTACGGCATTGAGATGCCCAGCAGGGAGGAGAAAGTTGAAACCCTGCAAAAATCTTCTTACACCTGGGGTCATTTATTTGATAAGTCTGGTAAGCTCACGCGTGAACTTGGAACCTTTGATTCCATAACCTTTTGGTGCCAGATACTATGGAACGATTCCCAGCAAGCCTCATCCTCAGGCTGTTCCAAGGATGACTTTGTTCATCCCCCTTATGGTATAGAAGTGCTGCGTCCAGTCAAGACTCACTATTTCTCAGATACATTTGCCTGCTTTCTGAAGGATTCAGATGATTATCTGGAGTTGATGAAGACTCTGCCAACAATCAGAAGCAACAAAGTGTTTGACCTCAGAACACTGGATCGCACGGAGTTTGTGGAGGAACTCCAAACTCTCCATGAGGAGTACCAAGCAGAAGAAGTCGCCGCAGCAGTAGAACAAGCTCGTCTTGAGCAGCTGGATTTTGAGGAAGCTGAGACCGCAACCATGGAAAAGGAAGATACGGTTGCTAAGTCAAAGGCAACACAGGCAGAACTGGATGAAGCATCTGCCAAAGTGACAAAGGTGCTAGCTCATCTTGACCTGGACTCATCAGTACCAGTGGATGTAGAACACTTTGTAACGTCACATGAAGAACCTACCGTCCAGTCTGATAGGTCCGAGGATGATAGAGAGCTCGTTGTTGAAGCGTCCAAGCCAATGGAAGCCTCTGCAGCACAGCCTATTGCTGAAGAAATCACAAGCCTCCACATTATTGATGCATCCACTGAAGCACATTCAGGCACACATCAACTGGTTCCAACTGGATCTTCAAGTCCAAGGGGCATCAATCCCCTGCGATTTGCTGAACCACAAGGAGTCTCAGAAGATCGTGTTCACGAAATAGTGCAACAGGCTCTGAGGCAGCAACAGCTGGAGACTGAGGCCGCGTTTCAAGCTTTTCAGCAAAGACAACAGGCTGAAGCTGATCAACATCGACTAATGCTGCAAAATGCAATTACTGAGCAGTTCACGAGTCTCTCACAAACGCTTGTGAACCAGATTCAACATACAGCAGCCACCTTACTTGGTCACGTTGCTCATGCAGTTCCACAAGTCCAACCTCAACCTCCACAACCAGCACCACCAATTCAAGCACCACCAGAACAACCACCTCCACCACCACATGAACCACCTCCACAGCCATAAGGTGACCATGATGGCCACATCATTTTTTTCCATCTTTCAAACTTTTTGTTAATGACAAAGGGGGAGAAATTGGAATTTTGATGAGAATAAATAGCTAAACAGTCAGTATTCAAATTTTTTTTTTATATATATACTGATTCCTTTATCAAAACATGAGGTGTTTATATATTCCACATCCATATCATTGATATGTTTTTCACTCTGATATCTGTTATTAGATGCATAAGAAATGTTGAACTCAGGGGGAGTACTTCATTTCACTTTTATACTCTGGCATAACATAATCATCTCTGACTTGACTCATTGTATTCTTATATGATTATGTGTCTGTTAACATCAAAATTTACCATTATTTGTCATCATCAAAAAGGGGGAGATTGTTAGGTTCTAAGACCTTGGACGATGTCCAACCCCTCCTATTTCGGTTTTGATGATAATAACTAAAGGATAAATTTTGAAGTATCTAATGATCTAGTTTGAGTGTTATAGGATTTACATCATCCAATCCCGCAATGGTATTGTATCTCTCAAACCTGGACTCTATGTTTTAATAAAGTGAGCGTCCAATTGTGTTTTATAAGAAACCTACAGGCAGCGTCCAATGCTCCTGTGAGAGCAAGCGTCCAACGCTTGAATAACACTCACTGATGTTACTATCTTGAAAACACGTTTTCTATGACAAAAGGCAACGTTCACTCTCTCATATTTTAACATGCCATTCTGTTTGATCTTTTTGAATAGTACTGAACAGGAAAAGAAGAAGCTTCTCTCTGCAGAGAAAGTACAAGTAGGAGAGAGGCGCTACGAGTACGGCTGTCACTTCCATCACCTCACTCTAAGTCAAAATGTGACAACGGCCATAAGCTACAGAAAGAATCGCTCTTGGAAAAGGAACAGATTCCTCAACGGATATCTTTCAACAAGTTTCCTATATATAGAAGAATGAGCTCACATATCAAAAAAGGACGAGAAATTGATAAAGAGCTGAATACCTGTCAAAACGACTGGACGATCATAAGCGAAAAGAGCATGCATCTTAGCTTTGCTAACCGAGTCTATATACTCATTCCTATTGTAATATCCTCTCAGTGAGAGTTAAATTTTACTTACAATATCAAACAATTTTCTTTGGAAAGCCAGAAGTGGCTTAGTGTTAAAGAATACTTAGATTTTGTGTTTAATCTCAAGGGGAGATTAAGGGTGTGCCAGAAGTGGCCTAGAGAATACTTGTAGCCAGAAGTAGCAAAGTTAGAATACTTGAGTGTAATCAGATTTTGATTAGTAGAACCCTTCAAAAGTTTTTGAAGGAGAACTGGACGTAGCTCAGTTGAGTGAACCAGTATAAAACCAAGTATTCTATTCTCTCGCTCTCTAGCTTACTTGCATTTCTTTTAAACTATCTCTTCAACATATTACGAAAAGGTTTCTATACACATTTTATCTAAGTTTATCTATTACGTGTATTTAAATGAAAAAGAAGAAGAGTAGTTTCTTTGGACTGTTGTTTCTTAATCGGCTGGACGATAGCTTGTTTTTCTGTTTTACTAAGTTTCTGTAAAACGTAAAGATACACTATCTTCACATTAGATAAAGTTTTCCAAAGAAATTTTAAATACACTATTCAACCCCCCTTCTAGTGTATTTCTCTACATTTCAGTTATAATGTATTAATGTTATACTAATTGAGAGTGATTGTACTGAGTGACTCAGTGAGAAGGCTAACTTAGGGAGAAGGCTGATTGTTTTGTGTTCTTGGTTGTACTATTTACAATTTACTATTGTATTTTGTGTTGTTGAAGGATAAATTTGTTGTGAATTTATGTTGATGCAATGAGTATGAAAAGCATAAAAAAGCTTGTTGTTTAACTTTTGTATAAGTCAATTTACAACTTGATTTTGTCATTTAGTTGCTAGCCTATTTTGCATCAAAGCATCTATTTTTTTTTCAAATCTAGTGGGCCTAGCCTGCCAACCCACCCATAAGCAAGGCGAGCCAAGTTGTCCAGCCCGTGCTTACTATAGCGGGCCAGCCTGACCTGGCCCGTTTTCTACTGGCTAGAGGTGGGGTGGGCTAAAACGGCGTGGGCCAACCCATTTTTCCACCCCTAAGTAGGCTACTATACTATCCTTCCCCATACCTGCAGTTTAAAAAAATCCCCAGACCCAGACCTATACCCGCATGGATAGTAACTTTAATACCCGTGCCCTTCCCCGTTAGGTACCTAAATGCCCACTCCCATGCCCGTTACCCGCACTTTTTTTTTTTAGCTAGAAAGGTGAGCAAAGGAACCAATACTAAATGCAATCCCAACTAGGTTGGCACTACAACCAATATCAGTCCTAAGCCACACACTATGAATTCATAAAATAAAGAAAGTAAAGAGTTACAAAACATGAGGGGGCATCCACCAAACCCATGAGATCAATCATTTGAACTTGAAGTACAGAAGACCAAACCTATTCCGAAAGAACTCTACCCGGATAAAACTCGGGAGAAGATCCCACCAAAAAAATCCCTGTATCCTAAGGCCATGAGAAGCCAGTCTATCTGCACAAAAGTTGCCTTCACGGTATATATGGGAGTATTGAAAGTTCATCCTACTAGTGATGTCTATACAGTTTAACCACCTATTTCTAATTCTCCAAGGAACTAGACTAGGAGTTTTAAAAGCCTTTATAACAAGCAAAGAATCACATTCTAACCAAAGGTTAAGCCAACCTTTCTGGTTGGCAAGTTCTATTGCTGTCATAGCGCCAATCAGTTCTGCATTAAGAGCAAAGTTGATACCAAGGTTGACAGAGAAACAGCCCATAATAGCAGCACTGCTATCTCTGAATATACCCCCACAAGCAGCAGCTCCAGGCGCACCTTTAGCAGCCCCATCAGTGTTACATTTAACCCAACTACACTTTGGTGGGTGCCAATCAACTTGGGTGACAACAGGGGCTTTCCCAGGAGGCACATCTAATTTAAAACCTTTCAAGATTTTAAATTCATTGATATCAAAGTACATGGTTCCTTTGCTAATCTCTCCTGCCAAGCGAACTTGAGCCAACACCAAATTTGTTGTTGTTGTAAGATTGATGGACCTGTTGTGGAACCTGGCTTGATTCTGACAGTACCAAATGGTAGAAACGATATAAGTTATACCAGCTATTATTATGTCTCTGATTTGGGAACTCCAGGATTTCCTAAAAATGGATAAGACATCAAGCATAGAGTTGGTGTTAATTTGCTGATTATGAATAGATTGGAACCAAGACCATAACTGAGACACATAGCTGCAGTGCAAGAACAAATTATCAGTGGATTCAACAGCTTTTTTGCAAAGATTGCACATAGAGACAACTATGCAACCACGCTTACAAAGACCCTCATCTGTGGGCATTCTGTTATGCAATATTCTCCAAATGAGGAAAGATTTGGAAGGGGGAATGAAATTGGTCCAAATAAGCTTTGCCCAAGGGATAAATTGACCTGGCGGATTTGAGAAGAGAAAGGCTTCCTTCAACGAAAGAGAGCCAGAATTAGAAGCAGACCACATTAACTTGTCCTGAGCAGGCTGTGAAGGGATGGAAATTGCTTTAAGCTCTTCTTCTAAACTTGGTAGCCGTTCGAATAAACTTAGGGGAAAATGCCAAGACCCATTTGTAAAAAAATCACTAACCTTAGAGACCAGAGAATTATGAACCTGTTGGGGTATATTTAAGAGATCAACCAATGTGCTAGAAAGCCACTTGTCCGTCCAGAAATTGATATCCCTACCATCACCAATTTGCCAAGTGGAGTTGTCTAGAATAGAAGGAATAAATAGCTTTATACCAGACCAAATTGATGAGTTAATGTGAAAATTTATTGGCTTACTATTTTTGAAAACCTGAGCTCTCAAAAGGCGCGCCCACTGGTTTTGAGAGGTTACCAATTCCCAGCTCAGCTTAAGCAAGGCAGCATTGTTAGCTTGACGAGTCGACCTTAAACCAAGCCCTCCTTCAAAAATAGGCCTGCACAATTTATCCTAAGCCACTGTGCAAAGTTTCCTTTTATCAAGATCTCCAGACCAGATGAAATTACGAATGCACCTGTCAATATACTTAAAAGAGAACAAGGCCAACGGTACACTCGGAAGCTATAAGTCAACATACTCTAAATAATGGACCTAACTAAGACCACTCTTCCCATAATAGATAAAAGAGAGGCTTTCCACTTGGAAAGCTTCATGCACAATCTGTCAGCAATGTGTTGAAGGTGCTGCTTTTTCGGTTTACCTCTGAATAAAGGAATACCAAGATAATTAAAAGGAATGGAGCCAAACGAAAAGCCAAGAATAGAAGCCAGATGCCCTTTCCTACCCGCTGACATAGCACCAACATAAATTTTAGACTTGTGAAAGTTTATATGTTGTCCAGAAGCTTTAACATAATCATGAAATAAGATCTTTAAATTCCTCATATTGCTTTGAGAACCTCTACAGAAAATCATGACATCATCTGCATACAACACATGTGTTGGAGTATGGTAACCTCTCGGTCTTGTCATGAGCTGAAGCTTCCCATCTTTAACTAGATTAAAAATTCCTCTACTAAGAGCTTCCTCTGCAAAACAGAAAAAGAGAGGAGATAACGGATCGCCCTATCGCACTCCTCTCCTACAAGAGAAGAACCCAATAGACTTACCATTCACTGAGAAAGATAATTTTGCAGATAGAAGGATTTTCTCTACCCAAGAGCAAAAAATCTGATTAAAGCCAAAGTTGTGGAAAACCTTAAGAAGGAATCCCCAATCCAACGTGTCAAAATCTTTTGAAATGTCAATCTTCAAAGCTACATTACCAGCAAATATTTTCTTCTTCAGCATATTAATAGCCTCAGAAGCTATGCAAATACAGTCAGAGATCTGTCTTCCATGGATAAACCCCCTTTGATTGTAAGAAATGATTTTATGAGCAACTACTGCCAGCCTATCCGCCATTACCTTAGTTATAATCTTGAAGGAGAAGTTGGCCAGAGAAATAGGGCGATATTGTTCAATCTTGATAGCCTCCTCTTCCTTAGGAATTAGAACAACTAAATTGGAGTTTAAATTTGGAGGAAGACAGCCTGTTCTGAAGAATTGAAGAACCACTTGAAAAACATCGTTACCTACAATATCCCAGAAGTGCTGAAAGAAAAAGCCTTCGAAACCGTCAGGCCCAGGAGCACTATGACCATTTAAAGAAAAAACCGCAGCTCGGACCTCTTCCATATCTAGTAGGGAGGTGAGGTGATCATTATCTTCATTGGTAACCAAACTAGGAATAAAATTTTCAATGAGGCCGTTATTCTCACAGTCATTCTCAGAAGCAAAGAGCTTTTCATAGTAGTTTATCACGTGCTGCTCAATCTCCGGAGTTGTTAACAAAGTCCTCCCATCTGCTTGAAGCAAGGAAATTTGTTTGGTAACATTCCTGATACGAGCAATTTTATGGAAATACTCTGTATTCCTATCTCCATGCAATTGCCAGTTAAGCCTGGCTTTTTCCATCCAGAAATCCTCTTGGATGAGAAGCGCTTCTTGCAGCTCCTTTTGGGCTTCCTGTTCCTACAAAAAAAACTCATCTGAATGACCATGACAATCAATTTGGGCTTGAATGGAAGCAACTTTTTTATCAGCTTGCTCCACTCTAATATTCACATCACCAAAAACCTTTTTATTCCAATCCTTTAGAGAAATCTTGACTGCCTTGAGTTTTTGAGAAAGTATTACTAAAGGGCAGCCGATGAAGCTTCCATTCCAAGCAGAAGCAATAAGGCTGACAGTCGGGGTGCCTAGCCCACATCCTCATGAACTTGAAAGAAGAGCTGAAGTTCCTGTTTTCCTTCTTGACATTAAGCATGATGGGATAATGATCTGACTTACTATGAGTAAGGGTGCAACATGAAATGCTAGACCAAAAATTAATCCAATCATAGTTACACACTGCTCTATCAAGGCGCTTTTCTGTATGAGCTAGGCCCCTTCTGCCATTAGACCAAGTAAAAGAAGAGCCTCGAGTCATAATATGAGTTAATTGGTTGGCATCTATCCAGGCTCTGAAGTCATCAGAGGCTAAACGGGAAGGCGAACCACAACCTCTGTATTCATGATTGCCTAAGATGACATTATAGTCTCCAATAAAACAAACACCATGGGCCTGTATGAGTTTGTTGTAAAGTAGTCAATTCCATCCAAAGAGTCCTTCTCTCTATATAGGAAGTTGAGGCATACACTGTAGAGATAAAGACTTGGACATTGTTAACCATAACAGAAATAGAAACCTGCTGGGCTGAAACTTGTATAATATTTGGATTCAGATGATCCCTACAAACACACCACAAATTGGGAAGAGACTCATCTTTGTAGTTAGAAGCAACAGCTTTAGCTTTAAGCCTGTCCAAAAAGAAACTGGAAAATTATGAACAGAAGTCCAGGGTTCAGCAATGAAAACCATATCTGGTTTCTGATCTAAACACAATTTCTTGAGAACTAATCTAGTATCTTTATTCGCCAGCCCTCTGGCGTTCCAAAAAAGATGATTCATTAAACATAGTTGGAAGGACCACCCCTGGAGTGGGCTCTGTTGCGAACAGCTTTAGCAGAAGTGTGGACTTGCTTTTTCAGTTTCTTCTTTTGAGACTTGGAGATGACATTTGTGAAACCCTCTAAAGCATGTTCGATAAGATAGTTGTGATGTAAGTGTGGGTGTTGAGGCGTAGACTCCATAACAATTTCTTCTGTAGCCTCTTCATCATTAATTTCATCACTCCACAACCTGCCCACAATCCTCATGTCATGAGCAACATTGGTTGATAGAATAGGACCAGATGCATCACCTACCAAACCAGCAGGTTGAGTTTGAGCATTTTCCTCCAGGTTGTTTTGCAGTAAGATCACTAATTCATTGGCCTCCCCTAAGTCAACCTCATCAGAGATAATGTTTTCAACATTTTTCCCCAAATCTCTAACCTCATTAACATTATTCATGTCTGAGGGAGATCCATCAGAACAAGCATTATGATTATCCTTCTCTGAAATAGAGACCTCATTCTTCCTAAGATTTCGAGTACCTTCGCAAGCTTCAGATGGTTTGAGCACTTCAGACTCCTTTCCTTTGTCTTTAGCTTGATCTTTCTGAACAAAAACCTTTCGAGATGCATCTCCTGAAACTTTCTCCTTAGGCATTTGTTTATCCTTCCCGTAAGCCATCAACTTTTGATTTCTACACTTCCCCTCGGAATGGCCAATAACTTGACAGTGGGAACAAAAAGGAGGTAGGTTTTCACACTCTAGACCAACAAAGAACGCAAATCCATCCCTCTCAACTAGGATTTTATCAAGTAGTTCACCAGTCAAATCCAAATCCACTAGTACTCTGGCAAAATGACCAAAGGATTTTTTCATGAAACTTTCTCCTTAGGCATTTGTTTATCCTTCCCGTAAGCCATCAACTTTTGATTTCTACACTTCCCCTCGGAATGGCCAATAACTTGACAGTGGGAACAAAAAGGAGGTAGGTTTTCACACTCTAGACCAACAAAGAACGCAAATCCATCCCTCTCAACTAGGATTTTATCAAGTAGTTCACCAGTCAAATCCAAATCCACTAGTACTCTGCCAAAATGACCAAAGGATTTTTTCAAAGTGGCCTCATCCAAAGCTATAGGAACTCCCAAACCACCTGCAATAGCAAAAGTAATTTTAAGCCTCCAATATTCTAAAGGAAGACCCAATACTCTCACCCAACATTGTGAATGTGTCTGCCTTTGATGAAGGGGATTGAAGTCAGGGGACCAGAGAGAGAGAGCCTCAGAACCCCCGGTTTCAAATTCCAAGTACCAATCGAGAGGACACTTCTGAGATCTTCCAAAGAGGAGAAGGAAAACTCATAAAATCCACGCCCCAGCTTTACGACATTCCACTTCACGATTGGCTTCCACAAGCTCAACAGTTTGGCTTTTAGATCTGTGAATCTAACTGGGGTTTCCCTTTTTGCTAGAATAATACGCCCATGAAGATTAAACTTGCAGCTCTCCAAGCCAACTTGATATTCATCCTCAGGGATCTTGATAGCAACTGCATCCCCTTTCAGACAAGGCTTTGGTAGTTGATTGACTGGGATATCGCATGTGTTATGGAGCGCTTGGGCAAAGCTCTTCCTTTGTGGGGTAGTTTCAGAAGAGGACGAAGGTTGAGCTTGAGAAGGAGAGGGAGAGAAAGGAGCTAGAAAGCTCTAATTGCAAATGTTAACAGAGTCAGCCATAGACACTACAGAGAAAACCCTAGCAGAGCCCGCATCATTTTAGACCACCTATTGGTATTCATTACCCACACTTTTAATTAATTATAAACAATTGATAAATAAAATATTGATTAAAAATACAATAGTAATTAAATTAACATCTCATTCAAATATCTTAATATAATAAATAGAAAAAAAAATGAGAAAAGAAGCAAATAAGGAGGTGTTTTTTTTTTTTTTTGTATTAAGGAACGTTATCTATCTTTAAGTAAATAAAGATCATGATTTATCTCTCAGCAAATAACGAACGTAATCTTTTTTTATTTTTGATGCATAGATTAATGAACGTGATTTATCTTAGGCATCATCATCATCATCATCATCATTATTATTATTATTATTATTATTATTATTATTATTATTATTATTATTATTATTATTATTATTATTATTATTATTACTATTAGTTAAAATTTGTGGGTAATTACTCGTACCCTAGCCCATACCCATTAATTGGGTAATTACCTACCCATTATGGGTAATTTTTCTGGGTATCCATAGGGTCTAGGTAGAATTGCTATCCCTATCTATAGTATTTAATGTTATAAAAAGAATATTTAATATTACTGTCAGGCTAGTGGGAACCTATAGGGTCACACGCATAAAATAAATATTGGAGCAGTAAATTAAATCGAGTCAAAGATTAATTAATTAATTAAATATAATTTAATTTAATTAATTAATAAAAAGATTTTATTAGATAAGATCTAATAAATATTTTAATAATCAAATATGATTTGATTAATTAATAAAAGATTTGATTAGATAAGATCTAATCAATATTTTAATTGATCAAATATGATTTGATTAATTGATAAGGGATAAATGTGATTTGATATGATAAGATAGATTTGATTTAATTAGAAGATAATTGATTAGATATGATCTAATCGGTGAATAGAATATTAAATGTGATGAAGAGGGAATTCTATTTGGGTTGAAAGCACGTTACAAAGGTAACATCTAAACCTCAGTGATTCATGTGTAATGCTAGTTCCATGGGATATGGTTCTTCCGCTCAGGGTCTCGTAGAATTTTTTTTTTTCTCAAAATTGTAGATCTTGAAACCCCAACATAAGTTAGAACTGTAAAGTCTTATAGGAAAGATCAATTTCCTAAGGCGTTTTATCGCTAATTCTTTTGACAAATTGATGGCATTCTCACATTTGCTAGGGTTGAAAAAGCAAGAGGAATTCACTTGGGGCAAAGAAGTTTAAGATGGGGCAACAAAACTAAAGTGGAAATAGGAAGCCTCGAATAAATTTTATCTCGACTTTTAGAAGAAAATTGACCATAAAATGCATTTTGGCTTATTCATTTTCTTCAAGAAAAAAAAGTCATCTAACAACTTAACTACAGGGCCCGTAATTGTGTGATGATTGCAAGAATTATATAATTCGAGTCAGAAGAATAAATCATATTAATCATCATTAGGAACATCAAGTAGATCCTCATCAGCAATACTATCTTTACCCTAAAAATGATTTAGCATCTCATTTATTCACAATACATAAGCTACAAATTAATACTTAAACATGCATCTAAAATATGAATCAATAGTTCAAAAAACTAATTCATACTGCTGATGCAGAGCTTTTAGGATTGTTCAAGGTTTGGTTAATCAAATAACTAAAACTATAACTACTAAATAACTAGATTACAAGTAGTTATTATAACCATAACCAATTATACAATCAGTTTTGTATAACTAGTTATGATTTGGTATAACTTGTTATTGTTTTTAAAACACCAGTTATGAATATATAATTAATTATATCTAAAACTAGTTATATAACCGATTATGGATAAATAATCGGTTATATATCGATTATGGATAAATAATGGGTTATATAAACAGTTATTTAACCAATTTTGAAAAAAAAAATTAAAATTAATTTTTATACTAATTTATTTATTTTTTAATGTTGTTGTTTACACATTGGTTAAGTTGAAAAAAAAAATGACCTTTCCAAAATGGTTCTAGCAAAATTTTAATTGTAACAATAACTTGGCTATTTGTTTTCTTTGTTTAGAATTAGAAAATTTTGAATTGTATTTTATTGCTTGCTGGTTGGAGGCATGCTTTGGGACTAATTGATTATGAGGAAATTGGAAAAGAAGAGATTTGCATCTTTTATGAACTTTAAACAAGCCCTAACTAAAAATTCTATTAGAGAATGCAAAAAAACCTCTATCTGTTTTATCATGTTAACGTTATTTTCTAGTTTGATCAAGAAAGTAGGTTGGAGATAAAAATAAATAAAAAATAAAAAAACTACAATTATGAATAGGTGGAGCTTGGAAGGCTGGTGAGCTTAACTATATTACAAATGAAGTAAAAAATTATATGTATTTACAAATAAATGCAAAGGATGATGATTGAGACCCTAGTCAGGCACGAATCGTCTCCAATTAAAAATAACTGAATAGTGTCCAATTTAAGAATTATGAACCGTAGATTAAAATTAAGGGTTAGGATTTATTCAGCAAAAGTCACCGTTTCAGTTAACTGACCAATCCCTTCTTAACCCAGATTTCTTTTCTTTCCTCAAGCCAATTCCGACAAAGCCCTTGCCTTTTGGACCTTCACTTCCAGCTACTCCAACTTGTCAGGTACAGTATCTCTAGCTCCAATCCGTTACCACCCCTCACCTCAATGCTGAGGGTGTCTTTGATGCGCCCCCGCAGCTGTGTTGGTGCTCACACTACGACTATTACCTATTTTGGAAGCTGATATCGGGGACAATACCGCTGCGTTTTATATTTCTTCTTAAACTTAAAATCACTTAATCAATTTACACATCCAATCGCATTCCTTAAATGATGCCTCCAAACTATTTGATAAAATGCATTAACTAAGTGAGACGTCGATGTATTTATTTTACATTTGAAAGCTTTGCTTGCTCTTCCTGGGTCAATAGCACTGGGTGTGTTGTTTTGTTTCTTAATCAGGGTGTTATAGTATTTATTGTACAATGTTCCTAAAAACTTTTATATAATAGGAAATTTGTAATTGCGATTTTAGGGATGTTCATGTGTCATTTGAGTATATACTCATTGCTCTATGTTGCATATATTTTGAAGTTGATGAACTGTTGTTGTTCAACTCGATGATGAGTTTAAGGAGAAGGGAGGAGTTGATGAGTTTGGGATGGATACCCTCGTCCGATTGACAAGTCATGTGTGGAGATGGCTTTGTGGAGTTTAAGACAGAGCCCAAACTTGAATTCCTTAGATTAAAAAAAAAAAAAAAGTGGGATACGTGGCAAGATGAGGGCCATTCATATGATCCAACGGCTCAAGCTCTCTTAACTGGACCTCCAGTTGCCACCAATACGGGAGAGGATACGTGCCCGTCGTGGTCAGCATGCCTAGCTAATTAAGAAAAATGTTATCCATGTGCAACTTAATGCTAACATCCGGGTAGCTTTCTTAAATTTTTATTAACTAGTGTTTTGATCCATACGTCGCACGAACACGTTTACATGTCTTTGTGATGAATATGTAAGTATTTTTTTAAGGATTAAATTATAAAAATATAAAATATTATGATGAATTTAAAAATTCAATTTTTCATTATAGGTTAGAAAAATATAAAATTATAATTGTAATAAAAA
This sequence comes from Pueraria montana var. lobata, assembly GCA_026413185.1. Taxonomy (NCBI): domain Eukaryota; kingdom Viridiplantae; phylum Streptophyta; class Magnoliopsida; order Fabales; family Fabaceae; genus Pueraria; species Pueraria montana. The sequence goes on along the minus strand of CM048649.1, from coordinate 39,420,032 downwards.
AATGTTTTTTAAATGTCAAAACAACTTAAATATGTAATAGAAAAACTTTCTGTCAAAATTTGTAAGATAATGTCAAATTTTATAATAAATCATGTATGAAGCAAATGCTTTTATAAATTCATCCAATTTCATTTAGACAATATTTATCTCATGTTAAATAAAATAATATATTCAATAAATTAGTTAAGTTTATTCTGGTTGAGTTTTAATTTTATAAATAATTTCTACATTAATAATTGTACCCTCCGGTCTCCCATGGGCCAACCGACCCAGCCTCCGAGGGCCGCCCGACCTGATATATAATTAGCGCCTAACTATATCTTTAAGACAACCAATCATATCTTAAATTGAATATCTTAACCATATCTTGGAACGATACAACATATCTTAAAAAAATATTTTGGCCATATTTTAAAGATAACAAACATCTTATCCCTACGATTAAGGGAATAAGAGAATAACAAAACTAAAGAATAACAAAACCAAATTATCACCAATCCTACTATAGATAGATTTCACCCAACAATAGAGTTGCTGGGAAAGAACCAAAACTTGCTAAACTGTTTCTGATTCAAATACCAATCTGCATATCGTATTTTATTGTTGTTGATGAGGTTCAATAATCCACAAGTACCATAACAATAAAACCCTCCAAGTGTTCGACATAAAGTCCACTCCACACCTCCATCCACACCAGCACCAAATCACCCCTGCCACGGATAAAACAAACAAATTTCTAAAATATACTAATCATAATGGCAGAAAATTAGAACCCATTTGGCACTTCTCAAAACAAATCAGCAACAATAATCCCCACCTCAACACTATTCATCTTTCCATAATCTCAATCCATAGCTACAAAAGACACTCCTTCCATTTCAACTCCAACACAACCAAAATCTAATAATATTTATTTATTGACTGCTTTGTAAACACACAAGGGGATTTTGCATCCACTATGTCAAAAAAAAAAAAAATAGAAACCCCTCTTTTTTGCTTTGAGCCACTTCTTGGAAAACAACATCCTCAAAAATATCTTTAGGATGTAGAATTTTTTGTCCAAAAATCATCTTGTTCCTCCCAAACCATATAGCTCTAATCATAGAAAACCAGACTACCCTTCATGCCTCCCTATCCAATTTCCAACCACCAACCAAACCTCAAAACTAATAAAACTGACTTTTCATATCTGCATACATAGCTACTTAGATCCCTATCCATTCAAAACACAAATCCCACACCTTAGAGAAACATTCACACTTATAAAAGAGGTGTTTAGTAGTCTCAATGTTGTTATTGCAACCCACACAGAAACTAGCATTTATATGAATGATACCTTTATTACATAAATTTGCTTTTGTAGGTATTTTATCCTGAAATGCTTGCCACACAAAAACTACAACTTTCAACGGAACCTTCTTATTCCAAAGCCTTCTCCAAGGAATCACAAACTGAGAATCTTGATTTTCCAAAATTTTCTTATATGCTGACTTCACCCAATAACTTCCAGACCAATCACCAGTCCATTTCCAATAATCCTTACCACCCCTAGCTTTATCACATCATATTCCAACGCCTGTTGTAACTGAATGAGTACATCTTGTTCCCATTGGAACAAATTTCTTCTCCATTGCCAGTTCCAGAGACCCATGGTTCACCCTTCCACAAACCAGAATCCTTGACCATAACCTGTTTATTCTCAGCTATCATAAATAGCCTGATAGTGGGCCATCAAATACTAGGCTCAAAAGGAACAAACAACAGTCGGTGTGGCTCAGGCATTTTGTTTGAATCGTCCCTAGTCCGTAAATAATCAAGGGAACTGTTGTTTGTCTTTTATTATTTTAGTCATATTATGATGTTGTTTTTGTTGGGCCTTTAGTGGGCTTTATTTTGTAATTCCTATCCTAGTATATGAACGTTAGTGTGTATGGAAACTAGGGTAATGAAAAATGATCAATTGAGTTTCCTTTTTAAAGTTCTCTACCGTCTTTATGGTTTCCCTTGTTCTATCTTTCTTAGTTTAATAGTAGCAGTAATCCTAACAATTTTGGTGCTTTCATCTTCCTCTAAATGCCTCCTAGACCTTCCAAAGATGCTGACGACCCTTTTAAGTCCATTCAAGAAATGTTGAGTTCCTTACAGTCTCAGCTGACTGCTCAAGATTTTCGTCAACAGCTTCTGCAGCAGAACATGGAAACTAGGCATGATGCTCTCACCTCGTTCATGACCAACCTTAAGGACCAAGTTTCCTCCCTTTCCGAACAAATCCCAGGTTTGACACCTTTTTCACAACCTATTTCCACTAGCCCAATATCTACCCCACCCCCTATCACCCCGACCATTGCTATAACCCCAACCCTTCCCCCCTCTATTACGTTTACTATGCCACAAAACCTTGGTCTAAGCCACAACTTCACTCCACAACCCATGGGTATGCCTTTACTCTCCCAGTTCCCTATGAACCCACCTTTTGGACTACCCCCACAATTCTTAACTCAACCCTTAGCTATGGGTTTTATCCCTACTACCACTTCCATAGTCCATTCACCCTATTCTTCAACTTCAAATACCCACGTATACCCATCCTTTCCTCCACCTCCCATAGTTACTTCAGTGACTACCCTGAATACTACTCCTATTTTCCCAAATTTTTCTAACCCATATTCCCATTTAATGCCCAATCCTACATCCAACATTCGCCCACCTAAGTTGCAATTGGCTACATTTGATGGTTCGGACCCTTTAGATTGGTTGTTTCAAGTAGAACAATTTTTTTCATTGTACCATATTCCCCTTTAACAACGTCTACATATGGTCTCTTTTTATATGAAAGGTGATGCGCTTAGTTGGTTTAAATGGATGCCCCAAAATTCCCAATTTTCTGACTAGAATTCTTTTATTCGGGCCTTGGAGTTGCGTTTTAGGCCCTCTTCTTATGAAAATCACCAAGCAGCCCTGTTTAAACTTCGCCAATATGGTACTGTGAGTGATTACCAAGTTAATTTGGAGAAAATTTGCAACCAGACAATGGGCCTTCCTCCGGATGTTATTTTGAATTGCTTCAATTCGGGACTTATCCCTAAAATTCGCAAGGATTTAGCGGTCCACCGTCCCACTTCTATTTCACAGGCTATTGGATTATCTAAGTTGATCGAATCTAAACTCAAGGATTCAAAAGCCAAATTAGTTCGCCCTACTTTCCAGACCTCATCCCCCACAGCCCCATCTTTTCCCTCTACCCAAACACGCATTTCACCGTCCCAGAACCCATCTGCCCCATCTTCCACTCTACCCATTAAATATCTTACCCATACGCAATCCCAAGAGCGACGTGCACTTGGTTTGTGTGTTAATTATGATGAGAAGTATGTTCCTGGTCACTAGTGCAGTCATAAACGGTTCCTTTTGCTTTTGGTAGACGATGACCTTGACCCTGAACCTGCACCTGATGACACCACTTCCCCTGAATTCCCAATACCAACTACCAATCTTGAAAATCTCCATTTTCACTTATCTCCACAAGCCCTTACAGGAATTCCTTCCCCTAAAACACTCAAATTTCAGGGATTCATTGCTAACCTCCCTGTTACTGTTTTAATTGATTCGGGAAGCTCCCATAACATTATCCAACCTTGGATAGCCCGCCACCTGCAATTGCTCGTTATACCTTCTCCTTCTTTTCTAGTCATGGTTGGTAATGGTGAACATATTCAATGCCAAGGCTTATGCTCTTCTGTTCCCCCTTCGTTTACAGACAGCCACTTTTAAAGTTCCCCTTTATTTACTCCCTATTGAAGGGGCTAATGTCGTCCTTGGAATTGAATGGTTGTGGACCTTAGGTCATGTTACAGCTGATTTTTCCATCCCAAGCCTCACCTTTACCCACCTCAATTCCCCTTTAACTCTACAAGGTCCCCCACCATCGTTGCCCACACCCATTTCTTACAACCAGTTGCGTCACTTATGTCATACTAATTTTGTGGCTTCATTTCACCTTATTATAGTCCGGTATCTTCAATCACAAAATCCCTAAATGGACTCCAATGACCCAATCACCCACCCTGACTCCCCTCTTTATTCCTTGCCTATTCCAATTCAACAAACCATCCTATCCCATGCCTCCATTTTTCAACCTCCACATGGGCTGCCTCCTTTTAGGACACATGATCACAACATACCACTTATCCCTAATACTTCCTCTGTCAATGTCAAACCTTACCGCTACCCATACACACAAAAAGAGGCCATGACAAAAATCATCAATGAGATGTTGCAAGAGGGCATTATCAAACCTAGCAATAGTCCCTTTTCCTCCCCTGTCCTTTTAGTAAAAAAAAAGGATGGATCTTGGAGATTTTGTGTTGATTACAGATCCTTGAACAAAGTTACAGTTAAGGATCGTTTCCCTATACCCACAATAGATTAATTACTTGATGAGTTGGGCACTGCTACTATCTTTACTAAGATTGATTTGCGCTCGGGTCACCATCAGATTAGAGTTATCCCTGAGGACACACATAAAATAGCCTTTCGAACCTCAGATGGCCATTATGAATTCTTAGTTATGCCTTTTGGTTTAACTAATGCTCCAATGCTCCATCTACCTTTCAGTCTGCCATGAATGACTTGTTAAGACCTTATTTACGGTCGTTTGTCTTAGTTTTCTTTGATGATATTCTCATTTATAGTCCAAATTTTCCTACTCACTTAGATCATTTGCGGATTATTTTTAACTTGCTTGTTACTCACCAATTTTTCGCTAAATTTTCTAAGTGTTGTTTTACTGTTCCTACCGTGCATTATTTGGGCCATGTTATTTTAGCCAAAGGCATGGCCCCTGATTCTGATAAAGTGCAGCCTATTCTTGATTGGCCTGAACCTCGTTCTCTCACGGCATTACGTGGTTTTTTAGGTTTGATTGGATTTTATCACAAGTTTGTGCGTCACTATGCCACACTCGCCGCTTCTCATACATTTACTTGGAGTACAGAGGCAACCAAGGCCTTTACAACACTAAAGCATTACATAACAACCCTTCTTGTGCTTGCCATTCCAAATTTCTTTGAACTTTTTGTGCTAGAAACTGATGCATCTGCAGTGGCAGTTGGAGCTGTGCTGTCCCAGAATGGTCATCCGCTTGCTTCTTTTAGCAAAAGAATGTGTCCTCGGTTGCAGGCTTCTTCTGTGTATATCAAAGAAATGTACGCCATTACCGAAGCTTAAAAAAATGGCGTCAATACCTCCTGGGCAGACACTTTCATATTTACACAGATCAAAAGAGTTTACACACACGTTTGTCCTAAACAATTCAAACAATTGAGCAACAAAAATGGACTGCTAAGTTGCAAGGATTTCAGTTTGAGATTTTCTACAAACCTGGCAAATATAACATTGTTGCAGATGCTTTGTCCAGAAAACTCACTGATGCGCAGCCATTGTTTGCCTCAATTTCGTCCCCAATCCCTGCTCTACTTACCACCTTACAGCAATGCCACCACAGAAGAAGGAAAAGCATTGATCGTCAGATCCCACACAGATGTGTCAATGAAATATGTGTTTCATTTCACCAATGGGTTGTTGTATTTCAAAGACCACCTCTTTGTACCTGACTATTCGGGTCTGCACTCTACACTATTGCACGAGTTTCACTCAACACCAATTGCCGGTCATTCAGGACTGAAACCTTCTCTGGCTCGATTTGCTGCTTCTTTTTACTAGCCAGGTTTATACTAGGACACCAAAAACTTCATCAGAAATTGTACAGTGTGTCAACAGAGCAAATACATTCCTGTAAAGAAACAGGGCCTATTACAACCTCTTCCAATTCCACACCAGGTCTGGGAAGATTTGAGTATGGATTTTATTACTCACCTTCCTAACTCTTTTAGCCATACTGTTATTTGGGTGATTTGTGACCAATTAACAAAATATGCTCATTTTCTGGCGTTACCTACACAGTTTCTGCTCAGACCATTGCTACTCATTTTTCTGTTGAGATCTGTCGCCTGCATGGCATGCCCAAATTTCTGGCTGTGATCCACTGTTCCTTAGCTCCTTCTGGAAGGAAATGGTCAAGCTCCAAGGGACGACATTAAAATATAGCACAACATACCACCCAGGATCGGATGGCCAGATAGAAGTGTTAAATCGAGGAATGCAAGCAAACTTATGTTGCTTTGTGGGTGATCAACCCAAGCAGTGGTACAAATTTCTTCACTTATCGGAGCTCTGGTACAACACGGCCTATCACTCTTCCATTCACACCACACCTTTTCAAGCTCTCTATGGTCGACCTCCTCCCAAGTTCACTGATTACATTTCTGGGTCTTCTCCTATTACTTCGATCGATACCACCCTGCAGCAACATCAGCAAATTCTATCAGAGTTGAAGGAAAATCTCAAACGCACTTGTCAACGGATGGTTGACCAGGCCAACAAACACCCTTCGGATCGTACCTTTGGTAGTGATGAGTGGGTCTGGCTCAAATTACAATCCTACCGTCAACACACAGTTTCTCGGAGGTCCTCGCAGAAGCTGGCACGCCATTTTTTTGGTCTATTTCGTATTCTCCGTCAGATTGGAGAAGTTGCTTACGAACTGAGCCTTCCACCGGGATCTCGCATCCATCCCGTCATCCATGTTTCCCTCTTACGGCCGTATCACGGCCAATCTCCCACATTCCCATTACATCGTCTTCCTTTAGCCTTACAAGGTGCCTCTAAGACTCCCTCGGATTCTCTCGTATCTACCCACATTCCTTCTATTCCACAAATGCCCCAACACGTGAGTCTTCAGTCTTTAACCTCACCCCAATCTAAGTCCCTGACTTCACATCTTCCGACCTCACTTCCCCACCATTCAGATCAAAACCGCACTTTTCCCATAGACACTTCCCTACCACACAATGACTGCCTCTCTGACACTCTTGGACCATCCACCCTTTCCCAGGGGTGCGTTACAGCTAGCTCCCAACGTTCCTTTTCCCCACTTACCCGTGCCTTCATTTCCCCTCAACAAACACACACTTTTCCCAAAATCGACCCTTCACCGTTGGATTCCTATTCATCCATGGTTCAGGACCTTCTTAGTGCCTCCACGTCACCAATCCCACCTCATGTTAACCTGCACCCCTCATTGGGCTCCTCCGCAGATTTCCCTTCTTCCCACTTTCAGGACAAAGTGGCTTCTGTAGCCGTTGGTATTGATAGTGGGCCATCAAATACTAGGCCCAAAAGGAACAAACAACAGTTGGTGTGGCTCAGGCATTTTGTTTGAATCGTCCCTAGTCCGTAAATAATCAAGGGAACTGTTGTTAGTCTTTTATTATTTCAATTATATTATGATGTTGTTGCTGTTGGGCCTTTAGTGGGCTTTATTTTGTAATTCCTATCCTAGTATATGAACATTAGTGTGTATGGAAACTAGGGTAATGAAAAAGGATCAATTGAGTTTCCTTTTTAAAGTTCTCTGTCATCTTTATGGTTTCCCTTGTTCTATCTTTCTTAGTTTAATAGTAGCAGTAATCCTAACTTAAACTTATCTTTCAAAACACCTACTACACTCCAAGAACCGAACCAACATGAAGTTTTCTCACCATTCCCTATCATTCGAACCACAGAATCACGAAACCATCTCTCCACACCGCCCTTCATATTTTCATCTATACCCCACACTTGTTGCCACCACACCGACTCTTATGTTTTTTTTTTTAATTATAATTTCTAATTTTTTTAATTTCTTACTGTTATATAATCTTCTTTTTTTTTTCAAATTTCTTTCTATTAACTATATTAATAAGATAGTAAAAATTTAAATAAATATGTGCAATGTAAAGGTTAAAACACTAATTTTTCATATATTGAGTAGTTTAGTAAGAGGAAAGTAATTAAAGTTGAAACATAATAATGGAGAGTAATCTATATTCTTATAAAAACTGTCCAACTGTTTATCCATGTGTTGACATACGGTTCAATTTAGGCCAACTTTTTTTTTTCACTTTTTCACTCTTTACTTTTTGTCTGTTGGTGCTGCACTTGCACAGGTTGAGCGTGCAATGCACGCGGGTACTTTCTAGTTTGCATTATAAGTTGAGGGAAAAAATAAAAATAAAAATGTAGAGACCAGAAGAAAATATTGCCTTTATAATTACTAGTGGAAACACAATTTTTATTCTCCAACGGTTTCTGGAGTTGCACACTATGTCAAATGTAACCCCCTTCTAATAAAACTTTATTTAAGTATATAATTTATATTATATATAAAAGTTCTAACACTTTCTATTAAAATCCAAAATATATCCAAATTTTTCATTATTAATATTTATAGAAAAACACTACTACAAAATGATCTAATAATTACAGGTATTATCTACCCAAAATATCCCATCCTACAGCTCTGGTGATCTCTGCATCTTTTTTTCTTCCAACTATTCATCGTTCACCTGCATTTATACTTCCTTAGAATCTAGGGACAAAATTTACCAGATCAGGCATTTAATTTCTCATACAATTTAAAAACAACATCAAACAGATACAATTCATACATTACTTAATCATTCATAAATGCATAATGATTTAGGCAAATGCAGTTTTGACTCAAAAATCATTTTGACCCATGCTCCATGGAGACTTCCCCTTTGAGTGTTTAGTAAAGTACTGGCCTAACATTACACACTGCAATTCAACTCAGCCCCTACTAAACACGAATAAGCTAAACAGAATTAGGAGCGCAGGATATCCCGGGAGGCCACCACGATCACATCTCTATCCAGATTCTAACCATATGTGGGATTGCCCATACCCTTCACCCCACAGACTATATAGTCATGTCTAACTTACTCTGCTCACCCCAAATATTCAATTCTCATGACTACCGCAATCCCGGTTAGTCAACATTTATTCTTTCTTTTCTTTTCTTTTCTTTTCTTCTTTTCTTCTTTTTCATTTTCATGGCTACCTCAGTCCCGGTTAGCCAACATCAATGATTTTTCAATTGAATCTTTCTAAAAGCCCCCAAAAGACTCATGCATCTGATGTCAGGTGATAATGATCATGAGTAAGTAATTAACATTAATCAATCACATAAAAATATAAAGCTTAACAACTCACATCATAACATTAGTATTTTATTAAAATACCAATTAAGTTATTTTCCTTATTCAATAATTTAATTATTTTAGTTTTCGTATTGAATATCATTAACATTGCACAAAAAAGTTCTAATACATCCTATTAAACCTTTCTCTCTTAAATATTTTATAATTTATGATTTTGCCCTTAATCTTTTTATGAAATTCCAATTTTGCCCTCAAGTGTAACCAAATTGACCTTACTCTTTTCTATTATTTCCAATTTTGTCCTTGATCTTTTCATAAAATTCCTAAACTATCCTTAAACTTTCTAGATTTTACCCTTATACTTTTCTATTATTTCCTAAATTGCCCTTGATCTTTTTATAAAATGACCACTTTACCCCTAAACTTTCTAGAATGTTTAAATTACCATTTTACCCCTTAATATTTTTATAAACTACTATTTTACCCTTAAACTTTTTATAAAATTCCTAATATATCCCTACATGTGAAATTACTATTTTTCCCTTAAATATTTATAATTTACTAATTTTCCCTTAAACTTTTTATAAAATTCCCAATATGTCCCTACATGTGAAATGACTATTTTGCCCTTGGTCTTGGAAAAATTTTCACATAGTATCAGCTAATTACTAGCCATGGCCGAATGGTATCAATACCATATCCAACAACATCTCAAATTTTCTCTTCAAAAATCAAGCATTTCCAATCAATAACAATCCAAACAAGTTCAATCAACCATACATTTTCAATCAATAACAACAAATCCAAGTTCAATCCATCACAACGTATTATAATATCAATCAAACATTGTTCCAAACAATTATTTCAAATTTCTAACATCAAATATATAAAACCCCTAAATCAATTTCATCTTTTCATGATTTTTAATCAAACTTTAAATCTAAACCCCAAGACATGATTTTCTACATTCCAAGTTATCTAAATTTAAATTAAATGTCATGATCCTTACCTAGAATCCTTAGTTTGATGGAGAAACCTTTGAATCCCTTTTTTTTTGCTTTCTCCTTTGTCTTCTTGAAATTTAATGCCTCTAATAAAAAAAACTAATTATTAAGAAATGAGAAAGCAGCAAGTGTGAAATTACCAGGAATTTAGGACAACAACCCTTGAGAAGCCAACGGCCTCATGAAGTGCCTCCCTCCAATGCTACATATTGTGTTTCTCTGTTGAAATGTCGCTCAACACATATTGTTGATACTTTCAATGTCGAACTCAATAGCACCTCTACTGTAATCCTGCTCGAAACCTTGTTAAATGTTTTTCAAACTCCCCTTGACTAACAACAAAGCAAAATAGGAACAAATACCTATTTTCTTTGGAATTTTTATCGGGCAGCATCAGCTTCTACAAAGCGGCAACACATTATCAACTTGTGAAGAATCAAAACGAATTAGAAAGGTGAATGGAGAAAGAAAGAAGATTTCTTGAAAGAAAAAGAAGAAACTTTTGGTGCTTCAAGTTGGAGGGAGTTCTGAAACCATCGACACACACACAAAAATAGAATGACATTAAGAGTTAGAGAGAAGAAAGAAGGGGCCAAAAGTGAACAAACATAAACATGTTAGGAGAGTGGGCAGTTACTTATGAGCGGTTCTATGTTAGGAAGTGTACATTCACAATTGTTCTTTGCAACGTAAAGGTAACAGTAAAATAAGACAGAAAAAGAAGACAACAATGGCTCTGGAAAGAAGAAAACTGCAAGCAACAATAACTGAATGGGAGACGTGAAAGAAAGGAAAGTTTGAGGAGTGGTGAAGTTACATTTATAGAGTGTGCAGTTTACTCCATTTAAAGTAGACTTCCGTTGTGAACATGAGTGAGGCTGTGAGGGAAAAGGGTGCCAAAAAAAAGTAAAGAAGAAATAGGAATAATTTTTACATATGTAATATTATTCAAGGGTATAACAGTCTTAAAAATGTGGAGACCAAAAGCAGATATTGGGAGTGGTATCCCCTTTATGGTATAGAATAGATAGATTACATATTATATATAGATTTAGATAAACATCCACACCCTTACTTTTTCAGCTTTTATTTGGCTCCATAAAGCTTACTTAATGGAAACGCATGTAAAAGCTTAATGGGTAGAAGCAGAACAACTAGACCAGGCTAAAGTGCAAAGATCTCGGCCCAGGACATTGCAGTTAGAGGTGAAAAAGTGAGTTCGAACCTGGTGAACCAACCCGACACACCATAGGTTCGAGGCCAAGCCGGGCCAGGCTGGAAAAATAATTTTTTTTATGATTCTGGCCAAATTGTAACTTGGCTCACTTAACCCATGGGTTAGACGGGTTTGAGCCGGATCAAGCTGAGTTGGCCCACTTAACCTATTCAAATTAAAAAGAATATATATATATATATATATATAGAGAGAGAGAGAGAGAGAGAGAGAGTAAATGGAATAGTAACACATTTAATGTTGTTGAACTATGACTAATGTTTGAACAATTGGACGGTTAGAGATTTTATTTTAAGACTTTTGAATGATATTTATGTATTTGAGACATTTGAATGGTTACTTAAATGATAATATTATATGCTTGAATGGTTATTTGAGACATTTGCCTATTATTTGTATTTGTACTTTAATAATTTGAATTAATAAATGCCTTTGATGGGAAAATGTCACTTTAAAAACAAAAAATAAATAGATAAAAATATTTTTAATTTTTTAATTTCTGTTTTTTATTTTATTTTTAAAATCTTGGTGAGCCAATCTACTTAACCCACCGACCCATGGTGGGTCGGGCCGGTTGGTATTTCCATGGCTCACCAAAAGGTGAGTCAGGTTGGCTCGACCCATTTAACGCTTAACCAGTGGTGGGCCAACCCGTGTGGGTCAGATTGACCCGTTTTAACACCTCTAATTGCAGCCTTGATTTCCAACAAGAACCCAGATAGGAGCTTTATGCTCCTGGCCACTCACTCTATGCTTAATTGTTCTCTTGTTGATGGTGATTGTGAATACTCAATTTCTTTTGGGCAAACACAAAAATTGAAAAAAAAAACAGAAAATTGAAAAACAAAAATAACAAAAAAAAATTAAAATTAGCAAAAGAAAAGAAATGAAAAGAATTTAATTTTGCTTTGACACAATAAAATTCAAAAATTAATCTTGTTTCTTTTTCGTTCCCAATTTGCTACTCAATCAGATTCATAACCAAAAGAAAAATAATAAAAGTAAACAATATGGCAGAATATTGTCCTTTCTTACAGTATTGTTAAATGGCGACGCCATGGCTATTATGGCCGATATTTTTGCCAAGTTTCATGGGGTGTTTATACTTTATATGGCAGAATTTTGGCCTTCCTGCCATCAACCATTTATAATACTATTTTCTAGAAATTTTGTTGTATAAATCTTTTATTCCTCTTTAGAAGCAACAATAAGGTTGATGGACAGTAAGAAAAGATAAGTGAGGTGTCTTTGTTCAAAAAGCACAACTTATGATCTCACTCATTCTATTCTAATATACATGATGTTATTTATTTATTTATTTGTTGTCTAATGATCCCATGGAAACAAACATGGAGGCCGGTTGACTAGTATTAGATTTAGAGAAGATAGAATTTGATTGTATTGTTCTATTTTTTATAATGAACAAAAGGTACCTAAGTGTCTTAATAAGAATTAAAGTATAATTAAAAAATATTTTCATTGTTAAGAATGAATATTTTGTTTTAATTATATAACAAGGTTTAAATATATTTTTATTCTTTCTAATATATCTATTTTTATTTTTAGTCCCTTTAATATGTAGATCATTTATTTTTAGTCTCTATCAAATATTTTAAAAAAATATAATTTAAAATGAACAAAATATTATAGAGACTAAGATGGAAAAATAGATATATTAGAAGGAATAAAACAAAATAACGAGGATCAAAACTAAAAAAAAAATTTGAATTTTACAGAGACCAAAAGTTAAACAAAAATTTTTAGAAATCAAAAACAAAATATGACTATATTTTAAAGACAAAAACATATTTAAGTCATATAAGAATTAACAAAATAAATAAGACATTGAAAAGAGTAAACTAGTTAGGTGACCCATGCGAGCATGGGTTTGATTATTAAATTAATTGATTAATTGATATGAAATTGTTCTTAAATATATAACATAATTTCCCAAACTCTCGATTGCATTTTGAGGTTCGACAACAAATAAAAATGAAATGAAAACACAAATTTGAATTAGACTTTTTTTCTTCAATTTGTTCGCTGCACAAAATTTCTTTCATTCTAATTTTAGATGAGCTTTTCCTTTCCCTCTTCCTCTCCTTATATCACTGGTGAAGTTTCATCCCTCTTCATCCTCTCTATCAATGAATTTTGAATAGTGTTTCCATGTATGAACTTTATTCCATATGTGTCATTGAATCCCCTATTTGTGTGTGGTTGGTCTCAGCAAAGCCTCTAACTTCATATTTTTTGGAGTTTCTGTGTAAATCACTTTCACCAAATCCAAATCAAGAACCCACATTTTCAAAATTTCTACACTTTTATATTGCAAATATTTCCAAGCACCATCATTCAATTTATAATGACTCGAGACATTAACCAAGCCAAGTTGAAAATACCCATAAATCCTATACTTTCCTTGATAAACAGAAACATGTTTCATAGCAAAAAAGGAGAACAAAAAATGAAGGGAAATCATATAGTTGCATACACATGATAAACAAAGGTATTAAAACATAAATTTTGCACACTAACTTGATTTTCTGTTGTGCTTGCAAATCTAATTTGGTACATGCACGAATTACATTTGTTTTTACGCATGTTAAAAAATCAATATAAAACATTGCTACCAAGGATGAAGGCAAAATTAGGAGGCTAATTACAAAATTTAAAATGCATCAAATAAATATATAGGCATTATTCTTACACAGAATTTTATAATTAAGTGCTTTTCAAAATGATATTAAAAAATATATTTATACAAAAGACAAATTAAACATTTTAAAAAATATTACAGATGTCATTTTACATGCTATTAAAATTTACTTTCCAACATTTGGTTTGTTTTCTCACAGTATACACACTGACATGTCTGGACTGTGCATTCAAGAGGTTAGAAGTAGAACATTTATCTAAAAAGAAGAAATAATGTCATTTATTTTCACAGTAAGTTGAAATGTCAAATATAGGCATTTAAATCTTTTGATTTTAAAATATTTAAGCTAATTTAATCAATAAATTATTTTAAATGGAGAAGATTTTAATTTTTGTTACAGTATAATTAATTAAAGAGAAACAAAAATGTTAATATAATAAATGAAAAATGATTTATAATAAATCATGAAATATAAAATTAACACAAAAAACTTATATAATATGTTTAAATTTTCATATTGTTTAAAATAAAATCAAGTTATTATATTTCAAATCATTTTTATCATTAATAAATGAATGAGTCATTCTTCATATTTCAAGTATAATTTTAATAATTTTATTTAAACATTTACTTATTTGCCTATGTGAATAACTTTGGTAGTATAAAATCATTAAGATTAGTATATTTATGAGTTATTCAAATTATGTAACCAAGATAGATAATGAAATCAAAAATTTATATAAATAACTTATATGTTATCTTCATCGTTAAAACAAAATCAGGATATGAAATTTTTATCATTGGCAATTTTATGCCAAAAGAAACAATAATGTACAATTTCTAATGGAGTGATGAATAATTCCCCTCATTTCTTGATAATAGTGATTATATTATATTGAATTTGTCATGTTGAATTCGGGAGAAGTTAATCTCGCATATAATTTCACTTGTTTAAAGAATCACCTTTATCAACGGGACATTATAAGACCTCCTATATTTGGTTCCTGTAAGGAGTAGCAAGATCAAATCCTCTAAACATGGAATCATCTGTATGTGCCAACTATTTTCTCAACACACTAAAAATTTCATTATTCACCCACTGCATGTTATAAAAGAAACCAAACTCAGGCAAACATAGCAATGGAAAGATAATATTCAATATTTTATTCTATTGAAACGTCTTGCTGCCACTTGTTCCCTACAATACCTCACGATCTTTAGAACTAAAATTCAAAACTGTATGCTAATGATTAAAATACAAAATAATAGCACTTAAAAGACTTAAAAATTTGTTGTTGTCTCTCCTAACCATACATTGCCCATCTGCAGCTCGACAAAATGACTGATTAAAATTTTAACCATCTCCAACACCTTCTATATACACTTGTCAGCGCATCACATTTCCTCTGCAGTAACACCCTCTGAAATCTTGGTAATCTTGACATAACATAGCACCTACATCCATGCTAGCCACTTCTGCAATATAAGCATAAGCATAAGCCAAAATAGTTTTCAATTTTAAAATGGATAGAGATTTAAGAAGTATATCCATTAACAGGATGTTGACCAATTACAACCAAAATATGATGTTTGAGAAAGTTTTTGGGCACACAACTAAATAGCACTTGGTTCAGCAATATCGAACTTTAGTATCCTCAGCCTTTTTTATCAATGCATATTGAACTCAAAATAGAATAATCCTTAAGTTTTGTACCCATTTGTTGCGGCCTCTTCTATATGTGCACATCCTATAAAATAGTAGCATTTGATGTTAATAGACATGTTCTTTTCAAACTGGTAAGTCTCATACAAAATTACAAATGTTACAGTGTATGCAACACACTTATTGTATGTCAATTTCCAAGTTAGGCAACTCAATTGACCATGTGCACTGCAAGAGTAAATCCCTTGAGATAGAAACATCTTACTACAAGAGTAAACCTCATTGACTTGGGAACGTTACAGGCAATTGGATTCCCTGGCTTTTTCCTTATAAGCAAAATGCTCTTTTTGTATCCATTGTTATCATAGTCAAGATAGACAATTTAATAAACCTCCACCAAGCTAGTCCTCTCATTTTTTATGTATAACACCTTACCTCAAATACAACTTTGCATTTTTTATGTAACACCTTGCCTCAAACACACCTCTCATGCATTCATTTTGCATCCCTGTGTATTCCCAAAAGAGTGCATGAGGAAAGATAAACAGGAAACAAACCCCTTTTTACTTCTGAAGCTTGTAAAGGATCAACTCCAGGGTCCTCTTGTTAGGCGATCATGACATGATGCTTGCTTAAAGTTAATGCATAGTGTGCATCCTTTTCTTGGCTAGTTCAGCAGCAATATCCTCTTTAACTACACAGGCAAAGAGTTACAAGCATAACCATTTTAAAAAATTAATCCAAAATTCACATAAATACTGTTAGACTCACTCTTGAAAATTAATTAGTAGAATGAAATTTGGAAATTTCTTTGATTTGTAATTAAGATAATTATTCAAACAATCATACTGTTCTTAATTACATATTCATGATTCATTTAAGTCTTTCTCAAGTTTCTTTCTTCTCACCTCCAAAACAACCTACCTTTAATTTTGCTAATGCTGAAGAAGCACTGTGGAAAAGAAAGCAGCAATAATCGGACAAGAATATAAATATTATAAATTGAGATAGGATTACTTAAATTGGGGCATTTCAAAAAAAAAAAAACACATGGGGACTAATAGTAAAAGAAAAAAAAAAGATATTGTATCGGTAAACCTACAAAAGGTATTAATTCACTTCCCTCTAACACATAATCTACAAATACCATTTTCTGTTTTACCTAATTTCAACTTGTGTGCCTGAGACCATTTTTGTTTATCAGCTTTAAAACATTGGAAGGCAAATCATGTAGGAATCTTCAGGCAATGACCTCAATTCAATATGAGAAATAAAGGGATTAAGTCTCCCTCTCACTAAGCAGAGGTCTATGTAGCCTTTGCTACAAACACTATTGAGAGGTCCAATAAGAGAAATGAAAATGAGATGGTATTTGTAAAGTACTGAGGTCTAAACACATTTCTTATATTCATTCCTACCAAAGTCTTATTTAAAGAAATTCTTCCTAAGAAAGAGTTAGATTAAATAAGTTAAAATATCTTTATCAGACTATTTAAATGCATAAAGCCTTTTCCAATGTTGATCAAATATCAATCTTTGAAATTAATCAATAATTTAAATAACAATCTCTCTTGGGGAATTGACACACAATCGAGTTTTGGTGAACAAAAATCATTTGCATTAGTATAGTTCAAGATAGTTCCACTGTAGAATCGACTAATTTGGACAGCATTTGTAGAGCCTATGATTAAAAACAACAATAAAAGCATGAATTTAATAGAGGTTTTAAATATAGCATATAGGTTAAGAGATTACAAAAATCACGTTCAAAGTAAAAGCACAAAAATGGAATTTATGATCAGGAAAACTCAAGCCATGGAGGGGGATTTTAAATGCAATAAGAAACATGGTTGATGGGTAGGTGATCCTTTGGTGAGTGTGGCTATGGCTCATCTACCTCATGAGATGATGAGAATCAAGTAGTAATTCTAATTTAGGTGGTTGCAACTTATTGACAATAATACATTTAAAGAAAAAGTAAGGTGCCTCTTTAACAGTTTTGTAAATTATTGGACCATGCTACTATAAAAAAGGAATGAGCCACGGCCGATTTACTGGACCACGCCTTGGACCATGCTACTATTAGAGAAAGAAATATAAAGAGAAAAAATGAATGAAAGCGTGGAAGAAGTAAATTTTTTCTTTGCAATCTCCTCCGCTAAGCAATTTTATGTTTTGTCCTCTTCATCTTTTGACAGTGATCCATATGGACCTGTTATTCCATATAAGTTACAAATATAAATGAACTTCATTATCACAGAAGCAAGACATCAAACCTTACAAAATTGAAAAACAACCATCACACAAAACAAAGTAATGATACATATCATATTACAAAATTTTGGAATTCCATCACCAAGGTCTGCATGTTCGCAGCTAACCTTAATTTTAGAAACAAAATCTAGAAATAAGAACCACCCACTGATATCAAGTTGAAAAGGTGTTTGAAATAAACAATAACTATAATTGATATCTTCAACAAATGAACTTTCCATTGTAACCCAAACTTTTATTAGAACAACTATAATTACAATTTTATTGATAAAATAAACATCTTCCTAATTCCCTCCATTTTCAATAGCATAATCCACAAAACTATAAAGAGGAAACACTCGCCCACCATACTTCTCGAATCCATTCCAATTCTTCCTTAGCCCTTGCTCCGAGCTCTTCAACTTTTTCCACTCCATAAACCATTGCATAACTCTTCCCTTTGTGAAAGAAGGAGAAAGAAGAAAGAATGGAGAAATTGAAAAATTGCACCGGCACCACTATATATAAACTTCAAGCTACCTGGAGAACCACACTCAAACCCAAATAAAAAAATTATCAATTAAAAAAACTAAAATAGGGATTTAAAAAATCAAACAAAATTTGTGTTTACTCAATTTTTACACAGCAAGTAAAAAATATGTGCATACATGGTGATCGCAAATTTGAATATGATGAAATTAGAACTGTACGGTTACAAAATCATGGACATACAAAATCTAAACACAGCAACAAAATTGTAGAAGATGAGTAAGGAAGAAGAGACACCTCAAATGTAAGGGGAAAGAGAGGTTCCCCGTTGCCATCGCCTTTCAGATTGCACAATCTCCAGTTGTTGCCTAGACATGCAGACAGTATCTCACACAGAACTGTGGTGTACCCACCGCAACTCACTGCGTTGCACAATGGACGACCTCTTACCTTCTACCTTCTTGGTGTTGCTCCACATCTTCTTGTACTCTTATGCTTTGGTATTGATATAAACCCTTTTGATTTAGATGCAAATGGAGAAGCAATAAGAGAGAAATAAATATTGAAACAATCAAACCGCTGATGGGCAGAATCGAAGAAACTCAATAAATTCTAAGGAAGGATCGATATTCCATACGGCAAAGGTTATATAAATGAAAATGGAGAGGCAGGGGATGATTTGTTGCTAATGCCAGTTTTGAAACTTGTGCATAATAACTGTTGTTTTATTAGATGTAGTTGGGAGTGTAGAAGTTTAATGAATGTATGCAGCAGATAAATTTTCTCGTTAAGGTTGCAATTTTAAGCGGGAAAAAGAACAGGAGACTAATATTCTAGATTTAATATCAGCATAAATGAAGAATCATGCTCTCTTCCTTTTATAACTGCATGCAGGTTGTAAAGTCCAAATGAATTGAAGTTACATAAGATCATTAAATGAGCTTTTTAGTGGAAGAGAAATGGAAGATATGATGTGTTTTTGGACGGGAAAAAATGCTAGAGAAGTTCTTGGATTTATATATATTAAGATTATGAAAATAAATTGTATAAACAGTCTATTAATTTGTTATGATATGCCAAAATTATAAATTTAAAATAAATATACAAATATAATTTTTTTTAGCATTGATCAGAAGATAAGTTGAGATCAATTAAGTTTAAAAAATAATATTTGAAAAAAATAAAAATAAAATGAGTAAACGTGAGAAATATAAATGTAAGAAAAACCACACCAAGTATGTTGAGAGAAAGTAGACAAAGAAAATCTTGTTTAAGTCAACAAACTTATTATATTGTATATGGTGATTTGGGATTGAATGATGGTGTAAAATTATTTTACACTCTCAGTAGATGATCTAAGAGTTGAGTAATTATTTATAAAATTATATTATTTTTATCTAAAAAAAATCAAAATCTATGCATAGTTTTTTTTTTTTTTTAAATGCCCTCCCCTTGGGCCTTGAGTCCTTCTGCAATACGTTGGTAGAAGGGAAATCTATCTGGATTTAAATTTGAATAAATGTCATCCACACACCAACTAGAAATGGGGGAATAATTATAGTTTGATCAAAATGTTGCAGGCAGTAATTGTTGTGTGCATGAACCTGCATGTTTTTTATTTTTATTAAAACATGGGAGGAGCCAGCCTGTAAGGTGATTAATGAAAGTTGAATTTAAAATATCAATAATCGTGGTTTTCCTTTACTAGTACTAAAACAAAGGTCGTTATGATAGGTACTATGACTTCTTGCGATGCTGTTAATATGTACTATTATCTAGTGTTAACTCTGTATCATCTGTTAATATGTTGTTAATATACAGTTGATAAAGCATTATCCAGAAGAAAAAAAAAACTCTGGTTGGTTGAAAGATTTTAAAAATCTAGGGAATTTAAAATTTAGGAAAATTGAAATGCAGAAATCCTTGAATTTTTAAAAGTGCTTGTTTGGATAAAGAAATTCAGAATTCTTAAATTTCATTTTTTTTTGTTTGAATGAAACTATATAATTTCCTTATATTTTAAATTCTTTTTTGAATTAAATAATTTCAATTTTTTATTTTTTCTCCAATTATATTTTTAAAAATATAAAGGGTCATATAATTAAATATTTTTGTTTTTGTATAATAATTGCTTATATAAATGGTCATATAATTAAAAATGGTCATATCTCCAATTATATATTGAAAATTTAAATTTAGAACTAAAGCATAAAAAATATGACCATTTAATTATATTTCAACCGGATCATGTATAAAGTAACTTCCAATCAACAAAATATATTTCAATCAGATCACACATCAACTATTGTTGTCAATATTATGTTCCAAAGAACATTTAGTAAAAGAACCGTCAACCAACAAAACATCATCAATTTCCATTTGCACTGAACCTACCATCATTAGTGTCAATAAAAAGTATAAAGATAAAAATGATAATAGTTTGATATAACTGATCTATCCTTGCATATAAACAAAAAGCCATGGTATAGAGTTTTCAAACCTAGAAACAGAATTAACCATTAGAAAAAAAAAAGATATATATATATATATATATATATATATATATATATATATATATATATATATATATAATGCTTGGCCAGCAAGAAGCCACGCCCCGCGAGCACAGATTAGTCCTTGGGTGTCAACTTTGGGATACTGCGTGGACCATGTCCATGGACCAAATATATATATATATATATATATATATATATATATATATATATATATGTGTGTGTGTGTGTGTGTGTGTGTGTGTGTGTGTGTGTGTGTGTGTGTGTGTGTGATCAATCCAACCGTTGAATAACTTATACCAATCGTTACACCATTTAATAACTTTATACAGCATGTGAATTTGATCGATCCAACCATTGAATTATAATTATATATTACCTTGATTATTTGTGTCAAATTTTATGAAAATTGAATATCAATAAGATGATCAAACGATTCATATTTTAGTACACTCTAGAAAGTATGTAACACCCAGGCGAATCACACTGGAATGAGAGAGATCTAGAGGCTGTATAAGTGTGGGACTATACAATTGAGAATGACTTAAAGAAAATAATTGGTACTACCTATACCAACAAGATGCATCTACTTTTCGGTAGCTCATCACTTAAAAACTTCACAGTTAAGCATGTTTGGCTTGAAGCAATTATGGGATGAGTGACATCCTAGAAAGTTTTCCAAGAAGTGTATGGTTCCTGAAAGCGGTCAGAACCACTGAGGGTTCTGACCAGTGAATGGTTCTGACCAACGAGGAGTTGAGTGAAGTGTCACCGTGTGAAGTGTCGTGGAGTGGAGCCACTAAGACGCCAAATCTGAGGGTCGTTACAAAGTATATATTACGTATCAATGATGTATCAAATAATTTTTTATTGTAATTATATATTACCTTAAATTAGGTTTGCATATAAATAAGTATTCGTATTGTTAACTAATATATATATATATTGTACAGTGTCATGCATAATTACTTTGTCAAACTTGTGTCAATAGCATGATATGTTTAATGATCTACAATAAAGAAGGAAGAAAAAGATATTCCATTCAGAAAGAGATTAACGTGAAATGCCAGCTCTATTCTGTTATGACAAGGTATTGCGGTAGTGTATTTTTTGATCAAATGAAAGAAATAATTTAGTTTTCTTTAGCCCAAAGAAAGCTCCAAATTTTAGGCTATTTAAAAAAACAAGATTTTGGAGTCCTAGTCTCCGGACTTAACCCAAATTTTATTAATTGGTCATCTATATGATCCAAATCAACCTACACCTCTTTGGGCCCAAGGCTAACTATTTGACATATTTATTTTAGTCAAAATCACTAGTTATGCTTTGCTTCTTTGAATTAGAGTCAGTTTTGTAACTCAGTGGTTCAATCTCTTTCCTTCCCTTACACTGACATTAGTCATTGCTCTTCAATCACTAGCTGATGCCCTCATTGACATTCGCATACTTTACAGTGAAGTCATGAATCCTAGAACATTCAACTAAATACAGTAGCCAAAAATTAGTCTAGTTTTATTTTCTCCAAGATCTGAAACTTTGATCTTGTCTTATGGTACATCTTTCTTACTGTGCGCTTTGTTAGAAATGTTTTCTAAACCCGTTTTGTTGTCTTTAGAGAACAAGAAAAACAATGCATGAGCAGATAGAAAATATAACCAGCACTAGGTTCACTACTACAATTCCAAAGTTTAATTTTGCAAACGTTATTTCTCCATATGGATCCTAAGGATTGTGTCTGAAGGTTACTAGGTATTCCCAATATATAGATTTCGGACTCTTGAGATCCAAATTCAAACTTCAATAGCAACGACCCTTTATGCCTTATACCATATCCTTCACCAAAAATTCTAAATACACTGGAGTAAGTGCTCAACAGGCCTTCTTCCAAATCAGATAGAGATAAATTATAATGTTGAATGATGGCAGCTTAAAACCAAATAAAAAATCACACACACACGCACACATATATTCACTGTTACCCTTTAAAAATCATGACTACAAAATGGAAGAATTCAGTAAGTTTTCTTCCAAATCAGATGGAGATAAATTATAATGTTGAATGATGGCAGCTTAAAACCAAATAAAAAATCACACATACACAGACACACATATTCACCGTTACCCTTTAAAAATCATGACTACAAAATGGAAGAATTCAGTAAGTTTTATGACACTTGAACACTGGATTGCAGGATCTACGGGTGGTTCTATATGTTTGTCGTTGAATTTTACAATAGCAGATAAACACATCAAAACATACAGCGTCATGACTCATAAGCTATCAAAGAGACTTAAATTTCATTAAGTCACCTTGTAGTTTACTTAAACTCTAAAAAATTATTGGGACAGAAGACACTAGATATCATGCACAACCTGCAAAATCATCCTTGGATATCTCAGGTTACTCTTCGGCTTCAACCTGCAAAATATGAGAAATATATAAGCAAATCAAAGCAAAAGAAGAAAAAAAAAAAAAAAGAAAGCAAAGCCTGCCACTTTCTAGCATAATTGTGTTATGCTCAAACATAGCATCTCAAAGCACAATCACCACTGATGAAGGAAATCCAGAACTCTAACACAAAAATAATAGCACTCACATTAATTTCTACTTGACAAACCAGATTCAATTGAGATATACATCATGTCATGAATCTTCAATTGATGCTTATTTCCTGCTAATAAGAACGTGTACATGAAATGAAACCAAATTTGCAAGCTACGCTAGTAAGCAATTTCGTTTGGACCAGTGATTTCCAACAAAAGAGAATTTACAAATTTCAAAAAGATTGAGCATGAGTCTGTCACTATTCTTTTCAGTTGACAAGGTTGCACAAAGCATTATACTCAAGTCTTATAAGCAAAGCCAGAGCATAAGAAAACATGACCAAGTTACTAGTACTAATAAAGTAATAATAATGAATAGATCAATAAACATGTTCAGAGTTGATTTTTGAAGAAAAAAAAATTGCAATCCACAAAGCTCAGCATTCACAAATACAATCCAACAAAGAGTATTTCTCTCTGTGTGTCATGTGCATGTGTCCATGATTGAGAACATACATCAAACAGTTTGTGATCAAAAAACCAAACACAACCATGGTTTTACAAAGAGTGCGAGAGTGAAGAGCAAAGAGTGTGAGAGGCAAAGGTCCGCCTCGTGAAAGAGAGCAAGGAATTGTAAAATTCTTTCTATTTTGGTGGAATTTACAGTTCCATGGTTTTAACTAATTACAAATTACTTTTCAAAATTCCCAAATTTGAAATTCCTTTTAATAAAATAGCCAAACAGATAATTTTAATAGAAAGAAATTTGAATCCCTGTAAAAAGTACTTTTCCCTCTTAAATTACTCTGTCCAAACACACTCCAAGGGAAATACAAGCCAGCTTGGTGAGGCAATGGCATCCCATGTAGTGAAGAAATTGGCTCAAATCAGAAAAGAGTTAACTAGATTTGGCAATAAGTAGGGGGTCCTGTTGAAAAGGTATTCAAGATCAGTGAAAACAATGACTCAAAGTTAACTGAACTACAGGTTCACGGTGAAAAGGAAAAAGATGGATCTGAACAGGAGGACCTAATGATTGCCTAGTTGAGAATGTTGAACTTTGTAGGCACATACACTACTTGGATAACCATATTTATATTTTCATGTTTTTGATTAGTAGTAGTTGTAGATATCAACAGGCTATTTGCTGTGTTTGGCTGAGGGGAGGAGGAGGAGAGAAATGGAGGAGAAATAGTGTGAGTCCCATGTGGGACCCACACCTCCTACACTCTACTTTAATTCAAATATTTTCCTCCAATTTTCATCTTCTCTATTTCCATCCTCTCAACCAAACAGCATTAATGTGTGTGTAAACTGTGTTAATATGTCAAGTCAAGTGTATGCTCCATATTTAAAATTGTTATTCTAAAAATGTTAGCGATATAATTTGTTCTTAGAGCACTCTATAGATATACAGATAATTAAAAACACGGATGAAGGTCATGCAGAAAGAGTTGCTCTAGTCACTGTCGCTTAAGGAGGAAGCACTCCATTTTTGGTTCTGCACAAGGATAATGAAGAGACTAACTAATCAAGGTTTAGCTGTATCCAGTAAATTCACATAATAGTATAAGCCAGCAAGAAACAAAAGAAAGAAGAAGAAAGTTTGCACCGATGCAGCTACCACGTTAAGATATCACACACAACTTTTCATCGCACATTTTAGTTCAAAAAATCCTATAGCAACAATTAATTTGTACCTTATCAATCAGCAGTTTTTGAGCTGATCCCCCCAAAATGGTAGTGTTTTCAGGTGACAGCAACAGATGTCCATCAAGAGAGTCCACATTAGATATAGAAACCTACATGCGAAGCAAGAAGATGAAAGTTGTGCGCATCACACGGATAGCAGATGAATGATAAACCAAGATAAGGCCACAAGAAAACAAAGAAATTAAGAATAGTCAACCTACCATAAAAGTATTACACCCAAGGATAAAACTTATATACATTATTACATCCAAGAATAAAACTTATATACAGTTCTTGAGGTGCTTTTAGTGTTGTTCTCTAATTAGAAATTAGAGTTTCATCTCAGTAATCAACATAATTAATAAAAGTTTGCATGGAAATTACAAAAGTGAAATTGCAATTCTGATTGGACAACAACACTAATAAAACTGTATCTAAGTTTTGTCCCATATCCAAATTCAAATTAATACAGTTTAGAAATGATCCAACATGGAAAAAGAAAGGGGGGGGATAGCACCAGAGAAACCTTTAAACCGTAGGGACAACAATCTTTAAGACTTTTAATTGGAAGAGCCACTAGTCCAATGACCCTCTGAACACCATCAGTCATTGACAACAGGAAGCACCCATTGATTTCTTCTGCTTTATCAACCTACAACACAAGGAATCCATGTTATATTGCATTGAAAATGCTAAAGATAGATACTAACTCAGTAACTCCATAACAACCTGCAGTACGTAGGAACCACGGAGAACAAGAGTGCAATCACGCATGGAAGTGACTTTGGAAGGGAGCACGCCGGCGCCACAGGAGTTCATGTCGGCGAACAGAAAGCAGTCAAAACACAGTTTGGCTTTCTGGACGACGTCAAGGCTTTCAAAGTCAGGTAGGGAAGCTTGGAGTTGGGAGAGACAGGCAGCAAGCCAGTCTCTCTTGAGGGACAATCCATGGCTGCGGCGGAGGAAATCCATGACTGGACAGGCGGGAGAGAGGCTATCAGATACATTGACAAAGTCGTCAGAGATTTCAAAACGTGGTGTTGTCTTCTTCTTAGGCTGACAAAAGAGAGGTGGTTTGGTTAGCCATATATAGAACTCACATTACACTACTAAAGAGAGGTAATTAGGCATAGAACTCGCTCACATAAGGCTTAGGAGGATTGGCTTTGAAATACTTTTTCAATTGCTCCTGTAAATCTTTTTCAGCTGCAGTCAGTGGATCATGCCTATGCTCATCCTACAAGGATAAAACTTAGTGTTTTTTTTTTTTTTTTGATCAGCGAAAGATAACCAACCCAAAGTACAAAGGTAAATAGCACATGGCTCCTAAGTTTGATTAAGGTTGCAGAGTATTTATGAAAACTGTGATATCATAAATACAAAATAACCAAACTCAAAGCAGGGAGACCACCAGCGAAATTTAATGTATGGCCATGTACACAAATATACTCCCATCTAACATGTACACCCATCAATATAAGCCTCTAGGTATGTATAAGTCACATATATGTAGCTATATCAGTACATTGCAGCCTGCATAACATGTGCAACCACTCAACCAGACCTTCTCTTCAAGCAGTCCATTCATAGAAGGATGCTTGCATCATGTCAGCCACAACCAAGTCCTGACAATAACCACCACTAAATGAGTCCATAGAGAACTTTCCACTTGTCTGTTCAATGATCCTGGGCTATGTTGGAGAAAGTGGTCATAGGGATTACCGTGTTGTACAGTATCAACACCAATCCAATTATAACATCTATACCAAACTGAAGAGGCAAAAGGAGATGAAATTAATCGCATACATGTCTAGCACAGGATTAAAAAGAGATGGCACAAGCAAGCTAGGGATACCTTTGAACCACACCTAGGACGACGACGAAGACGTAACTGATTTTTTAGAGGACGAGTGATAACATCGACCTGACAACACAAGCACGGAGAACTGAATAATATTGCGGTGAAAATAACAAACAAACAAACGAACATGGAAAATGCAAGCAATTAAAAAAGACCTTGGGCATTTCATCTGTATTGAGGGACAATTGGTGGAAACGGCAAACGAACTTGAAGGACGGTCTCCGGCGGCGATAGGGATTGAGGGACAATTGGCGGAAACGGGAAACCAACTGGTCTCTGCCTCTCTGGCCGGGAAGGGGTTGGGATTTGGAGTCCGACATTTCAGGAAGACACCCAATGTTCGAGAGATAGAGAAACAAGAAACAGAAATGTAGGTTAGATATCGGAAGCGGCGGAAGGGAATGGGGAAGGGTCCTGGTTAGATTTCGAAGCATGAAATGATGCACGTGTCATCCAATGCTTAAGAAGCAACCTTATTTCACCACGTGTTTTCCGAAACTAATTTTAGATTCGTAAATTATATATATATATATATTGATGTTGATATATTGATATTGATATTGATATGTATAAATACCACACACATCCAGGGACGGAACTAGAAATTTTGTTTAAGGGGGGCGAAAATTTATCACACATGATAATCAAAATCAATACTAATTTATAGTCAAAATTAATTTTACTTATATAAATTAATTTATCTATAGAATTAAAAACAATTTAAAATATAACATAAATGAGAAGACATATTTAGATAAAATCGTTGTGAATGGAATTATAGGCACAAGAACGAGGTCGTGAGATACACAATAAATTACATATAAATGTATAAGGCTTAGCATATAAATGTAATTTTCTTAATTACACAATAATTCTGTTTATACTAATTAGTAATTACTTCCTACACAAATCTTATACATTTTTTTTTTTAAGAAAGACCTTATACATTTTTAATGGATAAAATATATTGTTTTATATGTGTGCCGAAAAAAAACTTGCAACTACCAGAAATATCTTTTTATAAGAGTTAATACTGATTATATTTCAATATAGGGGTTGGGGGGGCAAATATATAATGTTAAAATGGGTGCTAAGGAAGTTTTGTATATTCAGGGGGGGCGACTGCCCCTATTCCCTCTAACCTGGTTCCATCCCTGCATACATCAAACAATTCTGCCCAAATCCATGGGATTTTTTTACTCTTCCATTCCAATTTTTTTTCCTTTTTCCATCATCACACATACTTTTCTCGCTTCCTTGATGGTAGTAACACTAGTAGACTAATTGATTATCTATTTCTTCTAATCATACACACGCTCTTCATATGATCCAAACAGTTATGCGTTCATACTGCTAAATCACTACGAACCCTACCAGCCTACATCGCTAACCTACCGCTAAAACAAGTCCACCATTTCACTCCCCTTTAGGTTCGGGGGTTCCCACTAAAGAATTATGTCCATCATTAGATGAGTAGATCTAACCATGAATGGAGCTCTAGCTCATCAGGACCAACAATCAAGCCAAAATATTAGAAGACCTTTCTATTGGCATTGAGACTGTTGTAGCCAATTTTAAAAAAAAGAGAAAGAAAGATTGAAAAAAATTGTATTGGTTTTATTTTTTTATTCAAATCTTTATCACTTATTTGTTATCTTTTTCATAGATTTTGGTAATTTTGAATGTTTTCTAAAAATTCATACAATCCTTTGAAATCTTGTAAATCCATAAAGTTCTTTCAAATGTTATGAATTAATATTTTATAAATCCATTAAAATCCAAACTATAAAATCATAATTGTAAAAGTCTTTTAAAAAAAATCTTAAAAGTTATTACATTCTACAAAATCTTTTAAAATCTACGTGATTTTTTTATACAAAAAAAGTTTGTTAAAATCCTAATTGAATACATCCCCTTTTTGAAAAGGAAAGCTGGAATATTATTAATCAATCAAAGATAAGTTAATTACATCATTTTCAATCACAAGGTCCAGCTGGTAAGGGGCCTCTTCTATCCAGCACCTTTCCTTATGAATAAAAGCCAAAGAAGCCAACAAATGGGCAGCTTTATTACCATCTCGTTTTGTAAAAGACATCTCTTTGACAAGGAGTGAAGATAGCAACATGTGGCAATCATCTAACACACCTTGAAAGTATCTTCTCCCTGATTCAGCTCCACGTTTCCACTGCTGAAAAAGTTGCAAGCAATCAGTTTCAAAAATTACCTCAAAAAGGCAAAGATCTCGAGCCAGCAATATAGCCCATCTAAAAGCACATGCTTCAGCCTCCCTAATCAATAAATCAGCTTGCAAATGACATGTGGCTGCAGCAATCACTTTTCCTTCATGATCACAAGCAATTAATCCAAAACTTGTGCCTTCATGCTTTTTAACATAAGCATCAAAATTTATTTTATATACACCAGCAGGAGGTGTCTTCCAACAAATTCTCAGCATTTGTTCTGGCATTTGACTATTGGGGGGATTTTGAGATTCTCTTAGACTCACCTTCAATGTAGTAACCTTCATCAATAACTGTTGAGCACTCATTTTTCTATTTTGGAAAAGCCACTGATTTCTACCATACCAAATAGCCTAGAGAATAGAAAAAATATCTGTGACAACATCCTTTTCTACCTGGGACATGATAGATTTAATCCACTCTTTAAAATTAATGTTCTGTTGCAATTCAATCCTCAAAGAAAGAGGAGATGCAAACCAGACTTGTACCATCGGACAAGTCAGTAGAATGTAAGTGGTAGTTTCAGCTTTCATTCCACACAAAGGGCAAGCAATGTCCTCAATAATTCTCTTCTTCCTCAAGTTCTCCCGCACCGGCAAAATATGTGAAGATGTCCTCCACACCAAGTTTTTAAATTTTGGGATTGCCTCTGAATTCCAAATCTGATTCCGAAAAGGATCATTTCCATTTCCTGTGGATTCCTCTGGGGGTTAAATTTCAAATTTTCTATTTGGTGTCCATACTTTACTGTGTATTCACCATCTGCAGTATGCTTCCAAGCCAAACAATCTACTGCCCTTTGAGTTCTAATGGGAATCTTCTTTATTTGGGCTATAGTCTGCTCTGAAAATAAATTATTTAGCACTTCCACATTCCAAGTGGCACTATCATGCAAAATTAGCTCACTTACACGCATATCATCATGCACACCTGCCACGTCAAAACATGGCAGTCTATTCCCCGATGCATCTGGAAGCCATCTATATGTTTTAATCCTCACACTACATATAACTTCCTGTTGCATTAGACACAACCCACACTACTATTTTTATTTATTTTAGTTATTATAAAAATGAGGATAAATTTTTTGCGTTTAAATAAAACATTTATTAACCATATTTAGCATACAGAAAATATTTTATAAAGAACCATGATCTTCTTTTAAATAAACATCAGTTCACATCACAAAATAAATACAGAAAAATTATGTACTAGTTAATCCCAACCCATTCATCAAATAATCCTAGTCAGAGCAGTACACAATTTCTACCCAAAAACAAGAATAAATAAAACTAGCCTTTTAAGTCTTGTATTTCTTGTAATTCTCCGCAATCCCCAAAATAATCGTGTCCGTAGGAGAGCTCGATCATTGGGCATCATCATCATCTTCACGTATCCAATCAGCAAGTACATACATAGAAAAAGTACATACACAGAAAAGAAACAAAGAGGAGTGAGACTTGATCTAATATATATATATATATATATATATATATATATATGTATTACTAACGGTATAAACTACCGTTATTTAATATAATAGCAAGGGACCTAATGTTTTTCTAGTCATAATCTCTCAAACTCTTAACAACTCAATCCTTTAGACGCAATATGGATCCATACTCCCCGATTAGAAGTTATTAGGAGTACATACGCCTCAACCCATGGCACAATCTTCATCTTCCACAGATGAACTTAAATTATCTCAACTTAAGACATCCACAGTCCTATATAACTTAGGCGTACCCTCACACCAATCAATGGAATGCTGAGCAGTTGTTAGGGTTGCCAAGCTTGGTCAGATGAAGTCCCCAACACAGGGTGCTCTCCTGGCATTTAGTTACTTTATCACTCGACACCGTACCCCCTAGACTTCTGTTAGTGAGTCCCTGCCTTTCATTCCTCAACTTGCCAAGTTGTGTCTTCCACTATAGGCAACATGCTGCTGCATGTTCCTCTCTTAACAATACTCACACCAGAGTACTCACTATTTACTTATCAACATTTGGTCTCAATCACTGAGCACCAACATAGAATAATAATATTTCTATCCTTCAGACAGATAAACAGTGTAATCAACCAATACATGATATAAATATCTCTATTTTACAAATAGAGAATTAACATTGCCATTGTAAAATTATACAGTATAACATTTCACAATCTTATATCAAGAGAACAATACATTACAAACAATTTAAGTATCTAATATTGGAATTTGTGTAATATTACAAAATATTAAATAAGACATAGATACTTAAGTTAATATTCACTAATAATGTAATAATTAGCTAATAGTTAACTAATCTATATCTCTATTAAAATTTTAAAATGTATATATAAATTTAATTTAAAACTTCTAAAGTTGAATTTATTTATTTTATCTTTTCTTTTGTCAAATTCCTTAACTTGATTTATTTAATAGAAATAATTTTCTAGCTTATTTAGAAAATATTTCTTGTACAAGCATAAATAGATTTTAATATAAAAAATTCATTTCTGATGTGGAAGATCAGATAAAATTGCAACCATAGAGCATACTCCAAATTTTCTATTAATTTCAAAAAAAAAACTTGATTTATTTAAAAAGAAACTATTTTCTTGAAAGTTTGACAAATACTACTGAAGCAATTATAGTGCATATTTTTGTAGGTTAGGCCTTGCTAACCGGGCTACCAGGCCGTGACCCTTGGTGGGTTAAAAAGATCTCAT
Organism: Pueraria montana var. lobata; assembly: GCA_026413185.1. NCBI lineage: Eukaryota > Viridiplantae > Streptophyta > Magnoliopsida > Fabales > Fabaceae > Pueraria > Pueraria montana. The sequence continues at coordinate 39,388,109 of CM048649.1, read as the reverse complement.
TTGTTTTAAAACGTAGTTCTAAGTGTTAGATTTAAGTGTTTTAGACTATGGCACAAAATTGAACAAATGTTCCTTTATTCCTTTCTAAACCCGAGATCAAAAGTGAAAGAAAGAATTGATTTTAAATTCTTCTTGTAAAACTTTGAAAGAATTGGTGAAGGAATGATTGAGAAATTTTGTGCATTAAAGTCTTGTTAAATTTAGCCACAAAGCCGTGGCTGTTAGTGGTTCAAAGGTCCATATATTAAGTTTATTTTCTTACTGTTCCATTGTCATTTAACTTGATTAAACTTACCTTAATTAGGGTCTTAGGGAAATGAAAGTTCTAAACAATTTAAATTTTAAAGAAATCTATAATTATCTAATAAAATTTAAAACTCTAATCCCCCTTTTTATTCTCTGGAATCAAAACCGTTAGGCCAAGAAAATAGGATTTCAACTTTTCAAAACAAAATTAGTCCTTACTCCTTAATGCCTGGAACTGAATACACACACCAAAATTAGAGTAAAAAATGTTCACTTTTATTTTGTTATTGTTTTCACTTTTCAAAGAAAAAAAACTTTATCTTGAATTGGGAAGAAGCAAACAAATCCTCATCCTTTTATCTCCTTATTTGACGGAACCACTACCATCCATCTTCATCAAAATTCTTTACTTTTTATAGTATAAAACAAGTTTAGAAGATATATATATATATATATATATATAATTGTCTACTTATTATTGTTCAGAAATCGAAAAAGAGAGGGAAGGGGTGACTTTAGGTAATTCCTGCCTACTGGCTTCACAAAAACGACCTTTTGTATAAATTAGATGATAAAAGCTTAAGTTAATAGAGGATCCATAATATAAAATAGAACACATAATTTCTCCTTACCATATCAAAGTAAAAGTTTGGTCAGAGTTTCCTTTAAGGAGAAGAGCGTTCAGAACAATTTACAGCAACTCAGAAATACAAGAAAAGCTCAAGTATAGCAGCAATTAAACAAGAATCAAAAGGGAAAATAAGAAAGGAAGTAATTAGTAGCATGAATCATCATCAATCAAGCAAATAGAAAGATTTAAGAGGAAATTTGGGCATAGTCTCCCCTAGGTTAGAATATTTTAATGTGACAGTAGTCAAAATCCAGAGGAGGGGAAAAATAAAATTCCAAGCCCCAACACAATTAATCAACAAGAATCAGAAGTAATTACAAAGAAATGGAAGAAATACAACCCAAAGGAAATATATGAACAACAAAGGAATCAAAGAAGAAATACAAACCAAAATAATAAATATAACATGAAACAATAAAGGAATCAAGACTCACCCCCCCCCCCCCCTTACCAAGGAAGTGGGTTCGGATTCACCAAGGAGGAGGAGAGGAACAAGAGGGCTTCACATTTTTGTAGCCTGATGATGGTTTGAATTGAAAGGAGGAAGCTTTGAAAGCTTGAAATTAGCTTTAATGGAGGTTTTGGTGTTTGAGAGAAAGCATATGAGTGAGAGAAGAGAGAGACCGAAAGAGAAGGCTGAGAAAAAGAAATGAGTGTGTTGGGAGAGAGAGAAGGTGAAGAGGAAAGTGATTGAAGCATTGAAGGATTACTCATTTACAGGCATATATTTATGCTTTTTAATTTATTGTGAAATTTGAATTGGCACAAGTGGTATGTGTGAGAGATGGGGCTGACGGATTGGGCTGGGAGAAAGCCTCATCCGGATCAAATTTTTTAGGGTAAATACCTAAATTAGTCCTGAAAGTGTGATATGCTGACACTTAGGTCCCTGAAAGATGTAAAATTAAATTTTAGTCCCTGAATGTGTAAAAAGAGAGACATAATGGTCCTGTTATTAAATCCGTCTGTTATCACAAACGGAGAAGCCTACGTGGCATGTCGGTTGGTTACGTGGCACTCCATGTGTGCAAACGAATTGCCACGTCGTTGATGACTCAGATGGACTAATTTGTCACAAATATGATGAAGGACTAATTTGTCATTTTTGAACACTGAAATTTTTTTACTGCACATTATTACCGTTGAAAGCCAAACGACTACTTTCCCATCTCCTTTATACGTTCTTCTTTCTGCTTCTCAATGAACTTCAAATTTCCCATTCTGCTTCTTTGTTTCCGTTCAAGGCTAAGGACCAATCAATCATTTCATGGGTTGCTATTTAATGGGTGGAAAGACAGAGGTTGGGTTCGGTGGAAACAAAAGGAAAATGAGAGTGCATGGTGGTGGCAGCCATGGTGAATGTCAGTCTTCTAGCAAGAGTGAATTCAATGGGTGTAATGTTGAATGTCATTGTGGGAGGATGGCTATCATTCGAACTTCAAGAACAACTGCTAACCCAGGGAGGCTTTTCTACACTTGCCCATTGCCAAAGGTTGTTTCCAATAATGTCGTAAGCTTTGTTTGTTGTTGCTCCTATTATTGTTGCTCTGTTATTTGTTAGAAAAAAATCAATGAGTTAGTATCCATTGTTGACGTGCAGGATAGTGGAAAATGTGATTTTTTTTATTGGGTGAATCGTATTGATGAGAGGTGGATGAAAGAGATGTTGGTGAAGATTGATAGCTTGCATAAGGAGCTGAAGATTATAAAATATTGTCTTTGTTGTTTGTTTTGTGTTTTGGTGGTTTGTTACTTGGTGTGGCTACCTTAGGGATGTTGTAATGTTACAACTGGGTTCATTTTAGTTGGTGAGGTTGTTTTAGGGTTTATGTAATTGGTTGGTCACTATGTTTACAGATGTTGCAATTTTCAGGGACTATAATGACATTAAGTGGTAACTTTCAAGGACTTATTTGTCAGCGATTTGAAAGAATACTTGATTTGGCTTTACATTTGGTTCACTTCGTGTAGCCTAAATATTTACTATAACATAACCTGGACAAACATTACATGGTATTCATAATGACTAATGAAGCATGCTGAACTTAAGTACTTTAATATTAATCAACATACCACAATAAACTGAATGTTAAACTGTGAAATATAGAAAATTTCTACTGTGACAGTACCACCAAACTTCAAAAAATTGTCAATGTTGTCACAGCAAAAATTCCACAAAAAGCACTGCAATCAATCCCAAAGTATCATTTGTTACAACTTTTCATAATACATCATAATTAAAGCAAAAAAGTGAGACACGGATCCCAAGGTGTCACTTCTTCATATCTTCAGGTCGTGGCAGCCTCGGTGTTGGAATAAAGCTCATGAAATTTGGTTGGATCATCCTTGGTGATGGTGCAGCTGGGAATGGTATTCTGATAGGTGTTGGAGGGCTATTGGAGGTGGCCTAAATTCAGGTGTTAAATGTACAGCCATGAAGTTTGGTTCCCGCATTGGATGTTAACAGTCATAAAATTAGTGTAAGTACATAAACAGAAGGAAGCAAATGACATTGATGTTGACTCACAACTGCTAGTGGTGAAGGTGTTTGTTGAGAAACATGGCCTTCTGCAGGTTGAACATGAGCAGCATCATTTGGAAGTTCTTCAATTGGTGGTGCAGATTGAGAGCAATCAATCTCATCCTAATCATAAGTTATATCGAAAATAAGAATTAAAATAACTAACAATAACAAAAAATGTAAACAATAATGTGTTAATTAGAAGACTGTTACTGCATTCTCTGCTGTTGTATACTTGATCCTTCATTGCTTCTACGCAGCTCATGAGAATAGTCCCATATCCTTGCATATTGTTGTTTAGTATTTCCCTCAATCAGCATCCTTGCTTCTTTCAAAGCCCTAAACATCTTCCTTTCATCTATATATACACCATAGTCAACTTTCATGTGTTCATGTGGTTCAACATGAGTTAAAGTAGGATGAACCCTTAGCTTATCAGCTAATTTTTTTGCAACCCATTTCATGGTAGCTTGACTGTTTTTGAACACCCTACCACAATTGTGCTCCTCCACAAAAGTTTTGATTTGGAAGCATTTATTAGTTTCGGCCCATGCACATATATCTCCCATGGACACCCTTTTTCTTTACATACTACTCTAGCTCTAATTTTATAATTCTTCTTCCAAGTAATATCCCTGCCATGGTAAATGGTGTAGTCCTTAACAGCATCAATGAACATTCTCACAATGTCAAATTCCATCCCTACCTCCAAGTGCAAATTGCCAAAACGATTTTGTGGATTGAATTGAGGGAACACAACTTTGTGGATGTTATCTCCTCCATCATCACTACTGGGTAACGAGTGGAGCTCTGCAGAATGGTAACTATAGTTGCTACTGTCACTTGATTGCCCATCATCATCAGCTGGAGATATATAAACATAATCAGGGTCACTTTCCTCACCATCAGAAGACCCTAAATCAGGATTCTGCTCATCATCAATTCCAACTTCATTATTTTGAAAACCAGCCTCATCTTGACCAACTTCAGTTTTGCACTCTATCACTTGAGTCCTCACCAACTACAGTTTGCACTCTATCAGTTGACTCCTCACCAACTTGAGTTTGCACTCTATCACCTGACTCCTCACCAACTTCAGTTTGCAGTACATCATCAACATTAATTTCCAATGCTTCATTCAAATTACTGCACATTTTTATCAATTCCTCAGCCAAGGGCTCTTGTCCAATAGGCTCTTCAACTTGACTAGATACTTTGTTGGCAATCTTTTCTATTTCTTTTTCAAGCTCAACACCAATACCTTCATAAGGCTCCTCAAACTCCTCATTTATATTTTCATTAACAACATCCGGCACAACATCATACAAAATCTGAGGCATTTCATCCACCACATGTTCAAAGTACACGTGGACATCATTGTTAGCATCAATAAGACCTATTTTGCACATGTCCAGCACATCCTTGTCACTCTCCAGTCGCATCAAACCAACATCGAAACCTCTTCCTGGCACCAAATAATGCACAACAACAAACTTCTGATAACCTCCACAAGATTTGCACATGCCGTGCACTGTCCAAATGGTCATCAAATATGTATCAAAACCTTCCCAAACACAATACTCACCATCCACATACTCTAATCTTCCATGCTCATTTAATTTGAAATCTCCCTTGTGGTGCACAATAACATTGATGTAACCATCCATCCTGTAACTCATCAAAACAATGCTAATGTCAATTTCTTCACATACAAGATTCATCTTGCTATATTTGACAGTCAGTGTCCACACCATGTCAAGGGTAACAACAAGCACACATATCCAAAACACAAATACACGTTGTTACAATATAACAACAACCACATTACAAACCCTAAGCCCCATCATCCCACACACACATTTAAGTAAGGATCAAAACAGAATGCACCAACAACAAATAAATAGACATATAAGTAAAAACCCTAAACCCAAACTTACTTTCCATGAGCACAAAGCGACATCATTTTTACCCCCAAAGATGTTTTTGCCAAAAACTAGAGTTCATCCAATAACCAAAACAGAGCCACGCACAGCCAAACAACTTTGAAACTTAAAAAAAATTAACGAACACAACTTTATTTCATGTTTTACCTTATCACGCAGTGAAGAAGAGGAAAGGGCTGTCTTCGTCTTCAAAAACCATGCCAAAAAAAGCTCCGTCACGGTGGCTATGGTGTTGTCAGAGTTGGTCGCCAGTTCAGACAAGGTGGGAAGAGGAAACGGTGCAACACTTTGCCATTGGTGAAATGAGGTAACTATCTTTGTCAGTTACCAAGTAGTAAAAGTAAATCTTTTTTCATGACAATCTAGTCCTGTTGATTCTCCAATGTCATTTTAGTCCCGAGATGCCATGGGGGCAACAATGTCCAATGACAGTTAAGTCCCGACATGCCACGTAGGCTACTCCATTTGTGATAACGGATGAATTTAACGATAGGATCATTATGTCGCTCATTTTACACATTCGGGGACTAAAATTTAATTTTACATCTTTCAGGGACCTAAGTGTCAGCGTTTTGCACTTTCAGGGACTAATTTGGGTATTTACCCAAATTTTTATTTGGGTGACAGTACTTGTATCCGTTAGTTTATATGAATTGTCGGTATAAGTTTATATACGTAGTTTCTAACTTTTGTTCAAATAAATTTATTTTGAGTTGAAAATTTTTAAAAGACTTGAATTGTATCTATTATTAATTATCGTCAATTAAAATTAAATTTTATAATTAATTTCAAAACTTTAATATTTATTTAAGTATTTTTGAGTTAAAATTCATATTAGATTCATTTTAGCTCAATAAATTCTCAAATTTTTATGGAAATTATATTTTTATGTATTTAACCCAAAAATGAACTGACTTTGTCAGTTTCATCAAGTTTTAATATTTTTCCTATAATGGTTGACTCATCTAGAGCGTTTTGTAAAATTTCTCAAAAAGTTCTAAATTTTCTGAGAAATTATCCTAACCTTATTTAGACCTATAAAATACGATTCTAAGTTCAAATAATTATTTTGTAATCATCTGAGACTTTTTTTTTCATATCTTCCATGATTACAAACAATTATGTACTCAATTATTGTTTTAATAGTTATCCGGACTTTGACCAGAAATAATTATTAAAATTCATGATTAAGCAAAACATAAAATCTTGATCACAATAGTATGAATCAATATTTTATTATGTCTTGATTTCTCAATATTAAATTATTAATAAAAAGAAAATAGACAGAAGATAAAAATGAGGGTGTTACACTACAACCATTCCCAATTCTCCAAAAGGAACCTTCATCAATTATCCATTTCGCTGCATAAATACTGGACTTCATGAAACTCGGTCTATTTCCTTTAGTTGCCTCGGTGATAGACTTGTTGGGATAATATCGAGCCTTCAAAACCCGAGCCACCAAAGATCCTTCATGAGTGGTTAATCTCCACCACTACTTAGCGAGAAGCGCCATATTAAAAGCTTTCACATATCTAAAACTGAGTCCCCCTTCCTTTTTATTTCTTGACAATTTTTTCCACCCCATCTAGTGAACCTTCTTTTTATTTTCATCACCTCCACAAAAAAATCTTGCAGTGAGACTCTCAATTTCCCTACATAATGTGTTAGGCAAGAGGTAGCAACCCATCACATAAGAAGGGATTGATTGTACTACGGATTTAATAAGTATTTCCTATAACACCCTAAAAATTTCAACTTAGTTATATAAGTATATACGTATATATATAAATATGTATATATTTATATATTTCTCTGTACGTAACTCTCAGGAATTAATTTTCTACAATTAATTCTCTGTAGTTACTTTCCTATGTTTTTGTTTTGTAAGTTGCTATAGAATTCTGTGTGATTGAATTGTCTATGTTGTTTATTTATTTATTTATTGATTTGTGCAGTGTAATATGTACTTAATGATCAAGTACATATATTGTCTGTGTATGCTTATCTCTTATGCCTGCTAGTAATTAATTGAGCTGAGATTAATTACTAGCAGTAAAATATTTAAAACATCTATTGCTATGTACTAATTAATTTATTGTGTGCAAATTGGTTTTAAGTATTTTAATTATATTAAATTCTAGTAACTTGCACACCAAGTTACCTCTTATAAAGTTTATCTGTAAATATCTTTACAAAGAAAATTTTATTTGAGCTACTAGAAAAGTTTTTATTACTAGAAGTTTTATAAAGTTAATTAGATGTTTGAAATTAAGTTTTAAAATTTTAAAACACGTCTCTTTACGATTACACAGTATAAAATTACACTGTGTAAATTAAAATGAGTAACCAAATTCCCTAATCCTAAGCTAATGACACAACACTACATGCAAATCCTAAGCTAATGACACCTAAGCTAATGCATGCATGCTTGTAATCTAGAATCAACACCTAAGCAACTAATTAACACATAGTCATCTCTTAAACCAACACCTACCCTACCTAACTACCCCAAAACCCACGGCCAAACCCAACAGCACAACAATAATCTCATTTTTCTCACTCACTAAACTACAGCCACACTTAGTGAGAAGTTTTTCTCCAATTTCTCTCTTCCTTGCACCTGCTGGCCGAGAGCTTGAAGGAGAAAAGAGAAGCCATTTTGTGCCTTGGTGGTTGCATGCAAGCTTGGAGGACATCTCACCACTACACCAAGCTTGTGTCTTCACCATCATCTCTTCTTCATTTTCTTTGAGCTTTTGGAGCTAGGTAAGGGGAACTCTCTTGTGGATTCTTTGCTTTCTTTTTCTATTGAGAATATGGTTAAGGGCTGGGGGCCTTAACCATAGCATCCATGCATGCCTCCATTGATAAGAATTGTGATGTGTTTGAATTGTTTGTTGAATTGAAATTGGATGGGTAGTGTTGAATTCTCTTTGGCAGTAGTTGTGAGCCTTTGCATGTTGGAAGTAAATTCATTTTTCACCTTGTAATTGGAATGAAAATGGCCCTGGAAACAATCGAGGTCATGTTCCATTTTTTTCAAAATGGTTTTGATTAAGTTTTCTTTAAAAAAGTTAACTAAAATTCGTTGGCAGTGGCTGTATTTTCGTCTAGCATGGAACAGCCCTCGCTGTTCTGCCATTTTTGAAAGATCTAACTGTTAATTTTTCATGAAATTTGTTTTGAATGAAAATAGACACAAAATGAAACAATTTTTATGTTGAAACCTTTGCAAAATAATATCAACTTGGGGTTCATCCATGGCTCGAAAGTGGACTGTCCTGTTTTGGGGTTTCACTGGGATAGGGCTCGATTTTTGTTAAAATTCTCCCTGTGTACTTAATGTCTTTGAAATTTAATTAAACCTTTAAAAACTAGACAAAATAATATTTTTAACCATGTATATTACAAAAATTTCCAAGCATAATTTATAAATTAATTTTTCCAAAAGAAACAAAACAATGGTTTGACCCTATTTTGATGTCAAAATTGTAGGCTGTTAGTAATATTTTTACTGGGAACAAATGAAAATGAATTTGGAAGCAAGAAATACCTTATTGGAAAGGTCAAGGGGTTAGCTTTAAACTGTAAAAAATTTTAGTTAATTTAGTTTTGGGAAGTGGGAGAAATTTACATTTCTTTGAGCTATGTTCAGTGGGCACTAAAAATCTAGAGTTGCTGACTTAGAAAATTTTTATAAAATTTTTAGATGTTGATTTCATATGTGGGACTCCTTTCTATAAACTAGATTCCAAGCGCTTTGATTTGATACAAAAAAATTTAAATTCCAAGGCCATTTGCTATAATCAGTGAGAGCTCACATTCAGTACTGCCAATGAAAATTTGACTCAATAGCCAAATGTGATTATTAATACGTGTACTTTTGTCATTTTACCTTTAACTAATATTTTGATTTTGTGAGATAATGGATATAATATAACCATTATTTTGATTGATTCATTTAAGTCTCAGGGAGGAAAACCTTGAGCAATTGATATTGAAAGTGTGGTTTTGTGTGCTTTTATGATACAGTCCTTTGGACTGTAGGTTGAACTTTGTGATAAAATTGTTTGTCCATGTGATGTGTTCACAAGACTTGGGCGCGAGTACTTGTGAGGACTAGAGCTATGTTCTAGTGTTTTTTGCTAGACTTCCATGTAACAAATAAATGAAACTTGAACAGTGAGCACAATTAACTAGGCTAAAAGAGTTATTTTATTTTATTAAATAGAAATTAATTAATCAACTCTTTATTTTTATGCATTGGACATAGAAATGAAGTTAGGACCTTTGCGTGGAGGAAAAAATGGTAAGTTGACATTTTATAAAATTGTAAAGTTTTGAGAGAGCAAGGAAATACATAAAATATAATAAAATTGTCTACGCGTGGTGAATCATGTTGATTTATGAGAGTCGTGCAATGGAACTGCATGTGCACGGCGATTCGTGGGAACTACAAGATGAAAAGAGAGTCATGTGGAGTGTTTCAGCCGTGAGTATAACAAAGAGAGGGGGCGGAGTTCGAAAGGCGTTTCACGACGTAATGTGACGGTCACCCATAGAAAGGTGATGGAGGCAAATGTCCTCATACATATGGTTTTTTTTTTAGTAGAGATTGGGTCTCAGGCTCGGCATCTATTCGACCGTCTAGTAGCATGTGTAGCGGAATCCCACTGTGACGAGAAAGAATAATCCTTGTGAGGATAGTTGTGGAAGAGTCAGTCCTCCGAGTATTGGATGATCACAGTTGGTACTTGGGAGATGATCGTAAGGAAAATTGACCTTGGAGGGTAAGGCACTGAGTTGTGATGATATATCACATAGCTGACTCGGCCACCCTGACAAAAATACGTGACATTATCGGTTGGTGAGAGCCCACCATAGTACCATGGTGAGAGTTGTACTCCCAACAATCATCCAACTCAATTGTGTAAGACCACTGAGTTCTGGGAGTTCTAGTGGCAACTGGCTAGTAAGAAAGGATTTACAGAATTAGTGAAAGGAAACGATTAGGACTGCGAGTGTGAACGTTAGACAACCACATTGCGATGGTGGACAGGGTTTTGTTTGTGACTTGTAAAGTCGTTGTTTGTGTGCTGCTTGACGAAGCAGAGAGTTCACCCTTCTGTTTATTTTCTTTTAGGGGCAGATGGTAGCAAAGGAATCAACTCTCCATTGGAGGATTGAGAGCATATTCGGGAGATGGATAACAGTTGTGGTTCAGGGCGTAGATCACATCTTGGGCTACATCCGATTCGCACGAACACCCACGTATGACCCCTTAAGGCTTAGGATCTCTGCATAGGGTGGGAGTTAGAAGATGACTACTCTGTGTCTTAGGACTTTCTTTTCTTTGTCGTGTATCTCGTTGGGGTAGACTTAGGCACTCAGATTTCTTTTGTTATGTGTATATGTCAGTCATCATGTCATATGACTATGTTCTAGTTTTCCCGTACTTTGCCTTTCTATGTGTTTACTGTTAAGCTCCGGGGGGTACATTATGTTAAACACTTTCAAATATGCATATGTTATATTTCAGTCATAATTATCATTTGTATTTACATATTTCTACTCCTTCAAAAACTTAAAATCGTTCCTTTACATTCTAAATAATGCCACGACCTTTTCTGCCAAATTATATTAACACGTTATTACTATTAAAACGAAGCGCACCTTTCGAAATTAAAGTTGAGGAAAAAGTTTTTTTTCTATAAAAGAAAAGGTCTTAAAAAAAATTCCACTAAAATCCCAATCAAGTTTTCTTAATCTCATTAGATTTTCGTAAGTAAATTAATAAAAGTGCTTTATGAAATAATTAATTAAATTAAACTTTGCATATTTCCATAATAGAAATTAAGGTGTTACATTTCCCTTCCTGCCTTAGAGAGCACTTTCTCCTTCCAACCATTGAGTTTCTTCCAAACTCTATCTCGAACAAAAGAGAAGATTTGAATCTTAGATCTCCCTACCAAAGTAGGAAGACCAAGATACTTCTCATGGCTTTCCACTGCCTTAACTCCAAGAAGCCCAATAAGCTCAGCAATCCTGGTACTAGGTACACTTCGGCTAAAGGATAGCTCAGATTTGTTCAAATTGATTTTCTGTCCAGAGGCATCCTCATAAGTCTTCAGAATATGTGATAAATGGATTGCTTCCTCTCTGTTTGCTCTTGTAAAAATTATACCATCTTCTGCAAAGAAAAGATGGGATATGATAGGGGTGGAAGGACAAACTTTTAGCCCATGAAGGAATTTACTTTCTACCAAAACTATCAACAAAGTACATAAAGCCTCAATATTATCTAAAATATTTCCACCAGTGCACCAGGAAGCTTCTGCAATTCCTTCACTTTCTTCTGCTTCCAACCAGACTTTTTCAAAACGGTACATTTTCTATTTCCTCCTTACCCTCCTCCTTTGTAAGTCAAAATTTACTAGAATTGGGTTATGATCGGACCTATGTATAGTAAGATGACAGACCTGCACCTCTTGCCAAACCTCTCTCCATTTACAATTTGCAAAATCCATATCCAGATGTTCCTAAATATTATATGGATCTTTCCCTCTATTGTTCCAAGTGAATCTATTACCCGAGAAACCTAAGTCTTGCAAGCCACATTCATCCAAAGAATTTATAAATTGCATTACCTACGCCAATTCAACAGGGTTCCCTCCTATCTTGTCCTCTGGAGAGAGCACTTCATTAAAGTCTCCAACATAATGCCAGGGGGTATCTTGGTCCTCTACTAATCCTTTCAGCAAAGTCCCCGTGGGATGTTTTCTAGATGCCTCTGGAAATCCATAAATCATGGATAGCTGGAACTCCTTTTGACAATGAGGGATAGAAACTCTCATATCAATGTGATTTAGAGAAAATGATAATATTTCCACCTCCATACTACTACCCCATAAAATAAGCAAACCTCCAGACCTTCTATTCCCATCCCCTGCACAATCAACTCCAAATATATTTAAAAGTCCTCTAACATCCTGTAACGACTCCAATTCCTTCATTTTTTTTCTTAGTTTCCATTATGAAAACCAAGTCGGGAACTTCCCCTGAGATGAGCCTTCGCAAGGCCCGAATTGCTCATGGGGTTCCAAGCCCACGACAATTTCAACTTAATATTCTCATTGTTCCCGGCGGGGCTGGTGTACAGCCTCCGCCGACAATGCAACAGATAAATGGTGCTTTGTCTGGCCCTTTTCCTCGTCGCTATAACCTCCATTGGCTCCTCATGTGACTTCCTTTTTCCCCCATTTCCAGCTTCTCGCAGACTCTATTTCCTTCTTGTTGGTCTTGACGTTTCCACCTTTGTTTAGTACTCTTAGTTGGATCAATGGCCTCATCTTTCCCTTTTTTCCTCCTTTTGTTTCTAGACTTGTCTCTTTTTCCACATCTTCAGAGATTGCCTCCTTATCATTCCTTCCTTTCTGCAGCTTTATCTTTTTCTTCCATTATAGACTTGACATCTGTACCCATCACTAACTTTCTCCCCTTATCACCCCTCGTAATGTGTGTGTTGTCATTATCTGAACATGGGTTCTTTTCTTTTGATACTTGACACTTTTTTAATAAACAATCTGCCACATCTAGTACATGTGTGGATGATAATAAAATTTGAAATTTATCAATATTTTAAGATATTTATGATTTTAAAATTTATTAATTTATATTAGTTGATAACACTAATTTAAATTCATATTCAGATTTAAATATGAACGTGCTCAATTTTTAAGATATTTATGATTTGAAATTTTAAATTGCTTAACTCATATTAATTGATAACACTAATTTAAATTCAAATTTATATTAAAATTCAAAATTATAACAAATTAAAATAAAGGAATCGTGTAATTAGTTCTTTTTATCTCATAATTTTATAATGCAAATATATAATTGATAACTTATCGATTTTTTATTTTATTTTTTAATTCATATATGCACATAATTATATTAAATATAATAATTAAGATCATTATAATAGGAACATATTCTGATTAAATTAATCAATTAAATCATCAAATCTTAAATAGATTTTAATTTTATATAATACGGTAATCAATTATTAAATTTTATGAAATAGTTTTTATAATTATATAATATTCTTGATAATTATGATAATCTTTTGTTAATTATCTAAAATTTAAAATCAATTATCATTATCAATCAATTATATAGATTTTGATTTAAGATAATACGCGCGGACGCACGCACACACGCACACACACACACACACACACACACACATATATATATATATATATATATATATATATATATATATATATATATATATATATTGATTTAAATTAATTGATAATACAAATATATATTTTTTTAATTTAAATTTAAAGCATAATCAAATTAAAAGTGAAAAAATCTTGCATCATTTGAATTTCATTAAAAAAAATCTATTTGATCAAATCACCTATAAATATATACTTTTACTTTGTTGTTTTTCATTTCACCATTTCTTTCTAAATACTATTGCTGACATATTTTTTTATTTCTTTTATCATCGTTTCTTTATAAGTAGTATTAATGACAAATTCATAGATCTTTTTGTTGTTTCTCCAAGGTAATATTCTATTCTTCTCAATTCTATTTGGATAAATGAATTCAATGTATTTTACTTAATAAGTTTTGTATTATTCATTCTTAAATATTATCTTATATTATTATAGATTATAAATTTTAAAAAGCAAAAAAGTATTATTATTATTATTATAATAAATTTATTTAGATAAATGAATTTGATTGGATTTACATTTAAAATCAATTTAATTAGGCCATATAATATGAAAATATCTTAAATTAAAAATCATTTAAAAAAATAGAAACAATATCATGGAAACAAATATTACTATAAATAAAATGAGTAATATATACTTAAAATAAAGTCAAATGTAAATAAATTAAATCCTGTAAATAAATATCTTTTTAGGTTCGCCTAAAAAAATATCTTTTAGGATAAAGCTTTTACTAATTGGCTAATGTCAAGTGATAAAAGTTTATTTATGTTCCTAAATTATTTTTTATTTTCTAAGAACTTTAATTTACGTATTTCAATTAATATATCAAATCAAATATCAACTTGAATCAATTTTCAACTTAATATTTATGTTATTAACAATTATACATGTCATTGTGTGTAAAAAAAAAACAATTATACATGTCAAATAAAAATTATATGTTTTTGGTGTGGTTTTTTTTTTTTTATAAATCATGTTAAAATATAAGGCGATTTAGTTCCACTTTTGATATGAAAAAGATATTGTTATAAAAAAACAATATATAATAAATGAAAGAGATATTTAGTTCCAAACTTTGTATCAAGAATGGAACTAAAACGCCTTAGATTTTGACATGATTTATAAAAAATGCAAATAAAAAATAAATAAAAAACCACACCAAAAACATATAATTTTTATTTGACATGTATAATTGTTTTTTTTTTACACAATGACATGTATAATTGTTAATAACATAAATATTAAGTTGAAAATTGATTCAAGTTGATATTTGATTTGATATATTAATTGAAATACGTAAACTAAAGTTCTTAGAAAATAAAAAATAATTTAGGAACATAAATAAACTTTTATCACTTGACATTAGCCAATTAGTAAAAGCTTTATCCTAAAAGATATTTTTTTTAGGTGAACCTAAAAGATATTTATTTACAGGATTTAATTTATTTACATTTGACTTTATTTTAAGTATATATTATTCATTTTATTTATAGTAATATTTGTTTCCATGATATTGTTTCTATTTTTTTAAAATGATTTTTTAGTTAAGATATTTTCATATTATCTGGCCTAATTAAATTGATTTTAAATGTAAATCCAATCAAATTCATTTATCTAAATAAATTTATTATAATGATATTACTTTTTTGCTTTTTAAAATTTATAATCTATAATAATATAAGATAATATTTAAGTATGAATAATACGAAACTTATTAAGTAAAATACATTGAATTCATTTATCCAAATAGAATTGAGAAGAATAGAATATTACCTTGGAGAAACAACAAAAAGATCTATGAATTTGTCATCAATACTACTTAGAAAGAAACGATGATAAAAGAAATAAAAAAATGTTAGCAATAATATTTAGAAAGATACGGTGAAATGAAAAACAACAAAGTATAAGTATATATTTATAGGTGATTTGATCAAATAGATTTTTTTTAATGAAATTCAAATGATGCAAGATTTTTTCACTTTTAATTTTATTATGCTTTAAATTTAAATTAAAAAATATATATTTGTATTATCAATTAATTTAAATCAATATATATATATATATGTATGTATGTATGTATATATATATATATATGTGTGTGTGTGTGTGTGTGTGGGCGCGCGCGCGAGCGCGTATGAACTTAAATCAAAATCTATATAATTAATTGATAATGATAATTGATTTTAAACGTTTGATAATTAACAAAAGATTATCATAATTATAAAAAATATTCTATAATTACAAAAGCTATTTCATAAAATTTAATAATTGATTACCGTATTATATAAAATTAAAATCTATTTAAGATTTGATGATTTAATTGATTAATTTAATCAGAATATGTACCTATTATAATGATCTTAATTATTATATTTAACATAATTATGTGCATATATGAATTAAAAAATAAAATAAAAAATTGATAAGTTATCAATTATATATTTGCATTATAAAATTATTAGATAAAAAGAACTAATTACACGATTCCTTTATTTTAATTTGTTATAATTTTGAATTTTAATATAAATTTGAATTTAAATTAGTGTTATCAATTATTATGAGTTAAACAATTTAAAATTTCAAATCATAAATATCTTAAAAATTGAGCACGTTCAAATTTGAATATGAATATGAATTTAAATTAGTATTATCAATTAATATAAATTAATAAAATTTAAAATCATAAATATCTTAAAATATTGATAAATTTCAAATTTTATTATCATCCACACATGTACTGGATGTGGCAAATTGTTTATTAAAAAAGTGCCAAGTATCAAAAGAAAAGAACCTATGTTTAGATAATGACAACACACACATTACGAGGGGTGATAAGGGGAGAAAGTTAGTGATGGGTACAGATGTCAAGTCTATAATGGATAAAAAAGATAAAGCTGCAGAAAGGAGGAATGATAAGGAGGCAATCTCTGAAGATATGGAAAAAGAGACACGTCTAGAAACAAAAGGAGGGAAAAAGGGGAAAGATGAGGCCACTGATCCAACCAAGAGTACTAAAAACAGGTGGAAACGTCAAGACCGACAAGAAGGAAATAGAGTTTGCGAGAAGCTGGAAATGGGGGAAAAAGGAAGTCACATGAGGAGCCAATGGAGGTTATAGTGACGAGGAAAAGGGCCAGACAAAGCGCCATTTATCTGTTGCATTATTGGCGGAGGCTATACACCAGCCCCGCCGGGAACAATGAGAATATTAAGTTGGAATTGCTGTGGGCTTGGGAACCCATGAGCAATTCGAGTCTTGCGAAGGCTCATCTCAGAGGAAGTTCCTGACTTGGTTTTCATAATGGACACTAAGAAAAAAACGAAGGAATTGGAGTTGTTGCAAGATGTTAGAGGACTTTCAAATATATTTGGAGTTGATTGTGCAGGGGATGGGAATAGAAGGTCTTGAGGTTTGCTTATTTTATGGGGCAGTAGTATGGAGGTGGAAATATTATCATTTTCTTTAAATCACATTGATATGCGAGTCTCTGTCCCTCATTGTCAAAAGGAGTTCCAGCTGTCCATGATTTATGGATTTCCAGAGGCATCTAGAAAACATCTCACTGGGACTTTGCTGAAAGGATTAGTGGAGGACCAAGATACCCCTTGGCTTTGTATTGGAGACTTTAATGAAGTGATCTCTCTGGAGGACAAGATAGGAGGGAATCCTGTTGAATTGAGGCAGGTAATGCAATTTATAAATTCTTTGGATGAATGTGGCTTGCAAGACTTGGGTTTCTTGGGTAATAGATTCACCTGGAACAATAGAGGGAAGGATCCATATAATATTCAGGAACATCTGGATATGACTTTTGCAAATTGTAAATGGAGAGAGGTTTGGCAAGAGGTGCAGGTCTGTCATCTTACTAGACATAGGTCCGATCATAACCCAATTCTAGTAAATTTTGACTTACAAAGGAGGAGGGTAAGGAGGAAACAGAAAATGTACCGTTTTGAAAAAGCCTGGTTGGAAGCAGAAGAAAATGAAGGAATCGTTGAAGCTTCCTGGTGCACTGGTGGAAATATTTTAGATAATATTAAGGCTTTATCTACTTTGTTGACAGTTTCGAAAGAAAGTAAATTGCTTCATGGGCTAAAAGTTTGTCCTTCCGCCCTTACCATATCCCATCTTTTCTTTGCAGAAGATGGTATAATTTTTACAAGAGCAGACAGAGAGGAAGCAATCCATTTATCGCATATTCTGAAGACTTATGAGGACGCCTCTAAACAAAAAATCAATTTGAACAAATCTGAGCTATCCTTTAGCCAAAGTGTACCTAGTACCAGGATTGATGAGCTTATTGGGCTTCTTGAAGTTAAGGCAGTGGAAAGCCATGAGAAGTATCTTGGTCTTCCTACTTTGGTAGGGAGATCTAAGATTCAAATCTTCTCTTTTGTCCGAGATAGAGTTTGGAAGAAACTCAAAGGTTGGGAGGAGAAAGTGCTCTCTAAGGCAGGAAGGGAAATACTTATTAAATCCGTAGTACAATCAATCCCTTCTTATGTGATGGGTTGCTACCTCTTGCCTAATACATTATGTAGGGAAATTGAGAGTCTCACTGCAAGATTTTTTTGGGGAGGTGATGAAAATAAAAAGAAGGTTCACTAGATGGGGTGGAAAAAATTGTCAAGAAATAAAAAGGAAGGAGGACTCAGTTTTAGATCTGTGAAAGCTTTCAATATGGCACTTCTCGCTAAGTAGTGGTGGAGATTAACCACTCATGATGGATCTTTAGTGGCTCGGGTTTTGAAGGCTCGACATTATCCCAACAAGTCTATCACCTAGGCAACTAAAGGAAATAGACCGAGTTTCATGAAGTCCAGTATTTATGCAGCAAAATGGATAATTGATGAAGGTTCCTTTTGGAGAATTGGCAATGGTTGTAGTGTAACACCCTCATTTTTATCTTCTGTTTATTTTCTTTTTATTAATAATTTAATATTGAGAAATCAAGACAAAATAAAATATTGATTCACACTATTGTGATCAAGATTTTATGTTTTACGTAATCATAAATTTTAATAATTATTTCTGGTCAAAGTCCGGATAACTATTAAAACAATAATTGAGTACATAATTATTTGTAATTATGACAGATATGAAAAAAAAGTCTCAGATGATTACAAAATAATTATTTAAACTTAGAATCGTGTTTTATAGGTCTAAATAAGGTTAGGATAATTTCTAAAAAAATTTAGAATTTTTTGAGAAATTTTACAAAACGCTCTAGATAGCATGTTGATGAGTCAACCAATATAGGAAAAATATTAAAACTTGATGAAACTGACAAAGTCAGTTCATTTTTGGGTTAAATACATAAAAATATAATTTCCATAAAAATTTGAGAATTTATTGAGCTGAAATGAATTTAATATGAATTTTAACTCAAAAATACTTAAATAAATATTAAAATTTCGAAATTAATTATAAAATTTAATTTTAATTCACGATAATTAATAATAAATACAATTTAAGTCTCTTAAAAATTTTCAACTCAAAATAAATTTATTTGAACAAAAGTTAGAAATTATGTATATAAACTTATACTGACAATTCGTATAAACTAACGGATACAAGTAGTGTCACCCAAATAAAAATTTTGATCCTGATGAGGCTCTCTCCCAGCCCAATCCGTCAGCCCCATCTCTCACACATACCACTTGTGCCAATTCAAATTTCACAATAAATTAAAAAGCGTAAATATATGCCTGTAAATGAGTAATCCTTCAATGCTTCAATCACTTTCCTCTTCACCTTCTCTCTCTCCCAACACACTCTCTTTTTTTTTTCTCAGCCCTCTCTTTCGGTCTCTCTCTTCTCTCACTCATATGCTTTCTCTCAAACACCAAAACCTCCATTAAAGCTAATTTCAAGCTTTCAAAGCTTCCTCCTTTCAATTCAAAGCATCATCAGGCTACAAAAACGTGAAGCCCTCTTGTTCCTCTCCTCCTCCTTGGTGAATCCGAACCCACTTCCTTCGTAAGGGGGGAGTGAGTCTTGATTCCTTTATTGTTTCATGTTATATTTATTATTTTGGTTTGTATTTCTTCTTTGATTCCTTTGTTGTTCATATATTTCCTTTGGGTTGTATTTCTTCCATTTCTTTGTAATTACTTTTGATTCTTGTTGATTAATTGTGTTGGGGCTTGGAATTTTATTTTTCCCCTCCTCTGGATTTTGACTACTGTCACAGTAAAATATTCTAACCTAGGGGAGACTATGCCCAAATTTCCTCTTAAATCTTTCTATTTGCTTGATTGATGATGATTCATGCTACTAATTACTTCCTTTCTTATTTTCCCTTTTGATTCTTGTCTAATTGCTGCTATACTTGAGCTTTTCTTGTATTTCTGAGCTGCTGTAAATTGTTCTGAACGCTCTTCTCCTTAAAGGAAACTCTGACCAAACTTTTACTTTGATATGGTAAGGAGAAATTATGTGTTCTATTTTATATTATGGATCCTCTATTAACTTAAGCTTTTATCATCTATTTTATACAAAGGTCAT
This sequence comes from Pueraria montana var. lobata, assembly GCA_026413185.1. NCBI lineage: Eukaryota > Viridiplantae > Streptophyta > Magnoliopsida > Fabales > Fabaceae > Pueraria > Pueraria montana. Next base: position 39,368,002 of record CM048649.1, on the reverse strand, counting down.
TTTTGTGAAGCCAATAGGCAGGAATTACCCAAAGTCACCCCTTCCCTCTCTTTTTCAATTTCTGAACAATAATAAGTAGACAATTATATATATATTTTTTTCTTCTAAACTTGTTTTATACTATAAAAAGTAAAGAATTTTGATGAAGATGGATGGTAGTGGTTCCGTCAAATAAGGAGAAGAAAAGGACGAGGATTTGTTTGCTTCTTCCCAATTCAAGATAAAGTTTTTTTTTCTTTGAAAAGTGAAAACAATAACAAAATAAAAGTGAACATTTTTTTACTCTAATTTTGGTGTGTGTATTCAGTTCCAGGCATTAAGGAGTAAGGACTAATTTTGTTTTGAAAAGTTGAAATCCTATTTTTGTGGCCTAACGGTTTTGATTCTAGAGAATAAAAAAGGGGGATTAGAGTTTTAAATTTTATTAGATAATTATAGATTTCTTTAAAATTTAAATTATACTTTAGAACTTTCATTTCCCTAAGACCTTAATTAAGGTAAGTTTAATCAAGTTAAATGATAATGGAACAGTAAGAAAATAAACTTAATATATGGACCTTTGAACCATTAACAGCACGGCTTTGTGGCTAAATTTAACAAGACTTTAATGAACAAAATTTCTCAATCATTCCTTCACCAATTCTTTCAAAGTTTTACAAGAAGAATTTAAAATCAATTCTTTCTTTCACTTTTGATCTCGGGTTTAGAAAGGAATAAAGGAACATTTGTTCAATTTTGTGCCATAGTCTAAAACACTTAAATCTAACACTTAGAACTAAGTTTTAAAACAAATGAGATCTTTTTAACCCACCAAGGGTCACGGCCTGCTAGCCCAGTTAGCAAGGCCTAACCTACAAAAATATGCACTATAATTGCTTCAGTAGTATTTGTCAAACTTTCAAGAAAATAGTTTCTTTTTAAATAAATCAAGTTTTTTTGAAATTAATAGAAAATTTGGAGTATGCTCTATGGTTGCAATTTTATCTGATCTTTCACATCAGAAAGGAATTTTTTTATATTAAAATCTATTTATGCTTGTACAAGAAATATTTTCTAAATAAGCTAAAAAATTATTTCTATTAAATAAATCAAGTTAAGGAATTTGACAAAAGAAAAGATAAAATAAATAAATTCAACTTTAGAAGTTTTAAATTAAATTTATATATACATTTTAAAATTTTAATAGAGATATAGATTAGTTAAATATTAGCTAATTATTACATTATTAGTGAATATTAACTTAAGTATCTATGTCTTATTTAATATTTTGTAATATTACACAAATTCCAATATTAGATACTTAAATTGTTTGTAATGTATTGTTCTCTTGATATAAGATTGTGAAATGTTATACTGTATAATTTTATAATGGCAATGTTAATTCTCTATTTGTAAAATAGAGATATTTATATCATGTATTGGTTGATTACACTATTTATCTGTCTGAAGGACTGAAATATTATTATTCTATGTTGGTGCTCAGTGATTGAGACCAAATGTTGATAAGTAAATAGTAAGTACTCTGGTGTGAGTACTGTTAAGAGAGGAACATGCAGCAGCATGTTGCCTATAGTGGAAGACACAGCTTGACAAGCTGAGGAATGAAAGATAGGGACTCACTGACGGAAGTCTAGGGGGTACGGTGTCGAGTGATGAAGTAACTAAATGCCAGGAGAGCACCCTGTGTCGGGGACTTCATCTGACCAAGCTTGGCAACCCCAACAATGCTCAGCATTCCATTGATTGGTGCGAGAGTACGCCTAAGTTATATAGGACTGTGGATGTCTTAAGTTGAGATAATTTAAGTTCATCTGTGGAAGATGAAGATTTTGCCATGGGTTGAGGCGTATGTACTCCTAATAACTTCTAATCGGGGAGTATGGATCCATACTGCGTCTAGAGGATTGAGTTGTTAAGAGTTTGAGAGATTATGACTAGAAAAACATTAGGTCCCTTGCTATTATATTAAATAACGGTAGTTTATACCGTTAGTAATACATATATATATTAGGATCAAGTCTCACTCCTCTTTGTTTCTTTTCTGTGTATGTACTTTTTCTGTGTATGTACTTGCTGATTGGATACGTGAAGATGATGATGATGCCCAACGATCGAGCTCTCCTACGGACACGATTATTTCGGGGATTGCGGAGAATTACAAGAAATACAAGACTTAAAGGCTAGTTTTATTTATTTCTGTTTTTGGGTAGAAATTGTGTACTGCTCTGACTAGGATTATTTGATGAATGGGTTGGGATTAGCTAGTACATAATTTTTCTGTATTTATTTTGTGATGTGAACTGATGTTTATTTAAAAGAAGATCATGGTTCTTTATAAAATATTTTCTGTATGCTAAATATGGTTAATAAATGTTTTATTTAAACGCGAAAAATTTATCCTCATTTTTATAATAACTAAAATAAATAAAAATAGTAGTGTGGGTTGTGTCTAATGCAACAGGAAGTTATATGTAGTGTGAGGATTAAAACATATAGATGGCTTCCAGATGCATCGGGGAATAGACTGCCATGTTTTGACGTGGCAGGTGTGCATGATGATATGCGTGTAAGTGAGCTAATTTTGCATGATAGTGCCACTTGGAATGTGGAAGTGCTAAATAATTTATTTTCAGAGCAGACTATAGCCCAAATAAAGAAGATTCCCATTAGAACTCAAAGGGCAGTAGATTGTTTGGCTTGGAAGCATACTGCAGATGGTGAATACACAGTAAAGTATGGACACCAAATAGCAAATTTGAAATTTAACCCCCCAGAGGAATCCATAGGAAATGGAAATGATCCTTTTCGGAATCAGATTTGGAATTCAGAGGCAATCCCAAAATTTAAAAACTTGGTGTGGAGGACATCTTCACATATTTTGCCGGTGCGGGAGAACTTGAGGATGAAGAGAATTATTGAGGACATTGCTTGCCCTTTGTGTGGAATGAAAGCTGAAACTACCACTTACATTCTACTGACTTGTCCGGTGGTACAAGTCTGGTTTGCATCTCCTCTTTCTTTGAGGATTGAATTGCAACAGAACATGAATTTTAAAGAGTGGATTAAATCTATCATGTCCCAGGTAGAAAAGGATGTTGTCACAGATATTTTTTCTATTCTCTAGGCTATTTGGTATGGTAGAAATCAGTGGCTTTTCCAAAATAGAAAAATGAGTGCTCAACAGTTATTGATGAAGGTTACTACATTGAAGGTGAGTCTAAGAGAATCTCAAAATTCCCCCAATAGTCAAATGCCAGAACAAATGCTGAGAATTTGTTGGAAGACACCTCCTGCTGGTGTATATAAAATAAATTTTGATGCTTATGTTAAAAAGCATGAAGGCACAAGTTTTGGATTAATTGCTTGTGATCATGAAGGAAAAGTGATTGCTGCAGCCACATGTCATTTGCAAGCTGATTTATTGATTAGGGAGGCTGAAGCATGTGCTTTTAGATGGGCTATATTGCTGGCTCGAGATCTTTGCCTTTTTGAGGTAATTTTTGAAACTGATTGCTTGCAACTTTTTCAGCAGTGGAAACGTGGAGCTGAATCAGGGAGAAGATACTTTCAAGGTGTGTTAGATGATTGCCACATGTTGCTATCTTCACTCCTTGTCAAAGAGATGTCTTTTACAAAACGAGATGGTAATAAAGCTGCCCATTTGTTGGCTTCTTTGGCTTTTATTCATAAGGAAAGGTGCTGGATAGAAGAGGCCCCTTACCAGCTGGACCTTGTGATTGAAAATGATGTAATTAACTTATCTTTGATTGATTAATAATATTCCAGCTTTCCTTTTCAAAAAGGGGATGTATTCAATTAGGATTTTAACAAACTTTTTTTGTATAAAAAAATCACGTAGATTTTAAAAGATTTTGTAGAATGTAATAACTCTTAAGATTTTTTTTAAAAGACTTTTACAATTATGATTTTATAGTTTGGATTTTAATGGATTTATAAAATATTAATTCATAACATTTGAAAGAACTTTATGGATTTACAAGATTTCAAAGGATTGTATGAATTTTTAGAAAACATTCAAAATTACCAAAATCTATGAAAAAGATAACAAATAAGTGATAAAGATTTGAATAAAAAAATAAAACCAATACAATTTTTTTCAATCTTTCTTTCTCTTTTTTTTAAAATTGGCTACAACAGTCTCAATGCCAATAGAAAGGTCTTCTAATATTTTGGCTTGATTGTTGGTCCTGATGAGCTAGAGCTCCATTCATGGTTAGATCTACTCATCTAATGATGGACATAATTCTTTAGTGGGAACCCCCGAACCTAAAGGGGAGTGAAATGGTGGACTTGTTTTAGCTGTAGGTTAGCGATGTAGGCTGGTAGGGTTCATAGTGATTTAGCAGTATGAACGCATAACTGTTTGGATCATATGAAGAACGTGTGTAGGATTAGAAGAAAGAGATAATCAATTACTCTACTAGTGTTACTACCATCAAGGAAGCGAGAAAAGTATGTGTGATGATGGAAAAAGGAAAAAAAATTGGAATGGAAGAGTAGAAAAATCTCATGGGTTTGGACAAGATTGTTTGATGTGTGCAGGGATGGAACCAGGTTAGAGGGAATAGGGGCAGTCGTCCCCCCTGAATATACAAAACTTCCTTAACACCCATTTTAACATTATATATTTGCCCCCCCCCCCCTCCCCCCGCAACCCCTATATTGAAATATAATTAGTATTAACTCTTATAAAAAGATATTTCTGGTAGTTGCAAGTTTTTTTTCGGCACACATATAAAACAATATATTTTATCGATTAAAAATGTATAAGGTCTTTCTTAAAAAAAAAAATGTATAAGATCTGTGTAGGAAGTAATTACTAATTAGTATAAACAGAATTATTGTGTAATTAAGAAAATTACATTTATATGCTAAGCCTTATACATTTATATGTAATTTATTGTGTATCTCACGACCTCGTTCTTGTGCCTATAATTCCATTCACAACAATTTTATCTAAATATGTCTTCTCATTTATGTTATATTTTAAATTGTTTTTAATTCTATAGATAAATTAATTTATATAAGTAAAATTAATTTTAACTATAAATTAGTATTGATTTTGATTATCATTTGTGATAAATTTTCGCCCCCCCTTAAACAAAATTTCTAGTTCCGTCCCTGGATGTGTGTGGTATTTATACATATCAATATCAATATCAATATATCAACATCAATATATATATATATATATATATATATATATATATATATATATATAAAATTTACGAATCTAAAATTAATTTCGGAAAACACGTGGTGAAATAAGGTTGCTTCTTAAGCATTGGATGACACGTGTCATCATTTCATGCTTTGAAATTATTTGGTTCGGTAACGAACCCAATTCAATTTAGTGGTGGTTATTGTCAGGACTTGGTTGTGGCTGACATGATGCAAGCATCCTTCTATGAATGGACTGCTTGAAGAGAAGGTCTGGTTGAGTGGTTGCACATGTTATGCAGGCTGCAATGTACTGATATAGCTACATATATGTGACTTATACATACCAAGAGGCTTATATTGATGGGTGTACATGTTAGATGGGAGTATATTTGTGTACATGGCCATACATTAAATTTCGCTGGTGGTCTCCCTGCTTTGAGTTTGGTTATTTTGTATTTATGATATCACAGTTTTCATAAATACTCTGCAACCTTAATCAAACTTAGGAGCCATGTGCTATTTACCTTTGTACTTTGGGTTGGTTATCTTTCGCTGATCAAAAAAAAAAAAAAAAACACTAAGTTTTATCCTTGTAGGATGAGCATAGGCATGATCCACTGACTGCAGCTGAAAAAGATTTACACGAGCAATTGAAAAAGTATTTCAAAGCCAATCCTCCTAAGCCTTCTGTGAGCGAGTTCTATGCCTAATTACCTCTCTTTAGTAGTGTAATGTGAGTTCTATATATGGCTAACCAAACCACCTCTCTTTTGTCAGCCTAAGAAGAAGACAACACCACGTTTTGAAATCTCTGACGACTTTGTCAATGTATCTGATAGCCTCTCTCCCGCCTGTCCAGTCATGGATTTCCTCCGCCGCAGCCATGGATTGTCCCTCAAGAGAGACTGGCTTGCTGCCTGTCTCTCCCAACTCCAAGCTTCCCTACCTGACTTTGAAAGCCTTGACGTCGTCCAGAAAGCCAAACTGTGTTTTGACTGCTTTCTGTTCGCCGACATGAACTCCTGTGGCGCCGGCGTGCTCCCTTCCAAAGTCACTTCCATGCGTGATTGCACTCTTGTTCTCCGTGGTTCCTACGTACTGCAGGTTGTTATGGAGTTACTGAGTTAGTATCTATCTTTAGCATTTTCAATGCAATATAACATGGATTCCTTGTGTTGTAGGTTGATAAAGCAGAAGAAATCAATGGGTGCTTCCTGTTGTCAATGACTGATGGTGTTCAGAGGGTCATTGGATTAGTGGCTCTTCCAATTAAAAGTCTTAAAGATTGTTGTCCCTACGGTTTAAAGGTTTCTCTGGTGCTACCCCCCCCCCCCCCCTTTCTTTTTCCATGTTGGATCATTTCTAAACTGTATTAATTTGAATTTGGATATGGGACAAAACTTAGATACAGTTTTATTAGTGTTGTTGTCCAATCAGAATTGTAATTTCACTTTTGTAATTTCCATGCAAACTTTTATTAATTATGTTGATTACTGAGATGAAACTCTAATTTCTAATTAGAGAACAACACTAAAAGCACCTCAAGAACTGTATATAAGTTTTATTCTTGGATGTAATAATGTATATAAGTTTTATCCTTGGGTGTAATACTTTTATGGTAGGTTGACTATTCTTAATTTCTTTGTTTTCTTGTGGCCTTATCTTGGTTTATCATTCATCTGCTATCCGTGTGATGCGCACAACTTTCATCTTCTTGCTTCGCATGTAGGTTTCTATATCTAATGTGGAGTCTCTTGATGGAAATCTGTTGTTGTCACCTGAAAACACTACCATTTTGGGGGGATCAGCTCAAAAACCGCTGATTGATAAGGTACAAATTAATTGTTGCTATAGGATTTTTTGAACTAAAATGTGCGATGAAAAGTTGTGTGTGATATCTTAACGTGGTAGCTGCATCGGTGCAAACTTTCTTCTTCTTTCTTTTGTTTCTTGCTGGCTTATACTATTATGTGAATTTACTGGATACAGCTAAACCTTGATTAGTTAGTCTCTTCATTATCCTTGTGCAGAACCAAAAATGGAGTGCTTCCTCCTTAAGCGACAGTGACTAGAGCAACTCTTTCTGCATGACCTTCATCCGTGTTTTTAATTATCTGTATATCTATAGAGTGCTCTAAGAACAAATTATATCGCTAACATTTTTAGAATAACAATTTTAAATATGGAGCATACACTTGACTTGACATATTAACACAGTTTACACACACATTAATGCTGTTTGGTTGAGAGGATGGAAATAGAGAAGATGAAAATTGGAGGAAAATATTTGAATTAAAGTAGAGTGTAGGAGGTGTGGGTCCCACATGGGACTCACACTATTTCTCCTCCATTTCTCTCCTCCTCCTCCCCTCAGCCAAACACAGCAAATAGCCTGTTGATATCTACAACTACTACTAATCAAAAACATGAAAATATAAATATGGTTATCCAAGTAGTGTATGTGCCTACAAAGTTCAACATTCTCAACTAGGCAATCATTAGGTCCTCCTGTTCAGATCCATCTTTTTCCTTTTCACCGTGAACCTGTAGTTCAGTTAACTTTGAGTCATTGTTTTCACTGATCTTGAATACCTTTTCAACAGGACCCCCTACTTATTGCCAAATCTAGTTAACTCTTTTCTGATTTGAGCCAATTTCTTCACTACATGGGATGCCATTGCCTCACCAAGCTGGCTTGTATTTCCCTTGGAGTGTGTTTGGACAGAGTAATTTAAGAGGGAAAAGTACTTTTTACAGGGATTCAAATTTCTTTCTATTAAAATTATCTGTTTGGCTATTTTATTAAAAGGAATTTCAAATTTGGGAATTTTGAAAAGTAATTTGTAATTAGTTAAAACCATGGAACTGTAAATTCCACCAAAATAGAAAGAATTTTACAATTCCTTGCTCTCTTTCACGAGGCGGACCTTCGCCTCTCACACTCTTTGCTCTTCACTCTCGCACTCTTTGTAAAACCATGGTTGTGTTTGGTTTTTTGATCACAAACTGTTTGATGTATGTTCTCAATCATGGACACATGCACATGACACACAGAGAGAAATACTCTTTGTTGGATTGTATTTGTGAATGCCGAGCTTTGTGGATTGCAATTTTTTTTTCTTCAAAAATCAACTCTGAACATGTTTATTGATCTATTCATTATTATTACTTTATTAGTACTAGTAACTTGGTCATGTTTTCTTATGCTCTGGCTTTGCTTATAAGACTTGAGTATAATGCTTTGTGCAACCTTGTCAACTGAAAAGAATAGTGACAGACTCATGCTCAATCTTTTTGAAATTTGTAAATTCTCTTTTGTTGGAAATCACTGGTCCAAACGAAATTGCTTACTAGCGTAGCTTGTAAATTTGGTTTCATTTCATGTACACGTTCTTATTAGCAGGAAATAAGCATCAATTGAAGATTCTTGACATAATGTATATCTCAATTGAATCTGGTTTGTCAAGTAGAAATTAATGTGAGTGCTATTATTTTTGTGTTAGAGTTCTGGATTTCCTTCATCAGTGGTGATTGTGCTTTGAGATGCTATGTTTGAGCATAACACAATTATGCTAGAAAGTGGCAGGCTTTGCTTTCTTTTTTTTTTTTTTTTTCTTCTTTTGCTTTGATTTGCTTATATATTTCTCATATTTTGCAGGTTGAAGCCGAAGAGTAACCTGAGATATCCAAGGATGATTTTGCAGGTTGTGCATGATATCTAGTGTCTTCTGTCCCAATAATTTTTTAGAGTTTAAGTAAACTACAAGGTGACTTAATGAAATTTAAGTCTCTTTGATAGCTTATGAGTCATGGCGCTGTATGTTTTGATGTGTTTATCTGCTATTGTAAAATTCAACGACAAACATATAGAACTAACCACCCGTAGATCCTGTGATCCAGTGTTCATGTGTCATAAAACTTACTGAATTCTTCCATTTTGTAGTCATGATTTTTAAAGGGTAACAGTGAATATGTGTGTGTGTGTGTGATTTTTTATTTGGTTTTAAGCTGCCATCATTCAACATTATAATTTATCTCTATCTGATTTGGAAGAAGGCCTGTTGAGCACTTACTCCAGTGTATTTAGAATTTTTGGTGAAGGATATGGTATAAGGCATAAAGGGTGTTGCTATTGAAGTATGAATTTGGATCTCAAGAGTCCGAAATCTATATATTGGGCATAGCTAGTAACCTTCAGACACAATCCTTGGGATCCATATGGAGAAATAACGTTTGCAAAATTAAACTTTGGAATTGTAGTAGTGAACCTAGTGCTGGTTATATTTTTTATCTGCTCATGCATTGTTTTTCTTGTTCTCTAAAGACAACAAAACGGGTTCAGAAAACATTTCTAACAAAGCGCACAGTAAGAAAGATGTACCATAAGACAAGATAAAAGTTCCAGATCTTGGAGAAAATAAAATTAGACTAATTTTTGGCTACTGTATTTAGTTGAATGTTCTAGGATTCATGACTTCACTGTTTAAAGCATAGTATAATATTTTATATATATTGTGCCTTTAAAATTTCACCCCCTAAGTTAGTTGATATTTGTACTACACATACATTATTAAACAGCTAACGTCTCGTGTACGCCCAATTAAAAATTTCTATTTCAATGAGAATTACAATTAATACTAATTGCATACAAATATACTCAAATAATTAGTTGACAATAATAGAAATTTTTTTAACAGCAATTACTAAGATATAACAACAAATTTTAAAATTAAGAAATTAGCTTATAAAAATTATTTTCATCTAGTAAATTACTAAGAAATCATAATTCAAAATGCCTTGTATATATAAACGTGTAAGTTTACCCGTGCTTTCATTGTTCCACTTCTCCACTCTCATTTGAATAATTTCATCTCTTAAAGTGGTGAATGATTTAACTTGAATGGTATAACAGTTACTGTAAGTTATACCGGTATTATTTGATCCAAGGGCGGAACCAGGCTTCGATGGTAGGGGGGGCCAACCATAAACAAAAAGAAGTTCACCGAACAGAGGTATATATATGCATTAAATTCATATACAATTTTTTTAACTATATTTTATAAATTTCATAAAATATAAAATTATTTAATTATAAATACAATCATTTATAGTTTTAAGGTTTAATTTAGTTATATATCATGCTTAGCTTGATGTAAGTTTGATGTTTCGGGTTTGCTCTATGGAATTTTAAATAAATAAAAATCTCTTTTTTAAGATTATGAAGAATTATAAAAATGTGTGTGTATGGTATGTGGTAAACAATGTGTGTGGTTTCATATGAAAGCAAGTAAATATTTAATCTAGTACACTTATATAATTATATTTAATTTAACAATTTGCTACAATATTATCTAACGAGCTATGATAACATAGTTCGGTCCTCCAAATATAATTTAATCATTATCATTAGTATAAACAAATTTAAGGTAGCAAATAGGGTGCGTTTGATATAGCCTTGGCCCCAATCTCTTTGTTGATATGCTTGATAGCCTTTAATGTGGCAATAATACTTTTTTTATGAATAAAAAATCTAACCTTTAAGGGGGCAATAATACTTATATACGTTTCCTTATCACTTTAAAAGCTTTTTTTTTTTTTTTTACTATATTTAAATAGGATTGGGTAGAAATTAAGGTGAATATTTATCAATCAATCAGCATAGAACTCAATTCTCTCTAAAGAATCTATTTATACGGGCCGGTGTAACAATTTTTTTAACAAATCTGTAATTGATCTTTTATAAATTAAAAAAAAAAGTTAGGGTAATAACCAACGTAGGTCCACCCCTGATTTGACCCCTCCTCATATATATATGAGGCAGGATCAAATGACACCGGTATAATTTACATCAACTGTTATACCATTCAATAACTTGAAATAGAATGTGATTTTTATCGATCTAACCGTTGACTTGTATTTACATATTACTAAGATTGTCTGTGTCAAAATTGAACAACAATAAGAAGGTGATCAAATGATCCGTCTTTTTGTGTATTTTGAAAAGTTTATATGACGTCGATTCTAATCTATATGAATGAGGTAGCAAATAATTTTGGATTAATATGAAATTTTGTATATATGATCTATGTGAAAAGAACTTTCAATCTAACGGTGGATTTTAAGAAAATATCATCCAATTGAAAGTTATTAAAATGACATCGGTGTAACTTATACCAATTGTTACACCATTCAATAATTTTGTATATATGATTAATATGAAATTTTAATCTAGTATAATAACCCGTGTAATGTACGGGAATATATTAAGATTATTAATATATAATAAATTTAAAATAAATTTGTTATATAAAAATTTTGAAATAACTCTTTTAAAATAGATTGTCATCATTTAGTAAATTACATAAAGTTTAAAGCAAATATCAAAATGAAATTGATTGAAAAACTTTTGGTAACTTATTAGTAATTGTTATTGTTATACAAATAGGTAATTGTGTCTACTTAAGACACATTTAATCAAATGAGTTATTTAAGTGTCACCACATGGAAGTCAAAAAAAAGAAAGTGTCACAACATGAGAATTTTATGGCAGACAATTAAACATTGTTTATTTATTTCGATACTTATAATATTTAATTATCATCTTACATATTATAATTTACTATTAATCTTAAATGAGTTAATCAAATGAGTTATTTAAGTGTCTATTTAAGAAACGGAGGGAGTAATCATTATTGTTATACAAAGAGGTAATTGTGTCTATTTAAGACACATTTAATCAAATGAGTTATTTAAGTGTCACCACATGACAGTAAAAAAAAAAAAGTGTCACCACATGAGAATTTTATGGTAGACAATTAAACATTGTTTATTTATTTCGATACTTATAATATTTAATTATCATTTTACATATTACAATTTTTGGTCTTAAGTCAGAGTCCATTGGTGTCCCCCAACCCACTGGGTAAGATACTAATCCCGCTCGAGATAAGTGATTGCCGCTGGCCCAAGGAATTTTGCACACGAAAGAAATTGAATACCGATTCTCCCGCTAAATAGATTGTTCCCCTACATGTGAACGCAACAGGCCTAATTAGTGGTCATTCAATTATTGATTAGGTGCTAATTACTCCCTCCGTTTCTTTTTAAGTGTCGGATTTTTGAAAAAATTTTGTTTCTATTTATCTGTCGTTTGCAAAGTTCAAGATCACATTAATTAATCTTTTATCAATTATACCCTTACTTCACTCATAATCTTTAATGAATATACGAATGTACACATGCATTTATTGTAGAGTAAAAATGAAAAGAGGGTAAAATAGGAAATCCAATAATTACTTTATTAGAATCAAAAAATTTTAATGTATTCATTGATTTCTACAAATAAATCTTAAACAACACTTAAAAAGAAAGGGATGAAGTATGATTATTAATTAAGTAGATTATTACACTTAATAATGTAAAAGTTAAAACATCACTTTATTTTTAACTTTGGCCAGTGCAATTTTCTATAGACTATCTTTTTTAAAAGATTTTTTAATTGATTATCCTAACAAAGGATTTAATTTGTTGCAGAATATCAATCAAAATATGAAATAAAATATTCTAATTTTTTAATTGATCATCCTGTCAAGGATCTTTTATTTTTTAAATTGTTTTAATTAATATCCAAAATGTTTTAATTAACATTAAATGTAACGATATATAATCATATCATTTTTAATTAAAATTAACTATATGTAAAAATTAAAATTAATTTTTAAAACTTTATAAATTAAAAGTTTTGAATGAATGGATATTTTATATATTAATTTATATTTCCATTAATTATCTTAATTTCACTTAATTGTCTTAATATTTTAACGTTAAATCATCGCAATACTCTTATACTCTTAGTTTGGGCCAGAAAATTTATTGTTGACTACCTTTCTCTTACTTTTAAGGTTTTTTAATTGATAATCCAAACAAAATTATTAAAATTTATTTTAAAGTCCCTTCCACATAAATCATATATACAAAATTTTATATTAATCTAAAATTATTTGTTATCTCATTCATATAGATTAAAATCGATGTAATATAAAATTTTCAAAATATACTAAAATACGGAATCATTTGATCACCATCTTATTGTTGTTTAATTTTGACAAGAACAATCTTGGTACAATTCAACAGTTAGATCAATAAAAATCACATTTTTATATGAAGTTATTTAATGGTATAACAATGGTGTCATTTAATCCTTCCTCACATTACTAATATGTAACTTATATATTTTCTTATACTTTTAAATCAAGTGAATTGTTGAACAAGTTATAATTGAATATCAAAAACTAATTTCAAATATATATTTTATCTTTAAAATTCATATACATGTATTCTCTTATGCTATTAATATCAATTGAATGATTTAACTTAATATTTTATCTTTTTTCAGTCTGTCATTTTTAATATCTTTAGTTTTAGCTTGAATTTTAATATTTTTAAAAAATTATCAATAATTTAAAATAATGTAACACAATATAAATTATTTATCATAAATCTAAAATATAATTTATGAGTATAAAAATATTTATTTATTACAAATTTTAATTATAATATAATTCATATATTTAGAAATATTTATTTATTATAATTGTAGTTATATAAAATAAACATTTATCCTATACAATGCACATACTAAAATACTAATTTGAAGTTATATTTGCATCTTAAGGTAGAAGTAATAGATTTTTAAAATTTTAAATGATAGTACAAGCATTACAAGCAAAGTTGAGTTACATGAAGAACAATATATAAATAAAGTTTAATTTTAATACATTAACAACTAATTAAAAATCACAAAATATAGTTTTAAATAATAATTATAAAAACCAATAATCTTATCAGCATTCTGATAAATATTTCCTGTACAATAAAAAAGCCAATAAAAATAATAGCCCCTGTTGGACAACATTTTTAGAGGAAGTAATTAAGGTAGATTCAAAATTTCAAAACACACTGCAATTATGTTAAAAAAAAGAAAGCTATCATTATAAAGAAAAATATATGTATATAATTCAGTACAAGAATATGACAAACCCAATAAAAGATGCCAACTCATGTTTGCTTCCAACTTCTATGTGCCTTTGACTGCATCTAAAGCATACTATTCCGAGTATTCCGAGATGACGTAATGTGGAGCAGGATGAAATATATTTTATTTGGCCACGTAATCATGTAATTAGGAGATTATAAAAAAAGCATCCAATCAGGAAAGACAATCGCATAAATGACTTGAATTAACTTCAAAATAGAATTCCAACCTTCTCCAAAACAAGATTTAGATAATCAGTACAGAGATCACAAACATTCTTCTCTAGTTACTCCACTCCAAATGAATGAATGCAAGTAGATCAAGAATTAGCAGAGATTAGATCGAGAAGTATAAATAAGTTAGCCACTGCCTCCATAGCCAACCACACATTCACTAGTCTTCCCTGTGAGACCCAAAGACGAAATCAGGGAGAAGTAAATCGAGAAATGCTTATACTAGACCAATGAAAAGTAGAAATGAAAGACAAATCCAAGAACTTAGAATCCAGGGCCAGAGATCACCAAATCATGTAATAAGATACCCACTGCTTCCACAACCAACCACACTTCCACTACTTGGCTTTCCTATGAGACCCATAGCAGAAATCATGGAGAAGTAAATCGAGAATCGCTCATACTAGAGCCAAGAAAAGGTAAAAATGAAAGACAAATCTAAGTTTGGAATCCAGGGTAGACATCACCAAACCATGCATGAGGCTAGAAGCTATGCAGAAAGTAACATAAAACTACTCAGCACTACAATGCAAGAAAAGATTCTATGAAACAAGTTGTGATAAATTAAGTAATATCTAAAATTAAATTCAAAAAGAAGTTTAACTTTGAGTAATCTAGACAATTTAAGACAAGGAAATTATTGTATTCAAAGATAAGTTGAATTATATATATGACACCAAAATTTTAATAAGAATTAACAAAAAGTAAACATCGTGTACATTTTAGTTAATAAAAAAAACAAAAAAAAAATCATAGGAAAGAAATTAGAAAAGGCCTTATTAGAAAGCATTTTCAAGGTATATGTATCTTTTCAAGGTAGATTCAAAATAATAATTAAAAAAAAAAAACAAAGGAAGGTACCGTGATAAACTTATATATATATATGTGTATAGGTACACATACTCATTTAAACAGATAACCTATATTAGTTTGACCATTTAAAAATATAAACTATACAATTCTCTTAGTAATACATGCAAAATAATGCGGGAGAAGCTTATTCAGGTTTTATTCAACTTTCTATATGCCTTTGGATTTTAATACAAAATATAGAAAACAAAACAAAAGACATAAGCTTACACCCTATGAAGCCCAGATATGTGACACGACATGGATACGATACGACACAGATACGGGGATACGGCAATTTTTTTAAAATTAAGGATACTACACGTCCTGGATACATTGATGAAATATATAAAAAATTATATATGGATGCAAAATAAAATGCAATTAGTGTTGGTGTTAAAATACAATTATGCAGATGATCTTGAGTGCTGCTAAAACACTGCAAATATGCATATTCTATTTTAGCAAACACTGTAAACACAACTGTCGAGTGGCAAAATAAATTTATTCAGCATGGTTTGAGCAAAATACCCTATCAAAGCCAAAACCACACAAACAAGAAGACCCCCTCATCAGAAAAATGTGCAGAACCACCAAGGAGAGATGTTGTGCTTGAAGAAGGAGGGAAATTGTACATTATGTAGAGACCCACTCACTCCACTTGCCGAAAAAAGAACTGTCGGAAAGGAGTTGCCATGCTTGGAGAATAGGGAGAGGGTGTGTCGTGTTTTTGTTTACGTTTGGACCTTTTTTATTTTAAAAACCCTAAAATTAAAACAATAAAATTATAAAATATTAAAAAAAATTCAAAAAAAATAAAATATTAAAAATTTCAAAACGTGGCTCAAGCCGTATTGGAGCCGTATCTGAAACAGCTTGAGCCGTATCCAGCCATCTTAAGCAGTGTCCCAGCCATATCCCAGCCGTGTCCTACAATTTCTTTTAAAAAAATAAAAATAAAAAAATTGGATACTTCTTGGATACGTATCGGAGGCGTATCGGTGTCCACACGGGTACAACACCGATACTTTTCCATTTTTGGAGTATCAGGGCTTCATAGCTTACACCTTTTCCAGAAAAGGAAGGTCATGTGCAATAGCATGAAAGATCCTTTGTGGAAGTAAAATAATACAACCTCTCGGGCTGGAATTAACAAAAAAAATATTCAATTAGCAAGAACAGAAGCAAATAATCAGAATGAAGGAAATCCGAAAGGGGAAAAATTTGGGGTCTCAAAACTTTGGTGACTTCAATCATGGTACAAAAACCCAAAGGAAGAAATCCAACAGTTCCAGATGACAGCAAAATCTAATCCCCATAGGAATTTGGCAAATGAAGTGATACCAAAGCCAACACATATTCATTGATTAATCTGTACAAGTTAAATTGTCAAAAGTTAAAAATTGTCATCACAAGTCTAAAAATGAAAAGATAAAACAGTGAATTCTAACTCCAGATTAAGATCACCAAAAATATGCAAGAGCTTTGATGTTTTGCATAATAAACAGAACATTGTTCCAAACACTAAACTGCACAAAATAAGTTCAAAATTCAATTCATGTGTGTTGCAATCAACGCAGGAAACAAAAACAAAACAAAACAAAATTATCAAAAGAATTTAAATCAAATAGTCCTGAGCTCTTGCTGATATATCATATGGTAAAATCAAAGGCCAGGAATTGAATTTTCAGAGCTACAGAACACAAGTTACCTAGATAAAAAAAATCGTCAATTAAGAAACTACATAAAACAAACTCATCAAAGAAATTAAATCAAATAATCCAGAGCTCTTGCTGATATCATCTGGACATTCTTCAAGATTTCATCATCGATTTAGCCACTACACCCATGACCATACAAATTTCATTTCCAGACCCAATGTGCATGAAAACACAAGCTAGCTACCTAGATCAACAATCCTCATCTAAAACACAAGAAAACGAAATAAACTGAGAAAATATATCATATGTTCCTTAACCCTGGTTGATATAATCTAGTAGATTGAACAGTTCTAGACAACTCAGTGTCTCGTCTAAAGAAATTAACAATTTTCGCATCTCAAGCCTTGTATATAGTTATAGTTATAACCATAACACAAAAAGATAAAGGAAATCCAACAGTTCCAGATGACACAAATCTAACCCACTTAAGAAGTCAAACAAATCAAGATAGACATAACTAGTGATGCCAAACTCAACGCATATTCATTGATTGATCAATATAAATAAATAGTCAGAAGTACAACACTTAAACAAGTTAGAAGAAGACTAAGAAGACTAATAAGACTAATATCCTGTCCCTAAGAACATAAAGATTTATTTTCAGACTCCAGGTTGGTGCAATATAGAAGTTACATAGAACAACAATCCACCAAACCAAGCTTATAATTTCCATTCTCACTGCTAGAGAAACTTCTTTAGTACTATAAACAACATAACATTTTTGAAGATCCAATTGAACACAAGCATTAAAAAATTTTAGATGATTAAATAAATTTCATCACAATAACGTTTGGACTGAAATTTCCATGCTCTTGCAGATTTCACACTCAGCAAGAAGAAATCATTCCTATTGCAAATGGGAGGTCTCATGCTGCTGTGATGAAGAGGATATTCAATTAGAAGATAAGATACTTCTATAGATTATATTAAAAATTATCAAGAAAACAGTAAAAGAAGTAGTAGAATCTCCAAACCAAGAGACGGATAATCAAATCAAAGAATCAAACACCCAACCATGCTGTCCCAAATTCCTCCCGTGACATTGTAACAAACGTATTGTCCCTAAAAATGCATAAACTCTAGTAACTCCAATTATCGTTCCTGTTACAAACACAAACAAGAACTCTGACACTACCAAGTTATCATACACCATTAAAACTACCAAATCAGAATCCAGTCAACAAGATAGCATAGCCAATCCAGAACGAACACGTAAGATAATAATGAATTTAAGGGTAATAAAACCTAAGGCATTACAGAAAATCTGTCAATAATCTCTCACTACTGCTTCCACAGCCTATCACACATCCATTGCTTCTCTTCCCTGTAAGGCCGTCACTGAATTAAATGGAGAAAACTAAACGCTAACAGAAAATGAAGGGTAGAAACGGAAAGACAGAAAAATTCAAAAACCCAAATAGACAAATCATGCACGAGGCTCGATACGATGTAGAACGTTACACGAAACAATTCCAAACACCACACTGCAAAAAAAACAGGTTCACAAATTCAATCCATATGTTTCGTGATCAAGTCCGGAGAAATAAAATAATAGAGAGGAAACTCATCGAAGAAATTAATTTATCCAGAGCTGTTATCTGTTCTAATTCTTCGTATCAACAATCGCATAATCTCATATCAAGACTCAGCGTGCTGCAAACGAGTAAACACAAATAGTTCAACACCTAGATAGATCTCCATGATCAAATGAGGAATGATATTCAAATAATTGACTAAAAGAAAAGTGACTAGACTGTCAATTTCTTCGGATCTTTATTCCGGTAAAAGCATATCAATCTCCAAAACCCTACGCAAACAGCTCAATACCTGGATAGATAGATCTCCATTATAAAATGAAGAATTATATTCAAATTCAAATAAATTATATACTATCAATTATAGAGATCTTCAATCCGTAAAACCCTACACAAACTCGATTAAGATCGGAACCAGCGAGAAGCATAACTATATCCAAAGCAAAACCAACAACACAACTTGATTACGGGAACAAACCGTAAGAATATGAACATCAAACTTCAATATCAAGAAATCGAGATATTCAATCAACCAGACATAATTGAAAAGATGGATAAGTGAGAATAATTGAAAGCTAGATAGAAGAAGAGACCGGAACCATACGCTAAGCCATATTAACCTACTTCGGAATGGAATGAGGTAGAGAACATGGCCAAGGGGATTTTTATAGAGGAGGAGGGTCAGGATTGACGAATGAGATTATGCAGTGGGTGGAAAATTTAACGGTAAAGATGCAATCAAAATAAAGTCGTTAGACACGGTTTTTTTTTTTAAGGCGGTGGAATAGCTGATTAAAAATTCGTTGTATGTTCTTATGCGTTTGCGGAGTGACTTAGAATCCATGCTAGCATGCTAAAAAGATAAAGTTAAACTAATATGCAGGTCCTATACTTTTACCAAATTTTCAGTTAGGTTCATGAATTTTTTTTAAATTAGGTCTCTGAAC
This sequence comes from Pueraria montana var. lobata, assembly GCA_026413185.1. Classification (NCBI taxonomy): domain Eukaryota; kingdom Viridiplantae; phylum Streptophyta; class Magnoliopsida; order Fabales; family Fabaceae; genus Pueraria; species Pueraria montana. The sequence goes on along the minus strand of CM048649.1, from coordinate 39,348,499 downwards.
TTTTATTTTTTTTTCAATTAGGTTCCTCATCTAATTGTCGTTATGAAAAATCAACCGCAGACATTAAATTAGAGGTGCAGATAATGAACTAATGCTTTCCGAGAGATTTCTACAAAGTTTCAACCTCTACAACTCAATTTAACCCAGGTAATCTTTCACAATTATTCGATTCTGCAGAAGGTTAAAACTTTGCACACAATTGACTTAGTTGTGCTTATAACATACTCCAGAAGCACTAGTCCACCGCCTGCAACTCTAAGAAGGTATCTGTGGTTAATTTTTCATAATGACAATTAGATGGAATGACCCAATTGAAAAACAAATAAAAATTCAGAGACCTAATTAAAAAAAAAGTTTAGGGACCCAATTAAAAGAAAAAAAAAAGTTCTGAAACCTAATTAAAAATTTGATAAAAATATAGGGACCTACATAGTAATTAAACTAAAAGATAACTATCACCGTGGGCTTATCCTAAAATAAATAATTTTAAATATTAATTAAAAAACTAACAGTTTTTATTTTGCTATAAAAAAAACTAACGGTTGAAGAGATTAACTATCAATAATTTTAAATAAAAAAAAAACTCGTGCCTTAACTATTAATATCTTTTAATTTTTAGTTTTTAATTATAAATAAAAAAATGTTTAAGATATATAAATAACTGCCATGTGGAGTTATCTTTTATAATAAGTGTCTTATTCAAACGTAATTTTCAAAATTAGTTAAAGGATAAAAAAGTCTAAAAAATGTGTACACAAAATATGGGTATTTCCTTTATTATTAGTATAGATTATTAGTATAGATATATGATTTATATATAATTGTTGATTTTATTCTACAAGCATTTTCCTTCTAAGGTAATGTTGTTTGACACTTGTCAAACATTAAATATGTAGGTACCTTTTCTAATAAAAATTTAAATTTTAATTCATCAATTATGTATAAGAGACTAACCCATTTCTATTAGACCCAACCCAATCTCATTGATATATAAATAGTTGATCTTTTTATCAACAACTATTTTTTTTTCAAACATATTACTCACTTTAAACGAATTAGATTCTATTACAACATTTAACGTAAGAAAAAGTTATCTATGGAATATTTTAAGAGTTTCATGGTCATATGCACAGACGGCATAAAGCAGTTTTACATTGTCAATTAATAAGAAATCACTATTGGTATCATTTTTAAGATAATTATTGTAAAAGTCAATAAGCTTACTATACATAATGACCTATGATTGGATGATAGTATAAAATTATTTTACACTGTTAATACATAGCTTATTTTCTCATATTTTAATTGTAACCATTAGATATATAATTTTTTAAAATCAATTGTAAAGATGAGTCTTGAAATACTTAATATAAAATTAATATATAATATATTTAATTTAATTTGACCTTGATATAAAAAATAGATCCGAAGTCATCAATAATTACACATTTTGACATGCAAACAAGGTGTCTAACGTCAGAGCTAACAAAATGGGTCAGGTTGATCAAAGTAGCTCGAATCCGCTCACTAAAATATAGGATATGGGCTCTAAATTTTGAGTCTCAATTAAATACAAACCTTTTTAGCTTGGTTCAATAAAGCCCGTGTTATAAATGGGTTTAGGTCGGCTAGTCGAGTCATGTTGAGGCTATCCATTTTTTTTAAAAAAAATTGTGATGTTGCCTTTTAATTTGATAATTCCTTACTTTGCATTATTTTATCCTTATCAATTTGATTTAATACACTTGAAATACAAGCCAATTATTAGCCCAAAAAACAAAACAGTGTCCTTATAACCATAGTTTTAAAAACCGAATCAGTGATCGACCCGGTCAAGGCACTAAGTCACTGGGTCAACGGTCGAACTAGTGGGTCAGTTATTGACCTGCATGACCTGTTCTTTATTAAAAAAATTAAAAATTTTATACCCTATCTTAGAAAAAGCCAAAAAAAATCACATCACAAATTAATATTAGTATAATTTCACAAATTAATATAACATTTTATTATTACTGATAATATTTTATTTAATACTACCTCTGGTCCTAATTATAAGCAACATAGGACAAATCATCAATACCAAGAAAAATAATTATTACAATTTTTTTAATTAATTCTGCCAAAAGTTCAATTTTTATTCCAAAAACACCATTTACTTTAAGTGGTTGTCATAGTGCATAGGAAATAGAGTAAACAATAAAGTAAGGGTACAAAAGAAATTTACTTTAAAAACTAGTGATTGTTGCTTATAATTAGGACCAAAGAAAAAGTCACTTTGTTGCTTATAATTAGGACCAGAGGTAGTATATAGTTTGTATGATATAAATTAATAATATAAATGATTTTGTATGATATACATATTTAATTTGTCAAAGGTATAACAATTAGTTATGTTGGATTAGTGATAAAACATGCTCTTATATTCTATAGGGTACTAACTTTGAATCCATTTCAGGTAATTTAATGTATTTTAATTGTATTGACTATTTATTTAACTGCTCCCTATGTATAATTGTACATATACTAAATTTTGCACTTAGTTATTAAACAAACATTTCAGCTCAATTTTTTATTTCGTTTTAAACGGAGTCCATGGACCAGAGTTCGATTTTTCTCTGTGCCATTTGGGTTGCAATTTTTAAATTTTCCTTAATTTAAGTTGTGCGTGTGAACCAGCCCGGGTCTGCAGTTCGCTGGTTCGACCAGAAACCTGCCCGAGTCACTCCGGATTCCACCTTCCACCGGGCTGATTACATACTTGATCTAATAATTGGACCGAACCGATTGACCCACCGTTCCCGGTTGGACCAGTCTGACCGGCCAGTTTGATCCGATTTTTAAAACTATACCTAGAACAACAAATAAATATTGAACTTGCCTAGAAATCTTGTAAATGTTATAACATACTCAGGTTAACCGTGCATGCTAATCAACATATATATTAAACTAGTGCATATTCCTGTGCAATGCACGGGACAAATTATTATTAGGAGAGTAATATTATTTAAAAAAGGTAAATTTAAAACTTACAAAAATAATAAATGCATCTTTATAAAGTTTAATATGACATGACAACTTAAATCAATTTTAGCTTGCTATAGTCAAACAACCTCTAAGTTATAATTTTATTGAGAAAGTTGAGAAAATCCCTCAATCCAACATATTCAAAAGATTATCTTTAATTCTTATTTATTGTCATTGCAACAGAAAGAACAATTGAAAATTGTGTTCACTGAGATTTAAAAGAAAATTTCAATATTCTGTAAAAAAAAGAAGAAGAAAATTTCGATATCAAGGTTGTCAAGTATAACCATAAAATAAGCTCTTAATTTAGCTTATTTTTCCTAAAAAAAACCATATTTTTACACATCTATTGTGATTACGTTATGTGAATCTTTTTAATATTAAATTACTCTTATGTTGTTAAATTATTAAGTAGGATTTTGAACCATTTAAAAAAATTTAATGGATTTTTAAACTCTTTTTAATTGGGTCCCTGAATTAAAAAGTATGTCATTAAGGTTGAGACACACCAGACTATGTTCCTGCTTTCATTCCTTCCTTATCACGATAACTTGAAACTTTTATTTTCTTTAGAATGTCTCTATCATTACCATGATTTTGTCATACAAAATTTGTGCTTTGCTTATCTAGCTTGATATCGAAATACAAAAATGAAACAATATCAATATTAAGATTTCCAACCAATTATCAATTGTTAATTAGAAAGCCCATTTATCAACATGTCAAATAAAATAACATAATTAAAAAGAAAAGGATCTACAACATAGAAGATAATTGAAGAAATAATAAAATAAACAACTAAAAGGATCAATTTCAAGCCTTTAATTAGACAATTTGAACGTTAACTGCTTCCAAAGCAATCCAAAAAACGTGCTCTTCCCTAATAAAGGGTCGTGGCAAAATATAAATTTAGCTTCAGAAAATCTCTATCCTCGTTTGCAAAAATGAGACTATAATCAACTTAAAAGCTTGCCCTGTAAAAAGATATGCTAATTTTTAAAAAAAGCTTTATAGAGAGGAGTTTTATCTCACTGTCATGATTTCCTCTGTTAACAAATAAAACCAACTTGCCCCAATTTTTCCCAACTTCCTCAAAAGAATATTATAAGAAGCATTTTAGAGGTGGGGAAGGTTCAAATTTGAGAAGAAACTTACATATGTTTCTCCTTTTTTATAAAACTAGGTTTATGACCCCTGCGTTGCACGGGGTAAGCATACTATTTAATAATATTTATTTTTACTTTGTTTTGTGAATAAGTATTATATTGGCACAAATTACACATGAAATTGTTGATAAAATATGACACATGATATTATTGAAAAGATAATAACATTCTGTTTATTTCACCTTTCTTTTGTGTTTCATAAATGAATAACAAATATTGGAAACAAATTATTGAAAAATAAATGAATATCAAATACTCAAAAGATAATTACATTAACTGAATATTGAATCCTTCATTCACGAGACATCTGAAAAATAGCCTGATAAAAAAAAAGAGAAAAATTAATTCAATAAATATGTTCTAAATCACACTTATAATAATATTTGCATATTTGTAAAATAAAATGGATCATTAAATTTTTATAAAATAGTTAAAATAAAAAAAAATAATGGAATGTAACAATACCCGGTAAATTATTATGACATTAAAAACCAAAGTGTTTTCTTTAGAAGTTGTTTGTATATTTGGAGAAATTTGTAGAAGTTTCCATTTACATTGATCCTCATGTTGCATTGTTCTGTGAATAAAGAATGATAATTAAATATTAAACAGTAAATAAATGTAGCATTTATAATTTTATTTTGATAACTAAATTATATAACCAATAAATAATCAATGAAAAGATTATATAGACAATAATGAGGTGTAATAATACCTTACTCAAATTTTGAAAGACTTCTTTATAGACTACATTTGAAGTCATGTTTGTAACATTACCCTTGTCGTTACAAAGAAGTATCTTCAAACCCGAACGTGTTGTAACTCTTGATATTGCAACATACAATTGACCATGTGAAAAAATAGGACGGGGAAGATAAATTCCAACGTGTTTGAGAGACTATCCTTGACTTTTGTTTATAGTCATAGCAAAAGAAACAGTCACTGGAAATTGTTTACGCTGAAATTTAAAGGGAATTCTTGGATCTAATGGAATTAATGATAATCTTGGAATAAAAACTTTTTCTCCAATGTTGCTGCCAGAAATGACTTTTGCTTCCAAAACATGATTGCCTAATTGAGTAACAATGAGTTGAGTTCCATTATACAATCCAGAAGATTGGTCTATATTTCTTAATAGCATGATGGGTACACCAATCTTCAGCTTCAATCGATGATTATGAAGTCTAGATGCAACAATTGTGTTTAAAAATTCAGTAGTATGTACATCATTTGGTCATTTCCATGAATTGAACACGGGGCATCAAAACCTAAGTAACTTTTTGTTTCTCCGGGAACCAATGACATGATGTATTCATTCAACTCATTAACAATATCATTTGTTGGGGCTAAAATAGCTCTATGCTAAAAAAAAATTTGTATCTTTTAGATTGTCTAATAGTAATGGGTATGTACTATTAACAATATATGCAAGAGGATCACCTGAACTATCAATAAGCATATCAGCTGGAATATCAATGGTAGTATCTTGATCATTATTTTGACCAATAGTTCCATTTCCAATAGCCAACACCCAATTTGCAAATTCTTTCAATTGAGAAACATCTTGATCTTAAGAGTCAGATTAAAGCCTCATGTTTTTTTGTTAAAGTTAGTACTTCACATAAATGCCAAAGGTAAGAGGCATTAATGCTAGCGTGAACAACATCTTGTCTTGTCCCTTTTGGTATGACTGGAAGTATCTGCCTAAAATCACCTCAAAAAACTACAACTTTCCCTCTAAATGGAAGATTTTATGCATCCCTATTAGAAAATCGAAGAATATTCCTCAATGTTCTATCAACGGCTTCGAAACAATGTTTGAGTCATTGGAGCTTCGTCTCAAATTATAAGTTTAGTCCTTATGATCAACTCAGCTAAAGGACTAGTGACCTTGTTTTATGTTGTAGGAAGATTCTTCATTATTTATTGGTATTTGAAATCTAGAATGTGTTGTTCTACCACCTAGAATCAATAAAGCGGCTATTATGCTAGATGCCACAGTCAAAACAATTTCTCCTTTACATCTAATAGCTGTATAAATAGACCTCCAAAGAAAAGTTTTACCTATTCCTCCATAGCCATAAAGAAAAAATAATCCCCCAGAATTTGCAGACACACTAATCATGATTTTATCATATATCTTTCGTTGCTCAGTAGTCATTGTGGACAACAACTGTTTATGTTCAGTTGCAAGCAATTGCCTATCATAGTTGAATTCATCATAAATTAGACGATTTTGAGACTGAGAGATTAGATTAATGTCAGGAACAGGCATCAGTGGGAAATCCGATAAACTTTTACTGTTACTTTGCAACAATTTTTCCATTTCTGTGAGGGTCATATTTTTCAACTCTTCATCTGTCAACACTAAATCTGTCGTTAAAATAAATTTAATTAAATAGAAGTTTATCATGAGTAAAAAAAAATTATAACATATGATATAATGAAAGATAGTTAAAAGAATAAAAGTTATAATACTCACCATTGAATTGAATAATCAATCTTTGTCTGTGAAGAATATCATCACTTAAATACTTCCAAGTTTTTTGCCAAACAAATTCAGGCCTAGACATTTGATTTGACAAAAGTAAAGTAACAAACAATCTTCTCAAATAGCATCCTGATCTCCAATGACTTGCTTCAATAATTCCATCAATATATTCACAATCATCAGATAGTAGACCTAATACATAGCAAGCATCCTTAAATGTAGGATATATGACATTATTAATTATTCTGATCTCAGAATATGATTGTGGTCCTTTTGAGTAATTTAGCAAATTTCTCAAATAATACAACTCTCCACTTCTTGGAGGAGTAAACTGCAGTCTTCCAATTGTGGTTCCTCTTTTTCTAGGACACCATTGACGTTTACGTTGCTTCCAAACAAACTTAGTAGGAAATTGAGCATATAAAAGATTTTTCGCTTCAGGATAAATTCTATTTGCATCCATCCATGCCAAAAACTTAGAAGTGTTATTCTTTGGTTTATCAACAACCTCTTCAATGGGATCATCTTCATCAAATACAACAACATGCTCACCAGGTAAATGGAAGGATAATCTCTCAACAGAAGGTTCTTTGTAATGAATATCAAAGGAAAAAATTCTCATGCTGCCTCACATGACGACAAATACCTACAATTGTAATACATTTTGATCTCATCAACACTTTGAGACTCCTGTTGTTCGAGTGCACTATCATAGAAGGTGGCAGTTATTCGATCATGACCTTTGTTCACATATTTGAAGAGACATTTTATAGATCGAGACTGGTTACACCATTCCACATTAATATGAGCATTGTACTTTAGAAGTAGATACCTATTTTAAGGGACAACAAATATGTTATCAATGCACATTTACCCTTTTGGATAACTCTTCCATTATCTCTTCTTTTGTACATAGGATATCCATTAGCATCAAAAGTTGTCCTGTCAACAAATTTCTTCGGAAAATACCTTGTACATTTTCCATTTTGCATGCATGGAGATCTTCTATTTTGTACACCACATGGTCCATGAATCATTACAGCTACTACAATCTTATACATATTAGGTTCAGTTTTTTGGTATGGAATTTCAGCAGAGATGATTTTGTCAATATCAGTAGGATTTGGATGTCTATACTAAGGTTGCAAAAAAACTAACATGTGGGCATGTGGCAGACCTCGTTTTTGAAACTCAATTGTATAAATTACTACAATATGAATTTAAAATTAGTGAAAAATAATTAAAACTAATAAATAAGTGAAAAAAATATATTTAATAATATAAAAATGTTGCTACATACCTGGATTAATCTTTCCAAATAGATTTCCTTGCTTTATTTCTGCTATCAATTGATCAAGCTTTATTTTGAAAACTCTACATATCAAATCTGGTCTATCTTCATATTTCAAACCATGTCTTTGAAGAACTCTACACAATTCTGGCCAATTTTGGTTGCAAGTGAATGTGATGAATAAATCAGGATATCCTACCCAGGAACAAATTGCCATTGCATCTTGATAATTTTGAAACTTATAATGTGCACTGCCTATGAAACTTGATGGTAGCACAATCCTTTTTCCTGCTGCTGATGGATTATTTTCACCCCTTAGTATTGCTTTTGTTAGACCTCTATACATCTCAGCCCTTAGTTCTTTTTGGTGAGTTCTAACATAGTGTAATCGGGATGACTCTATCACAGAGTAACAATCAACTAAAAATTGTTGGAACAAACGTTTAGAGAACAACAAAGAAGATTGCTTAATTACCCTATGTTGAATTCTATATGCAACAAATTCTCTCATTGAAACCTTTTGTCTTTTTTTTGATGTTGTATGTGAAACATCATTTAATGGAATATCATCTATGTATCCAGGTTCACCTCTTGGAAATAACAATGGATATTGCAAAGGAAGGTAAGCTTTACTTACAATAGACACACACTTTAAAATTCCTGATGTTGTTTCAACAATTAAATCTCTTTCAGCATCTGCAGAATCATAGTCTCCAACTATTATTCCAGCAACTTTAGAAACAGTAGGAAGATTGTATGTTCTTCCTTCAAGCCTTCTTTTCCCGTGAATTTTAAGCTTTATGTCCTTAACATTATTAGCTTGAACTCTATCATGAACCTGTCTGTATATTTGGACATAAGGGTTTACTTCATCAAGCAAATTCTTTATATTAGTGATTATTGACTCTTGTAATGGAGAAGAATGATTACCCATCCTACATGGAAAACAATTGAATAATGAATTTCATATATAACATTTATAAATATAAATAAAATTGAAATAATTATTTAAAATCATTTAAAATTTAAAACTTATCCAACTACAGACATTCTATTTGATATTTCGTTGTCTGTGTCATAAATATATAATTGTGCAAACTTTGGTTGACTACCAGGGAGTGGAAGCAAACTTCCAATCCTATGATAATTCTCACCATTCATGATAAACATAGGAGGTGCACTTCCATCATTCTTCGAGACATCAATTTTTCTACCCATTGAAGTAAATGAAAACATCGTGTTGAATGATCTAATGTTTTGTAAAAAGAATTTGCTTTTCTCATCTCTTTTGTGAAATAAATCCTTTAAAGTATGTGGAGGAGGTTCCATATTATCTAATTTTATTTTTCCAATGATCTAATATGGCAAATTCTTGTAAAATAAGCAAGTAACAAAGTTACTTGTATTTGCCATATTAATCTCAGCATTCATAAATCCATTATTATCATCGTTATTATTGTCTAACGATTTGTCTGCACATTGAAAAAATATAATTGAATTCATTATTTCAGATAATAAACAAAAAATAAGTTATTATAGTAAACATGACTACATAAATATGCATACCTTTTGCATTAATACAAATATCGTGATCTTCAACCATTGTTGTTGCACTTGTTGAGGCATTTTGTGTTGATTCTTTTTTATAAAAATTAAGAATTTACATCAGATATATAGGATTTTTCTTTCCATGAAATGAAAAAAAGATAATATAGTAGCATTTTACCTTAAATATGTGTGATATTTGAATCTATATGAATGCTTTCCACATTATGAGGTCTTGTCTCTTTGCCACCAGTTAAAACAAATGTCAAAGGGCACACTTCAGTTCTCTTTCCAGTATCAACATTAATTTCAAGCTGATCAACATTAGTCTTAACAACACTATCTTCCTTTCTCTTTCCTTTGGCTTTCTTTGAAGTATTTTGCGGAGTTTCTATTGAAAATAAATAATCATAAGATAAAGATAATGATAAAAAAAAAATGTAAGTTGAATTGCAATGTTAATGAATGATAAAATAAGGGTCATCTTAGAAATATACAAGATAATAGTGTGATATCCGATGCAGGAGACATTTGTCTGAGAGTGACATAATTCTCTTGCAATATAATACCCTGTGTAATTTTTCTTCCATTTATGACAAACTTTCCGGGCATTAATTTTTTTTTTTGCCACTTACAGTGGATAAACCATTGGCTAAAACAAAACATATAGGTATGTTAACAAAATATAATTTAATTAATATAAAAACAACCTTAATTAAGTTAAGACCAAAAATACTAAATTTTTTACATCTGATATAAATTAAAATACCATTAGAGATATCAGATAAAGGAAGATTGCATGTAAGATTTTGACCACCGATATTTGAAACTGAGAATTGACTATTTCCTACAAATATAATAAATTGTTATATAAAAATACAAATAATATGGTTCAATATTTGATAGTAAAATATGATTGAAACAATACCTGTAACAGATGTCATAGAAGTATTTTTACATGGAATAACTTCTTTGTGTTTCCTACTCTTCAAGTTTTCATGATCTGTAAGCAAAGATTATATATTAAAATATTAATTGATATAAATTGTCATTGAGATATTAATAAGTGATTTTTAAAGTAAATTAGTATTAGGAACAAAATAATTTAACTAAGCCTTCGTTTCAATCAAAAAGAATTTTTGAGGAAATGTACTTCTACGTTCTGGTCAACAGTCTTACGTTAAAATTATTTTTGGAATTAGGATTGGGTTTGGACAATTTTTATAAAGAAATATTAAGCACTACTTTATACAACAGTCCTACCTTCAATAATAGATGACAATTTATATAAAGAAATATAATTGGTAACCGAATAGATGACCTTACTTTGTATAGATGACAATTAAAAAATATTAAGCTATATATGCGCTGAAAACGTGTAATAAAATATGACAAAAAATTATAATAACCATAATCTTGTATTGTCTTCTATAATGAAAAATAAAAATTTTATCTTCTATAATGACAAAAATTATATAAACGTGTATCTTACCAATTAAGAAAAATAAAAATTAAAATGAGTAATGAAATAAAAAGTAGTTAATAAATAAAAAAATTATTATAAATTTTTTGTTAGTTTAGTAGGATTTTTAGGGTGTGGCTAAAAGTATCAAGATAACGTTTTATGAAGGAAAGGAAAGTAAAAACATTATATTAATTTATTAATAAAAACAAAGAGAAAAATGAAGGAGAAAATGAGTAATAAAAAATAATGAATTGATTGAACTGTGATGAACAAAAATAAATTATATTTTTTTTCAGTTTAATAAATGAAATAAAATTAAAAGAAAAAATAAAGAGATGACTAAAAAAATGATAGATAAACTAAATATTCATATTTGCTCGGTGGAATAAAAAAAATGCTAAAAAATTAAGATTAATTATATATTTTAGAGAGTACAGCATTTGACAAAAAATTATATCCCTATTGGAATTGTTATGAGACAATTGAATAAATAATTTTACTCTCACAATATCGTAAATTTTTTTCCTATGAATCTTAGCAATTAAGAAAATATAAATAAAAATGAGAAATGAAATAAAAATACTTAATAAATTATAAGCACATAGGAAAAATTTATTATAAATTTGCTGTTAGTTTATTACGATTTTCAAGGTGTGGCTAAAAATGTCAAAATAACGTTTTATGAAGGAAAAGAAAAGTAATAATATTATGTTAATTTATTAAAATACAATAAAGAGAAACATCAAAGATAAAATGAGTAAAAAAAACATAATGAATTGATTGAATCGTGATGAATAAAAGAAAAATGTAATTTTTTAAGTTTAATGAATAAAAAAATTAAAAGAAAAAATAAAGAGAAAATAAAAATTGATACAGAAACTAAATACAAATATTTGCTTGGTGGAATAAAAAAATGCAAAATTAAAATTATGATTACTTATATATTTTATGGGAATAGAGCATATATATGACAAAAAATCATATCCCTCTTGGCACTGTTGTATTACCTTCAATAAACCTTCAATAAATAATTTTACTATCACATTCTCACGCTATTTTTTCCCTATTAATCTTAACATATTAAAAAATATAAATTAAAATGAGTAGTGAAATTAAAAGTACTTGATAAATTATAAAGCATATGGTAAAAATCATAAAGCATACGATTTTCAGGGTGCGGCTAAAATTGTCAAATAGGATTTTATGAATGAAAAGAACATAAAAATATTATGTTAATTTATCAAAAGAAAATAAATAGATCAATAAAGAGAAAATGAGTAATAAAAACACAGTGCCAAGATTGAACCGTGATGGATAAAACAGGGTTAACAATTGTTCATATTATCAGTTTAATGAATAAAATAAAATTAAAAGAAAAAAAAGAGAAAATAAAAATATGATACAGAAACTAAATTTTCATATTTTCTTGGTGGAATACAAGATAGAAAAAAAAAAGAATGAAAAAAAATGATAAATTGGCAACAGATATTTAATTGATTTTATATATATGTCAGGGAGTAGAGCATATGACAAAAATGACAATAGATAAATAACAATTTTAATTGGGTTTGATTAGTTACCTTCCATTTTTTAACAGATGTTGTAACACTGTAATTTTTCGTAATGTATTATAAGTGCTTGATAAATACCGTAAGAGGAAATTAAATTTAAATTTATGATAATTATAAAAGAATTAATAAATAGATTGATTTTGTTATGTGCCATAGTGTCATTGTTAGATTTTCATGAGGTGTCAAACTTAAAGTGTGTGTTCTGGGATTTTTGGGACTTTTATGTAAGTTCCGTGAGTTGTAGGAAAAAAAAGAAGAGAAGGGGGTGTCCTTATAGGAATGGTGGGGGCAAATAGCAAAATTTCAAATAAATCTCAAAGTTAAAATGTGCACATCTTCACGTTTCTTCCAATTTCTTCATCCTTCTTCCTTCCTCTCTAAGTCTCTCTTCCTCTTGAGTTGATGGAATTCCTACATCCTTTTGAAGCTTGGTTTCTTCTTCTCTAGAGCTTCCTTAGATGATTTCTAGTTGGTAAGTTCAATTCCTATCTATTCTTGATCTCTTAGCTTCTTTCTCATCTCCTCTTAAGAGCATGAGAAATGGGTTTCATGTAAAATATTGGTTGATGGGTTAAAATTTGATTGAGCTCATTTTGGGATTGGTTTAGGTTTTCTCTAGTTGATTTCATAGCCAGAGTTGAGTAGAGATCATTCTTGAATCACCAAGTCTCCTCCCTAGCTTCTTCCTCAAGGTTGAGTCAAAAAGTTTAGGTAAGGGAAACTTTAATATGATTGAATGCGTATTTGTATGTTCTATGCTTGGAATGTTGTTTTTGAGTGTGGAATGATGTATATATGTTATGTTTGATGTAAAATTCGAATTGGAATGAATTTGGTAGCCATTGGGAAGTTTTAAGCATGTTTTCGAGGTCCTACAATCCTGTTTTGCTTAAGAACATAATGGTTCTCGCTTAAGCGAAACAGGGACAGAGAACATTTTTGGTCAGAAAGTTGTCCTAGCTTAAGTGCCAAAATTCCTAGCTTAAGCGAGGAAAATGCTAGCTTAAGCAAGGAACCCTGGAAGTGAGTAATTAATTTATGAAATTCTAGCTTAAGCGAGAGTAAAGTGGCGCTTAAGCGATAATTCATTTTGCAGACTTAATTAGAATGGTTTCCAAACGAATTTCAATTAGAATTACCACAATTATATGAGGATTATTACATTATTTGAGAAGTGGTTATGAAAAGGGTGAACTTAGGTGAGTTGTGAATGCTATAAATGAATACTTTGTTGAATGTAACATTGAGAAGACTATGATGTTTTAAGAATTTGAAATGAAATATTAATGAGTATGATTTTGAAAAGATGATGATGATGACGTATGTGAACTATGTGTTAGAACCATCCCTATATGTTAAAAAGGAGTTAGCTATGTCCTTTGGGAAGACTTTTATAGAAAAAAATGGTATACTTGGGAGGGGAGTTTCATGCCAGAACTCCGGCCCACTAAAGCGACCCGAGGGTCTCGCCTAGTGGGATATCTTCCTAAATACCACCCCTATGTTTTGACTCCGAATGGCGTGTTGGAGTGTTGAGAACTACTTCCCAAGAGGTTTAGTGACCCTTTTAGTGCATAGGGGATGGATTGTTATCATGATTGTTGATGTTGTTGAGATGTATTTGGATCCTTAAGTCAGACCATTAGAGATGGCGGGTACGGAGGTGCCGTATCTAAGACTATAAGGGGTTCCAAATATGTTTTGCCGTTGGAATACGGTGTGTGCATAGTTGATGCATAGAAATATTCCGAATGTTGTATTTGTACAGTTGGTGCATAGGTGTGCACAGTTGGTGCACATACATATGGGTAGGCACATAAGTTGAGGGTGCTAAGTAGGCTCTCAACCTAGTGCCGGAGGTTTTTGTGGTGGCCAACAGTGGGCCTATAGAATAGCCAAGTGGGCGAAGTCCTATAGATGTAAGGTTTTGCAAGCCTTATAGAGGTAAGTCAATACCCACACTTGTCTATATTCGATAAAATCACACTTCCTCCACAGGGTAGCTCAAGGGACTCTCTGAATGGTCAAAGGTGAGACTATGGTAGGGGATGGGGCCTATGAGGACCGCTCATATGATGTTGAAACTCCATGGAGTAGAGTTAGTCTTGTTGACTAAGGTTGTCTATTGGTTTATGTTGTAGGATGTTAGTGGTTGTCTTGATGATTAAGATTGTGACTTTTGTTGATTGAATAAGATCCATGAGATTTGATGATTCGTGGTAGTAATTGGTGATATAACTCTGTCGTATGATCTAATTAAGACGGTTGAGCCATGACGGTGTTTTTTTATTGGTGTTTATTGATGAACTGAGTTTTATATAACATTTTCAGTTATTATGTATAGTTTTGTTTGGTAAGCTTATCCTTGCAATGTTTGCACGTGTGATTTGTGCCTGTGATGATCTCGAACATCATGTTTGGGGGAGCAGATGGCTTTTTAGGTGGATCTTCCTCTTGGATGCATGGTAGATAGAGCAAGCCCGAGATTGAAGATGTTTTTCCTACTTTCTTTTCCTTAGTTGAGTTATGTATAGAGATGACTAGCTTAGGTTTGTCTTATGTATAACCTCCAAGAACTGTTTGCAGTTAAAAATATATCTTCTTTTAGTTTTGATTTAGTCATGTTTTATAAATGTATGATTTGTATCTTGAGTTTTGAACTTTAATTATTAATTATGGAAATGCGAAAAGTTCATGCAATATTTTCATAAAGTAAACTAATGAAAGAGATTTCTAAAAAAAAAGGACATCAAAGAATCTTAGCTTTAATAGTTATGTAACGTAGACGGGTCGTTACAGATGTCAGCCTTAGTTGATGCTGGTAAAGTTGTAGTAGAGTTAGTTTTGTGATAGGTGGTGTCCAATATTGGTAGTGAGGGTCACGTACTCATGTGGCATTTAGATGAGATGATAGGTGATGATCAATTTTGGTAGTGATGATCATTTTTATTACAAAAGTTAAAGTTCTATTTATATATGGAATTGTGATAGGTGATGTTTGTGCTTGTAATTGAGGGTTAATGATATGCGTAAGTGATGACACAAAATCAATCACATTTAAATTGGTAGCAAATTAAAATAATTTCCATATTTAAATCTGTTAAATTTTTAATGTCACAAAATTATTGAAAATTAAATTTAAATCATAAAAAATCCTTTAAAATTTATTGTTAAAAAATAATTATTACTAAAATTAAGCTCCATGTTGATGACATGTATTTAAAAATTCTTTATTTAAACGGTGCAATTATTAATATCATTTAATTACATTTAAATTTAGATCATAATTTAAGTATATTTAAATATTAATCACATACAAATTTTTAGCAAATTAAAATAAAGGTTGGGAATCCCACCAAAATCAGATGCAGTTAACATGTACCCCGCAACAGAGCTATGACGACCACTGTGAATGCATTCTAAAGCAAAGATATTTTCATAAAAAATTCCTAATATTAATCCGGTGAAATTATTAATATCTGTAAATTAAATTAAAAATACATTTGAATCATAATAAATACAATAAAATTTATTATAATTACAATTCATATTAAATAATTACTGAAATTAAGCTCCATGTTAATGCATGTTATTACTAAAATGGAGCCAAATTTAATTATAATTTCTACCTTGAAGAGAAATTGATTTTCTAATAACAAACCAAACTCTGGAGGATAATTTTGTGGCTCATTTTTCTAAGGAAAAAAATTTGCAATTAGTTATCCATTAGCGTCGTCAATTATTTATTTCATAATGTTATAATATTTAAAAAAATAGAAAATTTACTTTATGAATAGATTGAAGCATATCAACTGTAGACTTTCCAAAAAATTGGGACAATACTCAATAAAAAATTACAAAAGTCGCTGATCCTGTGCTATCAATCACATTAACATGCATTTTGAATCTTTATAATGTAGAATTTGCATTAGTACATTATGATAACATAATGAAAATTATAATAATTTAATATTTGATACCTTGGTACTCGAACAACCATGTATTCACATTTTTCACAATAAAATTTACTTCCAGCCGGTATAACTTTTTTCAGGCACTTGATGCATGAGTCATAATACCAACCTTTATGATAGTCAGTATTGTCAATCTTTGCGAGCACGGAACATAAACATTTCTACAAAGTTTAGATACATAAAAAATTACTTATGTTATTAAATATATCAAATATGCAGTTTTCAATAACATCTAAGACTGTTAATCGCTGGGTTTGCAATAGATTGTCTCCCAGAGACATGGTAGTCTGTCTTGACATTTGACTAATAACTTGGGAGGAAGAGATATTTCCATTTTCCAGCCTAAAAAAATTCATAAAGTCATAATTATATATATACCTCTTGGCATTCTTATATTGCATTGAATAAATAATTTTACTCTGACAATGATTACGCTATTTTTTTTCTTTGAATCTTAACAAATAAGAAAATATAAATTTAAATTAGTAATGAAATAAAAGTACTTAATAAATTATAAAGCCACATGAAGTAACAAATAATTATAAATTTGTTGTTAGTTAGCACAGATTTTCATGGTGTGGCTAAGTGTCAAATTAACGGTTTGTGAAGGAAAGGAAAGAATTTTTTTTTATAGTTATTAATTTTTCTTTTATTAAAAGAAAATAAAGATAAAAATATGTGATAAAATGAGTAATAAAAATTCCATTTTTTTATTGAATTGTGATGTATAAAAGAAAGGTGATGGAGGCAAAAAAAAATGCTTGGTTACACACACACACACACACACACACACACACACACACACACACATATATATATATATATATATATATATATATATATATATATATATATATATATATATATATATATATATATATATATTGGACATGAAAATGGTAATCATAGTAATTATTTAATATTTTCAGCTAGTGGGCCGAGAGTATTTAAACCCTCTACTCAATAATGAAAATGGTAATCATAGTAAAATTTAATATTTTTTTGTAACGGATAGTATACCGAGAGTATATTAAAAATGATATAAATTAATTTTTAAAATTTGGATAAGAATTCTCTAACATTAAAAATATGAATGAAGTTTTATTACCTTTTCGTCAAGAAGTATAATTTCGATACTCTTAATCTGCTGAGGATTATTGTAAGGAGAAGAGGTTTCAGTTAAGTAGCACTTGAACCATGATGTTTTTCTATATATATAGACATTTTTAAACAGTTTCAGATGTTATAATAAATTATTAATTATTAGTATTTTCAAATTAAACAAATTAATTACATTGAATAAATCAAGGGGATAAATTTTAAATTAAAGATAAATAATGGTAATTAATATTTGTAAATTTTAATTAGGTGAAGATTATTTTCTTATAAATAAAAAAGTTAGTTGAAAATACAAATTCACATTCACGGCTTATTTGCTTCTGATTTACATTCACGGCTTATTTGCTTCTGATTTTGCAAAATAGTAATTTAATTACATTTAATTAAAGATAAATAATGGTAATTAATATTTATCAATATTAGGTGAAGATTATTCTGATTATATTGCTAAAAATTACGTTAAGATACAAAAACACTTACACGGCTTATTTGCTTCAGATTTTGAAAATTTTGTGTAAATTGATGTCGCAAAATTTGCGTATATTAATGATTATTATTTATTATATTTAATAATTTAATTATATTTAATTAAAGATAAATAATGGTAATTAATATTTTTAAATTTTAATTAGGTGAATATTATTCTTTTAAAAATAAAATAAAAAAGTTAAAGATACAAAATCACATTCACGGCTTATTTGGTTCAGATTTTGCAAAATAGTAATTTAATTACATTTAATTAAAGATAAATAATGGTAATTAATATTTGTCAATATTAGGTGAAAACTATTCTGATTATATTGCTAAAAATTAGGTGAAGATACAAAAACATTGACACGGCTTATTTGCTTCAGATTTTGAAAATTTTGCGTAAATTGGTGTCGCCAAATTTGCGTATATTAACGATTATTATTTATGATATTTAATAATTTAATTACATTTAATTAAAGATAAATACTGATAATTAATATTTGTCAATTTTAATTAGGTGAAGATTATTCTGTATTATATTGCTAAAAATTAGTTGAAGATACAAAAATACCGACACAACTTATTTGCTTCAGATTTTACAAAGTAATATATTCACAATTATTATTTATGATATTTAATAATTTAATTACATTTAATCATAATTATATTTTTAGCAAATTAAAAAAGGATTTTTCTATTTAAATCGGTGCATTAAAATTTGGATCAATATTTAATTACATTCAATTTAACGTCCTATTTATAAATTTGTATCAAATTAAGCGAATTTTCCTTATTTAAGTTAGAGATGTTTTTAACGTCACAAAATTAATGAAAAATTAATCTGAATCATAATAATTACTTAAAAATCATATTTATAATTACAAATCATATTAAATGATGACTGAAATTAATAAATTACATTCAATTGTCAATCACATTTAGTTTTTTTTATCAAATTAAAAAAATCCTTACTTTAAATCCGTGTAATTATAAATAAATCGGAACACATTTAATTGTCAATATATTTAATTTTTAGCAAAATTTTAGTAAATTTTTTATTGTTAGTCCAGCTATATAGGTCCAAATTTGTATTAATTTTATACGACTTGTAAAATATTTAATAATTAATAAGATTTAAGATTCAATTTCAAATTTTAAAATTCTAATTGAAGTTTTAAATGTTACCAATTACCATTATGTGATATAATATCAACTTTTAATGTCGTTACTGAAATATATTACGCTCCTAATTTTTATAATATATATTACCATTAAGTATCTTTTAAAATATATAATACGCCAAACATTTTTTTATGGATATAATTTATAAGTTTTTTAATAGAAAATATATTACACATTTTTATATTATATATTACCATTCAGTATCTTCTAAAATATATTACACCAAACATTTTTTTATGGATATAGTTTCTAAATTTTTTTAAACAGATATAATATATTACACATTGCATTAAATTTTTTTAATATATAACTTTTGGCTGTTACTGGAATGAACACAAAACATTGTAATTTTATTAAATTAAATTTAAAAAGCTAAAAAATGATAACTTTCTTAAAATTTAGATTTTTTTTAAAAAAAAAATACAAATTCACTGCCTTCTAACAATTCTGACATTCAGATCATATCTGGTCTTCCCAAACAAAAAATGCAGCACATCACCTCTCCTCAGATGGTTATGTCTTACTACAAAAGTATACCATCCCTAAGTTAAGTATCTCTCTTTTCTTCTTCGTTGGTTACACTTGATGTAGGATTCATATGATATATCTCTCTCAACATTATGAATATGATTATACAAATGTTGTTGATGGTATGAGATTACGGATCCAATGTATTTTGATGAAATATACTGCAAAAAAAAAAAAAAAAACAAATAATTTGAGTCATCACAATTAGTCAGACAATCAAAAATTAGTATAATATTTTGATACCAATGTTTGACAGGCTTCTGTCATTGATTTTGACATGGCTAGTTCTATGAAAATGAATATAGCAGTGTCAATTGGATGAAAGTGATAGGAATGACTCATGTGAATGAAGAAGTTTAAATAGCCAAAAAAAAAAAATTCAGAAATGAGAGCAACAAAATTAGTGGAACATAATCAGGTAACAAAATTAGTGCAGATATATATATATATATTTTTTTTGTTATAAGACAATAGTAATGACTAAATGATGTATACCACATGATATAGTAATGACAAAATGACTAAATATTTGTCCCCAAATTAAATTAACTATTTACAATAGTATAAATATTCACTAAAATATATTATCTAATTACATTATTACCCTTAAAAAAAGCGGGAAACATAGAATGACTAAATTAACCATGACTGCTACTTTTATAATTATAAAGATCCTTCTCCAAAAGCAATGAAGAATAGGGGTAAGGGAAACAACACCAATCAACAAAAAAAAAAAAAAAAAAATCATGAAATCATGGTTATAATTGTTTGCCTCTTAATCTGTATTCAAGTCCATGTAACAAAAAAATGAAAAGAATATTGAAAATAAGGAATCATTGGTGCAAATCAAAGTTCTATAAAGCACAATCAAGCATATATAAAAAAAAATAAAAAAAAAATAAAGAAGTAGGAACCAACTAGCAATTTCTTTAAAAAAAAACAAAAATTCAACGACAAAAAAAGGTAATAAATAAAAAAAAAAAAAAAAACTAAAAGCACAAATGCTTTATCATCCACTTCATCTCGAGAGTTTGGAAGAACATGAGCATTTTGAAGAAATGAAGAACAGAGGCAAATGAAACAGCATCAATAATAATAATAATAATAATAACAACATCAACAATGCATGATAAAAGAAAAAGAAAAAAGAAACTTAACTCATAACGCACTCGAAAAAATTAGAGAAACACATAAGAAATCCAGAAAGAAAGATACATTAGAAATTGAAAAAAAAATAATAATATTAAAATATATATATATATATATATATATATATATATATATATATATATATATATATATATATATATATATATATATATATATATATATATTCTTTTGAGAATTTCAAGATATTCGGTAGGCCAGTAATCTATTACTTTTAATTTTATTCTTTCCGTAATTATGCAGACGCAAATGGGCAACCTCCCTCAGCTAATGTTACTAAATCCCATGTTCTCTTATACTGATTTTTTTTTTTGTTTTTCATGATAATATGTCATTAAAAGCTAATAATCATTTTATTACTATAATCAAGGAAATTTCTTCATTTACGTTAGAAGGGAAAATTTTCTCACGTTTCCTTATTAAATAATAAAGAATAAATGATTTGAAATTTAAATAGTACATGTAATGTAATTAAATGATATTTTGATTTCATCTTTAATTACTAAATGTTACAGTTTTAATACATTTAAAATTACAAAAAGAACCTTAAACTTTTGGGGGAAAATATTTTCACCTGATGTATATTCCTTTAAATAATAAAGGATATTTTGATTTCATCTTTAATTACTAAATTTGCGTAAAAAAATCTTTAATTACTAAACGTTACTGTTTTAATACGTTTAAAATTACAAAAAGAACCTTAAACTTTTGGGGGGAAATATTTTCACCAGATGTATATTCCTTTAAGTAATAAAGGATTACTAAACGTTATTGTTTTAATACGTCTAAAATTACAAAAAGAACCTTAAACTTTTGGGGGGAAATATTTTCACTAGATGTATATTCCTTTAAGTAATAAAGGATATTTTGATTTCATCTTTAATTACTAAATTTGCGTAAAAAATCTTTAATTACTAAACGTTACTGTTTTAATACGTTTAAAATTACAAAAAGAACCTTAAACTTTTGGGGGGAAATATTTTCACCAGTTGTATATTCCTTTAAGTAATAAAGGATATTTTGATTTCATCTTTAATTACTAAATTTGCGTAAAAAAAAAACTTTAATTACTAAACATTACTGTTTTAATACGTTTAAAATTACAAAAAGAACCTTAAACTTTTGGGGGGAAATATTTTCACCAGATGTATATTCCTTTAAGTGATAAAGGATTTGGTGCACTTATTTAAAAATAAATTCAAATATAAACACATTAAAAATAAATTCAAATATAAACACATTAATATTTGTAATTAATAAATACAATTCAAATAAATGAACATTAATAAAAGATGTCATATACCTTTTTTTTTATAATCAACATATTCTTCTAAACCTGGATTTATCAACAATTTTTGTTCTATTAAAGGCATTAGATATGTCAATTTTCCCTACAACAAATAAATATAAACTTAACATAGAATATATCAATTTACATAAATAAATAGTATGAATGAGTACAATTTTAATATCGGGATAAAGTAAAAACATGTAACAATACCATTAAACTTGTTTAATTTGCACAATTGAAGAATCACCACAATTGGAGAACCCAAATCACAAGTGCTTAAAAATTTGTCTATCTAGGTCGCAAAATCGCCCCAAAGAGTACAAACAATTTTATTACTCCTGTATCAAAGAATAAGACAAATAATTGATACATATAAAAGGCATAAAATAATTGATTAAAAATTATGAAAGAAATAAGCATAGGGTTTATTTTATCTTCCTCCAAATCTTCAAGCATAATATCAGTACGTGTATTTTTTTCCCATTCTTGTCAATCTCCTTAATGGTATCCTTTTCGACAACATGTCCAATCACACCTAGCAGAAAATAATTACTTGTTTATCAAGCAAGACAATTTTGACAAAAAATATTATTTAAATAAGGAACCATATAAGCATCACAACTAACCCATCAACATAAATTCATTTGTAGAAGACATAATATGTTGAAAAGAAACAAAATTAAAAAAAGACTTTGGAATGTTATCTACTTTGTTTTTGTTATTTTGGTGATTCCCAAAAATTGTAGTTTATATTTATGGGTTGTTATCCTCCACTTTTCATTCTTAGTAACCAATAGATTCTCTATGATATATAGACAACCCTCATCCAATAATTTGACAAACTTCTCAAATTGAGAACGCTTCAAGGTAGCATGAATCCTTGCACACTGTTCCAGTCTAAAGGTAACATGGTAACATTTTTTATGCCAATATCTTCGGTCCAAGATCTTTCTTCAAATGTCCGAACCCTCCTCGGTGAAAGGAAGGGTGAGTACCTGCAAAAGACACTCCAACGCTCAAGTCAACTTTCGGCTCAGAGCATTTAATGAGAGTAATAAATGAGGGAGTGTCTTTATTGGATCCCATAATTATCTTTATTGGGCCTTGGACTTTTATGGGCCCTAATTATCTTTGGGTGGTTTACCATTGTTGATTAAGATTGCTAATCACCTTTTAATTCTCTTATCACCTTGGTAATATTATTTTAGCATAATTTATCTTATCCGAGTACTCTCTATGGTACTCGGTTATCATGATGCCGAATACCTGGTTGTACCTGTTCGGCACCTGTCATTTGTGATCTTCTACTCAGGGTATCCGGTTACTTTCGCTGCCGAATACATGTCCAGGGTAAAGGGTATTCGACAATTCTTATTGCCGAATACCTATCTGGTATACATGCCCCCCAGCCTTGAGTGAATAGTTATGACGAAGAGGTTTATAGTTTTGGTTTGTTTTTGAATCATTTTATGTGAACGACTGTTGTTGTGATGTCTTTTCGTATTCCTGCCATTATGACAGAAAAATCATTGGGGTTGAGGGAAATTAAGCGTTTCTTTCCTACCAACCGTTGGATCTTAGTTGATCTAACGGTTGGGGTTTTTGCATTCTGTGGGCCTGAGCCCTATAAATAGGATATAAGGGAGATCTCGTCTTTACTCCTTCTATTTTCATCTTTACCAGTTGAAGTTTTTGCTCTCGGCCGAATACTCCATCTATGCTTCTTTTTACGACACGAACCAGGTACGAGGGTTCGGCCTTTCTTCTCTTCTTTGTTCCTTTAACCATGAATATGTCTAGTACTAGGCTTTCCAAGGAAGTCAAGGTTCTTAATGTTCGGTCATCCTCTTCCTCTACCAAAGGGTCTTATGATTCGAATGAGGAATTTTCTTCTTCTCCTTCTTGTTCTTCATCTTCATCTCCGGCTTCTAACCGTGAGGAAGTGGCCAAAAACATTGTACCTCCTTTCGGTAGATGAGGCTGTTTCCACTTACAAAATGAAGCATAAGCCACGGGTTACGCAGGTGAAAAGAGAATTCCCTCTGGTAACCCTTGATGGGTATACTTAGGTAGACGACGAGGTGGCCGCCTACTTTTCCCGATATGATGATAAGCCTAGCGTGTCTAATTTTGTAAAGTATGTATCCTTTTGTTCCATAGATGAAGATGAGTATTGTCCCATAGCTCTTCAGTGTTGTTGTCGGGATCCAGATCCTGATTTTGTGTTTTTAGGAAAGGGGGAATTCTGGAGGGATTTCTTTTTTATGTATGATTGCGTTTTTTGCGATCTCCATGTGACTCTTCCATTTGATGATTTTACTATGGGGTTCTTTGGGTACTTAATGTTGCTCTATCTCAACTTCATCCGAATGGGTGGGTGGCAATCCAGGCCTTCCGGGCCCTTTGTATTTTTAACTTTGTAAAACCTTCTGTAAGCGTGTTCCTCTACTACTTTTGCACTCGGCCAAAAAATGGCTTGTGGGTTTCCCTAATAAGGAAGTCTGATAGACCATTGTTTCGGTCTTTTACTTCCTTTTACAAAAATTTCAAAATTGGTTTTATTAAAGTTTTCGTCAAACCAGAGATAGGGGCCAATCATTTTTATGATAGTAATAAAAGGCCTTTATTTCCATTTTATTGGGAGAAGGCTCCTCGGCGTTATGATGAGTTCCCTAAGTCGATGTTGACTGAACAAGAATGCGAGGATCTAACGTTCCTTGAGTCTCTTCCCAGAAAGCTCCCGGCTAGGTAGCTTGTTGCTTTGTTTAATTCTTCGAATGTTTTTGTAGACTTGTGCGGCAAGGTTTCGATTTTATGTTTCTTATTATACGTTGCTTTGTATTATTTGTAATTGATTAAGTGTGTTGTTGCCGAATGCAGGAATCATGGCCGAATCGGGAGGGGACGTGCTGTCATTTCTGGTGTTGCCACTGTTCCCCCTATAGTGAAGCAGCCCCCCAGAGAGGACCACCTCAAGACGTTTTGCCTCCTCCTACGACAAATAAGAAATCTCGAGATAAGGAACACAAGAAGCAACACCGAAGTCATGATACTTCTGAAGAAGATAAAGCAAAGAGGTAGAAGCAGAAGACTCTTGACTTCTCGGGGTTCGGTTCTCTGGCTTCCATTCCAGCCATGATGGCTAAAGGGTTTTTTTTGCTAAGGACTTTCATCCTAAGAAGATGATCAGTACCGGTGATATTTCAAAGACTAGAAAAAATATTTTGAATAATGTCGACGTTGCTTCTAACTGGTCAGCTTATTGTGAATTCCAAGCTAGGGCTTCGGCTATTGCGCAACATATGTTTATGAATCCCTTGCGGGATTCTAAGAAGTTGAAGAAGCAACTAAAGGATGCCCAAATTGCAAGTCAACAAGCTTTGGAGGCTAACATCACCCTTGTTGATGACAATGCGCTGTTAAAGGATAAAATTGCTCAGTTGTCAACCGCATTGAAAGAGGAAAAGAATAAGAGGGTTCAGGTCGAGAAGGATGTTAGGGTACAGGGAGAAGAATTGGAGCGGTTGAAGCTGTTACTGGCAAAGGTGGAGAAGGAAAGAGACGATGAGCTTTTGGCCAAGGAGAGGGTGACGGCTTCGACTCAGGAGAAAATTTTTGCCGAACATGAAGTTGGGTTTCACCATGCTATTCGGCAATCTTTGTACTACTTTGACATCCTCAACCGTACAATTTTTGACATGGACAAGGATGTTTACGAGAACCAATTGCTACCTCTAGATGATATTCCTGAAGATGCGATTCTTGAGAATCCTCTCCAACGTCCGATACTGGATAGTGAGACTGGGTATACGTAGGGGGATGTTGAAGGAAACGAGGAGAACCAAGAGGAAAATGCCGAAGATGTTGTGAACCAGGATGCTCCTACTAGTTAAGATTATTGTATCTCGGGCCATTAGAGCCCTTTTTGTAATTCTCGCTCTTTTGATTAATGAATTTTAGTGCTTTATTCTTCGACATCTTTTTGTACTTTAGAAAGATTGTTTTGGACTCACGTTATTTTATCTCCTGCCGAATAGTTTATTCTTAGTTGTGTAGTATTTCGAAGTGAAATCGTGATACGATCTTAATCGAGTAGCATTACTTGAAATTGAAATAGTTCGTGGTTAAGATCAAATGGTGCATTTTTAGACGAATGAGAGTGTTCGATAGGAGAACTATTTATGATGAAATACAAATGGTACATCCTTAGTTAAGTAGGAGTACTCGGGAGGGAAACCATTTTTAGCGAGGTACAAATGGTACATCCTTAGCCGAGTAGGAGTACTCGGGAAGGAAACCATTTTTAGTGAAGTACGAATGGTACATCCTTAGTTGAGTAGGAGTACTCAGGAGGGAAACCATTTTCAGCGAAGTAAGAATGATACATCATTAGCCGAGTAGGAGAACTCGGGAGGGAAACCATTTTCAGCGAAGTACGAATGGTAAATCCTCAGCTGAGTAGGAGTACTCGGGAGGGAAACCATTTCAGCTAAGTACGAATGGTACATCCTTAGCCGAGTAGGAGTACTCGGGAGGGAAACCATTTTTAGCGAAAACTAAATAGGAATTAACTGTTGTAAAGTAAATAATCACAGATATCTTAAAAGATGTATATCATTAATGCGTTTGAAGGGTGTACCTCGTTAAAACCTTCTTGGAAAAATCCTTTTCATGTTCTTATAGGGATAAAAAGCCGAGTAAGAGAAAAGAGTACATCACCCATTTACATTCTCAACCGAAGTAATGTTTAAGGTAGGTTGAATTCCATGTCCTCAGCACTACCTTTCCTGATAGTTCTTCTAACTTGTATGTTCCATTGTTGAGGATTTGCCGAATCCTTAATGGGTCGTCCCAATTGGCTGCTAGCTTCCCTTCTTGGGAATTTCTTCTTGCATCGCATTGTACTCTTAGGACCAAGTCACCTTCCTTGAAATATCTTGGTTTTAACTTTGAATTGAATATTTTAGTCATTTTCTATCTACATGCTTCGGCAACTAGCTGTGCTCGGTTTCGCACTTCCTCAAGAAGGTCGAGTTCAATCCTTATGGAATTTTCATTTTCTAAAGCTTCAAAGTTTTCCCTTCGGAGTGTGGGTTCTCCCACTTCTACCGGGATCATAGCATTAGTTCTGTACGTCATTCTGAAGGGTGTTTCTCTGGTTGTCGATTGTGGAGTGCATCGATATGCCCATAGGACTTCAGGCAACTCTTTGGCCCATGCCCTTTTTGCCGCACCAAGTCTTTTCTTCAGCTCTCCCAAGATGACTTTGTTAGCAGATTTTGCCTGTCCATTTGTTTAGGGATGTTCAACTGAAGTCACCCTATGTTTGATCGCTAAACCTTCTAGAAAGGTGTTTAACGTTTTATCCATGAATTGGAGGCCGTTATCGGTTATGATGACTGATGTGTAAAATGTGTTCGCAAAGGGCAAGCGTACCCTATGCAGTAGTAACAATGGACTTTAGGAGTCTGGATATCGAACACAAAGGACTAGTCGCCTTCCCAAATAATCAATTTCACAAATAACTAAGCAATCCAGAATATAAAATCAAATTGAGAAGAATAGTGGTCAATTATTCTTTTAAAAAGAAAGAGAATCGGAGCAGAAAGATTAATGTGAGAACAATTATGATAAAGAAGCCTAGGATTGTGATTTCACATGTACCCCTTTTCCCCCCAATTCTAATCTCAATAAAATCCCTAAATGTGTTACTTGCCAGCGACCTCTTAAATTCGTTAATTAACAATTGATCATAGTTAATAACGCTATTTCCCCTAATTTAATTCCTAATTGATCATTGAATTAATTTAGAGCCAATGATAAATCTCAGAGAGGTTGATTAACAGGTTAATCTACTGGAAATTCATACAATAAGTTTGATCATGCAAATTGTACAAATCCAATCACTTCACAGTTCAGTTAATCGCAAGTAATTGATCATAGACAAGAGATTGACTTATGTTTAGACTGATCGGTCCTAAAAGCAATAAAAGTAGTGAAGAGATACAAATAACTGAATAACATCGAGATTTTATTAAAATTAAAACTGGGGTACAAAGGTATAGTTACATCACAATCCGGGGCTAAGAGAAACTAGCCACTCATGTTCATGATTAAGCCAGAAAACTCAAAAGAAGACATAAAGATTACAAAAGGAAAGAAACTTTACAGTGATGATCTCCAATGGTGTTCTCTACGTCCTCCCATAGCTCAGAGTCTCTCACAGGATCTCTTTCTCACCCAGAACCCTCAATTTTCAAAATAGAACAAAAGATAAAAGATAAAAGGGTTTCTCCTCCTATTTATAATAATTCAAAATTTAAATGGGCTAACAGCGCAACTTACCACAGCCGTGGTAAAATGACCACGGCCGTGGTCCTTGCATAAAGGTCCAATTCTGCTACACAACCAGCATGGCCATGGTAAATTTACCATGACCATGGTCCTTGCGTTACTTCAATTCTAGCCTTTTTTCTTGGTCCTCCAGACAGTGGTATTTTTTGCTCCTAAAAGTGCAATTTTCAACTCTTTTCCTCATGAAGCCTTTTGAGTACCTGTCTTGCACCAACTAACACCAAACAGTGAGTTTTGCCAATAAAATATATTCAAAATGTATGAAAATGACATCTAAACTCACATCAAAATACAATAAAAATCCGGTTTATCAATGACACATGGGATGTTGAAGCGTGTGATGATGTTTTTCCATAGGAACTTCTGGACATTCTGAGCCAAAATGGTTATCAAGCGTTTGATCTCTATCCATTTCATAAAATAATTAACGGCTACTATAAAAAATTTGCACTGCCCTTTGGCTATAGGAAAGGGTCCCAGGATGTCCACCCCCCACAAGGCGAAAGGTTATGGTGACGAAATGGCATGTAGTTCATCGGCCGGTTGATGAATAAGGTTACCATGCTTCTGGCATTGGATGCATTTCTTGACATATTCAGCACAGTCAGTTTTGAGAGTTGGCCAGTAATACCCTGCTCTTACTACACGAGTAGCCATTGTGCGCCCGTCGGAGTGCATGCCACAGATTCCTTCATGTAGCTCTTTTATGACATATTCGGTCTGGTCCTTATCTAGGTATTTTAGGAGAGGAGTAGCAAACCCCCTTCTGTATAGTTCTCCGACTAGTAAAACATACCTAGCCGCGTTGGTTCACAACTTCTTGGCTTTTTCTTTATCTTCCGGGAGGATATTATGTGACAAGTGTGGTTGGATTTCGGACATCCAATTTTCGCTAGGTGTCGAGATCTGCATGCATTCTTCTATGGGTACGCTTGGGTTAGGTATTACTTCTTGAATGAAGGTTCTAAGCTACCCAAGTTTTTGAGTGCTGGCCAATTTGGCTAGTTGATCAACTCTATCGTTGTGTTCTTAGACCAAGTGTTTTACTTGGACTTCGTCAAATTCTTCTTTTAGCCACATGAAAGCATGGTAGTGCTTTAGAAGTTATGGATCTTTAACTTGGAAAACATCATCAATATGCTCGGCTACAACCTTGGAGTCGCTCCAACATATTACCTTTTGGGCTCCCATCTCGTTGGCTAACCAAAGTCTGGCTAATAGTGCTTTGTATTCGGCTTGATCAGGATGCTTTAAAACCGAAACGCAAAGGCTGCTCTAGTCGCATTTGGTTTGGACCTTCTACGATGACACCTGCTCTGCTTCCACGATGATTGGAGGAACCATCAACATGCACGATTCACCATTCGCTTTCAAAACGTTCGGCAGGGTGTAGCTCACCGACAAAATCTGCTAAGCATTGTGCTTTGATAGGACCTCTCAGTTCATATCTTATATCGAACTCTAAAAGTTCCATCGACTAGGCCATCATCCTTCCGGCTAGTTCCAGCTTTTTTAGTATCTTGGCTACTAGGCAATCGGTCTTGACGACTACTTTGTGACTTTGGAAATATTGCCTTAAGCATCTTGCGGCATTTGCTAGTGCCAAAGCTACTTTTTCTATCGTCTGATATCGTGTCTTGACATCTTGTAGTACTCGGCTTATGAAGTATACAGGTGCTTGGCTGTCATCATGCTCTTGGGCCAGCACTGCACTTATTGCCTGTTGAGAGACCGAGAGATATACTAGCAGTTCCTTTTGAAGGTCTGGTTTTTTGAGAATTGGTGGAGCCGAGAGGGTTTGCTTTAGATTTTGGAAGGCTTCTTCGCATTGCTGGTCCCATGAGAAATTTTCAGCTTTCTTTAGCAGATTCATGCTAGGTCTCGCTTTCTCTGCTATTCTCGGCAAGAATTGTGACAATGAAGCTATTTATCCCGTCAGCTTTTGAACCTCTTTAGGGGTTTTCAAACTTCTCATTTCTATGACGGCTTGACACTTGTCTAGGTTAGCCTCGATGCCTCGGCATGTCAGCTTAAATCCAAGGAATTTTCCTCCTTGCACCTCGAAGACACACTTCTCTGGATTCAGGCGCATGTTGTACTTTTTAAGTTCACTAAAGATTTCCTTTAGGTCTCTTTGATGAGCAGTAATGCTTTCGGACTTGACAACCATGTCGTCAACGTAGACTTCTAAATTTTTCCCAACTGTCTATGGAAGACTTTATCCATAAACCTTTGGTAGGTTGCTCCTGCATTCTTCAAGCCGAAGGGCATAACTCGATAACAGAAGTTGGCGAATTTCGTTATGAAGGAAGTTTTATCTTCGTCTTGAGGATGCATTCGGATCTGGTTATACCCTGAATACGCGTCTAAAAAGCTCAGAAACATGTGCCTTGCAGCTCCTTCGACGAGTCGGTTTATATTGGGCAGTGGGTAAGCATCTTTGGGACATGATTTGTTCAAATTTGTGTAGTCGGTGCACATTCTCCATTTGCCATTAGACTTTTTTACCATGACTACATTGGCTATCCAAGTAGTGTACTCGACTTCTCAGATGAATCTAGCTACTATCAGCTTTGCAACTTCTTCTACTACTGCCTTTCGTCTTTCTTCCCCATCTTTCTTTTCTTTTGTGCTATTGGCCTTGCTTCTCGGCATATTGCCAGTTTGTGACAATGAAAGTTTGGGTCGATGCCCGGCATGTCTGAAGCTTCCTATGCAAACAAGTTGGCATTCATCTAAATTACACCTTGAAGTTGAAGCCGATCACATTATGATAAGCTGCTACCAAGATATGTAACCTGACCTTTCTCTTACCAACCCGATACGCATAGGTTTCCTTGTTTGGTTCAGCCTGTTTGTCCTCGTCGATCCTAGGATCAAGATCCAGGGGGTAGTTGGTTGGGGGTTTGGATGTCGAGACCATGTTTATTGACTTGTAATCTTCTTCTCTTAGCTGAGTAACTTTTAGGCTTGCTAAGTAGCATTCTC
This sequence comes from Pueraria montana var. lobata, assembly GCA_026413185.1. Classification (NCBI taxonomy): domain Eukaryota; kingdom Viridiplantae; phylum Streptophyta; class Magnoliopsida; order Fabales; family Fabaceae; genus Pueraria; species Pueraria montana. The sequence continues at coordinate 39,316,872 of CM048649.1, read as the reverse complement.
TGGCTGCTTTCTCGTCTACATGAACTGTGACCACTGTTCTATTTTCGGAAGGGAACTTCATAGCTAGATGTAGGGTAGAGACTATTGCTCCTAAAGTATTCAAAGATGGATGGCCGAATAGTATGTTATAAGATGTGTTAGCATGCACCACAATGTATCAAACTTTGATAGTCTTCCGCTCTCTTTCCTCATACCCGAACATTGTGTTCAAATCTATACACCCCCTAGTGTTGACCCTTTCTCCCGAAAATCCGACCAAGGGTTCGTCGTAAGGCATAAGTTTACCTTCCGATATGTCTAGCTATTTGAAGGTGTTCCAATATAGAATGTAGGTCGAGCTTCCTTGATCCAGAAGAGTTTTTCGGACTACACAATCTGCAATTGCGACGCTGATTACCATCGGATCATCCTTTATGGGATCGAAACTTTGGAAGTCTGCATCTATGAAAGTGATTGGTGGCATTTTTAACTTGTTACTTGTTGCTACCATGTTGATTGATCGTACTAGGCGTAGATGTCTTTTTCTTGCCAAGAAGGTGTTTCCTCCTCCGGTGAACCCTCCGGTAATAGTGTTGATCACCTTTCGTGGATGTTCATGGGGCTTATCTTCTTGTCTTTCTTAGGACCTACTTCTTTGCCTCTCCACCCTTCTCTCACAGTCTCGGTCGTGGTCCCTATCCCTCCTATAAGTTCGATCGTCATCTTTGTATTTCGAGTACTGAGGCCTCTCGGTTCTAGGGTTATGGACGAAGTCTTTGAGGTGTCCCATCTTGATGAGATCCTCAATCTTGTCTTTGAGTGTTGAACATTCTTCAGTAGAGTGACCCTTGTTTCGATGGTATCGGCACTGCTTGCTGAAGTTAACCTTAAGAGGGGTATTGGCCCTTTTTCGGAATAACTAGTATTTCGGTTGCAAGGGCTTACTCGAGCACCCGGGAACGACTAGTATTGAGCGAAGTATAGCTCATATACTGAGGGCCACGGTACTCTCGTTCCTTTGGGAACTTGTCTTTTACCTTCCTATGATTGTCCTTCTCTTGTTCCTTTTTTCCTGCTTCTGTTCGAACTTGGTTTCAGTATTCTGTTAACTCTTCCATCTGCATGTATTTTGCTACCCTTCGTCGAAGGTTGTCCATATCGAGGGCAGGCTTTTTACAGAGGCTGTTAACGAAGGCTCCCGGCCGAAGGGCTGTCATTAGGTGGTGCATGGCTATCGTTGGGTCTAAGTTACGAATGTTTAAGGCAACCTTGCCAAACCTTTCCATGAAAGTCCGAAGGGGTTCCTTCTTCTCTTGACGTATATTGACCAATGCGACCGAAGTCAAGTGGTGGGGTCTACTTGTTGCAAACTAGATGCCGAATCTAGCGACAAGTGTTTCGAAACTGTCAATGGAGTTAGGTGGAAGCCGAGTAAACCAGCTAAGGGCTTGTCCCTTCAAGGATGTGAGGAAGACCCTACACAAGATGGCATCGTCAGTACTGTAGAGGCTGACTTGAGTCACATACACATTTATGTGCTCATTCAGATCAGTGGTGCCATCATATTGGTCTAGGATGAGGCTTTTCCAAGTTGGAGGCAGAGGTGTTTCCATTATCCCGGGAATAAAAGGATGTCTACAAGGCTGCAACTGAGTGTTGATAATGAAGGTTGAGAGACGATGTGTTGCCCTCTGAATGCTAAGATTGGTCGTTGACTCACCGTGTTGGTGGCCAAGTGTTTCATCTTCAGGTTTCCAAGATTGGTTCAAACTTTTCAACTTAGCATTTTCCTTGCGAAGGGCCAAAATCTCTTGGGCATGTTGTTTTCACATTGCTGACAGATCAACTCTCAATTGTCTTAACTCCGAGGATAAGTTTGTTTGATCCTCTATCTGTACCGCATTGTCATCCACGTGAGGTTGTTTCTGCTCCATGTTGTGTGCCTTGTGCTGATGATCCAGGTATTTCCATATGCGTGCGACTCCAAGTAGTGACCATTCCTTGGGGGGACGTGGGATAAGTTTTACCAGGGCCCCACGGTGGGCTCCAAAATGTTCATGTCTGAGGGTAACAGCATAACTTTTTTTATGCTAGTATCTTCGGTCCGAGATCTTTCTTCAAACATCCAAACCCTCCTAGGTGAAAGGAAGGGTGAGTGAGTACCTACAAAAGGCACTCCAATGCTCAAGTCAGCTTTCGGCTCAGAGCATTTAATGAGAGTAATAAATGAGGGATCCAAAAATTACCGCACCTCGATGATCGTACCATATTTATACCTACTTTATTGGGCCTTGGACTTTTATGGGCCTTGATTATCTTTGGGTGGTTTACAATTGTTGATTAAGATTGCTAATCACCTTCTAATTCTCTGATGACCTTGGTAATATTATTTTAGCATAATTTATCTTATCCGAGTACTCTCTATGGTACTCGATTATCATGATGTCGAATACCTGGTCGTACCTGTTCGACACCTGTCATTTGTGATCTTCTTCTTGGGGTATGCGGTTACTTCCGCTGCCGAATACATGTCTAGGGTGAAGGGTATTCGGCAATTCTTATTGTCGAATACCCATCCGATATACACACTAAAACAAAGTCACTTGTAATGTAGCAAATATATTGAATCCATGTATCAGACATGAGACTGTGACTCTCAAAATATTGAAGTAATATTAGAAACTTAATTTTTTTTTTTTACCTTTCCATCTATGAGTATAATCTCCATAGTATTTATTTGCAAAGAATTTTTGTAATCAGAAACCTCATAAAGTCTAATAAGGCCGATTTTTAATTTCCAATCAACTTTTCCTGGAACGATGTATTCGATGAAGCTAAACCTTCTCACCATGTTTAGCAATTCAACAATTCATCAATTTAGAAAAATAAAGATGATATGATATGTAATAAAGTCTTTTCTTTATGAATTGTTTTGCCTTTAAATAGACGTGACAATTATGAATAAGAGTTTATTATTTCAATAAATTAATAATTTTAGATAGAATCAAATAATTGCATCAATATTTATAAAAAATAACCCTCTATTTGATTAATATATTATTTATATAACATATAAATATTTTAAATATAATAAAAAAAAAGTAATTATTGAAGTAATATATATTCTTTATAGATTCTTTATAGATATTATTTTGAAATTATTTTTTATAAAAAAATTAATTTCTCCATATATACTATTTAATTAATTTTTAAAAGTGTTATCTTTTAAATATTGATTATATATAAATTTACTTTTTATTAGTTCAATTACTCTTTAAAAGACATGAAATTACGTCAATTCTTTATAGGTTCTTTTAAAAAGTAATTAAATAACCCCCTATTTTTATAGATATTATTTTGAAATTATTGTTCTTTTAAAAAGTAATTAAATAATATATGGAATTATTATGTTTATTTTTATATTATTTTTCAGAATGTTTTATCTATTAAATAATTAACATGGAATGCACATAATTTTCTTCACCAATATATATATTAAAAAGATAAGTACAATATTTTATCTTTTTATCTTTTAAATAATGAACATGGAATGTATATAATTTTTTTATTGGACAATATTATTTTCATAAGATAACATTGTGCAATATATTATTAAAAAATAATTGAAATAAAAAATTATAATAATATTTTCGTAATAGATTTATTTCAAATATTTGACGATAGAATATATGTCTATTAATATATATATATATATATATATATATATATATATCAATTATAATTTTTTATTTTCTTTTTTTATCTATTTTTTAGAAGCTTTTTTTTTATCTATCTATTTATGGAAACGACTGTTACTTTTATATATATATATATATATATATATATATATATATATATATATATATTAAGATTTTCCTATTCTATTTTATTATTTTATTGATAGAAGGTAATAAAAATAATTCAACATTATTATTTAATTTCTTATTAGATTATGTTAAATAAGATGAATGATTTTTATTATATTTTTCTCTTTCAAAGTCTTAGAAATGCAATTAAAGAAAAGCTTAAATAGGTTTAAATTCCTACATATATAACTTTGTTTGGTTTCATTTGTTACAAATCTTTTTACTACTTTTAGATCTGGTATTTTCGTAGTATCTTTTTTAGTCCTTACCATTGACTCTAGTTAATTTAAATTCACATGACTAACAAAATAAAGAATATTAATTAAGATGGTTAACGTAATAAATAATATTTTGAATAATAATTTAATTAGATTATTTTTAAATACATAATTCAACTAAGTAATGTACTGCTTTCGTTCCATAATAAGTATTGTCCTAGATTTTTTTAGACAGACCATGAAAAGCAAATAAATAGATGAAAGATAATAGTAATTTTACAAAATTAATCTTATCATCATTAATTCATTTATAGTTTCTGCTACTCGTTATTAATATTATTAGGAGTATAAATGGAAAAAAATGTAATTAATATTACATTGAAAAGCTAAAATAACACTTATTTTGAGACTTATGTTTTTTTTTCTTAGACGACACTTATTATTGGACAAATGGAGCATATATTATACTATCTCCGATCCTATATATAATAAATAAATACTTAATTCATCAATACCAAAACAAGTGGTTAGGTTAGTTAATTTTAATTAATATTGTCATAAATTTAAATTTTATTCCAAAACTATCCATAGAATTAATTGGTTTAAGTTTTAGTTAGATATAATGACATTACTCATAATCCAAGCAATATTTTTTAACCAATGAGTAATAGTTATGATGTTAATAGCTCAATAAATGCATTCACTTTCATGAAAAATGAGTGATATCTCATTAACAGAGTTCATAATAAATTAAGAGTATAAAAGAAAATTAGTAATTAATACATTTGAAAGTGATTATATATTTCTTGTAATTAGGACCAAAAGAATACTACCATTTATTTCTTATATATAGGACCAGAGATAATATTATATAAGTAAGATAATAACATAAATTTACTTATATAATTTATTTTTAATATATTATGAACAATGATTGCATTGTTTTCAATATTGTCCTTACTTTTTAATTCAATAATTTACTTTTAATATTATACTTTTTTTAAAAATATATATATAATTTGCTTAGACACTTATAATTTACTTTTAACATTGTACTTTTTTAAAAATGATAATTTACTTTTTTGACAAAAAAATTATAATTTGCTTAACTCATCTAATTTTTTTTTTAATATATTACCTTCAGAAGTGACCATATAGATGAAATCACAACTATTCAAGTAACAACATATATGTTTGCTAAGCGTGTGTCTTTAATTTTGGTTTCTTTTTATGTGTAATTGATTCTATATTTATGTATGGATGATATTTTCGATTTTGGATTTTAGAAGACAAGATTTCATAATATACTCTTCTAAAATGTCAATTTCATCCTGTCTTACCTTTATGTGTATATACATGATTATTTTCTTGATCGAAAGAAATGGAGTTGAACAACGTCTATAGAATGCAAATGGGAAAAAATGACAAGTGAGAACAAAAAAAAAAGGACACAAGAAATTACTTGTCATGAAATTTGAAAATGGAACGCGTATTACCTATGTACTTAGAATCCAAAGATATATGGTGATAGAGGACTATAATGGTACATGAAGAGTTTAAAGTGGAGCAAAATCTTAAAATAGAAGTTTATGTAATTTGGGTGGAAATTGGAAAGTAATGGCATATCAAATTTTGTCAATTTCGAAATTCCTTGTAAGAGGTCATATTAAGAATCGTTTTAAACTTTAGAAAACATGATATGAAATTATTAAGAATCATTTTAAAAATTATAAAAATATTTCATATTGATGAAGCCACATCACTTTTTAATTTTTGAGTATTGATATTCGTACATCCAAATATGTATACCAGGTGTTCATCTAGTAAATATAGTTAATTACATATGCAAATATGGTTAATTTTATTTCACATATGATTAATTATAATTAACATTTCAATAACTTCATAACATTATTAACTACTTGTGAGACAAATTAACCACTATTAGATATTTCAATAACACCGTGACACTATTAATCATGTATTAACCATTGAAATAAATTATGTTTATTTATACTTGTAAAACAAAGTTAACCATATTTAGATACGTAGTTAATCACATATGACAATGAATATATAATTTCATAATACTATATATTAACCATTTGTAATATCAAAACAATATTTACACATCAAATTATTCATGTATGATAGTTAGGAATATTAACCGTTTATAAAATATTGTTAACTAATATTAAACATTTCGATAACCTCATGATTGTTAATCATATATCATGACTCTCGTAAACATACATCAATAATATTATATAACCAATATTAAAAATTTATAATAACAATTATTTAATATTAACCACGTTTGTATTGAAATATGCATTCAAGTGTTGCCAACGTGTATAAAAGATTCTCCAATGAAATCATAACTTAAAGAAAAGCAAAAAAAAAAAATTAGAGACGAAAAATTAATGTGGTTCGGTCATATAGACCTACATCCATGGGCATAATAACGAACAAATTTCACTATGATAAAATATTGAGTACAATCTACTTGCAATTTAAAAACATAACCCAAAAAGAAGAAAAATAACAATAATAAGTAAAGCAAAAAAAAAAAAACATATATGAGGCGGAGGCTAGCATGAAGTACCTTGTAGGTCCTACACATGTGTACCAGCATTTTTTACCATTAGATATATTAATGAAATATTAAGTGGTTGAGATTAAAGAAGGAGTACTTGAACAACCGGTTTCTTCTTTTAATACTTTTAAATTTTTTTCAGATAAAAATTTCCTTTTCTTTTTTATTTGGTCAAACACCACCACTCTTCTGCTACTTTTCATAAGTTTCATTTCAAAAATTCAAGGACTGAATGATCTTGGAGTGAATGCTAAATAAAATCTCAAAAAATTTAGGAATTCATGATTGACTTAAAATCAATCAACAAATCTCCTCCCAAATCAACAAATAGGAATCTTCATGCTACTACGGTGTCGCTGACCTCGACGGAGGTGGCAGCGGAGAAGCTAGTCAGAGATAAGGGAGTTAAGTTGGCAGAGGACCTTCTTCCAGTGATCCTGCTCCGCGGCAGAAGTGGCTTTGGCTTTGGCCTTCACCTTGGCTTTGTCACCATCGCCTTTGTAGTAATTGTCTTCTTCGTAGTGCTTTCGATCAAGGTCTGAAAGCGGTGCTAGAGATCGGCGATGGAGTGATCTATTTTATAGATTTGAAATTTGTTTTAGATCTGAAAGTTAAAAACCAAAGAAAAAGAGAAAAAAAACTCAGAAAATGAAGGAGAGTTACTGAAGGGGAGAGAGAGAGTTGCCAGAATTTTTAAATTTTTAATATTTTTTTTATTGTTTTCCTTCCTGTAGAATACTTGCTACTGCCAGTCAAAAATGCTGGTGCATAGGTACAGCACCTACAAGATACTTCACGCTAGCCTCAACCCATATCTGATGCATCGCTCCTATTGATGTTTGTTGTTCCTTCAAGATGCAAATTTAGACTTCTCACAACTTAATCTTTAAGTGTGAAATTGCTACTGCTGTTTAGCTTAAGTATGATTCATATCCCTAGCTTAGCCAAACATTAGTTAAAACTGGTTTTAAACATTACTTAAAACTGCATACATTTTTTTTCTTTCAAGGTATCAAGCAAAACCTAGGATTCGAATCATACTTCACTAATTAAGTTACAAAAAACTAGATAACAACTAGTGTAGGGAGCTTTATTTTAAGCTCTTTTTTTATTTTTCTTTATTAAAAATAAGTTCTTTTTAATTTTAAGAACTTTTGTGAAAATTGTTTAGTCTAGCTTTTCCTTAAAAACGTAAGAAAAGCCAAAAAATAAAAAAATTTAAACCGCAGTAGCTACATAAGATTTTTTCTTCTTCAAAGTATCATGCCCTTTTTGTAAGTAAGCCAAACATTACTTGAAACTAGTTTTAAACCATAAATCAATTTTAAAAAATCCAAACCATTCATATCCATTTAAAATGGATATGGATTTTATCCATATCCGTTTAAATTGATATGATTTGGATATGAATTGGATTTTAAATATCCAATCCATGCTCACCCCTAATTGTCTTTGTTGAAGAACACACAGGAATTTTTTCTTTTCCAAATTGTCCATGTGTTGATGCTAAAAATGTTTGCTATTGAGGCTAGTCGTCTATCATCGGCTAACAATGAATTTAGCGCGACTCAATCTAAATGGGTTCTAGCTTGGCCCAGTGCTAAAAATGACTAACAACTAAAATAGTCATTTTTGGTGGCTAACAGCTAAAATAGTTGTTTATGATGGCTTATGGCTATTTCTGTCGGCTGACAGCTAATGACTATTTTTGTTGGCTAATTGGACTGAGAAACGACCCAAAATTAGACCTATTTCGAGGAAGACCAGGCTGGAGCCAAGATTTGAACGTGGAAGACAATTGTAAGCAATTTTTCCAAGGCTAAATGCACATGGAGCCATGATTTCCTAAAAAGTAAGAGAAGTGGGTAATGGAAGTTAACAGTTGTTTTTTCTGCATGAAGAATGAAGCAAATAGAGGTCAAAACGTGGGAAAGTGCTCAAAGACAGTTTTCATGACAACTACCCATGATGAAAGCATGCACCAAAAATAGCCGACATAAGCATAATTGTAAAGGCAAAAATCACAAGAAGGGGGGTTGAATTGTGATTTAAGAAATTTCCGCAAACTTTTCGCAAAGATCTATCGCCTGTTAGAAAGGTAAAACAAGGTTTTTAACAAGAGAGATGACAGACGATGTTTAACACAAAGAGCAGACAAAACCTTTTTAAAATAGATTAAATCACAACGCAAAGTCAGTTCAAAGTAGTTAAGAGATAAATATCAAAGAGAAAAACACAAAAGTTTATATTGGTTCGTCTCATCCTGAGACTACGTCCAGTTCTTGGCAACCCACCAAGTTCCACTAACTTTCACAAAGTTACAAGTATTGTTCATTGCCACTTCTAGCTCAACCCAAGTAGTTTTTACACTAGCCTCTCCAAGCTAAAACCAAAGTATTTTTTCTTACCAAGCCACTTCTGGCTCTACAACAAATCAGAAGATTTATTGAAGGTAGGTGTTCACAGACTTAAGATATTGTCTCACAGACGGATATACAAGTTAAGAACGAAGTCTTTTTCTCTCAGGATACTCAAGGTGTTTTGAGAGCTTTTTACAACTTAGAGAAATTTACAAGAGAAGAAGATGAAGGCTTGAAAGAATGCTTGCAAAAAAATTGAATTAAGTTTGTTACTACAACACTTCAAATCTTCTGCTATATATATACTTGTTGAGAAAGTAACCGTTGTCTATAAACGGCCTTCTTGCTAACGTCTGACCATCGTCTGAAGCTTGGTGTTCGTTGGAGCATTTAATGCGAGCATTAATTTTTTTCACCAACTTGTCACTTAGAGCTGATAAAGCAGTCTGCTTATCTTTCTTGAGGGGCACTCCATATCTTCTGCTTCAGTAGGCACATCATTCGCTCAGGCAAGTACTCATTGATAGCTGTAGCACGTCTTTTGAGGCTAGGGAAGCCTTTGATACTTTGACTCTTCTTCCTGTTCCCTTATTGCACTTCGACAGATCCTAGGAAGGATGTTTCACGAACATTCTCTGTAAAATAGATCAAAACGACTGTGCATTTACTATGTCTCTTAAATGCTCTTCAGACTCAACGTCTATCTGCGTATCGTTTGTATCCTACAAACGCAGACACAACACTTTCATCTACTAGCATTTTCAGATGCAGTCTTTTTAACTTAATATTTATTTGCATCAAATCAAAATTATTGAGGGTCCTGATTCGTCTTATGACTCAACAATAATAGTCCACAACAGTCGACTAATAAATAACTGACAACAGAACGACTATACTTATTCGACAGAGGATAAAAAGGGTAAACTAGAAGAGAGAAAGTATCATACCAATAATAAGATAAGTGGTTGAAATCATGTAATCCATGATCTCCTAAAATCTAGGGAAGTGGGTTAGGAACAACTAAGTTGTATGTAACTAATTTTATCATTATAAATAAGGAAAACTTAAATATAAAATAGATCCCTGACCAAATCAATCAAATTTATCTTTTCCAATAATTTATCTTTTATTTATCGCTTTATTTACATCTTTCTTTATCATATTCCTTTACAACAATTTCATAGGAGTAGCATAATATAGAAACTTCAGTTCAACGACTGCTAGAAAGTTTTTTTGGATTGGACTAGGAACCCAATCAAGGAACATAATCTCTTTCTTGAGTTAGTTACCTAAAAGGAATCACTCATTGATATTAGTCGACAAACGGATGATTAGTTGACTAATTTTCACACCAACACCACGTAAACTCAAAGACCTTTGCTATAAACTCTGGGTCCTTCAACGATAATCCTTCACTTATCCAGCTGGTAAAATTAGCAATTTCTAGTCCAACTATAACTCCTACATTAGAAGCAAACCATAGGCGTTTTACACTTTTACAACCAAGGAGAGCATGCTCAATTATTTCCTCTTCTTCTTCACAAAAAGGGGGATCAACATTAATTCTTCTATGCTTTAAATTTTTCTTTATTGCTGGTAATATGCCTTGACACGCTCGTCAGATCAAATGCTTGCATTTTGACGCTGTTTCTACCTTCCAAATTTTTTCCCATAAGTCACTCGGGATGGCACTTGTTAATGTGTTTAGTCAGCAAATTATTAATAAAAAAATCATGAAATTATGAGTAACTTTTTATTTTATAATTAAAAAACTGTTTAGTTATGTAAATATTATATGATTATCAATATGGGACATGGCGATTTCAAATTATATTATAGTCTAAGACATGGCAATCTCATATAAAAATGTGAAAGCATAATTAATACAAAGTGATTTTGGATATATAGATATTTATTTAGAATATTATAGTCTTAGAAGTTTAAATTTCATTTAGAATATGTCATTAAGAAATAAGTGAATGAATAAAATTCTTCTTGTGTAATTTTATTCCAAGCGAAAGAATGGTGGACTTAGAAGGTTTAGTGCCACAAATTAAATGTAAAACTTATTTATAAGAATTGTTTATATATATTATGATTTGAAGTATAATGGTATGAAGTGATACCTTTACTTAGAATAAATTTTAAGAAATGGACGAGAATTTTATGCTATCTATGATCTATGACTAGATTTATTATAGTTTTTAAACCCCTATTATTTGATAATTCGTTCTGAGTATTTTGTTTTATTGTTGTTGATGCTAACCTTTCTAAATAACAAGACTTAATCCTGCCACCACTGATTTTTGGCACCAATCCGAATTCGGACTTAAGGGGTCTTATTTTTAACGGAAAAGCTAACATAACCTAGTAAGACTAGTTAATTTCCTTGCCAAAAAAAAAACTTGTTAATTTCCACTAGTGAGGGAACCCTCTTTTTATTTTATTTGGTCAAAGTAAGGAGACCCTCTAAAAACAGTTTGGATAAGTGGTCTCATAAGGATTGAACTGTGAAGGGTTAATGTTAACTTTCATGTGCTTTATAGGCCTTACTCGTGTGTGAAATACTTATATGTTGTTGCTATATCCACTCCCCTTTTATACTAATCCACTCCCCCTTATCTTTCTTTTTTTTCCAAACTACCCCACTAAAACACACTCCCCCAACACTCCCCCCATCTCCCTCTCCCGTATATAACTCTCTTCCGGAAAAAAAAAAAAAAAAAAACACACTCCTCCTCAATGCCTCTGCACATATAGCAACACAGTTGACAAATATCAATAACACTATTAACAATTCTTTCAATCTCTTCATTAATTTTTCTCAACCCAAAGAATTTGTCCCAAAATACAACTTCTGAGGATGTTTCTACCTTTACTTTTGCAAAAAGTGATCCCTTTACTTCTGAGGATTCATTGTTGGGGTGTCGTTGACAATAGGCTGAGTTTTTTGAGGGAGAGCAATGCTTTTATTGTCATCCCAGTAGGTGTGTTGTGGGAGGTGCCTAAGGGTGCATACTTAGGGGTATTTCAAATGTTAGGGGGGCTGTTTTGAGATTATTTTGTGGTTAAGTAGTATTTGAATCATATGTCATTCTAAATATGTATTAAACACGTTCACTAGCTATTTGTATTGTGATTATATGGCACTTCTGGTGCCTTTGAAAGTTATAAATACATTTTTCTGATAATAAAAGAGAGTTATATACGGGAGAGGGAGAAAAAGATGGAGGAGTGTGTTAAGGGGGAGTGGATATAGCAACAACCTACTTATAACTCTTGATATGGATTAGACCAGCTAATGGGCCTAATCATGTGCTCGAATGTAAGAAAAAAGGGAATTGCTTCATGCATCCCTTAAATTACTTCTTGCACCCCCGTAATTTTAAATATCTCCCGATTATCCTTCCCTTATTATAACTTCCTTTCTAAGTTCTTTCTCTTTTTTCCTTCCTTGATGCACTCTTGAGGTGCAATGCAGAAGGTGTGGTTCACACATATTTCTCACGTAGTGGGTATTTTCGATCTGTATATATATTTAGACAGCTTAATTCGTAAGATACCCAAAAAAAAAAATCCCAAAATGCATTTTTAGAAGAGAAATTTTTTGGGTAAAATTTGTTTTTGGTCCCTGTACTTTCAAAAAAAACTTGATTTTAGTCCATGTACTTTCGAATCAACCATTTTAGTCCTCAAACTTTGAAAAACACTTGCTTTTAGTCCCTCCCCTATAATGGTATCAATACTGTTAATGGAGATATAGTTTCTAGCGGTTATAAACCACTACAAAATATACATTCCTCATGTATTTAAACTCAATATCATTGACGGCTAAAAACCGTCACAGACTATTTAAAAAATTGACACATAATGTGTCATCCGTAATGAAAGAGACGAACTTCTCATTGAATTTGAGTCTTTTTTTTTTTTTTAAATAATTTGTAGCAAATTTTAGCCGCTAATGATATTGAGTTTAGATACACGAGATATATGTATTTTTTGGCAGTTTATAACTACCAGAAACTCTATTTCCGTAACAGTATTAACACCATTAGAGGAGAGAGACTAAAATCTAAGTGTGTTTTCAAAGTTTAAGGACTAAAATGGTTGATTCTAAAGTACAGGAACTAAAACTAAGTTTTTCTAAAAGTACAGGAACTAAAAATATATTTTACCAAAAAATTTTTATATCTTACAAATTTAGCTATTCAGAAATATATGCAAATCGGAAAAGAAAAAAAAAAAAAAAAACCCACTTCGCCGAAAATATATGCAAACCACACCTTCTGCACCTCAAGAGTGCGTCAACGAACAAGAAAGGAGAAAGAAAGAAGAAAGGAAATGAGGTCCGCACACAAAAGGAAAAGGGAAAGGGAAAGAAAGGAGGTGGAGGAGGTATAAGAGACACTCAAGGGCATTTTTATCCATTCAATTTGTTTTAAAATTACCATGGAGTGCAAGAAGTAAATTATAAGGTGCAAGAAGCAATTACCAAGAAAAAAATTGTGGCTGTAACTCTTTTGATCTTGAGCTTTGCATAAATGTTGTAGGTATCCTGAAACTAAGGGATGACTTGGAGGGGCTATATGGTCACTCAATTTTTTAAAAAATTTATTTAGATTAGTATAAAAAATTACGATCCTCCTAAAATTCATAAAAAATTATTTTATTTATTTTATTTTATTTTTTCTTATATATTATTATACACAATATAATCATGCATTTTTATTTATAATTTATAAAAAAATATTACATATTAAAAAAAATTACTGCTTTTTTTTAATACATGTGAAAATTAAAATGTTTCATTAAATTATATTTTTGGATCCCTTTAAACCAGAGTTCTGCCCGTTTCCATACAGGATCAAAAATCACGTCAATCACATATAACCCAAATTACATTCAGAAAACAAACACGATTAAAAATTTCATATTTGGTCGAGTGGAGTAATTTAGTCCTATTAGTTTTATTAAAATTTAAAACATACAACGAAAAATTTAAAAGCAAGAATTTTTTTTTTTGGTGAAGTAGTTTAAGATCAGGTCAAGATAAACGTAAATCGGTTTATCAAAAGTTTAAAATCAAATCGGTTCAACAAACAGACTCAATTTGAAGAATCTAAACCAATTTAGCTCCGTTTTATACAAAAAAACCAAATCATGTGACCCTAATTCAACTATTCCCCAAGTCAATGGAACTTTAGACTTTAGAGTGTAGATATTAATGTTCCAAAGGGAAAATTAAAATTAACATTGTGGGTTGTGGAAGAATGAAATGTAAGGTGGAATTAGTAGACAAACAGCATTAACAGTGGCCATTCATCTGTGGATCCACATCGGCAGTTGTCTGGCTGCCTGCTGAATAAACAGCTCTCACTTTATGCACCGTTGCTCAAAGGCCGCTCCACATAGATCAGAGAGGCCTACCATGCATAGTGCAGTGCATCTTTAACACAAACCAATTTCTCCACAGATAACTAACCTTGATAATAATAATAACTATTTGCAAGTTCATTTTATCAATTAACATTATTGCATCAAAAAAATGAAAAAGAAAAGCAAATAGATTCAATGAACGAATAATAAAATTGTAAACGGAGAAGAAGATTTTGCCCCGATTTCAAACAACAGAGGCAATTATCGCCCTCACGCTATGCAGAATGAAGGATGGGTTTTCGCAAGGGAAATCCAAAGTGAAAAATTGCACAAAAGTTGAAATGGGACAGAAGAAGAAAAAAAACTCGGTGGCGAGGAATGAGCATACAGAAAGTATTCTGAATTCAATTGCCGCTGCTCTAGCTAGGGTTGGAGTTGGGAGGGTTCAGATTTGAGAATATATATAGCGAGTGGAGCCGCACCCGGGGTTTACACCTTGGCCCTTTTCTATACCAAATCCTAGTTATAATTGGGCTTTTACTTTTAAAAAAAAAAATTAAGGATTATTTAATTTGAAATTTGAAAAGACGTTTTCTACTTTTATTTTTTATTTTTAATTATAAAAATATCATCTTATTTTTATTTTCCTGTTTTTATAAAATTGTAAAGAATTGGTAAAACTAAAAAATGAAAATAAAAAAAATAATAGAAAGTTGTTTTTATTGCTTAAATATGTGTTTAGTCCTTCAAATGTGGGTTTTTTTTTTTTTTGTCCTCCAAATTCAAAGTTGCTTTTTATAGTCCCTCAAAGTTAAAAAATGTTTTTTTTAGTCTCTCTCCATAGTAGGTCCCAAACAGGAAATAACATATTTGCAATTTGTGGTGGCTAATAGTTGCCAAAATTTGATTTTGTAATTTAAATTTTAAAGTATGATTTTTTTGGGTTTTAAAACCACCACAAATTGCGAAAAGGGGAAAAAATAAAAACAAACTAACTAACAATTACCACATAACTTGTTGAGCATCAATTGACTAACAGTTGCTACTAATTACGTTGATAGTGAAATCTAGCCAATTAACTGTATGGAGCTCACTTGACAAAGAAATGTAGGATATATAATAATGATAATTAGACTTTCTATGAAAAATCTTTATGAGAAAATAATTGCTTTTTTTTCAAAACCTGAAAAAGTACAAATACTTCTCCAAAATAAACTAATCTAATACATCAGATTCACTTTAACATTGTAAGATGAATTTTGCTAGAGAAGATAGCCTCACCTGAAAACAACCAGTGCATTATAAAAAGAATGCATGTTAACCCCCTTCCTCCAACGAGATCGTTATATCACAAGAAAGAACATAGAATCAGAAAACAACTTTCAACACAGACAAAAATTGCTCTCTCCTTCAACACACAAAGTATCACTCTCAAGCATTTGCCCGTCTTCCCCCACTCTTAAAAAATTCCCAAACCAATCCCATTGTTGACTGACACTCTCCCGCAAAGACCACGTGTCCTTCCCCGCTTGTCGCGCCGCCTCAGGAGATTTCCAATAGAGTGGTGGCAGCGGCGGAAGGTTTCTCAAATATGGGTCTAAAGACGTCGTGACGCCAACGTCATGCACCTCTGGAACCGCCGCATGCGATGACACCACTATCGTTCTCCCTTTTCCTTCTTTCCCTCATTTCTTGCTACCTTCACTGTCAAATCATGGTATTATTTTCAGATTTGGGTTTTGTTAATATTAGTAACAGATAAGTGGAATTGGATTGGGTGTAGGGGGATTGGAACATTTTTTTCTTGCATAAGCAAGTCAGCGGTAACAATATTTCAAGCAATAGTGATTTCAATTGAATACATTTATGGTGTGTGTGGATTGAGCGAAATTGTAGATTGAGGCTTGTGAATTTGTAAACTGAATGGTGTGTGTGCGAGGTGTGTTTAGGATAGATTTTTATTTTTTTTCCTTTTCACAATGGCAGTTTTAAGCCGCCACAAATTACAAATCCGTTATTCCTTGTTTGACACCTATCATGTAGAGAGACTGAAAAAAAAAACATTTCTTGACTTTGAGGGACTAAAAAAAATGACTTTTAATTTGAGGGACCAAAACAAACATACTCAAATATTTGAGGGACTAAAAAGATATTTAAGGCTTGTTTTTAATACCTTTTTTTAGAAATAAAATAGTGTTTTCATAATTGAAACAAAGTGAAATTAAAAACTTTTATCAACCCAATAGGTATAGCTTAGTTGGCAACACGTGCTGAGTTTATGGGAGAAGAACCTAAATTTGATTCCCACATAATACATCTCGAAGAAGGGCAAGAAGCTTTAAGTATGACTAAGTCCCAAATCGATAATTAGTGAAGAGTGTTTATCCTTAAAAAGCTTTAGCTCGTATGCCCTCACGATTATATTCTTAAAAAGCGCTTTAGTGGGTTAAGGGAGAAGAGTGTTTATAAATTAACTACACTTGGTCTCAATTCCTAAGCTAATTGAAGCTTATCAGCTATAAACTGAAAAACTGAAAACTTATAAGCTAGTTCATTGATTAAAAGTGTTTGGTAATATTAGTTAATAAGCTACTTGATAAATGTAAAATGGCATAAAAAGGACATGTTTTATTATTTAATTTCTAAATTAAAAAAAAGGATAAAAAAGATATTTCAAATAAACTAGTGAAGATAAAAATAAAAAAGTAATTTCAAACTCACAAGTGATGTGTGACTTTTTTTATGCATCGGAATAGAAGCCTCCCAGTCGATGCCAAGGGGCTAGTGGGCCCTGTGGCCACATATATGGCCTAGACCCTCCTTCTAGTACGAATGTCTCGACCTCAAGTCTATTACATTGTTAGGGTCACCACATCAAGTTTTTCTTTGCTTTAGCTCGCATAGGTCCCACAATTTTGTCCTTGAAAAGGTGCCTCAGTGGGTTAAGGGAAGGGTGTTTATAATCTACCATTGTCCTTGACCTCGATTCCTTAGCGATATGGGATTTTATTTTTTTTGACATACTGAAACAAAAGGTTTGAAAGTCAAAGTCGTAGAAAATAAAGGACAACAAAATGAGAGACGAGATTAACTTAATTTTGCATTTAAAAATCTTTTACCATCAAGATTTTAAAAATGAGTGAGCATTTTGAAAAAAATTAAGTTGAACTAGTCATGCTCAAAGTTAACAAAACTAACTTATTTTGGCTAAAAAGTCCCAAACCTTGAAAACTAAGTTCCCGTTGACTCACAAATCAAAATTTAACACTCCATATATGCAACCCTGCATTTTCAAACATGAGGAACTCATTTTTGAAGTCAAAACCATCAATGTATGCACCCATAAGTGCCAAACCTCAAAACAGTGCAAAAACATAAAATGCCTCAAAAATCAAAGTTTAATTTCCCGTTGATCTAAAAATTCATTTTTGACAAACCACGTATGCAACCCTACATTTTTAAACATGAGAAATCTATTTTTAAGGTCAAAAACTACCAATTCCAGCCCCCATAATTCCTTGTTTCGAAAACAGTACCAAACAGGGCAAAAATGCACTCAAAACTCTAAAATTAAATTCCCAATGAT
Source organism: Pueraria montana var. lobata (assembly GCA_026413185.1). Classification (NCBI taxonomy): domain Eukaryota; kingdom Viridiplantae; phylum Streptophyta; class Magnoliopsida; order Fabales; family Fabaceae; genus Pueraria; species Pueraria montana. The sequence goes on along the minus strand of CM048649.1, from coordinate 39,298,891 downwards.
CTAGAAATCCATTTTAAACAAACCACATATGCAACCCTACATTTTAAAACATGAGGGATCCATTTTTTAGGTCAAAAACTACCAATTTCAACCCCATAATTCCCAGCTTCGAAAACAGTAGCAAAACATAGCAAAATCCTCTTAAAACTAAAAAATTAAATTCCCAATGATCTAGAAATCCATTTTGAACAAATCACATATGCAACCCTACATTTACACGAGGAATCCATTTTTTAGGTCAAAAACAGCATACAACAACTACATCAATCCCAGAACACAAAACAAAACCGAAAAGGCATAAATGGCCCTAAAACTTAAATATTTTATTCCAATTGATTCTCAAGTCCAAATGCAACATTCCACATATGCAACCCTAGGTTTCCATACCCAAGGAACCCATTTTTCGGGTCCAAAACATAAAAAAGTGCACCAATAATTCCCAGCCAACAAACAGTAGCGAAAATCACACTTTGTACACATGTCATACATTCAAACTCACATATAATGGTATTCAAGCTTGACCACCAACTGTTGGTCACAAAACAAGCAATTTAGGCTCAAGAAAAAGAAGAGTCTCCTCCCGTACTTGGTTTCCTAAGCTCAAGAACTCAAAATGTAAAAAGCCACCACCCAAATGTAGAGTTAGAGTTGCTCTGCAACATACCCAAAATTCAAGAGAAAAGGAGAAGGGTTAGTGTAGCAAAAGCTAGAGAGAAGGAAAGAAAACCTAGAGAGAAAAGGAGAGGCTTACCTTCATTCTCTCAACAAGGAGAAATTTTTGAATTCTCTCTCTTTCTCCTAGCTCAAACCGGCGGCACAAACATAAGGGGGGTCCTCTCATTTGCTTTTATAAGGGGGGCCCAACCCTAAAATGGGGCCCACTTATGTCTACAAAAGTTAGGACTTTAAATTAATTATGTTTTAGGCTTTAGCCTAGGTTAATTTTTAATTTCTTTGACTTTATAAATTCACCAATATGTAGCATTTAATTTTATGAAGTCCATGCCTCTTGAATAATTTAATTTGGACTTAAAATGAATTTTCTAAGCCCAAATTACTAAAGAAATTGCCAAAACTATCAATTAATTCAAATTAATTAATTTTGATGAACTTAAGTCATTTCTATGCTTAATTATAATTATTAAAATTTTATCTAAGCTCAATAAATTTTAAAGCTCAAAACTGCATAATTACCAAAATGTCATTAAAGAGAATATTTCCTTACTTTAACCAATTTGACCAACTTTGACTTTCTTTAACTTTTGGTCAAATCATGGTCAAAACTTGTTTTTATTAATTATTTTCATTTTATTAATGAAGGTTTAACGTTTTATAAACATTTCATGCACACACACATCATTATACTACATGTCACACAATAAAACAATTTAAATAAAAGTTATTGGTTTTTCAGGGTGTTACAAATGGTGCATAAAAATGGCTCTATTCATTTATTCTTATTGAGAGGAATAGGATAGAGACTAGGGGTGGGTATATGGGCTTGGGCCCTCCAGCCAACCCGTCGAGTTTGCGAATTTCATGGTTAACGGGCCTAAAATATTTTTTATTGTATGATAGTGTCGGATTTTGAGCCCGGCTTGTGAGGTCTGCGAATTTAACGAGCCTGGCCCGGGGGGCTCGCATTTGAATAAGCAAAATTGTGTGTTTTGTAGTCAGGCAGGCACATGGCACACACTCTTCCGCACACCTCAGTTCACAGATTCACAACAACGTAGTCGGCCGTCCCCTCCCCCCCCAATCTCGAAAATCCTCAAAAAACACCAAAGACCAAACCCTAAAATCTAAATCCTCCGCTTCTGCTCTTGGCATTGGGCTCTCTTGGTTGCGCCAGTTCTGCTCTTGGTTGCGCCATGGTTCATTCGTTCAGAGTCCGTGGTTCAGTTGTTGGCTCGAGGTTCGTGGAATCGCAGGTGGCTCAGTGGCTCACCATTGTTGGCGCCGTTATGGGTTGTGGTCACAATGTCGTGATGTCACAGTGTCTCCTCCGCAGTTCGTGGGTCACCATTTTTGCCTCCGCTCGTCATTATGGGTTGTGGTCATCGTCACACAACACAACTGATTCTGGTCTGGTTCATTTGGTCGCACAAGCATAAGTGGTTCATCTTGTCTGGTTCACCTCGGAGTGGCATGACACAAAACACAGGTAATTGCAGATCCTGTTCTTGACTTGTTGTGCTGCACTAATTAATTTTTTGAAATGTTCCTATTTTGGTTTTACTGTCTATTTTTGCCTTGAGCCCTTGCCTCATTGAGAGGATTAATTCTCTATTTTGGTTTGTCACGTTATTGAGAGGTTTACATCCAATTGCTTGTATATTTTTATTGAATGAAATAGGTTTTGTTGTGAATTTGTGATGATTTGTGTTGTTGTTTATTTGGATTGGGATTGATTGAGACCAAGTTAATTTTGTTTTAATTATTCTGCAAATATGCTTGTATTGTATGTTGGTCTGCTGTAATTAAATTTTAATTGCGTAATAGGAAAGTTCAGTTAACTTGTTCTGCAAATGTGGTTGTGTACTTGTGTTGTAATTACTAGGTGTCTTACTTGATTTTGGTTTAATTATTTCAGCTTTGATAATTGAAATATGGATTCTTTTGAGCCTGCGTTAGATGAAAATGCTGATGTTGATGATGTTGATTTGGACCAAAATGTAACGACCTGCCTTCGTTACATAACTCTATTGTAACAACCCGCCTTCGTTACATAACTATCAACAAGTGATTTCATTTTATTCAATTTAAAAAAAATAAACAAAATCAAACTTTCATTAGTTTATTTATGACAATACCGTATAAACTTTTTGTAAAGGCAAAAGTCACAAGAAAGGGGGGTGAATTGCGATTTATAAATTTTTTTGCAAACTTTTATAAACAGAGTGTAGCGTCTGATTAGATATAGAAGTTTTGAGAAAATGTTTCGACAGACGATAACTTAACAGATGAAAGCCTTTTAAAAGAAATAGGTTTTAATCACAACCCAAAGTTAGTTCAAAGCAGTTATAAGAGATGTAAGACAAAGAAAGATAAAGAAAGACAACACAGGAGTTTATACTGGTGTCTCAAGTTGAGACTACGTCCAATTCTTGGCAAACCACCAAGTTTCAATAACTTATCACAAGTTACAAGTATTTTTCACTGCCACTTCTGGCTCACCAAAGTAGTATTTCACACTTAGCCTCTCCAAGCTAAAACCCAAGTATTCTTTACTACCAAGCCACTTCTGGCTCTAAAACAAATTACTAGATTTGTTTTTATAAAGGGCGCACAGACTTTTAGAGCTATCATCTTACAGACGGATATACAAGATTAAAAGCTAAGTCTTTTTCTCTCAGGATACACAAAGCGGTTTGAGAGCTTTTTACAAAACAAAGAATGAAGGGTAGAAAGAATGCTTGAATTTTAATTCAATTCCTGTGTTATATTTAGCACTTCAAATCTAATTCTATATATACACTTTCTGAGGAAGTAACTGTTGTCTCTAAACAGTCTTCTTGCTTGCGTCTGAAAGGAGGTAGTTGACGGGCATTTAATGCAAGCATTAATTGCTTGTCACCAACTAGTCATTTTGAGCTGATAAAGATTCTGCTTATCTTTCTTGAGAAGACTCCATATCTTTCTGTTGCAGAGGTCACATCGCTTGCTCAGACAAGTACCCATAGCTAGTTATAGCGCGTCTTTTGAGGTGAGGGAAACTTCTGAGACTTTGACTCTTTTCTCTATTCCCTTTATGCACTTCGATAGAACCTAGGAGGATGTCTTAAAAAAAATCTCTGCAAAATAGAGTTCAAGACGATAGTTCATATACTATGTCTTTAAATGCTTCTTCAGACTTAAGCATCTGTCTACGTATCATCTGTATTCTACAGATGCAGATACAATGTTTTTTCTGTTAGCATTTATAAGACAATCTTTTTACTTAATATTTGTTTTGCATTAAATCAAAATTATTGATGGTCTTGATTCATCTTATCACTCAACAATCTCTCCCTTTTTGATGATGCCAAGCAAATATTGTAAAAAGATATATCAATGCTACAAAACAATTAACTATAAATGAGAATTTTTTAAAACAGAGAGAAAAAGGACTCAAGTTTGATGAGCAATCAAACAACTCATTTTATTGAAATAATGTTCACATCAAGATGATGTGTTTTTACAGATGAAAGTAAAAAGAGAGAAAATACTTTTCCTTTGAGTATACTCCCCCTCAGATGTAGCTCCCCCTCAGAGCTTTATCTTCATTTCTTTTTACTCGTCCCTTCTCGCCCTTTTGCATGGCGATTAGCAAAACTCGTTTCCCCAGGAATGGGACCATTAGAGGCAGAAGAGTCGATGTTAGAGTATGAGGAAAGTACCATAGGGGACCTTGGTGAAGTGGGAGTACGTCTACGGCGGCGTGCTTTGAAGAAGGCGTCGATGTTGATCCATTTCTTTAGCTCAGCCTCCAGTGCTTTCCTGTCCTCCAGAGCTTGACGCAGGGCTTTTCGGGTTGCCCACAATTCAGCGTATAGATCATGAACTTGTTCTTCTGAGATGGAGGGTCTGAATGGTTCAATAACCTCGTATGGGTCTTCCATGATACCCAGAATAAGCTTATCAAAGAAGAAAGTGAAAAAGGAAGTTCCACGATGAAGGAAAAGCCCTTGTCAGATTGATAGTGGAACTTGGTCTTCCATGGCATGAGCTCGGAGGCACTAGATGTAGAGATAAACCCTTGATGTCCGATGCACTGGTAGCATCTGCCTATCTTCAAGTGGTACCCATCTGCAGGAGGCTTGTCCTCAGGTTTGAGACCGGAGCAGAAAGCATCAAACTTCCTGATGCGTCTGACAGTATGTAGATCTTCAGATGTTCTTGCAGCAGCAGGCTTCTTATAGATAGCTTCAATCTCCTATCTGAAAAGGCTACCTCTGCGTACTCGAATATTCCTCTGAGGAGAGTCATCATCTTCTTCAATTTTCTCTTTACCCTTATAATTCAAGATGGGAAGAATGGGAATGATCTTATCCACTGCAAGCTTGAATTGGGTCTGACAGGAGGCCACACAGCGAAATTGTGTGCCTAAGAAGTGGGGCATCGTCTGTGCTCGACACTGAATCTGCCTTAAGGAGTTTTGCCTCTTTTTGATTTCTTCCTTGTACGTCTGTAGCTTCATCCTTGGCTCTGCAGAGTAGTTTGAAGATTCCCAAAGACCGAAGGTTGGACTTGCTTCAGGGTCGTCCAAATTGATATCTTCAGAGTAGACAGAGAGACCTGCCCCAGCATGATTCCATGGAAGAATCATGTTAAGGTATGCAAGCAGACCCATCATCTGTTGCAGATTAATAGGCTCATAGAAGGGAACCTCATCTGTGAGCACTAAGAGTCTTCTCCAGACGGAGGCCTCAAGAGGATAAGTGCATCTGCCACGCGGATTGTGCTCAAAGATGAGAGAGTTTGTTTGGAGCCACCGTCTGTCGAGGAGGGAAGATTATGAATTGAGGCTCCTCCTGATAGCATGAGAGCGCAGGCAGTTCCTCCTCAGGTAGGACTTCATAGTTGGGAAGATTGAAAGGATTGATTCCAGGGATGTCCTTCTTCCACAACTCGACGAAGTTGATGGAATCAAGCAGGAAGGCTTGATCCTCATATGTTCAGATCCCCTTTCGTCTCCATTCCCTATTGCAGCTTTCCCATTCATTGACTCTGGGACGCTTCCACCCATGATAGTAGCGAACATTGACATCGGGGTCTGATGGTGGTTGTACTGGAGGAAGAGGGATGTTGGAATTGCGTCTGATAATCCAGTCATAGCCTCTGTACTTTAGAGCAAGGTCTAGGGCCAGACTTCCATAAATATACCCCAGCGAGAGAGTGGCCTTTGCAGCGTACCTCCTGCGTCTGAACAGCTCATCTTCAGTTAGAGTCTGTAACTCTTCAGTTGTCTGAGTCTGAGGTGCAGAGGAGGGTTCAGATTGATAAGCCACCATAGATGACCATCTGCCTTGAGGTGCGATCTGCATTTGATTGTACTAAGTGCTCATCTACTCGTCATTCATCTTCTTCAGTGACCAGTCTGTAGATGGCGCATGGGCCAGAATCGTCGGTCTCTACAAGATCTTCTCCAAGTTCCAGACCTTGTGCACTTGCTTCTAGAGCAGATTGTAGAAGGGCTTCGTTTAGCTCTTCGATTTCAGCTGCGTCTACATCGTCATCAACGGTGAGCGTCTGAAGCGTCAGTTGTTTGTTGGCCTCTTCTGCAGATGCAATTTCTGCTGTTTGAACTAGGGCAAATTCAATTCGCCCTAGATCTTCCATGGCTGCTTTCTTCTGTTCTTCCTTAGAAAGAGTCTTAATAGACTCAAGAACAGCTTCTGCCATGCCAGCGTCTTCCTTAGCTTCGTCTGCAGGGATTGAAGCTTCTTCATCAGCCTTCATTTTCAGCTCTTCAGCTGATAGAGTCTTCACGAACTCTACTACAAATTGCTTCAACTCAATCTGTTCTTTTGCTTCAAGGCTTTTGTCCAACTTAGCCTTTTTGGCAGCTTCTTTCCTTGAAAGCTTTTGAGTTTTTCTAATGGCTGCTGCTTCCTTCTTATCGGCTGGAGGAGGAAAAGATGAGGTTTTAGGTTTGGGTAAAGGCTTGGGTTTGGGAGAGGTGTGAGGTTTGAGTGAAGGAGATATTTGAGGCTCAGAGGTAGGTGCATCATGAATCTCAACATCTGATTCTTGAGTCTGGGAAGGGGCAGGTTGAGTTTTGGTTTGAGGTGTTGTTTGTGATGGTTTAGGTGAGGTGGTCAGTTTGGCTTTGGTGATGATGCGGATTTTTGTAGCTCTGGTGAAGGGCTTTTTGAGAGGTGGTTCAGGAATTGGTTTAGATGGAGTGTCTGAAGCCTTTCTCTTTAAAGATGAGGGAGGGTCTGAGGATGGTTGTTGTTTTGGTGTTTTGGGTTGGTTTGAGCGAGGTTGGATGCGTCTGGTGGTTGATTTCATCTGTGGGGGTTTTGGGCTTAGGTAGTGTTTGTTCCTTTGTAACATACGCAGGTTCATCTGTTGATTCCTCCACAGGCTCCTTCTTTACTTTGGTGCCTTGCTTCTTTACCCATTCAGGAAACTTGTGAGCTATTCCTATTCTCACAAAAGTTGTTCCTGTCACCTGGGTAACTCCTCCAGATGCTTCAAACTCAGATAAATTAACACCAGCATCCCTAATGAGTTGAGTGAACAACATGCAGTAAGGGATGGGGTTCTTCTGCTTCTTTATGGAGAATCTATCCTTGAAGGCCTGCTCTAGATGATAGAAGATTAGATCTGGAAGGTTGATCTTCTCTCCTATAACAATGTTGCAGATGCAGAATCTATCCCTTTCACTCACGTGGTCCTTTGACCCTGTCCTTAGGAGCACGATGTTGAACAACATGTTGTGAAGGAGTCTACACACATGAGTCATGTTGGCAGACCTAAGAAAGCTCTTCAGTGCTGCAGCTTTCTTCTTGGGGTCTTCGTCTATAGGCCTTACCCCGTCATAGAGAAACTTGTCCACCATTTCTTAGGTGATGGTCTTCTCCTAATCTTTGTCAAAGATCAAACCCTCTTCAACACAACCAATAGCCTTAGTTATGGTTGCATGGCTGATCTCCATTTTCGTCTGACCAATCGTCCCCTTGATGCATTGGTTGTCTTTCATCTTCGCTGTCCCCCAGAAGAGGGCATAGGGACCATGGTACCAGACACTGTGTTTACCAACAAAGTTGGTCCACCCAGCCCTAGTGAACATGTCCTGAACGTCAAAGCCCTCCTTTGCAAGTTCGCTCATACTCGCCCACTTTCCAGGAATGAAAATCTCCTCTGGAAAAGTTGCAACTGCTTCGTCCACATTGCGGATGAGTGAAGTAGCAGAAGATGTGATTTGCTTCCTTGGTACCATTGTTCTCAGAAAGATTTTAGATTTTTAGAAAGAAAATATGAGAAAGTTTTGATCTTTGAAATCTTTGAGAAACTTAGAGTTTTTCAGAGAGATAAGAAAGATCAAAAGAACCTTCTTCTTTAGGCCCTTCGTCCTTTTATACCAGAAATGAGAAAGAAGAGAGAACGTCATAAAAAGAGCGGTTTTAATATCATTAAAAACTTTTTGAAAATTGTCTCATCATGGCGAAAAGGGTGGTGCACGTTTTGAGAGAAAAAAAATGAAAAGACTTATAACCGTTGAGAACGTGGGCACCTTAACGTCTGTATACTTAAACACACATTAGTTCCAACAGATTAAAGAAGAGAAAATCAGACGAAGGGTATCGTCTGGTGAAAAGCAAATGTTTAATTTGAAAGCATGTGCATATGCAGATGATTCCTTATACAGACGAAACGATCTTCAGACAAAGGCTTTGTAAAGATATCAGCCCATTGGTGATCTGTATCTACAAACTTAATATCGAAAACACCTTTTTGGACATAATCACGAATGAAATGATATCTGATTTCAATATGCTTTGCCTTAGAATGTTGCATGGGATTTTTAGATAATTTGATTGCACTAGTATTGTCACAATATACAGGTATATTATTTTCTTAACTAGAGTAATCTTCTAATTGATATTTTACCTATAGCAGCTGTGAGCAGCAACTTGCAGTAGACACATATTATGCTTCTGCAGTAGATAAAACAATAGAGTTCTGCTTCTTGCTTGCCTATGAGATGAGACATGGCCCTAAGAAGTGACATCCTCCACTTGTGCTTTTTCGTTCAACTCTGTCTCCTGCATAGTCTGCGTCGCAGTATCCAATTAACTTGAAATCTTGATTTCTCTTATAGAACAGACTAAGGTTAGTGGTACCAACTAGATAATGTAAGATCCTTTTAATAGCTTTAAGATGAGACTTTCTAGGATCTGACTGAAATCTAGCACACAGACAGACGCTATGCATAATATCAGGTCTTCTGGCTGTAAGATAAAGATGCGAGCTAATCATACCTCTGTAGATCGTCTGATCTACTAGTTTACCTGATTTGTCTTTACTCAAGGGACTGGAAGCATGCATAGGTGTTTTCATTGGTTTAGCGTCTTCCATTTTGAACTTCTTAAGAAACTCCCTTGTATATTTCTGTTGATGAATATAAATCCCTTTGGCATCTTGTTTGATCTGATGTCCTAAGAAGAACTTAAGTTCTCCCATCATACTCATTTCAAACTCGCTTTTCATCAAATCAGAGAAATCCTTGCATAAAAATTCATTAGTAGCTCCAAAGATAATATCATCTACATAAATTTGAACTATAATGAAATCTTTCTCCACTTCTTTTCTGAAAAGAGTAGTGTCTACTTTTCCTCTCATAAATCCATTTTCTAAGAGAAAAGAGCTCAGTCTATCATACCAAGCACGAGGTGCTTGTTTCAAACCATACAAAGCATTTTTGAGTTTGAAAAGATGTTCTGTTAGAGTGGAATCTTCAAAACCAGGAGGTTGTTTCCTCTTCTTCAATAAAACCATTTAAGAAGGAACTCTTGACATCCATTTGAAAAAGCTTAATGTTTTTATGAGCAGCAAAAGCAAGCATGATTCTAATAGCTTCTAGTCTAGCTACAGGAGCAAAGGTTTCTGTGAAGTCTATACCTTCCTGTTGATTATAGCCTTGAGCTACTAATCTAGCTTTGTTTCTTACCACCTTTCCTTGTTCATCTAGTTTGTTTCTAAAGACCCATCTTGTTCCAATGATGCTTTTGTTCTTTGGTCTGGGAACTAGGGTCCAGACATCGTTTCTGGTAAACTGGTTCAATTCTTCTTCCATGGCTACGATCCAGTCATCGTCTGTCAGGGCTTCGTCTATTATTTTTGGCTCTAATTCTGAGATGAAGGCATAAGATGCTTGGTCTCTGAAGGATGATCTGGTCTTTACACCTTCTTTCTGATCTCCTATGATATGTTCTTGTGGATGATAGGTTACGGATTTCCAGTCTTTAGTATGTGGTTGAGAGTCAGACGTTCCTACAATCTGAGGAAGAATTTTTGAGTAGGTTGAGCTTTGTCTGACTTTGGTGCTACTGACGGGCCTATCTGCATATCTGCAAAATCATCCTCAAGATCTTATAGTCTCCTATCAGACGTTAGTCCATCATTGAACTTAACATGGATATATTCTTCTACAACTAATGTTATTGATATTGATATTGATATTGATATAATCATAGATATTTGTTATGGAAACTAATCATATTGATATTGATATTTGTTATAATTATAATATTAACTCAATTGTATAAATTAGTTAATAGTAATATTGATAGATAGATAGATAGATATAGATATAGATTTTTTTAAGAGAAAATATAGATATAGATAGATTATTTAAAAATATAAAATGTCACCAGAATGTGACACGTGGATTAGTAGTCCTAGGAAACAACTGTGTTTTATATAATATATAGATAGATAGATAGATAGATATAGATAGATTTCAAAACGTGATCATATCATATATTAATTAGAGCAGTAATTTAATTGAAATAATTTATGGAAATAACTATTTAAAACATAAATAATATTTTTATGGATTTTATTTTCAAATAATAATAATAATATATAATCAATTGGATAAAATAAATTAATTGGATAAAATGTTTTACAAAAAATTAATGAGACTTAAATGTATTTGAATTTGAATTTGGTTCGTAATCAAACCAAAGAATTTCAAAGCATGAAATGATGACATGTGTCATTCAATGCTTGAGAAGCAACCTTATTTCGCCACATGTTTTCCGAAGCTGTTTTTGGATTCTTAAATTTTATATATACTAGATAGTACCCGTGCGATGCACGGGTTTCTTGAGGAGTGAATGAAATTTTTTTATGTACAAAGTATGTTGACAATGTTGTTAATTTGTTATATTACTTAAAAAAATCTAAAACCAATTTAAATTTCCGCAATAAGTAACTTATTCATTAATAAAAATAATAAAAGATAATTAGATGTGTTTATTTTATAATACAACTCATTTAAAAAAAATTATAATACAAATATAAATTTAAATTTCACAATGCCACTTTCTTGAAGTAAAAAAAATTATATATATAGACAAATGAAACTATATAACAAAAATAAGATGAAAATAATAAGAAAATTAATTTTAACTAAAAGAACTCACATATTTTTCCATTAAAATATTTTTTATGGAGTTCATTGATTTAACAAAAAGTATATGTTCAAAAGATGAATTTTCTTTAAAAAAGAAATTCCTGAGAAAATTTTCTGACTCACACTTATGCACTTTGTGCTTCCCAAATTCGCAAAAGATAGTTATTCAAATTAACCTAATCACTTAATAATTAAGTTTTGGCTTAATTATGTTTTTAATTCCTTAAATTAGGAAATTTATTTTTTTTAGTCCTTCAAATAAAAAATTATATTTTTAATCTCTCAAATTTAAAAAATGTTCTTTTTATCCTCTCCCCTCAAATAAAAATTTATATTTTTTAGTCCCTCAAATTCTAGCAAACGGACTAAAATGATCATTTTATAGAGACCAAAAGTCAAACAAAATTTTTTAGGAATCAAAAACAAAATACGACTATATTTTAAAGACAAAAACATATTTAAGTCATACAAGAATTAGAAAAATAAATAAGACATTGAAAAGATTAAGAGTAAATTATGAAAATGAATTGTATAAACCATCTATTAATTTGTTATGATATGCCAAAATTATAAATTTAAAATAAATATACAAATATAATTTTTTTTAGCATTGATCAGAAGATAAGTTCAGATCAATTAAGTTTAAAAAATAAAATTTGAAAAAAATAAAAATAAAATGAGAAAACGTGAGAAATATAAATGTAAGAAAAACCACACCAAGTATGTTGAGAGAAAGTAGACAAAGAAAATCTTGTTTAAGTCAACAAACTTATTATACTGTATATGGTGATTTGTGATTGAATGATTATGTAAAATTATTTTACACTCTCAGTAGATGACCTAAGAGTTGAGTAATTATTTATAAAATTACATAAAATTATATTAAAAAAATCAAAATCTATACATAGTTTTTATTTTAAAAAAAAAATGCCCTCTCCTTGGGCCTTGAGTCCTTCTGCAGTACGTTGGTAGAAGGGGAAAACTATCTGGATTTAAATTTGAATAATTATAGTTTGATCAAAATGTTTCAAACAGTAATTGTAGTGTGCATGAACATGCATGTTTTTATTTTTATTAAAATTAAAACATGGGAGGAGCCAGCCTGTAAGGTGATTAATGAAAGTTGAATTTAATATCAATAATCATGGTTTTCTTTACTAGTACTAAAACAAAGGTCGTTTTGACAGGTACTATGACTTCTTGCGGTGCTGTTAATATGTACTATTATCTAGTATTAACTCTGTATCATCTGTTAAGAGCATCTTTACCGCATAGCTAAAATGGCACACTGCTAGCGAAGCACCGATGCTTGTATAGCTTTTCTCATTGCAGGCACGGTACGGACGATTTCATAGAAGCACCGGTTGCTTCACCAAGCACCGGTGCTTCAGCTTTTTACACTCATAAAAAATATATATTTTAATTATGTTATTTTTATTATGTATTTTTTTGTTAATTCTAATGATATTAAAATATGTTGTGATAATTGTGTGACTTTAGTTATTTTCATCATTTTAAATAAAATCAAATTTAGTTAAGGGTTTTTATCTTTATTTTTTATAATATCAAACTGGGTTATCCCGTTTACCAAAAAAAAAACTAGTCATTATTTAAACTAGTCGTTTGGGAAAATTAGCCGTTATTCAAACTAGCTGTTATTCACACTAGCCGTTGGTCAAACTAGCATTTGGGAAAACTATTATTAAAATATTATTTCTCAATTTGTGCAGTTTGGATATCAATCCGCAATTAGCAAATTTTGATTGTTATTTTACTGTTTTTTTTTTAATTTTACTATTGTATATCAACATTCATATAAATAAGGAGTACTTCAAATTTTTCTTACACAATTAAACCTATCATTTTTTTCTTATTTTTATTCTCATAAAATTCTCAACTGGCTTTTTTGAAAAAAAAATTATTTTGTATTATTAAAAAATACTTTTCAAAATAATAGCATAAATAAATCCCTTAATTTTTAAAAAATAATTATTTTATTTATAAAATAATTATAATTTAATAAATAATTAATAAAATATAAAGATGTAAGTTTTTTGGTGGGACCCATTGGAAGCACCCAAGAAGAGTTGCTCCATTGGAGGGAATTAAGTGTTTAGAGGTGCTTGTATTGGGAAGAGTAAAAATGAATGATGTGTACAAGTGGGTCCCATTGGAAGCACTTATAGAGGATTGCTCCATTAAAGATGCTCTAATATGTTGTTAATATACGGTTGATAAAGCATTATCCAACAAAAAAAAAAACTCTGGTTGGATGAAAGATTTTAAAAATCTAGGGACTTTAAAATTTAGGAAAATTGAAATGCAGAAATCCTTGAATTTTTAAAAGTGCTTGTTTGGATAAAGAAATTCACAATTCTTAAATATCATTTTTTGTTTGTTTGGATGAAACTATTTAATTTCCTTATAAAATTCTTTTTTGAATTAAATAATTTCAATTTTTTATTTTTTTCTCCAATTATATTTTTAAAAATATAAATGGTCATATAATTAAATATTGTTATTTTTGTATAATAATTGCTTATATAAATGGTCATATAATTAAAAATGGTCATATCTCCAATTATATATTGAAAATTTAAATTTAGAACTAATGCATAAAAAATATGACCATTTAATTATATTTCAACCAGATCATGTATAAAGTAACTTCCAATCAACAAAATATATTTCAATAAGATCACACATCAACTATTGTTGTCAATATTATGTTCCAAAGAATATTTAGTAAAGGAACTGCCAACCAACAAAACATCATCAGTTTCAATTTGCACTGAACCTACCATCATTAGTGTCATTAAAAAGTATAAAAATAAAAATGATAATAGTTTGATATCACTGATCTATCCCTGCATATCAACAAAAAGCCATGGCATAGAGTTTTCAAACCTAGAAACATAATTAACCATCAGAAAAAAAAAAAAAAAAAAATATATATATATATATATATATATATATATATATATATATATATATTTTGATCAATCCAACCGTTGAATAACTCATATCAACTGTTACACCATTCAATAACTTACACCAGTGTAACTTATACCAACTGTTACACCATTCAATAACTTATATAGCATGTGAATTTGATCGATCCAACCGTTGAATTATAATTATATATATTATTTGTGTCAAATTTTATGAAAATTGAACATCAATAAGAAGATGATCAAATGATTCATATTTTAGTACATTCTAGAAAGTATATATTATGTCAATTTTAATCTATATCAATGAGGTATCAAATGATTTTTTATTGTAATTATATATTACCTTAAATTAGGTTTGCATATAAATAATTATTTGTATTGTTAACTTATATATATTGTACAGTGTCGTGCATAATTACTTTGTCAAACTTGTGTCAATAGCATGATATGTTTAATGATCTACAATAAAGAAGGAAGAAAAAGATATTCCATTCAGAAAGAGATTAACGTGAAATGCCAGCTCTATTCTGTTATGGCAAGGTATTGCGGTAGTGTATTTTTGACCAAATGAAAGAGACAATTTAGTTTTCTTTAGCCCAAAGAAAGCTCCAAATTTTAGGCTATTTAAAAAAACAAGGTTTTGGAGAGTCCTAGTCTCAGTCAGGACTTAACCCAAAATTGGTCATCTATATGATCCAAATCAACCTACACCTCTCTTTGGCCCAAAGGCTAACTATTGGACATATTTATTTTAGTCAAAATCACTAGTTATGCTCACACTTTGCTTCTTGGAATTAGAGTCAGTTTTGTAACTCAGTGGTTCAATCTCTTTCCTTCCCTTACACTGACATTAGTCAAGAGATGCCCTTTCTTATTTGCTTGTTATAGAGCTCATTTTTTTGTTTTTTTGGGTTATATTTTTTAAATTGCAAGTAGATTGTACTTTACTTTTTATCATAATGAAATATGTTCGTTATTATGCCTGTGGATGTAGGTCTATATGATCGAGCCACGTTAATATCTTGCCTCTAAAACTGTTTTGCTTTTCTTTCCACATAAGTTTTCATTGGAGTTTTTTTTTTTTAACATGTTGGCAACAATTGAATGCATGTTTTGATTCAAATGTGGTTAATATTAAATAAAATTGCATATAAAATTTTCAATCTAGTTTCAAATTGTTTTGGAGTTTATTACAATTTTCTATTTTAACTTGTGTTTGAAAAATATGCATAAATGGTACAGGATGTTGTAATGTTCAAGAGAAAGTAATTTAATGTGTTCAAAGTTGGTATAAAAATAATTTGACTTAATTGCAAATTTTATCACTCAACTATCATTATTTCCCAAAAATTACCACCCAAGTTTTCTTTTCGCCCATTTTACCATCATGTTTTTCAATTTTTGCACATTTTACCACATAAGTTTTTTTTCTCACATTCTACCATGATGTTTTTTTTAATTTTCGTGCATTTTGCCATCATGATTATCAATTTTTGCGCATTTTACCATCAGTTTGTAACAAAATGACATCATTTTTAGAAACTCATCAACATTTCGTTACACATTTAAGTGATTGGTAAAATATACGAATATTGAAAATTATGATGGTAACATGCGCAAAAAAAAAACTTGGATGGTAAAACTCACGAAATCATAATAGTTGGGTGGTAAAATGTGCAATTAAGCCTTTAATTTTTTGCACTTGCTTTTATTTTTGGTTACTTTAATCTCTCAACAATGGAGATATAAGGTTGATTTGGTAGTTGGAAAGGGAGGCTTAAGGGTGAAGGGAGAAGGAGAGATGGAGAGGTTGTCAGTTCGAATCCTTCCCACTGATATTTCTAGCAGAAACTAACAAACTAACATTTACTAATAAAAAAAAACTTTAATCTCTCAACATTCGTATATTAAATTTATTGTTAATTATCCAAATATCGCACAAGTCCTTGTGAAAACGACTTTATTTATCACTTTGTTACTTGGACGATTTAGTACTCTTGCCAAAATTCCAACAATATAACAACCTATCAAAACCTGAGTTTTTTTCGTAGTTAGCATTAAGCCTTACAGTCGGTACTAAGCCTTACAATGACATTGAGTCGGGTAATTAGCACTAAGCCTAGTAGTTGTGTGGTATAGGGAATTCATTAAGTCTTATCTTGTAAAAATTTGTAATAAATTCTTTACCTAAGCAATTGGAGCGAATCCAATTCTCATAGGGGTGTTTTTACAGGATTAAAATTTCAGGAGAAGTACTACAACATTTAGAACCAACATATTCATACATTTTAACACTGTTATCCATTTACAATTCTCATATCAGACATGTTGCAGTAATTAATTCACTGAAGATTACACAAATGTCCCAATTACATAAAACCAGTAATATTTTAACATAGACATGTAGTACTTCAAGCTCACCAAAGGGATTTTACTAATTCCAAACAGATCAATCCAGCTAGCACAAGCATAACAGACCATAAGCAACAACTCAATTCCACATTGTACACATGCATCTAGTTCAAGTATTACACTTTGTACACACTCAATGGGTTTTTAATGTAGATTTTAGGTCATTATTAGACACCTTAGGGTCACACCAAAACAAAGGAGGCACCTAGAGTCCACATATCGTGCCCCACATGTAGGGATGCGAATAAGCTAAGCCTTAAATAGGGGCCTATGGCCTGACCTATTTAAAGTTTGGCCTAACTTGTTTAATAAAAATGCTAAGTTTAAGCTTTTAAAAAAAGCCTATAATAGGCTAGGTTTAGACTTATAAAAAAAAGTTTGTTAAGTCTATTATGCTTATATATTGGATCATGCTCATTTCATATTTTCTTGCTTCTGTGTCAAGTATGAGATCATTGCAGAAAATTTCCACGACACCTCTTTATTGACAAACATATAATTACTAAATGAATTCCTGAATTCCATACCTATGATGGCTATGTTTGGTAAGTCATTTTAGCTAGTTTCTAGCTTTTTTTACCAGTTGAAAAACTTGTTTAACTGTTCGGTAAACAATCTTTTTTTAGTAGTTTCTGGCATTTTTTTAATGCTACTTGAAGTAGCATTTTTTAAAATGCTAGCTTCTGGCTTTTTATATTTTATTTCCTTTTTATCCTTAAAATATTTAATAAATTTCCTTATTACCCTGTTTAAATAAAACAAAATTTTAATTATCACTCATTCACACGTATCACTATGCTCATCACTCTTTTTTTTCTTTCTCCAATGTTTTTTTGCCCATTCTCCTTTTTTTTCTCTAGGTAAACTTTTTTTAATTTTTTATTCTTTATTCTTATTAGGTTTGTTTTATTTTTGTTATTATATTTTACATTTTATTATATTACACTATTTATTTTAACCATTGTACTATTTATAATATTTAATTTATTATTTCAACATTATACTTCACGAAATTGACAAATCGTAAATGTTAGATTTATTTTATTTTTCTATTATTTTTTGAATAATTTTATGTTACACAATTTATTTTAACTATTATGCTAATTAACATAATAAAAGTAGCCTACTTAAGTGTTTTTTTACTTTATTTTAAACTTGATTAAAAGTATTTTAAGATATAGAATAATATTAATAGTAGAATACTTAATATGATAAAATGTAATAATTGAAACTAAAAATGTAATGGAAATAATTTATCTATTAATAAAAAATTACAAGAGTTTAAAATTAATTAAAAAACTAAAATTATAACACCCCATAATATATTTTTATCTATAAAATAAATTGAAATTTATATAAAAATACCATATAAATATGTCAATTTATGTCATTTTACATTTTTCAGCCATTTCAATAGATAATTTTATCGAATACTTATGATTTAATAAGATAGCTTAGCAGATTTTAGCTACTAGCTTTCAACTTTTAGTTATCAACTAGTTTTTTAGCTTTTAACTAACTTTTCAGCTAGTTTTACCGAACATAGCCAATATGTGCATACATATGATAACATCTGTTTATTTAACTTTGTTCACAAGTATAAAAAGTGAAAAATCTGATACCATAAAGTCTTCCCATTTTCACTCACCATATGATCTCAATACTTTTAATATGACTATTTTCTAAATAGCTTGGCTTTCCTAGAAACTTCTATCTCAAAAAATCTCTCTCCTCCCTTAACAAATCAACGTGTGAAAAATCCTTAATTTCAATAGATCTTAGAATCACTTTTATTGAATGGAGGAAGTCATGCCTACACTGAAAAGGCTTCATTTTTTTAATAGACTTTGCTCAAATCATATTCCCTAGAAAGAAAACTTTCATGATAAAATTTGCTAATTAGTTATTGTTCATAAATATATTCTACGTGACATAATTTATTCCTTTCTGATTCTTTTTTTTCTACTGTTAACTATTTTATTTCTGTTAAGCAATTTTGCAATAAAAAAAAAGGGGGATTGGATTCCGTGACTTTCAGGCAGGGAAGAAAATTTCTGATATCAAGCTGTTGAAAAAAATTGACCGTGTAAAATTTCAAAAAGAATTTCTTACAGGTATTAAACTGTTAGAATTTTTTTGTGAAAAAAAATTTATGATAGTTTAAAAAATGCCACAATTTTTTTTGACCTTTTTTTTTATATAGGCCACTAGTATCTTTCATAGGAAGTAATTCTACTCGAGTCAGATAGAATCACTATGATAGTAAAATTTTGTATCAATTGATCTACACGCTCACTAGTATTCTTTATTGTTTTAAACTATAAAAAATATATAACTAAATTAATAATTAAATTAAAACAAATGAAAAAAAATCTAAAACCATCAGATTAATCTTATGACCTAAAAATGGAAAAAGTCACAATGACTTTCCCACCCATAAGTTGCCGAATCCAATCCCAAAAAAGAGGTTGAACTCGTCATATAATGATGATTAATGGCTGTACTTCTAATAAAAACCTATTCTTTTACTTGTGATTGAGTATTGATTTTCTTGTGTCCCTCTTTTCTTCATTTCGGATTATCCTTAATAGTTGAATTCTATTGATACATACATGTTGATTTCCTAAATACATGTTGATTTCCTAAATCAGGGATGGGATTCATCAAGCAAAGGGCTTAAATTTAATAGTCAATTATTATAGGGGTGAGATGAAACGTTCCCTTTTTGAAAAGCATTAACTAATTGAGATAGTGGGTTTCAAAAGTCATCTGAATGCTTTGCTGCTGATCCTTTACCATGTAATGGTTCTGGGCGGATCATTGCTTGAATATATAAGACTGTGAGTAGACTGTAGAGTCTTGACATGTAAAGTCTAGTATTTGTCATTTAACAGTTATTTATATTTAATAGGGACATTGGACACTTAATATTTCTTGGTTTAATTACTCATTTGGTCTCCATTGGTACAAAAACTTTACCTTGAAAAATGGAATCATCAAAAGCCAATAAATGTTCAAGGATCCTCTAATGATGAAGTTAAGGATCCTGGAGCCCTGCAAACACTTGAAGCATCCATAAACCTTGACTTGGATGGTTTATTAAAATCAAACAAATCCAATATATTTTGGAGGCCTTTGTTTCAAGTTATGATGTTACATTCCTAAGAATCACATTCTCGGGAATATTGTTACCAGGAATGTTATTTCCTGATATATCTAGAAATACGTTTGGTTAGCCTTTAATATTTCTGGGAATATTTTTTAATTTTTAAAATAAAAAATAAAAGTAAAAATGGAAGTTATAGTAGAGTTAAAACATAACTTCTCATATTCTCATAGGAATGTAACTTTTTCACCCCCTCACCATGGGAATATAAACAGTGTACACAAGGGAATGTAACAACTTTCCTGTGTATTTTTTGATAACCTCATAACAAACATGGGAATAAGTATTCCAACATTCATATTCCCGGAAATGCTAAAAAATTCTGTGAAACAAACGCCCTGGGAACCTTCTCAAAATGAATCTTCCGCTGCTGCACCAGTAGTCTCCTCTGGTTTGGATGGATGTGAGGGTCCAAGAAATCCAAACCATTGTCAAAGCTCATACAAACAAGTGGGAGTAAGAAGTACAGAAAATAGAGTCAAAGGTATAATATGATAATGCACTTGCTCCAGCAGACTTAAAAGAGTTTGATTGTTATCAGTGGAAATCTTTGTTCATTGCACAACCTACATTATACTAATTTACCTAGGCATCTCAGTATATTAATTTGCTCAGGTTTTACAAAACGTATAAGAAATTACTCACTGAACTGTGATACGGTGATATGTGCATAATTCACACATCCATTTTGCATCATTCTTTAGCAAATTTAATTCCCATCGTTTTGTGAAAAACTCTAGGTGAAAATGTAATATGGATGGCACACTAGTTATAGTCTCACCATAATGATGTTTGATTTCCTATATAATCATATTTGTCATTCAAGTGTCATTTAAAGCCAGAAGAACACATCAGAAATATTTATTAATAATTTGATTTTGAAACAATCATAATGATGACTTTTTGTTTTTTTTTTATCAGCCAAAAAACTTCACTAATATTAAAGAGAATAGTCGGGTACCAGAAATACCCAATGATACACAATTGTTACTGCAGTTAATGAAACATGGTAGCATCTACATTGGTTACTTTGTATTAAAAGTTGTGTCCTCAATTAATACTCAGTAACCAACCCTTACATCCTCATCAATTACAGAATTAAAGGTTTCTATGACATCATACACCTTGTATTTTGACCCCACTATAACATCTTTCCTATATAATCATATTTGTCATTCAAGTGTCATTTAAAGCCAGAAGAACACATCAGAAATATTTATTAATAATTTGATTTTGCATACCACTCTGCCCAAAAATTAACCACCCAGGCAACAGTAGAAGAAATTTCATTCAGTAGCCATGCCCCAGACCATCTGACTCAAAACATATCTATTTTAATGCAGGCCCCCGGATTAACTAACCATTGTGTAAATGAATAATTAAATCCATCATGAAGACCTGAAAGCCAAGACCACGCATTATACAAAAACTTTTGCCAGAGAACCTCCCTATCAAAAGACTCACTGTTAAACAGGAATAGATTCCTCGTTTTCCAGACTGTCCATACACATGCACACCATAAAATATTCCATCTATCAATTTCAGATTTTCTCTCCAGGCAAGATGGATGTTGTTGGAAGTGTTCTCTTACAGACCCCGCAAACACATTAGAGCAGTTCCACAACCATATAATGACAACTTCCCTGCACTCTATAACCAAATGACTAGAATTTTCCTCAACCAAACCACACAAAACACAATTGCTATCGTCAGAATTAAGAGGTATATTTCTTCTCAATAAGTTCTGTTTTGAAGGTAGCCTATCAAGGAATAGTCTCCATAACATATGTTGTACTTTCGGTGGAGTTTCCAGCTTCCATATCATTACCAGAAAGTTATCCATATTAGCCCCATACCTCATGTCATGCAAAGCCTTGTATGTAGAACAGACAGAATAGTATCCTGACTGATCCGGTTTCCAAGTCCATCTATCCACCTCTTCTCTCAACACAGTAAAACCAGCCAGCTTATTTTCCATTAGCAGTAGTTGCTCCAGCTCCCATTGGAACCACTCTCTACGCCATTTAAAGTCCCATTTCCATCTATCATCTTCCCATGAGCCCATTTCACTTATGGAGGCATTTTGTTGAAGTGAATTTATGTATAATCTAGGGAATATAGAAGCTAAGCTCTCCTCACCCGACCAACAATCATTCCAAAAGCTTGTAAGTTGTCCATTGCCAATTTTCCACACTCTCAATTTATCAAACCATTTTTCAGCATGACCATCCCCGCAAGCTAGTCTCAAATCTTTCCACCACAATGATTCAAATCTATCCCCCTCTCCACTAAGGCCGAATCTCCCACCATACTTTGACACCACAATTTGTTGCCATAAGGAATTGACATCATTGAAAAGAGCTCATTTCCATTTAGCAAGGAGAGACAAATTGAACATACCCAATTTTTTTATGCCAAGACCCCCTTTATTTTTTGGAGAGCATATTTTTTCCCATGAAACCCAACATACCTTCTTTCTACCCTCTTCACCTTCCCACAAAAAGTCTCTTCGAATCCTCACTAACTTTTTCTCAATGGACAAAGGCATTTTAAAGAAGGATAAGAAGAATAAAGGGAGAGAGGATAATACCGATTTTATAAGGCACACTCTACCGGCATAAGATAAGGTCTTGTGTTTCCAATTGGACAATTTCCTCTTAAACTTCAAAATGATCAGCCTCCACATGTGTTCTTTCCTAGGATTGTCTCCCACCGGCAAGCCCAAGTAAGTAAATGGAATAGCCATTACCCCACAATTGAGCATCTCTGCAAATCTTCCAAGAGTATCTCTTCCCACCCCAATGGCTCATAATGATGACTGATTTCCTATATAATCATATTTGTCATACAAGTGTCATTTAAGGTTGGAAGCACACATAAAAAATGTTTATTGATAATTTTATTTCAAAATAATGTACATTTACTTTAATTAGAATATAATTGAGCTTTTGTGGAACTAAAGATGGTTGGAAGGTATATACTAATCTTAGACAGTTACCAATTTTCTCTAGAATTATATGTTGACACTTGACCGAGATATTTTGGCAATTCATTATTTTCTTTTTTGGTTTATCTGACCGAATTTTGCAGTGAAGTACAAAAAGATATGGAGCTGTAACATCAACTATTTCAGGTAGCAAGAGTATTTGTGCGTTATAGCATTCTAAAGAAGTTTGATTCCTTTCATTTCATTTCAATGCTTTCACAATTTTTGAAACCAAAGAATATTTTGTCTTGGAGTTACCTTTGTTAAAAGAGATAAATTACCGACCTACGGTGATGTTACCAAAAAGAAAGTTCTGCAGATAATTTGATTATTGTAACCATTACTGCATTGATGATCCCGGTGTTTCTAGCATGTCAAATAGTTTTATATGACTGTATATCCATAATCTAAGCAATTAAGCAATCTTTATTATGCATATGGAAGTTATCTGTAAAGGCTGCAACACATAAAACTTCAAAGCCTTACTTTTGTACAATCTTCTTGTGAGGCAGAATGGTTGAGGCAAAAGAACGGAACATGAAACCATTTGTTCCCCCAGATAAGCAAGCTATCTTGAAGTGATGTGAAAACCTTGAGAAGGAAGTTCAATCATTAAAACTTAACTTATCCTTTATGAATAGGGAATCAAAATTAAGATGCAAATTATCATTATAGAATCTTGTTAGAAAAACTGAACAGAGCATAAGAACAGCAAAAATATAAACGTATAAGAAGAAAGGAGCAAAGGAGCAAAACAGAACCTATATGTATTTCAGATTTGAACTTCAGGTTTTGCACACATTAATCTGTTACAGCAGGCGCTTAAATAAAAAGTCTAACAAGTTCTGATTGAGTAAAGCAAACAGAAAATTAAAGCTAACATAAAATAGGCATCATTAGCTCACATCCAACTATTAAACAAAAGCATGCTTAAAAAAGTAAACAGAAAAGTTGCAGGCACATTTAAGATGACAGTAGAAAAATCTCAACTGCCAACAACATGACAGCAGGAAAAATCTCAACTGCCAACACTCCTCCTTGAGATTTTTCTTCAATACTCCAAGCTTTGATTTCAATTATCATCCCACATCTTCTGAGGATCATCATCAAGTAGACAAGTATTTGCATCCCCTTGCTTAACAGTAATTTTATCATCTGAAACAAGAATGCTTGTAGCCTCCTTAATCCATTTTTTATTTCTATGAACCTTAGCTTTTGGTGCTAGACAAGCCATGACAGTTGCAGCAACATTAACAACATTGTACCCCTCTCTGAAATATATTTTTATCTTGATAAGAAGGAGTATGACAATCCCAACAAAGTCTTGCCAATCAAGAGATTTACCTCTTGCATTTGCCAAAGTTATGGCCATGATTGTTGCAGCTTCCATGACCCATGAAAAAAGATTCATCATAAAACTCCAAAACTTCAAAAACTTATTTTCCTTCTTCTCTTCAAGTTTTTTGTGGCCAAAGAGGTCCAACTTCTTAGCAACTTCTGTTGCAGGCCCATTTGAATCACACTCTTGTTTTTGAAATACCTCCTTCTCAAGTGGCATATTTTCCAAATTCATAGCTTCCTCCAAAACAGCATGCTTGGCCTTTTTCTTCCATTCCACTGGAAAACTTTTATCTCTCATTTTAATGGACAGTAGCTCACATCTAAGAGGATCAAATATGGTGCAGCTCATATTTTCAAAACACAAGGAATAATTCCTTTCTAGCATTTGTCCCACACTCAACAAGCTTTGATTTATCTCAGGCACAAATAACACATCAGAAATATATTTTGTACCTGCTGGAGTTTCAACAGCAACAACTCCTTTGCCTTTGACATCAACACATTCACCATTGCCAATGGTGACTTTGGAGAAGTAGGACTGGTCCAATTCCTTGAAAATGCTAGCATTGTGGGTCATAAGATTTGTGCATCTACTGTCTATAAGCCATACCTCTTTGTTATTACTTGCTGGACAGCAAGTAGCAGCAAATAAATGCTCCTCATTTTGTCCTTCATGCTCCACAACTTGGGCTTGTTGTACCTGTTGGTTTGGTTTATTTTTACAAACCTTCTCCATATGACCAAATTGATTACAGGCCCAACATTTGACACTTGGCCTAAACCAACAAAAATTTTCAATATGGTTGTTCTTCTTACAATGGGGACAAGGTGGAAACTTATTTTTCCAACCTCCTCCTTTGTTGTCTTCTTCTTTCTCCCCAAAAAATGGCTTTTTCCCAGAACTGCTCCAGCCTTGGGCTTTGCCTTTGGAGTGTGCCACAAGAGCACCTTCCATACTTTCTTCCATTCTCAGAGATCTCCTGTGTTCAGTGGCTTGCAATGCATTCACAAGCTCTGCAATGGATATTTGAGAAAAATCCTTATTTTCTTCTAGAGAGGAGATTTTTTACTCAAACCTCTCTGGAAGACACACTAGGATTTTTTCCACAACACATTGATCACTTAGCTCTTCACCAAGCAATCTGATTTGTGTAACCACCTTTGAAAGTCTGTCAGTAAAATCTTTGATAGATTCATTTTCCTTCATTTTCACAACTTCAAACTCCCTCCTTAGGTTCAGAACCTGCATCCTTTTTGTTCTTTCACTCCCTTGGAACTCCTCCTTCAACTAATCCCATGCCTCTTTTGCTGTCTCAAGAGTGAGGATCTTGATAAAAACGTCATCATGTAGTGCTGCTTGTATAATGGCAAGTGCTTTGCCTTCCTTTGCCAATTCCTCATTATGACTCCTCATTTGAGCTACTATTGGGTTATTTGGTAATGGAGGTGGATTACTTCCATTTTCTACCACATCCCACAAACTTTGAGCTCTGAGATAAGTCCTCATTTTTGCAGCCCACAAGTGATAATGTTCACATGCAAATATAGGAGGTGGAGGTAAAGAACTACTGCTGAAAGCCATTTGTGTTTGAAGGTTTTTTCGTATGGGATTTTCTCTCACTCACTGACTTTGGTTTTCCACTCCCTCACAGTCCCTTAAAGATCATTTAGGCTCTAGATACCATGTTAGAAAAACTGAACAGAGCATAAGAACAGCAAAAATATAAACGTATAAGAAGAGAGGAGCAGAGGAGCAAAACAAAATTGATATGTATTTCAGATTTGAACTTCAGGTTTTGCACACATTAATCTGTTACAGCAGGAGCTTAAATAAAAAGTCTAACAAGTTCTGATTGAGTAAAGCAAACAGCAAATTAAAGCTAACATAGAATAGGCATCATTAGCTCACATCCAGCTGTTAAACAAAAGCATGCTTAAAAAAGTAAACAGAAAAGTTGCAGGCACATTTAAGATGACAGTAGAAAAATCTCAACTGCCAACATGATAGCAGGAAAAATCTCAACTGCCAACAAATCTCTTGGTAGTTGTTTTGCTACCATTTGATCCTATGCTATGGTGCGTTTTCCTAATTTGACTCCAATATCTAAATAGATCATAGTCTAATTGATTGCCTATTAACTTTTAAACTTTTTAGTTAAAACATAAAATTAGGATCATAGAATATAAATTTTCAAGAAGGATTCAGAACAAACAAAGCAGATTTAGCAAAAGTAAAATGAAGATTTAGCAAATTAAAAGAGCACCTTTTGCAAGAGATTGCAAAGATTATGTCAGAAAGAGCAAAAGTCTAATGTTCTATATCCCTACTAGCCTATTATTGATCTCACCAGAGTTAGCTTAATGGGGAAAATGTTTTGGTCAACCCCTGATTGCCACTTGTGAACCTTTGGAATCTACTTAGAAACAAATACATACAAGGAACCTCTAAAATTTTAGCATCACAAAGTGTTTGACAAAATCTAAGTTACTTGTGATTTGAGAATAACAAACAAGGATGTTAAGTGACTCTGTGCATATATCAGCATTGACATCTTCAGGAATGTAATAAACATAATTCTAAAGAAGCATGTCATATTTGTTCCTTCACATTAGCTTATTTGGATCTTATATACAATGAGCATAATCATATTTCATTATTTAGTTATGTTATTTATATGCAAAAAGTATCTTGAACTTAATTACTAATAATGACCTTTAATACACTATTTTATCACTCACACTTAAAAGTAAAATTGCACTATATACATAGACCACTGCATAACTATGTCTATAAAGTATAGCTCCCCTATCACTCTAGCTATAGGATATATACTAGGATGGTCTATGTCCTATTCCTCTCAAATAGAATAAATGAAAGCACCATTTAATGAGGTGTGTCAATGCATGTATGTTCATGGTTATATCATGAAAATAAATTGATTTTTCATTCTTATCAACTTTAATTATGCAATTTATTTCTTCTTTAATTCATTGCTGACTTTCAAAATATAGAGATCTTTCGGCAATTTTTGTAATCACCAATTAGCTGATATGTATGTAATGTTTATAGCGAAGTGATTAGTTAAATATTTGCTTCTTGATTTCCTAGCAAAAACAAGCCACTAAAAGCCAATATTGCCTATGTACGTCGATGTGAGCCATCAATATTGAGCTTGAAGGAACTTGGGGATATGGGGGTTCCATGAGATATTCACCTTTCTCTGGCTTGCTTTCACATGGTTTAGAGTGGTAGCACTGAGCTCATTCTCGATGAGAGCTGATTAGTTTGAAATAGATCCCATTATGGTATGACCAAGTAGAATCTTGTTGGAAAAGATAAGAGAATTACAAAATATGTTACCTATGTTGGAATATCTAATCTTTAATCTTTATTTTAGTATACTTTATTCTTTATGCGGAAGCTTAAGAATTCAAAGGTCTATATCCTAGAACAATAATCCAATAGCCCTAGGATCTATAACATGTCCTGATTATTAAGGATTAGATAAAATACCTGGATCCGTTGATGGTTCCTAGTCTAAGCGCTCTTGAACAATTGTTGCGGAATCACGAACAACCGATGAACAACGTAACCAGTGGCTTTATGGTTCTTCCTCAACCGGAGCCTCTTTATTCCTCAATGGAACCTTCGTAACTCTTTAGATGGGGAGAAGAGAAACTATGTATAACGGCTCGATATATTGGGGACCATAGCCTTCTTATAGTGTGTTAACCTAATAGGGTTCCCATTATCCCCTAAGGGCCAACACCGACATCTGCTCATTTAAGCCCATATCACCTTATTTAGTAGTCTAATGGGCACACTTAATTTGACCACATAAAATAAAGCCCACTAATGATAAATAGCTAACATAATTGTCTTATAATATTAGCCCACATTAATTATTGGAACATAAAATTCCAACATTCTCCCACTTGGGCTACATATTGTAACAATTATATCACAATTCCTTAGGAGCGCATCCGTACACTATTTATCTTTAGACTTCCATTTTAACAATCTAGTCCATCTCATGTATCAATAATGGAACCACTGCAGCTTTCGTCACTACAGTAAATGTGACTAGACCCCAATGACCACCACACCAATACACTCAGTGACATAGATCAATATGGATAAGCAGCAAGGAAATTACATGCAATGTGATCTCAATCATGCCTACTTCCAACTGGTCCAACTTAAGTCTTTAGCGAGATCAATCTGAAGTCCTTAAGTACAATTTAAATATTGCACACAAATAAACAAGTTTAGTAATAAACTTGTAAACCGTAATCTTTATTTTTGCAGAAAATCAAATATATGAAATTCAAATCCAAATCCAAACATAGAACATAAATAAGACTCCCACCAAACCAAGGCAACAACTGAAACAACACCATATGACCAACATGCTCATGAAAATACCTTAAATGTCAACCATTAGTTAGTGGGTCAGCTAGCATACTGTCTTTTCCTATATGTTCTATAATATCTTTATTTTCTAAATTCTTTCTTTAACGACTAAATACTTTATGTCAATAACCTTTGACTTGGTTGAACTCCTATTGTTGTTGAAGGATAACAGTGCTGAGTTATTATCACAATAAATACTTAATAGCCTCTTAATGTTGGTAACAACGAGCAAGCCAGTGACAAAATTTAGTAGTCATCTTATGGTTTGATGCCTTATAGCAAGATATTAACTCCACCACCATGGTTAAAGATGTATCCTAACGTGGAGCGTCTGCTATTTGGGCATCCCGCGAAATCAGAGTCAGAATACTTAATGATCTCTAAACTTTCAGACTTCCGATATGTAAGCATGTAGTTTCTTATTCTCTTCTAATAGCGCATACGCGCTTTACTACTTTCTAGTGCTGCATACCAAGATTACTCATATATCTCCCCCAAGATCCCCACTAAATGCTATGTCAAGATGAAAACAAACTTAAGCATACTTGTAAGGAATCTTTTGCATCTTTCCTTTTTTCAAGATTAATAACAGGGCACTGTTTGAGACTAAACTTGTCTCCTTTAGCAGCGGATATATTTTTGGTTTACTATCTTTCATGCTGAATCTATCCAAAACTGTATTGGTATAACTCCTTTCATGACAATAAAACTATATCATGGCTATCAAGATGTCATCAACATATAACACCAAAACGACAAATTTACTCCCACTGAACTTTTGGTATACGCAATCATCAACCAAATTTGCCTTAAAAGCATAAGAGGTAATAACTAGATGAAATTTGTAATACCATTGACGGGAAACTTGTTTAAGGCCATAATGGATTTCTTTAGTATGCACACCATGGACTTTGGATCACCTTAAACAAAGTTTTCTGGCTGCACCATCTAAATTGTTTCATCAATGTTGCCATTTAGAAACGCAGTCTTTACATCCATCTAATGCAACTCTAAATCAAAATGAGTTATCGGTGCAATTATAGTACTAAGAGAATCTTTCTAAGAAATCGAAGAGAAAGTCTCTTTATAATCAATGCCTTCCTTTTTAGTAAAGTCTTTGGCGACAAGACGAGCATTATATATGTCAATATTACCCTTTGAATCCCTTTCAATTATAGATATCCATTTACAGCTTATGGGTTTCACACCTTCAGGTAATTTTGACAATATTCCAAATGTCATTGTCAACCATCAACTTTATCACATCATTTACAGCATCAATCCACTTGAGAGTTGGAACACTACATGACTAGACTAAAGTTGATTAGATCTTCCTCAGTCAACCTAATCTCATATTCATGTTCTTGAAGAAACACAACATAATCATCTGAAATTGCATTTCTTCTTTCTCTAGTGGATCTTCTTAACGACGCTTCTTGAGGTTGTTGAGTTTGAACTATAGGTGGTGCTTAGGGAGGAATCTCAATGTTGTCTTATCCTTGAATGATGTTAAGAATGACATCATTATTAATTACCAAATCCATTTCTTGAACAATGGTAGGTACAAAGACTTGTACATTGTCAATAGCAGGTTATTCTTCAAAGACAACACTCCTTATGTTTCCTTCCCCTCCAAACTCAACTTCCTCAAGGAATCTTGCATTCCCCATCTCAAAAAAGGATCTTTTAGTGGGATTATAAAACTTATACCCACGAGAGTGTTCAATATAACCAACAAACTAGTAACTAATTGTCTTTAAGTCTAGCTTACCTTCATGCAACCTATAAGGCCTTGCTTTAGCTAGACATCCCCAAATGTGCATGTGCTTAATACTAGGCCTTTTTCTACTCCACAGCTCGTAAGGGGTCTTAGCGACTACTTTACTCGATATCTTGTAGAGGATATAAACTATGGTCTTTAATGCTTTTCCCCAAAGTGACTCTAATAGAGAAGAATGACTAATCATACTTCTTACCATATCCTTAAGAGTCCCATTTCGTCATTCTACACCTCCGTTCATGCTAGGTTTGCCTAACATCCTATATTGCAGAACAATTCCACACTAGGAAAAACATGAAGGGCTCTAGACGTCGCTCACCTTATTTGTCATATCTACCATAGTATTTGCCACCACAGTCAGATTTGACAGTCTTAATTTTCTTTCCTAGTAAACATCTAGAGATTGAGACTTCTCATGAATTAAATAAAGGTAACCGTACCTTGAGTAATCGTCTATAAACATAATAATATACCTTTGTCCATTCCATGAATCCATAGGGAAGGGACCACAAATCCGTATGTATTAGTTCTATGACATCTTTAGCTCTTTCGGCACCTAAATTCCCTTTGTTTGTTTGTTCGTTTACCCTTAATACACTCAACGCAGACTTGGAAGTCTGACAAATCTAAGGGTCCAAGAATTTCCTCTGACATAAGCTGCTGAATTCTTTATTTAAATATATAGCCTAAGCGCTTTTGCCATAAAATGGTGAAATTCTCATTTAATTTACGTTTTGTACCACGTAAATCTGTTTGCAATAGGAACGCTCAATATCAATTAAAGACTCATAACTAACAACATTTGAATCACAAAAGAGACTAACTTTATTATTTCCAAATGAACAAGAATAACCGGATTTGTCCAAAATAGAAATTAAATTTCGTCTAATAGATGGTGCAACATATGTCTCAACCAAATCCAAATGAAAAGAGTCTTTAAAAGCAACCCAAAAGTTCCTACAGCTTCAACTGCAACTTTATTGCCATCGCCCACATAGATGAATCTTTCAGCATCACTTGATGGATGGCTCCACAGGCAACTTTGCATATACATATTTATGGGAGTAGTAGCACCATAATCTACCCACCAAGTGTCCTTTGGTACAAAAAACTAAATTAACTTTAGAACAAACAAAGTGAGAAGTTTACCATTCTTCACACACCAAGCAGTGTACTTGGGACACTTTTACTCTATATGTCTCACCTTCTTACATAAGTAGCAAGTAAATTCCTAATCTTGCTCTTCTGTTTCTTCTCTAAACGAAAAGAACTTTATGCAGTATCCTCAACTGTCTCCCTTTTCTTATTCTAAAAAATGACCTAGTTTGATCCATGGTCATGATAAAGAACAACCTAGTTTGATCTAGCATCATGATGAATAAAGCCCTATTAGAGTTTTCCGTAGTTAGAATAGGTAGATTTGTCCAATTCCATGCAATTGAGAAAATTCTCAACTGACTCTTTCAAACTTTAAAGTTTGTACCATGCAGCTTTAGGATTCCCAAAATTGAGTAGTTAAAATAGAAGCGATAGCAGCAACAACTAAAGAGAGAACAATAAACATACAATGATCTTTATGGTAAATTTAAAGACCCAAACAAGATACCTAACGCACCATTAATCCCCAATCTTTGGATTGAAAGGACTAACTGTAAATGGTACTTTCAACGCAATGATCAAACATTGGTGATAAGTCCTGTCAAACAATGGTTGTCTTTGGACACTCCATTGTTCACATGGAAAATTAATCTGATAATAAATCCTGTCAAATAATGATTGTCCTTGGACACTTCATTATTCACATGGAAAATCAATCCTTATAATCACCACACATTTATCATCGCAGGCATGTAATTATCGGGCCAAATTGCATCTTCCTTTGGGCCGAGCACAATTCGCATGAATAATTTCACACAACATCTTATGTAAATTCAATCAAATTAACCTACGCAACAGAGGTTACTTTGGCAACATGTTGTTTCAATTAATCTAACCAAAATTACTAGACATTTTAATCAAATAGGAGGTCTTAAATTTACACAAATTTCACACATAAATGCAAAACCCAAAACTGTTTGTTTGCATCACCACCTGGCAGTCCAATAACCACCTAGAAGTGTACATGCCCGCTTGGAAGATCGAGAACAAAGAGGAAATCAAATAAAATGTTTCACAAGATCTAGAACCTCACAGTGCACTTTCAGAATATTTACCATTAATATAATGAAATCCATATTACAATGAAATCAATATTATGAAATCAAAATATTTTCGAAAGAATCAATATCAATATATGTCACGTTCATCATTTGTAAATATATATGTACGATTATATATTGATTCACGATTTCCAGATCCAAATCAATGTCCATATCAAAATCAAATGGCAATTAACCATCAGACATTCACCAATTTATAAATTTCAAAGAAACATAATTGGCAAGAATGGAATTCATTTAGGATCATAATGTTGTTATTCCTGGACAATAAACTTGTGTAGAATTTATGAATCTATCTAATAAGCCTATCATCCAATAATTCCAGGTTCTCAATGAATTCATAATATGTATAGCATTATATCATTAACTTTATTCCTTATCAGATAACGTGAAATCACTTCTTGAACCCTTTTATAATTAAATCGATAAAATCGAACGCTGAACCTTATATAAGCCATTAGCTGCCGATAACAAAAAAAAAAACTTTCAAACAACGTATAAAATAAAGGAATTTCTTTAGGAACACAACAGTGAGTGTACGTGTCTTACTAGATAGAAATAATTTCTATAATAACACAATAATTCCCCAAAAATAAAAAAAGGTTCATATTTGGGGAAATTAAACATTCAAGAAAACTTCATCCAGGTAATTTAGAAAACTGGAATCCTAATAACCAAACGATGAGGACTTGCTCCGATACCACTTGTTGGAATATCTAATCTTTAATCCTTATTTTAGTATACTTTATTCTTTATGCGGAAGCTTAAGAATTCACAGGTCTATATCCCAGAACAATAATCTAATAGCCCTAGGATCTACAACATGTCTTGATTATTAAGGATTAGATAAAATACTTGGATCCATTGATGGTTCCTGATCTAAGCTTTCTTGAACAATTGTTGCAGAATCATGAACAACCGATGAACAACGTAACCAGTGGCTTTATGGTTCTTCCTCAACCGGAGCCTCTTTATTCCTCAATGGGACCTTCGTAACTCTTCAGATGGGGAGAAGAGAAACTATGTATAACGGCTCGGTATATTGGGGACCATAGTCTTCTTATAGTATGTTAACCTAATAGGGTTCCCATTATCCCCTAAGGGCCAACACCGACATCTGCTCATTTAAGTCCATATCACCTTATTTAGTAGTCTAACGGGCACACTTAATTTGACCACATAAAATAAAGCCCACTAATGATAAATAGCTAATATAATTGTCTTATAATATTAGCCCACATTAATTATTGGAACATAAAATTCCAACAACCTAGGCATGTTCAATGTTAAATGATATAAACAGACATGTGAAAGTGAGAAAATGATTCATTCAACTTATAGCAAGTAGCAACAAAAGTAGAGTTCAACTATCTATACAACGAGAGAATAAAGGGCATTGAGCGCTAAGGTTAGGTGTTGAGCACTAAAGTTATTAAACATAATTGTGATTGTTATAACTAACTACTTGTCAGTTGTCACCAACTACCACATCTGTTAGCTAATTACAGTATAATCATTTGCTTACTCCTTTAATGCCTTCCCACGTGCTTGGGGTGGAAAATATCCACCAAACGAAACTTGGAAAGAAAAGAAGCAAAAATTTAGGGATGAAAGACTTTAGTAAACATGTCAGCTAGTTGATCATGGGTGGAGAGGGGCAGAAGCTTCTTAAGACCAACCTATACCTTTTCCTGGACAATATGGCAATCAATATCTAAGTGTTTTGTTCGTCCATGAAACATCCAATTGGCCACAATGTGAAGAACTGCCCGGTTCTCACAACACATTACTAGTAGCTTACCGCACTTGATCCGCAGATCACTCAACAAATAAACAAGCCACCAGAGTTCACAAGTGGCTGAAGTTAGAGATCGGTACTCCGCTTCTAAAGAGAAGCAAGCAACAATAACCTATTTCTTTGCTTTCCAGCTAATCAAGGACCAGCTCACATCACTTACTTATGACATGTTCATAATTCATGCATTTTTTTTTGTATCCTTCTTTAACTAGTTTCATTCTCATCATTTTGTGAAAACTTTATGTGTAAAAAATGTAATACGGCTGACACACTAGTTATAATCTCACCATAATGATTTCTAATTTCCTATATAATCATATTTATCATTCAAATGTCATTTAAGGTCAAAAGTACACATCTAAAATTTTATTGATAATTTAAATTCAAAACAATGAACATTTATTTATATTAGAATATAATTGAAGATGATTTTGTAGTTGGGGTCTCATAAACAACATTACCTTGGGTATCCTAACAAAAAAAATCATAATTTGTTACTTGCTATATATATGTGTAACTCTTTCTTAATATATTAAATATAGACAACTATTTACCTTTGTTAAAAAATGGATTTGCAAGCTAAGATCTAATTAATTTATAAAACAAAATTTATACCGCCAAAGATTTTCATTTTACATGTTTGAATAACTACAATAGGTGCAAAATAAGAAGTTTCTTCATTCAAAAACTTGGTCACTTCATTAGTGTACTCATCCCATAAAATACAAACAATTCTTTCATTCCTACTTTAAAAAGTATGATATAAAATATCAATTATTTACCACTAATTAACATACAAAGTATACTTAGTACTGAGTTCAAAAAAGTACATTTAAAGTAATCAGAAATTTTAAATAATCAATAAAATTTAAGGCATCATTTTGATCAAGTTAAGAGTTTCTAATTTATAACTTATAGTACCGTAAGTGACAATAAAATAAACATTAAATTACTCATTCAAAATTTTAAAGAATCACTTCAATATGTATGTTTCTTCGTTTTCCCATTATTCTCTGTTTCTCTTAAATTATCCTTTTCAACCATGTGGCCAACCACATATAGTTTAATAATAAAATAAAATAAAGTAAGAATCCAACAAAAATAGTGTACTATAAAAAATTCAAATAATTTGTCGACATACTATGTAAAAATTTAAGAATTAAAAAAATGAATAAAGTTTATAACTCACCAATCAAATATGTTTCATCAAAGGTAGAAAACATTTTTGAAAATGAAACAATCTAATAAAAATTCATCGGAATGTTGTTACACTTAGCCTGTGTTACTTTGGAAGTTGACATGAAATTTAATTTTCATTTGTGATTAGTAACTCTCCATTTTTTTTCTCTACACTGCCTACAATATTAATATAAACTTTGCCTTTGTGCAAAAACTTCTCAAATAGTTATAAATACTTCCTAATAATAGCATGGATTTTAGTAGACTGAAAAAAAACAAATAAAGAAAAAATGTAAAAAAAAAAAAACTTATATGTTTTATGCATTTTATGCTCTTATCTTGTCATCCAATAAAATCAAATGAAGGCTGTTGACTTGACTATTATTATTGAAATCAATATTTAACCACAATCGAACGACTCGATCTAAAATCTTTTACTTGATCCTCCCAGGCTTAATCACAAAATCATATACACCTTTGGCTTCATTTTGCAAGAAATATTGAGAGAAAGCCAACTATTTAAAGAACAGGGCGTAATCAAATTCCATAATAATAATAAAAAAAAACTAAATTCTTTCAACAGAATGCAATACATGCTCCATAGAACCATTTGGGATACCTTTTCTTTTTCTTTTTTCAATTTCATTTTGAGGTTACATTTTATCCTTTAATGTGTTTTATAATCCCAGCCAAATTATATTTTCTTTTTCAGTCATCTATATTTATATTAAAGGATAAAATATGTTTTTAGTCCATATACTTTCGTTGAATCTTGTTTTTAGTCCCTAAACTTTTATATCGTGCAATTTAGTTCCTCAACTTTATAAAAATCGTGTTTTTAGTCTCTCCTCACAACCTTAAGTTAAAAAACTATTAGAGAAGAGGAGTAAGCCCAGGGACTAAAAACAGTTTTTTTATAAAGTTCAGGGACTAAATTGCACGATATGAAAGTTCGGGGACTAAAAATAAGATTCAACGAAAGTATAGGGACTAAAAACATATTTTACCATATATTAAAATTAAGTGAGAATTGATTTTATTAATGTTTTTTTAAGATTTTATTAATGTTATTTATTTCCTTAAAAATAAAGAACACGTACATATTGTACCATAATTTAAAATTTTAATGCACCATAATTATTTTAAATTCAAATATTGCATCGTAATTATCTCAAACACGTACATATTTTTGTAACAATTGTGATTTTACTATCTTTTAAATTTATTCTAAATTCAAATACACAATAGTGCACCATAATTATTCTAGTTAATTTAAAATTATATATTTACCTTATTTTAAAAGATTCTTAATTACCTTAATTAAAATATATACATGTGTTGATAATAAGTAATTTAATTATTTCAAATTAGAAGATATATTTGTTCTAATTATCTTAATTACTATATTTATATAATTTTATGAATTAAAAAATAGAAAAAAAAAATGCTCTAAAATTTTCCTACTCAATTGTATAAGATTTCCCGCTAAAACTTGTTTACTTTTATTATAACAAAGATATATATATATATATATATATATATATATATATATATATATATATATACACACACGCGCGCGCGCGCGCGCGCACTAGTGCGTGCTTCCGTGCGATGCACGGGGCAAATTATTAATAGGAAAGTAATATTTTTTATTTCAAAAAATTAATTTAAAACTTGAAAAGAATGAAAAGAAATAGATATATATTTATAAAAATTAATATGACATGATAATATAAATCTATTTTAACTTGTCATAGTCAAGCAACTTTTAAGTTATCATTTCATCGAGAAATTTGACAAAATTCTTAAATTGAACATGTTCAAGATATTGCCCTTATTTATTGTCATCACAAAAAGAAGAGCAATTGAAAATTATTTATGCTAAAATTTAAAAGGAATTTAATATATCAAAATGTCTCAATAGTAGAATAAACTCTTAAATATTTTAAAAATATTTAAATATTTTTAATAAAAATACAAATTTATAATCAACTTATTAGATATAAAATAATTAACTGTAAATGAATTTTTTTATAACCATTTTTTATTTTAAAACGAAGTAAATAATTAACTGTAATTATAAAAACAAAAAACCAATATATATAAAGTTTTTTTTTTGCTGACCATGGTATTGGTATGAATTATTCATCGTTGGAAGTAATGACTAAACTTCGTTTCACCAGGATTCGAACCCTGGACCACTTGGTTAAGGGACACAAGTCACTACCACTTGTGTCTACCAATGTTGATCCAATAATTATTGGTGCTTTGTCAATCATAATAATCAATTATTATGATTGAGAAAATAAAGGATAATTTAGCATCTTAAGATATGAAATCATCTTATGATGAGTCATATAAATATCTTATTAATTGGTGAGCAATATTAATTTTCTATTCTCTCATTAATATGACACACCCATTAAGTAGGATTTTGAACCATTTGAAAAAAAAATTAATGAATTTTTAAACTATTTTCTTTAATTGTGTCTCTAAATTAAAAAGTGGGTCATTAAGGTTAGTTATTAATGACTTGAAAGACAAAATATTATTTATTTACATCGAAAAGGAAAAATATGATTATAATAAGACACATAATTTACTATGTTATTCATCAACTTCAATTTTTATCAATAATTAATAAAAATAATAATAATTTCTAAAAATTAAAATAATGAAAGCAATAATAAGGGTAAAATATGTTTTTGGTCCCTATACTTTTAGAAAAACTTTGGTTTTAGTCCTGTACTTTCAAATCAACCATTGTAGTCCTCAAACTTTGAAAAACACTTGCTTTTAGTCTCTGCCTTCTAATAGTGTTAATATTGTTAACAAAAATACAGTTTCTAGTGGCTATAAACCATCACAAAATACACATTCATCATGTATTTAAACTCAACATCATTGACAGCTAAAAACCGCCACACGTTATTAAAAAAAAATAGACACATAATGTGTCATCGGTAATGGAAGAGACAGATTTCTCGTTGAGTTTGAGTCTATTTTTTTTAATAATTTTTGTGGCAGTTTTTAGCTGCCAATTATGTTGAGTTTAAATACATGAAGAATGTGTATTTTGTGGCAGTTTATAGCCGCTGAAAATTATATTTTCATTAACAGTATTAACACCATTAGAGGAAAGGGACTAAAAGTAAGTGTTTTTCAAAGTTTGAGGATTAAAATAGTTGATTCGAAAGTACAAGGACTAAAACCAAGTTTTTCTAAAAGTATAAGGACTAAAAACATATTTTACCCCAATAATAATAATGATATCAATTACAATGTTTTTAATTATTGTTAAATAGTCAGGGAACTTTGTTGGTCAATTACTAAAGAAATAAGTAAAAATAATGATAAATAATAATATTTAAACAATGTTTTTTTTATATATTTCAGGCCTTGTTTTAATTTAAATTATATTATATATAGAAAAATTGATTGACAATAATTTTAGGCTAAATTACTCTTTTGCTCCCTTTTCTAATTTAAATTAATAATTTGATCATTCTTTTTTTTAAAATAGAAAAACATAAATTGTAAAGACACTAAAAATAAAATAAATAACAGTTAATATCATTATAAAATCAACTTCTTTGTAATGAGACTCATAGTTTTTTTTTCACAACTAATTGTTTGTTGCAATTTCAATTAAGACTTCTTGAGAATTCTCGTATAAAGAAATTCTTTAACAACTCCAAATGTTGTTTATAAAGAAATTAACCACAATTTAATCTAAGTAAGTTGCTAATCATTTTTTAGTTAATATTGTTTTTATTTATAAAAATATCATGTTAGACTTGTTTTTTGGCTTGTTATAATTTTGTAGTTAACTTCGGAGAGTAAGGTAACAAAAGTTATCCAGGTACATTATAAAATACTTTATTAATTTTTACTATTAAAAATATTACTTAAATGAACATCACTTTCACACTCATCTCCTTTATTAATTTTGACTAATGTAAATTTTGATCCATAAAACAACAATTGAATTATTGTCCTTAATAAAATCAATTTTTAACTTGAATTATTGCCCTAGAATTCAAACTAGATTTTATTATGACAATAATTTAATTGTAGTTTAATGGATCAAAATTTATTTACGAAATTAAATTTTTATCACATTTATTTTGATCCATGAAACTACCATTAAATTATTACCCTAAATAAAATATGTTTTTAACATGAATTATATTGCCCTAAAGAATTTGTTTACAAAAATTAACATGAAATTTATTTTTACAAAATAATTTATTTTTATGAAATTTATTTTACGGCTGTAAAAATAATAATTTATTTACAAAAATTAATTAACATGTAATTTATTTTTATAAATAATTTAATTTAAATGCGTAATCATAATGAAATAAATTAATAGCATTTTGATGAAAAAATAATTTTTGAAAAATAATATTTCAAATTAGATTTTATTTAGGACAATAATTAATTTGTCCCAAGGAAGGTGAGCTTAGGTGATTTAAATGAAAAATTAATCTTGAATGTTGCAATGCCTTTATTACAGGGGTTCTCTCTCTATATGTATATATACTTAGTTAACTATTGAAACTTTAATGTGATGCACGTTAATGTTGGCTAAACAAACTGTTAAACCAAAAAAGAAGAATTAGCGGTTTTTTTTTCAGTTCAATATAACAAACATAAGAGTGTGGAGAAAGAAAGTAAAAAACAATAAGAAAACAGAAGAAAATAAAATAAAAGTTATATAAGAACATAATAGAAAAAGAAAAAACCTTTGTGCATACCTAGTTCCACGTCTAATCCGTAAAAAAATAAAAAAGCTAACGATTAAAACACATAAGCTAATATGTAACTGTTGAAACAGAAAGAAGAAGAAAAAAAGAAAACGAAATAAAAAAATGCAGAATAAGAACCAGGAAAAGGAAAGAAAAAATATAGGAGAAAAGAAGAAAAGAAAAAACGCATAAGAGAATTAAAAAAAAAAAAAAAAAAAACCTTGATCCAATTGGTGGTAGCATG
This sequence comes from Pueraria montana var. lobata, assembly GCA_026413185.1. Taxonomy (NCBI): domain Eukaryota; kingdom Viridiplantae; phylum Streptophyta; class Magnoliopsida; order Fabales; family Fabaceae; genus Pueraria; species Pueraria montana. The sequence continues at coordinate 39,258,516 of CM048649.1, read as the reverse complement.
GAGGGAGAAAAAATGAATATATAGGCAACAGAGGAGTGGAAGATGTTCACTTGGAAACAATTAGAAGTTTAAATGGGAATTCAAAATTCAAATGTGGATAGTAACTTGAAGTGGGTAGTGGGTAGTTCGTAAAGAAAAGTAATAATATTTTCCCAAAAATTGTGGATTTTAGGTGCCTAAACCTATCATGTAATTATTTGGCAATTAATTTGATTATAGATTTTTTCGAAAACATATACTATTTTGGCAACTAATTTTTATACCACATTATTATGGTTTTATACAATAAAAATCACATAATTATCTTTAACATTTTTACTAATTTCACGTTTCCTGATTGATTTAAAGCCCAGATTGATTATCATTGAATATGCTACTTTTGGTGTAATTTTTTTTTCTGAATCAATCCACAATCATAATTAATATAGAATATATAATAATAATAATATATATTATCGAATCAAATATATATGTTTTATATGAATATTTCTAAAAAAAAGTAGCATATTTATTCGCTTTAAATTTTATAGATGTATTTCAAATTTTAAATAAAATTTTACACTAAAAAAGAGGCAAACTGATCTTTATTTATAAATAAAAATTATCTCGTGTATAGGTCCAATTTATATTTCAATCTAAAATAATGATCAAAAATTATTTTTTAATCTTTGAGGTCCAGTTTATTACGGTGAGATAAACAATTTTTTTTAATGATAAGCTTTAAAGGTCCAGTTTATACATCAGTTTTCATGGTGAGATAAACAAATTGACAGTGAATAATAAAGATATCTTTTATTAATTTATACATGTTTTAATAAAATAATAAAGATATCTCAATCTAAAATTGACAGTGAAGAAAACTGATATTTTTATTGTCCAATTTAGTGTCATTTGACTAATTCTTATTTTTTTTAATTTGTTTTTATTGACGGTGAGGAAAATTAATCAATTACACACATTCTTTCAATCAAGTATTTATTTCCATTTTAATTTGTTGAAAGGTCCAGTTTTAATTCAAGCATGAATTATTCCTGTAAATTTGAGGATCAAGCAATAATTATTCTCTTATAAATTTGAGGATGTATTTCAAAATTTCAATTATAATAACTTTACCAATTTAATGCTTTTTTAAAGGTAACATCAATTTGAAATTAATATGGCAAAATCTGTTGATGATTAATCCTCTAATCTTTAAAAATTAAATTTCTGTGAAATTTTTATATACATATGAAATTACTTGCTTGTCCTTAGAAGTTTTTGGGGGGGGGTGGAGGAATTGTTGCTTGATGTATATTCCTTTTAAGTAACAAAGGATTAGAAGTTTTTGGGGGAAATATTGTTGCTTGATATATATTCTTTTAAGTAATAAATGATATATATTCTTTCCTTCTGTTTTTTACACTATCAAACAAGAGAAAATAAAATATTTACCTTTCTTTCTTTTCATTTTTTTCTCCTATCAAATAATCTAAAAATAATTTCATTTTCTCTTTTTTTCTCTCTTCCTTTCCTTTCCTTTTCTTTTCTTTCACCTTCTTTAAAAAACCAAACAAAGCCTTAATATTAATCAACTACATTTTTCTTTTTATACTTCTTCTGTGTCATTTATGATACTCATTCATTACTTCTTTCATAGCAAATTTAATATTTTACAGATATTAAACCTCGTTTTTCAAACCAAGGAATTTTTTTCTCAGATTTTTTATTACTTCTCTGTGGCTGGCCTGGCCTCTAGCAATTAACATAAATAAATGTGAGTGGGTGATTCACGTTCAAATGGTGACCGTAGTAATAGAATAACGAGAAGATAGGATTCGGTGTGGTAGCTAGGTGTTTTGACTAGTTGACAAATCAAACCAAACTATTAGTTGACAAACCAAACCAAACATGCCAATAATAATTCAACAAAGTCAATAAAGAGAAGAGCCCTTTTTGCTTTTTAGTTTTTAGTAGTAAATTGAAAAAAGAGGTGTGAATGGTAAGGTTTTAAAGGAACTTATAAGCTTCTTTGAGTAACTTATAAATTATTTTGATTAAAATAAATTTGTTTGGTACATGGATTTATTTTAATAGCTTATTTTTCATAAGCTACTTAAAGAAGTTTATGAAAAATAAGCTAACTTATAAGTTACTAACTTTTTTTCTTCTCAATTTTATCCTATGAATTTATTTGAAATTCTTTTGTACCCTTTTATTCAATTTAAAAACCTTTTTACCTATTTTCACATTCTTACAAACCTGAAATTCTACTTTTTTTTATTATTTTGTTTAATGTTAAACTATTTATTTTAATGAATTAATACATTGTTTGTTTTTTTTATTTAAAATATTTGGTCACTATACAAAAGTTGATAAAAAAAATAAAAATTATAAAGCAAGAACAATTTTTATTTTTTTAAATAGTATTATTAATAAAAAAAATTAAATATTAAAAATTTGATTTTAAACCATATAAGTTTATTTAATTTAATTCCACTTTTTTCATAAAAGGAAAAGTTTGATTTAAAACAATATTAGTTTATTAAAAATTTGATTTTAAACAATATGAAAAAAAATCATCAAATTTTTACTATTCTTTTATAATACAAAATTATTGTCTTACTTATTAAGATGATAAGTTATTAAAAATAAATTCAAATATTATAAATGTTCTTTTACATCATTTGATATTTATGAATTAGCTTATCAGTTAATCTTACCAGACACTTTCAATTAAATCAACTAGTTTATAAGTTTTCAGTTTTTCAGCTCCTAGTTTATAAGCTTTCAGCTAATTTATCAGTTAGTTTTATCAAACATAAAACAAGCTTTCAGCTAGTTTATTAGCTAATTTTATCAAAAATAATTTTTTTTAATGTATTACGTCGAAAAAGCACGTTTGGATAATAAAATGTAAGAATAAATAATAAAGCCGTACACCTACCTTCATCCTCACCAAACTCAACAAGAAAGACATGTTAGCAATGAAGAGGTTAGGGAACATGTTCATATTCATAATTTCACTTTTCAGTTTTTGTAATATTTTTTAATTTACTGTTTTATATCAACAATTTAGCATTTACTTGATTTTTAAATAAATATCTTTTAAAAATTAGTATTTTTTTTTTATCATAGAGTATAAAACCTATTTATCTTTCCGCATTTTATATCTTAAATTAGTTCTTTTCATATAATTATATAAAAATTGTCTAAAAATTAAACACATATCATTATTTTATGTCAACTTTTTTATCCTACATTTTCTCTTTCTTCCTTTGCATTTAGCAACTTTTTATTAAAATATTAGATTATTATTTTACTGACCATGCAAAACACGAATTCAATTTTCTAGTATAATTTAAAAACAATAACACGTCTTATTATATTATGATATAAAAATCATGTAAATAAATTTAAGGGGCATGCTAAATATGCTACTTATTTTTTTAGAAATATTATAATATATTATAAGTTCCATTTTTCAAAATACACTTGAGATATTAGTTACTAAAAAAATAAGTCAGTGTAATATGTAGCAAAACCTATATATATATATATATATATATATATATATATATATATATATATATATATATATATATATATTGTCTCCAATCATGTAAAAGTTATAGTTTTAATATTTAAATTATTATACTACTTATAACATGTATAAATTAATATATAAATTAACATTTTTGGAATTCACTTACAATGTATTTATAAGTGGTTAAGAAAATAAAAGACAATACATTTATTAAAATTTTAAAATATGCTCATTAAAAAAATTTATAATGAATATTTTTAACTCAAAGTTTTAATTAATTTTACCCAAAAGCGTTTTTTTAAATTTTGTTCAAGTAAAAATTATTAAAATACTTATATTCAAACAATATTAATTAATAATTTTGCATAACCGAGTATATATATATATATATATATATATATATATATATATATATATATAGAGAGAGAGAGAGAGAGAGAGAGAGAGAGAGAGAGAGATGAAAGAGAAATAATTTAAATAGAAGAAATTAAAGAAAATAATTAATATAAATTCACAAAGTTTCAAATGAGGGAAAATTTTAAAACATCATAAAAACTAAAAAAAATGGATTTCAAAAATATTTTTTGTTTTTATTTTTTATTTTATTTACAAAATATATTTTTTTCATTTATTTCTTATTTTTAAAAGTTTGTAGAGAAATAAAGAAAATAAAAAAAATGAAAACATAAGTACAAAAATTATTTTTACTGTTTCCTATATGGGTCTATCTTTTATTTTTTATTTGGCTCAAATATGTTTTTAATCTTTATAAAATAAATGAATTTTAATTTTAATTTCTATAAAAAAAAATATTTTATCTTTAGAAAATTTGAAATTATTATTTTTAGTTTTTGTAAAATGAATGAATTTTGATTTTGATCTTTATAAAATATTTTTCTTTAATTTTTATCTCTTCAAAAAATATTTTTTCTAGTTTTAGACCCTAATGTTCATTTTAAAATAAAAAAAATAACATTCATTTTAGAAATCTAGAAAAAAAAAAAAAAAAAAAAGATGTCACATACTAATATGGTATATACAGACACTTTCAATTATAAAATGTTAAGCATATATTTTATTGGAAAAAACTTGCATATAGTTAATGTTAAATAGAATGGATTTTCAAGGATAAAATACATTTATAACTGTTGGTTAAATTAATGATTAAAATTTGCAATAAAATTATATATATATATATAATAACAAAAATTTAAAATTAATTACAATTCCAATCATTAATTCTTAATAAATAGTTATTATTATACTTTATCTTCTAAAATAAAACACATTCTCCTCATTCTAGAGGAAAGTCAAATTCTAATTAAAAATATTACTGAAATCGCTGTACCTAAACTTTATCCTATTAATTATCTGTAGCTCTTTTTCTTTTTTGTTACAAGGAGGGGCAGAGCCCCTAATTATCTGTAGCTCTATATATATATTTAAGTTGAAATATGTAAATAGCAAGTTAATTTTAAGCGAGCTAGCTTCCAAAAATAAAAATCGTTATTTTCAATCTTCAATCGTCCCCCCAAATTTCTTTTGGTGTTCTGCATTTAATATTAGTGTTGGTGTTAAATTCACATCCATCTCTATTTATAGATTTTTTAGTCCCAGTTTTGGAGTTTAGTAACCAATATTATTACCAACAGTTCACCATCTTGATTACAATTTGTGACGTCAATTGATGCAGCGGTGACTCAAGTACTCAACATATGTGCTCTGCGTGTGCGCGTGCTATAATACTGAATTTTGCAACTAATGGAAATTAGTAAAAACATAATGGCTGTTATGATTACAAGCACGAAGCATTGCTTATGTTTTCTGAACTTTAATTATAACATTATGAGGAAATGTAAGGATCTGTATGTTTCTTAGTTGTCCGTCACTTCTCATTATTTAGAAACCAATCATGATGTACAACAGAACATGATATATTCAACTGTGTCATTAAGCAATTGTTGATGAATGAGCAATTAACCTAGTGATTTTGATAAGTTACTGTAATAAGAAAAATAATTACATGTTTACGAAATGAGTAAGCATGAATATTGTTATAATTAAAAGGCTTAAATAACTTTTAGGTCCTTAATAAATTTTGAAATTTTGTTATGAGTCTCTAATAAATTTTTTCGTTGTTCTGAGTCTCTAATAAAAAAAAACTTTTGTTTCAAATTCCTGCCGTTAGTGGTCCATCATTAACCGTTGACTTGTCCGTTAATGTGACACATCAGCTCATGAGATGTATTGCCATGTGTATCTAAATGATGAGGTGTCAATCCACATGTGTTATAGGCATTTGCTGACTAATTAAAATTGAAATTTATTTTTAGGATGTAATTAAAATATGATTAATGAATTAAAAATATTTTGTTATTGGCTGGTCACAACAAAACGACACCATTTTGTGCTAGGTTAGAAACACCTCTTACCTGGGTTATCAGATACGTATGTGATTAGAGTCTCAAACACTACAAGAAATTCGCTAATCCCTCGCTAATAAATTTTGCGACGGATTTGCGATGGATTAGCGAGGAAACTTGGTGTCATTGAATTCAGGCCGCTAATTAGCGAGGGAATATTTCCCTCACTCTTTCCTCGCTAATCTCATGTCTTTCCTTGCAATTCCCTCGTTAAAACCCTCGCAAAATAGATGACCTAGAATAGTCAATTCCCTTGCTAATTTGTGACAACACTTTCTCGCCATTCCATCGCAATTTTGTCACAATTATCCCTTCGCAATTTTGTCCTTGTTCCCTCGCAAGTATGTCCATTGCAAATCTGCTGCTATTCCCTCGTTTATTGCAATTGTTCCCTCACAAGTACTCATTATTTCCTCGCAATAATTAATTTGTGAATCTGCTGTTGTTCGCTCGTTGTTTATTTGCAACTGTTCCCTCGCAAATTTCTCGCTATTCCCTCGCAATAATTCCTTCTTGAATTTGTCGCTAATCCCTCGTTGTTCCTTGCAAGCATTCCCTCGCAAGGTTCGCGCTATTCCCTCGCAACATAAGTCCTTCGCAAATCTGACGTTATTTCCTCGTTGTTCCTTGTGACCGAGTCCCTCGCAAGATCTTCGTTATTCCTTTATAATGATTCTGCCACAATCCCGTTGCTTTTCCATGGCTAGTTCCTCACAATTGGTCCCTTGCCTTTTGTTTTTAATTTTTATTACTGCCTAATTTCCCTCGCTAATCTCTTTATATTCCCTCGCAAATTCAATTTTATTTTTTATATATATTTTTCTTTTTTAAAATAATTGTCAATAGATATTCAAAATAATTATAAATTTATTGACCTATATATTCAAAATAATTACAAAAGAAGAATTTAAAAAAGTAATATGATTTAAGATAACCAAAATTATAAATTTCACATTCATTCAACTAAATAATAAAACTATTACATACTGAGTCTTCTTTTAATAACTAGATAATAGAATATTGTCATCAAAGTGCATAACAAAAAAAATGCAACAAGAAACACTTAAAACATTGTCAACAAGTCTCATCTATTGTTGAGTCTTACAACATATATAAAAAGAGAAATTCAACCATCAAACTAAAGTGCATCATTATCATTTATTTTTGTCTGATGGTGGTGTTGGATTCATAAAGGCAGGCAATATCTCTTTCCAAAAGAAGTCCATTTGTGCTTCCATGTGCGCCTGCATCTGTGCTTGCATTTGCGACTGCATCTACAATTGCATGTCTGTCATTTGTGCATGCATATGTGTCTGCAACGATTGTGTATGTAACTGCAACTGCGTTTGCATCTGTGTTTGCATCTGCTCCTGGATTTGAGACATCTATATAGCTATTACAGTGATGTCTTCTGTGGAACATGTAGGATTTGAGGAAGATGGACCTATAACTATTGAAGATGAACCCTGTGGAGAACCACTAATAAGATCCAAGCTATTACCCATGCCATGGACTCTACCTTTTTTTGTTTTCACCAGCCACTTTTAACCAAACGTCAGAGTCGACTCTAAGATGTTTTGATTTATCTTCATATTTCTCTGTTACAGCATCTTCATAGGATTCCTACAAAGATTAATAAAATTTTAGTAAGATAGTAGTAGAAAACATATTAACAAAGACGGTATCAATAATTAAAAAAATTACTTACAATGAAGTTCTTAGCTTTGCTAGAGACATATTCCCGATTTGATTTTTTATGTACTTTGGAGTACAATTCATTGTAAGTAATAGGACGTTTGTGCTCTGCCTCCTGTGATAACATAATAAGCAAATTCTTACTAAGTAAATTTTTAAATTTTCATACAATCAATATATATAAAAATACACAAAAAACTGTATAGTTCAACAATAGGCTAGATTATCAGTTCTGCATCAAACTTGAAGCAACAAATGAAGGAAATGAAATAATCATACTGAAAGGCAAAACAGAAGGTATGATAGGATGATAACAACTTTGATTTTAGTTTAAGTATGATAGCAAATTAAGAAGTAAGGTGCTCAAATACATATATTAGCCCAAAAAAGTGCAAAAAGAAAGGTGTGAGCGTAGTTTCTAATACTAACAAGTAATAATCCTGCACAGAATGCTGCAAACCAACAAGCCATGCATTCAGCTGATCAAGGAATCAATATTATAGACTATGATCAAATCAACCACCTAGTGCAAGCTAGTTTAGATTATCTGTGATTGTTTTCAATTTTACAAAAGAAATTGCAGAATTTTTTAAATGGGAGAAAAGGTAAAAGAAAAAAAAATGTACTAATTAAACTTAAATAAATACTTATATGTGACAGGTTATAAATAATAAGAGGGGAAAAGGAAATTAATGTACACTACAAGTATGATTTTAGTTTAAGTATGATAGCAAATTTGATTTTAGTTTAAATATGATAGCAAATTAAGAAGTAAGGTGCTCAATTGCATATATTAGCCTAGAAAGTGCAAAAGAAAACATGTGGATTTGGCTTAGTTTCTAATACGAACAAGTAATAATCCGGCAACCCGACAAGCCATGCATTCAGCTGATCAAATGAATCAAGATTATAGACTATGCTCAAATCAACCACCTAGTGTAAGCTAGTTTAGACGATCTGTGATTCTTTTCAATTTTACAAAAGAAATTGCAAAAAAAATTAAATGGGAGAAAAGGCAAAAGAAAAAAAATGTACAAAACTTAAAGAAATACTTATATGTGACAAGTTATATAAATAATAAGAGGGGAAAAAGAAATTAATGTACAAGTACAAGTACGATTTTAGTTTAAGTATGATAGCAAATTTGACTTTAGTTAAAGTATGATAGCAAATTAAGAAGTAAGGTGCTCAAATGCATATATTAGCCAAGAAAGTGCAAAAAGATATGTGTGGATTTGGCTTAGTTTCTAATACTAACAAGTAATAATCATGCAAGCCAACAAGCCAACAAGCCAACAAGCCATGCATTCAGCTGATCAATGAATCAAGATTATAGACTATGATCAAATCAACCACCTAGTGTAAACTAGTTTAGATGATATGTGATTCTTTTCAATTTTACAAAAGAAATTGCAAAATTTTTTAAATGGGAGAAAAGGCAGAAGAAAAAAAATATGTACAAAACTTAAATAAATACTTATATGTGACACATTATATAAATAATAAGAGGGGAAAGGAAATTAATGTACAAGTACAAGTATGATTTTAGTTTAAGTATGATAGCAAATTAAGAAGTAAGGTGCTCAAATGCATATATTAGCCCAGAAAGTGCAAAAAGAAACATGTGGATTTAGCTTAGTTTATAATACTAACAAGCAATAATCCTGCACAAAATGCTGCAAACCAACAAGCCATGTATTCAGCTGATCAATAAATCAAGATTGAATGTGCCATAAAAATGGGCAAGGCATGCCTTAGTGCATGTTTGGAATAATTAACTTACATTATAGGAAATAATTATTTATGTTATAAAAAATTTCAAAAAGCTGACAAAAATAAACAATTATTATTTCTCTAAAATCAAGTGAAACAAACCTACATTCAGTTAAAATGTTCCATGCACAACTAGGCATTCAAAGTGGATTGCGTAGCACAAGATCATTCTAGTGACATACATCATACATCATACATGGACTGGAAATAGCAAGCACGTGTACTTATAATTGAAATAGAAAAAGTAAAAACAGTGTCTAGAGATGTAAGGATTTTATGACTCCGCGACACCTATTTTCAGCTAAATCTAAAAATTGAGCTCCATGCATCTAATTCATTATGTAGAGGAAGTTCAAAACATACAACACCTAAGACTATCAAACAAAAACCATCATAGATGTTGTTCCTGCCATAATCTCCACCATTAATGCGGCAACTACAAGCAAGTTAGATGAGGTGTTAAATCTAGTTGAATTCACCAAATATGAATTTTGACCTCCATTACAATTTTATTTAATTGACTTTTGACGGTCATTTTTTTTTAATTTGTTGCCTCCATTAGAATGGATTGGTTTAAAAAAATAACAAAAACAAATTGTTTCCACCAATTGTTACATGCATGAAAAGGGCTAAGAATAGTTTATATAACTCCATTAGCTGATAACTAACTTGGATGAAACTAAAGGAAGAAGTGAAGAACCAAAAGGCACACATAGGAAGAACTGAAATTAACTAATAAAGGCACAAACAAAACATGATAGAAAAAACAAAACAAAAAGATAGCAAAATTATTTATATATATTTATTTACCTTAAGCAAAATGAAGAATAATTAAATTATCATGGCATAATAGAGCAAAACATGAAATAAACTATCATAATCAAATGTTGGACTGTGCACTAAATGTGAATGGAAAAAGCTTATTACCATCTTTTTCAAGGTTTTTCTAAAACTTCTTGATCCTCCTGTATGCACCATGGCATCAAGCTTGGCAGCCCTATTCATTTTGGCTTTAACAGACTTATTCAGCCACACCGGTGTATTCCAGATATCAATCAAGCCATCCCATATCTCAGTCCTCATTTCTCTTGGCTCGTGGCCCTTATAACCTGTGACATCATCCGACCCTGTCACTAGTCTTGCCCTCTCCCTTGCTCTAGCCAAAGCATCAGAAAATCGATCTATGCAAGTTCGATCCCAAACCGTTCTTGCCATACTGCGATCATTATTTGTTTTGAAGCTGTATTTTTCCTACACAAATATAAGTCAAGTAAATTCATATATATATATATATATATATATATATATATATATATATATATATATAATACTAGAATCATAATTGCTTACCATAAAATTATTGAATAAGTTTCTTTCATATCAGCAGAATATTCTTTCCAATTTTCTGCAGGCTTAGGCATTCTCATAAGCAAATCAAATACTATATCCCAAGTCACATCTGGATTAAACCTCTTCATGTAAAAACATTCAATTCATATAATCAATCAATAATATAAATCATAAATCACAAATTAGTAACATTAATTTAAACCACAAATTAAGTTCACTTTTACTTACGGATTAGTAATGTTTTCCACAGATAAAACAAGTCTCCTATTGACTTCGTTGGGGGAATCTACACTTGAAGGCTCCACTGTAGGTTGTGGGTCAACAGGTGTTTGGGAAGCATTATCAATCAATGGGGTGGTGGCAGCTGATTAACCACCATCAGTTGATTGACCACTATCAGCTAATTCAACACCATCAGTTGATGGACCATTGTTAGAAGTAACACCTAAGATGAGAATTGTAACACCCTCAATTTTATTATTTTACCATTTGTAAATATTTTTATATAAATATTATGAGAAATGATATACTGTATTTTATAGCAACTTTCTGTACCTATTTTCATAATAAAATTAATACAGTGCTATTCAGTAAAATTTTCTAAGTCTTTTAATACTTTTGTTTATACCTAAATTTCTTGTTGACCGGACAGTTGTGTCAGACAGCTGTCCAGGATAAGATTTTTCAGTATAACATTTTGGATTAAACTGTACTCTAATAAATCAAGAATTTAATGTAGATTTAAAATATATACAGTTGAGAAATGAAATTACTTGTTGACTGGACCGCTATGTTAGGCAGCTGTCCAGGATAAATTTTCAAGTGTGGAATTTTGGACTAATCTGTAACTTAATAAAAAGGTAATTGAATATAGATTAAAAATATATACAGTTAAAGAATTAAAATGCTAATTTCGAATTGTTAGGATTTTCTGAAAGTTAGAACTTTGAGAAATTCTTACGATAAAATTCTAAGGTGGAAAATTAAGAGAAAATTCGTATGACATCTATGGAATTATCTAATAATTGTAATATACTTAGAATAATTATTAAAAATGTTTAACCAAGAAAAAAATAAATTTAGAGTATTAACCAATCAAAGTGTGACAACTCAAATTTTCTAATGTCACTAAATTAAGCTAATTATACTTGGATTAAGAGATAAGTAAGACACTATCCCAAGGTTTTTGATAGTGAGGAATCCAATGGTGGTGTTAGTTTCTTCAAATTCTAATTAGTTTGTAAGATAATTAAAACCCTAAACAACCTTCTAGAAGACTCCACCAAATTCAACAACTTTAACCCATTGACCAAGCAATTGGCAAGTTACGTTTGGGACTTGTCTTGGACGTCCAAGTGGGCTGAGAAGCTAGGCCAATTGGCTGCCCAAGGACTGCAGCTGGACGTGTGAGGGTTATTCAATTTGGTGGAGAAAATGCTTTATTAAAGACATAAGAAATTAATATAAAAAAAAAAACACAAAACCTTAACTTCAAGAAACCCCAAACTGTAAGCTTTCCATACAGCAGCCCCTCCATTTTCACTTCAGCCTTTCTTCTAAAATTAAGAATTTAACCAACCAAAACCTTTCAAATTTCAATATAGCTTAGGCCAAAGAGAAGAGAATTAGGAGAAAAAGCTCAAAATTTCAAGAAGCCAAGGAAAAAGAGAGAAAAGGGGGAAAAGGAAATTCAAGAGTTCTCCATCAAATTAAGGATCTAAGGTAAGGATCTTGGCATTTAATTTCAATTTAAACCAATTGGAGTTAATAGAAACATGTTCTTAGGTCTAATTTCAAGATTTGATCAAGATTCAACAAAAGATGAAATTGATTTAGGGCTTTTAGATGATTGATGTTAAAAGCTTGAAATTGTTGTTTGAATCCATGTTTGATTGAATTCATGATGTGTTGTGATGGATTGGAATTGATTGATTGGCTTGTTCTTGATTGGAAATTGAAATTTATTCCTGATTGAGATTTCTTGAATTGATTTGATTTTGATTGGAATTTGGATTGGTTGTTTTGAGAAAATTGTTGGAAATGTGAAGGAGGCCATACGGCCATGATGAGAATGATAGGGATATCATGTGGAATTTTTCAAATGACCAAGGGTAAAATAGTCATTTCACATGTCGGGACACATTGGGAATTTTAGAAAAAGTTTAAGGGCATTTTCGGCAATAATTAAAAATTATAAGGGTAATTAGGTAATTTCACATTTAGAGGATACAATTGGAATTTTATAAAAAGATTGAGGTTAATTAGGTAATTTCACATTTAAAGGATACAATTGGAATTTTATCAAAAGATTGAGGGTAATTAGGTAATTTCATAGATTCTAGAACAATTAGGGACATATTCGGAATTTCATAAAAAGATCAAGGGCAAAATTGGAATTTTAGAAAATATCAAGGATAATTTAGAAATTTTACATAGTAATGAACTAGTTGGTATTTTATTAAAGTGTTAATGTTATAATGTTAATTATTAAATTTCTATAATTATTATGTGATTGTTTAATAATAATTATTTACTTATTGGCATCATTATCATATTGCATGATCATGAGTCTTTTGAGCGAAAAATAAAGATTTTTAAACGAGTTTGATAAATGAGAATTGAGTATTTATGGGGGAATTGATTTCCAGGACTGTGTTGACTGACTGGACTGCGGTAGTCATGTATTTGAAAATATGATTGAGATTATGAACAGAGAACTGTGTTGACTGACCGAACTGCGGTAGTCATGTATTTGAAAATATGATTGAGATTATGAACAGAGAACTGTGTTGACTGACCGGACTGCGGTAGTCATGTATTTGAAAAGATGATTGAGATTATGAACAGAGAATATGATAGTCCTGAGAAATGGGTGAGCAGAGTAAGTTAGACAGGACTGTATAGTCTGTGATTATATAGTCTGTGGGGTGAGGGATATTGGCAATTCCACATGTGGCTGTAATCTGGACAGAGATGCTGCCGTGGTGGCCTTCCGGGTATCCTGATCTCCTAATTCTGCTAGCTTATTCGCGTTTAGTAGGGGCTGATAGCTGAATTGCAGTACGTAATGGTAGGCCAGTTACTTACTAAACACTCAAAGGGGAAGTCTCCATGGAGCAGGGTCAAAATGATTTTGAGTCAAAAGGATTTTGAGTCAAAACTACATGTGCTTTATAAACTTGCATTTTCATAAAGCATACTGCATTTGCATTATTTATGTGAATTCTTAGTTATGAAATGAAATGTCATTGATTGTGATTGTTTTCTGTGTATTAGAAATTAAATGCCTGATCCGGTAATGTTGTCCCCAGATTCTAGGGGAGTGTGATTGCAGGTATTTGGAAGATTAATTAAAAGTTACAGATGCAGACATGTTCCAGAGCTATAGGAATAGGGGTTTTTGGCTTTAGATACTTTTGTATTAATTAGAAATAATTTGGAAGTAGTATTTTCTGTAAATTTTAATAATGTAAATTATAATGACAAACTTTAAATTTTAATGGAATGTATTTATTTTAATGGTAAATTCTTTTTATGGATTTTAGATAGAAATTAATTAATTAGAAGGGGGGTTACAAGAATAGTGTAACAAAAAAATTCGCATACACATTTAAATGGATTAAGATTTGATAAATTAAAAGTCATTGTACAAATATACTCGGTGAGTGCAAAATAGGATCTAGCAATGGACGATCAATGGGAGATTGAGTTTGCTGACTAGAAAACATGGTGTGACCTCGGCCTCGTTCTCTTCCTCTTCCTCGAGTAGTCATGATCTGCATATAAAAAGACTATGAATTAAGAAATCATTGGTCAATAAAATAAAATAATATGTGTGTGTGTGTGTGTGTGTGTGTGTGTGTGTGTGTGTGTGTATATATATATATATATATATATATATATATATATATATATATATATATATATATATATATATATATGAGAGAGAGAAATTATAGCTTAAAATCAATACCATTAAAATATTCAATCATAACTATATTCTGAATTATCTAACTCCTCCTCTTAAACTACTAACTCATTATTCTAAACTTCATCTATGAACTCATTATTATCATCTTCATACTCTTCATCTTCATTATCATTGATAAGTTCATCATGATGCATATGGTTCATTGAAATTATAGCTTAAAATCAATACCATTAAAATATTCAATCATAACTATATTCTGAATTATCTAACTCCTCCTCTTAAACTACTAACTCATTATTCTAAACTTCATCTATGAACTCATTATTATCATCTTCATACTCTTCATCTTCATTATCATTGATAAGTTCATCATGATGCATATGGTTCATTGAAATTATAGCTTAAAATCAATACCATTAAAATATTCAATCATAACTATATTCTGAATCATCTAACTCCTCCTCTTAAACTACTAACTCATTATTCTGAACTTCATCTATGAACTCATTATTATCATCTCCATACTCTTCATCTTCATTATCATTGATAAGTTCATCATGATGCATATTGTGCATTGAATCATATATTTCATTTATGTTTACTTCTTCCATTTGGCCATGTGCATCAAACAATTGTATCGTCTCATCATCAACAAGAATATTGAGCATTCCTGTGGATTCATCTTCTTGAAAAAAATCAGTAGCAATTGGCTCATTTGAGATATCATCTTCATCATTCAATGTCTCGACAATAGACAATTTTGCTCTAACCTTGCAAGTTTTCCACCAATCACCACTATTTCTACCCCTGCTTTGTGGGTATCTTGTATAGTACACTTGTTGCGCTTGTTCGGCTAATACAAATGGCTCATCTGGTGAAAGCTTTCATTTATGATTGATATCAACCAACCCATATTTTTTATCAACTTTAACATCGTTCTTTGGGTCAAACCACTGGCCACTTAGAACAATGACTTTGTTTTCATATCTAAGATACGACAATTCTAATATCTCTTCAACAATGCCATCATAGTCCAATTCATTTTCACCATATATATTTCCCCGAACACATATCCCATGATTCATGGTGGCTTTATGTTGTCCGTAATCCTCAGTATGAAACCTGTACCCATTAACTATTAAGCCATTATAACAAGTCACAACCTTCAATGGACCATAACTTATTTCTCAAATCATTTGATCCTCAACTCAGCCTATTTTCACCTATAAATGATTACAAAGAGAAGAATAAATAATTATATCATTTAATCTAATGAGTATTAAATTGTATAATGTATAATATATTATTTACAATTATAAGGGGAGATGACTCACTTGATGTTTCAACCACCTACTAAAGACTCTATCTCGAGCTTCCAATGTATCATCTTCCAAGATATTGGGATTTGTTTCCCTTAGTGAATCCTCGAATTGTCTATTAAAAATAGTAATTAATATAGAGACTAATGAAATTGTAAATTACACAAATTGAGAAGTTGCGAAGCAAACTTACTAGAGATAGGGTTCTACTTCTTTGCAATTTACAATAACATATGTCTCAACAATTTGAAGTTCTTCCTCTATTAAGAATCTACTTTGACCTCTTCCAATAGGCCGATATGGGTATTTAAAAATAGAACACTTCTTACCAATCCATTTATTTTATTTTACATTAATAAAATGTGATCATTTTGTTCAATTTTGCATTCGTTGGAACATGAAAGAGACAAGTAATTAAACAAAAATAATCGTAGATTTAAAACATTTTCAAACTCAACTTACAGTAAAATAATTTAGCGCAAAATCACATTTTATAAAAGTCGCACAACCCTTATATCAAAAATAAACATTCATTGGAATAACAACGTAAAACAAATACAAACAAGGTGTGTCTCCGTGGCCACCAAAATATACATATATAAATAAGTTTATGAGAATAAGGGTTAGAAGTGTCTCACGCATAGGATTAATATCATGTACAACCCAAGTCTAAAGTAGTAAATACATCGAAATAAGAAAATAGATGACTAAAACAACATACAAAATTTCTGAATCTAGGCCTACCCATATCAAAGTACAAAAGAAGGGAAAAACCTATGACTCAGAGCAGTCATCTCTAAACCCTACCCCTATGTCAGACTATACCCATAGAGAAAAGATGTCAGAGGAATCTCTAGCAAGACCCCTGAGAAGAGATCTCATGGCCCTCGTCCATGGGATCTTCCTCGGGATCCTCCTCCATCGGCTCAGGATCCTCCTCTGGGTCCTCCTCAGGATCCTCCTCCGGGTCCTCCTCAGGATCCTCCTCAGTGTTATGGCCCTCTACGGCTACACCCATGACCACTCCATGATGAGCGCCTATCCCAACCGGAAGCAACCTAGGGCGGAAGGGAGGAAACACCGACCTCAGAGTAAGGTCGTCAGAAAGTGTGGCATCTGGATCAGTGTGAGGAAGTGACTGGCCATCTGATGGCGAATCAGAAGAAGATGAGGATGATGACACAGAAGTGTCTGAAGAGAGCTCCACGATCTCCACCGGCGCAGTATGACGATAGTACGGTGGAGTAGGCTGAGTAAATCACAAAAAGAAGTCGTAGTATGTCGGCTGTTCAAACTGGCGTGTGAGTGACACCACCCCAAAAAGCACGTGGCCCACGAAGTGATCCTCGTCGAGTCCCCCTTCGTGGGTCCAGTGACTCTCAAACATCACTACCCATACCCTCGTGGAGGGCCTCTGCTGCGCCATCGATATCTAAAAAAATAAATGTATGGAGTGAGTCCCTCTCCTCCACTAAACTAACAAACAAACAACTGACGGTCTCAAGCAACATACAACAATCAACTACATTGCAAAGATGCTCTCATGAGTCCCACTCGAAGTTCCTAATCTATTATACTATTTCTCTAGATCATACCATCTCAACATAACTCGGGCCCGCTGCCACTGGAACTCCCAGAACTCAGTGGACTTACACAATTTAAGTCGGACGACTTGCTGGGAGTACACCCTTCACCACGGTACAATGGTAGGGCTCTCACCAACACGGTTGTGCCTCGCATTTGTCGGGATTGCCAAGTCGGCACTGTGGAAACACGACCACAAACTCGGCACCAGATCCCTAAGAAATAGCAAGTCAGTGAGCACACCTCAGGTACAACTCTGTGAGGTCATCCAATATCTGAGGACTGACTCCTCAACCACTCCCTCACATCGGGTTAATCTCTTATAGGTTGGTGTGGCTTCTCTGCCAAAGGTACCGAACGATGGTCTTCCACGACGTATGTCCTCGACATACCATACGGAGATCCAATCTCCACCACCACAGTGGTCACACATTTCGACCCCATTCCTCACGAGCATATTGCTCACCACAGGTGAAGCCCCCACACAACCTCTTTCACAATTGTCCATTCAAGCTTTGTCCACGAACCAATTCGTTCAACCGTCTCACACGACTTAGCGCTGGAGGTTCCTTCCTCCTTTCGGTTCTCACCACGATTCAGACAATCATAATTTATAAACTTTCAATCATATGTGCATATTGCACGTTACCCAATCATGACCCACATCATGATCTTAACAGTCTTACTTTGTTTTATTGAAATCCTCACCCACTCTAATGTTTTATGCTTACTTAAGTCATTTTGTCCAAATCCATGCAAGGGTCCTAGATTTCTTTCTAAGTCCATTATCTAATGTCCTTTGTGTGCATAAGAAATTCCTAGTTATTAACTTGTAATATTATTAAGTTCCCACTCTTTAATTATAATTAATTCACTATTTCACATTGTGAATGTCCTCAACTACTAGAATAATTTTCTAGTATCTACAAGTGTACTCCGTTTGGAGTTCACTTGCTCCCACACAAGAATGAATTATTCTTGTCCCCACAACCACAAAACATTGCAAACAAGTCACATGCACAAGAAAATTTCAGTACTCTTTGCCCGAGAATCACGCTCCTCCCGGTCTCCAATTTACAATTAATAACATAATAATCATTAACAAACAATAATTCAACATAATCCATTAAACAACATTGCACACACATTTTCAATAGAAATTTTTGAGGTGAAATGTCCATTAGCAAATCCAACGAATGGCATTAGGCACAATTACACAATCACACAATTAAATTTCATGTATATACCTATAGTTGTGTACACATACCAAAAATTATTTAACTTAGCAAATTAACTTAGAATTTCGTGATATTTTACAGAGACATAATAAATCACATATGTTTCATTATATAAATTTTTCTCCCAAAAATTCCACCCATAATTATTATTTTTGAATTATTTATGGTTGCTGGACAGGCTCTGTAAAATGCACTTCTACATTTTTGATAAATAGCAAATCAACTCTTTTTTCTGTTCTCCTTCACAGGGAATGTCCCCAACATGTGGGAAAACATATCAAATTTTCTCAGAACCAAATTCATACCGAAAATGCCCTTTTTATATTGCTAAAACATTATTGCTTCAGAACAAATTTTTCCATACAAAAATGTAAATAATTAGAAAAAATTTCATAAAATTCTTATAAAATTCATAGGCAATCCAAAGATTCCAAATAGTGTTAAAAAAATTTCTCAAGGAAAAATTCTCATAAAAATATATTTTCTACATTTAAATACTCTGCTGTCCAGTTTTTCGGTTTTCACAACATTAATTTCCTAAAAATGCTTCCCGATTTGTTCTGACTTTAAAAAAATTCATGAATAACCCTCCTAACATATAAATCGAATTCATGAGTCCAGTTTTCCAAAAAAATAACCCAAAAGTTTTATAAAATCCGAAACAGCCCCTTTTACAGAATCAGCAACATTTGAAAATAATTCCAAAAAAAATAGTTCCACTGTTCATAAAATTATGAAAAAAAAAACCATGATATCCAGAGGTTCCAAAACATAGGAAAACATTTTTACATTGCAAAATAATGTACGAAAATATTTTCGAAAAAATGAAAACAGCTGCAGTGCACAGTTTACAAACAACACATTTCAACATGTTTCACATGCTCTTGAGACACCCATGGTGTCAAGAGACTCACAATCACATGAACAGCCAAAAAACATCAAAAGAAACAAGAAATAGCTTAGGGAAAATAGAAACCCCTCCATACCTCTTTGGTTTCTCACTCAAAAGAAGAAAAATTGGTGTTGTTGGGTAGCCCTTGCCCTCCTTAACAATATATCCGAATTTAATCGGTTGAAACTTTGATTTGAGTACTTGAATCTTAGAGACAAGTGGCGGAATTTTAGAGAGAAGGAGGAGAAAATAAGAGACTTAGGGGAGAAGAAAAGTGAAAATGAGAGAAAATGTCTCTTGCTAGGGTTTTAAAAAAAGAGGAGAGAGAAAAGTGAAACTTTTAAAAAAATTCCCCTTATGTCCTTAGCTAGGGTTTTGTTTGTGTTGGGCCCACATGGGCCCACTAGGTCTAAGGTTAGGGTATTTTCCAGTTTTGGATTTTGGGTCTCTGCGGGATTTGGTCATCTAGTCTTTAATCAATGAGAAAAAGGATTTTTAATTCACTCTCATTCTAAGTGAAACTTTTAAAAAAATTCCCCTTATGTCCTTAGCTAGGGTTTTGTTTGTGTTGGGCCCACATGGGCCCACTAGGTCTAAGGTTAGGGTATTTTCCAGTTTTGGATTTTGGGTCTCTGCGGGATTTGGTCATCTAGTCTTTAATCAATGAGAAAAAGGATTTTTAATTCACTCTCATTCTATTTAATACTTTTCTAAAGCATAATTAATTAATTAATTAATTAAATCTTCACTAAATTTATTTTCATCAATAATTGTATTTATTTAATTATTCAAACATTGAGACTGATTTAACAAAGAAATAATTAATTAAAGCTATAAATTATGTACTTGACTCTAATTCATACAAAGTTTAATTATTTTCATTTAATGAAAATTATTTCACAGATACTTAATTGAAATCATACGACTTCACACATGATAGACATAACGAATGTAAATATTTAGGGTGTTATAGGAACTTGAGTGCATGTTGTTTGAATGTTTGGATCAAAATACATAGAAGCAAAATTAGAAATTTCTTCCAAAATGTATGCTTCACAAATAGATCCTTCAACCTTTGCCTTATTTCGAACTTTCCTTTCCAAGTACAAGATGCATCTCTCAAATGGATACATCCATTTGTACTGCACAGGTCCTCAAACCTTAGCTTCATACGAGAGATGTACAACTAAATGTTTCATTTAGTCAAAGAATACTGGCGGAAAAATCTTTTCTAGCTTGCAAATTGTTTCAATAATGGATATCCTAACATTCTCCATGACAGAAGCATCTATAGTAGTTGCAGAAATTTCTTTGAAGAACAAGCTGAGTTCTATTAATACTCCCCACATAGGCTTTAGCAACATATCACGGAATGCCAAAGGAATTAGTCTTTGCATAAAAACTTGACAATCATGACTTTTCATTCCATATATCTTCCCATCATCTATATTAATGCAACGTGATATGTTGGATGCATACCCATATGGAAACTTTAACTATTTTATCCACTCACACACCATCCTTTTTTTTTTATCATAATTCAAGGCATATGTTGTCTTTGGTTTTTTACACTTCCCATTCTCAACTATCAACTCTAAGCTGGGACGTCTACATATCACCTTCAAATCTTTTCTTACTTTTGCATTGTCTTTTGCCTTGTCCTTTATGTCCATGACAATGTTGAAGATGTTATCAAACATATTCTTTTCAACATGCATAATATCCAAATTATGTCGGATTAGATTAGTGAACCAATAAGACAATTACCAAAATATGCTATTCTTCACCCAATTGTGGGTTGTCCTAAAGCCAGGTTGCTTTTGTTTGCCTGATTTCAAGCCAAAAGTGATTTCATTAAGCTGATTCTCTTGATTTAAGACATCTGTCCCACTCAATTGCTGTGGAGGCAAAGAGTTTTCCACTACTGACTTCTTAAAAGAGTACCAATCATGACAAAATGGATGATCAATGGGCAAAAATTAACGATGGCAATCAAACCAACAAGGTTTCCCACCTTTTTTCAGTCCAAAAGATTTGGTATTCCCCATACAATGGGGACAAGCAAATATCCCATGAGTGCTCTAGCCAAACAACATTCCATGAGCTGGAAAATCACTTCCACAACAATGCTACTTTCATAATGAAATTTTGCCTCTTCCATTCATCAAAAGTGTTAACCCCAACATCCTATAAGATCTTTAACTCATCAATTAGAGGCCTAAGATAGACATCTAAACTTTTACCAGGTGACTTTGGTCCAGGAATCACAAGAGTGAGAAATATATATTCCCTTTTCATACACATACTTGGGGGAAGATTGTATGGTGTGACAAAAACTGGCTAACAACAGTATGGGATACCTGAATTACCAAATGGATTAAAACCATCTGTGCAAATTCCAAGCCTAACATTTCACGGATCTTATGCAAATGTTGGATGTGTATGGTCAAATTGCTTCCAAGGCTCACCATCAACGGCATGTGTCATCACTGATTCATCTTGACGCATTCCATCCACATGCCAACGCATATGTTTGGAAGTATTTTTAGACATAAACAGGTGTTGAGTCTTGGAATAATGGGGAAATATCTCAACGCTGAGTAAGACACATCCTTTGTAGAATTGCTACCATTTGGTTTAAACCGTGGGCTTTTACATACTGAGCAAATATTCTTGTCAATATTCTCCTTGTAATACAACATGCAATGATTAGGACATGCATCTATCTTCTCATATCCTAATCCCAATTCATTAACCATTCTCTTCGATCTGTAAAAAATTTCAGGCTACCTTTTTGACTCTGGAAGCATGTTTTTGATTATGGCAATCATTCGATCATAACAAGTCACACTCATGTTATACTCTGACTTCAAGTTTAGGAGTTGTGTTACTGCTGACAATTTCGTATGCTTCTTGCAACCATCCCATAGAGGTTCATCCGCATCTCTTAATAAATTATCGAACTTTGAAGCTGACGGATTCGGATCCTCTTCAATCTCTTCCGCTTCTGGATTTAATACATCACAGGCAGCATCCATAACCATATCCACATATGGATTTCTATTCTCCTCAACATGATCTTGAACAATAGACGTTGAAGCACTATCCCTCCATATTTCCTCATCGTGAATGTTCCAATTTACATAACCATCCACAAATCCGTGGTCATACAAATGTTTTTCCACCAAAATGATTTCTCCCTGTAACGATTCCTACATTTGGCACAAGGACAAGGTATGCACCCAGATACATCAGCAATTTTCGGGTCTCTTGTAGAAATTTGAATGAAACCATTAACTCAATTTCTGAATTCTTTAGTTACAAGGCCAAAGCGATCCTTTCTTCGTAACATCCAACTTCTATTAGGTCTCATGATTCTTGTAGTTGATTTAACACATAAATTGATCATGCTTTGACGAACTAGAGTACAAATAGAAGAGATGGGAGTTAGAATAGGCATATGGTGAGACGATTGTAGGTATGAACAGATTGACCTCTCTGTCAATAAGAGAGATAGAGATAGTGTTCTTGAGTAATAATACTTTATTTGATATCGTGAAATATGTTACCAGTTCTAACACTGGTATTAAAGCAATAATACTTTGTTTTATTTGTCACGCACTATAGTTGACCTATGTACTCTTTGTATCTATTAGATTATTTTTGAAAACTTTATCTATCTATCAAAACAAGATTGCAAATACTAGATTATTTGCATGCCAAAATACACATTAAAAGGCTGAATCTAAAAGACATGTATTACCTATACGTGTTGAATAAAAAATAGCCATCATATTAAGCAATAGGAATTATGGTAAACAAATTTGCATAGGCAGCACAAGTCTATTTAGCAAACTGCACTTTAATAAAGGACAAGGGAGAAATGATTCCACAAGGAAAAGAAAAAAAAAGACTATTTTTTAGTTTTTACCTTTTTATTTATTTATTAGAGATCATTTTTTAAGAATTTGGATCCTATACAGCCCCCCTATTGCCCCAGCTTATATATGTTAACATGTTAAACAAGAAACTACACAACACATTACACATGCAAGTTGTTAATCAAGCAAGACAATAATGTAAGAGAAAAAACTTGAGCAAGAAAAAACCTGACATCATTTTTTTTAGATAAAACTGGTACAATAACATATTTATAAGTTATAATGTTTTTTTTTATTTCAATCATATATATTAATTTTTTTATGCATATCATATATATTAATTTAATCAAAACATACGAAGTCCAATTTATTTTCTCTTATTTCTATTTTTTATTTCAATCCTAACATATGAAGACTAAAAATAATCAAAACATATAATATAATAAAATATAACAAACAAATTATAATAAACTTAATATTAACAGTAATAATAAGATATAATAAAACAAAAATTCTAAAATAAAAAATATAATAAATTATTTAAAGCATAACATATAATATAATAAACTAAATAATACAAAATACGTAATATGATAAACAAAATAATAATAATAATAATAATAATAATAATAATAATAATTAAACTAATCAGCTTTAGAGTGAAATTATATTAATTTGTGATGTGATTTTTTTTGGGCTTTTTTAAGATAGGGTTTGAATTTTTCAAAATTTTTAATAGAGACCGGGTCATGCGGTTCAATTAGTGATCCACCGGTTCAACCATTAACCAATTGATGCCCTGACCAAGTTGATGACCAATTCAATTTTTATAACACTGCATCTAACTATAAAATACTTAAATTTTAACAAAATTAAATAACCACAACGAGGGAATTGCGAGGGAAAACTTCCCTCACCAAATTTAAAATATTTGTTTCTACATTTGCGGCAGATTTGCGAGGGAAAAAACCCTTCGCAAAATTACGAGGGAAGATTCCTTTGTTAAACTACATTCTAATTATCAAAGTATTTAACGATAGCTTTGCGGCGGACATTTCCTTCGCGAGTTAGCATGGGAATAATGTGGGAAATATGTCCTCGCTAAGTAAAAAATTTGTTTTATATTTGTTATAATGCATTTAGCGAGGGATTGGCGAGGAAAGTTATCCCTGGCTAAATTATTTTCCGATTTCGCGGGGGGTTGCGAGGGATAGATAAGTCTTTGCGAATCTGTTGCTAATTAGCAGCAAAATAACGAGGTAACATTTCCCTCGCTGTTCTTTCACTATTTTGCGAGGGAATGATATCCCTCGCTAATTTCCCTTGCTAATTAGCATTTTTCTTGTAGTGAAACACTCAGTCTCTCTCGTTTATGTTTTATTTGGAAACAGGGATTTGGGTTAGGCTATTCGAATCTCGAGGGTCGTCATTGCTGTAGTGGACAGTGTTTGTGGGTGATGCGTGGGGACTTGTGGTGTGATCGTGTGTTGGACACTGTTTGGTTGCGTGTCACGCGTTTGCGTTCGGGTAAGCATTTAGTGTCATGGTGAAGAGCGTACACGATTCGGACAAGGTTTTCGCTTTTAAGGGTGTGGGTGTGGTCCCATAACTGAAGAAGGTGGACCAGGTTGGTGTAGTCTTTAATATTCTTTATTGGCTTTGTGTGTTTTTTCCTGTTTATGATGTTGTCAGTGTTGTCTATTTCTTATGGGGAGCATATGGCAGGTCTGTGCTAGAATAAAATATTGTTTTTCTGGGGTTTGAAGTCTTTTTAAAAAAAAATTGTCTAGGGTTTGGCAGACATGGTTTTTACTATTGAAGTGAACCATGGGGGTTTGTTGGTTCGTGAACCAGTCATGAAGTACGTAGGTGGAGATATGACTATACTTAAAAATGTAGACCTAGAGAAGTGGTCGTATTTTGAATTTGTTGGGATATTGAAGTAGGACCTTAA
The DNA here is from genome assembly GCA_026413185.1 of Pueraria montana var. lobata. NCBI lineage: Eukaryota > Viridiplantae > Streptophyta > Magnoliopsida > Fabales > Fabaceae > Pueraria > Pueraria montana. Next base: position 39,232,953 of record CM048649.1, on the reverse strand, counting down.
GTGTAAAGGTGATTTGAAACTATGGTGGAAGGGTGCTGATAATGGTCTGAAGGAGCTGGCGTTAGAAAACCATGCATTTGAGTTGGCTAATTATGCCGTAAATACTAACTCTGCAGTGAGGGTGTTTGTGGAGTATTTGTTTCATATAGTGGAAGGTGATAGGGTTGGTCTTGAAATTGGTAAGGGTGAAGATGGAGGGATTACAATTGATGAGATAGAACCTGTGGGGGATGATGTCCATGAGGCTATGAATGGCAGTGGGAGTGGGAATGCTGATGAATTTGGTGATGATGATAATACAACTAAGAGTGATGATGATATTGAAAATGATGGTACTAGTGTTGTGTTTGATGAAAGTGAGGAGGAAAGAGCTACTGGTGTGGATGATGGTTTGAATGATGAATTATTGATTCAGATGCTTCTTAAACAAAAAGGAAAACAGAATACCGATGTTGGACCAAGTTTGATTAGTCATGAGGTTGAATATGAGGGATTGGATGAAATCAATTATAGATATGAACTTGACAGTGCGGGTTCAGATTCTGATGTAGAGGATACCAAAAAATATGTCAGATTTAGAAAGGAGTTGAATAAAAATTTTCAATTCAAGATTGGTATGGATTTTGCCAGCACTGAAGAGTTCAATGATGCAACAATTGAACATTATATTTTGAATGGCAAAGAAGTGAAGTTTAAACCGAATGACAAAATAAGGGTTAGCGCCAAGTGCAAAAATGGTAGACCCAATTGTGGCTTCTTGATTTATTGCAGTAAGGTAGGGAGGAGTTCAACTTACAGGATTAAAACACGCAGACCTAAACAGAGTTGTGGTAAGGTTTTCAAAAACAAAAATGCAGGTTCTAACTGGGTGGCAAATGTGGCTGCAGAGAAGCTAAGGTTTAAATATGGTGTTGGCATCAGTATAGTTATTGCATGGAAGGCTAGACAGCTTGCTAGAGCATTAGTTGATGAGGATGCTACCAGACAATATTCAATGTTATGGCTTATGGTGATGAATTACACAATAAGAATGAAGGGAACAGTTGCATTCTACATTTGGAAAGGCCATAAGGGTTGTTGTTACCGAGGTTTGGCAGCTTTTACTTTACATGTGCCTTGAATGATGTAAATTGGCTTTCAAAAATGAATGTAGATCTATTGTAGGTCTTGATGGCTGTCACTTGAAATCCAAATTTGGGGGTCAGATGTTGATAGCTGTGGGAAAAGATTCTAATGATCAGTATCTCCCTATTGCATTTGTTGTGGTTGATGCGTAAAATGTGTTTGCAAAGGGCAAGCGTACCCTACGCAGTAGTAACAGTGGACTCTAGGAGTCCGGATATCGAACCCAAAGGACCAGTCGCGTTCCCAAATAATTAATCTCGCAAAAAAAACTAAGCAATCCAGAATAAAATCAAATTGAGAAGAATGTTGGTCAATTATTCTTTTCAAAAGAAAAAGAATCGGAGCAGAAAGATTACTGTGAGAACAATTATGATAAAGAAGCCTAGGATTGTGATTTCACATGTACCCTTTTTTCCCCCAATTCTAATCTTAATAAAATCCCTAAATGTGTTACTTGCCAGCGACCTCTTAAATTCGTTAATTAACAATTGATCATAGTTAATAACACTATTTTCCCTAATTTAATTCCCAATTGATCATAGGTGAATTAATTTAGAGCAAATGATAAATCTCAGAGAGGTTGATTAACAGGTTAATCTACTGGAAATTTATACAATAAGTTTGATCATGCAAATTGTACAAATCCAATCACTTCACAGTTCAGTTAATCGCAAGCAATTGATCATAGACAAGAGATTAACTTATGTTTAGACTGATCGGTCCTAAAAGCAATAAAAGTAGTGAAGAGATACAAATAACTGAATAACATCGAGGTTTTATTAAAATTACGACCGGGGTACAAGGGTACAGCTACATCACAATCCGGGGCTAAGAGAAACTAGCCACTCATGTTCATGATTAAGCAAGAAAACTCAAAAGAAGACATAAAGATTACAAAAGGGAAGAAACTTTACAATGATGATCTCCAATGGTGTTCTCTACGTCCTCCCGCAGCTCAGAGTCTCTCACAGGACCCATTTCTCACCCAGAACCCTCAGTTTTCGAAATAGAACAAAAGATGAAGATAAAAGGGTTTCTCCTCCTATTTATAATAATTCAAAATTTAAATGGGCTGACAGCGTAACTTACCACGGCCGTGGTAAAATGACTACGCCCGTGGTCCTTGCATAAAGGTCCAATTCTGCTACGCAACCAGCATGGCCATGGTAAATTTACCATGGCCATGGTCCTTGCGTTACTTCAATTCTGGCCCTTTTTTCTTGGTCCTCCAGACAGTGGCATTTTTGCTCCAAAAAAATGCAATTTTCAATCCTTTTCCTCATGAAGCCTCTTGAGTACCTGTCTTGTATCAACTAACACCAAACAGTGAGTTTTGCTAATAAAATATATTCAAAATGTATGAAAATGACATCTAAACTCACATCAAAATACAATCAAAGTCCGGTTTATTAGTGGTTGAGACCGAGACAAAGGAAACCTAAAAGTGGTTTCTGGAGCTGCTTTTGAAGGATATAGGAGACATAGATTCAAATAAAAGTATATTTATTAGTGATCAACAGAAGGTTAGTTGCATCAATGTTATTTGTAATTTAATTAGTTTTTAATTTGTATGTAACATAGTTTTTAACCAATGATATTACTTCTGTTATATGTTAGGGTTTGGTTCCAACACTAGAGGAAATGGGAGTTGGTGAAGAGAATCATTTTCTGTTTGTGGCACTTGTACCAAAATTTCAAGAAAAAGTTTGGTGGAGGTACTCTACTTAGAGATCTGATGATAGGAGCTGCAAAGGAAACATATGTGCAAGCTTGGGAAGAGAAAATGGACCAAATCAAGGATTTAAATGAACAAGCATATGAGTGGTTAAAGAAAATGACTGGAACCAAACAATGGTGTAAGCATGCCTTCTTTCATTATCCTAAATGTGACCTTTTGATGAATAATTTAAGTGAGGCTTTCAATAGCACAATTTTAGTTGCAAGGGAAAAACCTATTCTCACTTTGTTTGAGTGGATTAGATCATATTTAATGGCTAGATTTGTGACTCAGTCAATGAAGGCAGAAAAATACCAAGGGGAAATTATACCTAAACCAATGAAAAGGTTAGATAAGGAAATTGAGCATGCTCGCAATTGAATTCCCCAATGGTCTACCTATAAAAAGCTAGAAGTAACTCATGCAATTACTGGTGACAAATTTATTGTCAATTTACTTGAAAATTCATGTACTTATAACTTTTGGGGGATTGTGGGTATTCCTTGTAGGCATGCTATAGCAAGCATTCAATATGCAGGTGATGAACATGAAAAATATCTGCATGAATATTACAATAGTTCCTTTTATAAATGTGTTATTCCAATGAGATTACTGCTTTTAATGGCCGAAAGATATAGGAAAAGGTGAGAGCCAGTGAAATGGTTTTGCCCCATGAATATAAGAAGGGACCAAGCAGACCCAAGAAATTGAGGAGAATGGAGCCTGATGAGAACCCAAATCCCACAAAATTGAGGAAGAAGACAATAACTTATTAGTGCAGTAGGTGTGGTAAAGCTGGACACAATGTTAGGAAGTGCACTCTTCCTTCACCAATTGTTGAAGAACTAGAAGCTAAAGGCAGTGGTGATAAGTTTTCGTTCTGAGCTCATAACAGTTCTTCATTCTAAACAAGCACTTTCTGAACAGACTTCAAAATAACCTGTTTTGTTTTAAAAGGTGCTTAAGTTTTGAAAACACAATTCAACCCCCCTTCTTGTGTTATTTTATTCACTTCAGTTTCCACTTTTGACGTATCCACTTTTGCAGAAGAGAGAGAAGGAGTAAGGTCCTTTCTTTTCCAAAAAGTATTGACACTTTCTAAAAGTGTTTACCATTTTTCTGTATTTTTTCACTCCGGTCTTCTCCTTGTACTAAGCCTCGATGTGTAGCTTGCTTTTATTCAGAGGTTGTACTTATACTTAGAAAACCTTGCTTTTCATTAAATGCTTGAAATTCAAACGTTAGACATATTTGAAAAACAAAGGGAATATCATATGAGAAGGAATATAGGAGCAGTTTAACCTTAGCATATGAATTTATAGAATAAAGAGCTTTTAGCACATATTCGCTTAGGATGAAGAAAAACTTAAGTTAATATATAAATCAAAGTGTAAGTTTTTCTTAAGAACATTTGGACAAAATAGCACATTGGACGCTAGATAGATTATGAAAATGCTTTGGACACAACTTCATTTATATAGCGTTTTGGACGCTTATTTCTTATAAAAGCTTTGAACGAAAGTCCATCTTAGCACATGAGGCACAAGTTCAATTAAAACGATTTTAGCATCTAAGGTAGAAACGATTATACCTTTGTAAGCTTTGGACGCATATATTTACTGCATAACACAACAAACCTCGTAATTTTATCAAAGTTTAATATCATTTGTTATCATCAAAACTATGAGATTTTTAAGGGCCTAGACATCTTCCATGTCTATGGTTCCAACAATCTCTCCCTTTTTTATGATGACAAACCATATTAAATTTTGAACACAACATAATCATGTAAAGATGTATCAGAGAAGACACATGATATGCATTAGAGGTCAATAATTGTCAACCTTGGACAAATCCTATCAAGATAGAACTTGAACTCGGTTGACTTTTTTATGTGTAGAGTAGGAGGACATGCAATTTCTTGCTTCTTGACCCATGTCTAAGCTTTTACTTGACCTACTATCAATAGCTCTTCAGTAAAAGGATAAAAACCATTTTCCAAGGGATGCAGTGGACAAAACTTTAAATTTACTGGCCTTATCACAAGTTCATACTCAGGATGAGAATTATTTGTGGTTTCGTCCAAACTTGCGGCTAATGTAGCTTCAATCTCAACATCAGCATGCTTCTTCTGTTTTTCCCTTTCCCTTCCCTCCTTTTCTTTTTCCTCCTTTTGCTTTTAAAGCAATGATCACAACAGTCTCAGCTTCCTTATTCAACTCCTTTAAATTTGCAACTTCTTTTAGAATCAAGGGAATTAAAGACCATATACAAATATTGAAGATATTAAGAATTGAAGTCTTAGTATATGTTTGTCTTTATCTAGTTTTGATTATGAGTTGTAATGATTTGTAAATTCTATAGTGTGAACTCTAGCTTATAGGTTTGCTTGATTTAGTTGCTTTTAATTTGCATGAATGAGTGTGAACCATGCATATAGGCTAGAATGCATCTTGAACTTGTTCTTTAGTTATTTCTAAGTAAAATCCATGATTAAAATTAACTGAGGATTAAAACTAGACGAAATCTTTTTGAAAAAATCATAAGTTTTAATCCAAGAATCAAATAATCGATTACTAGAACAAATTAATCGATTATCATGAGGCTCTGTTTCTTAAAATTTGCACAAGGTTCACAAATAATCAACTGTATATTCACTTAAGATAATTGATTATTTGGTCCCGAAGCAAATTAGAGGCTTGTGCGATTAATCGATTATGTGGTTACATAATAGATTATATTAATCTTCGTGATACCCAGGTGAGGCATAAACAAAATAATTAATTATCCTTAATGAATAATTAATTATCTCTGTTTTAAGCTCTATAAAAACAAAGTTTCGAAACTCTCTTTGGGTAACACTCATTTTTATACTTCACTTAAAAATTTCAGAGAAAATTCTTAGAGCTTTTGTGTGTCATCACTCTGAAGATTCATTACTTGCAAAAACCAAATTCTTAACTTGAAGAATCAATGGATCTTGCATAAAGGGATCATGAGGGAAAATTGGTATGCATAGGATAAGTGCATCATTTTCATATCTTTCACTTGTCAGGTAAATTCTTTCCTATTCTTTGCATTCTAGGTTTGTTCTTAAGAAGGTTTCTCAAGGTTTTAGATTATGTAGTAGGTTTCTACATAGTGTTGGTATATTCTTGTAGGTTTCAAGAATAGGTGCATATATGGGTTGCATATTGCATGTGAGATTGCTTGTAATCATTGATTTGATTAGTGTGAATCCAAACTCAGGTTATTTGGATGAACTGGATATAGATCATAGGTTGTGATTAAACCAGTATAAAAATCATTGTGTAATCTTTTCTCTGTCCTTTATCTTTCTACATTCTTGTATTAGGTTTTTTATATCTTTAGCTCACTTGATCTTAATAATTTAATTAATTTCATTAAGAACTGAATCTAGGAATCAAGTAGCCATATCACAAAGCATCTCACATCTGTAAATCAACTTAAGTAATACGTTATCTTGGATATATCAAAAAGAGTTTTCAGAAAAATGTTTTTGAAACTAAAGGTTTTCAAAGAAAACTTTTACTCTCCAATTCACCCCCTTCTTGGAGATAAGCCATTTTATTCAATAGGAATCATATGCTGAATGATTCCAGGGTGTTGTCTCCGCCTTACTGGTTCCTTCACCACATTAGGATATACCTTTCTATGAAATTTCTTCTAGCTTTCATCAATGATTGTTCCTTCTGGCAACTCAGCATATCTCTGTGAAAGCTTGAAAACAAAGTACTCATTTTCTCCCAGATTTAATCCTAAGTGATTTTAACTTCAATTTACTTAATAGGCTGCTTAGGCGAGTCTATCATCAAAGAATATCTACCCTTAATGCATGCACACACACACACACACACACACATCATGTAATCAAAAGAAAATCAAAGGCAAACATAGTTCCTATACTATTTCAACTTCATTTTACAATTACATGGCATCATTAAAACTACATAAACTGAGTCTTCAATTAGCTTCAAGCTTTCATGGTCATTAAAGTTTACAAGACATACCTAGGACACAAACTTTTATTCTCAATCTTGGTCTTGAACCTTGACTTTATTGCTTCTTTCTTTTATTTTTGGCTTTGAATTGACTTTGCTAAGAGTTCTTTTACTTGTTGGCTTTATCTTCATCAAAACCCATTAGCTGAACTTCATCATATCTTCATCTTTAATGCTTGGAAGTTCCACAGTTCAGGGAGTCATGTTTTTCGTTATCTATTTAATGCTTATAGTTAGTACCTTGTGAGGATATACGAGCTCCTAATCACTTTCCAATGATCCCTAATTGTTATGGTGGATCATCTAAGGATGAGTATGGATCCATATGTCTAAATAAGACTTGAGGTTGAGTCTTATAACTTAGGTTATACCCTAGGTTTCCCCTTGATGTTTATTATTGTGTGTTAAGTCTATTAAGATTGATGAATAAGGCTTGTGAAAACCTCACTTCTTTGTTTTTGTTTCTTTTTGTATGAGTTTGTGGATCGAGCAGATGAAGATGTTCCATGGGATAGGAAACATTCATATTGCTTATAGCCTTTTAAGGCATTAGGGATACAATGCCTGAACGGGTTTGTTGACTTATCAGGGACCTGTTACATTCTACTTTCTATCACTGATACCAAGCATTCGACTCCTTATTGAAGAGCCTACTGTACCTTTGAGACTTTTTACCACAACACCTGATGGCTTTGTATGAGTAGCGCTACCACAACCTTTTTCGGTAGACATTGATGTGCTAGATGCTTATCCCTAGCATCAACCTATGGTACATCAATGGGATGTTGCTTCAGGTATGGACACCATGACTATCCTTACTCCTCCCCTATAGTACTTCCTGCCACCACCAGAAGTTCCTCCTTAGCTCGACTCGGAGGGGTCTTCCTCATTTGGACCCTCCTACCATATGGGTGGAGATTACGGGTACATATATATTGGGTCAGAGGTTGACAGGGTTGGGAGTTTTACTGGTGATGAGCAACTGCCTTTGGATGATGAGGACAAAGAGATGATTGACTCTGATGATGGAGATAACACGAAGACTACTGATAATGTTGTTAACTTTTTAAGGCCTTATATTTTTGAAAGGTCTAGTATAAGTTACTGCTCTAACTTAGGCCATTCTTTTGTTATGTATATGGGCGGGTAGTTAGGCTAACCTCATTGTTTGTATATTTCTAAATGATTATACTTTTGATATAATTCCTCTATATTTCCTATGAATGATTGTACTTCTCTTTGACCATGTATTGATGCATATATATTTAATCTATGGATGATGTATGTCATTTCTTTTATGATCATGGTTCTTTATTTAAGTTTTCTAATGCTTTAAACAATTACAAAAGTTTAATATGACATTTTATTCAAGCCAAAAAAGTAAAAAAAAAAATTCTGATGTTTTTCATCAACTTAATAAACAACTAATTAAACAGATTAACTATTGTCTTAGTATAATAAGTGTTACAAAAACTATGTTCAATCCTTGGCGTCCCACCAAGAATTTCACTAACAACCCAAAAGGTTACAAGAAAAACAATTTTCTAACATCCTAAGTATTCTTTACACTTGTCTCTCTAGGTTCTTTTTCAGATATTCTTTGAACAAATCTTTTTAGGCTCAACAAACTCAAGTATTTTAAAGTAAAATGGAAAGATAAGTTATCTTGTGTCAACATATACAATAAGGGCTTGTTTGGTGGTCAGGATAGGATGAGATAGGCTATAAGAGCAAGATAAGAACATGATAGGATAAGAGTGGGATAAGTTTAATCCTATCTAATGTTTGGTTCACACCATGATATTTACTAGATAATGATAGGTGGTGGTGGTTGCATCAATGACAACAGTGCTGGTAGCAAAGACAATGGTGGCAGTGCGTGCTAGTGATAATGGTAACGGTGGTTGTAGGGGTGACTATGACAGGATGGTGGTAGCAATGGTGGTGGCAACGATGGTGGTGGTCACGATGATGGATGACGGTGATGACGACGATAATAGCGATAATGGTGGTAATAATGGTTGTGGTGGTGATAGTGGTGATGGTAACAATGGTGGTTGTGGTGATGGTGGAAGTTGTGGCCTCAGTAATGGTGGTGGTAATTACAGTAGGGGTGAGGTGGTGAGAAAAAGGGAGGGAGAAGTAGCGCTAAGTGTAGGATAACTATCCTATCCTATCATATCTTGTCCACCAAACAGGCCATAAATGTAAATAACCTTTCTAACAAACCATCGAAGCCATTAAAGCCATAAAGCCATGCATAACCAAATACCTTCCTATACCATCATTAGACCAAGCCGCAAAATATCATTAGCCACAAGGGCTTAAGCCATCATGCACCACTCAAATGCACTAGGTGGCTCAAACCTGCATCAGTCCTAGACTCGCGTCAACCACAATATTCCCTCACTATCTTTTGCTCAACATTTTCGTTGATGTTGCTTGAATCTTGTTTGCGAATTTACTGAAATAGTAACAATGATTTGTCTTGTTAAGCCCCTGCAAAACGCATGGCTTAACTATGCAATTGGCAATGATCTTGTTAGCAACAAAATTGATACATGTAGTTATGATTACTGCCTCACTAGCTTCCGTTAATTTATGATACAACTTCTCAAAACATTCCTCATCGTTCTCAACTCTCAAATCGTCTAACACAAGAAGGAATTGTTTTCCCTTGTTAAATGTTTCAAGACAAGAAGGTTTCATGAATTCCACGTTGAAGGTTTCATTACTTAACCACATTCTTAATTGAGTCAGGAAATATTTTACGGTTCCTGCCATCACATATTTATAATTACTTGTCTAGGGACTAAGGATATGTTTGTTTTTCCATTTGAATCATGTTGAAAGGAGTTTTCCAACTTTCCAAGATAAAAAATATAAAAGAAAAGGGGAGGTTGGATTAACGTTTTATTGAAATTAACTGAAAAATAAACACACTAAAACATCTAATTTTAAGAACTAAATCTTAAAAATATAATAAGTATAGAGATTAAATAAATATTTAACCAAATATAAAAATTTAAGACCTAAAAAAAAAAAGAGCATAAAGAAAAGCATTATTAAAAAAGTGTAAACCAAAAGCAACTGTGTGTACGTGTAAAGATAATATCTCCCAGCATCTTACGGGTGCTATTCCGTCTCCTTCTCTTTCCCTACATCAATGCCTTGAATTTTGTTACTGACCTTTCGGATAATGTTGCGTTCCTTTTTTTGCGTTCCTAATCGTATAACGAACAACATCAGGATAAATTTATTTTTATTCTTTTTTTGATAGAAAAATTATTTTTATTCTTAAAAACTAAAATATTTTCATTTGAAAGTATCTTAATTTTTAAATTTAGCATTTTAATAATAGAATTATATAAATATATATATATATGGTAATTTTACATATATTCTCCCTTAAATTTTTTATCCTTTATACTAGTAATTATGAAAACTTTTTTTAAAAAAAAAATGGGTGTTAGGACCTATAAGTGGGAACAGTGGGACAAATGAAATCCAATCAAATTGAATTGGGATAAGCTACAGATTAAATCTTCAACGTGGCAAATTCTGCTTAGTTGATTAAAAAGCCAGGGTCCCTGTTTTGTTTTCTACGCGTTAGGTTGTGCAAAAAGTCATACTTCCCTCAGGTTACGAATTTACTATACTAATATTCGCGTCACTGTTCCCTGACAAGTGAGTGGCACGGAAAGACGACACAAAAAGAAAATTAAAGGCTGGCGTCACTTTTTTTCACCAGAAAATTAAAATCTCAATATACACAAGAAACAAAGGCAAAGAATTATGCACACCAAATAGGGAAAATAAGTATTACTCCCTCAACTTTTCTTTTTGGCTTAAATATTTTTTTTAATTTTCTTTAATTGTAAATTTTTGGTCTTTTATATTGTAATTGTGTTAATTGAAACCTTCTTAATTTACAATTAAGTTTCTTTATCCTAATTTCATTTAATATTTAATGAAATTTGTTGATATAAAAAAATAATATGAAAATAAATAAGTATAATATATTTATTAATAAACACTGAATATTTGAACTATAAAGACTTAAAAGATATTGGGAGTGTTTGTTTCACGGATTATATTTTTATTTCCAGAAATATGAGATTGAAAAAATTTATTTTCACGTTTACTATAAGGTAATAAAATAATTATTGTCAAATATATTACACATTTTTTAAAAATATTCAGAAATAATATTTCCATGTTATAGTCTCAGTAAAAAATATTTTTAGAATTAAAAAAATAATCCACAAAACAAACACTTTCATTATGATTGTGTTGAGTCTATTGACTTAATTACTGTATGACAATATTTATGAGTAAATTATTATTTTTATGACAACAATAAACAGTAAATAAAATATTTTTTTCATTTTAAGCAAATTAATAACATAAATACCCAATAAGATAACGATGAAGAGACTAATTATAAATGGAAGAAAAGATATGCAATTGACAAATAGAAATACGAGTGATAAAAATTGTATAATCATAATACTTAAGAATTAAAAATATAATTAATCTTTTTTTTTTCAAAAATAATTTGTGGATACCATAAATAGTAAAAGAAAAAGAGATAAAAGAAAAAAGTTATTTATATAATATGTAATACAATATGAAAAAAGATAAAGAGGAATAATATTATAAATCAAGAGACCTAATTTAATTAGTTGAGTAGAATGCGTGAATTACTATCTGTTCTTTAATATTTGTCTTTAATTTTTATGAATAAAATATTATAAAAGAAAAATATTCATTTATCATTATTCTACTTTTTTTAGCAACTCACTGGGTTTACTTAGCGGTGAAGAGTTGGAGTAAATACATATAAGAATTTAGAGGTTCATCTTTATTGCTATCATTATTTATATAAATAAATAAAAACTCAATTTTTTAGGGATTTAAATTTAAATAAATAAATAAATAAATAAAGTGTCGGGTCAAACCGGATCAATTAGTGACCCACTGATTCGATCACTGACCCATCAATTCAGTACCTCAACTGAATTGATGACCGGTCCGATTTTCACAACACTGACTAGGATGGACTAGGACTGCGTTGAATTGAAGGCAACCATAAGATGGGACACGCAGGCACATGGTATTGTACTCATAATATATATAGAGCTAAGTTATTAGTCATAGCATTAGGTATCTGACTCTGGTTGTTGTTGCTGCATGGACTATTTTTCTTCTTAGTTCCTGTTCCCTTTCTCTCTCTCTGAGGACTGTCTGTGTTTCAGTTTCAGCCACTCCCACTTTCCATTCTTCCAAACACAACAACAGAGGCAGAGAGAAACAGAGAAGGAGTAAGTAATCTTCACTTCCCTCACTCTTCTTCTCTTTCTTTCTTAACTTCTTGTGTCAGATCTCTTTGGATTAGGACTTTTGCCCTTTTGTCTCATTCTTGCTCTTCTTGGATGCTTCCATTTTCCATTCTTTTCTGCCTCAGATCTGGTTTCTCCATGTGGGTTCTCTGGCTCTTCTTATCTTTTGTTTTCTGCTTTCAATTTGTGTTTTTGTGACTGTGCAGTGCTGCTTATTCGGTGCTTTACTTACTATATTTGTTGCCAAACCAAAGTTTTCTTCTTTTTCCTGTTTTACAGTCAGATGGGGTTTTAATGTTTTGAACTCTTACTGTTTTTATTTCTTGGATAAAGTGCATTGTTATATGCCCTCGTGTTCTGAAGTTTCTGAACTGAAAAACTGAAACTTGGATTGGAGGGTTGTTTGGTCTTTTGCCATTTTTTCAAATGTTACACTCTCACACGACTCTATTAGTGATGATTCAGGGGAAAAATAATTCATCCATTCGAATGAGGACAACGAATAAATGATTGTTATGTTATGTCACTGTTATTTGGTGCTCTTTCTTTTTTTTATGTTTGTGTTTTCTTCCTTGGCTACGGAGCATGGTGTATGATCTAGAGCTTCCTTTTTTGCTTTTTGAGTGGTGAATGAGTGTTCTGGTCCAATGTCATGTGAAAATCATAAAGACAAGAGTGGCGTGGAAAGTAGGCACTGTCGATTACTAGGTATTGACCGGCTGGAATTCCATCATCATTTCATATTCTCTTTGCAATTTTTTGGTTCCACATTTAGGATCAATCATGGGAATTTGTGTATTCTCGCATTGATCTGGTTGTAGTAATGGTGATTAAGTCTTGTTTTTGTGTGTATGGATTATTGATTACTTGGTTTTTGTTGCTTTTTTCAGTGATGTAATCTGATGCTGTTAATCCGTTGTTCTTCTTTGACTTAAGTAGTTAAACTAGGATGATTGATAATTTAGGTAAAGTAGTATTTTTGGAGTTGAATGAGCTCATAGTACATGAGTGATATGCTTGTTTGGTTCCTGGAATAGATAGGTAACAGATGCTATCTTCACTTCTTTTCAGTATTCTGTCATCTTCTAGACTATTAATATAATTATTATTATCTGCCAGATGGTTAGAGTGGCTCTTGAAACTTGAGTTCAAAATTCCCTTTTTTGTGCCTTTTTTTTTTTTTATATAAATATTGATAACTGACTATTTTGAATGAGATATGAATTGGGTTTATCATTCTTTAAAAGATGAGTTGAAAGGGAGGACAGCTCATTTTCCATATTCGTGATGTTGAGTTTATTGCTTACAGGTAGTTGATTATTTCACAGACAATGAACAATAAAGATGGAAAACCAGTCACCCAGCCAGACAAGAGCAGGATTGTCCCTATGGCGATCATATTTGTGGTGCTGTGTGGATTTTCTTTCTATATGGGTATAATCTTTTGTTCTGAGAAGGACAGATTTGTGACAATTTACAACCAGAACTCCATTGAATCCCCCAAGGAGTCATCAATAAGTTCTCTGCAAATCAAATTCATCAGTTTTCCTGAATGCAGCGCTGACTATCAAGATTACACTCCATGCACAGATCCAAGGGTAAAATTACTAATAGTTGTCCATTTTCTGATGCTATAGGATTTATAGAAAACTGTTTCCTTATAGATTAAGGATGCTTAAATTTACAGAGATGGAGGAAGTACGGCTCTTATCGGCTTATTTTGTTGGAACGCCATTGCCCTCCAAAATCTGAGAGGAAAGAATGCTTAGTTCCTCCCCCAGATGGGTATAAGCCTCCAATTAGATGGCCAAAGAGCAGAGATGAATGTTGGTATAGGTATAATATATGTCTTATAAGTTAACAACAAATGGTTCGCTTAATTTTGGTATTTTGCCACTCCTTCAAGTCTACTGTTTTGTCTAATTTCAGGAATGTTCCATATGACTGGATTAACAAGCAGAAGTCTAATCAGCATTGGTTGAAAAAGGAAGGGGAGAAATTCATCTTTCCTGGTGGGGGTACTATGTTCCCCAATGGTGTTGGTAAATATGTTGATTTAATGCAAGATCTGATCCCAAAAATGAAAGATGGGACTATTCGAACTGCCATTGATACTGGTTGCGGGGTAATTTTTTTTTTTTGGAAGTATTTATATAGGGAAATGCCTACAAATTACAATTCTCAAATTCCTTCATAACCAATAAATTTCTAGTTTAATTGCATGTGCTGCTTCATCTAGTTGTGCTTTTTTAACTGCAGTACGAATGTTTTAAAACAAATCTATTTTTTAACCCAAAACAGGAAACCAATTAATTAAAGTTGTGCTTGTAATACACCTATTAAGAGGGCTTACAGTAGGAAGAATAAGGAGGGGAACAGGGGATTAAAACACTTCCACTGTATTCTTCATGCATTGTACAGTACTGTTCTTCCTGATACTAAACTAGGGATTTGGGAAGTGCCAGCAATATAATTCCTACTTCATCCTTCTAATTTTGATCCAGTTCTATTACTCAAACATGTTATAGACAAGACTTGCATCAATTAATCCACATAACTCTAATTTACTTTAGGTTGCTAGCTGGGGTGGTGACTTGCTTGATCGTGGGATTCTAACTCTTTCTCTTGCACCAAGAGATAACCATGAAGCGCAGGTTCAGTTTGCTCTAGAGCGTGGTATCCCTGCAATTCTCGGTGTCATTTCTACACATAGACTTCCATTCCCATCAAACTCCTTTGATATGGCTCATTGCTCCAGATGCCTTATCCCATGGACAGAATATGGTACTTTTTTCTATGGATTTTGAACTTTCAGTATCTAAACAGCATTTATTCCTGTTTATGCAACACTTTTCCAGTGATCATGAACTTTAGTACTTTACCAGTTTTTAGCTGCTTAAATTTTTTATTTGAAGAATACGTTGTAAATACACGGGGTTCTTTCAAATAAGGCTGATATCTTGTTTTCAATGAGCACCTGGATTTTTAGACCTTTATTGGCAATTATTTTACTACTTGAATGTGAAGCCAATCAAGCCATCACTATTTGAGTCATTTTTACTGGCCTGATAAATGTGGCTGTTTTATAAAATGGTAAACATTATGCCCTTGAACCAGGTCCACATTTATTTCAGGCTGTCAATTTCACTCTATTCTTACTGCTTCAATGATTTGTTATTTGTTTTCTGCTAATCTCTTTCTGTGCTTCGAGCTGAGAAGTTCACTCTAAATTCTCATTCTTTTTGACGGGGTATCTGATATTAGGGGGAGTTTATCTCCTTGAAATACACCGGATTCTTCGTCCTGGAGGATTTTGGGTCTTGTCTGGCCCACCAATCAACTACAAACGCAGGTGGCGTGGATGGAACTCAACTATTGAAGCACAAAGATCAGATTATGAGAAGTTGCAGGAACTGCTGACTTCCTTGTGCTTTAAAATGTTCAATACAAAGGGTGACATTGCTGTATGGCAGAAGTCTCCAGATAACAATTGTTATAATAAGCTGGCTAGAGATACCTATCCTCCTAAATGTGATGACAGCCTTGAACCAGATTCAGCATGGTATACTCCACTTCGTGCCTGTATTGTGGTTCCAGATCCTAAGTTTAAGAAATCAGGTCTCTCATCCATTTCTAAGTGGCCTGAACGATTGCATGTTACACCAGAACGGATTTCAATGCTTCATCGTGGAAGTGATAGTGCTTTCAAACATGATGACAGTAAGTGGAAAAAGCAGGCTGCGTACTACAAGAAGTTGATCCCTGACCTTGGGACTGACAAAATAAGAAATGTAATGGACATGAATACAGTATATGGAGGTTTTGCTGCAGCCTTGATTAATGATCCTGTGTGGGTCATGAATGTAGTCTCATCTTATGCTATCAATACACTCCCTGTGGTTTTTGATCGTGGCCTTATTGGAACCTTCCATGACTGGTAATTTGGAAATATTGGATATGAACCTTAAGGTTTTTTATTCATGAACATACTTTTTTCTTGTAAGATCTGATGTTGATTTGATTTTTTTATGGTAGGTGTGAAGCTTTTTCAACATATCCTCGAACATATGACCTGCTTCATCTCGATGGACTCTTCACTGCAGAAAGCCACAGGTGACTATGTCAACTCATTTTTATAGAACATTAAACTAATAAAGTATAATACTGAATGCAGAAATCACACACAATACACTTGCTGTCTCCATGCGAGAGTATTCTTTGTCCACAAACTGCAAATAACAAAACACTTAATTACATATCCTACTATCAAATATACTCCTAGTACAGATTTTCTATGAATAAACTGCATCAGGCAGATTCTAATACAAAACTAATAAAGAACTTCTAATACAGGATAAATTGTTCTCTATCACATATACTCCTACTAATAACTTTCTCCAATCCATTAATGGATCCTTTCCTTAACCCACTTTGATTTTGGTTCCCATCGCATTAACTCGTGAATATATGACTATAGAGTGAGCTGTTGGTAACTTGGTATATAGACACATAAATATGTTCTCTTGAATTCTTGGGGAATGAGTTGGGTTTTTAGTCTTGGCCTGATGTGATGTAACTCACTTGAGTGCAATTTTGGTATTTGATTATTTTACACATAAAAATGTTTTTTTGGTCAAAATGACAAAATCTATCTCTTGAACTTTAGTTAATTATTTTAAATAAGTTATTTTTTTGTGTATAAATAAGTTAATTTGAATGGGCACTAAATATATTTATGGAAAGGTGATAAACTTATCTTTTCCTGGTGATTCAACTATCTTTAGGTTTTGCTTTGCAACTTTAGGTTCTTTTTGTCCTTGTGAACTCACTTGGATTGAGACTGAAGGTAGTTTTATTCTGAAATTTATGTTCTTGGATTTAGTTTCTAACAATTTGGAGCAAAGGAGCACTGGCACTTTAAATAATAGCTGTACTTGTGTTGGACACATGTATGTTGAGCACTTGATGGACACTTGGGATACACCTAGCTTCATTTTACAATTTCTTTTAGTAATTTTTTAACTTCAATAATAAAGATGTGAATATCATAATTCGTAAATGATAACATTTTATTATCTCTATTGTGACTCATTAACTTTTAAAACATTGTTTCTCGTTTATGATTTAACATTTATGTTAATTTTATACTAAATAAATTCTTCTATAACTATGTTGCATCCTATTATAATTTTTAAAATTTGTTGTATCTCTGACTTTGTATGCCGTATTGTATCTGTTCTTTGTTATATTCATGTGGGTTAATCTCTAGATTGAGAGTAATATCTTCTAATTACCAGAGTGGCAGTGTAGGTTAACACAACGAGTTATGTTATGTCATCCTTTTCAAGTATTAGAATATCTAATTTAACCCAACATTAATTGACTTAAATAGACCTTATTAATTTTCCAATGTTGCGCACTGCTAAACTAATTTGCTTTAGAGGATATTGAATTGTATATATTTGTATCTATGGCTGACACTGAACTTATATTGTTAAATGTGCCTGGACTTCCCTGACAATGATAGTCACCTGGCAGGTGTGAAATGAAGAATGTATTGCTGGAAATGGATCGAATCTTACGACCTTGGGGGTATGCAATCATTCGCGAATCCAGTTATTTTGCAGATGCTATCACAACCATCGGTAAGGGTATGCGTTGGGAATGTCGTAAAGAAGATACTGAGAATGGCAGTGACATTCAGAAGATATTAATATGCCAGAAAAAGCTATGGTATTCATCCAGCCAGGGCTCAAGATGACAAACTATGGAACTTAAGCCGTGGTAAGACGGTGACGGTTAGCGAAGTAGTACGGTGGAGTAGAAGCAAAGGGAAGCGAATTCAAAGCTGCTCTAAGAGCATGTTGACTCAAATTCTATAATATAATGAGTCAAGAATCTGTCAAGTTCAACTTTGTCACAAGAACAAGTGGTAACCCCACTAATCTGATTTTGTTAATTTATAGAGAAAATTTTCATATATACATAATTATATATTGCTTTCTTTTAAACACTCCCCCCATTCAGACAAAAAAAAAATGTATGTTTGTTTAGTATCCAAATGTTGCCATTGTGAAGGAATTAAATCCCACAGGAAGCATATGATTTCCCATTAGTGCTGCCATTTGAAGAACGGTGATATTTTTGTACAGATTTTTTCACGGAGAATAGTACTGCACTTGTATTAATGCTGAGCATGATACAGTAATACTCTGATATTTTTTTGCCAAGTTTCAATGATTGTTTTAATTGTGAGTTGGTAAATGAAGTTCTACTTGTAAGGTGGAGTACTTAAACTATTACTTTGATCAACAAATATTGGTTGTATTGCCAAGATGAGATTTAATCTACAATTTGGTCTTATCACTGGTGTATAACGTGATGATAGACCCTTTTGCTTAGGAAAATTTCGTGCATTCCATGACTTGTGGTCTAATCCCATTCTAGTTTCGTGTATCCTCCTTGTACTTCAATGTAAACTCTCAGTAATGTGCCTTTTGAGCTCTGCTCTGTTAAGGCTGTGAATCAGTGGTGGCTTTCACATCTTATCAGTTTACATCTCGAATGCATATTCTAAATTTGATTTAACGGGGATAAATATGTTGGCTTATCGTTATCTAACTCTTCTATTTAATTGATTAATTGAAAAGAAATCCGGGTTCTATGGAAAAATAGATGAACTGAACTGAACTGCTATTTTTTGGGAATTTTTTTGGCTAAGTTTTTCACGAAAAGATTTTGATGAGAAGGTGAGAATCTAACTTTTCTGAGTAAAAATAAATAAATTTTATTACGGTAAAAATATTACGTTACTCTTATTAAGCCATTTAATGTGATAAATAATTAAAACTTGTGGTAAAAATATTATGTTACTATTTTATTTCTAAAAAACTTATTATGACCAACCAAACAAATTTAGTCATTCCTAGAATCATGATTTTAGGATTCATGATTCCTAAGAATAATGATTTCAGGGCATAAAAAAACTTTTCTTGTACCAAACATCCCTTTAAACTATTATTCCTTAGTGAGCCACCTACTGTAAATGAAAATTAGTCAAGTCTGCAAATTTGGATATCGTCTGGTTATAAAAAAAAAAACATGTTAAATCAATCTAAATAAAAATTGATCAACAAATTTGGTTTGCTTTATTCCTATTGTGAAAAATTGAAAATCAAGTCAAACCAAATCAAATCCCACGTTTTATTTATATTTGATTATATAAAACCCTATTATTTTCACTTAAGTTATAACTTAATTTACTATAAAAAAAAAGTTATACCTTAATTTTGATAATAGTGCTGATAAGGTTTAATTACATTACAGGTTCGTAAATTTTTACCAAATTTTTAATTATATCTCTAAATTTTTTTTTTTCAATTGAATCCCTGGACTTGTATTTATTTTTAATTAGGTTCAAGAATTTATATTTGTTTTTTAATTGGGTCCCTAGGGTCTCTACGTTAGGGACCTAATTAAAAAAACGCAAATACAAGTTGAAGGACCTAATTGAAAAAAAAAAGTTCAGGAACTTAATTAAAAATTGTCAAATAGTTCAGAGACTTACAGATTAATTTAACCTATATGTGTATTAGAATTTTTTAATTATGTTAATTATGAGTTTATGACATTGATAATGCATGACTAATTGACTATGTATGGTTTGTAATGCATTTTTTTACAAGTGATTTGTAATGTATTATTACAAATATTATTTTTAAGGGTTGATCAAGGATCAATTATTAGTACGGGTGTAATTGTGTTTGGGTCAACCTGTGAACTCAGTCAACCCGACTTGATCCAATATGAGTTACTTTGTTTGTTTTGGGTCATTGAATTTATTTAATTTACTTCTACTCAACTTTATAATGGTCAATTTTGTGATACCCTTTATCTCGAAAATAGATTTATTAAAAAGTGTTGCTGAAGTTAACCAATATTTTAAATACATCTCAAGTTTACATGTTTTCAAAATAATTTTTGCGCAATAAAGAACATCACATCTCAACTCATGCATGAATAAAATGTAATCTATCGTATAAAGAAATATGGAAGAGCAAGATTACATTCTAAATCGACAGTTTAATCCCTAATTGTAACATTATAATATAATAGATAGTGAATTTAGAAATACCTGGATAATCAGAAGACATTTGATATATTCAGTAGTTCCTGTGTTGAAGGAGAGAAACTATTCCTATCCCATTGTACGTTTTCTCTATGAAGTCTTAATGGGTCAACTACACTGCAGAGTGGTTAGAAATAGGAGCCTCTCCCTGTGTTAAATCAATATGGGCTTATTTACCCATTATAGAAAGTCCACACACAAGGCCCACCACATCAACATATTATTAATAGTGCTTTATAATAATAATATTAATTCCAATAAATATTAATATAATGATCACAAAATTGGAATTAATAAAACAACATAATTTTATATTTTTGGCATTCAATTAATATGAGTTTTAGGAAAAATAATAACACTGACTATGATATCCAGTATAAAATAATCCAACATAAAACTCATATTTAATCATTATAATAACTCTTTGGCTCACAAATGGCCATACAATCTTTATCCAAAATCTGGCAATTAATTCGTAAAACAAACTTGAAATTATAAATCTCTAAGCATATAAAATTATAAATATCTAAGGGCGAATGCTAACCAGTATCCTAAGGAAACTAGTTAAAGAACTAAAAGAAGAAATATTTTTATTAGGATGCGCAAAATTATGTTGTTCATAGTTTTTTTTACACTCACCTATAATTTCCACAATAAATACTTTTTCCTAAACCCATATCTAAGCCCCTGATGCCACACCTATCAAAGCAAAGTAAATTTCAAGACTTAAAGGAGTAAAGCAATAAATGAGGTCGATGTCTCTCTCTAAGACTCCTCCTTAAAGTTCGGTTGGATATTACCTGTATACAAAAGAGAAACGAGAAAACACAAAGATAAGAGAGTGAACTACATTTCACATCACGCTCGTAATGCAATAATAGCGATACATAGACACAAAACTAGCCTTACCAAAACTAGATTCCTTGAGGAAAAGCCAAAAAGTTGTTTCTTATTTGAAAGCAAAAAGTCTGTGCTTATGTTTCTTGATGACCAAAACAGAATGGAAAAAAAAGAAAAAGTAAACGTTCACATGCTCCCTATTTGGTGTTTATTAACTGGATTTCTTTTCTATACGATGAACTTGATTTATTTGTATTTCTCCCATTCTTTGTGTCCTATTCATAATGCAGGATGTTAGAAGATCCATTTCAAATTGGACCAATCTTTCTTGACTATAATTGCTTTCTATTCTTGACCAGGTTCTTTGTTTAAGCACAAGCAAACTGTAAGTGTAACGTAGAGGACTTGATATATCATGGTTCCTTTATATTTATTGTGGTGAAGGACATTATATGAAATTCCATACTATTATATTGTACCCAAGAGTCAAGACCCTCCTCTAGGTTACAATTAGATTAGATGTCATATTAAAACACTCATAATTTTGGCTCATTCTTTTATTCTAGAATTTCTGTGACCATAGGCACCAAAACACTCATATATTGCACAAAACCAAAGGATGTTGCCTTCTTTACTCCTCCATCAACCTATAAATTGGCACATGAGAAATTTCTCCAACCTCGGAGGACAAATCCTCTAGTTTTTCCCCAAAATTAATGACAAGCATGCATCACAAAAATCTTGTTGGAGGAAAATGTAACAATAAATGATCAGAAAAACACAAACACAAACATTAGCCCGACAGAACCTTAGTCCAATATTACTATTCTTTCTCTTTAAACTTAATTAGCGGCATGCATTTCTTTATATAACCATTTGGTATCACAGACCATTCTAATCGAATAGGTGGTTTTCCAGGTAACTGCGTCAAGGACACACATTAATGGTTTTAGGACATGGATTTCCAACAAAAATTTCCATCATTAAAATTCCTATAAAGCTTAGCTCTTGTCCACAATCATAATGTTTCTATATAATTCTCTCTTTCAAGCACGGTTCAATTGTAACATAATTAATGTAAGGAATACTAGCAAAATTCTCTCAAACACTCTTTCTGCCTGAAATTTATTAGAAATTATCCATTTTAGTGTTCCACTTCTCATTTAATAATTATCTCTTATGATTTAGAAGAAAAACCTACCAAAATTGATAATTTTTAATAAACTTTTAATCAAAGGGAGTGTTAGAAAGAGAAACTATCGTTGGCATTCCTCGAGTTTGAAAGACTTTTTTTTCACAATATTATTAGTAAGAAATATCCACCGACTTTATTAATGACCAATTTCCGTTGAGAACTTGATTGATCACTTTTAGTGGGTTCTTCCTTTTTCAATCACGTTTTTTTTTTATCTACAAGGCTCGAACGAGACATTGTTTAAGAAAATCGAATCCAGTACCACTTGGACCAACTATTTATTGGATCAACTTTGAAAGAGTTTAGAGAGAGAGAGAGCGTAGACTCATCAATCACATGCCTTTCATTTTAGATTTCACAATTAACTTTTTTTTTTATAAAAATTAATGAGTTGTCATCTTTTGAATGGGTGTGTGAAAAGAAAACGTGTTGGGGTCGTGTGTATGTAATATTTACTCATGCAAACATCCCCAAAGATCTAATTGGCACTGTTAAAATATGAAGAACCAAAATCCCTCGTTCACAAGATTTCTTTTTTGAGCGATTGAAATGAAAAAAAGTAGTAGGATGGATGTGGACTACGTTGAATTGAACGCAAAACTTGGGATGGGACCGGCATGGTACTATACTTATATATAATGGTTGAGCTAGTTAGTCATGGCATTAGGTATCTGACTGAGTAATTCCATGGACTCTTCTGTGACAGATCTCTTTGGATTAGGATCTTTGTCCTCGTGTCTCATTCTTGGATGCTTCCAATTTTCATTCTTCTCTGTCACATATCTGATTTCTGCATGTGGGTTCTCTGGGTCTTTTTATTTTTTATTTTTTGGTTTCAATTTGCTGTTTTGTTTTTGTGTGACCGTGCAGTGCTGCTTATTTGGTGCGTGTTACTTTATTGTCACCAAATGTCCAAAGCAAAGATTTCTTCTTTTTCCCGTTTTAGTGTTTTATGATCAGATGTGGTTTAAATATTTTAAATTCTTAATATTTTTTTTCTTGGACAAAGTGCATTGTTATATGCCCTCGTGTTCTGAAGTCTGAACTGAATTGTGTTTTCTTTCTTATGTCATTTCTTTTTTATATTTGTGTTTTCTTTCTTGGCTACAGAGCATGGTGTATAATCTAGCCCTTCCTTTTTGCTTTTTGAATGGTGAATAAGTGTTTTGGTCCAATGTCATGTGAAAATCATAAAGACAAGAGTGCGTGGAAAGTAGCAACTGTCGGTTACTGAGTATTGACCAGCTGGAATTTGATCATCATTTCATTTTCACTTTGCCATTTTTTGGTTCCACAATTCGGATCAATCATGAGAATTTGTGTATTCTTGCATTGGTCTGGTTGTGGTAATGGTGTGTCTTGTTGATGTGTGTATCAATATTGCTTGTTGTCGTTTATGGATTACTGATTCCTTGGTTTTTGTTGATTTTTTCAGTGATGTAATCTAATGTTGTTAATCTGTTCTTCTTCGTTGACTTCAGTAGTTAAACTAGGATGATTTGATAATTTTAGATAAAGTGTTTTTTTTTTTAGTTGAAAGAGCCATAGTACATGGCTGATATGCTTGTTTGGTTTCTGTAGTAGATAGGAAACCGATGCTATCATCACCTTTTTTTTCAGTATTCTATCAAATTCTAGACTATAAATGTAATCATTATTATCTGGGGTGAAACAGAGAACTAACAGAAACTTGCTTTCTTGCCAGGTGGTTAGAGTGGGTGGCTCTTGAAACTTGTGAGTTCCAAGTGCCCTTTTTTTATTAGTGATTATCTATCTATGTTTGATAAATGTTGATAACTGATTATTTTGAATGAGATATGAATTTGATTCTTTTTAAATTTTGGGTTTATAATTCTTTACAAGATATATGAGTTGAGTGAGCATGTTTCCATATTCATGATGTTGAGTCAGTGTTGTTAATGGCGGATGGCGGAGCATGGTGGAGAGCCCAAAATCCGCCATATAAAAATGGCGGGTGGCATAGGGGCAAATGGCGGAAGGCATGGCGGACATATATATATAACTGCCTTGCAGAGGTAACGTTGAGTAGTTATAGAGGTCAAAGGGAAAAAAAGAGAGGTTGAGGGTCGACTTAGTTAGAAAGAAACAAGAGCAAGGTTGAGGTAGAACGAAACAAGGAGAAATAGAAAGGTCGAGGTTGCTAGAGAAGGGCAGATGCCAAAGATTGTCATCGCCAGAGATTGCCGTCGCCGGTGACGGTCATTGCTGGGTGGTCGCCGGAGGTGGGTGGTCACTGATTAGGTCGCTGTTTGCTGGAGACAGCACAAGTTGCTAGGGTTTTTAAGTGGGCAGTCAATTTTTTTTAATGTTTGGGGCATGAGTTGGGTCGGGTTTTGGGTCTTTTAAATTTGGGCCTGAGTTGGGTTTTTAGGGTTTTTTTAATTAAGACTGGTTTGGGTCAAAACCCATTTTTTCTTTTCCCCTCTCCTTAGATTTCTGCCGCTGTCTCTGTTTTTTCATCTTCTTCTTCTTCCCACTCCGCTATTTCCGCCATGTCCGCTGCTACCGCCATGGCCGTTACAGGAAAAGCGGCCGCCATAGCCCGCCATGCAAAACCCGCCACGCCACGGCCATAGAATGGCGGTCTGTGAGAAATCCGCCACCGCAACCCGCCATGGCGCCGCCATGGCCGCTTTTTAACAACACTGTGTTGAGTTTATTGCTTTTATACAGATAGTTGATTATTTCACGGACAATGAACAATAAAGATGGAAAACCAGTCACGCAGCCAGACAAGAGCAGGATTGTCCCTATGGCAATCATATTTGTGGTGCTATGTGGATTTTCTTTCTATATGGGTATAATCTTTTGTTCTGAGAAGTACAGATTTGTGGCAATTTACAGCCAGAAATCCATTGAATCCCCCAAGGAGTCATCGATAAGTCCTCTGCAAATTAATTACACCAGTTTTCCTGAATGCAGCATTGACTTTCAAGATTACACTCCATGCACAGATCCAAGGGTAAAATTACTAATACTAGTCCATTTTTTTTTTTATGTTATAGGACTTGTAGAAGAAAGTTTCCTTATTGATCAAGTATGCTTAAATTTACAGAGATGGAAGAAGTACATCTCCTATCGGCTTACTTTGTTGGAACGCCATTGCCCTCCAAAATCTGAGAGGAAAGAATGCTTAGTTCCTCCCCCGGATGGATATAAGCTTCCAATTAGATGGCCAAAGAGCAGAGATGAATGTTGGTACAGGTATAAGATATGTCTTATAAGTTAACAATAAAAGGTTCGCTTAATTTAAATTTCCTTTAATTGATATTTTGCCACTCCTTCAAGTCTTCTGTTATGTCTAATTTCAGCAATGTTCCAAATGAGTGGATTAACAAGCAGAAGTCCAATCAGCATTGGTTGAAAAAGGAAGGGGAGAAATTCATTTTTCCTGGTGGGGGTACTATGTTCCCCAATGGTGTTGGTAAATACGTTGATTTAATGCAAGATCTGATCCCAGAAATGAAAGATGGAACCATTCGAACTGCCATTGATACTGGCTGTGGAGTGAGTTTTTTGTTTCTTTCTCTTTTTTTTTTTTCTTTCTTTTGGGAATGGCCTGCTAATAACAGTTCTCAAAGTTCCTTCATTACTAGTTTAATTACTCATGCTGCTTCATTTAGTTGTGGTTTTTTAACTGCCGCAGGAGTATATTTTAAAATCAATTTATTTTGAAACACCAAAATAGAAAAACCAAATTTTCATTGTGCAAGTAAAACACCTGTTTAAGAGATTTACAGTAGGAAGCATAAGGAAAGGAACTAGGTGTTAAAATACTTTCATTGTATTCTGCACTTACATTACTGTTCTTGTATCTTCCTGATACTAAACTAGGGGTTTGGGAAGTGCTAGTAATATATTTCCTATTTCTTGACTCTAATTCTGATCCAGTCCTATTACTCAAACATGTTATAGACAAGATTTACATCAATTAATCCACATAACTCTACTTTAGGTTGCTAGCTGGGGTGGTGACTTGCTGGATCGTGGCATTCTAACTCTCTCTCTTGCACCAAGAGATAACCATCGAGCTCAGGTTCAATTTGCTCTGGAGCGTGGTATCCCTGCAATTCTTGGTGTCATTTCTACACGGAGACTTCCATTCCCATCAAACTCCTTTGATTTGGCTCATTGCTCCAGATGCCTTATCCCATGGACAGAATTTGGTACTTTTTTCTATGGATTTTGAACTTTTAGTATTTAAGAAATAGCATTTATTCCTGTTTATGCGACTCTTTCTAGTGATCATGAACTTTAGTACATTACCAGTTTGTAGATGCTTAAATTTTGGATTTCATGCATCTGCTGTAATGCATTGGGTTCTTTAAAATCAGGCTTTATCTAGTTTTCAACGAGCACCTAGATTTTTAAATCTTAATCAGCAACTTTTTACTACTTTGCTTTTAATAAAGGTGAAGCCATCACTATTTGAGTCGTTTTTCCTGGCCTGACAAGTGTGGCTGTTTTATAAAATGGTAGATAGTATGCCCTTGAACTTGAACTAGGTCCCACATTTATTTCAGGCTGTCAAGTTCACTCTAATCTTACTGTTTTAATGATTTGTTATTTGATTTCTGTTAATCACTTTTTGCTTAGAGCTGAGAAGTTCTCTCTAAATTCTCGTTCTTTTTGATGGGTATCTGATTTTAGGTGGTATTTATCTCCTTGAAATACACCGGATTCTTCGTCCTGGAGGATTTTGGGTCTTGTCTGGTCCACCAATCAACTACAAGCGCAGGTGGCGTGGATGGAACTCAACTATTGAAGCACAAAGATCAGATTATGAGAAGTTGCAGGAAATGCTGACTTCATTGTGCTTTAAAATGTTCAATACAAAGGGTGACATTGCTGTATGGCAGAAGTCTCCAGATAACAATTGTTATAATAAGCTGGCTAGAGATACCTATCCACCTAAATGTGATGACAGCCTTGAACCAGATTCAGCATGGTATACTCCACTTCGTGCCTGTATTGTGGTTCCAGATCCTAAGTTTGAGAAATCAGGTCTGTCATCCATTTCTAAGTGGCCTGAGCGGTTGCACGTTACACCAAAACGGATTTTGATGGTTCATCGTGGGAGTGTTAACGCTTTCAAACATGATGACAGTAAGTGGAAAAAGCAGGCTGCATACTACAAGAAGTTGGTCCCCGACCTTGGGACTGACAAGATAAGAAATGTAATGGACATGAATACGGCATATGGAGGTTTTGCTGCAGCCTTGATCAATGATCCTGTATGGTTTATGAATGTGGTCTCATCTTATGCTGCCAATACACTCCCTGTGGTTTTTGATCGAGGCCTTATTGGAACCTTCCATGACTGGTAATTTGGAAATGTTGGACATGAAACATAATGTCTTTAATTTATGAACATACTTTTGTCTTGTAAATTCTGATGTTGATTTGATTTTTTATGGTAGGTGTGAAGCTTTTTCAACATATCCTCGAACATATGACCTGCTTCATCTTGATCAACTCTTCACCACAGAAAGCCACAGGTAACTATGTCAACTCATTTCGATAGGACACTAATTGATAATTTAATAAAAATATAGTACTGAACATAGAAATCACACCCAATACATCAATACACTTGCTGTCCTACAGACAAAAGTCTCCAACAACAAGTATTCTCTGTTTACAAACTGCAAATAGTGACACACTAGCCTAACTACATGTCCTACTATCAGATATACTCCTAATACATAACTGCCATAAGTTATTTTCTATGAATAACAGCCATCAGACAGTTTCTAATACAAAACTAATACAGAACTGCTAACTGATACAGTATAAGTTATTTTCTATTACATATACTCCTAATAATAACTGCTCCAATCTATCAATTGATCGTTTCGAAACCCACTTGGATTTTGGTTCTCATCACATTAACTCAAGAATAAGTTGGTATATAGACACATGAATATGTTATCTTGAATGCTTGGGGATGAGTTGGGTTTTGAGTCTTGGTCTGATGTGATGTGACTTTCTTGAATTTGCTTTTGGTATTTTATTATTTTACAAATAAAAACGATTTTTAGTCAAAATCTATCTCTTGAACTTTTAATTATTTTTTTAAATGAGTTAATTTGAATGAGCACTAAATATATTTATGAAAAGGTGATAAACTTATCTTTTCCTTTCTTATGCTGATTCAATTATCTTTAGGTTTTGCTTTGCAACTTTAGGGTCTTTTTCCTGATGAACTCATTTAGATTGAGACTGATGAAGGTATTTTTATTCTTAAATTTATGCTTTCTAATTTAGTTTCTAACAATTGGGAGCAAAGGAGCACCGGCATTTTAAAATAATAGTTGTTCTTGTGTACACACATATCTGTATCGAACTCTTCATGGACACTTGGGATACACCTAGCTGCATTTTACAATATTTTGTTATATTTTTAACATCAATACTAATAAAAATGTGAATATCATAATTGATAAATGATAACATTTTAGTATCTCTATTGTGACTCAGGGTTTAACATTTATGTTAATTTTATACTAAATAAATTCTACTGTAACTATGTTGAGTCCTATTATAATTTTTAAATTTTGTTGTATATCTCTGACTCTGTATGCCATAATGTATCTATTCCATGTTATATTCTTGTGGATTAATCTCTAGATTGGAGTAATGTTTTCTAATTACCAGAATAGTAGTGTAGGTTAACACAATGAGTTATGTCATCTTTTCAAGTATTAGAGCATCTGGTTTAATCCAATAGTAATGACATTAATTGACTTACAACAACAACGACAACAACAAAGCCTTTATGCACTAGGTGAGGTAGGCTATATGGATCACACGACGTCATTTGACTCGATTAAAGATCAATGTTTCAAAGATAGTAGTATTATTTATCATGAAATCCCTCTTAACAACTTCCTCCAATGTCCTTAGCCCCCCTCTCCTCTTCAGAAGATTAAAAACCATACAATCTACATTGAATTGAACTACTTATTTAACTTGCATTGTATATATTTGTATCTATGTTGACACTGAACTTATATTCTTAAATATGCCCGGACTGCTCTGACAATGATTGTTATGTGGCAGGTGTGAAATGAAGTATGTGTTGCTGGAAATGGATCGAATCTTACGACCTAGTGGGTATGCAATCATTCGCGAATCCAGTTATTTTACAGATGCTATCACAACCATTGCTAAGGGTATGCGTTGGGAATGCCGTAAAGAAGACACTGAGAATGGCAGTGACACTCAGAAGATATTAATATGCCAGAAAAAGCTATGGTATTCATCCAACCAGGGTTCAAGATGACAAACTATGGAACTCAAGCAGTGGTAAGATGGTGGTGGTTAGAGTAGTAGTTCCGTGGAGTTGAAGCAAATGGAAGCATATTCAGAGCTGCTCTAAGCGTATGTTGACTCAAATTCTACAATATAACGAGCCAAGAATCAGTCAAGTTCAAATTTGTCAAAAGAACAAGTGGTAACCCAATAATCTGATTTTGTTAATTTATAGAGAAAATTTTCATATATACATAATATATATATCACTTGCTTTCTTTTAAACACCTTCCACCTGACAAAAAAATGTTTGTTAAGTAACAAAATGCTGCCAGCATGAAGGAATTGAACCCCACAGGAAGCATATGATTTCCCATGAGTGCTGCCATTTGAAGAATGGTGATATTTTTGTACAGGATTTGTTTTACAAAGAATAGCACTGCACTTGTATCAATGTTGAGCATGATACAGTAATACTGTGATATTTTTCCCCAAGAATAAGATTGTTTTTGTTGTGAGTTGGTAAATGAAGTTCTACTTGTAGATGGAGTATTTACTTTAAACTGTTGCTTTGAGTAACAAATGGTGATTGTATTGTTAAAATGAGATTTAATCTACAATGTGGTCTTATCATTGGTGTGTGTAGAAGGAAGTTAGTGTTAAGGTAAAAATAGTGATAGTACCATGTGGCAAAAATTATCCCACACTAATAAATAATATTACTTTTTCATTTTATATTATCAATGATGTAAATGAAAGGCTAAAACATAAATTAATTCAAGCTCTTTACAAGATTTTTTTCAAATATCAAGTGAATTCATTAAAAGAGCGTGTGTAAAAGGTTCAAGAAAGTTTTAAATAAATTTGATTAAAACACTCGAGCCAAACAAAATTATTTACAATATAACTTTAAGCTTTATCATGTATTCACCTAAATTTAGGCTATAGATGTAGAGGGAGTTTTGAGACACAACCACTTAAATTGCAGAGTTTAAGCCATCAGCCATACAGCTACTGGATTAATTAAGCTACCATGTTATTTTAGGTTCAAAATAATATTTTATGATCAACTTATGAATTTAGAAGAATTATAGTCTTCTAGTCATGCATCTTTTCATTTCCCTTGAGTTTAACATGTGTTTTGCTGCTGTATAGATTTGTTAAGGTGAATATTTTGTTGTTACATAATTTAATTAATTTGATTAATATCTTGTAAATTATCTAGGTCACCGGAACAGTTTCTATATATTTTCAAAACTAATTGTATTCAAATGAACAATGATGAATGAATGAATGAATGTTTGTGTTCTGAGATTCGGAATTTGAGAGCTTTTACTTTAATTCTTTATTATCAAGCTAACTTTGCGGTGTCTTTAACATTTTGGGTTCTTATTGTCATACTCTAGGATTCTAATGAATCACCAAATTAAATTATTAGTTTTCTTAATGTGAGTATAATTCAAGCGCTTATACATTTTAAATATTTCTAGATACTAGATTCATATCAATAAGTTTTCAAAATTATCCTTGTTGGGTCAAACAGCCTAATTTAGTCTCCAAAATTACAAAAAAAAAAAAAATTGACTTTAAAATTAACAAAAATGATGTTTTTTTTATTTTAAAAATATGATAACAACATTAAAAATAGAAGTGTTTATTGAATAATAATATAAAATATTTATTATATCTTTGAAATAAATTTAATTTTCATACATTGTAAGTATAAATTTTTTAGTTTAATGATTATGCATTGTCACTGTAAAATTTTTATATCAACCAATTAGAAATCTAGGTTATATGATTTTTAAAATAATTATTGTAAAGATCAACAAACTTATCATACATGGTAACTTGTGATTGAATGATAGTGTAAAACTATTTTACATTATTAATGCATAATCTATTTTCTCTAAATTTCTTTACATTGTCAACTAATTAAATTATCCTAAATATGACATTTAAAGCAATTATTATAAAGTCAATAATCTTACTATGTATAATTAGATGATTATGTTATTAGTTTAGTCTAAATATTGTCAATCATTTAAAATATATCATTTTCATCTTTATTTCTTGTTGAGTCATAAAACGAATCAAAACCCTTAATAGTTTTGATTTGATGCAAATCTTAATATATATAAATCCTTTTACGTCTCCGGGCATTTTTTCCGCCCAAACCTCTAAGCCCTTCTACCCATCAATTTTGCCTTTTCATATTACTCTGCCAACATTTAATGCTTTGACTCCTCAAATTCTTTGAGACCCATTGAATAAGCGTGATTGAATTCTTGGTAATTGATGCAAATAGATGCTGGCACATTACTCCAATTGTTCATAAACGCTTCGTAATTAAACATTACTCCAATTGCACAGTCTGCAATGTAATTAAGCATGACTCGACTCTTCCATTTCCTTTCTTGGAAATAGGCTCACATGCCCTTTCAGTGAACATTTTCAACAAAATTGAAAAGCAACTCAAGTAGGAGGGCAAAACCATTTTTTACTTCTGAAGCTCATAAATATACACAAACGCACCTTGGCAAAGCCCTCAGTGATACCAGTTTGAGGTTCGAAGAAAATGGCAACCCTGGTCTTCTCCGAACCAACATCAACTTCATCTTTTTCCTTCATCAGCAACTTTGGCACCACGAGCTGCTTCTTCTCCTTGCTCTGATATGAAGATTTCTTCCACGCGAACATGTGAAGCCCAATCACCAATGCCACAGAGGTGGTCACGATTACCAGCATCGAATCCGAAACCGAAATGCTCATCACTTACTCAACAACGGTTCGCACCAACATTTGGTGAGTGAATTTCAATTGGTCTTGAATTGTAATAAATTCTTAATTCTTAATCCTTAATTGCTACAGAGTTTTGGAAATACATATTCCTCCAAATGAGCCATACCGTGTTATTCTTGGTAATATCATGTTAAACAATATTTGTCCTTTATATCAATTTTATTGTTTATGGTTGTTGGATTCTACTGGTGCTTGGTGTTTCTATTACTCTGAATAGAGATCTTAAAAACCAGTTTGTAGAAACTAACGTTGGTTTTGATTCAATTCGACAAATTTAAGCATTAAGATAAGATTTGTAATTTAAATATTATTCTTTGCCTTAATGCTGAAGCTCAATATAAAGATCCTATCAATTTCAACGCCAAAAGTTCAATACAATGGTTTTTCCTTTTTAATACAGGACAAAACATTTGTGCAACCATTGCATACACATCATTAAGGCAATTAAGGCTTTTTTATTTCCAAATTATAGAGTTAATCGAGTGGAAGTGAATTGTTATATTAACCACTAATTCATGGATTTTTTCATGAATTGTTATATTTTACTTTTATAGAATTTAAAGCGCAAAATCATATTGTAGAAAATGCTCATTATTTATATGGTTGAACTTTGAAAACAATTTGTCCAAATTCACATTGTATAAGAACCAAGAAAAAGTGGGATTTACTAACATATGCTGGATCTTTTTATTTTTTGCACTAAATTGTGTTTTCAAGAAGCACTCAATCCAATTTGACTCCAGGACAGCAATATAAAAATAACATGTAAGGTTTTTCTTTTGAATCTTTGTTTTTGTACCCAATACAATTTAAAATGGTGTACTTTCAAGAGATGATCAGCTTTGTACCAGAGCATCTTCATGGCAATGGAAACATAACGAGCTATCATTGAGTGCAAGTACTAGACCACACCTCAATCTGTGATAAAGGTTTGTGAGTTGTAACCAAGTAGCAATCTGGCCAACTCAGTTTTGTGAGATAATTGTTTAGGATAAACTGCATGTTTTTTGCTTTTAAGGCAAGTGTTTCACTTATGTTTAAACAAGTTATGTTTATCAATGGGTAAAATATGTTTTTGGTCCCTTATTTTATCTAAATTTCTATTTTTAGTCCTTCATAAATTTTTTCTGTATTTTTAGTCCCTCAAAAATTATTTTCTTTTGTTTTTAGTCCCTGACATTAATTTTAAATGTTAAGTGAGGTCGTGACGAGCATAATTTGTGCTTGAAAATTTTCTGTTTAAGTTTTTAGTGGTTTTTAACTACTGGAAATTTTCTGGCAAACTAAAACTGTCAAAAATATTAAAAAATTAATAAAAAAAATAAAACCTCGAATACTAGATTTTCTAAAATCACAAGAAATGTTACAAAAGTAAACATTTCTGACCGCCAAGAAATTTGTAGCGGTTAAAAGTCACTAGAAACTTCATTAGGAAATTTTTACACACACAGTCTATATCTGTCATGTCATCACTTAATAGTTGAAATCAACGCCAGGGACTAAAAACAGAACAAAACAATTTATGAGGGACTAAAAATAGAACAGAACAATTTATGAGGGACTAGAAACAGTAAAAAAAAATTATGAAGGACTAAAAACAGAAATCAAGATAAAATGAGAGACCAAAAACATATTTTACCCTTTATCAATTATAGACATATTATAAGACTTCACCACCTGTCATACATAATATTTAATATTCTAGCACACAATAATATTTAGGACTTGGTTAGTTGATTGGATTAATTTTAATTATGTATAAGGCTAAATATGAGATTTACAATTCTCAGCTCATCAGCAATGTCTGAACTAATCACTGATGCTCTTTCTGTATAGAAGTTGATGAGCCATGGAACAAGGTTGGTTCCCAGATTTTGATGGCCACGAAATTGAGTCTTGGAAATGTCATATTTATCCTCATTGCTAATTGGTTGCTAGGGACCTCAGGTACACTTCTCCAACAAATAATATTACCTTTATGGTCCATATTTTGGTTGTGAACTTTTGTAGTTATTGGTATTTCAACAAATAATCTGTATTTTCAAACAATATTTTGTGTCTTTTCACTTGGTCCTTGGTCCATTATAAGAAGGTTTCAATCTGTCATTTCTTATTTTTGATTTATTCCAACGAGCTATTTGCTATTTCTGGACGAAAAAGGATCCATTTTGCTAAGGATCCTCTAGTCATGCATATAAATTGACTTGACCATTGTGAGAAAAATGATAATTGTACTAAATTTAACTTTTACTCTAAAACATTATTAAACTTTTCCCAACTTTTGACTCATTTTAGGCATTAGCAAAGAAAGCCAAAGACTTCTTGCCTTTCATGCACCGAAGTAGAAAAATCCATGCTGTTGTGGAATATGTCCTCAATGGCCATCATTATAAATTGTTAACTCCAAAAGAAACTTGCAGTATTGCTTTCTCATTTTACTGTGACAGATGTCCTGATTGTGATGAGCCATATTTTGACAAAGCCACAACAATTATGAGGTGAAAAATAATGCAGAGAGATGTTGAGGTACTTAGGTGTTTCTCTATAAATTCAAAATTCCTCCATGTTGTTATTTTTTTCTTAATAAAATATATTTCTCATAATTTTCAGATTATGGTACAAACAATTGACAAAACTGGAACTTTCTTGGGTTCCTTATGGGAGTCAAGGACCAATATGGCAATTATACTACTCAAAGCTAGTCTTGCAAAGCTGCAAACCTCCTTTGGCAGTGATAGAATTCTTGATTTACATCATTTGGAGCAAGCAGAACAATCTGCCAATAAGAATTACCACTGTTATTTTACTTTTTACTGTTGTAAATAGATTTATATTGTAGATTTGGGAGAATTATGTTGAAGGGGAGTGAGTATCTAATGGTGCACTTGACTAGATCAAACAACAAGAAGTGCTCAAGGTTATGAGTATACTGTTGTATAAATGGCCTTTCTTTTTGTATTAAAAATGTTGAATGATTTGCCTCATTGTTATATGTTCTTAGGTGACAGTAACAGGAGTTTTTGGTGGATGTAAATTCTATGTCCAACCTGTTGGGGATAAAAAAAAATTCAAATTGCAGCATGAAGTTAATTTTCCCAAAGGTCCAAATATTTTTAATCTAGAAAGAAATGTTGTTGGTTGTTCTTTGAATGTTCCAAATGGAATAATACTCCTTACTTTTAAGCATGGTGTTGATCTACCATTCCCACAACAGTTGATTAAGACATTATCTGCAAATGATGTTCGCTCTCTGGCTTTGGTATGAATATTTTTGCCCTTGAATTAGTTTAATTAAACTTAGATGTATGTTGTCACAGTAACTAAGTTGTTACATTTTTATCATCTTGACTTAATTTGTTATTCAAAATGACCAATAACTAAGTTTTTCAATGTTTATCATCTTCCTGTCACAACATATGCCATAAGGTTTGTTATCCTAATGGGTTATAAGATTAGTCAAGATATTTTTTCCAAATTTATATTATTCAATAATCAATTATAATTACACTTTTAAAGATTAAGTACAATTTGAAATTTTTATAATTTATTATAAATAAGCGTGTAACTTAAAGGTGGATATACAAGTCTTTGGCAGAGGATTGCTAAACCATAACCTCCATGATTGTTCATTTGTGCCACAGGAAACACTAAATCTATCCCAAATGAAAAACTTCTTTCTACCTCTTTAATATCTTATTTCAAGAAATTTAGCTCTTCTTACAACTTGGCTGACTATTTCTATTTTTGAGTGAAATTAGAAAATGTAGTAATATCTGTTTTAGCCTCATTATTAGATACTCCAACATCATCTATAAAATTTGATTCCTATAATTCATGAATAAATTCATATTCTAAAACCATCCTAGGTGTTTAAATATTAAATCTTTGGAAAAAACATCAAATCTCTTGAGGAATAAGTTTAGGTGGCTGGTAGTGATTTAGTGAATAGGTATAATAACAATGTTGCAACTTATGCTACATAGAATGTATCTTATACGCAATTCAATTTCTGTATAAAACTGGCCACGACTTTGGTACACATATTAGTGAATCTTTGATTGGAAAGGGGTGCAAATTTTGGTCTGAAGTTGTGAGGTGTTTCACGGAATTCATTGTCATTACATGCTACTAGGATGCATTATTTGACTTGTTTCAAGGGTACAATTTGAAACTGTTGGCATTTGATTCCCTGTTGTAGGCTTACAGCAAGTGTACAAGGTTATTTTGCTACATTGACTTGGAGATTTATCAGCCTTTGCTATGTGGAATTTTGCTAGACCATCTATTAGGCTTTTGTTCTGATGGTCTTACAATATGCTTTTCATGTTTTTAGATATTGGTTCAGTATGTTTCATTTTCTTTTTATCTTTGAATATTATGTTATTGTGAGATAAGATTTTTGTTGTTATTTGAATTATATGTTTCTAATTTTTAGTGTAATAACAGTAAACATGTCTTTGTCATCTAAAATGTCTTTCCTTTGTATTTTTTATACATTCTAGCCTTCTAATGCAGATTTGGGGTGCAGTAAGCCTGCAACAGGTTTGCATATGAGCTCACACAATCATGCAGCTTTGGGAATAAAGAATTATGCAGGTTAGGGGTGTAACAGTCATTAGATTTGTAAATGAGCACATAGAATTATGCAGTTTTAATGCAAAATGCATTATGCAACCTTTTGATCTAGATAAGTGCAACAGTCACCAGGTTTGCAAATGAGTCCATAGAATTATGCAGCTTTATTACACAATGATTTTTGTTGGTGGGACAATGGTAAGGCCTTTTGACAACTAAATTTTTTACGTAGTTGGTACTTATATGTGGCTTTTTTTGGTTCTATAATACATATTTCATGTTGATTTTTTCTCTTTTATATCTTTTTTTTAATGATAGTATGCACTTAGACATGTTGACTCTCACAATTCTATTATCTGATTAATTAAAGAAAACGAACTACAAGCTTCCTTTTATAGGCATTTGTAAGCAATAACATAGTACTTAAATCTTTGCTTAATAACTAGGAAAATCAGTCTTTTAAGCAATAAAATAGTACTTAAATTGTTTAGTAACTAAGGAAATCAGTGGTGGTGCTTTATTTTTCTTCATGCGATGGATTCTTTCAAACAAACTCTTCTCAGTCCAATTAGAGTTTTAGTGCCTACAAAACTATAGCAGTACCACTTTTTCATCATTATATGACTTCATTTGATTTTTTCTAACACTTTAGAATTAAAACAGAAAAGTGAGCAACAATTATTGGTTCGAAGGAGATTTCGATTCATAAAATGAAAAACAGAATGCAATTTACAATTTATATATAAACAAGGTTATATGTTATTTTATTTTTCTATCCAAACTTTTTCTAAATAATAGTTGATTCCCTAAATTTAAATAAATATTTACATTGCTACATAGTTGTCTTGAAGTAATTTGTTTTTCTGCAACCATCGATAACATATTGAAGTAATCTATTTATTTCTATTCATCTAAAAAAATATCATTTTTACTTTTATCTTTCATATTTTTTCTTACTTTTTTTTTTCCTTTTTAATTCATTTCTAATACAAATATGCAGCATAATTTGGTTGATATGAAGAACTATAACAATGTTGACATAGAAAGTATCTAGAATAGTCTTTTTTCCATATTGGATAAAGGTTTGTTTTCCTATTGGTACACTACTGTTTTTTTAAAGGTTTGTTTGATATGATAAATTGATATTTAATAAACTGAATTTGACTATAAAATTTTACAATCATGATACAAATTAATGGTTACTATAATAAACTCATGCAACAAGCCCGTGCATCGCACGAGTCACCAATCTA
This sequence comes from Pueraria montana var. lobata, assembly GCA_026413185.1. Lineage (NCBI taxonomy): Eukaryota > Viridiplantae > Streptophyta > Magnoliopsida > Fabales > Fabaceae > Pueraria > Pueraria montana. Next base: position 39,194,679 of record CM048649.1, on the reverse strand, counting down.
GTAAATAGTAAGTTTAAAAAGTTGTATATGAAAATGTTATAAGACGAACGCGTTGTATTTGCGTCTGTTGAATCAAACAATAACAGACATATGCTAGTTCTGTAAGCATTTAAGATACAGTTAATGCTCCATGTGTTTGATCCTTTGTGTGTGGGAATGTCTAAATATTCTTCTTAGGATCTGTCGAAATGAAGGAAATGAAGAAAAGTCAAGTTTAAACTTTCCTTCTACATAAAAAGACACATCACAGTTGTGAAGCGTACTTGTTTGAACAAAAGTTGATTTGACTACTGAAGTAAGATATGAAGTGTCCCTCAAGTAAGATAAACAAGGTGCTTTATCAATTCTAAGTGACAAGTTGATGACAAACATTAAATGCTCCAACAGACACCCTAGCTTTAGATGCTACACAGACGGAAGAAAACGACCATTTAAAGACACGGTTACTTCTCCAGCAAGGCTATAAATACCATAACAGTTGAAGTGCTGAAGTAATGAAGTTACGAACTCTAAACGAAGCTATTTTTCAAGCATTCATTCTCTTTGTTTTCAAATTCTTTTTAAGTTGTAAAAGCTCTCAAAACACCTTGTAAATCCTGAGAGTGAAAGACTGTGAGCTATATCTTGTACATCTGTCTATAAGACGATAAACTAGTCTATGTGCACCCAACCTTAAATAAATCTGTTGATTTGTTTTAGAGCCAGAAGTGGCTTGGTAGTAAATAATACTTGGTTTTTAGCTTGGAAAGGTTAGTGTAAAACTACTTGGGTTAAGCCAGAAGCGGCAGTGAACAATACTTGTAACTTTGTGAAATGTTAGTAAAAACTTGGTGGGTTGTCAAGAACTTGTAGTCTCAGTGGTAGAGATGAACTAGTATAAAAAAATTGTGTTTTTATCTCTTTGATCTTTTATCTACTTTTTAATTGACCTTGAGTTGTGATTTACGTTTTCAAAAACTTAATTTGTTTTATATCAAAATCATCATCTGTCTATTTTTGACAAAACTTGTGTTTTAAAGCTTCGTCAACAAACGATAGTCCTTTTGTGAAAAAGCTTGCAAAAAATTTTAAATTACAATTCAACCCCCTTCTTGTGATTTTTGCCTTTACATTTTTAAATTGAATTGTAATATTTTTTTAAAATGAATTATTAATAGTTAAAAATAATATTGTATCACAACATAAATTATATATCATAAATTTAAAATATAATTTATATGTTAAAAATATTTATTCATTAAAATTTTTAAATATAATAAATTTTATATATTTAAATTATTTATTTATTACAAATTTTAGGGTAAAATATGTTTTTAGCCCTTGTACTTTTACTAAAAATTGGTTTTAGTATCTATACTTTCAAATCGACAACTTTAATCCTCAAACTTTAAAAAAATATGTAGATTTAGTCTCTTAACATCATTAACATCAATAAAGGAGATTGATTAAATCCACATATTTTTCAAAGTTTGAGGACCAAAATAGTTTATTTGAAAGTATATGGATTAAAATCAATTTTGAGGGAATGTATAGGACCAAAAACATATTTTATCCTAAATTTTAATTACATAAAATAAATATTTATTTTGTACATTACATTGGATAAAATACTAGCATTTAATAAATGAGTATTCAAATACTTTTTTGAATTAAAAATTAAAATTTAATTTTCACGGATTGTCATAATAAATATTTTTATATTATTAATCAATTAAAAATTACTTTAAGTTTAATTTTTAAAATAATTATTACAGTACAAAATTCAACAATTTTAAAAGTTAGTATTTTTTTTACAACATGAATGTTTTGTAATTAAATTAAATTCTTAAAATAAAGGCTAAATTACTTTGTTGGTCCCTTATCTTTATTTTATGTTGTAATTTGGTCTTTTATTTTTTTAAAATTGTAAAATAGTCCCTTATCTTTATTTTAAGTTATAATTTGGTTCTTTATTTTTTAAAAGTTGTAAAATGATCCCTTAAGTAAAATTTTTATAGCATGTTTACCCCTCAAATAATGTATTTTTTAATTTTTTGAGATAAATATACTATAAAAAATTATTTAAAGGATTATTTTACAACTTTTAAAAATAAAAAATTAAATTATAACTTAAAATAAAAATAAGAGATCATTTTATAACTTTTAAAAAGTAAATGATCAAATTACAACTTAAAATAAAGAAAAGAATGTAAGAATAATTTAGCGTGAAATAAAACTAACCGCCTCCTAGTCCTTGATTACTAGTTGGGAGCTGCGTGACCATTTTCCTTGTTTCATCCCGTTAGGGTTTTGAGACTTTTCCGACTTCATTCAGAGCAAGAACAAAAAAATGATCGAGTTGTTCTTGTCGGAGCCCAATTGGAACGACGTCGTAGACGACGACGATTCAACTCGGTCGAGAATCTCCCTTCTCAACGACTTGGAAACCGTTATTTGGTCCACGGTGGGTCGCGCCGAAGCGCGGTTGTGGCTCTGCAACACCGTTTCGGGATTGAACTGCGTAACTCCCCACGACCAGCGCGACCTCTTTCGGAATTTGCTCAGAACCCGAGGAGGAGGGGTCAACCGGGACTTGGCCTCTCAGCTTCTGCATTTGATGTTCGACGCCTCGCCGCAGAAACCCGGTTCCGTTCTGGCCCGGAGGTGTCACGTGCTTGAGAATTTTTTCGAAGGTTAGTTTCGTTTGCACATTCTGTGCTCTAAATTTTTGTGAACGTAATTGAGGTCTGATTACGATTTCATAGAGCTCTGGAAGACTGAACGTAATTGTTCACTTCTTGAGTGTGTAGGTTGGAAGCTTTTAAATTGCTGTTGGGAGTTGTAGTTACTGAGATTGTAGGAAATTGGGAACAAAAGCGGCTTATGCTGCCGAAATTTTTGTTGTGTTGCAGTTGTATAGACTTCTGAAAAACTGAAATCATAATATTGTGGTTGTGGACCACAGTCCCGGTCCTAAATTGCGGACAAATATGGTTGCAATTGCGGTTGTGATTTCGAAAACCCTGAAGTTGTGGCCGAAATTGTGGTCGCGGACTGTTTTTTAAAACCTTTACTACAATTTGAAAATTGGTAGTTGGTAGTTAGTAGGTTGTTGTTTCAGGGGTGAAACGGTGTATTTTATGGTGAAGTGGATATAGAGATTGAGTTGTTGGAGATTTTAAGGATTAAATAAACAAAATTGATGAAGAATGCATCTGTGAGGGGAGAAAATTGGGTCTTAGTCCTTTATTGTACCTTTTTGTTTGTTCATATATGCATTGTAGGTTGTTTATAGTGATATCTTGTTGGTCTTGTTTCAAACAGTGTAATATTTGTTGATTTAACATTATTATGATTGTTGAATGGTTTCTAGTTGAACTTATATATATGTTCTGGGTGCTGTGATATTCATTAAATTGGACTTTACTTACTAAGATATGTGAATTTGTGATCATAGCAAAACAAGTGTGTGGAGCAGTTGTCCATTTGATTGAACTTGTTTTGTGGGTTTGATTGTGTGTAACTTGTGTGTGGGATGCAGGTAATCCTAAGCGTGTATTGCAGTGGTTTTCCTGCTCTTCCTCTGGTGGTGGACTAGAGCAGGGGAAAGGTTTCAGGGCACTGTCCCAGTTTGCGTTTAAAAATAGGGATATTTGTTGGGAGGAGCTGGAGTGGAAAGGAAAGCATGGACAGTCACCAGCAGTGGTAGCTACAAAGCCCCATTATTTTCTTGATTTGGATGTCCAGCGAACTGTGGAAAATTTTCTTGAAAATGTGCCTGAATTTTGGTCATCTGAAGAGTTTGCTGAGTCGGTGAAGGATGGCGATATTTTTTTCATTGATAGGTCATTCTTTGTGCGTTATTTCATTGATTTAATGTATAAAGAGGAATTCAGAGATGTATGGGATGTTGTAAACGAATTCCTTGTGCAGCAGCCTTTCTCCTCTTTGTGTGGACGTCTTCTTATTACTCTTGAAGACCAGGACTTGTGCTACTTTGTGGAATCGCTTTGTAAATCTCTCGGCCCAAAATTGGAACTTCAACATTTCAATGACATCTCTAATTTGTTTGTGATTGTACTTTTTAAGTGTGGTGCTTATGGATCTATTGACCAGTTACTGCTGTTTAATGCTGGCATGACTCAAGGGAGGCAGCTTCTACGCCTTTTACGTGATGAAGAGGCTTGGGAGCCACAAGAAAAAATCAATGAAATTGTGTCAAAGATGTCTGCAATCCCAAACAATTCTAATAGCTTGACCCCAATCTTCAAGAACAAATATAAGATGAAAACTACAGAAGTGATAAAGTATCTGGGACTTCTGTCTTGGCTTCTTTACTATAGACTGTCACAAGAATGCCAGACCCCTGAGTCCTGGGAGTCTGTATTTATGAATAATCAAATTGGTTTCCGTAACTCTAATAAACATGCATTGCCAGATGAGGATGGACCATCAGAAGAAGATTGTTCTGGTTTTGATTGCAGTTCTTCAGTTAGAGTCAAAAGTAGAAAGAAAAAAAAGGCTAGAAAGAAGAGGAGGACCTATGATCGCAATGAAGATGATGACGAGCTGCTAGATTATGATTCTGCAAGCCAGAAATTATTTTCTGCGTCAAATACTAGAAGTTGGTTGCTTTCAACTGATGGGTACTCTTCAGCATGGAGCAGTGTAAGTTCCATATCTTTGAATAAACTGTTAGGCTGATAAAATTTTAGTTGACAGAATTATATTTGCAGCATTTGTGGTGAAAAATCTTTGATTTTGGTCATAATAATTCTGCCAATAAATGAGATTTATGTGACCAGAAAAAGCGATATTCACCTTAGGTGAATTTGAAGCAGTGATTATGGGCATACATGATTACATTCAAATTAAAAATGTTTGTGCCTGATATTTGTTTTGATTGTTAAAATCTTCTGAATAGCTGGATTGAATTTTAGTCATTGATTCAAGGAAGCACAGACATTTCAAAATAGTAACCATATTGTGTCATACTTGTAGCATCTTACTTCTTGAAAATAGGCTACTTCTTGAACACTATGAATACTACCAACTGCATTTTATAATTTTTCTTTTTACTTTTGTCTCTTAAACTTTTGCATCAATACAGATGGAAATATAACAATAATTAGATAAATTGTAGCATCTTACAATGTCTATAACGAGTCATGACTAAGTCATTTTTAAAATGTCAATTCTGTCTTTTGATTTAAGATTTGTGTTTTATATAAATTTTACACATTCCATTATAACCATGTGTCCTATGTTTTTTTATAATTTACCTTATCCTTATGTTTTTGTTGTACCATATTTATGTCACTTGTCTTATTTAACCATGCTTTCTAGTTTATATACATCAATCAATTTGTCTCTTTTGACATACCTTGGTTTTCAAATATGATTAGCCCTTAATTTAGTTAGCATAATTGCTATAGATAGTTTGGTTATCATTTGTAAAATAGTTACTGTTTGAGTTAAGGATTTTATCTATCTTTTGATTACCAGTGTGCTCAAATATCATACCTGAACTGATAATTGATAAATATGCCCCTCTCCATCCAATTTGTGGTCCCTTGTATTGTTTTTATAGTTTTAGTTTTTGAATCATTTAACCTTTTTTATTTGGACACACATCTTGTAGAAGGATATGTAGGGAAAATAATAGTTCTTGATAAAGGTAAATAAACTGCCACTCTACTGTTACACTGATTTTATAATTACTTCTTTATCTAGGCAGATTTACCTGAGTACCTTCATAGACAGTGCTTGTCTAGGTGGATGACATGGTTTTTTGAAAATTGAGATCCTAGTCTGCTTCTATGTATCAAAGAGATCAGCCATCATCATCTCCAAACTGTTTGATGGCAAGACCAATAATCCCTGGTTTTGGTATTTTCTGCACAGTTCATGGAAAGCATGCTGTGACTGTTGAATCTGCTATTGGCTGTTGCTGGTGATCTGGAAAACTTTGTACTTCATTTTGAAGATTCTTACAAACATAAACTGGACTTGCTGGGGATGGGAAGGATCTGAAAAATAACATGAAAAGCCAGCCTAAGAACTCCCTCAAAGTCATTAAACCCGGAGTTCATTGTGAAGATCTGGAACTGGAAGTGATAAAAGCTTTGCTAATTTACGTCATAGACTGCTACCATCTTATGATATGCAACAAGGGTTGTTATCCATATGCTCTGAATTTCTCTATAACAACATCAGTGTAGCTTCCAACATTGCCAGGATCATTGAGATTGCTATGGAGCTTACTCGGGCTAGTTATTGTACTCGAGCCCTTGCTAATGTGTTTTTATTGCTTTGTGAAGCAAACGATGGACTTGGGGACTTGATTTCTTGAACAAATTTGAAAGTTTCATGCAACGTAAGGAAAGAAACTCGAGCATATACTATAATGTTGTTGGACAATATTTGCACAACCAATATCTTCAATATCTCCCTGATTTATATTTTCTTGAACTCATGATGTGTCACACAAGTTTGATAAAAATGTACCAGACAATGTTTTTTAAACGCATATTTTTTTATTCATTTTTTTAACTAGTAAACCTTACTAAAGCTGGACGTATAAATAAATACCCAAAATATCTTTCTAGAGCTCAGGGACATACTAAGCATGACACACCAAGCAAAAACACTTCTTATCAAATATATTTATTTTCTTACTTCTAGAACAAAAAACTGTTTTTAAAAACAGTAAATAACCAGATCCATCGATACTAAATTTTGAACTGGATAGACGTACACTGAGATCAAGTCCTCCACTTGAATTTTTTTTATTATTATTTATAGGTTTAATTACCAAATTGGTCTTCAAATTATTTAAAATACTTCAATTTGATTTCCAAATTTTAAAACGTGTTAATTTGGTCATCAAATTTTTAAAAATGCATCAATTTTGTTCTTTCTGTCCAATTAGAGTTGATGTCGTTAATAATTTGGGACCAAATTGACACGTTTTAAAATTGTATTATTAACAACATCAACTCCAATTGGACGGAAATGATCAAATTAATGCATTTTTAAAAATTTGATGACCAAATTGATGTGTTTTAAAATTTAGGGACCAAATTGAAGTATTTTAAATAATTTGGGGACCAATTTAGTAATTAAGCCTTATTTATATTGACTTTGGAAATAGCTGCATGTTAATTTAGTATTCTACGACATGTAATCAGTAGCATCAAGTGTTGAAATACACAAACGTAATTCATACTAATTTTTCCACTGATCAGAAAAAAAAAAATAACTGATAAAAAAATGGCTTAAAAATGAATTTAGTCATATAAGTTCATATTTTTTCAATTTTGATCCATGTAAATTTTTTATTCATTTTTAGTCTATGTAAGTTCGTGTTTTTTTTTTTCAATTTTAGTCCCTGTGAAGTTTTTTTTTTTTTCATTTTTAATCTTTGTAAGTTTACAATTTTTCAATTTTAGTTTCTTTAATATTCCAATTTTTTTTTTATGACTAGTCCTTGTAAGTTTGTGTTTTAAGGTCCCGCTGCATTCACATGAGGGGAAAATAATCTATTTAGTGGGAGAACCTGTCTTTGATTCCCTTCGTGTGTAAAATTTTCTTGGACCAGCGGCAGCCATGCACCGCGAGCGGGATTAGTCTTCGACCCAGTGGGTTGGGGGACACCCGTGATCTCTGATCCAGGACAAAAAAAATTGAAAAAACGCAAATTTACAAGACTAAAAATGAACAAAAACATTTACATGAACCAAAATTAAAAAAGTACAAACTTATAGGGACTAAATTCATATTTAAGCATAAAAAAAAAATATTACCTCCGTTTCTATTCATAAGACCCAATTACCTAATCCGTTTCTATTCATAAGACCCAATTACCTATTTCACCATATTAAATAAAGTGATTAATTTAATTGATAACAATAAATTTGTTCTAAATTTATATATGGGTAAATGTTTGCCAATACAATCTCTCTCTCTTCTTTTAATTAGGGATAACTTAGTTTTAAAATAATTAATGCGATACACATTATGGATTAAATCTTGTAAAAAGTAACTAGTTTTTTTCCCAAAAGCTGTGTTATGTACGGTATATATACTTAATTGTTGTGGTGCCTTTTCTCTGATTCATTTGGTTCAATTGTGCATTCCCTTCTGCATTCGTACGGTTGAAACAACTCCAGATTATATCACTGCTTTCAACTGCTGGCCATATAAACTTCGCATTCATCATCATCACCGACCCGATTTGAAAAACCATAATTTAAACCACATTTTTCTTTTTCTTCCACCATCCTGTGATATTCCTCCCCCCTTTTTTGGGGTCAGGCATTTGTCCACTTTCAAAACTAGCAAAGAATCTAATTATGGATGAGTCCATGGATAAGGACACTGCTATTATATTATGTGCAAGTTTTAATGAGAAAAGATTAACAAAAAGCAGCATCAAGCAAAGTAATAAACTTTATAACAAATTACACTAACATTCCATGAAATTTTGTCAAATTACATAAAATACCTTGCTTTATTTTTACTCTAACAATGACCTTCCTTATAGGATGCACGGTGTAATGTTTTTTAAACTTTAAGGGAGTGTGGTGCGTGTGTAACATAAAGAAAGGAGTGTCAATGTAATGTTTTTCAAACAATTAGGAAATGTTTGTGTAAGGACAGGAACGGATCTGCGGGGGGGCACGCAGGGGCTTTAGCCCCCCTCCCTCAAACTTCTTATATATATATATATATACTAATTAATAACTCTGATAATATGTTATTACTGATTATATACTAATCTTTTTAATAATATATGTTACAACTAATTATAATTTAACTCAAATAGATATATATACTAATTAATAGATCTGATAAAAATGACATCTTTATAACTTTCTATCAATTGTTATTACTGAGACTAATTAGTTTTGTGTATTATTATAAGTCTTATTTATCTATCTATATATCTAATTATTATTATTATAACATTAATTATTATTAACATTATATTATAAACATAAACATATTTATATATATTATATATAATTGTTATAAAATTTGATGATTTTTAGTTATTATTATATCTGATAAGTTTATTCCTTTTTTTATTGTGAGATTATTGTTGTGAGTTCTGTTTGATTGTTATTGTGCTTGTGAAACCAAAAAGTCTTTCAAAACTTGAAAAAAAATAGTACGAGTTATAAATACACGTGTGTTTACTTCTTGTATCATTTGAAATAAAAATTAATTTTAGTTTTACATGTAAAACTAATATATAATTTTATAAAAGTCATTTTTATTAAATATTTATTTGTTAGAAGTTAGATATTTAAATAATTAAAGTACAAAAAATAATTTAGCCCCCCCTTTGATGGTTTCGTGGATCCGTCCCCGTGTAAGGATAAAAAAAGTAGGAATATTTTGTATAATTTAATAAAACCTCATGAATGTCAGTGAATTTTGCTTTAAACTTTATAACAGCTGATATATATATATATATATATATATGTGTGTGTGTGTGTGTGTGTGTGTGTTTTGTGCCCAGTCAGCAAATGTAACAACTTTCTTGATTTTCAAACTAGAATGACTAACAATAGAGAGATTATTTGTGTTGGTTTAATGGGTGATTTCAACATATTCAGTATCAGTATATATATATATATATATATATATATATATAACTGTGGTACGAAAGTGCCATTATATCGTGAGAAATTATCGTCCTGCTTAGGATTTATATTTCTTGAAAAATATTTTCAAGTTTGCATGAGACGTTATATTTTTTTAGTGTAAAAGTTTTTATATTGTTGATCAACTTAAATAATTATTGATATAACTTTTGAAATAATTATTATAAAACTCAACAAATTTACTATACATAATAATTTATAATTAAACAAAAATAGTGTAAAAAACCTGTATACTATTAGTATGTATATATTATTTTTTTTTTGTGTACAAAAGTTAGTTTAGTATACCTTTAAGAGTAAATAGTTCATTCAGCGTTATTATAAAAAGATTTTTACACTATTATTTAATCACACATTATTATGTAGGATAGGTTTATTAAATTTTATAATAACTACTTTAAAAGTCACACTTGCCATAATTTTTTATTCATTAGTTAATAGTATAAAACTTTTTTATACTAAGCGTGCATAACAATTGAACCCTACTCTTAAAACTTTCACGTTTCAACAATATCTCATGTATTATACATATATTTTAAAAATGAATAAAATATTAAAAATAGATATTAAAAAATAATTAAGAACCATCACTTAGACGTTAAATTTTTAGCTACTTAGTGGCAAAGTGTCTTTGTTTTGCAAATACTTTATACTTTAGTGGGATATCCCCACCAAGGTGTTTTGATGATCTCATTATACCGTTAGCCACACTTCCTTGATATACAAGTCGATGGACACACATTGTCTTGTTTTTTTAGCTTCATGTTGCTCTTTGCTTAATTAATATTATTATTTGTTGAAATGATATAGTACTTTTTAACCATAATAATAAATGTGCTTAAACCTTAAAGTACTCCACGGGGCACTTCTCCGACCTAGTACTGCTACTTTTTCTTTGGCGATATCGAGTATCATATCTAATATAACCATATATATACATGATATTCATTTTTGTCGTAACATATCTAATATATGTTTCATATCTTCTCTAATATATGCTTCAACAATAGATATGCATTTTTAATGCTTCACCAGGTTGATGTAACATATCTTGATATTGCCACCCATGATGATCTGAATTATATGATGGAAAGGGTATTTCATTTCATCATGATGTTGTTTTCATGCGCATGAGGAGCCTTCACTATCGACGCATTCAGAGCTATTTATTTGTACAGCCAAACCTTGATTAAGAATGCGACTAATATATATAATATATTTTTGACACATTTTTTTTATATATTTTATTATTGAAAAATTATGAGTTTCATTGAGTAAGATATCCTCTTGTATATAAATACGTTTTGAATTGTTAACTAAATACTTATTAAATATTTTATTATTACTTAAGAATTTATGTCATAAGTTTAGTGACAAAATTTGCTAAAAAAGAATTTCTTTTAATAAATTTATTAAAATAAGTTCAAAATAACTTATAATATTCCTAAGTCCAAGTAAATTTAATATAAGCTTTCAAAACACTTTCTTAATTGATTCTCAACCCCAATGAATATTTTAACAACATACTACTAGATTAATGAAGTATAATACTCCTTTATTCAGTACTTTGTGTACGAAATTCTTATCAGTAGGTGCCATAACTTCGCGAATATAAAATACCAAAGAATAAATATTTTGTACATTTTCACTTTAGTTGACACCAAGAGAGATAAAGAGAGAAGAAAAAAAAGAATATAAATATGATAAATAATATAAAATGATAAGAAGATAAAAATAAAGAAAAATAACACATTAATGAAGTGTTTAAAATAATAAAATATTTCAATATCGCTACTCTAAAATAAAAAAAAAAACACGTGCGCAAAACCATTACATTTGCAAGTTGACTTTAGAATTTAGGCAAGTTGCATTGCATTTCCATATCATGAAGTTTTCAAGAAAGTGATTGTACAGTGCGCACGCGCTGTCATGCTGGTACAGAGAGAACCCTCGTCAACCACTTACTAATTTTCAAGGTTAGCGTATTTCTTTTCTAAATTTTTTTTATTTTTTATTTTTTTTCTATTCTTTTTTTTTTTTTTCACATCACTTATTATGTTTATCATGCATTTTTTTTTCTTCTCTTCTCTCTCGAATAGACGTTTAGGGTTATCCATAGAAACATTAAGGTATTTTCTTAAATTACTAGAAGAATGAAGTATATAAAAATATAAGAAAGAAAAAGAATGAGAGAATTAAAACAAAATTGAAAAAAAAAAATAAAGTGGAAGATTTGTGAAACAAATAAATAATAAATAAACTTTTTATAAATGATTATCCTTTGTAATCAACAAAAATGATTATCTAAATTTGTAAATGATTAATACAAAAATGAAATTATCCTTTGATCTTACCTCCATATTCTAAAGACTCATTTATAAAAAAAAAATTCTGAAGGAAGACTCATTTGTAATTATTCCTTACTAATAATGCTATTAACTTTTTTATTTTTTTATGAGCTCGTTGCCTCCTTCCATAACGTATTTATTTGCCTTCTTTTATATATTAATATTATCAGCATGTTTAATTGGTACCGCATCTACTCCTATTTGACGCGCGTATAGCAGGCTGAAGCACCGAAGAGCTGCGCTTCTGCGTGTATTTTCAGTGTTGGACGTGGAGAGAAACTCAAAGACCCACGTTTAATATTTAGTTGGGTAAAAATATATTTTTGGTTACCGTACTTTCAGAAAAATTTGATTTTAATTCCTATATTTTCGAATTAATCATTTTAGTCTATGTACTTTTAGAAAAATTTGGTTTTAGTCCCTCTCCTCTAATTATGTTAATACTGTTAACGAAAATACAGTTTTCGGTGACTATAAATTGTCACAAAATACACATTCTTCATGTATTTAAACTCAATATCATTGGCGGCTAAAAACTGCCATAGATTATTAAAAAAAATAGACAGATAATGTGTCATTGGTAATGAAAGAAATGAGTTTCTCGCTGAGTTTGAGTCTATTTTTTTTTAAAATATGTAGCGGTTTTTAGTTGCCAATGATGTTAAGTTTAAATACATGAGGAATTTGTATTTTGTGGCAGTTTATAACCACCGGAAACTGTATTTCTACTAACCGTATTAACATCATTAGAGGATATTGACTAAAACCAAGTTTTTTTTAAAGTACATAGACTAAAATCAAGTTTTTTTTAAGTACAAGGACTAAAATGATTGAATTGAAAGTACAAGGACTAAAAACCTATTTTACCCTATTTAGTTCCAATCACACAATAGGCTTTATGAAAAACATGAAAAGAATGAGTAATTGAAATAATTAATATTAAATTGCAATAATAATAAGTAAAAATAATTTGAAACTTGAGACAAATTGCCTTAATTGTCTTACTAATTACTCAGCCCTCCTAATTTCTAGTGTGAAATTATTATTATTATTATTATTATTATTATTATTATTGATCGAATTTTATATAAATTTAGATATAAATTAATAACATAGACCCATGCACTTTTTTGATAACCATTATTTTATAACTTCATTTTTTATATATTAAAAATATCATAATAACATTTTCATGGTCTATTCCACAAGGGATCATGAGCGCATACAAAGTGGATATTCTCCTTTCAACATGGTATATTTCATACTCAATGTCAAGATTCGAATCCTGGATAACTTGGTTAAGGGCATAAGCCGCTATCACTTATGTCAATAAGTGTTGGTCTTATTACTTAGTTAGTACAACTTAATTAGAGCATATCCTTAACGTCATATAAATTTAAGCACTCTACACAAAAAATTATTCCAATGTTAAGGTTGTTAAAATAAGTGTTTAACTTAATTTTGTAGATCCTACAATTCGTTATTTTTTCTTCTCCTGAGAATAAAAAAAGCATATTTTTATTTTCTTAACAAATTTTTAAGCGAAGTTACTTATATAAGAAATGTCGGATCATGTGCTTTATTGATAAATTTTATTAAGCAATGCTTAATTAAATTTATATAAAAACTATAAACTACCCTTGCAAATTCAACTACGAAGAGAACTCTTTCAACTGGACCTTCAGTTCCCGCCAACTTTGGGAGAGGATCCATGGCCCTATAATATCATATAGATTTAAGTACACTATACAAAAATTTATTATAATGATAAGGTTGTTAAAGTGAGTACTTAACTTAATTTTGTAGATCTTATGATCCGTTAATTTATTTCCTTCACATAATAAAAAAGCATTTTTTTTCGTTAACAAATTTTTAAGCAAAGTTGCATATATAAGGAATGTCGAGTGATGTGCTCTAATGATAAATTTTATTAAGTAACGTTGTTTAACTTGAAGTAACCCTTATAAACAACAATGTTAAAGATAACCTTAATTAATTAAATATCTATTTAATTAAAATTTATCACATCATGAACAGTTATTTGTAAATTTGGTAATGAAAACATTTATTAAAATAAATTGAAAAAAAAATGAATTAAATTTATATAAAAAAACCATAAACTACCCTCGCAAATTCGAATAAGTTTAGTGTAAGCTTCTATATATAAGTTTGTTTCTAAGTCTCTTATCTCTCATATCCACTTTAGCAAGAGAGTTGTGCCCACTACAACTCACCCTCCTTAAAAAATGGAGAAAACAAGGCCCTCAGACCAAGTTGTTCTCTTCCTCGACCAGCACAATAACCCTAAACCACCCTCCATGGAACCCGAAAATCATCATCAAGACAAACCCAAATACCCCTTAAAAGTAAGAACTCTCAACCGTCTCAGCTTCTCAAAACCCAAATCAAGAATCCTAGAATACAACTATGTCCCCCGCAACAAAATTGCTACCTCTGAAGAAGGTGACATTATTGATCAACCCACCTATAAGCTCTCTTCCAACGACGACGACGACGATGACGACGATGATTGGAAATGGCACGAGGAGGAGACGGAGGAGGATGGCTCGGAGCATGGCCCCAACAAGTTGCACCGAAAGAGGAAGTTCAAGATCAAGTGGAGGCTCATGGTGGAGTGGGTCTTGTTCCTCAACATATTGACATGCTTGGTGTGTTCCTTGACCATATCTTCCATAACCAACATTCGTGTGTTGGGGTTGGAGATTTGGAGGTGGTGTTTGATGGCAATGGTCACATTCAGTGGTCGTTTGTTTTCAGGTAATTATAAATCTATACTACTTTCTTTCTCTATCTTTTCATTTTATTTTTCTTTATTTCTCTCTTCGTAACTACACACTCCAATCTACTCTGAAAAGAAAGAAATTATTAGATAATCTAAAACCACCACATGTTTATTGTTTCAATCAATTTTTTACCTGATTCCAGAGATGACAAAATAAAACTCATACATACAGATACTTGTGGGTAAGACCTGATATAGATAAAAAAGAAAATAGTCAAATAGATATGCATTTATTAACTGGATGAGAGAAAATAATAAGATATTTGTATTTGCACGTATCCACACTTTAAACTTATTTAAACTCCAATAATTATATACTATAAAGTAAATCGCACTAATTTAAAAAGTATAAATATATGCTGGCAAAATTATTTTAAAATTAATTAATTTTAGTATAAATATATGCTGCAAAATTATTTTTCTAGTATAAATATATGTTTAAAAAGTATTTTTTTAAAATTTTATATTTTAACAAATATTTGTAAATGTCTATAAATACTCACAAATATATATATAATTCATAGATATTTACTTAATGAGTACTCGTGTAAGTACATGCAGGTATGAGGAAACTACTATCCCTACCTATACCGATTTCACCTCATTACCATTTCTACGTAACACATAGTTATGTTTTTCAATTTATAGAAGAAAAAAATTAATAATGCTCTATTACGTATTATGTAGAGATTAATTGATCCATAATTATCCCAAGGGTGTAATAATTTCTACCACAATAGTGAGATGGATGTTTACAATTTTGCATTGGTTTCAGGGTGGCTGGTTGGTCTGACGGTTTTCATCATCGAGCGAAACTTCATGCTAAGAGAGAAGGTCTTGTACTTCATCTACGGACTCAGAAAGAGCATAAGAAACTGTTTCTGGTTAGGCCTCGTGCTACTCTCCTACTGGAGCCTGGTATTCGACGATGTCCAAAAGAAGAACCACAAGTTCCTCAACAAGCTCTTCCAAGCCCTAGTGGCAGTGCTAGTGGGGGCCACCATTTGGCTCGTGAAGATCGTGCTGGTGAAGATGCTGGCATCGTCGTTTCACGTGACCACCTACTTCGACCGGATGCAGGAGAGCGTCTTCCACCACTACATCCTGGACACCCTCTCGGGTCCCCCGATGGAGGACGCCGAGGAGATCCTCCAGCAGCACCACCTCGCGGGGTCCAAGTCGATGCCCGCGAAGTGGAATGCAAAGAACCTCCACAAGTCGAAGAGGTTCGGCTCGAGGAGGATCGACATGGACAAGCTGAGGAAGCTCAGCTTGGAGAGCACCACCTCGGCGTGGAGCGTGAAGAGGCTTGTGAACTACGTTAGGTCTTCGGGCCTGTCCACCATTTCCAGGACTGTGGATGATTTTGGCAACGCTGAGTCTGAGATTAGTAGTGAGTGGGAAGCTAGAAACTGTGCTCAGAGGATCTTCAAGAACGTTGCCAAACCTGGTGCCAAGTAAGTGCATGCATATTGTGATTTTTTTTTTCTTCTTGAAATTATGATTTTGATTGGATTAGGTTTTGAATTTAGTTATCATATAAGTTGGTTTTTTTTTATTGCATAGTTTTTTTTTTTTTAGGATTAACATGAAAGAGAAAAGATTACGTTGATATAGATTTTCACTAACTATATAACTAATATGTGTAACTAAATTTAGAAAGTAAATTACGACCAAAATTATAAAATATAAATGCATGTTCGACAACTGTACAATATATTGATCTAAAAATGATTTTTGGACATTCAAAAATTGTTACTTACTCCGTCCTTAAATATAAGATTCTTTTAACTAATTAACAATATTTAAGAAAATTGATTAATTTAGTTAATAGCATTAAATTTGTTAACAATTTGTATTATTTTTTCAAAACTACCCTTACAATTATTGGGACTCATTATTTCTCTTTCCATTTAATTACTTTCTACCTAATTAATTAATTAATGAGTGTTAGTCATCTTCTCCAATCCTCATAAGAGAGAATCTACTTATCTTATTAATTTATAGCATTTATTGGAAAGTGATTAAGGGTATTTTGGTCAAAAAATAATTAATGCAAAAAACAACTTGAAAAGAGTCTTATAAAAAGGGACAAATTTTTTTAGAAAATAGTCTTATATTTACGGACAGGGGTAGTATTTAACACCTAATGAATACCTAGTTATTCATGAGAGTGATAAAATAGAAAGAAAAAAAAAAGTATAGGATATATGATATTAGGTGATGAGAAGAGAGTGATAGAGATAAATGATAAGTATTAATTATGTATTTGGGGGAGTTGGGTGTCCAAAAATCATTATTCATTTATCTATTCCTTCAATTAGGAAATGAATGTTTCTGATTCTAGCCCAAGATTCTAGGAGGATCCCTTAACCCTCTCCATTAGTTTTCGGATACTCAAGTTTGTGTAGGGTGACATTGACAAACCATAGCTATTGACTCTCTAATACCGAAAGATGAAACCTAACTAGTTGATTCCGACACGGACAAATACACATTTTAGTATTAATGTAGACTCACAATAGTTATAGTAACAATTTAATTTCCTTCAATAAAAGTCTATATGTTAATGAAAACTTGCTTACCAAAAGACAAACTATTAGTAAATGATTTTTTTTGTACCCTAATAAATTGACGAAATAATATGTTTTTCCTTATTGAGCAATGATTTTTACATATACCTACTTTTTCAAACACTTAATATAATTAGCACTCATCATTTCTCTTTATCCTTTTTTCCTAGTTCCTACCTTATCATATCACGGATCATATTTATATATTTTTTCTCTCTTTTATATCTCTCTTGTACTAAGTGTCAAATAAGTTTTTTTGCTGTCCAAATTAAAATAATTTTTGTTTACTGCTTATATACATCAGCTACCTTTAATTAATTGTTACACTACAACATAAATAAAATCATTAATTAACTTAAATCCTTTGCAAACTGAAAAGGTTAATATTATATTTATTGTTTCTACCTTTTTTAATCTAAGGCATGTAGAAAACGTGGTCAAATTCAGTATTTCATCTGTTTGGGTTGGATTAAAAATAAAAATTCAGTATTTCATGGCACAAAATTTCGGAGCCACTAACAGTGGCCATCATAAGTGATCACTAACACTAAGGTACTTTTATTCTTTTAAAAATACAAACACAATAGGAAAAACCGAAAAAAAAAAAAAAAAAAAGTTAGTCACTTTCGGGTAGGTCTATCGAAAGGGTTGTGATCACTCAACCCCTTACAAGTAAACTACTATGAAGAGGGTGAATGGGATTTGCACCAAAGGATATTGCAGGTGTCATAGGCTCATAGCACTCTCTATTGTGGGTTTGGTTTTGGTCCCATGTTCATTTATTTATTATTTTGTGGTCCTTATTATGTGACACTGCTCTTCTTAAAATATAGAACTAATTAACCAATTTCGTGCTTCATTTCGTACTCAGTGTCAGTGATCCATTCGTTTTGTGTTTCACTGCTCCATTGATCCATCCATTTCCGCAATTTGTGCTCAGTGGCAGTGCGTCATGCCGCAAAAGAAAGAACATAAAGGAATTAGCAAATATACCAGCCCCTACAAGAGCACTCATGACATTTTTTTTTTTATATTTCTTTTAGTTAAATTTACTTATTTTAAAATGCACTAATCCGACCTAACTCAATTTAATTGAGTTGGTTTCATTTAAATAGAAAATCTATTTTAAATGAACCCCAATCAAATTAATATATATATTTTTTAACTTGACTAGACATTTCTTTGTATAAAACTTAGGTAGATCCACGACCTTTGTTTGAAAAGGGAAGGAAATGATTAAAAGAGAGATAAGATGAAAATGTTAATTTTTTGCTATTTGTTGGAGAGGGAATTTTTTTTATTTTTTATTTTTGTAACATTCACCAAAAAAAAAAAAAAATCCTCCCAAATTGACATGAATGTTGAGAGAGAAGAGCTCTCACTTTTCATTTTTTTTTTAAATTTTTATTGCATAAAAAATTTAAAAATTAGACTTAATTGTGTATTTAGTCCCTATAGTTTATAAAATAGGTAATTTTAGTCCCTTTAATTTCAATTACTCAAATTAAGTCATCATACTTTTAAAATTAATAAAATTTAGTCCAACACTTAATTTATCGTCATGCTGACGTAGCGCTAGAAAATGGAGTTTGAAAGTGGAAAAAATTGTTCAATATAGAATTTGAGCCCACTATCAATGCTTGAACACCAAATAGAAGACCACTGATACTAAATAGCTTGGTATATGCATGAAAAATATATTATACTTATACATAACTTAAATGTGTAGGGAACTAAAAATGCATATATATTTATTTACTACAAGTAAATAAATAATGTAATATTATAAAACTAAATACACAATAACTTATACTTTTTAATACTATTTATCTTAATATAAATGCAATAAAGCATAAATATTTTAGTGTTATTCTTGTCATTCTTTCTTTAAAATTAAAGTTTTATTTTGACAACATACATTCACTTTTCATGTCAAATTTTATTGTGGGATTTGTTGAAGTAAAACTTTAATATATTTAATATATTAGAAACAATTATAATATTACTACCTCTGGTCCTAATTATAAACAACATAGGACAAATCATCAAAATCAAGAAAAATAGTTAAATTGATTATTTTTAATTAATTCTACCATAAACTCAAATTTTATTCCAAAAATATTATTTACTTTAAGTGATTGTCATAGGGAATAAGTAAATTATAGGAAATAGAATTAACAATAAATTAAGGGTATAAAAAAATTTAACCTTGTGTAACTTTAAAAATCAGTTAGGACAAAAAAAAAATTCAATTTGTTACTTATAATTAGAACTAGGGTTAATAATAATTAAATTCCATCCTTTATTTTATTTTTTTTGTTTAAGTCAAACAGTACACCACATTGATAGTGCTGTGTCAGATGCATTATTTTGCAGCCACACGACAACACTCTTCTGTTCATCGTCGGTGATAGATCTTCCATTATTTTTCAATCTAAATTTAGTGCGCAAGCGAAGCACTTTTGATGTATTGTCACTCTAAGACCAGGTGTTTTAGGTTGGTCAATTTTCTTGGCCCAAAGCACTTTCTCCACAATTCCTAGTACATTCTCCAATCTAAAATAAGACGAAAAAGAATAAACTATTAAGTGGGATGAAACATTTTGGTGGGCCAGAGTTGCTAATTGCTTCATTGACTTTGATCACGTGTTTGAGTCAAGTAGTCAACTAATTGACACAAATCATTGAACTAGTAGTGGACTTTTTCTTTCACAAATCATTGAACAAGGTATTAAGTAACATCTATTTTTTTTTATCTATAAAAATCACCAATTTTGATGACTAATTTTCATGGAAGAATCTGGTTATCTTTAGTAAAAAAAATTTTCTCAACCATGTTTTTTCATCCATAAGACTCCGACACTTTATTTAAGCAAACCGAGTCAAGTAATACTTAGACCAATGACTTATTGGTTACACAAGCAATTCTTGATTTGCCCCAAACCCTTTTTTATTTTACAATTTTTTTATTTAAATTTCATCTGATAAAATGTCAACACATGTCTTGGTACATGAATTCACACTTAACTTCTCGTACGTACTAGTTAGCAGCGTTGTTAATTAAAATATGGAATTTTCTAACTTATTGAAGGTATATTGAAGAGGAGGATCTCATGAGATTTTTGAAGAGGGTTGAGATACATACCATATTTCCACTCATTGAAGGTGCTCTTGAAACGGGACAGATCAGCAGGTCTTCATTTAGAAATTGGGTGGTAAGTTTTTATTGTAAATTTCACACTTCCACTTATAGCAGTGATGCTGAACCATATTTCCCAAATTACAAAGTTCTTAAATTTTGTTCTGGATAGATTATAAACTTCTCCTTTTAAAAAAAATTGTAAATAAACTATAAAAAAAAAAGGTCAAACACACTTTTAATCTTAAGTAAAATTGTGTAAGAGTATATTTTGATAAGTTTATCCAGAAACACTTCTAAAGAAAGAAAATAAGAAAAAAAAAATGAAATGAACTTTTTCATAAGTTAAAATTAGCTTATGCATAAATTAAAAATTATTTTTAGAAAAGTTACATAAAAAAGTTTCTACAAATTAACTTATGCATAAGTTAATTTTAACTTATAGAGAAGTTTATTTAATTTTTTTTTTCTTATTTTTTTCTCTTAGAAATGTTTCTCGAAAAGTTTACCAAAACAACCCGATGTCTTTTAAAAGCAACATTGTTGATTTTGTAGTATCTACTTTAAAAATTATATCTAAAGTGATTTTATAATTGATTAATTGTATAAAAAACTTTATACTAATAACGTATCAAATAATTATTTTTTTGATCAGATTCGAGCTTACTATGAACGAAAAGCTCTAGCACAATCACTGAATGATACCAAAACAGCAGTGCAGCAGCTCCACAAAATAGCAAGCGCAGTTGTTAGTGTGATAATAATCATTGTGATGCTTTTGCTGATGGAGGTGGCCACTCTCAAGATAATATTATTCTGTATTACACAAACGGTTCTGATAGGTGTTGCCTTCCAAGGCACTTGCAAGACTGTGTTGGAGGCCATCATCTTTGTCTTCGTCATGCACCCTTTTGACATTGGAGACCGCTGCGTCATTGATGGAGTTCATGTAATTTCCCAAGCTCTGTAAACAAGTTTAGGAAATTTTTTTTTTTTTAAGGTTTAATTATTCTGAAGGTCCCTATACTTTTACCAAATTTTTAATTAGGCCCCTCAACTTTTTTTTCCTTTTAATTGGATCCCTAAACTTTTATTTTTTTTAAAATTAGGTTCCTGAACTTTTATATGTTTTTCAATTGGATATTTCCGTCTAATTGTCGTTATGACCGCAGACACCTAATTAGAGGTGCAGACAATGGACCGGTGTTTCTGGAGTGTGTTGTAAACACAACTGAGTCAATTGTGAGAGTTTTCTGCAAAGTTTCAATCTTCTGTAGAACCAAATAATTGTTAAAGAATACTTGGGTTAAATTGACTTGTAAAGATTGAAACTTTGCATAAATCTCTCATAATTGACTACTTAGTTCACATTTCAGAAGCATCGGTTCACTGTCTACACCTCTAATTAAGTGTCTGCGGTTGATTTTTCAAAACGACAATTAGACGAGGAACCCAATTGAAAAAAAAATAAAAGTTCAAGGACCCAATTAAAAGAAAAAAAAAGTTCAGGAACCTAATTGACAATTTGGTAAAAGTATAAGGACCTACAGATTAATTTAACATTTTTTTAATTCAAGAAGCGGAAAATAAAAGAGTTTAATGGTTATGCACCCACAGTATATAATAGATTTACATTGTTATTCAATCACAAATCACCGTTGATATGACTTTCAAGGTAGGTGATCAGTGATTGTATGACAATGTAAAATTGATTTACATTGTCAGTGCATAGTCTTTTTTCTCAAAATAAATTGTGATTCCTTTATTTTTAGAGCGTATTTTCAAGATACACATATATGAAAAAGATTTTAAAAAGTGAAAATAAAAAATACTGTTACACTTGATTTCGGGATTAAATCTCTACCTTTGGATACTTTTAATACACTTTCCCCTTTATTACACTGGGTGTTAGATTTCTTTTCAATATATATAGAAGATTTACTTCATTTGCATGTCAATTTAATAATATCATGTACTAATTACATGCACTTGCAGATGATTGTGGAAGAGATGAATATCTTGACAACAGTGTTTCTTCGATATGACAATGAGAAAATATACTACCCTAATGCAGTTTTACTCACTAAGCCTATAAGCAATTTCTATAGGAGTCCAGAGATGTGGGATTCAATTGATTTCACCATTGATGTTTCAACTTCCATGGAGACCATCCTTGGACTCAAGAAATCAATACAAATGTAAGTTCTTTAATTTAGTCCTTATTCTTTGTATGTGGAACTTTATTTTATTTATTTTCTTACTACCAATAGCATGATTATACCGAGGGGTTCTAACTCAATTGGTTGAGCATGGTGTGTGAGTTATAAACTCCTGGTATCTGTCTTCGATTCCTCCGGATTAAAAAAGAAGCTAGATAAACACCTTTTCATTATGTTAATATTTGACTTGTGTGATTATGAGTTTAGGTACATTGAGAGCAAGCCAAAGTATTGGAATCCAAAACACAGTATGATAGCAAAAGGAATTGATAATGTGGACAAGCTAAAGTTGTGCTTATCTGTGCAACACACCATCAACCATCAGAACTACGGTGAGCGAAACGTTAGGATAACCGAGCTTCTCTTGGAACTGAAGAAGATCTTTGAGATCCATGGTGTCAAGTACCATCTACTTCCTCAGGAGATCCATATCACCCATATGAACATTGAACAAGGGAAAGTTCTGTTGCAATCATGAATTGGACTTTTTCCATCTCTTTGCATTTCCCAGAAATAATTACCACAACAATCACTTGCTTAAATACTTTCAAATTATCTTGCTTTCAAACATCACTGGTATGACTAAGTACTTATATTGCTATTGACAAAAAATGGTACTTGTCTATTTTACCATCACTTGTATGACTCAGTACTCGTGCCCAGCTTTAAACGTCCCTACCAAGTGAAGTCTTGACAATTTTTAATTTATTGCCTTTGATAAATGTCTTGTCTATTTTACAACTACTATTTGTTGTATTTTATCTTCACATGACAGTTAAACGTTTCTTTTGTGATATGGAGAACTGGTAGATCAGGTTTTTTATTTTTATTTTCATATATGCTATGTGGACCGACTGATCTTGCTACACCTGGGAGTAAGTCAAATATGGTTCAATATCAGCATTGTCATTGTCAGTTTTTTTATTAGAAAGTATTGCAATAAATATTGTTTATCTTGATCCTTAGTTTGTCATTAATGATTGTTGGTTAAAGTTAAACATACCAATAGGTCAACCAATAGTACTTCAAACACAACGGGGACATGTTCTGAATACCGAGTGTGATTTACTTACCAATATGTCAACCACACTCTTAGATTTCTTTTTGTTTTGTCAAAGGACAAAATTTAACTTCAGACATTAGTTGGTAATAAGAGGAACAACACTTCTGCAAACAAACATAAGATACAATGCTTTGTCAAGACGAAGAAGATCAATCAAATGGTTTCAATTACCATTACACAATTGTGTTACAAATCTCAATCCACCTATTGAGTGGAAAAAATTGAAATAAACTGTGCAGTTGGTGTGCTGCTTTGGCCCATCAGAAAATTATAGTGTAACTGTATGAGAATGTCTAATTTACAATCTACAACCAGAGACTTATCAACAAGACCCTGGTCATAAGTATGGATACAATGAGGACAACTATATGAATTCTCATGTAGAGCTGAACCAGTGTCAAATAAGACTCAACACACTTGAACTGGTCACCAAAATCACTTGATTAGCCTCCAAACAGTCAACTGAATTGATATGGCTTGCAATTGCACATTTCTCATTCTTTGAATCACTTTCTGCAATTACAACAGAAATGGTGGAAGCAGGTAATTAACAAGCATTCATCAATGGACTTAACAAGCAAACTTGCAAACAAGTAAAAGAGAAGTGGACTTTCAACCAACCTTGCTGCATATTATTAGGAGTTTCAAAATGACATCAATTCAGTTTGGGTAGCATTCATACAGCAACATCAGTCTAACATACAAGTAAATTTGTAGGACATTGAAACACTTGCTGATATGAGAACATAATGTTATATAGACTTCAAGTTAAAGTAGCGCATGCGTACAACCATGCTATAAGGTTAGAAGGCTATAATTATAGAAAAAGGCAAACAATATAAGAGGGACGAGTAGAAAATGGAATTTGATCCCTGCAATGTTCATATACTTCTACATTTTTTGCCACACTTGCTGACTTGCTGTCTCAAACTGATATAGAATTGCTAGATTAAATTGTTTGTTCTTTGAATGACTACTAGAAAAGTTGTTACTAAATTCATTTATTACTTTTGCAAATTACAAGTATCTTGGATAGACTGAAAACTTTCGGCATAGATGATTGGCATATTTTTACCTTTATGGCTTTATCTTAATGTATAAACATTGAATTTACAACACGAGTTTACATAAGACAATAGACTTAGAAATGTAAACTTCCTTAAATAGAGAGATTGATTGAAATTTGAAAGTCTCTATAAAGCACATGCAGTTATTGCATCAACCTATACTGTTGCAATCCACTTTCTATTATGGCCCATGTACTTTGTGTTTATACAAGAGGGACACTTCTGGATGACTAGAGTTTAGCCAAGTAATGAAATGCGGTGGAAGATATAACTAATAATAAAGATAATAAAAACCACACAGTTGTAGAAACAATTTAGGATATGTTGAGGTGTATGATGTATGTATGTTTTCTATGTTGAAGCATATGAAGAGTCATGAGCCTAGTTGCTAGGTGAACAATGTAAGGTAAATCTATATATTAGATGAGGACGTGCGTAGCTGGATACTACCCTTAGAGGTAGGAGAGGGGTTATACCCATAGAAAGTTAATGTAAGTTATCCAAAGAGGTATGCAAGATGTTATGCCTCAAAGAGAGAGGTGATGTAAGCCCAAGTTGGGCAAGTCAAAGGAAAGAAAGATTATACACGTTCTCATCCAATATTATATTAAAATGAGACCCTAGTGAGTGGTCAAGAGTAAAATAATGATGCTTAGGTGCCTTAGTGCACTAGTGGCCTTAGATTTGACATAAAAGGTCAACTGTAGGTGCCTAAGTAAGGGTTATGGTATGAGCTAAAAAGACAATAACGTTGATGTGATGGGCTAATAGTTGTGAGTGTGAGTATCAATAAAAGAAAAGAAAAGCCATAAGAGTTAAGAAAATAATATCTAGAATAGCGAGTCAGCCTAGAATTCTTGGAGCACTCACTGAGACATTATGTCTCATCCATTCAAGTTTGGTGTTTTTTTCAGGTTAAGCATGTGGACGCTTCATGAGAGAGCTTGGAGCATGGAGTTGTTTGCTTGGAGGAAGACGTTTATAGTTTTGTATCTCCCAATATATGGGACTTGGTTTACATTGTATGTACCTTGGTTGGGATTTGTAAGGCACATAAGTGTCAAGAGCTTTGTTTTAGATTGTTTATTTAATATATGTTTAAGTTTAAGTTTTCGCATAATTAACTATGATATTTTTATATTCTAAGTTTTCAAAATTTAGTAATATAAGTAGACAAAAGTAACATCCTCTATGATGTTTTCTCATTGTTTCAATATAACAGTTATATTTGTAAATAAAAATTAAATATAATTAGTCTTTATAAAAATTAACAAATTCTTATTGCTTATAAATTGGATAAATGAATTTATCATATACCATTATACTACCAAAATAGCAAAACATTTTTAAAACATATAAAGACCAGTGTGCCCGTGCAAATACACGGGTACCATACTAGGTTGGTTGCGCATAAATTAATTAGACTAGCTTAATAACTCGTGTCCTGCACGAGTGTTAAATATATAATCTACATTTTTTATATTATTTTATTTTTGTGTGTTTCTTAATTATTTTTAAATTTATATAAATATATGTTAGCAAATATGTATTTAATATATAAAAAATATATAAAATAATTATAAATATTGATATATATTAAAATAATTTTACATTTATATATGTCTTATATCATTTTAATATATATATATATATATATATATATATATATGAGTACGACTCCTGTGAAAACACTTTCTTATGTGAGAACATGAGAATAATTAATAACAACCATCATATTAAGATTAAAAGTAATAAATGATTGAGATTAAAATATTTAAAATTCAAATTATATTTTACGAAGTGATAATTAAGATCTTTTATAGATTTAATTTTTATTAGATTATATATTAGATCATAATTTGAATTTTAAATATTTTAATATAAACCATTTATTATTTTTAATCTTGATCTGATGGTTGTTATTAGTTGTTCTCATGTTCTCACATAAAAGAGTATATATATGTTTGCTTTTAAAAAAATATTATCTTTATAAATGTCATAATTAGGGATGATAATGGGTAAGATCTGGCTATAGTACTATAGTATTCGTCCCCATACCATACTTTAAAAAAAATTCTATATCCAGACCCACACCCGTTAGATGGTAACTTTAATACCAGTGTCTTTCCCCATTGGGTATGTAAATGCCTGTAACTGATCTGTACCCATTACCCGCACTTTAATTAATTATGAAAACTTGATAAATAAAATATTGATTAAAAACACAATAATAATTAAATTAAAATCTCATTCAAAGATTTTTATAAAACATAATAAATAGAAAAAAAAATGAGAAAAGAAGCAAATAAGGAAGGTGGTTTTTTTTTTTTTTTTGAATTAGTGTTACAAAGGTGATGAGTGTGACCAAGATAATATTTTATATTTATATAATATAAAATTGAATTGAATCAATTGATAATTTATTATTATTATTATTATTATTATTATTTATGATAAATCATAAAATTGTGATAATAAAAATAATTTTATAATTAAACAATTTGAATTTAAAAATAGTTTATATTTTAAAATGGAAATTTGAATTTAAATTAGTGTTATCAATTAATATGAATTAAACAATTTCAAATTTCAAATCATAAATATCTTAAAATATTGATGATGTTCAAATTTGAATATGAATATGAATTTAAATTAGTGTTATCAATTAATATGAATTATACAATTTCAAATTTCAAATCATAAATATCTTAAAATATTAATACTTTTCAAATTTTATTATCATCCACACATGTCTATATAGATATTGTTTAAATTATCAATTATATATTAGCATTATAAAATTATGAGATAAAAACTCTAATTGCACGATTTTTTATTTTAATTTGTTATAATTTTGAATTTAAATTAGTGTTATCAATTAATATGAATTAAAAATTTAAAATTTAAAATCATAAATATCTTAAAATATTGACTACGATCAAATTTGAATATGAATATGAATTTAAATTACTATTATTAATTAATATGAATTAAACAATTTAAAATTACCATAAAAATAAAATCATCTTCATTTTGGCGAGAAAAGAATCAATATGATGTTGCCACGTGGCATCAACCTACATGTCAAAACCTTCTTTTATATAATACTAGATAGTACCTATGCGATGCACGGGTAAATTTGAAGGAATAATTTTTTTGGATTATAAACAAAATTATATTGGCAATTTTATTAATTTCTTTATATTATTGGAAAAAAATCTATAATCAATTCATACAAAGTTTGTATCAGGTTTTCTCCTTTTTCTGTAAATAAATAAAACGTTGCTCGTTAGGAAATGAATTGAAATGACTAAGGTATAAAAAAAATACTCATCAAATATTGTCTCTTTCCATAACAACATAAGAGGTTTTTTGTTTTTTCATCATGTTTATATTTAATCTCCTTAGAGGCAATACTCCAATGGCATCTATATATGAAAAAAATTATTTGATACCAAATTCAATACATACTAAAAAATGATAATAAAATTTATAGTTTGTAATTTTCTATTTTTTAGCATATGAATGAAACATTGCTCGTTAGAAAACGAATTAAAAAGACCAAGGTATAAAAAAAACACTCACCGAAATTGTCTAATTCCATCACAACATAAGAGATTTTTTCATCACATTTTTTTCAATCAACTTTCCTTAAAGGTAGCACTCCAATGACAACTACAAATAAAAAAATTATTTGATATCAATTTCAACATAGACTAAAATTATGATGATAAAAAATAGAGTTTGTAATATTACCAAATAAGTTTGTTTTCTCCACTTGCTTTGAAAATATCTTCCTACGGTGTGAAGGTAGAGTGGAAACATTGGCTTGCATTCTTTTATTTTAAATATCAATGTCTGCAATTGAATCAAGATTAGAAGACATGACGTAGAACAGAAGAAGTTTATTGCAAAGTCTAAAATTGCATGGTTTGAATTCATTGTGCTAAACATTTATAATAACAATTAAATATTTTAAAAAGGAAAGTACAATATTCATCTTTTGAAGACATAATCATTGTTGGTGGTATATTAAAATAAATTATTTAAATTATATTTATATTCTGTATAATCAAATCAAAATTATATTACAAAGAATCAAAATTAGTAAATTGAAAGATTTAATTTAATAATATCAAAAGTAATAAAAATTGCTATTTGAATTTTTAATATATTAAAATAAAAATAAATTAAAAACTTTTAAGTAAATTATAATTTTTAAAAAGGAAAATATGGTATTAAAAATAAATTAGTGAAAAAAGGTGAGATCAATAAAAAAAAAGTATTAAGAATCTTTATTGTAATAATTCAATAATAGAATTGATAGTTGTTTAAAATATTTAAGGGAATTGTATAGTATTAATTAATATATTTAAGGAAACATAATATTTTTTTGGTAGGAGACATAATAATTTATTAACACGTAAAAGAATAATAGAATAAATAATACATAAAATAAATTAAACACGTAATTAATACTAGATTTATATTTAGTCATATAAAATTGATCTTACTTTTTAAAAAGATATTTTAATCATATTAAATTAATTTTAATTTAAGTTGTTTATCAATATATTAATAGATATTATATTAAATTAATTTTTTTTGGTTTTATGTATATAAACAATTTAAGTTACTACGTAGTAACTTTTTAAAAAGAAGTTATATGTTTATGAATAATTAAAATTAGTATTGATTATTGATAAAAAAAAATTATTATTATTATTATTATTTTCATTTCCAATACTTGTGTCAGAGTAAGGAAATATTAGATATTGAAATAATTTTGTAAAAGATTTTCGAAATCAATTATAATGAAATTTTGATTGTATTTTAATATCATAAATAGTATTAATGATTATTTTTTAGCTAGTAATATTTTCGTTGAAAATATAATCATATATTAGTTACACTGATTTCTAATTGATAAGATTTTTTTTGTATAGATAAAAATAAAAATATAATATATTAGTCAAAGTTAATTAATTATTATTACTTTTTTATTTGTTAATTTTAATTATTTGAGTAATTTAATAATATTATAGTCATAAGTTAATATTTTAATTTTCACTTAATTTGCAAGTTAATTTAACATTATATTTAAATTATCTTAATTTTTACATTAAAATCTTTATATTAGATTTATTATTAATTTAATGAATATTTTAATAGCAATATTTTAGTTGTAAATATAATCAGATATTAGTTACACTAATTTCTAATTACTAAGATTTTTTTCGTCAATTAAAATATATATTAAAATATTAAATATGGAAAGAAAATAATATATTAAATGTCTTACAAATATTAATATTAAGATTGTGCTAATCAATAATTAATTAATTTATTGTCTATCTATCTATCTATCTATCTATATCTATCTATCTTTTTATCTATATATTATATAAAACACAATTCTCCAGAATGCAACACGTGGACTACCAGTCCCAGTCAGCAACTATATTTTATATAATATATAGATAGATAGATAATTGATGATTGATAATTGATTGATTGATTGATTACACTTTCATAACAAAGATGCCTATGTAGAAAGTAATCCAAAATTAAAATTTAAGAATATAAAAAATTAAATTTCAAAATTTAAATTGCGGTCTAACAATTATTTTCAAAATATGTATTATTGTTTATGATATGATTGCACAAAAAAAAAATTGGGATATGATTTAATTCCTTAATTTACTATCATTAATTGACTGACATATATTTTTAAAAATTTTAAATTTTAAATTTTAAATTCAACTTTTAAAAAAAATTATACTTTTTTAAATCTTATTTATATTCAATTAGTTATATCTCTCTTATAAATTCATGTATTTTTTTAATCTTTCTTTTTAGTTTTTTTAACTATTATCTAAAATAAAATATTTATATAATATTTTATATAAGAAATATTTATTATGTAAAAAATAAATTATGTATCAAAAAATAATAAAGAAATATATGTAATCATTGCATTAGTCTTATCTAAATTAAGGATTTTAAGATTTGAAGCAATGTTTTTAAAACCGGACTGGTCATTGAACCGGTGAAGGTACTGCTTCAAGGTTTGATGGTCTAACCGTGGTTGAATCGATAATAATTACATAATATCTTTTTTTATTTTTAAGAATAATATATAAAATAATATTAAACAAAAAATAATATAATATTCATAATTTCATAATATTAAAAGTTAAACTTCACTTAAAAATATCATAACTAAATTATTTTGAGTTATATCCCATAGGGTTGGCACAATGGTGTAAGGTCTCGCTGCGTTCACATGTGGGAAAATGATCTATTTAGTGGGAGAACTTATGTTTTATTCCCTCCGTGTGCAAAATTCCCTTGGGCTAGCGATAACACGCACCGTGAGTGGGATTAGTGTCTGACCCAGTGGGTTGGGAGACACCCATGGTCTTTAACCTAGAAAAAAAATATTTGAGTTATTTTTGTTTGCCATGACTTTTCCCATTTGTTTAATGGGGCAATAGACTAAACAATGCTACTCTAACTATTATATATTTATATTTATATCTAATATCCGTCAAAGATTCAAAATTATTCACTCTATCTCTCTATTCGTATTTGTAGAGTTTGCATAGTCGCGTGCCAATTGAGACATAAAAATTGTCAATATTTTAAAAAAAGAAAAAAAATGATGTTTTGTTGAACCGGCCCAACCAGTCAAACTAACGGTTTTACCGGTTCTTTGGCACATCAGTTTTGAGGGTCCAGACTGGATGACAGATTGGTTCCCAGTTCAACTAGTTGAATTGGCCGATCCGGTCTAGCTTTGAAAACCATGGTTTGAAGAGAGAAAGAAAGAGCAATCCGAGTGAAAAGCCTTGAAGAAAAAGAAGAAGAAAAAAGAGAAACGAGAAAAAGAAAAAGGTGTTACCTTATTTGAGTTCCAATGTGAGTAGTAGAAAAAGAAAAAATGAAACATGTTGGTCGCACATAAATTAGATTAGGGTCACACCTAGGGATGGCAAAATGGGTTGGCCCGACCGTTTTGTCTCGGCCCACCTTTAGCCCGTCGAAAACGGGCAAGGCCAGGCTAGCCCGCAATAGTTAGGACAAGCTACACAGCTTGGCCCACCCCACATAAGAGTGGGTTGGCAGCTGGCAGGCCAAATTTGGAAGAAAAAAAAAGTTGAAGGTTTTTAATTTACTACAAACAAGACAAATAAAATGACATTGCATCACTTGTATCATAAAAGGACAACAAAGAACATTTTTGTTGCTGCGAAGTGTGAACACAATTGAAAACAATTGTAATATTGTTCCATTTTCTTCAATTAACCACAAACTAATAGTCTTTGAACACCACAAGTTCAACATCATCAAGAATATCATCATGAATAACACCATTTTGCAACCCTAGTCCCTAATAATAACTTATGTTATTTAATATATATTATTTAAAATATAAAACAAAGTACTAAAATAGGTAGTGGCGAGCTGGCGGGCCAGCCCGCCCCACCCCACCTGTGGCCCGACGGGTTGGTGGGTTAGGCGGGGCGGGCCTAAGCGGGCTGGTAGGCTAAAGACCCCACCCCACCCTGCCAAATTTGTGGTGGACTGGTGGGTCGACCCTCCTGGCCCAACCCACTTTACCATCCCTAGTCACACCTTCGTAACACAAATGCCTCTACGACTTTTTAGAAAGTATTCCAAAATTAAAATTTAAAAATATAAAAAAATGAATTTTTAAAATTAAATTGTAATCTACCAAATTATCTTTAAAATATTTGTATTATCGGTTTGGATATGATTGCTAAAAAAAACAATATGTTGGCATATGATTTTATCCCTTATTTTACTCTCATTAATTGAATGATATATATATATATATATATATATATATATATATATATATTAAATCCAAGTTTTAAAAAATTAATTATATTTTTAAATCTTATTTATATTCAATCAGTTATATCTCTCTTATAGATTCATGTATCTTTTTATGAATAAGTTATATTAAACAT
The DNA here is from genome assembly GCA_026413185.1 of Pueraria montana var. lobata. NCBI lineage: Eukaryota > Viridiplantae > Streptophyta > Magnoliopsida > Fabales > Fabaceae > Pueraria > Pueraria montana. Next base: position 39,161,820 of record CM048649.1, on the reverse strand, counting down.
TATAAATATATAAAGATTTTGACAATACTTTTCCACGTGCATAATAATATCAATGAAAATGAATCTTATATGAAAAGGATATGTCACCACACATGGATGACAATATATGAAGTTGGTATTCTAAGTTTATGAATATTTAGCCTATACACTTTAAAATCCGTCAACAAATCTCAAATATTTGATATATTTTTAATTTTTTATAAGATGAATTAATCTTGAAGATATTGAACCAATTGGGAAAGCAAATGGGTCGAAACTAAAGGAGACTAATGTTGTGAGAATAGTTTTTTAATGTTTTAAATATGATCATATGCAACATGTAACGCCCTTGAGAGTCAACGGCTCAACGGTTCACACTCCATGACACTTCACACGATGACACTTCACTCAACATCCTAGTTGGTCAGAACCCTCTGTAGGTAGCCCTTTCTGAGACATCAACAACCAGCACAGCTGCTTTCAGAATCATTGACTGTCCCCACAAACCAACATGAGACTTCTCAGTGTGCTTTATCCTCACTCGCACACTTTCTAGGAAACCAGGAGGTCACGCATCCCATAATTGATCCAAGCCTAGCACGCTTAACTGTGAAGTTCTTAAGTGATAAGCTACTGAAAAGTAGATGCATCTTGATATTCAGTCCCAAACGTGGATACTTTCAATAAATAGATGTCATATCCTAGACGGTGATATCTCTCATCCTATTCCTGAAATAGGACATATACCATCATTCCTTCTCGGAAGGTAATGACCGACTCAAATAATAACATGCCATCCCAAATAATTGCTAAATGAATTCTCAAACACCGTAGTTTCAAAATATTATATTTTAGATTTTTTTAGTATGTTTTATTACGGGTTGTTGTTATAACAAAGGACATTACATTTTTGGTATCGGAGCAATTTGATCCTAAATCAGATTGTGGTAATGGGTTTATTTTAAAAAAAAATCAAGAACAAATTACAGCAACACCCCGTGAGGTTTCGTGTAATTACACAAGCACTCCCTACTTTTTTAACCATTATTTTCGCCTCCCTTGTAGGGGTTGTTAGTGTAAGGTTTAAGGGGTGTCAGTATAATTTTTTTAAATATATAAGGGAGTGTTAGTGTAATGTTTTCAAAATTAAAGGGGGGTTAATGTAGGAAAATCAAAAAGGGTGGATTTATGTGTAATTTGATAAAAGCTCAGTGGGTGTTGTTGTAATTTGCTCAAAAATGAAATATGGGCACATAGGACTGCTTGTTAGAACTATGAATGTTGCATACTAATCTCTTAGATATTGGACCTGATCAACCCAATATTTGATTGGTAGTGTGCAAATTTATGGAAACTAATAGGCGAGGGGCAAACACGAGTGAGACACTTGCTATAACTTTGGATCAGGTGGTCAAAGTTATGCAAGAGCAAATAGAGACTATCTGTCAAATGAGAAGTGGGGGCGGAGTTGTCGCTGGAGCGATAACACCTCCAAATCCTTAGTATGCGGGATTATCCGATTTCCTTAGGAACAACCATTGACTTTTCGCAACATTGCAAATCCAATTCAAGTAGAGGAATGAGATACTAGAGGAAATTTCAATTATGATTGTGTGAAAAATCTAATCTTTCCTGTTTTTCTTAATTACCACATGTTTTGAGTGATAGGATAAGTTTTTTGCTTCTATTACTTGTTGATATGTCTTGTGGTGTATTTAGATGTGTCTTATTATGTTGATCTTATATGCTTGCCTATGTTTGGGTTAGATGTCGTTCATGGCATGGATTTGTTGTCATCTAATTATATAGTCATAAATTATTCTGATAAAACTATTCTTGTTGCATCTCAACCATGTTTGTTGAATTCCTCTGTGTCTAACCTTAAGTACTTAGTTGAGGAAGCCATCCAAAAACATTTTAGAAATTCTTGCTATTTGACTCTTGATTAGTGCAATTTATCTTAACACCCATAGCTAACCTTCTCCCAATTATTACGTACTATCATTGCATGTTTGATCTTGGCACCGCCACTCACCAAATATGATTCTAGTATCACGTGCATCAACTTGTTAAGAGTTCTTCAGAGCATAGCACACCAATGAAAATAATGGCTCAATTATAATGGGTCATGAAACTAACAAAAATTAAATTGTGGTAGTGTAAATATCAAGTCAGTTTTAGGAATAAGAGAAGTAAAAATAATGCTAATATTAATAATAATTAGGCATGATAGTATATGTCTTATCCTTTTTGGAGCTTATAGTAATGAGGCTTAACTACCAAATTAGCCCCCAAATTATTTAAAATTTTTCAATTTGGTCCCCAAATTTAAAACGCATAAATTTGGTCCTCAAATTTTTAAAAATATATCAGTTAGGTCATTTCCGTCAAATTAAACCCAATACACGCACAAGTAAAATTGGCACCTTGAAAGCCACATTTATCTGTCTTAGACAACTGCAAAGAGCATGAGATATGCTTCCTCATTCAACTATTTTCACAAACTCAAAACCCAGAAAATTTGACGAAAAGGACCTAATTGATGCATTTTTTTAAAATTTGAGGACCAAATTGACGCATTTTAAAATTTGGGAACCAAATTGAAGCATTTTGAATAATTTGGGGACCAATTTGGTAATTAAGCCTAATAATGAACATGTTTGAAAATTCAGTGTGTGCATACCTTAAGTCACATTGCTGATATTTTATTTTAAGCAAAATGTGTGATAGGCTTTAAAAAAAAAACAGATGACAAATTCCTATAAAAAAAATTCGTGATTGTTAGTTTATTTTTAATAAGATACTAATACATATACTTATTTATAAAGGCATAATTGTGAATAATGGATCTATTGTTAATAATTCAAATTATTTTGTAATTGCAAGTAGCCTTTTGAACTTGTGAATATTTTTTTACAAGGTTATTACTCTAGTAATCATTCGATATTTGAAGTTGAAGGTAGTGGCTAATGTTCTTAGTAGTGAATCTTTGCGCATATCTAGCTTGATTGTGAGAGAGATAAACTTGGTAGAGAAGTCTAGAGACTTGAAGTTGAGTGTGCCATTGAATACTTTAAATTTGAAATTAAAGTAAATAGGATGAAAATTGGTAGTGACCTTAGGGAAGAGATTAAGTGTGAGTAGATTTTTAGAAGAAAAAAAAAGGGTATAGTTTGGGTAAAAGAAAATTACATGTTTTGTTGATAGTCTAGAGTTAATTAAGAATAGGATAATTGTTCCTAATTAAGGAAGGGAGCCTTAGAGAAAAAGGAGTGGAGGAGGCATATAAGTGGAAGCTCACCATACATTCCGAGATAATCAAGATGTACCAAGATTTAAAGAAATTCAATAGGTTGCTGGTAATAGAGAAAGATTGACTTTGAAAAAGACTACTCAAGAGCTAGAGAAGGATGTTATGTGCTAATACTTAGATCTTGCTAATTGAGTACCCTCAATGTGGTTAACGTGAATTAGTTGGATGTTATTTTAGGGTTAATTTTGGGGACAAAATTCTTAAAGGAGGGGAGAAATGTAACATTCTAAAATTTTAATATAATTATTATTATTTAAAAGATTAAATTGTTATGAGATTTAGTGTAAGAATTTATTTGAATTAAAATAATTGAATTATGATGATATAATATAATATAATATAATATTTGGAATGTTGTATTATGATATATTATTTGAATTGGTTATGATATTATTTTATTTGGTTGGAATCTTATCTTAGTATATTATATTGTTTAGAATGTTTGTATTATGATATATTAACTTTAATTAAAATAATTGAATTAAAATATTACTATTTAGTTACTATAAATATTATTGAGTTAAATAATTATTTTATCAATAAAAAGATTAGGTGATTAATATAAGAATGGTTGAGATTATCTAACAACTACAAAAGAATGCAAAATATAAAATAATAAATAATGAGATAAACTTAGGGGGTGTATTCAATTAGGATTCTAAGGAAATTTAAAAGACTTTTTTTTCATAAAAAAATCTTGTGGTATTCAATCAAGATTTTTAAATGACAAAAATAAATCTTGTGGTATTCGATCAAGATTATTAGGATTTTTTAAGGAATGCAATAAAATTCGTTGGTATTCAATTAAGATTTTTTACAACTTATAAAAAGTCTTCTGGTACTCAAAAGTATACAAATTTCAATGGATTTTCTTTTAGGATGGATTTCATGAGACTTTTTAGTAGAAAATATAAATACCACACCCATCAAATAATCCCACCCAAACCCTTGAGATTTTCCAGGACTTTCTTTCTTTCTTTCTTTTTTTGCCGGTTGCAAGGCTTTTCTTTCTCCCATCACACATAATCATTTCTCTCTTTGTTAAAGGCGGTGTAAATATTCATAAATTTCTTCGCAAATAATGTTGTTACGATGAATTTTCAATTGAATCAATAGACGAATTTTCAATAGATGAATTTTCAATTGATTCAACAAAGGTCTAAAGGAGCTTTGATAGAAATTATGAGAAGCATAAGGAAAATAATGGGCAAGAGCAAGAGAGATAAGGAACAGAAGAGATGAAGAAGAAAGAAGATCAAAGAAGGATTACCAAGTTAAATTTAAAGAGTCTCCCCACTTCTACAATACCTTTTTTCAAATGTCGTTACCATTAAGGAAGATAAATCTGCTCTTTGTGAGATAAACTTGATTCTTTGTGTCCTGTTGGTGAGATAAACATGGTTGAGCCTGCTAATGGAGTGTGAATCTAAAAGAAGAAGAAACATGAGATGACGTAACGGGTAAACTAAATGTGGAGAGAAAAAGTGATATACGTGAATCTACCCACATGCTCTCCCGACTATAACTTAACGACGTCTTCAATGCTTGCATCAATTACGGAGAAATGAATGGGTTTATGAGGAAGGAGTGTAGAGTTTAAAGGTTCATAAATTACAATAATAATTCACGCTCCATATAGGTAAGCCATAAATATGTAATCAGGATTCATCCCCTAATAACGATAGTCAGTATAGATGAGCAGCAATTACAACAATTAGGAAGATGCATATAGAAAGGAAACGTTCACCTATTTCCAAGAAAGGAAATGGAAAATTAGAGTCATTTAAGAAATTGTGATAACCAATAATGGAAAATTTTGAATTAAACATGAAGAGTCCGGACGCAACAGTCTTGGTTAACGAAACGTTTGTTCCCTCATTTAATTCGTAAATCAGTGTGCATTAGAGATGGATAATTAATTCGATTATTACGTGCAAAAGTAATGGACAATTAATGTATTTTTTGGCATATGCATTGCTCGTCGATATTAAATATACGTAAACTGCATGGTTAGTGGAAACTGATTTACGTTACTATTATTATTTCCATGATTTAGGTGGGATTATTGCACGATTTTGGCAGGAGATTAAAGCAGGAGAACTTCTTCGCTTTAATAATAAGAGATACATGTTTAATTGTTTATACCTATGAATGTACTCGGCTATGTATATGTACGATGTATTGTTCATATGGTTAATTATTATTATGAAATTACGATACTAGCATGGCATGATTGTGAGAATTATGATTAGTGCAAAGTGTTTGAGAATTCATTTAGCAATTATTTGGGATGACATGATGTATTATTGTTTGAGTTGGTCATTACCTTCCGAGAAGGAATGACGGTATACGTCCTATTCTAGGAATAGGATGAGAGATATCACCATCTGGGATGGGATATCTATTTATTGAAAGTATCCACGTCTAAGACGGGATATCTATTTATTGCAAATATCTACATTTGGGATGGGATATCTACTTATTGAAAGTATCCACGTCTGGGATGAGATATCTATTTATTGAAAATATCCACATCTGGGATGAGATATTAGATACCTCCATCTGGGATGGGGAAGGTAGTGGGACGCTATTGCATGGATATGAGCTCATAGACCTTAGTGAATTTGGGATCCACACTGGTTCCGGGAACCAAAGAGACAAATGAAGTGATTATGGGAATCACCGAGTTATGTTTGTGAAATTGATTCTATGAAGAATAGAATGCATGGTTGGTATGCTTGAGTGTCTTGAGGTGTTAATGTTTATTTGTTGAGATATTTCTTTTAATGGGTGTGTCATGCAAATAATTTGTGATTGTTCTAATTTGACCTTTACAAGTATATATATATATATATATATATATATATATATATATATATATATATATATATATATATATATATATATTATTCTTATTTTAATTTTTGCGGATACCATGGTTGAGTTTTTTCGATTACCGCGCTGGCTGAGAATAACACTATTTGTGAACCTTTTTAGAACTTATTTTATTCACTGGGATTATTATCTCATTAAAAGTGTTGTTTTCAAAGCACGAGGAAGAAACTGTTGAGACCATGGAGACTTGAAGACTTAGTTCTCTTTAGTTATATTTTTTGGGTTAGTATCTTTAGAATAAAAGGTTAGATGTGGTCAATTCCGCTACTCTTTTATTATTCATTTTTTTTTCTTTTATATGCCCATATTTGAGAATAATGTTTTTATTTATGTAAGGACTCATTTATTCAATCTTATTTTATAATATTTGAGGTATTTCATACCACTGTAGTTTCAAAATTTTATATTTTAGATTTTTTTTAGTATGTTTTATTTACCGGTTGTTATTGTAACGAAAGATGTTACACAACATGTCACATGCCACTTGCCACATGCCACATGTCACATGTTTGAAAGAGGCTAACACTCCTTCAAGCAAGTCAAATGGAAAACCATCAACTTATGACATAAAGGAATGTTTGAAGATGGTGGAACACAAGGCTCTAGCACAAGAATTCCAAAAGTTTTGATGTTAAAAAAAACCAACTTCTTAAGTTTGATTGATATTAGTATAAAAAGTTTTGGTGTTACTTGATTTGAATTCCAATGTGAGTAGTAGAAAAAGCAAAAATGAAACATGTTGGTCACACATAAATTAGGTTGGTTACACCTTCATAACATAGACGCCTCTATGACTTTATAGAAAGTATTCCAAAATTAAAATTTAAAAATATAAAAAAATGAATTTTTAAAATTAAATTGTAATCTACAAAATCTCTTTATATATATAAACGTATAAGTCTATATGTGTTCTCATTGCTCCACTCTCCCCACTCTCCCTCACATTTGCTCTCATTTGAATACTCTTCTCTTATGAAGTGGTGTACTTCACTCTCCTAACATGCATCTATGTTTGCAACTTTTCCTAAAATTTTTCTTATCACATTCTATAACTGCTCAAACTCACTTCTTCCTCTAATATTTATGTAACTACCTCGTTCACTTATTTATCTGATACTATCTTTTTTTTCTTCAAATATTTCTTTTATTAGTTTGGTAACTATTTTTTAACTTCAAAGATTTCTCTCCTTCATCAATAATTTCAAATCCTTATTTGAATTTACTTTTTAAAGTTAATATTAAAGATATTTAAAACTTCATTTTACTTTTTAGAATAATATAATAATATACTTAATTACGAGATATTCAAAATTAGTTGTTATTGATATTAAAATTTATAGAAAAAGTCATAATATCATTGACTGATAATTTATAATTATTCACAATTGTTAAAATATTTATTGATATTTAAATTATACACACACACACACACACACCTTATCTTCTTCTTTCTTTATATATTGTATAGCTTATCCATCTTCCCTTTTTTTTTAAAAAAAAATATAGTCTCTAATTTCTTTGGGATAAATTATCTCTTTTTTCAAATTTCCTTATATCTTTATCTTTATATATATATAAGTAATAGTTTTTCATCCTAAAAAGGAAATAATTTCTTGCCTAAAATAGGGACTGTAACATCATGATTTTTCTAATCTATGATAAAGTAATTGAAAATAATTACAAGAGATAATTAAATTTAATTTCATGAGAAAATTTAATTAATAAATATGTGTGATTTCTTGTGTGTAAGTTTCAATGGAAAATTTCACTGAAAATGGGACTATGTTGTACACTGACAGTGTAAGAATACACTGTGAAAGTGAGATAATAGTCAAGAAAAGTGAAGGATTTAATTATAATTAGTCCCTGAGAATTATAATTGGATCCCTATAAAATTTATATGTTGTTATGCTATTGTTGATTAAAATAAGCTTTTTGAGAGTTAGAAAAATTTCTAGAGACATTCTAAATTTTATTAGATGTCCAAAATGAAAATTAATAAGTCATATATTTACTAATTTAATTAGCTTGAATTGCATTTTGTTACCTTACTTGCTAATTATTCTACCTAAAGCTACAAGTACACCTATTTCCAATAACTTCTACGTACTTGGTGGCAAAAAATTTCAAAGCTTCCTTAATACATTATGAACCAAATCGCGTGAATTAAAATTGGGAGTGCAGTTTACTTCTTCTTCCAATCTAGACTTAGTCAAAATTAAAAACAAAAATTTTCAAAAGCCTTCATTAATCTTGTTGACCCAAGGAACCATTCTTACATATTGTTCAAAATTTTGAATGTCCAAAATTCAAAAGCTCAGTTACCCTTAAATCTTGCTGACACAGGGAGGTGTTGGTTGAAAAAAAAAATAGTAAAACAGTGTCATCTCATACGTCTATAAATTTTGCATCCAGTAACTTACCTTCTCATTTTATTCTCCCTTCATGTAATCAAGACTCCAACCCTTCATTCTCCGTCTTTCAATTTCAATTTCTAAAACTTTCTATTTGCAACTCCTTTTATCTCTATCTAACGTCATTTTTTTCAGGCACCCCTCACCATTGAGTCATTCTACTTCTCCAAAAGTTCTCCTTCAAAATTTCTAAGTCCTAAGTTTTTATACTATGATCTGTTGTTGGTTCATAGTAGTGGTTTAATATTCGTGTTGTGATGTGTATTGATTTCTGAAAGTAATATTTTGATAATTTGTTTGTGATATAAGTCGATTGAATGAAAGTATATGATAGCTGAAAACAAAGTGCATGCTGTCTGGTGCGTTGTTGTCTAAACATATGTTAGTATTTTTGTGATAACTTTGGTTGTAGTAAATGAAATTGGATTTCGTTTATTGGAAATGAAAATAGATATCCGGGGCTACAGTTTTGGCACAAGAATTGCTCAAAAATATTGAAAATCGGAGGAGTTATGGCCTTCGAAAGTTGAACATCCAGTCAGAAAAACGTGACTGAACATAGTATCTTGTTTTGCAATTTTGTATTTTTACAAAAATTGTATTAAAAAACGAGTTATATGTTTAGAAAATATACATTTCAAGCTTTCTAAAAATATATGGTATGCTTTCTAATTCATTATATTTTTATTTCAAAAGCTTCCTTGAAACTGACTCATCTGCAGTGAAGAAAATCTGTTTTTGAGATTTTTGAAAATTTTGTTGCACTTTCTACAAGATGATTTAGAGATTATTATTTTCATTATTTAAAACTATATTTCCAATTGGTTACAACATGAAATCAATTTTTCTACAATATGTTTGAGATGAGTTGAAATTCTAAACATAAAAGTGGACTGTTTTGTATTAAAGACTGTAACGACCCGCTATCGTCACAAGACAACTTAACTACTATATTGAGAAAAGATTTAATTAAAAACTTATTATAAGTTATTTATAAAAATACATGTAAATTTTTCGCGCAAGATCAGTAATCATTCATAACATTCATCATTAAGAAATATGAATCATATACATAACTACATCTGAAAATTATCCATACATAAATACATATATCAGAAGTATAACTACCAAGCCATATGGTCATATACAAACTACAGACCAAAAGTCTGATATATCTCAAAAGGTTCGGAATACGTATATACCAGTACAAAGGTGCCCATTTCCTACTAGTTAGGCACAACTACATATTACCCTTAGCTAGAAACTAGGACGATATAAGAAAATATAAGGAATAGATGAAATAAGTCTCCTGTGACTTCAGCCGCGTATAGCTTGATCCGCTAGAAGTTCGCCGTCTGCTCCCGCGAAGAATCGCGATCATCACAGTCAAACACATACAAACAAACAACGCAAGGATAAGCTTACAAAACATACATTTCCAATAAAACATTAGATTTATACTAACATATTCACAAAGTTAAATAATAACAATATACAGTGAAATCCAATTAAATAGGTAAATCACCAACATATCCTCAAAGAATATGTCCTAGTTATGCACTATATGTAGACACGACTCCATGGAGATTTTCACTAGTTGAGCGACCAATACAGTCAAATCCCTTAACATAGTCCAATTCGACCATTGGGGGAAACGCCGATACTGGTCTTGAAAATAAATTAGTGGCTTTGTCAGGATAGGCGTACGTGGGTAGTGACTCACCACAACACAAGATCTGCAGAAATCTTGGTCTCAATGTAGAATCGCCCGTCCATCCTATCCCCCGGGCCCATGTACACGACCCCACCAATCTTTCCGACACTAGGTTGAGAGCTACACTCCCACTCTCAACTTACGTGCCAACTCGTATCCACAGTCACGATCCACTGTGGACTCATGCATGTATGCACGTACAATCCAACACAACAACATATCCACAGTCATCATCCACTGTGGTCTACAACAACATATCCACAGTCATCATCCACTGTGGTCAACAACATATATCCACTTATGGTTTCAAAGTTAAAGAAAACATCGAAGTTAATCGGACACTAGTCACCGGACGTTGGTCAAAACCTTAAAATTTTTAACTTTTAAAACTGTTTAGAACACTTTGGAGTTTTTCAAAAATCTCTTGAAAACATTCGAAATAATAGAAATTATAGAAATCATCTTTAAAACTTTAGAAAGATTTTGAAAGGAAATTAAAAGATAAAATAACAATATGATCTCCTGGTTTTGAAATCAAAACACCAACAGTATATTTTCAAAAGAATAAAACCATAGGCAAATCAAAGATTTACAAAAATAGAAATAATCATTTTAGTGAACAAAAGGCAAAACTATCTTTAATACAAAACAGTCTACTTTTAAATTTAGAATCTCAACTCATCTCAAACATATTATAGAAAACTTGATTTCATGTTGTAACCAATTGGAAATATATTTTTAACAAAGAAAATAATAATTCCTAAGTCATCTTATATAAAGAGAACCAAAATTTTCCAAAAACATATAAAAATCTCGAAAACAGATTTTCTTCACTGCACATGGGTCAGTTTCAAGGAAACTTTAAAATAGAAATATAATGAATTAAAAAGCATATCATATACCGTTAAAAAGCTTGAAATCTCTATTTTCTAACCATATAATTCGTTTTTGAATACGATTTTTGTAGAAATACAGAATTGCAAAACCAGATACTATGTTCAGTCACATTTTTCTAACTGGACGTTCAACTTTCGAGGGCCATAAATCCTTCGATTTTCAATATTTTTAGGTTTTTCTTGGGCCAAAAATGTAGCCCCAAATGTCTATTTTCATTTACAACAAACGAAATCCAATTTAATTCAGTACAGGCAAAGTTATTACAAAAATACTAACACATGTTCAGAAAATAACGTACCAGACAGCAAACATTTTGTTTTCAGCTATCATATAGTTCCAATCAATCAACTTATATCACAAACAAATTATCAAAATATTACTTTCAGAATCAATACACATCACAACATATCCATACATCAAAGAATACATGAAAACTGTAAACTTTCCTTACCTCGAAGAGATGTTAAAATAAGAGCTTTGAATGATGGAGGAGTGAAGGAACTTTTAGTTTTCTGGAGCACGAATATTAAACCACCACTATGAACCAACAACAGCTCATAATATAAAAACTTGGGACTTAAAAATTTTGAAAGAGAACTTTTAGAGAAATAGAATTACTCAACGGTGAGGGGTGCCGGAAAAAAAATGACGTTAGATAGAGAAAAAGGGGTTGTAAATAGCAAGTTTCAGAAATTGAAATTGAAACAGAATCACGGAGAATGAAAAGTTGTTTCACGGTGTTTTTCGAAGAAGCGAGAAAGCCAATTTATAGACTTAAGTAAATTAGCATAGTCAAAGTTCATAAATGAACATGAAGTCATTTTTCTTTCATTCACACCCATAAGTACCGTTATTCAAAAGAATTGATTTTCTTTGTCTTTTGAATCTGCTACAAATCCTGCTGCGTAAGAAATTTTTTTCTCCTTCATATTGAATGGTTATGCATGTAGGCCAATTAAAAAGAACCGTTGTTAATGTTCTTTGAATTAGGCTTTGCGTCTTCCAGTAGGTAAGTTTAATTTTTTCTTAGTCTTTGAATTTTTCTAACTCTAAAAAAAATTCTCAAAATCACACTTTTTGGAACCATGTTAAAATATTATTATTTTAATCAAGTGTAACAGAATAACATAAAAAATTTATAGGAACCTAATTATAATTATTAGAGACTAATTATAATTAAATCTTTTTAATTTCTTGACTATTTTCTCACTTTCACAGTGTATTCTTACACTGTCAGTGTGCAACACAGTCTCGATTTCAGTTAAATTTTCCATTAAAACTTACACACAAAAATCACACATATTTATTAATTAAATTTTCTCGTGAAATTAAATTTAATTATCTCTTGTAATTATTTTCAATCACTTTATCATAGATTAGAAAAATCACGGCGTTTAAAGACAGTTTTGGCTTTTACTCACTAAAATGATTATTGCTGTTTTTGTAAATCTTTGATTTGCTTATGGTTTTATTCTTTTGAAAATATACTTGTTGGTGTTTTGATTTCAAAACCCAGGAGATCATATTGTTATTTTATCTTTTAACTTCCTTTCAAAATCTTTCTAAAGTTTTAAAGATGATTTCTATAATTTCTATTATTTCGAATGTTTTTAAGAGATTTTAGAAAAACTCCAAAGTGTTCTAAACAGTTTCAAAAGTTAAAAATTTTAAGGTTTTGACCATAGTAGATGATGGCTGTGAATATATATTGTTGACCACAGTGGATGGTGACTGTGGATATGTTGTTGTTAACCATAGTGGACGATGACTGTGGATATGTTGTTGTGTTGGATTGTACGTGCATACATGCATGAGTCCAAAGTGGATCGTAACTGTGGATACGAGTTGGCACATAAGTTGAGGGTGGGAGTGTAGCCCTCAACCTAGTGTCGGAAAGATTGGTGGGGTCGTGTACATGGGTCAGGGGGATAGGATGGACGGGCGATTCCACTTTGAGGCCAAGATTTCTGCAGATCTTGTGTTGTGGTGAGCCACTACCCACGTATGCCTATCCCGACAAAGCCACTAATTTATTTCCAAGACCAGTATCGGCGTTTCCCCCAATGGTCGAATTGGACTATGTTAAGGGATTTGACTGTGCTGGTCGCTCGATTGGTAAAAATCTCCATGGAGTCGTGTCTACATATAGTGCATAACTAGGACATATTATTTGAGGATATGTTGGTGATTGACCTATTGAAATGGATTTTTCTGTATGTTGTTATTATTTACCTTTGTGAATATGTTAGTGTAAATCTAATATTTTATTTGAAATGTATGTTTGTTCTGTAAGCTTATCCTTGCACTGTTTGTTTGTATCTGTTTGACTGTGATGATCGCGATTCTTCGCGGGAGCAGACGGCGAACTACCGACGGATCAAGCTCTTCGCGGCTGAAGTCACAGGAGACCTACTTCATCTATTCCTTATATTTTCTTATATCATCCTAGTTTCTAGCTAAGGGTAATATGTAGTTGTGGCCAGCTAGTAGGGAATGGGTAATAATATGTAACTCTTTTCTTTTGCTATATGTACTTACTGATGGGTACCTTTGTACTGGTACATACGTATTCCGAACCTTTTGAGATATATCAAACTTTTGGTCTGTAGTTTGTATATGACCATATGGCTTGGTAACTATACTTTTGATATATATGTATTTAGGTATGGATAATTTTCAGATGTAGTTATGTACGTGAGGTATTTCTTAATGATGAATGTTATGAATGATTAGTGATCTTGCGCGAAAAATTTACACGTATTTTTATAAATAACTTATAATAAGTTTTTAATTAAATCTTTTCACAATATAGTAGTTAAGTTGTCTTGTGACGATAGCGGGTCGTTACAGGAACATATTTGTATTTTTATTTTATGTTATTCTCGTAAAGAAAATATTTTCCCGCTCATCTTAAAAAGGAAATAATTTCCCGCCTAAAATAGGGACATATTTGTATTTTCATGTTATGTTATTCTTATAAAAGAAATATTTTCCCACTCAAAATTTTGACATTTATGTATTTTTAGTTTTATCTTTATAAAAAAGATTAAAAAGAATTATTTATAATTTATAATATATAAAAAGTTATAATATATATATATATATATATATATTCATGATTTTTTATTTTTTATATTATATAAAGTTATAATATATATACATTTATGTATTTTTAATTTTATTTTTATAGAAAAGATTAAAGAGCATTATTTATAATATATAAAAAGTTGTATATATAAAAGTAATAGTTTTTCATCCTAAAAAGGAAATAATTTCCCACCTAAAATAAGAACATATTTGTATTTTTATTTTATGTTATTCTCATAAAGAAAATATTTTCCCGCCCATCTTAAAAAGGAAATAATTTCCCGCCTAAAATAGGGACATATTTGTATTTTCATGTTATGTTATTCTTATAAAGAAAATATTTTCCAGCTCAAAATTTTGACATTTATGTATTTTTAGTTTTGTCTTTATAAAAAAGATTAAAAAGAATTTTTTATAATTTATAATATATAAAAAGTTATAATATATTTATATATATATATATATATATATATTCACGATTTTTATTTTTTATATTATATATATATATATAAAGTTATAATATATATACATTTCTGTATTTTTAATTTTATTTTTATAGAGAAGATTAAAGAGCATTATTTATATTATATAAAAAGTTATAATATATATATATATATATATATATATATATATATTATATTGAAATGTATATATATTATAACTTTATATATATTATAAATTATAAATAATTCTTTTTAATCTTTTTTATAAAGATAAAATTAAAAATACATAAATGTCAAAATTATGAGCGGGAAAATATTTCCTTTATAAGAATAATAACATAACATGAAAATACAAAATTTTAATATAATTAAAATATATTAATATAATTAAATTTTAACAAAACTTTAAAATATTTTAATATAGTTAAAATACTTTAATATAATAAGTCTAATATAAAGATTTTGACATAAACATGAATATAATTTAAATTTAAATATATAATTAAATTAACAAAAAATAACTATAAAATAATATTAAATAAAAAAATAGAAATAAATTATTATCACAATTATTTTGGAGATTAATATATAGATTGATAAAGAGAATTAACTTTATTCTATTATTAATTTCTTAAATTATATTATTAATTTTATTACTATAAATATAAACATATATATGGGAGTTTAATTTTGACAGAATATATAAAGATATAATACAACATAATGTGTCACAATTTTTTGACATATATAATTTATAATATTTTATTACTATAAATAAAAACATATATATAGTAATAAATTTCCTCTTTTAATCTTCCGTTAATTATTTTTTTGTTTCCTGTTTTAAATCTTTTTTTAATTATAACATGTAAATCAAAGGTGGAGACATCCAATTTAATATCCAGTTTTATATCCTTTGTAATTAACCCTTGATTATTTTTAATTTTCTATTTTAGAGGAGTTTTAACATCTATAAATTTGTGTGCGGGTTATATCACATATATCACATTTTTTTTAAAAAACTCAAGAACACATTTTAGGCATGCATTGTGAGTGAATTTGAAATTTGAAGTTATGGCTCTGGTCTATTTAAAGAGTCTCCACCCTAATAAAAATTGCTTTTCCTCTATGTCGTTACGAAATTCTTCCAAAAAAAATATATGATCTTCTCACTCTAACCGTGTCTCTAAAATCGGAGTTTGTATCTCCATAATGACATTTTTTTTCTCCATTTGATTCCTTTATAAATATATCTACTTAATGCAACTTTTCTTTTTTTTTCCAAATTCTCTTCTATAAGGATGTTTTTGGGTTTCTGGAAATCCTTCGATAAGGTATCTATCAACTTCAAAAAGAATAGTCTTTTGTATTGTTTTCTTTTTTTTGCTTTAATGAGATCATGATGTTTTTCATATTTAATCATCGTGTTCTTCTATGTTTTAGGTTTGAGTTATTGTTTTTGTATAAAGGGTGAATGTTGTGGTAATTTATGTTTCATTTCTTCTTTTAGAATTTTTAGTCCCAAATGATGATTATATGACATTTTGGTATTTTTTAAGGATCAATATTTTTTTTATTGTTACTATGAGACATACGGAGTTTACCAATTTGAAGGAATTGTGATGCACTTATTCAATACATCCTTTTCACGTTTGAATGCAATTTGTTTGTGAGAGTTAAAGAGACATAGTTTTGATAACAATGTGAGTGAATTTGAAAAAATACTTTTGTTCTATTTAAATTACATCCACTTTAATAGATATTGCTTTTTCGCTCTACGTCTGCAATTGTGGTACAAAATTCTCCCCCAAAATTTGATCTTCCTAATTCAATTTCTTTTCCTTTTGATTTCTTATATCTATTGATATCTACTTATTATTTTTTTTTAAAAATAATCCTTTTTCATTAGTTAGTTTTGTAATTTCATCATTTGTTTGAAGTTTTCCTAGGTGATAGATGTATTGTCGTTAAATAACCACTCAACATTATTGAATTAGCAAATATTGTGCTCATTCTCGGTATTGTTATCATGCAGCTACAATGTTTTTTTTGGTAGTTTTGGTAGTGATGAGATGTTATTATTGTGTAGGTTTTGTTTTTCTATTTCGGCTGTAATTTATTCAATTGCTTATTATTTTACTTTATGCAATATCTTCTAATAAGAAATTTTCTAATTGTTAGATGATTAGTTTTAATCCCCAAGAATTTCATACAGTGACGAGATTGGGGGACACTGATCCGGGGACATTGATTGGCAAGAAGGAGCAAACTGAAAAAGTATAACTATGGAACTCAACGTTGGTGCAGGGTAGTGGATTGGGAGAGTGAAATAAGGAGCCATGACACATATGTGAACATGAGCTTTGGAATAAAATAACAAACAAAATCTAGGACACGGGTTATGCTACAGAGGCAACTTTCATATTTATAGAATAACATGTGTACATGCTTGAACTGTTTTGCAATTTGGCCATCAGATGGGCATGGCTTATGCTCTACTTTAATATCAATAATTTTTTGCTTATATTGATCTTCTTTCTCCTTCAATGCCGTGGAGAGTACAAAGGTGATAGTGCTTGATTCCAATAGGAATGATATACGTGTTAACAAAACAAAGTATAGTAATTTTCAAAGAAGATCAATATATATACTTAATTGAATTGTTTTCAATATGAATGTGTATATTATTCCTACATAGCAGTGGAGAGTGAGAGTGCAATGAGAGTACGTGGTGCATTTATACTTAATTAAAAAATAAAAACAAAAGTATTTAATTAAATTAAAAGTTTTTATATTGAAAATTTAATATTTTACTTTCATAAACAATTAAAAATATTTATAAAATTATTGGCAGGTTATATATTAAGAAAATAATTTTGTATTCAATCAACTTTTAAAAAAATTAATTATATATTCAATCAGTTGTATTTTTTTTATAAATTCATGTATCCTTTTAATCTTTCTTTTTAGTTTATTTTTAAGTTTTATTAAAATAAAAAAATATTAAGATAATATTTCATATAAGAAATGCTTATTGGGTAGAAAATAAATTATTTTTGAATTTTTAATATTTTATATAAGAAATTTTTATTGGGTAAAAAATGTTATTTTGAAAATAATAAAGAAATATATTTAATCCTATTATAAGTTTTATCTAAATTTAAAAATTTTAAGGTTTGGATAGAAAAATAGAGAGCAATCTGAGTGAAAAGCTTTGAAGAAGAAGAAAAGAGAGAAACAAGGAAGGAAAAATGGTGTTATCTTATTTGAGTTTCAATGTGAGTGAGTAGTACAAAGAGCAAAAACAAAACAAGTTGGTTGAACATAAATTTAGATTTAGGGTCACACCTTTGTAATGTAACATAGATGCCTCTATGGCTTTATAGAAAATATCCAAAATTAAATTTTCAAAATAAAAAATTAAAAAAATGAATTTCAAAAATTATTATCTAAATTAAAAATATCAATGTAATATTTTATATAATAAATGTTTATTATGTAAAAAAAATTAGTTTTTAAAAAATAATAATGAAATATATTGAATCCTCGCATAAGTCTTATCTACATTAAGAATTTTAAAGTTTAGAGAGAGAAAGATAAAGCAATTTGAGTGAAAAACATCGAAGAAGAAGAAAAAAGAGAAATGGGAAAGGGAGAAGGGTGTTACCTAATGAGTTCCAATATGAGTGAGTAGTAGAAATGAGATATGTTGATTGTGCATAAATTGGATTAGAGTCACACCTTCATTATATTTATTACTTTTGTTAGCTTCAATCATTTTTTTTTCATAATCCTGCATAAAATAGAAGATTAAATAATTTGATTCATACCCAATTTTATTGTTGGTGAGTTGCATCACGTGACGGGTAAGTAATTTATGTTTCACTGGTTTGTAATTTGATTCTTTATAATGTTTGTGTTATGGTAAGTCCATAAGTAGTTGAAAGAAAAGTGAAATTTGTTTTTGATAGTTGTTAAATAAAAAGGGAAATATACATAAAATTTTAAGCAAAAAAAAAAACAATATTCCTATGAAAACTTCCATCATTGTTATGACATAATAGGTGGCCAAATTTGAAAATTTGTGCGACATGAGTAGCTCACAGTTAGCCAATTAATTGTGAGCCCATAAAAGAAATACAATTTTGATTTAATTTTTGCTTATAAATAAAGTGACAGAGATATAACAATTGTTAAATAACACCTTCCAAGGAGTTATAATGTGATGTTAAGTGAGAGGATGTAATTGTCAAAACTATATAGAACAGAAGCATTATTAAAATGTTTTAGTACCAAAGTTTGCGGAAAGAATGTGAATAGCCTGCTCTTTGTTACTTTTGTTTAACTTCAATCATTTTTTTATAGTCTTGCATAAAATAGATGAATAAATAATTTGATTCATATTCAAGTTTTTTATTGGTGAGCAGCATCATGCGACAAGTAAGTAATTTATGTTTCACAGGTTTGTAGTTTGATTCTTTATAATGTTTGTGTTATGGTAAGTTCATAAGCAATTGGTAGACAAATAAAATTTGTTTTTGATAGTTGTTAAATAAAAATAGAAATGTACATAAAATTTAAGTACAAAAAAATAGTCTTCCTATGAAAACTTTCATCTATTGTTATGCAATAACAGGTGACCACATTTGAAAATTTGTGCGACATGAGCAACCAACAATTGCCCAATTTTGAGCCGCTAAAGAAATCCTGAAATTGCAATTTTCATTTAATTTTTGCCAATAAATAATGTGACAGGAATGTGACAATTATTAAATAACACAACACCTTCCAAGGAGTTACATTGTGATATTGTGATGTTAAGTGAAAGGATGTTGTCAAAATTATATAGAACAAAAACATTACTTAAATGTTTTAGTACCCAAAGTTTGTAGAAAGAATATAAGTAAATAATATAATATGTTCTTTGTTACTTTTGTTTAGGTTCAATCATTTTTTTCATAGTCTTGCATAAAATTGAATAAATAATTTGATTCATACCCACATTTATTATTGGTGAGGTGCATCTCGCAATGATTGGGGAATCTATATTTCACAGGTTTGTAGCTTTATTCTTTATATTATTTGTGTTATGATAAGTCTATAAGCAGTTAATAGAAAAAGTAAAATTTGTTTTGATAATTGTTAAATAAAAAGAGAAATATACATGAAATTTGTGTTATAGAAGAAAACTTTTGGTGTCATATCATGTAGTTGACTACATTTAATGTTTGAAACATTTTTGCATATATTCACACTTAGTTGTTAACCCCGTGCAACGCACGGGTCAAAAATCTAGTTGATTATATAAATAAGGTAGTGAAAATTTGAATAAGCACATGCATTGCACAGGCTAAAACACTAGTTATCTTTAAAATATTTGTATTATCGGTTTGGACATGATTGCTAAAAAAATCTGTTGGCATATTATTTTATCCCTTATTTTACTCTCTCTCTCTCTCTCTCTCTCTCTCACACACACACACACACACACACACACACACACATATATATATATATATATATATATATATATATATATATATATTAATTGTTAAAATTTAAATCCAAGTTTAAAAAAAATTAATTATATATTTTAAAATTTTATTTATATCCAATCAGTTATATCTCTCTTATAGATTCATGTATCTTTTAATGAATCGGTTATATTAAACATCTAACTCAGTTGGTTGAGCAGGGTGCATGAGTGGTGTAAACCCCCTAGTATTGTCTTCGATTTCTATGGATAAAAAAAATTATAAATATATAAAGGTTTTGATAATACTTTTCCACATGTAGAATAATATCAATGAAAATGAATCTTATATGAAAAAGGATATGTCACCACACGTGGATGACAATATATGAAGTTGGTATTCTAAGTTTATCAATATTTAGCCTATACACTTTAAAATTTGTCAACAAATCTCAAATATTTAATATATTTTTAATTTTTTATAAGGTGAATCTTAAAGACATTGAACCAATTGGGAAAGCAAATTGGTCGAAACTAGATGAGACTAATGTTGTGAGAATAGTTTTTTAATGTTTTAAATATGATCATATACAACATGTCATGTGCCACTGAATAAGTACAAATAAATTTATGTAGGAATGTTTGAAAGAGACTGACACTCCTTCAAGCAAGTCAAATGGAAAAAAAATCAACTTATGACATGGAGGAATGTTTGAAGATGGTGGAATACAAGGCTCTAGCACAAAAATTTCAAAAGTTTTGAAGTTAAAAAAGAACCAACTCATTAAGTTTTATTGTTATTAGTATAAGGTTTGTGTCACTTTACCCGTAGGTACAGTGTGATGCACGAGTGTATTGTGTTCATGT
The DNA here is from genome assembly GCA_026413185.1 of Pueraria montana var. lobata. Lineage (NCBI taxonomy): Eukaryota > Viridiplantae > Streptophyta > Magnoliopsida > Fabales > Fabaceae > Pueraria > Pueraria montana. The sequence continues at coordinate 39,140,738 of CM048649.1, read as the reverse complement.
TACCTAATATTTTTTATTAATAATTTTTAATAATCTTATTATTTTTAACATACAAAAAATCTAAATAAATAATGCAAAAATATTCTCTCAAACACTTTATCACGTGCATTGCATGAGTCAAAATCTAGTAAATTAATATCTGAGAAGGGATTATTGATCAATCATTCATTTATAAACAATCATTTTACTCTATTTTTTTAAGTGGCTTTTACTAAAAACAACTTTTGTATTGAATCTTAATAAATCAAAAGAATATTACCGTGTTACTTAAATTTCTTAGAATGTTGATTAGAATATTGCAGAATCAGTGCAAAAGGATTTTCTTATATCATATTTTAAGAAATAATTCTTAATAAATAAAAAATCTATATCATATTTTAAGAAACGACTCAAAATCTTAATAAATTAATAACCTGATAAGAGATTATTGATCAATTATTTATTAATAATCATTTTACTCTTTTTTTTAAATGGTTTTACCAAAAGCCGTTTTTATATTGAATCTTAATAAAACAAAAAAATATTACTGTGTTACTTAAATTTCTTAGAACAGAGATTATAATATTATGGAATCAATGAAAAAAAATTCTATATCAAAATCTTAATAAATCAATATCCTATATCATATTTTAAGAAACAACTCAAAATCTTAAAAAAAAAAAAAAAAAACCCTTTATTTATAGTGGCACCCATTTATTCAATGTTATTGTATTCCAAAGGTACTCTAAGAATGAGCAAAAATATAAACTTTGGTGACTAAATAATATTAGAAAGAAATAATAGAAAAAAAGCTCCAGTATAAAGATCCCCATTAGTACGTAAACCAATTGTATACCACCACTGATAAACACCAGAATAGGCTATATTAACTGGGCCTAGAGCACCTCCTCGAGTAAAAGCTTTTACAGCTGGTTGACCAAAATGAGGATCCCAAATTGCATGAGCTATAGGTCTTACATGTAAAGGATCCTATACCCATGCCTCAAAATTCCCTTGCCAAGCTACATGAAACAAATTCCCGGAAGTTCACAGAAAAATTATTGCTAATTTGATAAGCAAAAATATTCTAATAAATATGTTCCTCAGTAATATCATCATGACTTTCGAAGTCATGTGCGGTAGCAATACCAAACCAAATACGACGAGTAGTGGGGTCTTGAGCTAAGCCTTGACTAAATCTTGGAAATCTTAATGCCATAATGATTTTCAAATCCTCCTAGCTATTATCCTATTGCAGTAATTCTTGCTAAGAATGCCCATGTTGTGGCAATTCCACTCAGAAGGTAATGTGTTACTCCTATAGCACGTCCTTGTACAATGCTCAAAGGCTGAGTAGCAGGAGCAACTTTTAATTTATTATGAACCCAAACAATGGATTTAATAAGTTCTTGCTAATAACCACGCCCGTTGAATAGAAACATTAAACTAAAAGCCTATATAAAAAGTGCACTCAAGAAAAAATTTTAACTTTTGTAACCCACCTTCAATTCTACAATGACTATTTGCTATTTACAATTCAATACAACCTATTAAAGTACGCTTACTTTTATTTTCGGCACAACCCATTTATTCAATATTATTATAATTCTAAAAGTGTCCTAAAAATGAGTAGAAATGAAAACTTCAATAGTGACTTAGCAACATTTTTTTTAATGACTTAACAACTTTTATATAAAATATAAGATAAGATATTGGACCTTTTTAACAACTTTTTTATATATTTTTCTCCTATCTTTCTATTTCTAAGTTGAATTTCAATCATTTTTTCACAAAATTATCAATAATTAAAAATTATATCTTAATTTAAATTATTTAATATAAATTTAAATTTAAAACATAATTTATACATTTAAAGAAATTTATTTATTATAACTTTTAATTATAATATAATTTTTATTTTTAAAATTATTCATTTATCAAAAATAAATATTTAAATATGCAATATAGTATTGGAGTGTACTTTACTCACAGAAAATATTGGGACAAGTTTGGTGCGAAAAAAATAAAATAAAAAGAGAGAGGAGAGGAAATATAGGAAAATATTAACTTTATTGGCATTGGGTTGGCTTTGCTCGCACAGACACAGAGAGGGAAACTCTGGATTCCACCTCTTCCCGTCCTTCGTGACGGTCCTCTTCCTTCGACCTCTTCAGGTTTTTCCTCTCTCTCTCTTCTTCTTCTTCTTCTTCTTCTTCTCTTCAGATCCGATCCGATCTCAATTGCAATCGTGTCTCTTTCGATTCCGTTATCATCATTACAATTTTGTTGAGCATTCTTGAAATTTTACGAGCGAAAGAATTTAATTTAATATAAAAAATCGCTGTTTATCGATTGAGGAATGGTTGCGTTTTGCGATGTAGGAATTGATTTCTTTGTTGTAGGATTTTGCAATGGAGGCTTAGTTTGGTTTTCTTGATGTATTTTAAGGGTTGACAAATTAGGGTTTCGATTCGAGACTGGTTTCTCTTGTGCCTCTGACTGAGTCTGAAGGTTAATTATCGTTGTTATTCACGCTTTTGAACTTCGGTGCTGTACGGATTGAATTGTTAGGTGAATTGGCGCGTGATGAATTCTCTGGTTTATTGCGTTCTGGCTTTATTAGAATGGTACTAATTGTTCTTTTCTTTGCAATCTGCGTGCGCTGGTTGTAGGATTTTGCCAAGAATGTGATTGGTTTTTAAGATATGTTTTAGGGCTTCATAGGATTTTGGATCCTTCATCCTTGTCATCCTTATTTTGGGGTATTAGTTAAAGATTGGAGATGGGTTTGTCTTTGAGGCGGAATCAAACGCTTAATTCTTTGTCGTATGTGAACAAATTTTCAATTTTGATGCTCTTTGTGGAATTTCATGTGCAATATGTTTGTTTACTAGGTGAATTTGTGTGTGGTGATGTCTGGAATGTAGCTTTGTGGATTAAAAGTGGATGTGTCTAAATTGTTTTAATTATACATTTTACATTCTGCCTCTACTGGTAATATCAATTTTGGACATGCTGATTAGTGGATTATGTTCGCTCTCTCCACCTTATTTAATTTACATTATACATTGTAGATTATTATTCTAATCTCAGGTTTGCCCATGTTCTCTTATTGTAGGGTGATCAGGGTTTGAATCTTAAGGTTCTTGATATATTTTTTGAGTCATGGAAGGAATTTGTTTCTTACCAAGTTGCTTCCAGTATTGGATGCTTTCATTCCAAAAAGTGCTTGACCGCCGATTCTTCATCCTTGGAGATTATCTTGTTTCTTTTGTTAATTGCACCTAGTTTTCTGTTCTACTTTAATGATCAGCACAGTGTACGTAATGTTTGTTTCTTATGAGATTGGTGCTGCATCTTTAGGGAACATATACAAGTAAGAACTTATTGTCTTTGGCTAAAACCTATAAAAAAAGTTGTTTCTTAATAAGTGTTCCTTTGACAGTGCATTCCTGACCCAACATCCAGTTGAAACATCAGAAAAATCCTCTTCTGGGGTAAGAGATCCATCAGGGAACACTTGTATATCACCCTCACCTGTTTTAACATACTAAGGTTTAACTAACTCAACCTTTTCTTTGTTTTACAGGGCTGAAGATTGATGTGTGAATTTTGGATGCTGCCTGCTTCTCAAGTATTAGATAAGGGATTGCATTGAAACAGTGCAGACAGTACTTATTGACCCATCATTGCATTTGTTGCTTCTAATGGATATTGGTGGTGACAAAATATTATTTACCAGAAAATTCTGAAACAAAGTCTATATGTAGATTAGATGAAGTGGCTATTATTGAAGTCCTCAAGTCTTGGGTCATGATGAATTTAGCTGAAGATTAATGTTGCTTTGATCATTTTTGGTTAGACCTGGGAATTGTTAGTATGTTCTCCAGGACTTGTTCGATTCTACCACATGCATCCTGCTACCGTTAGAAGCTGTGCGTTTATAATCAATAAGGCTATGCTGCCCTTCCATCACAAAGTTTATGTTTTTTATTATATTGCCATGACAGAGAATTGACGGTGGAATTTGCTGGACCATCTAATATCTGTTGGCATTTTCTACCCTTTTCTTGGCATTGTCTGCTAGAGATAAATGCCATCTATCTTTTGTTTGTTTGTGATTGCTTTTTGAATAAGCACTGCTTTGGGTTCTGTGGGAAAATGGAGAGGTGAGTATTTGTTGCAGAAGCCAGAAGTTACCCCTCTTTTTTACTGTTGAATCTCGTTTAAGGTTTTTCTCCCTTCCCTTCTCTGAACACAGGTACAAGTTAATTAAGGAAGTTGGTGATGGAACATTTGGGACTGTTTGGAGAGCCATTAATAAGCAAAGTGGTGAAGTTGTAAGTATTTTTTGAGTTGAATGATATGTGAAGTTGCATTGTGTATGTTTTCTCTAATTTGTCATAATATTACAGGTTGCAATCAAGAAAATGAAGAAGAAATATTACTCTTGGGAGGAGTGTGTAAACCTGAGAGAAGTCAAGGTGTTGCATCCTTTTGATCATTCCTTATTTCACATTTTATATGCTGCTGCATATATTTATTCTCTAATTTCTCCTATGACAGTCATTACGAAAAATGAATCATCTAAATATTGTGAAGCTGAAGGAAGTTATTCGAGAATGTGACACTCTCTGCCTTGTTTTTGAGTACATGGTGAGTGGCTGGATTTTGTGGCATATTGGTGGCTGATGTAAAGCCTAATACTAACTGTTTTAAGTCACTTTTGGGTAATGCAGGAATACAACCTGTACCAACTTATGAAAAACAGGGAAAAGCTGTTTTCTGAAAATGAAATTAGAAATTGGTGTTTTCAAGTTTTCCAAGGTTTAGCTTACATGCACCAGCGTGGATACTTTCATCGTGATCTGAAGCCTGGTAATTGTTTATTACTGTTGTGTTAGAGTATGTGGTATGATGAAATAATAGGGTTTCATTTATATTATATAGCATGGAATGTATATACTATATAATATAAAATGTTGCTAGAATTTATTCTCTTATTGCAAAATCTTCCATTTTGTTATCTATTTTAAACATTTTTTAAATGCAGTTTGCTGGATAATTGAATTGAATATGATGAGACAAATCCCGATTAGATACCTGGTCTATTGTACATTTCTCTATTACTCTGCTGCAAAATTTTGTTGTTTTGACATGGGTTATGCTTTGTTTTGCAGAAAACTTGCTGGTCACCAAGGATGTCATCAAGATTGCTGATTTTGGCCTAGCCCGAGAGATCAGTTCACAACCACCCTATACTGAGTATGTCTCCACACGATGGTATGTTTTGTCAACTAAATGCTTTATTATTATTGTAAATGTATAATGCACTATGTTATATGTATGTAATTTAATAATAATGCATCATGACCTCTGATTAGGTATCGTGCTCCTGAAGTCCTGCTTCAGTCCCATCTATATAGCTCTAAAGTTGGTAAGCATCTGATATTGAATAATTGTCATTTATGGTGACTTATGTTTTCCAAAAAAAGTTATGGTGTAAAGTCTAGACAATGAATTCCTCGTAGTGATAAATTGATGACAAGTGTCGAGTACCATACATTTATCAAGTTGTTTCATCTTGCAGATATGTGGGCAATGGGTGCTATTATGGCTGAGTTGTTCACTCTCCGTCCTCTATTCCCCGGTACCAGGTATTAACTTTTCTCTCCATTTATCTCCACTTCTGCAACTTCCCATATGATGGTACTTTTAGTTAGATAAAACCAATAAATCTTTATTAGGGAATTCACAAATCTTTGATACCTGGGTCCACTCTAAGTTATCATGTACACGTATATGACTGAATACTATTTTGCAAATTATTTGGTTGCATTAGTTTATGGCATAGTATCTATAATTCCATATAAGTGGCATCCTGGCCTACAGCATCCCGTTAAGTGACTGGGCTGGAAATTAACATGTTCCATTATGGCTGTACATGCAGTGAAGCAGATCAGATCTACAAAATATGTAGTGTGATAGGTAGTCCAACCACTGAATCTTGGGCAGATGGACTCAAACTTGCCAGGGATATCAAATATCAGTTTCCACAGGTTAGCTTTTCTTAATTTGGGTGTTGCTGTTTTTGATGGTCTGCTTTAGGGGAGCTAGCTACTAATTATTATGGAATGTGCGACATGTGAAGCAATGTAAAATGTGCTATTTTATTTGTTTAAACTTGTGTGCTTGGTAATTTCAGAGTCTTATATTTTGTCTTTCTTATGTATATTAAGATTAAGATGGGTACTGTCTTCTGTTAAATACTTCCTTTTATTTAATTCTGCAGCTTGCTAGTGTACATCTCTCTACACTGATCCCATCCAGAAGCGATGATGCAATCAGCCTTGTTACAGTAAGTAGTTTTACTTTTATTACTTAGCAGTTTAGTCCTGTACCCCGTTTTTCAACTAATAGAGTGCTGTGTATTCATTCTTCCGTTTGAATTCTATTTTTGTAGTCACTTTGTTCATGGGATCCCTGCAAGAGACCAACAGCAACAGAGGCTCTTCAACATCCTTTCTTTCAGGTTGTCTTTTAACTAATCTATACTTTGGATCAGTTTTTTTTTTTTTTTTTTAATTTCTTTATCTTTTAATCACACAACTATATTTTGCTTTCTGTAAGTAGGTTTTTAACATTTTTTATTTTTAATTTGTTCAGAGTTGCTTTTACATCCCTCCATCCCTTCGCACCAGAGCTATAACCAGAACTCCTCCATCGGGTTTGTAACTTAATTTATATTTATATTGATTTTCAATGAATGGCTTATGGTTCAATTGGAGGGGATACTAAACTCCTAGTTGTCTTTTTAGTTGCAGCTGGGACCAGGGGATCACTGGATCGGCAGGGGCTCAAGAGATATTCTGGTGCTTTGCCTAATACTAAAATCACCAACAATTTTACTTCCCCGAAATTACAAGCTTCTATAGCTTCAGGTGATGTAATTGGTTTCAGCCATCTGTAGGTTAAATACATGCTGCATATTTTTTATTCTGCATCTGTAGATCTGAGTCATATTATTCATTATGGTTAGAAATATCTGTTGGTGTTTAAGGTGGGAAATCTCCATTGGATGTTAATACATTGTTTAAATTGCTACTTTATATCTCAATGATGGAAACAAAGTAACAACCATCAATAGCCTATTGGATTAAACATACTCATAATGTCCTATTGTAAATTACTTCTATAGATGAACTATCTAAATCTAAATCTTCCATGGTCTGGCCTATGGCTTTTGGTCTCCCTCTATCTCTATTTATTGGACTATTCTATGTCGTATGTACTCCTTCGTGGAGATTTTACCATCTTTTAATAGGTGCTTTTCCCAACTCGCTTTCTGATGCTATTCCTAATCCAGTCTTGTCTTGTGTGTTCACTCATCTATAGTAATATTTATCTCTTTGATGTTGGTGGGTTTTTACTACCCTAGCATTTGATCCTCTGTACAACATTGCAAGTCATACTGTGCAGTAAAATTTTTCCTTAAACATGAGTGATACTTTTCTATCACACGACACCTTGAAGCATTTCTCCATTTTATTCATTTTCATGAAATTCTATTGTCTCCAATTTCCCTATCATTTTGTGATAGACCCAAGATATTTGGACTTGTGATGTGTGGTATGGTATGGTCTCCAGTTCTCACATATAAGTTTAAATCAAATGTACCATCCACTAAACTTACATTCCATGTATTTCATCTTCTACTCAAACAAAAGTTGTGCTCCCAAAGCTTGTTTTCGTATCTCTAGTTTCCTATTTATTTCTTCTATCCACTCTGGAAGCAATGAAATATAAATTGCAGCTGAGCTTTTTTTTCCTGTTCTCAAAAATAGAGAAAATAGGCCTTTTTTATTGACGCGCTCCTTTTCACATATTGAATGCAAACAGAACATGATACTTACTCATTTCTTAACATTACAGGTGTGCAACGGAAGCTGGATATGGCAAATGAGGTTAGTTGTTCTGGATTTCTACCTTTATCATTTTTCCATTTTGCTTACAAACTACGCCCTGCCCACCCATGCCTTCTTTTTACTCATTGAGTATCTGTTGCCCACCCATGCCTTCTTATTACTCATCAAATATCTGGTGCCCACCCATGCCTTCTTTTTACTCATTTAATATCTGGTGCCAGGCATTAAGAAAAATTTAAGATCTGTCTCACAATTTAAACTCCTCTTTCACTTAATAGTGTAGCTCCTTTTTGGTGTTACTATGCTGGACTGATATGTTGTTCACTCTTAAATTCTTTCTTTTCTCAAATCTTGTTATGCTAATGTTTTTTTGTTTCATCTGAAGGATGGAATTAAGAACAAGAAGTCATTGAAGACTACTCAATCAAAATATCGATTACCAGGAAAAGACAGCCCAAGTAAGCACTTTTGTCCAATATTGTTGGTACTCTAATTTCATGGGAGGATTAAAAAAAAGTAACTTAAATATTTATAATGGTCCTATAATAACCACTATCATTTAAGCCAATCAATAACCATCATTAAGTCATTTTTTATTCATGATAAATGTTTAACCTTTAGGTAATGTTTGTTTGGCAGCTTCTATAAACAAGGGGAGGACTGCACGTGGGGTTTCAGAAACCGCTGAGAAGTTGGCAAATATGTCGATTGGTACTCGAAGACAGTCCTTGGGACAAACCCGACCACCTCCAATGAAGGCTGGAGTCAATTGGATTTCTGAATCTGGAAACTTCATGCTCAGGTCCGGACAACAAGTTCCAACTGAAAGAACTTTGAGAAGAAAAGTTGCCGGGTGAGGATGAGAAGAAGTATTTACTGACTTTGGAGATTCTTTGATGATCAATGTGCTAATACCAAGTCTTCTAATGATGAATGATATAATGGGTTTGCACCTGCCCTGATGAGTTTGGTGATGATTTTTTTGTTACTCTATTATGGGTTTGATATATTTGTGTTTTGGGACATACCGTCAGTTTGAATACACAGTTGTGCTGATGCGTTTTAGTCTTTTATTTATATATAAAAGCTTTTCATTAATGTGGAGTGCTCAACAGGTTGTAATGACAAAGTACGCATGTATCGTAATATGTAGTGAAGGGAAAAATGACGTTCAAAATTCTAACTTTGGCCCTGGAGACGTAAATGACTAAAGTACTCCCTACTATTTTTGTTTAATGTATACAAATTAAGAAATGTTTAAGGCTTAATTTTGGTTCTTGAGATTTGGGGGTAAATCTGGTTTTTGGTTCTTCAAATTAAAAAAAAAATCATCTCTTAAATTTGAAAAAAAATACATTTTGGGTCTTCAAATTGTTTTTAGAAACTAAAAATGGTTTTGAAAAAATCATTTTAGTTCCTTAAATTTAGAGTTTAGGGACCGAAATGTTTTATTTTTTCAAATTTGAGAGACTAAAATGATTTGCTTTTTAAATTTGAGGGATCAAAATTGTATTCATTTCAAATTTCAAGGAGTAAACATAATTAAGTCAATATTTAATTAATGTAATAGTTTTATATTTTGACTATGAAATAAATTTGAAGAGTGCGTGTGTTTTAGAGGATAAAATAAATTTATTGTTGATTAAAAAATTATAATAAGTTTAAACAGTTTAATGATTTATTTTGTATTTTTGTTAAAAATTCAGTTGTTAGTTAATAGGGTTCAACCAAAAATTAGAGAGAAAGAAGAATCAAATGAAAAGAGACTGCTTAGATTTTTTTTTTAAAAAGTCATTAATTTATTTTTCATACTCATGCAATTGCTAACAAATGAACATAATTTTATTTCAAAATTTACTTTTAGGAATTTATGATGGAACAGAGGTATGAAATAAGTTTAAAAGTTAGAAATTTAATAAAATTTGAAAGATTTTATAGGATGTGAGATTAGAGTTTGAAGGGGAAAAGTTTTGATATTATTTTCTCATTTTAGTTGAAATATTATGTTTTGGTTGGTGAATTTTTAACAAAAAAATTGTTCAAAACCATTTAATTGATTCATTTTGTAATGTTTTAGGTTGAAAATGAGGTTAAAAAAATTAACGAACGGACAACATTTGTGTAATTTTAAAAATAGAGGGATTTAATTTACTCAACAAATACTTGAAGAATCAAAATCATGCCTATTTTAAATTAAAGAAATTAAAAATACAATTAAACCTTGAACCTGTAATGGTCTCTAATGAATCCAAATATTAAACATATAAAATTACATAAGATAAATGAGATATATATTTAATATGTTATGATATAAATTTATAACCTTTTTATGGTAAAGACCTTAGGTATCTTTCACAGAAAGTAATCTTGCTCGAGTTGGACAAAATAATTTATGGACAACAAAATTATTCCTTTGAGTATGTAACATACTTAACACTTAGGACTCAAACTCTCAAAACTATTTATTCTGATTAAGCTAAAACAATTTCATACTAGTTGATTTACACTATATGGTATGTAAATTTATAACTTTGATGCATCTTTTACTAATATTATTAGCGTATATAAAATTAAAAAATATTATTGAATAAACATACAAAAAATAAATATACAATTGAAGGGTATTTTATAAATATTTATTTTTTATTTACAATTATATAGTACTAAAATGTGTATTTTTTTAATTTATTAAAAATCAATACACTTTCATTATTATTTGTTTTAAAATATCACAAAGATAACTGCAAAAGATTTAAATTTAAAAAGTTGAAAAAAAAAGTCCCAAAAAATGAAAAAGAGAACTAAAAAAGGGAATGAAAATATATTTTAAATCAATTAAAAGTTTGTGATAATACTAGATAATAAAGACCTTAATGGGTTGCAGAAGGGGAGACAAGTAACTTGATGGGGGAGGGGAGGATTGAATGTGCACTGCAGCATCACCATATGCGAATTTTGAAAATTGGGGCTATTGTCAGTGGAGTTAAAAGCCCATTTAAGATGAACATTGCAGTCATCTTAATTGTATGACATGATCCATTGACTGAAGAAACTAAAGATTGGTGCAGTTGCCACAAGTACAGCTCCCGATGAGACATGTGCCTTGACTTTTTGGGCAAGGAAAACCTCACCTCTTCTATACTTTTCTTCTTTGCTAAAAGATAGGTTTTGTAGGAATAAATTTCTTTATAAATATTTGAATAAATTACATGATCTTTCGTGAAGTTTTTACTTATTACATTAAATATTTTTTCATTTTGTAACACTACAAAAAAAAAATTTAATTCTTTTTTCTCATATAACACTGGGCACTCTTCCCCTCCACTTGCACCCGTGTTTTCTAGTGAATTGGACTTGATATTCCTTCTTTAATTTTTTTTTGTCCATGATGTCAAATAATAATGTTAATGACGTAACAGGCTAATAGTAACATTGAGAACTCATTAACTTATCACATCATCAAAGAGTCTAACAAGATAGTCAAGTATAATTTTTTTTTGTTAACTATGTTTTTAATCACTTATCAACTTGCCAGACAACTTTTCTGAATAGATAAAAAATTAAAAATATAATTTACCCAAAAAAATAACTTAGGACTGTCCCGTCAAACTCCTAATGATGTGACAAGTCACTGTTCTGCCAATGTGTTGTTACATCATCAATTACCATTGTTTGGCTACAAAGACTAAAAAAATAAAATTAAAGAATGGGTATTTGGTGCAATTCACAGAAAGCACAGGGAGTGCGAGTGGAAGAGAGCATGGTTGCCGAACTAAAAGAACTCGGTGCAATATAAGTAAGTCGTAGTTATCTTTGTAATGGCAAACAACCCTTTCAATTTCGTGGGGGTGGTAGCATAATATTAATATCACTTTCTTAATACTTGTCAAAATGGTGCTCCTTAATTCCCTTATCTAAAAAGCCTAGTTCAATGCGTCTAGAAATCATGCATTAATAAATATCAGTGGTGTTTCTCTTAATTACTTTAATCTCACGTTAAAAAAAAAGGGCAACCATTTGGTAAGCAGCTACAACACAGTTCCCACTTGGGAAATAAAAAAAATAAACAAATGGTAATAAATTAATGTAACAGCAACTATGATGACAAAAAAGAAGCATCCCCTTAAAATGAAAAGAAAGCAAGGCAGGAAAATTAGGAGGATAAAAAATAAATATATGTGTGATATAATAATGTAAAATAAAGATTAGACCTCCCAATCCAATGGCGACTGATCCTTGGCAAAAATGGAGTCACCACAAAACAAAATCCCTGATTTGCACTATCCTGTGACAGTGTCAATTTAGCACCAGAGACCATAACCGATGGTGGGAAAGTCCAGTTTTTTTTTCTATATAGGACTGACTCCACTCCTTAATCTGGAGTCATGCCATTACAATCTCTCTCTTCTAGCAAACAAAATTGGGGATTCCACCACTTTAGGACATCCACTTTTTGTTAGGAAAATAAACTTCAAAGGTATTGAGCTTGTATTCTCTCTCTGTTCTCTTCCCACCATGTTTTTGCATTCACCTCCCCAAATCTTTCCCGGCTGCAAAAAACATAAGAGTTCGGAAAGTGTTAATTCAAAACCTTAATAAGCATCTCAAGTCTAAACAAAAGTTTTCTTTAGTCTTCTGTACACCTAATAACCTGAATTTTACAGAATTGACTATTAAAGTTGAAAATTTTAAGGAAATTTGTATATATAGCCTAAATTGTACACCTAATATCCTCTTATATTTGTGTGTGAGAACACCAAGATAAGAGGAATAAGGGTAGTGATATTCATAAATCACAAATTTAGGCTGTATGGATAGAAAGAAGAGAGACAAAGAGAGACAGAGAGAGAAAAAAGAAAAAAAAGAAAAAAAAAAAAAAGGAGAGAGAAGGTGACAGATTTGATAAATGATGTGATGAGAAGGGAAGAGAAAGATAGAGACAAAATGAGATGGAAAAAGAAATTGAAGAGAAAGTGAATGTATGATCATATTTATAGGAGGAATAAATCTTGATTATACAATGATGCATAGATGCTAAGAATTGTTTTAGTCAAGGGTTTTGCTAAAGGCATTGGTTAAGGAAATAAATAAAAAGTTTTTATTGAAGGATTGCATTGGAAATCATGCAAGAGTGTATTGTTACACTTCTCAATAAAACAAACTTTTTACTTTTGATTCCTTAACATGTACCCCTTAATTAACATTTTCCTTAAATGTATCTTGATAATCTATTATTTTGACATATTGTTAAGATTAGTTCTTTTCAGGCTCTCATTTCTTGTGTATATTTCATCATAATACATGTTCCTAGGATCATTTCCCTGTGAAGGAAAAAGTAACAAGGAGCATGTTTTTGGAGATGCATTATATATTACCCGAATCTGACACGTCTAAGTTCCCTTGTTCCATCAGCTAGCTGCCTGATTGTAATGTAAACTCCAGGCTCGTCTTGTTCTACCCATTCTGTCTCCATTTCACTGGCATTGCTGATAGAAGGCTCATCTCTAGAAGCAGTGGTATCCCTTGCTGGTTCCATTGAAGGCCCTGCATGGTAGTGGCCACCGCCTCCACCGCCGTCTGGTTCAGACGGGTAATATCCTCTGCTCCCAGAGGGCTTATAGTGACTTTTTGGTGTCCAATCCTTGTTTGAGGCCATGGGACTTTCCCTTGCAGATGTCAATCTTGAGTATGAAGAATCTCTTGGCTGCTCAAACAAATTATACACATTAATCTTGAATACAATGATATAGTTTTGTGAAAAATGAATTCAAGACTTGTCTTCTTTCTAAAATACATAGGAAACATATCAGGTAAGAGGATCCGACAATGTGAAAGGAGTTAACCTTAACCATACAATCGTATATGAATGATCAAAATTGTTTTACTTAAAGATAATCTAAACCATTGTATAGTCAAAATTAGTCTTATAAAAGCATGCTCTCACATGATACGATATAATGGATGGTGGACATGATGCAAAACATAAATAATATTGATGAAAAAATATGTAGATCATTACCTCATCCTCAGACCTTGGAGGAGTGTTGAGAGCTTGTTTATTAAATCTCTGGACGTTATAAAGTTCCATGATTCTGTCGTAATTCTCACCCCACCACCTTTGAGCTTGCCATTTATTAAACATCTCTCGGCTTCAAATTCAAATGCTAAGTATTGTCAGTCTTTGCTCCTACAGCATAATTAAGTTCTCAACAACTAAAAAATCCCATATATTTTGTGTCATAAGCCTTAAGGTACACATTTCAGCTAAATTGGTTTACAAACCAATTTTGTGCTTAATTGGTTTATTAATTACTGCTTTAGGGACCATCATAAAAATCTTTTACTAGACAACATTTTAGCACAATAAACTTGTATTTGTAATTGAAATCAATGGTCAATTATTAGTTGCTACTACTATACCTGAAGCGAATTCTCTTAAGATCATTTCCTCCATTAGGAAGAGAGACAAAGGTAATGTGAACCCCTGGCTCCACCTGTGCCATCCACTCCTTAGGCTCATCCTCATCCTCTAAGACTACATCACAAACTGATGTTGAGTCACGTCCTCTGGGGGTGCGGTCACCACCAAATGCCCCAGCAAATCTTGGGTCAGATCTTCCACCAGGGTAGTGAGAGGTTGTGAAGTCCCATGCAGGGGTTGAACTTGAGCTTGCACCTCCTCCAATGTAAGGGTATGGAACCCCTTCTGAGATGGTGTCAAAATCTGGATATGGTCTGTGTCCTTTCTTGTAGCTACTGCTAGACCCTGTGCAGGGTTTGCATTGCTTGTATGCACCTGAAAACTTCAGTGCCATGTCCTTTATCTGCATACAAAGAATATATATAACCCTTTTTAACACCATTACATTAGAGGCTTCAATCACTTAATAAAGGAGCCTTTTTCTACTGTAAATTATTGATAAAAAAAAAAAACAAGGGTACATTACACTTGTTTCAACACTCTCCCAACTTATCCCTCCTATGCATTAGAGGCTTCAATCATTTAATGTGTTATAAGCATGATTAACTAAATCTATAAGAAGGTTTAGTGATACAAAAACAAAAACGTATTCAGGACAAATTAAAAAGGTGTGAAATTACAAGAAAATAGATTACAATTTATCCTAATAACAATCTTTCTCGCCGATTTATATATATTTAAAAGACAACTTTAGTTGAAAACCTTAATTAGTAAGTTGTTTAGACGCGAGGAATCAGAAAATTGTAATGGAAATAACGCAATAAAACATTTCATGACAAATAGAAATATAGAATTATATCACTTTTTTTCTCTCTCTAAAAAGCATACTTGAAGGAGTAGCGTATATTGGGTCAACACCTAATGCAAGTAACTCTCCTTTTACAGTTCATATAACTTCAACTGTTTTATTCTTTTGTAAATTAGGATTGTAGAATCTGACACAATTAGTACTCTCTAGTGGGGAGTAGGTACAATTTAAAATTCTGTTTTTATATCTTAACAATGTGTTAAGGCTTTCAAAATACCTAAGTAGCATCTTGCTTTATCCACCTACTCACATTGCTTTGATACTTTCCTTTTGTCATGAATATGATATGTTTGTCTAAAATATGATGGCACTAGATGGAAAAAGAGAAAAGTATAGAAGAGAACTAGTTGTCTACTTGCTAGAAGAAGCAAATGCAAATTGTCCATGATTAAAAAAACCATTTTTTTTATTGGAATTGGACCTAAGGAAACAAAAACAAAAAAAAAAGAAGGGGAAAAGCCATAATTAAAGTTCTAAACAATTTAGAGATAGACACATTGAATATTGGTAGACTATAATAGAAGGGTGTTCGTGAAATGGCACACAAGGAAGGACTGATGGAAACCATATGTGCAAGTTCAGAAGTATAAGTTAAAAGTAAATTTGGATGAAACTAAATGGAGGCTAAGGTTTCAGTCTTGAGTCATTTTCAAAGAAGAACCTTTACAGCTGGAGTGGTGGAGAATGTCTTTGGGTTGAGGATACAAGTGGATGACAAAATCCTTAACGTGAAAAACCATTATAGGAACCTTACATATATGCTACCATGAAACTATGTTACCACTAATGAAAAACATTTCCAAATTGAAGAAAATTCTTTTCATTTCTAATCAGTTGTTTCTTCTCAAAGTTTTCACTTAATTAAGAGATAGTTGGTTTAAAAAAAATGCCTCACATCACACACTATTCTTATACTTAAAGTCTATTTAGATAAATTTATCCATATGTACTTATAGAAGAAAAAAATAAGAAGAAAAATTAAAAAAAAAAAACCATAAGCTAAAATAAGCTTATACATAAATTAAAAATAAGTCTTTAAAGAAGTTAATATGAAAAAATTTCTACAAATTAGTTTATAACTTTAGAAAGAAATATGGAATTGTGTACAGAGTTGAGTGTCTAGCTTAAATTGCATTAACATCGAATTACATGGAAGAATAAAGTGCATCAAAATGAAGGTTACTCTTACACATAAACAAACATTAAGAAAGAAAATCATGTCCCAGTGGTCTAAAAGTAAATATTAAGAAATATATATCAATGTGCTTTTCTGCCATAAAAACAATCAAGAGCCGGCCATCACTAATTTAGATTTTTGCTTTATTTTTTTTTTCTGCATCGGTAATAATAGAAAACTTTTGAAAAACATTGGATCGACAAGAATTCAAGGATGGGCCACACCAGGGATAGGGATAGGAATATGGCAGACCCTTCTGTGATAGGAATCTTTTCTCATCATCAACTCAAATGCTGAATATGGAACATGTTCCCACTATTGCCATTCTCATTACGCATTTAGAATAATTGACCAAGACATTTGCTCTATTTTTTCGAAATAAAAATACTGGGAAACCAAGTTAAGATTTTGGATAAAAGTAGACAGACATTTATCAAAATAATATTAAGTATTGATAAAATTATATATAATACTCCAATGGTGGTCCCGCCTCATATCAGTGTACCCAAACGTGGTGAAGATTTTGTTTGTTTTCTCTCCAATGAAAAACAAGATGGAAAAGCAAAGATTGTGGGTTAATATGAAGAGAGAGAAAGAGAGAACATGTATTGTATGTGTGAGTAAGAGAGAGAGAGAGTGATAAGAACCTGCGTGGTCAGGCTTTTGACGGCTTCTTTTGTACTCGGCGTGCCACTCTCACGAGCTTCTCCTTCTTCATCCCTCTCATCAGTCTTCGTACACGCTATGCACGTAAACATTTTTCTTTAATTTTTATTATAATTATAATAATATCCTCTTTTCCCTCTTCCTGCACAACAAATCAAACATATTTAAATAAATATCAAAGAATGAAACAAAGAGTTTTAACAATAATGAATGATTAATGATAATAATAATAATAAGTTTAAAAAAAATGATAATAATAATAATAATAATACTCCGATTAAGATGGAGTGCCACGTGGAATAGTAATGAAGGACATAATGGGAAACCAGGTTTTGGGGCAATCACTTTCACTGAATGAAACAGTGACAGAGGGAATGCCTATCTGTCTCAAGCAACGCCGATGAAAGCTCCAAATTTAAAATCATTCAAGACCCAAATGCACCCAAAAAAAAAAAGAAATGCAAAATGGGAAATAAAAAAGGAAAAGGGAATTTTGCAGTTGCTGCTTGTGGAACAAATGATATCTTTCGTGGGGAAACAGAATGGTCGTATGGAGCAAAAGAGAAAAAGGAAAAGCAAAGCGGTCTTGAGAACGAGGCTCGGGATCAGAGCAAGATCGAAAGCGATCTCAAAATCTCAAAAGAAGGAACAAAAAAGAAATTTGAGTCAATAATTAAAAGTAGAGAAAGAAAACAAAATAGGGGCAAGGGAATGGCCAGGGTACTATACTACACTTACTATACTATCTGCTTTGCTTCACCGCACACAAATTCGCAAAAATTAAAATAAAAAAAGAACCAAAGTGTCTCCAAGCCGAAGGTTCTGACACACCCCTTATTGTTATTTTTATATTCTCTTAAAAATAAACCCTACTGATAAAAAAAATGAAAAATAGAAAAACATTTTTCACACCTGTATAAAACTGAAATAATATTCTCTCGATTCTCTCTTTATCTTTTGTGCAAATCACATCAGTCCCCGTTCTACGAGGGGCACCCGAAAACCAAAAGCGGCTGACTGACCTGAAGAGAGAGAAAGAAAGAAAGAGAGAGAGAGAAACTGTCTCTGTGCTTAGTTAGGGGGTACGTGTTTTTGGGATTGAGGAAAAAAAAAAAAAAAAAAAAAAAAACAGAATGGGTTTGAATGAGGAATCAATGTTTGTCGGAGGGTGCGAAGAGAGGCAAATGGACAATGAAAGAGAACCAAGGGGTAGAAGGAGGAAAAAAAAAAGAAAAAAGAGAAAGAGAATTGTGCATTGATTATTGATAGTATATAATTCAAGCTTTACTGCAAAAGCAGAATTAATTAAATAGAGTCATTACTATTCGAAAACGACTATGCAAGCAAACGCTCAACCACACTCAACGCTACTACTATCTCTCGCCGATGCTTCAACCTCACCATCATCATCCACAACCCAAGCACACGTTCATGTGTCGATCGAATCTCTTTTCAAACGCGCGTGTGTGTGCTGTGGGGTTAATTAAATTAAAATCCCTTCAAACCTGTGTATTTTTTCGGCCAAAAACTAAGGTTTAATCGCTTGAGGTATTCAGATCTATTTAAAGGGGTTGAAATCTCTCGAGATATGTTTTCGATGCCAATCAATGAAATTTAATGCGGCACGTTTGGGATCTGAAACGTATTTTAATGCCAGCTATAGCAATGTGCTAGTCTGCTAGAGATACAGCTAATAATAATAATGATGATGCAATTCAATTTGCCTTGGTACATTGAAAAAAAAAAATATATAGAAAGAGATAAAAACTTACCTTATGTACAACGGTGGATATTCACTCTTCACTCTTTTTTTTTTTTTTTCCTTCTTCTTTGCTTTCTTCGTTTTAGCTATTTTCTATTTTTTCTTGACCTCCAAACAGAGCAGTGGTTAGACAAAACCAAACCAAGGAAGTAGTAGTAGTAGTAGCAGTGATGGAAGTGATGATGAGCGATTAGTCGCAGCGTTGTTGATATTTCGAAGAAAAAATCGTGTACGAGGATTTGGATTCGATGTCCGACAATTCGGAAGATTATATAAGAAGAGGGAAGGCAAAGGTTGATGTTGTCGTATTTATATGGAAGGGGAGGGGTTGACGGCGTCAGTGAGGGAGGTTAGTTTTGACGGAAAATGTTTGGAGTGAGTAGAGAAGCCGTTAAGAGGAATTTTGTTTTTGTCATTTTACAGCGGAAACGATGGTCGAGGGCGTAGAGGACACTGGGGACCACATGTTCATGCTGATGCAATGCAACACTGAGGGATCTTTAACGTGGGTACGTAGCATGACACGTGGCGGATTGTGATTGGCTGAGATGTAATGGGAGGAGTTGAATGGGTGGGATTTTTTGCTCATACTATACGACGGTGTTGGGAACCATCCCATCAGGGCTTTCGTCCTTGGTTAAGTCTTAATGATAAGGTAAAATTTGGAATACTCATAATCATAATTGAGAACTTTTCGCAAATAAAAATTATGAGAAATAATTGGAATTTGAAAATGCTAGTAAGGTTTAAGGTAAATTTTAGTCTTTCTAAAAAAAAATATATTTAAATTACACTGTTGAAAAACTATGCTTCTTCTTTTTTTGAAAAATTAAAATGTGTTATAATTTATTTATTTATTTATTTCAATGTTAAGAATTTTTTTAGCAATTTGGACACTGATGATTGAGTCTTCAAAATTGTTTAGAACTTACCACCAATACTATTTTTGTTTTAAAATTTTAATGTTTACTATCCCACTATCTATCTACATCTGATTGTATTGACAGTAATTTCTAAATAATATTCGCCTTATTTTTTTTTTAACACGTACTGCATATATACTCTTTGCTATGATTTGCATATATACCTCTATTTGTTTTTTGGCATTGATATTGGAGCCAATAACATATTAAGTTATGTACGGTTAGTATTGGATGTTGGTTTCAATTGTAAATAATATAAGATTAACAATAATTATTGACTGAATATTGCATACCATGTCTAAACAATATTCTACATGCAATTACTCTAAGATTTATTTGTTGCCATTTTTTTAAATGAGTTATGCTTATTATGCTTACATGTTTTTAGTTATTTATGATTATGTGTGACGTATGTTTATTCTTTGTATTGAGTTATCCGTAAGAGAAGCATAAGAAGAACGAAAACTTTGGTTGTTGATATAAAATATAATATCTTCAATACAATAAGAATATTTTAGTAATTATAACATATATTTCTAGGAAAAAAATGTGAACCGAACACATGTTTTAAATATTCCTGGGAATTTCAAAAAGATTCTCAATACATTTTAATAGTTAACCAAACATTTTTTTTAAATATTCATAAATATCATTCTCATGTAATATTTTTGAAAATAACATTCCCAAGAATCCAATAACATTTTGTGAAACAAACGTTCCCTTAAAAAACAAACAAAACATAGGAAACAAACATTTTCAACTTAAGATTCCCAAAAACTAACAATTTCTTTTGCACCAAACGCCCCCTAAGAGTCATATATAGAGTGATTTAGTTAATTAATGTTTTTTGTTTTATTAGTTAACTACCAAATTAAAGATTTTTGTTTTTT
Organism: Pueraria montana var. lobata; assembly: GCA_026413185.1. Lineage (NCBI taxonomy): Eukaryota > Viridiplantae > Streptophyta > Magnoliopsida > Fabales > Fabaceae > Pueraria > Pueraria montana. The sequence continues at coordinate 39,120,127 of CM048649.1, read as the reverse complement.
TATCCATTGGAATTGAAGACAGGTACCACAGGTTTACAACAACTCGCGTATCGGTTCAACAAACTAAGTTAGACCCTCTTAGTAAATTTTTGTTTTATTCTACCCGTTACCATCCCTACCAAATTAAAGATTTTTGTTTTATTAATTAACTAGAAATCACTCTATATAATTATTTTGTTTTTGAATAATTTTTTTAACTGAATTGAAAAATTATTCTTAAATCATAAAAAACATAACCATATTACATTATAAATATAATCATTTAGCATAATTATTTATAAATTTAATGTTGATGCTTTCAAAAAATAATATTAATGTTGATTAAATCTAACAATAAACTCTACGAACAATTAATTCTTAAATTTGAACGTCATATTTTTTTTATCCGTAGAAATCGATCACGGTACCGGGCAGTTTACATTAACTCTCACATCCTGCTCAACCAACTAAGTTAAACCCCCTCGATAAATTTGAACGTCATATGTTAATACTCTTGAAGACTTACCAAAACTGATATACTGACACTAATTAATTTACAATTATATATTATGGGAGTGTTTGTTTCACAGAATGATATTGTATTACCAGGAATCATATTCTCATGAATATGATTTCTAGGTATATTTAATTTAAATATACTTGTAACTTCCATTTTACTTTTTTTATTTAAATTATTTTGAATTTTAAAAAATAATCCTAGGAATATTCTTTTTCATATTCCCATGGAAATACAAACAAGTTGTTGGTCCGAGTGGTATTAGACTCGGTTCTCTTAAGCAAGGTCTCATGTTTGAGTCTTGTGGATGGAAAAAATGTAGTTGGAAGGGAAGACCCCACTAAAGGTGGCCAGCCAGGTTCCCCGGCGAATATTAGTAATTACCAAAGTTGGTGGATACTCCACACCAATGTCATGGGTACCAAAAACAATATTCCCATAGGAATATCACATTCTCATCCCTCTTCATGGGAATAAAAGTATGGAAAAATATATTTAAAAAAGGAAACTACAACATTCCCACAAAAGATATACATATGAGATATTTTAATTAAATTATTGCATATATACATTAACTTAGGATTCAAGACTATATTTTTATAATTAACCATTAATAATATATATATATATATATATATATATATGAGATATTTTAATTAAATAATTATATATAAATGTAAGTATGGAGCGAGGTGGATACTATAGTATCAATACCTGCATCCATTCCAATAAATTTTTGCATGTAAACTTCCTGTTCTAGACGCGTCCTGTGCATTGAATGGGTATTCACCTTACCAATTACAAATATTTTTTGCGGATTCCCATGAGATTTAGGTAGAATTGTCATCCCCATTATGAAGCATTTTTGTTTTTTTTTTAGGAAAATGAAGCATATTAGTTATTACTTAATTTGAAATTACTAATTTACACACAATTACTCTCGGTTTCAAATATAATAATTTTAAAAGTTTAAAATTTTAAGAAATCATTTAGAATAATGTTTAGATAATTGAAATTATCAATTTGAATATAATTATTCTCAATTAAAAAAAACATTTATAACATTTTTTAAAAGTTTAAATTCCAACAAATCATTTATGATAATTATAAATAGTTAAAAAAGTAAACTTAAAATTACTAATTTAACCTGTAATATTCTCGTATCAAGAAAGTATTTATAAAAATAATAAATAATTAAAATTATTAAATTAAATTTAATTATTTAATTTCAATTATTTTAGTTTCAAGAGATATTTATAAAAGTCTTAAAATTTTAAAATTTTAGAAAAATATTTATAGCAATTTCAAATGATTCAAGTAAATAAATTTAAAATTACTAATTTAACACCAATTATTTCCAATTTGTTTATATATAAAAAAACAGACCTTATTTACAATTGGATCATAAAATGCATAAATGAACTTGTATTTTACACTAAAATAAATAATGAAAAATACATTTTTTATTAAAAAATATAAATTACACAATAAATTAAAAACTTATAAGAAATTAACAAAATATATTTTAAAGTATTTTTCAAATAATTAAAATTTAAAAGTAATACTTTTTCCATTTTCTTTTTAATAATTTAATAATATAACTAATAGATAACTCTTTGCGTATGATCAAAGGAAAAAATATTAAAAAAAAGACTAAGTAGAACAAAATAAAAAGATTTATTAAGACATTGTTAAATAGTAATTAGACTCAACATGTATTTAAATAAACATACACAACAAATAAACTATGACATTAAATTTAAATTGAAATATTCGTAAGTTGTAGTTGTCATTTCCAACTGGATCACATAATTTTGAATTGTCATCATGCACATCTTCACTCCAAAAAAGCGTAATGTAATAATTTAAATCCAGAAAATCCTACTAATATTTACAAAACATCATTAATCATTAATGAATTAGATATTTGTAAAAATTTAAAAATGAGTGGTGAGTCAGACATGTAAAATTACCTTTTTTTGAAAGTACATGTACAATTACCTGAACAGGTATTATCTTTGTGGTCTTGAAAAAACTTTGGTTCAAAATCAATTGAAACAGAACGACCACTTAAATTGGGAATTGGATAATTGATTGCGTAAATCCTAAAGTGAAAAATATTGGCTTCAATGTAATGCATTAGTATTACATGTTTTGTTTTCATTGAATAAAATTTGTCAAGGTTCAAATCACCCTTCTAAAATGTGGTTCATCTAGGTCAGGAGAAATTTCAAAGTCAATAAAATTCCAAGTAGGATCCATACCTCTTGCAATAAAAGGTGTCCTGTTGGTAGAGGTAATCTAAACAGAGGCGAATAATGAAATTAGGATTTTTGGTATTAAAATAAAAAACAATGAACACAACTAAATGTAGCTAAAAAAAATGGTTCGGAAAAGTGAAAAAATACTTTTTCAAATATATAGATAAATCACTCGAATAATGCAAGTCAAATTGTTCCGTCACCGATGATTAACCTTATAATGGGTAAAAATTGTATAGGGAGTATATCTAATGAGATGACTTATTTTATATGAGAGTGAGATGAGTATATATTGACTATTAAATCTTATCTTAAATTGTCAAGATTACAACACACTAAGTCATGTAAGTTTTTAAGTAGTCAAATGTCATTAAATATTGACCATCCATGTATTATTATATGATCCAGATTTAGCCTTCTTACTCTCATATAAAAAGTGCCCTCTCATAAGATATTCTCTCTCTCTCTCTATATATATATATATCTCTTTATATATAATAAACTTGTTGGCAGTGTGAGTAATTTTTTTTAAGTATAGAAGTTTTATGTCACATTAGAGATTTGGTGTGATTCAATTTGTAAGGCATAATATTACTTTCGATTGGTGGTTCGATGAGGGTATAATTATGATCAAATCGAAAACAATTATTTATGTTGATTTCTTGGTGATTGAGGTAATATAATTGTCAATTTAGAGAAGAGTTTATTGTTTAAGGATTTGCTTTGAATGGCTAATTGAAGCCATGAAATCGAATAAAGGATCTGCATGGGAAGAACACTTAGAAAAATCTCTAAGTGTTGGCTTTTAAGGACAAATTCGATTTATGAATGACAATCTTTGAAGATGCGAAGCATTCAAAGACATCAACAAACTCATACCATGAATGCGTGGTTTTCAAATAAGCACTTAAAGGCAGTTACCAACGGTTGTCTGACAGAAACAACGAGGAGGACATATGGCAACATCTTAGATAGGCTATTTGAATAAAGTGTACACGTGTAATCATCTTGTAAGTCGACTGTTATGTCGACAAACCTATAAATAGGCATATTGGTAGTCATTTTTTCCTGGTTCTGAAGATTACACAATTTTTGTATACACCATCATGTCGCACTGGGAAATGACTATTGGTTCTAGGAACAATGTATACGTTCAAACCCATACTTTAATGCAATTTATCATTTCTGTCATTTATTTCACTGTTCAATTTACTTTCCAACAATTCTCTTCTTCTATATTTCTTTTCCAAGTTTAAACTTTTTCCAATCCTCATTTCTTTTCTGAACGACTAGTTTTGAAAATCTTATAAAAGGTGAAAATTTCACTCTTATTTTCGTAAGAAAATTAATTATAAGAGGAGGAGTACTATCGACTCTCTCTCTAACACTCTCTTTTTGATACCCTATCAGTGATTGATTGAAATTTATTGGAAATTACCAATTTTAGTGGGTCCCACAACTAAATCAAGAGAGAGAATCCTTAAATAATATGCGATACTCACCAAAAATGGTGATTTTTAATAAATTTCAACCAATCACAGGAATAGTCTCTAAAAGAGTGTCAGAAAAATGTCGCTAGTATTTCTCTTATAAGAGTTTTATTGAACTCGATACCACTGATTAACTTAAAACAATTCTATATCAGTTGATCAACACACTTGTTGGTTCACTTTAAATTTATTTAAAAGAGCTTCTACCAAACCTTTTAGATTTATAAAAACAACTTATGCTTTGTATAAGTTCTTTTTCACTTTTTTCAATAATTTTTTTGGTAAAATATTATCAAAATAAATTCTTTTTTAACTTATTTAGTAAGTTTTATAATTGAATTTACGGCATAAATTCTCATACAATAAGCACTTATTGAATAATCACTTAAAATTGAGCTATTTATCCAAATACATTATTTATATAAAATAATAATTGTTCAATAACTAATTAATAAATTTAATGTTGATTAAAAAGTTATTAAAGAATATTTTTTTTATCAGTAGTTATTAAAGAATATACATATCACATGAGTTGATCCCAACTTTATGAATATAAACAATTCAAATTCTTTTACAACCTTATTTCTACTTTATACTTTTTTTATCTCTTTTTTCTATCATATCACTTACACATCTATGAATTTCTCATTTTTTTTTCTCAGGGTGTATACATCTCCAAAGGGTTTAAAAAAAAAAGAGTCTATTTTGACTTGTATGATTTAACGTAAGAATACTCTATTTTCAACTGTTAGTCTACGCCATGGCTATACGTAACTGATATTCCCAATCGTGCCTCTTCTGAATACAGGGAAAAAAAGAAAAGCATCTTATGAGTGGCAAAAGTGGCAGCACTGTTTGGAAATACGACGTTTCATTAAAGACATGCTCTTGTGCTGAACTAGAATTCTACCAAACTTTGCTTTCTTTGCTCAGTGAATTGTACATGCGTATTCATTCCTAAAAGAATAGAAAAGGCATCAAAAAATAAAATTAAAAAAGGAAAGAAAAGTAACAAGATCAACAAGGTTACGTTACTGAACCGTATGTATGGTCCTAGCAACTTGCACGAGTGAAATACAAGGTAGCATTTAGCTCCGCGAGAAAATTAAAAAAATAAAATAAAGAATAAGCCTTAAATTTGTCCTTAGAAAATTTAGAGTGAGATGTTCCACGTGATATTATTTTTTATCATATTAATTCTTAAGTAAAAATCGAAGACAGTACCAGATATTTACAATATTCATGCACCCTACTCAACGAACTGAATTAGATCTCTTGGTATCATATTAATTCTTAAGTATATATTAATCTTTAAAAGAGATTAATATTACTTGTAATTTCTAAAAATTAGGATAAAGTTTTAATGACTAACTTCAAGATGAACAAATTAGTCTTAACTAGCTGAACAGATTGGTCTAGAACCAAAGATTAATCTGTTCATCTTGAAATTTGTCTTTGTGAATGAATTTGGGATTTACCCAAAAGCAAAATTGGAATAATTGAAGTAAAATCTTTAAGCCTCGGAAAGAACAAATATTGACTACGACTAGAAAAGTGAAAAAATACTTAAAAAAGTGTGAAACAGAATTTTGACGTGGTTTCCAATCACACACGTATATATGTATTTTTTGATCATTATGATGTATATATATATGTATGTGAATTCTTGTGCTATAGTATTTATTTATTTATTTATTTTTGACAGAATAGTATTTATTTTGTTACTACGTTCTTTCTTTTCTTTTCTCTGACCAAATGAGCCCAGTCAGAGAGAGTGTAACCCAAATCCAGTAATTTGTACGGTAACCGGCTATGACCAGTGACTAAACGTAGAGGTAATCTTTTTGGTCAGGATTCAAGAGGGTGTGTAACTGGCTATGGTCGGTTGTCAGAATTGGCTGCAAATTTTTGGTGCTTTTGGCATTGTGAACAAACAAGTGATGCATTGCATGATGTGCTTTAACTTTAACCTAGTACTGTTTTTGGTCCTTGGCTTTATTCCCGGGACTAACCTCTCTTTAAGCAAAGAATGCTTGGAATGGAGGGACAACAAAACCACACTATAAAAACTATAAACAATCTCTCTCTCTCTCTCTTTCTCTCTCTAGACACAATCTTTGCCTTTGTGGCTTATTATTAGTATCTGAAAATGGGAATTCCACGTGGCAGAATCTGGGGGGGCATGCTTTAGCTAAAGATATGTTCTTACTAGATCTTGTTAAGTAAGAAAAGCATAGTCAAGGTCCAAAGCCATTCCTTCAAAACTTGGTTTTTTTTCGTTTTCAAGAGAATTCAAAAAATATCCGACACTTTAATTACATCTTTGTTATTTTTTTTTTCACATCTCTTTATCTTCAATCTATGTATAAAAGAGAAAACATAAATGTTATCAAAGAAAAGCCTAGCTATACTCAGTCCAAGTAAAGAGAAAATTATTCTCCTTGTAATTATTTGGTAATAAAAAGAATAATTCTTTTTTATAATGCAATTGCAATTAAATCTTATTTTTCTTGTTTTTTTTATCTTTTCTTTTTCTGGCATTCTTTTTTCCTTGGATGTCCAAACCCAATATGCGGTATTGCAATTATGTTTAAGACCCTCACACATTTTTGCATACTAAACATTTTTTATACTTCTACTGGTCTAAATTCCAAATTCCATTTATCCAGAGGACACATTCCTTTCCAAATCTTTTTTATTATTATCTTTTTTTTTTTTTTTTTTTTTTACCAATAAGTCTTTTAAGTTTGAAAGCCTTACAATCCATACGTTTAGCTTATCAAATTCAAAAATCTCAAGAAAGGTAAAATTAAAAACATGAAAGCATGGCGTAGATTAGACCACTTTTAACGTTAGGAATGTTCTGTTTTTTCTCAAGTGAAACAAGCATAAGGCAATTTATAAATAAATACATAAAATAATGTACTTTGAAAAGTGATCATAAAGCTCCCCATTCAGCAATCCTCTCCCAAGGTAGATCTCCATAATCTCAATCCCCAAGTGTTTCTTTCCCTGTTTCCAATGTTTGGGGTTTGATTACTTTGGTTATTAGGTTGTTCTCTTTTGATTTCTTGCTCCTGAATAAAACCCATTATTTTACCCATGTTAAAAGAAGAGACCCAAGTGGGCTGTCTTGTGCAAATACTGTTTATATCAAAACTTTTAAACCTATACGTACCTTATAATAATAATAATAATAATAATAATAATAATATACGATTGATTTATTACTCATTTTCGTGCATGGTGAGAATTTGAACCCAGGAATCTCACGGTGGTGATTCATATGTAATATGATATTTACCAACAGGTCGTTGATATGAGTGGTGCTGAACTTGACTCCTTAAGCAAGGTTTCAGGTTCGAGTTTTGTGAATGGAAAAAACGTAATTGGAAGAGGAAAACCTCACTAAAGATGGTCAGTCAAGTTTCCGGAGACAGATATTAGTCATTGATAAAGTCGGTGGATACTTCATACCAATAACATGGTAACAAAAAAAATGTAATATGATATTTATTATTACCCTTGTGGCTCCTTGAAAAGTTACGTTAACAAAGCAAGTAAAGTTAAGTAGGGGGGCCTGCTTGTGCTTAAGGGAACACTCTAATAATTAACGGTTAAATACTCCAATTAGAAATATCAAAATTCGAATCTCATTTGAGGCTGTATAAGAATAAGATTAAAAAGGAAAGATGGATATGATTGAGGTTATGATACATTTGAGCCAAAAAAAGAAAAAAGAAAAGGTTAATTTGCTTAGATGGGGTGGATCTAGCTTTCAGAAAAACTGTTTGTTAATTTATCTCGTGTGGGGAAGGGTAGGAGAGAGGGAAGGAAATTAAATAAAAAAACGGGTAAAGTGAATATTCAGCTTCATTTGTTTTAGTCATGATGATGATGGGAATGTCAGGAAAGGGTGAAAATAAGAAAAGAAAATGGATCTCATAAAAAAAAAAAAAATGTGTGTCTCAATTGTTCTTTGAACAAAGAGGAAAACATTCGATAAGCCACTTTATTTTGTTTGTTCCATTGGTTCTCTTTCCAGGAACAAGATTTAAATTGTTCATGTACCAAAACTCTTTAAAGAGAAGAAACGGAATTGCTGCAAAATCGTACGTTACTAGGAAATCGATTTTGCAAAGGCTATGTTCAAATGCCGAATATTTTGTTTATGTACTTGTAATTTTTTTATTTATTTTTTCTTGGGTGCTCTACTTTAGTAGGGAAGGGGAAAAGGGGCATACATAATAGATCACTTGCCTATTAAACTTAAAGACAATAGCCATTCAATTTAGGCATAAAATTGCACGTGTTAACATCTCCATCCACTATTTACTGATTGGTTACCAATCCCTTCATAAATTCTAGTTCATACACAAAAGCTAACTTTTAGTGCAATTTGATTAAGATCCTAAATTTGTTTAATTTGATCCATTCCCAAGATTGAGGTTTGACGGGTCCAGGATTTGATCTTCCCAACCCTCCTTTCTTACCAAGTTGTTGGCACCCCCATTGTACTGAAAGAAGAAAAATCACCCTCAAATTTTAAAGACACGATTAAAATATGGGTTGGACCACAATTAATAAGTCTAATAGTATAGTATAGTGTTTCGGGATCCAAACTTGACTCAATAGTAGTTGCTTGAAAATGCATGCTCTTATACTAGAGTTTTATTTATTTATTATTAATAATGGTGAATAGTGTTAATATATCTTACGTGGAGGGGAAAAATGGCACAATCGTAATGCATGTTGTTATTTATTTATTGGATCATATAAGGAGTGTTACGATGGAGAGGCTCTTTGATCGATCGCTTTCTGGGAAATTCATCAACATATCTGTGGTTCATTTACATTAATCTAATTTTTACGCAATCAATAAAGAAAATCAAGCTAAAGCTGAAGAGGTTTTATTTTGATTATTTGTTCACTATTTTTTAATTATGGCCAATGAAGTTCAAATGCATGAACTTTGGGCCTAGATCATTCATAAATAAGTATGAATGGATGTAGTCTAAAATTCATGTGTGATGAATCTTACATTCAAGCCTGGCCCATAACATGAGTCTAGAAGCTTTCAAGCCAATATTATTATTATTATTATTATTATTATTATTATTATTAGTGAGGGGATATGCTCTCGAGCCAATCCAAGGGTCTAAAGTACAAAAGGAAGGGAAAGTTGGCAGTCTATTTTTGGAAATGGATAAAAAGTAAGAATCGCAAGACATAATATATAACGGCAAAACAGAACAAAATAAAGTAAAAAGGAAAATAATGAGTTAATTCTTTGTTTTTTTTCGGGGAAGGTTGGGTCAACATGATGAATTAATTCTTCTGAAATCCACCCTGGCCCGAAACGATTGTCAGAAAACAGGGCCCATTCCTAAGGGTTTCATTCTAACCAAGAGAGAATCGAGCTTTCCCAACTGAAGTTAACAATCAATGACTCGCCCCTAATGCCCTATAGAAGAAAGAAATAGGATAGATGAAAATAAAATGGATGAGTGAAAATATATGAAAAAATAAAGTAGAAATAAAGGTATTTGATTGAAGGAAAATAGAAAAGAGATGGAAAAAAGAGATAAAGAGATGAATGGAAATAAATAAAAAATAGTACCGGTGGATCCCACAATTTTTACAAATGTTTTCATGAATGGAAATAAGTGAGAAATAATACATATGAATACCACAAATTTTAAAAATGCTTCATATCTACCAAACAAACCAACTTATTTCTATCTCTCCCCCTCCCCCTTATTTCTCCTCTACCAAACAAAGCATAAGGGAAGAGAGCACATCAGATCCACTGAAGAAGGATACATCAATGTTACACATAGGTGTGCAATTCAATCTTCCAATTGACCTAGAATGATCCTGTTTAGATAATGTTTTTCTTATAACTTATAGGAAAAAAAATAAAAATAAAAAAGTAAAACGAATTGAGTTTTTCTCATAAGTTAAATTCAATTTTTACACTTTAATTTTTGTAAAAGTTCTCGCCTTTAATTTCTTTAAAATTTGAAGTGACAAGTTGATTTTAATTTATAAAAGAATCTCAATTTATTTTATCTTTTTATTTTCTCTTTTTATAAATACTTATAAAACCATTTAGCAGTTGTTATTCATACCTCCCTTCTTTGATAGTGTACCTCCTTTTGTTTATTTTTTTTTTCAAAAAAAGTCTTTTGTAATTTATACCTCCCTTGAAGTTTTGTTAACAAACACATGCCAAATTTGAATGCACAAATCACAAATTCCACCAATAAAATGTACAATCTGAATCAAAACCATTCATATTCCCTCATCTCAATTGACGTAAAGCTCTTTAAAAATTTTAAAACCACATGCCAAAAAAAGAAACTAAAGGAGGTATGTTATTAAAGAGGGAGGTATGAATAACAACAGCCAACAATTTATTATCCAAACAATTATATGGAGCAGAAAGAACAAAAGCCCAATGACCAAGAATCTCCACACAAAAAGTCATCGGGAATTGCTATATTCACCCTCACTTGTTTAAAAAACTTTTTCATTTCCAAAATACCCTTTTAACGGAAATATGTTTATGTTGTATATTTATCCAATGGAATCGTATTTCCGTTGCAGTGTAAGGGGTGAAAAAATTATACAACTGAAATACATTTCCATTGTATACTTTTATACAATGAAAACGTATTTCCATTGTGTATTTTTTTGCACCCCCTCTTGCACAAAGGAAATACGTTTTTGTTGTATAAATAATACAACGGAAATGTATTTCAGTTAAAAGGATATTTTGGGAATGAATTTTTTTAAGCACGTGGGAGTGAGAATAGTAAAATTAGAAGTAAAAATAGCAATCCCAAAGTCATCCTGTTTGACTGTTTGTCATTTTGGGCTATCACCTTGTCTTGGCCTTCTCTTCTCCTTCGGCCTTGTCATGTCCCCCTACTGGTTACATATTTCTAATTTCTAATATCATACCTGTTGTCCCCCTACTGAAATGAAACTTTTTTTTTTTGTTGAATTATGTGTATCGGTTACTAATATACATAATGAGTAGTGCTAGCAACACACTTTTTAATATACTCATTCTAATATACACTCTATTATTGGTTAAAATTTATTAAAATTAAAAAAGTCATGAGAAAGAGTTATTAAATAAGATGTGAGACCCATAATTTTTTTTTTTATTTTCAAGAAATTTCAACCAATAAGAGAGAGTGTTTAAAAAAGTATGTCAGAGAGTGTACTGTTAGCATTTTTCGTACGTAATATATGACTACTTCCCTACCATAGTTCAATTGTCTTATCTCTAAACATCTTAATATACACCAATGGGTTAGGACTAGCAAAGGGAGTTAATCTCCCATAAAATTTGAATTTTTGTTAAGAGAGATATTTAAGTTTAGTGTCTGAGAATATTTTTTTTAAGTTGTGTATGTGGCTGATATTATCTCTCTGTCTTAAAATAAGTGTCATCTTATGTTTTTTTTACATAGACTAAGAAAAACTAATAAATAGATGAAAGAGAATAGTAATTTTACAAAACTAATCTTATTATTAATATTGCATTGAAGAGCTAAAGTGACACTTATTAGAGGTATTAGTGGAAAAAAGTAATTACTATTACATTAAAAACTAACATGATACTTATTTTGAGACAATTTTTTTTTAAATACGATACTTATTTTGAGACGGAGAAGGTATTAGATTTGAGAAATTTGTACATCAGCGGAAATCAACAAACTAAGGCTATATTTGGTAAAATTAGTTGATAAGCTAGCTGAAGGCTTATAAGTTATAAGCTAGGAGTTGAAAAACTGAAAACTTATAAGCTAGCTGCTTTAATTAAAAGTATTTGATAAGATTAACTGATAAGCTAATTGATAAATGTCAAATAACATAAAAGGATATATTTAATATTTCTAATATTTAAATTTATTTTTAATAACTTATCATCTTAAAAAGTAGAACAATAATTTTGTATTATAAAAGAATAGTAAAGATTTGGTGATTTTACTGATATTGTTTAAAATCAAATTTTTAATAAACTAATATTGTTTTAAATCAAAATTTTTCCTTTTTTTTGTTTTGAAAAAAGTAGAATTAAATTAAATAAACTTATATTGTTTAAAATCAATTTTAATATATTTTATTTTTATTAATAATACTATTTTAAAACAAAAAAAATGTATTTTCTTTATAATTTTGATTTTTTATCAACTTTTGTTTGGTGACCAAATATTTTAAATAAAAATAAAAATAAAAAATGTATTAATTCATCAAAATAAATAGTTTAACATTAAACAAAAAAATAAAAAAAAGTAGAATTCCAAGTTTCATAATAACGAAGAAAATAAATATCCCACCTAGTGTTTGTAAGAATGTTAAAATAGGTAAAAAGGTTTTTAAATTGAATAAAAGGATAAAAAGGAATTTTGAATAAATTAGTGAGGATAAAATTGAGAAAAAAGGCTAGTAGCTTATAAGCTAGTTTATTTTCCACAAACTACTTCAAGTACCTTATGAAAATAAGCCACTAAAATAAGTTTGTATACCGAACAAGTTTATTTTAGTCAAAATAGCTTATAAGCTAGTTAAAAGAACTTGTAAACTCTTCAAAAGTTTTACTAAACATACTCTAAGCTGATAAGGATTTAGGGGTGCTCATAAGTTAGTTATTCCAATAACTACAACTATAACTACTAAATAATTAAATTGTAAATAGTTATTATAACTATAACTAGTTTTATATAACTAGTTATGATTTGGCATAACTAGTTATTATTTTTAAAAACTAGTTATATAACCGGTTATGAATATATAACAGGTTATATAACTAGTTATATCTAAAACTAGTTATATAACCTAAACTAGTTATATAACTACATGAGTATTGGGATTTGGATTAGCAAAATTGTAATAATCTGATGTTATTTTTATTTTTAATTCAATGTTATTTTGTTTTTATTTTTGTTTTGTTTTTAAAAATTAAATGAGAAATAAAAAATAATGCAAAATTCAACTATTTTTTATATAAATATTTGTAAATAAAAAATAAAATGAAAATAAAAAAATATTTTCACAATTAATTGGAGTTTTTAATTCAATCTTAATTGGATTTTTAGTTTCTTTAATTTAAACTGCATGTAATTTTGTTTTATTTTTATTTTTTTTGAATTAATTAAGTTTTATTTTAAAATTAAGTAAAGTTAGTCTTATAATAATTTTTTTTTCTATTTAAAACCTCAATTTTGTCTTCAAATCTTTTGAAATCATTTCATGTCCCAAATTTTATCTTCTAACACATTAGTTGTCTTTACATGCAATCCAGGTCTTAGTAGCAAATACAACAAAACACCAAGCAACAAAGAAGTCTCATGAGTGTTCATCTTTAACACTTTGAATCCTATTCCCTAATTGAGCATTCTCTTTTTCATTAAACAAAGAAGCCAATACTCTTTCATACATGGCATGCAAAACCTTGTCAAAATAGAATGAAAAGAATTCATTAGAAAGCACAATTTATGTAAGAGGACACACTCACTGATATGATATAAGAAAATTGTACATTTTCCATCAGAACTTGGCAAAGTAAATCCTCTAACAAAACCATTGAACATACATGATTTCTCACCCACTCTTCTAAATTTACAGGCTGTAATATAGTTGTAATAAATGTGATCCTGCTAAATATTAAGTTGTCTTAAACAGTTAAATCAAATAACTTCTGCTTTCATTCCATATCTTATGCCAGTTAACTGAATTTGGATCATCCTCTCAAGCCTTAAATCAGAAAACATAGTTAAAAAATGTAGATTCTTTAATAGACCAAAGAGTGTTATATATTCAATGATTGTCTATTTTTCTTTTAATCAAAATATATTTCCTTTAATTGGTTTGTCCCTAAGCAGTACTTGTGAAAGTGTTTGTCCCATGAACAAATTTTGTTTTCTAAAATTTTCTTCTTTGGACACTTGAACAGAGCACTTGAGTTGAAAAGAAGGGGATGAGGAAACATCTCCTACATGTTTCTATTTTTTTTTATTTTTAAAACAGTTATTTTGGAGTTGGTTAAAAGCACAAAAGAAAGGGTTTGTGTATCCAGTGGTATGCTGGTTTGGGGAACCTTTAAGGCTGGTGGAATGAGGGTGCAGGTATTGGTGGAGGGGAGTTTCTGTTTGTGATCAAGACTGTATAATACTGTGGTGACAGGTGCTAGGAAGTCAAGGGTGAATAGGACCTGCTGTGATTTGTATCCTTTTATGGGCCACTGGTTCCAATTGTGTTTTTGTTCTCGTATGCAGCAGTGTATGTACTGGAGAGTAACACTGCCGAGCAATTTAGGAGAAGAGAGGACCGAAAAGTGAGAAAAAAAAAGAAATTAACTTTTATTACAATCAGTTATAACTGGTTATTAACTATAATTATAATTATTTTTAACTAGTTAAATAAACCAAATAACTACATCTTGATTTAATGAATAAAACAATTATACTTTTATAATTAGTTTAACTAACTAGATATTTTATAACTAGTTAGTTACAATTATCCTTAACTAGTTTCAAAACTAAATAATTTGAGCACCCCTAATAAGTATAGTCCTCAACCCAATACATTTCAGCATAATTAAAAGCTAAACAAGCCAATTTATCAACAACCAAATTAGAAGAATGCCCGGTATGAACAAGTTTAACAGGTCCCGTAGCTGAACCCAACTCCTTTGCATCCTGGGACAATACTTTAAACAAGTTTGCTTTAATAAAAGGATATTGGAAAGCAAAAATACATCTTAAATTATATATATATATATATATATATATATATATATATATATATATATATATACATACATATAATTTGGATAATATCGAAGGAATTATTATCATAACTTAATTATAATATTTTTATTTAAGTTTAAGTACGATTATATTTTTTAATAAATTTTTAAGAGATTAAAAACTAGTAACAATACAATGATGATACCAAACCATATAGCCGCTAAATTAAGAGAAAATAAAGAAATCAAGAAAATAAATTAATAAATATAAAAATTTATATTTTTGTATGAAATCAAATTTTAGTATGAAATTTATAGTGAATATTGATGTGCACAAATTAGCTTGATTTCTAGTATGAAATTTATTGATGTGTGCACAAATAAAATTTTATATTGAAATTTATAATATTCACTCTCTTAATATTCACTCTCTGACTAAAAATATTCAGAAAAAAAAAAACAAGACATTTGTGTGCATTGATATCTAGTTATTATTCTACCGTCCTATATAATAAATGTGATCTTAAGTTTTTTTTAACACAGCTTAAGAAAAATTAATAAATAGATAACGTAGAACTTGGGGTTTTGAGGGGGTTTTTGTGTCTTTATCATAACCACAAGAATACCAATTTGGTTGTTTGGCTAATGAAGAAATTTGGAGTCGAAAAATCTTGGACGCAGTTATTGAATGTACGTTTTGAGCATCTTACCTTTATACCTATCTCACTAGCACCTTTCTGCATATCTGAAAGTGGCGATGTCATGATGCTGGAGAACTGTGAAGATGCAGAAAAGTTGTTCTCTATAATCAAAGAGAAAATAAAATATACGGTATTAAAGATCACAACGTATCAAAGCTTGGTTTTGCCCTATCGAAACTAAGCTCCCTTGCATTTCCTTGTATATATACAGATTTTACAAGAAATTGCAAAAATGTAATCTTGTTCACACTTTGTTTCAAAATTTTGAAATCAGGTGAAAAGAAGTTAGCTTTTTTTTTTATTTTTTTTTATTTTTAAAATTGTTTGTGAAACTGGGAAATGAAATCAAAACATGTTTTTTTGATGCCAAAGAGAAACTTCTGCCATTTGGCTATTACTGTGTTTATTAATTGAAGTCCTTCTGTGTAGAGAGATGTAAAAGAACAGACCAAGGATATACAACGTTGGTTTGGTAGTTGAAAATGGGACTTAAGGGGGAAGGAGGAGAGAAGTTGTATTTCTAACATTTGTTTATAAAAAAATAAAGACCAATCACTTGGTTTTAGGCTTTTTGTTGAGAAGTTAATTATTTTTTGACCAACAAGGGTTGACTCAGATGGTTAGTGGTCTGAAGTCACATTCCAAGGCCTCGGATTCGACCCTGTCTTGGTTCAGTAAATATTCTTGTTGGAAGGGGAAAAACCCAAAGTACTGGCAAAACTCCGAATTCGGAGTAGTCGCATAGCCTGTCCAATGTGACGGTGATGCAGATACCGAGTGCCCTTATTGGGTCCAAAGGGCTAATTACGGTGGATCAGCAAAAAAAAAAAAATTATTTTTTGAATTTGGAGGATTGGAGGAACATTGGTAAATATTATTCTAGTACCAATCGTTTTGTTTTCATGGTTTGGAACCCAGGGAAGACTTATTATCAAGCATTATAGGCTGCTACTTATAAGGGGATTAATGTTGTGTGTTTAATCTTCTTTGATGGAAATGATGCAACACAACAACATCGTTCAAAAACATATTATTAGGAGTATAAATGAAAAAAAAAATAATTAATTTAATTTTTGGAAGTGATTTATAATTTTTTTTTAAAAAGAATTAACATATTCTAAAATTAAAACAAAAAACTACGCATACTTATCTTATTTAGATAAGGGTAATCTTAAAATAATAATTAAAAAATAGTATAGTTAAAAAAAGTGATGGAAAAAGACAACCAAGACCATAAATATGTGTGTCCACCTCTAAGCTCGCATCCAACCCAATCAAACTACCCAAGAATTCTAGCCACATATTCGTGATGAATAAATAGCTGACAATGATAATTTCTTTCCAGCAGTGCTTTTTGTAGGAAATAATGCAGAAAATGGATAAAGAGAGAAAAATTTCATCACTTACAAGTTACGAAATATACAGTACGAATTTCGTTTTTGCATTAAACATTTCTCATTTCTTTTTGGTTCCGCTGATAATGTTTTATTCATTCATTCTGGAAAGAAAATAATTCTTCCAAAAGGGCCGAAATGGAACCACAAATATATGAATTGTTGTGAAAATTAATAAAATCATTTAAGTAATGATTTGATTGAGAAATATATGTCAACATCCCCCGGTGGATTAAGAGTCACCAACTCCATTTTGACTGACTGAATGTCATACTAATGATCAATTTGTTTGTGATGAAAGAAAGCGAAAAAAAAATAAAAAAATTAGGTAAGATCTACATTTTTATGTTCTATTTTAATTCAAAATTTTTATTTCATTTCACTTTCATTCCATTTCATTCTATACTATCAAACAATACATAATAGGCTAATAGTGACACTGCCAAGAGCCTTGAATTCTTTAGTTTTTATGAATCCGAAAGTTTACGTACCTCCTATCTATCATTTTTGTAGATGGTTGATGTTTAAAATTTTAGAAGTGTGATTGAAATTTGAGAAAAAACAGAAAGAATTAATCAATGACGATTATAAGTCAGTGTGATATGATATCTATATAGTTACTTATTTGAATATTTGTACATGTACTATCGCCTCACAATGCTTCTGCTTCACTCCCCAGTCAACCTACAGATGTTTTTGTTTTTGTTTTTTTTCTTCTACTATAACAAATGATAATTATATTTTTAAGTTTAATTACACTTTCATTATTATCGTTAAAATCATTTTTCAACATCAGAGTTGGTATAATCGAGAATCACTCTAATGACTAATTTGTTAATGAGTTTAACGGTAATACACTGACGATGTAAAGTTCTTTTACATAATTATTCAATCATAAATCACTGTTGATATTACTTTTAAGGTAATTTCTTAAAAGTCAACAAGCTTATCATATATGGTAAGTTGTGATTGGATGACAGTGTAAAACTTTTTTATATTGTCAGTGCATAACCATTTTTCTCTTTGTTAATTTAAAAAAATCGACTCTTTTCGGAATCAGTAAAAAATTGACCAAATCAGTGCAAAATTAGTGCACAAAACTGGTTTAAACCGATATTTACAATTGGATCGGGCATTTTATTTCTTTGTTTTATTTTTTTTTAATTTAAGCTAAAATATTTTTAAGACAAATAAAAACACACATTTTTAAATATTACACAAAGATATAAATTATTTTACTAATTATTAAAAAAATTTATCTCATGAAACATATAATTTAGTTATTAATAATAATTTATATTTTTTATATCTTGATTTCTTATATTATATATTTTTATATTTTTTTCTTCTAAAAAATAATTTATAATTTTTTATATCTCGATTTCTTATAATGTTATTTTATTATATAAAATGTTATATAATATTAAAAATATTAAATTTAATTACTACCGATATTTACAACTTCCGTTTGACGAGCTTACCCAACTCACACTTTTTACAACAACAAAATAATATAATATTAATTTTTAATTATGTATTTTTTAAATTAAAAAAAGAGTTTAATAATGATATATTGATAATGTAAAATAGTTTTACACTATCATTCAATCACAAATTACCGTTTGCATGACTTTTAAGATAATTTTATAAAAATAAAAAAACTTATAATAAATGGTAGGTTGTGATTGGATGACAATATAAAATAATTTTATACTATCGATGTATTACCTTTTTTCTCTTAAAGAAATAATCATATAATGTACTTCTTTTATTCCTAAATTCTTAATATTTAAGATTAACACATATAACTTAAAAAATATTTAATACTATTTATAAATAATATATTTAGTCTAAAATACAAGAATGCGTGAAATCTAAATAGAGGTACATGTGAACATTGATTTTCCTTCTTATCAGTTATACTTATCAGTACTCAGCCAATAAATCCCTCAGTCTCTCGGGGTGCCAAATTTATGTATAAACACCAATGTTTTTAAAATCGGACCGGTCATTGAACCGGTCAAGACACTAGTTCAAGGTTCAATGGTTCAACCGTGATTCAACCGGTTAAACCGGTATTAATAAAATAATAATAATAAAATAATTTATAAAATAGTATTAAATAAATATAATATCACAAAACTTTATAACATTAAAAACTATAATAAAACTTAAAACATCACTAAAAGTTTAATTAAATATATCATAATACTTAAGTTCAAATTTTAATAAAATAAAATAATATCCATTAACAATAACAAATTTACATTTAGAATAAAGAAAGAAAATGACAAATTAATATAATATAAAATTATCAAAAATCAAGATATAAAAAAATTATAAATTAATATAAATGAACAAATTATATGTTTTACAAGAAAATAGTAATAATAATTGATAAAATAATTTATATCTATTTGAGATATTTATTAAATATGTATTTTTATTTATTTTTAAAATATTTTATATTAAATTTAAAATTTTAAATGAAAAAATTAAAAATAAAAAAAATATAAAAAAATACCGGTTCAAACCGGTTTTGGCTACCGGTTCTTGACCGGTTTTGGCCGGTTTTGGTCCGGTTTGACCGGTTTTTGACCGGTTTCCACCGATTCTGAGTTCCTCCGATTTTATAGAGTATCCGGATCGATCACCAGACCGATTTCCGGTCGAATCGGTCGAATCGGCCGGTCTGGTCCGGTTTTGAGAACTATGATAAATACACCCCTCACTATGTGATTGCATTCACTGATTCACACCAGAATTTAGGTAATGTTAGTGGCTGTGTGCTTCTTCTGCTTCCTTATCCTTTCTCTTTCTTCTTCCCTGTCACTGTTTTTGTTTTTTGTTGGCGAACTGTCAAATTTGTTTTTGCTAAAAAATCTAGAATCCTCTATGATTCTTTCTCCCAACTTGGACTCTTTCCGTTTCTGTCTGGCTTTGGTTTCGTCAGTAACTGCTGGAAACTCGTTCCACACATTATCGTTGTTAGTAACAGTGTTTGCTTACTCTTTTACCCTCACAACACAAGTGGTGAGAAATCTGTTTCGATTTTGTACTTGTTTGCTGTTGTTGGGAGAGTCGCTGAAAGAATAACAATTCTCATTTTGGAGCAGTTCACTGATTTTATTTTATTTTATTTTATTTTTTAAATATTGAGATTTCTTTATATCCTATTAGTGTTTGTTTTGGTGATATGGGATGGTAGATATATGATAAATATCCAAGAAAGATAAGGTTTGGCTAATTGGGTTACATGAGGGTGTTTATCCTTGACATTTAGATGGGAAACATCTTTGGATTATTAGCATGCAAGAATTAATTATGAATTATGACCGTTCTTTGAGTGCCTGGAAGAATTATGATACTTCTAGTGCAAACTGCTAGGAGGCCTTATAAAGATCTTTTTTACAATTGACATTATCCACTTGTAATCCTAGACCATCATCTGTGTAATCTTTATGCGACACATATTTAAATTTTTGAATTTAAGAGAAAACAATTAATAACACTTGATTAGGTGTCATGTAGAGAGATTCGTCGAGACCATGGACCAGGTGGTGGTGATCCAAGACCACCTAATAATTTCTCTAACAATTTCTCCTTGTAATAATTTCTGGTTCCCTCTTGCTATATGTCAACCTGTTCAAATAATATGTTGCTATGGTATGCTGTTTTGTAGTGAAACAAAATAGTTTTAAGAGGCTGTTGTTAGTGAACAAATGTATGTTTCAGGCTCTTATGTCTAAAAGGCAAGTTCTAGTTTGTTGGGTAGATTAGAAGCACAAGGCTGATGATTATAATACAGGCTATTGACATTTTGTTAGGTAACTGTGGCTAACTGGCTATGTTAAATATCTAATGATTATTTCCCCCATTCATGTATGCTGCTCACCACTATGCTGATGTGATGATAAATGTTTGATTATGGTTTGCCAGCTGACTACAGGTTTAGCATTTCAACAGACATTTTTGTTTCTGAGATATTTCTCATTTACCACTGTTCTCAGGTCCTAATGATTATAAAAGGATTGTTTGGAAGGTACGAAAGATGGAACCCTGTTCATCCAACTTATGGAGCCTTTTGGGGAATGGGTGTGGGCGTTGGTTGTGGTGTCGGATGGGGTCCTGGGTTTGGTCCTGAAGTGATAGGCTATGTTGGAGCTGGTTGTGGCATTGGATTCAATGTAGGCATCACTTTTGCTGGCGTTGGAGTTGGCCTTCCTGCTAACTTTGTCTTTGAAGGTCCATATAATGGTAAATGTCTGTCATTAAGTGAAGCCATTGATTGCTATCTTAAAGTGTCACTTATAAAAGTTAGGTCAGTTTTTGTATGCATTTTTCTCAAACAGTAGATACAAAGATCATGTGCTGTTAGAATTTAGGACTCCAAGTCTTAATTCTTAAAATCATGCAAATTAGATATGATTTATTTTAATCCAGATATTATTGCAGGGGTTAGCTGGATTAGAAATTTACCTTGTATCTCTGACTTGCAAAGAGAAGCCAGTGGAAAATTTGTTGGATTTAGGCAAAAGCATTTATCACTCAAGGGAATTGACTTCTTTGACATGAAGAACAGCTTGCCTTTGCTTACTTCTGCCAGTAAAAGTATACAAGCATTCCATAACCAGTTATTCAGCTCTCATAAAGGTATTGTTTTGTTTTGGAAAGTGAATATTATCTCTCCTCTTCTACCTAATATTTTTTTTTGGTATTAATTGTTTGCTCTCTTTTTTCACCTTTTTATCTTGTCAAATTTGTTGCAAATATGTTTTTTGTTATGCTTATCTTTATTTCACAGTAAAATTTTCTTCCACTTGCTTTCATAACTTTTAGAACATTCCTCCACCAGTTTGCTAGCTAGATTGAGTTGCTAATTTCAATTTCGTATAACAAATTTAAGGTTTGACTCTTCGACCTTAGGAATGCTCAAATTCCTGAACTATCCCTCTCAAACATCATTTTTTAACATCCTGAAATGATGTAACCAATGTGGTTAATGCAATATGTAGTTTAGGAATATCACAAATTCCTTTGAATTCTACCTTAGTGTCTTTGAGTAATTAAAACCCATCCTATATATCATGTGATTTATTTTGTTTGTTAGGTCTTTGACCTTGTATGAGAAAGGAGAAAACAGCGAAAAGGTACAGGCAAAGCTTTTTGACTGTGATTCAATTCTAGGATGAAGCTGCCCCAAAGGAACTTCAGCTTAGTTGCCTCCCCAAAATATTTTCAAACACGTTAGTGGATGAGCCAAATTTTAAATAATGAGTCAATCAAAACACAAGCAATTTGCTACTAATGAGAATCTAACAAGACTGACTCACAACTCTTAAATTCATGATGCTGTTTTGATTTTATATGGCAACGTTAGACAACTGCTGTCATTAGACAAAGTGCCTTTCATCTAATCTTTTTCTTATTTGATGAGCATGAACCCAAGCTAGAGACAAAGCCAAAACCATAATCATTAGAAATGCCTCCAGTTTCATTCTCTGTTTTCTCATAATGGCTGTGCCTGATATGAAATATAGACAGTAACTAGAGGTTTTCCATCTCTGAAGTCATGTCTTTTGAAGCTAAGTATTGTTAACTGTCCTAAACTGATCCAGCATCTGATTCCAATTGTTAGTTGGGTGCAGCTTCCTGCACCTCACAAAACTCTAGTGCCATCCCTTTTTCATTCTGGAAAGGCTAATCCGGAATGTAAAATTACATTCCAAATTAGCCTTTCCGGAATATAAAGGAGGTGGCATGGGAGTTTTGTTGTGTGCAGGAAGAAGCACCCTTGTTAGTTTTTACTTTTTGGCCCATTCTGATATCATTCCAAAGTTTTTCATCCATCTGGACTAAGGGTGTTGGGAATGGCATATGAAAGTTTTGGTTTCCTTAAGATGAATTCTTCCTGTTGAAACAGTATAAATTGGAGAATCAGAAGAGCATGATGTAGCAGATGATGTCCTCTTAAAGCAACTAGTTTGAGAGAAAGTAGTACATTATGTGAATATGGAAATGGTTGTCATCGGAAGATCCTAGCACTATGCTCCTTCAATTTGTAATTTCGTTACTTCCTATTGTTTAAGGAAGTAAACTTGACATTTGTATCTCTTATTTTGCAGGGAAATATTGATGACTTCCTCCACTGTCATTTTGTGCTTACGTTTTTGACACATTTTGTATTGGTTGGCTCGGAACGGAAGCTCTTGTTTTCACAGTTAACGAGATAACATATTGTTCTACTCTACGGCTCTCCACATTCAAATTCAACTGTATTTTATATTCTTGTTAAATGCGTTTCTTAAGAAAATCTTACAGCCAAATTTTGTAACCAATATATTAAAAGCATATTTATAGTGGTAAGAAATAAGATTATTGAATATAAAAAAGTATAATTGGATAGACAACAAAACAAATAATGTGGGCACCGTCATAGAAATTAGGACTCAACTCTTCAAAGACTTTTTATTTGAATTACTATAACTATGTTAATAAAAAAGGCAGGGAAAAAAGGTGGGTTTTTTTTTTCGTTTTTGAAATGAAATTGTTTAATTTTCAGAATAAGAAAACTCTTCCTACATCATAAGTAAATATATTCCATTTCTAAACCATACACAATAGATAAAATAAAAAACATTGTTTCCAAGATAAGAAAAATGTCAACGATACTCTCTTATACTCTCTTTCTAACACTATATGATTTGTTGAAATTTATTAAAAATCACTAATTTAATAACAACAAAAAGATAAGAAAAATGTCAACGATACTCTCTCTTATACTCTCTTTCTAACACTATATGATTGGTTGAAATTTATTAAAAATCACTAATTTTGGTGGGTTTCACTTTTAAATCAGTAGAGAGAATCATTATATGAGAAGTGAGATTCACCAAAATTGGTGATTTTTAATAAATTTTAGTTAACCATAGAGAGAGTATTAGAAAGAAAGTGTTAGTGTCGCTAGCATTTCTCAAAAGATAATATATGATTTGGTCTATGAAAGGCCATAACCTATGAAACATATATACAGATTATCGGGTACCTGATTAACAGTTGAAAACAAGTACAATATAATGAAAAGAAACGAGGTACGAACCCACACACATAGCTTAAATCAATGCGGCTCCCACTAACACACATAGACAGATACACACATCATAGAACACATAAGACTCAAGAAAAAGAAGCCCTTTTTATCAAGGTAGGGCTGTCAAACAAATACACACACACAACCTAAATCAATGTGGCTCCGACTAACATATATATACATCACAAAACACATAAGACTCAAGAAAAAAAAAGCTCTTTTATCAGGGTAGGGCTATCAAACACGCACACACACACACACACACACACACACATATATATATATATATATATATATATATATATATATATATATATATATATATATATATACACACACAAACACACACACACACACACACATCACAAAACACATAAGACTCAAGAAAAAAAGACCTTTTATCAAGGTAGTGTTGTCGAATAGATATAGCCCTTATAAACTGGATCAACATCCTTTTGTCCCTCTTGTGATCTGTCTTGTCCATCAATTACTTGTCATAGAGCTTTTTTTTTTTTTTTTTAAACTACTTGTCATCAAGCATAAGCAGGGAAAATAGACAAAGAAAAGAGGAGTGAGGTTGTGGTAATGTGTAAGATATGGCAGGAGAGATAAAAACATAAATATATGTATATTCAGACACATAAGTATCCACATACTTACACTAATTCATTTACATACACAAGTTTGATAAGTGAAAGGGGTGTTGGATAGAAAAGTCTAATACTCATATGATGGCCAAATGACACACAATATACATGTTGAGCATGGCAAGTCATAAAATTGATTTTAGACTCATTTAAAGCTAAAATTGGTTTTTTGTGTGTTGCATATCGTTTGTGGTCTTTCTCGTGTTACAAGGTTGTTTTTATGGTTCCTCATAGCTTTTCCTAGGCTTTCGAAGTTTGATAAATTTTCTTCAATGAGCTTATCATAAAGGAGGTGGAAGAATGCAAGACACTAAACGATATGCATGCAGTAGAAGAAGCTTACTTTGAAGAAACTTTGTCCTTTCTCCTGAGTAAATTTATTTTGTTTGCATATTGTTTAGTGCCTTTATCTCTTCCAATTCCTTTATGATAAATTTATTCTCTTTCTTAGTAACTTGATCCACCTTCAAAAGCCTAGAAAGACTTGTGTTGATAAATCAAATCCTCTGTCGCTATATCATCTTCATCTCCAAGCTGCAAATTTCAGTGGTAAGCAAAGAGGCAAAGGCTACCTTATTGATTTCAACCTTGCTAAGCTACGTACTATTGCTAGGGGATTATTGAGAAGCAAAGGTATGACTTTAATTTCATAACATCCGAGTTTTGAGGATTGTTATTGATACCTTTAGTATATTAACTGTTGATGTGTTATACAGGAGATGAAAACTAGAAAAAAGAAAGTACATGTATGAAATCAATTGCTTACTTGGATTGTCGTTTGGAGGAATGGAGAGGAATAACACCTATTCGCAGTACATGCTATGTTTTGGGATTCTTTATGGTGTATGTTTGTCGTTTTATTTTGCGCTTGGCTTGATTTTGATCATTGTATGCACTACTTGTGCATTTGGAGACTCTATTGTATTATTTATTGATAATAGTGGAGTTGTTTCTTTGGTCTAGACAACTCGTGGTTTTTTCCCTTGCTTTGAGGGGTTTCCACGTTAAAAATCTTTGTGTCTTTTGTGAGCTTTTATTGATTATAACTTTTAATTTATAATATATGATGTGTATGAACTTAAAACTAACAACATATAGGCCACAATGTATAAAAAAAGAAACAAACTTACATGTATAAAATATGAGAAAATGAATATAAAACATATAAAACATATTGTAATTAAAAAAAAAATTGTAGTCTACATTGGTTATTACCAGAACCAATGTAGTAAGAGGCTTGACACATATAGAATGTGGCATTTCCTACATTGGGTTTTGGAGGAACCGATGTAGAATTTGCAGATTCTACATCGATTTGTAAACGATGTAGAATCTACCTACATTTAACATCGTGCTAAATAACATCGATTCTGGAATCAATGTAATATGCCTTCCAGAATTGATGTTAAATGTGTTCGCCGTAGTAATGGGTTTTGCAATAAATACCCATTATGGGTCAACTAATGGAAGTGAGAAGGAGAAGGGGAAAGATCTTACCATCCAACAATGGGGTCACAAGCTTAAGTAGAGAGAGAAGAACAACTTGTCATGAAAGGGGAATCAAGCCCATGAAAGTGAGTGAGGAAGCTCTTTGTGGGTGGAGGAGAAGATGAGAAAATGAGAGAGCTTTGAGAGAAGAGAGGGAAAAAGAGCATTAGGGTTAATGAGAGAAATGAGGGTGTCTCTTTAGGTATAAGGGCTGCTCACAAAGGGAGAGAAAGAAAGGGGAAATGGGCTCTTCTCACTAAAATCCCAAGCCCAAATATAAGCCCAAAACAACTTAACATACTTCTCACAAGCAACATAAAACATCCATTTAATTTATATTTTCCAATAACATAAAATAAAAGAATAAATTACACTAATCACCCCTGAAGTTTCGTGAAATTACACAAACATTCTTTGCTTTTTTAACCATTATAGTAACCTCCCTTATAAGGGGGTGTTAGTGTAATATACAAGGGAGTGTTAGTGTAATGATTTCAAACATTACGGAGGTGTTAGTGTAATATTTCCAAATATAAAGGGGGGTCAGTGTAGAAATAGAAAAAAGAGTGGTGTTAAGTGTAATTTGAAAAAGCTCAAGTGATGCGACTGTAATTTGATCTAAATAAATTTAATTTTTCTTATGATATAATTAAAATCACTTGATCATGCATTAAGAAAATCATGGGGTTACAAAGGACATAAATTAATAAATAAATTATTATTTATATATATAAGTATACTTTTAATTTAGCTATTAAAATATATTTAATGAATAGTAAAAATTAAAAGTAATTATTTAAAAGAATAGTGAGTCGTTGATGGATACTTGAATTTTACAATTGTCGTTGACAATATCTAATTAAATTTAATTGGCCTAATTACCAATAATGAATTTAATTATAGGTTAATTACTTTTTTGGTCCTTTAATTTATTTTTTAGGTTCAATTTGGTCCTCTTATTATTTTAAGGTTCAATTAGATCCTGTATGTTTTAAAATGGTTCAATTAGGTCCTTTATTTTTAAAAGGTTCAATTAGGTCCTTTATGTTTTTTGAATTTGTTCAATTTTGTCCTATTTAAAATCAATTTTTGTCTTATTTTTAAAAATTTTCAGATCAAGTGGAAGGAAAATAGGACTAAATTGAACCCATTTTTAAAAAAAATAAAGGATCTAATTGAAGTTTTTAAAAATAAAGGACTTAATTGAACCATTTTTAAAAAACATAGGACCTAATTGAACCTTAAAATAATAAGAGGACCAAATTAAATCTAAAAAATAAATTAGAGGACCGAAAAAGTAATTTAACCTTAATTATATTAACAAATACATAAGCATTTCCCTAATCAAACATAACAAATCTAATTAAATTATTATTTAATGATATTAAAACAAATAATGAAATTCCTTTTAAATTCAATACTAATTATATTTATTAATTAAAATTAATATTATATTATCATTTTTGACCTTTAGCCATTAGATTGATAGATTGCATTTTCTATATAAGCTTGAGCAAAATGTTGCAAGGGTAAGCATTTTAGTCCCTTTTATTCTTATTTCAATAGTTTACTGATTGCTATCTCTTGTTTAGCCTGATTGGTAAGCATTTTGATCCTTTTATTTTGATTTCCATTACTTTGTTTGATATTATCTACATCATAATATTATAATAAGACCTTTCATTTCATAGTTGAAGTAGAAAACGTAAAAAATAAAATAAAAGTATAGTGAATGGTTTCATTTACAGAAAAAGCTCTATTTAACCACTTGATTCCACCCATCATTAACAACCTTTTCCAATCCCTCCTCCAAAAGCCAAGCATTTTCAAATCTAAAAACACTCTTGAAAGGTTTCCTTTTTTGGTTGAAAAGCTTTAACAGAATTGGGTTATGATCAGAAATGGGAGCCAACAAATTATGAAGACTAGCATTTTGGAATAAATCTAACCAAGGACCCGAAGCTAACGCCCTGTCCAACATTCACCGCATTTGTAGAACCCTTACTTCTGGACCAAGTGAAAGGATATCCCTCTAAGGGAATGTCAATAAGGTTGCAATCTGTCGCAGCTTCTCGAAACCCCTGGATGAGCCAGTGAGGGTGATTCGTTCTTCCATGTTTATCATCAGAAGATAAAATATCATTACAATCTCTAATCACTCACCAAGGTAAATTAGACATGGAATGCAAATGTCTAAGAAGATTCCATGAATCCTTCCTTCTACTTGTTTCCAGAAAACCATAAAAAACCAGTAATTCTCCATCTCCCCAACTTATCATCCTGGACCTCCACATCAATGTAGTTTCTAGAAAAAAAAAAGTTATATGGCACTAAAACTTCTTTCTCCACAAAATTGCTACACCACCACTTCGACCTTCCCTATCTACAGAGAAAGAATGGTCAAAATGAATACTTCTACATACCTCATCCACTTTATTTTTATGCACCAAAGTTTTGAACAAGAAAATAATATCCACTTTATTAGAACGGATCATGTCCTTCAACACAGGAACTGCACGCAGGTTACCCAGGCCTCGGCAGTTCCAACTTAAAATACTCATTGCTTCTGGCAAGCCTGGGAACCAGAACCTGCCAATAAAAATTGAATATTCTTATTGCCTTCATTCTCCTTAATCACCTCTAACTCCTTCGAAACTTTCAAAGCTTCCCTCATTCTCTTCTTTTCTGCATGGTTGTCGATGCATGATTGTTAAGCCACAATCAATGCTTGATCAGCCGCATTAATTGTCTTTTCTGGTACATTATCTCCCATTGATTGACTATCCGCAATTATGGACATATTAACTGCATTAGAATCAGCGTTTGCATCAATTACCATTAACTCCTTTCCGTTACCACTACAATCCTCCTTTTCCACCATACAATTATTTGGAACATTAATGCTCGAATGATTAACATTAATATTCCGCATAACTGCTCCATGAATATCGTAATTGCCATTTGGATTTGGGGACCACTCAGCTGCCCCCTCCCTTAGCCACCGAGAACCACCTCCACCTCTCCTTGTCTCCGCCCTGATGTCCGAGCCCCATCCACGCGTGCCATTATCATTCTCCATCTCAAAAAGTTTGTCACAAAAATGCTTAGTGTGATCAAGTAACCCACAAAGGAAGCAAAATATCCCTAGCCTTTCATATTTGAATTTCACGAGCTTCCACTCCGCTCCTGACTTCTTCACTTTCTTGTCTTTCTTCAAAGGTAATCGAACATCCACCTTCACCTTGATACGCATGTATGTCTTCCACCCACCTACATTATTATTATTATCATCATATTGGACAAATTCTCCAATATAATTCCCTATGTGCTTCCCAATAGCTGGAGTGATGAACCCTACTGGTAATTCATGGATTTGCACCCAAAAGCAAATATGAAATAAAGGAATATGACTAATTATGTCCCATGGTTTAACAGGTTCCAAAATCAGCATATGGTTGTCAAAGCTCCAAGGACCCCCGTTGAACACCCTCATAAGATCCAATTTATGATAAAATTGGAACAAAAACACTTCAGAATTGATCTCCCGAATCGTGACTCCTCGCCCAGGCCTCCAAACATTCGCCATCATTTCCTTCATTATTGACACCCTAAGAACTTTTGCAGTCAAAAAGTGTCCCACCAAACACAATTCTAGATTTTCATTATCTTCTACATTCCGTTCAACATCAAACACGAACCTATCCTCCTCCTCCTCAACCAATGATAATCCTTTCAATTTATCCTCCATGAAACCATAATAGCAAATAAAAAGCTCTCACAAGGAAGAGAGAAAACAAAGACTCTCACAAGGAAGGGAGAAAAAATAGAAATTACTAAAAGTTTTAATGAGGTGTTGTTAAAACTCAAAAGTTGTGCACAAATATTGGATTATTAGGGGTTACAGAGGAAAATTGAATTTCAAGGTGAAGTGCATAACTTAAAGCAGGAGATGGAGAGACTAAGGAAGTTGGAGGATGCTGATTCGGTGACTATTTTTAATTCAAAGAAGGATTATCTTGCTGAAATGCTAGTCAAGGAGGATCTTTATTGGAAGCAGAGGGCCAAAGTTCATTATCTAAAAGATGGAGACAAAAACAACAAGTTTTTTCATACAATGGCCACGTGGAGGAAGAAACGTAATTGCATTTTGAAGTTGAAGAATGACAGTGGTATTATTGTTGACGACTAGGAGGGTATTTGTAAGATAGTTAAGGAGTATTTTTTGGATCTTTATACCCCTCCATCAGTGATTTTACAAAAGTGCTGGAGGTTATTAATTCTTCTATTGTAGAGGAAGATAATGCATGGCTGGTGGCTCCCTTTTCGAAGGAAGAGTTTAAGGATGCCTTATTCCAAATGCATCTTGATAAATCACCCGGTCCGGATAGGTTAAATCCAGCTTTCTATAGGAGGTTTTGGAGTTTGTGTGGGGATGAGATTACTAGTGCTTGCATATCTTGGTTGGATAGAGGATATTTTTCGGAACATGTAAATGATACCACAATTGTCCTTATTCCTATATGTGATCAACCCTCTTGTATGAAAGATTTTAGGCCTATCTCTCTTTGCAATGTTATTTACAAAATTTGTTCTAAAGTTTTGGCTAACAAGTTGAAGAGAGTTTTGCCTAGAATAATTTCGTAGAAGCAATCAGCTTTTGTAGCTGGTAGATCTATTATGGATAATGTATTAATGGCATCAAAGATTATCCACTATATGAATTGCAAGAGAAGGGGCAAGATTGGTGATTTGACACTTAAGGTGGATATGAGCAAAGCCTATGATTGTGTGGATTGGAGGTACTTGAGAGCCATTATGTTGAAGATGGGATTTTGATGAGAAATGGGTGAAGTGGATAATGCTTTGTGTGGAATCTGTGAATTTTGCTGTGAGAGTTACTTCTGATATGGAGGCTCCTATTATTCCTGGTAGAGGACTTAGACAAGGAGACCCACTTTCTCCTTATCTGTTACTGCTTTGTTCTAAAGGGTTGAGTGCTTTAATTCATAAAGTTGAAAGGGAGGAAAGGATTAGAGGGATATCTATTTGTAGAGGAGCCCCGAAAATCTCTCATTTGCTATTTGCGGATAATTGTTTTTTATTTTGCAGGGCTACAAAGAATGAAGTAGAAGCTTTACAACAAATCTTACAAGTGTATGAAAAGGCTTCAGGACAAGCAATTAATCTGACCAAATCTAAAGTCCTTTTTAGCTCTAATACTCTTGAAGCCAAAAAGAATATTCTCTCTTCAAAGTTGGGGGTGCAAACTATGTTGGGAACATGAAGTTACTTGGGATTGCCGTCTATGATTGGGAGGAATAGGAGGGCTACTTTCAAATTTATCAAAGATAGAATTTGGAGGAAGATAAATTCTATGAGTGGAAAATTCCTTTCCAAGGTGGGGTGTGAGGTAATGATTAAATCTGTCCTTCAATCAATTCCTACATATGCGATGAGTGCTTACTTGATTCCAAAATCTACTTGTGAAGAAATTGAGAGGATGCTTAATTCTTATTGGTGGGGTACTAATGGTAAAGGAATTAGGTGGATGTCTTGGGAGAAACTTACTGTGAGAAAAGAAGACGGTGGGCTGAATTTTCGAAACCTTCAATCTGTTAACTTAGCTATGCTTGGGAAACAAGGGTGGAGATTTATTTCTAACCCCGATGCTATGGTTTCTATACTCTTCAAAGCTAAATACTATCCTCATGGAGATTTTATGGATTCCAATATTGGTTATAATCCTAGTTTCATTTGGCGTAGCATTTAGAGTTCTCGGGTGGTGCTTAAGGAAGGATTGAGGTGGAGAGTTGGTGACAATTCTGAACATGTGGAAGGAAACATGGTTGAGAGGTTTACCAACAAACAATATTGGTCTACCTCCTTATCCAAGTGTTTCACAGTTAGTTATAAAGGATCTTTTTGTCAATGATTCCAGGGAGTGGGATTTGCATTTCGTTCATCTGTTGGTCTCCCCTTAGGTGGCGAATCTAATTCAGCAAATGCCTACTTATTTCATGCAATTTGAGGATAGATTAATTTGGAGTTTATCTTCTAATGGAATTTATTCGGTGAAGTCAGGCTACCAAGCTTACATGAATGGCTTTGGAAATCAAGATCAATTGAAGGTTGATGGGGATTGGAATATCATTTGGAAGTTGCAGGTTCCCCCTAAGGTGAAGATTTTTCTTTGGAAAGCTTGCAGGGACTGTCTCCCAACTCGTATACAACTGCAATGTAGAGGTATTTCATGTCCAACAACTTGTATTTTTTGTCCTAATGAGTTGGGAAATTGTTGGAATAGCTTGATTACTTGTTCCCAAAGTGTTGATGTTTGGCAGAGATGTGGTTTGTGGTCTAAAATTGATCAATTACTGTTGATTTGTGAATGTTTTAAAGAACTGGTTATATGGTTCTTTAATGAAGGATCAATTTCAACTTTTGATCATGGTTATGTGGAGTATTTGGAGGAGTAGGAATGAAATGGTTTGGAATTCAAAACAAGAGCAAACAAATACAATCTATAATAGAGAAAAGTTTGTGTTTAAGGAATGGCAAAATGCAAATTCGGTGATGAGTGTAGAGGAACATCAGCTTGTAACTCATTCTGCAGAATCGTGGAATCCTCCCCCACTTGACTTATTGAAATGTAATTGTGATGCAACATTTTTTACTACAGAAGGCATAACTGGATTTGGTGCGTGCTTGTTAACCTCTTTGGCAAGTAAACCAAATCGCACAAGTAATATCTTGGTAAGTCCAAGTATCGTCTCCCAAGGGACTCGCGTACTATTGGACAATTTTCACGTTAATATTAAATTAAGCTAATGAATATCACAAGAAAAGTAAAGAGAAGAACTTTAGTTGATTTTGTGAAGACTAAGAACAAAACAAGTGTATAAAGAAAGTTAAAACGATCTTTTTGTGATTTTTATAAAAAGAACAATGCTGAAAACAAAGGATTTAACAGATAACAAAGGTATTGTCGGGGTTAAACTTCACCAACCTCTACTTTCTTCTTGCTTTAACGCACAATACATATTCCATTTGCATTTCAATGTTAACATCAGCCAATAAATGCATTATTAACCCTAATCCCTTAGGTGAAAAGAGTCTTAGTTCCTTTATCAAGTCTTGATCCCTCAACAACTTAAGAAAAGAACTAGCTTTAAGCTTGGTGACACAAGATAACCAATGAACTAAGTTCCATTCCTAGACACCAAGTTCATTGGGTATTTTGTTTCAGTTCAAGACAATGAAGGCATTTTCCTACAACAATCATGTCCTAAAATCATGCCACGGTCATTCCACAACAAGCATTAAACAAAGAAACAAAATACTAACATTGAACACAAACACACTGAATATATATATAGGAATACCAAAAGGTACAAGAGAGTGTGAGTAAGGTTACATCTAACCCCATCAATGGAGGAACTTAGCTACTCATTGTCATGAGTAGCACCAAAACACATGGAAAGAGGAAGAAGATGAAGAAAATAGAGCCAAGGAGAAGCTTTTTCTCTCTACAGAATAGTGGGTTCGTTCAAGAGCCAAGTTACAATCAATAAAAATGAAAGCTCCCCTTTTAAATACATGACCCGAGTTCCTATTTTTAAGTGACTGGCAGCTCAGCCTCACATTTAGGCTTCAAGCCTTCAGTGCAAAAAGTAAAAAAACATGGAGTCTCAAGTTCACTCTTCGAGTCATGCTTGGGTCAGATTTAATTTGTTTGAATCTCGCTCAACCTCAAATTCAAGCTTCAAGCCTCAAGTCAGAGATATGCTTTTGGTCAATTTGCTGATCCACTTGAAGTTTGATTTGGTGACTAAACGCATTTGTCTTTGAAACACTTCCTTAGACTCCAAAATTAAGCTCCAATCAACTCTTTCAACTTCAATTTCCATTGCTACAAAAGTAAACAAAATAACTAAGATGTAACCAATAAAACTGATTAACTAAACTAAAAATCAAATAATCACAATTCTAACACTAATTGAGTTAAACATTACTTCAAATGTGGATGAAAGTACGATAATTGCCTCAAAATTCATTCAACAAGTAAGTAAATAAGGCCATTATCAACTCCCCCAAACTTAGAGTTTTGCTTGCCCTCAAGCAAAAGTGACATAACACAACAACTAACTAAACTAATTTAAAACAAAATGACACAACAACACAAACATGGGTTGAAACCAATCACATCCTAACATCTCCAAGCATGTATTTTCCATTTCAAATGTTGTCTAGAGTTGAATCAATGATTAAAATCTCAACTATGGTGCCCTCAAAAGAGACCATAACAAGGATGCAAATGCTAAAATCCTTAGGGAAAACAACAAACATGATAATCCTTTAATGAAAACTACAAGAATGCTTGAACCTCTCAATTTCAAGTGTTTCCCTCATACTCTCAAGTACACTAAGTGTTTAAATCTCTCTATCACACACAAAGGAAGCTCACACTTTAGCTTTGATTTTCTTCTCACATGCAATAAAAGTTATGAACATCAACAAGATCACAAGGACTTAACAAGGCTTGAAATGTGGCTAGGCTTTGAAAGAATTTTTGTTTTTCTAGATAAGCAAATTAACACAAAGAGACAAAGAGAGCAATTATCTCACTCACCTCTTTCCCACAATAAAGAAAGAAAAATCTCAATTCACTCAAATTTCCCAAATATGATCAATCATATGCCACTTGAATCACTACAGGTATCACACTTTCAACTACTTATTTTTCTTTTCTTTTCTTTTTTTTTGAGTTTTTTTTAACAAACAATAAAAAGAAAAGAAAACTGAACTTCCAAGAGAATAAAATAAAAATAACTGTGATACCCTTCTATTTAATTCAAAGTGACACAAACATTGCTCCAATCATTGATCCTTACAAGCATTTCCCCCAAACTAACTTTCAACCCACAATTAAACAATTGCTCTCCTCTCCCTAAGGTGTGGAAAGTGAATTGTTTTTCTTTTTGGCTTTCAGGTTTAATCAAGAAAGAATTTTGATTCAATTGAAGGCTCAAAAGGGGTAAGCAAAGGATAGCAACAATGGGTTAGCTTTTTGGCTCAAAGGTTCACAATCATAACAAAAAGAATGCCTTGATCCTTTCTATAAAAACATGCAAATTATGTACAAGGAGAATCAAGCAAAGCCAAGAGTGATGCCCCCAAAGGTGGCACTCATCACATTCAAGAGAACACAACTAACCAATATTTTATTCAAAGCATTTAAGAATTTCCCTTAACATCATATCACACTCATTGCTTTCTCAAAATGGCAAGCGCATCCAAGTTATGCTAACATTGTGTGCAACCATATGCTTCAATCAAAATTAGAAATTCGCAAAACACATTTTCAATTACGCTCAAAACATACACGGTGATGTAACGATGAAATTGTTCT
Organism: Pueraria montana var. lobata; assembly: GCA_026413185.1. NCBI lineage: Eukaryota > Viridiplantae > Streptophyta > Magnoliopsida > Fabales > Fabaceae > Pueraria > Pueraria montana. Next base: position 39,084,386 of record CM048649.1, on the reverse strand, counting down.
ACACCCATGTGAACACAAAAGATACACTTTTTTTCTTTTTAACAAAAAACACAAAAACAGAAGTACCAAATTATGAACCACAAAGTAACAACTTAAGCAATTAAATATCCAGACTAGCAACACACACATAGTTCTCAAGAGCTAAACAAAGTCAACCAAAAGAAACCATGCAAAATACTGAAGACTGAAAATAACTAAAAATACTAAAAATAGCAAAACAATTTAAAAGTCAGGAAGCTAAGGAAAATTAATTCCCCTCTCCACTGCCAACATTATCATTAGAACTAGAACTCTCATCCTCCTCCTCAGAGCCAAAACTTTCATCCTCCTCAACCTCTGCCATGCCTTCATCATTATCAGCCCTATCACCTTCATCCTCAGCTCCAACAGCGGGCCCAACACCCCCCATAAAAGAGGGCTGGTCCCCAGGCCATGAAACAACAGTATCAAAATCTAACAAGGAAGGCCAAGCAAAGGGTCCAGCTGCTCTTGATGCTTGATGAGCTATGTAACGCTGAAAAGAATCATGGAGGTGTTGATTAGAGCGATGGACAACAACAATTTATTGGAATAGGAACTGAAAAGCCAAGGTCATTTGAGCTCTTGACAAAGGCTCAATGAGAGGAGGGATTGGCTGTTGTAATGGTTGTGCTTCAGCCTTGTTGACACATCTTCTATTAATGTAGCTCTTGTTCAACGGATCACGAAGACGGATGGTGGGGGAGGAGTAGATGTAAACTCCATAAAAGTCACACAGTCCTGTAATTAAAGTTGGAAAGCTTATTGGTCTGAGAGATTTGCGATCTTTAGGCTCTTTGGCAATGATAAGCTTATGCATCTCGTCAAAAATGACCTTGCCAATATTCACAGTAAGCTTCCCTAAAATACAATACACTAAGTAAGCCTTTGCCATGGAAAGATCTGACGTGTGGAGAATGGGAGTGATGTTGGAATACATAAAGGTAGCCCAAATTAGGGTCAAAGTCTTCATGCCATGTCTCTTGAAGTGAAGCGATTTCCTAAACTTTGGGCTCTCTTCATATGATTTTCCAGGAATGCAGATGCGAGAAGCTGTTTCAGTAGGAGTGAAACCACCACGCTGTAGCTTGAGGCTATAATATGAACACTCTTGATGGTTTGGGTCTTGATGATTGTTCTCCAAGTATCTGTTATTGGTGATTGCATCATATTTCATAAGAACTCCCTTCACCCGAGCTTGCCTGACAGTTTCCCCACCTTCCTTTGGAAAACCATTCGCGTAGAACACGCGAACAATTAGTTCATTAATGCCCAAGGGAAAACTGATGAGTTTGGACCACTTGCGGCGGGTAATCTCATTTAGAAACTCTGAATATTCCCCCACTTGAAGATGAACCTCTCTTTCTTTGACAAGATTATGATTTGCATTCTCCTTGAATCTTGCTTGATTAACAATCATCTTGCCGTTGGTCACTGATGTAGATCGTCTTTGTGGTGGTGGCAATGGAGGTTGTTCCTCTTGGATTTCTTCCTCAGCTTGGGTGGTAGGTGACTGTTGAGATGATTGTCCTCTTTTTAGATTTCTCTTTGGTCTTTCAGTGGCAATGATGAGTGGCTGTTGAGATGATTGCCCTCTCCTTAGGACTCTCTTTGATCTCCCTGTGGTAGTTTGAGAAGCTGGATAATGGGGTGCCATCCTGACAAGAAGAAAAGACAAAGAGAATTGCCATGACAGAAGCAAGGTCAGTTCACAAAGAAAAAAAGAAAAGAAAGAAAAATGATAAAAGTTGCACGATTATAAACAATAAACATAACAAGAACATAACAGAAACAAGACAAATAAAATAACACAATAAAATGCAATAATAAAGAAACAAACATGACAAAAGAGGGAAGAAGTAAACACAATTTCTAAAAGCTACTGCTCAATTTTTCTGAACCACAGAGAACATCTTCAAGCTTGAATGGGGGGGGCTTAGCCATAAAGGAAACACGTGGGGTTCCATTAATGAAGCTTTTGCATAGTCAGAAGGTGAAAAAGACAATTAAAAACTTTTGCACATGAAACAACCCCACTAACAGGACCCATGTATTCCCTTCCCCAAAGTAATAGAACTTCAGAGAATAAACAAGGCACAGTCCAAACATGTGGACCCTCAAGGGGTCCCAAATAGGGAAATAGAAAAACACAAACCACAAACAAATTACAAGCCACAGGTGGATTCTAACAAGGAGCAACATAATAAAGAAACTCAAACCACACGGTGTAAGCATTAACAGTGGTCCCCAAACCCCAAAAGTCAGAACCCACAAAATACTTAGAAGAAACTCAAAGTTTAGACCATCAGTGGCCCCAAAATTAATAGTAGAAAAATAATAATCACAGCCAAAGCAACAACACCACCACTAGATACAGGGTCAACAAAGAAAGAGGCAAGGACCCAAGCAAGCATAAGAACGTAAACAAACACCAAGCATAATACCCAACGCACAAACCCTAACCCCTTTCTATTAACGAAAATGAAAAAGGAAAAGAAGTAGAAGAAGAAGAGGTTTGGGCGAGACTCACGAGATGAGTGTGGATCATCAGTGTTGGGGGGATGCGAGTAGATGAGAAGCTCAAGTTCGCTGTTGTGTTGTTCAACGACGAGCTTTAGAGATAAGAAAGATAGCAATAAGGAGGAGAACAAGAATATGGATAAAGAGGAGTAAGGGTGAGGAGAAGATTCGGGATTTGGGTAACAGGGGAAGTCACATTTCAGACATAGGGAAGGGGAGAAGACTGTGGCTGAGTGGTCATTGGAAAATGAGAAAACAAAACAAAGAGGGAAAAAATTGGAAAAAAGGGAAATTTAAAAAAAAGAAGAAAAGAAGAAAAGATAAAATTGGGAAAGTGAATTGTTGCTTAGCCTCAAACAGAGGCTTTAAGCCTGAAAAGAAAGAGAAAATTAAAAACTTGCTCAAGTTGAAGCCTCACGTCGCAGCTTTAGCAGAAACAAGACAGAGGCAATTTCCCAATTTTAATGATTTCACGCTTGAAGCTCCAAATGGAGGCTTAGCCACACGCGAAATAGAAAATAGCTCTAAACTTCCCAGAGGTTCACAGGCTTGAAGCCTCAAACTGAGGCTTAGCCACAGTTGCAACATTTATGACTCCAGAGAACACTGCATAATGCTGCATAATCTGCTGAATCACAAATTTTTTGCTTAAATTGAAAATCTCTAGAAGAGCAATATGAACATAATTTCCAAGACCAAAGTCATGATTTACACGAAAACATAAACATGCTACAGGACATTTGATTCAAAAACATGAACAAAGACTTACAAAAATCAAAATACCACATAACAAAAACATGAATTCAAAACCAAAGAACATAAAGATATGAAAATCAACAAAAGCTATCACAAGAAATTTAAATTGCAATAAATAAAAAGGAAAGAAATTTGGGTTGCCTCCCAAATAGCGCTTGTTTAACGTCACTAGCTTAACGACCAAAGACCTCAATGGTCACTCAAAAGCACTATGGTGGTAAGACTTTCAACTTCACCACCTAGATAAGGCTTGAGTCTTTGTCCATTAACCACCTAACTCCTTTGTGTGGTAGGATCTTCCAATTCAATTGCTCCATATGATTTCACTTCCTTGATAATGAAAGGTCCGAACCACTTTGACTTGAGCTTCCCAGGAAAGAGTCTAAGTCGAGAGTTGAATAAAAACACTTGTTGTCCCCGCTTGAACTCTCTATGGAGGATCTTCTTGTCATGGTAGGCCTTCACTCTCTGTTTATAGTGCTTTGAGGACTCATAGCATTAAGCCTCATTTCTTCAAGCTCATGCAACTGCAGTTTCCTCTTTTCTGCTAAAGTGGATGGATCAAAATTCAAGAACTTTAAAGCCCAATAAGCTTTATGCTCAAGCTCTACAAGGAGATGACATGCTTTCCCATAAACCATATGAAATGGAGATAAGCCAATAGGAGTTTTGAAAGCTGTCCTATAAGCCCAAAGAGCATCATCCAACTTCATGGACCAATCTTTCCTAGAGGATGCAACAGTTTTATCTAGGATGCGCTTGATCTCTCGGTTGGACACTTCAGCTTGCCCATTGGTTTGGGGATGATATGGAAAAGCCACTTTGAGTCTAACACCATAGTGTTCTAACACCTTTTTCAATTGTGCATTACAAAAGTGTGACCCTCCATCACTGATGAGCACTCTAAGAACACCAAACCGAGCAAAGATATTCTTCTTCAAGAACTTGATCACTATTTTTGCATCACTTTTTGGGGCTGCAATGGCTTCAACCCACTTGGAGACATAGTCCACACCCACCAAGATGTATTCATTGGAAAAAGATGATGACAATGGACCCATGAAGTCTATACCCCAATAATCAAACACTTCTACCTCAAGAATGTTTTGCAAAGGCATCCTATGCCTCTTGGAAATGCCTTCGGTTCTTTGACACTTGTCACAATGAATCACATGCTCATGAGCATCCTTGAAAATAGTTGGCCAAAAGAAATCGGATTGTAGGACTTTTGAAGTAGTCCTTTCTCCATTGTAGTGCCCTCCATAAGGTGAATTGTGGCAATGCCACAAGATGCTTCTTGCTTCTTCCTTGGAAACACACCTCCTCAAGAGATTATCCGCTCCAATTTTGAACAAGTGGGGATCATCCCACATATAATAACGAGCATCACAGAGGAACTTTTTCTTTTGGTGCCACGTGAGATCTTTAGGAATAACACCCACCGCTTTGAAATTTGCCACATCAGCAAACCAAAGGCACTCATACACCACCAATAAGGACTCATTAGGAAATTCATCACGAATCTCCTTCTCTTTAAGGGTAACTTCTTCATTCACCAATCTAGAAACATTTTCACAACCCTTTTTGTCCTTGATTTCCAAATCAAATTCTTGAAGCAAGAAAATCCACCTAATCAATCTTGGCTTGGAGTCGGCTTTAGTCAAAAGATACTTGATGGCAGAGTGATATGTGAAGATGGTGACCTTTGAGCCAATCAAATAAGGTCTGAACTTCTCTAAAGCATAGACAATAGCTAGCAATTCCTTCTCCGTGGTGGCATAATTCAATTGAGCATCATTCAACACCTTGCTAGCATAATATATGGAGTGAAAGACCTTATTTCTCCGCTATCCTAAAACATTACCCACATCATAGTCACTTGCATCACACATGAGCTCAAAGTCCTGACTCCAATTTGGGGCCACAATGACAGGAGCTGAGATGAGCTTCTCTTTGAGAGTGTTGAAGGCTTTTTAAGCAATCCTCATCAAACTTGAAAGTGGTGTCCTTGTTCAGCAAATTGCATAAGGGTTTGGCTATCTTGGAAAAATCCTTGATAAACCTTCTATAGAACCCCGCATGCCCAAGAAAACTACAAACACCTTTGACATTAGCTGGAGGAGGTAGCTTATCAATAACATTAACTTTAGCTTTATCTACCTTTATCCCTCTTGATGAGATCTTATGACCCAACAAAATTCCCTCTTAGACCATGAAGTGACATTTTCCCCCAATTAAGCACAATATTAGTCTCCACACATCTCTTCAACACTAATTCAAGGTTGGACAAGCAATGATCAAATGAGGAGCCAAAGACGAGGAAATCATCCATAAACACTTTAATGCATTTCTCCACAAGGTTCGTAAAGATGGCTAACATGCACCGTTGGAAAGTGGTGGGAGCATTACACAACCTAAATTGCATCCTCCTATAAGCAAAAATACCAAAAGGGCATGTGAAGGCGGTCTTCTCTTGATCTTTTGGATCCACCGCAATTTGGTTATATCCAGAATAACCATCTAGAAAGCAATAGAATGCTTGGCCGGATAACCTCTCAAGCATTTGATCCATGAAAGGCAATGGAAAATGATCTTTTCTTGTAGCTTGATTTAGCTTGCGGTAGTCAATACACATCCTCCATCCAGTGACGGTTCTTGTTGGAATCAACTTATTTTTATCATTGCACAAAATCGTCATGCCACCTTTCTTAGGGACCACTTGAACCGGGCTAACCCATGAGCTATCGGAAATAGGATAAATCATCTTGGCTTCCAAAAGCTCAAGAACTTCTTTCCTCACTTCCTCCTTTATGATAGGATTTAACTGCCTTTGAGGTTGAGTGACCGACTGGTAGTCTTGCTCCATGTGAATCTTGCGCATACAATAGGATGGACTAATCCCCTTGAGGTCGGAGATAGACCACCCAATAGCTTCCTTGTTGGCCTTCAAGACTTCAATTAATTTTTCTTCTTCCATAGGAGATATAGAGCTACTAATGATCACGAACATACTTCAAATGTGACAGCAACACCTTCAGTTGAAGCTTTGACTCTTCTCCTTTGTCTTCTTTTCTAAGATCTTCAATTTGAACTTCATTCGGAGGGACTTCCTTTAATGTCTCCAAGCTCTTCAAGCAATCTTCAATTTCTTTCTCCTCCTCCTCATTGAGAGCTTGAAATGCATCTATGAGAGCTTTCTCAAGAGGTGACACCCAGAAACAACCTTCCTCATCATTTGGGTGATTCATATATTCAAACACATATAATTTGAGCTCTTCATCATGCACCCTAAGCTTCATTTGTCCATTATGAACATCAATCAAGACTTTAGCCGTGCTCATGAAAGGTCTTCCCAAGATAAGTGGCACCTCAGAATCTTGCTCCATGTCCATCACCACAAAGTCATTGGGAAAAAAGGAATTTATCCACTTTCACAAGCACATCTTCAAGAACACCATATGGATGCTTAATAGAACGATCATCCAATTGTAAAATCATCCGAGTAGGCTTAACATCAAGATCACCAATCTTTGCCAAAAAGGAGAGAGGCATAAGATTGATGCTAGCTCTAAGATCAAGTAAAGCTCTTCCTATCTTGAGATTTCCAATAGTGATTGGAGTGGTGAAACTACCCGGATCCTTTAGTTTTGGTGACAAATCCTTTTGAAAAATAGCACTACATCCGACTGCCAATTGGATGGTCTCCTTCTCAATAAATTTGGTCTTTTTAGTGAGGAGCTCTTTCATAAATTTGGCATAGGTAGGCATTTTCTCCAAGGCTTCATGAAAGGGAATGTTTATTTGCAATCTCTTGAAGATATCTAGAAACCTTGCAAATTGCCTCTCCTTATCCTTCCTTGTTGGAGCATGTGGATATGGAAGATCTGTGATGGGAGGATTAACTACCACTTTCTTCTCCTCCTTGGTTAATTGACTTTTTGTCTTTATCTCCCCACCATCCTTCACTACACACTTCTCACTCTCATAGATGGAACGTGGGCTTCTTTTTTTTTTTTTGTAAAAAAAATGTTAGATTTTTTTCTTCTTATTTTACTTGCTGGCATATTTTTAATTTTATTTAATTAGGTGTAAATTTCTTATTAGTTGTGTCTAAGAGTGAGGTATTAAGTTTTTTTTAACAAATCAAAAATAGGTATCAGGGATTTACAATAACTTACAAACCCCTGTGCAATCAACTGAGCTAGACCCTTATTATAGGTTTATATTAGTAAAATTTTAATATACACGAACTTGAAAATACATATAAAATATAAAAAAATACTTAAAAGTATTTAAATTTTAGTTTATTTATAATGAAATTATATATATATATATATATATATATATATATAATATGTAGTCATTCAAATATTTTAATTTGAAATATTTAAAAATTATTTTTTATTGATGAAAGAATTAATTATGATTTGAACATATTTCTCTATATTTAATGTTAATTAACAAGAATATTATTAATTAAAATAATTTTAAAAATAAAAGATCTTTGCAGGATAATCAAATAGAAAATTAAAATATATCATTTTCATTCATAATTTTTTTTATCTGGATAATCAATTAAAAAATTAAAAATAAGAGAATGTATTCATATAGCAGATTGCACGGGACCAAATTGAAGATAAAGTGACAATTTAATATTTATGCAAGTAAAGAAAATAAGTGCAATTAATTAGTTTAATTAAAAAAAATTAGTATCTAATTAGTAATTAAATGAGAATTATTTGCGAATTTTGATATGTAATTTGCTAAATTATTATGAGAATTAAAATGAAAAAATAGAGTTTAATAATACATATTAGTGAAATTAATTTTTGAATTTACAAGTATGAAAAAATATTTATTTTAAAAAGCATTTAAAGTTTTAGTTTATTGATAATGAAACTACAAATTAATAGTTGTTGTTGTTCCTCCACCCTTGATTGTAAGCATTATTGTAAGGATGATTGCCATAATTTCCTTGCCGGTTTTGGTTCCCCGTATAATTGAGCTCTTCTTGGGATCCCGTTGGCATAATGCATTGGCCACTTTGATGACCACCCCCACACAATTCACAACTAAGAACTTGTTGAGCTCCCAGTTGAGTAACTTGCATGGCTTGGAGTTGTGGAATTTTGGCAATTTGTTTGGTGAGAGCATCAAGTTGTTGAGTGAGAAGCTTGTTTTGAGCAAGGATAGCATCTTTGGAATTCAACTCATGGACTCCTCTCTTTTGCACTGGAACTGGGGTTCTATCATGTTGCACTTCATAGTTATTGGAGGCCATATTCTCAATAATCTCCTTAGCCTCATCTGGTGTCTTATACATAATCTTGCTTCCAGTTGAAGCATCAAGCATAAGCTTGGTTTGAGGCCTTAACCCCACCAAGAAAGTGTTAATTTGAGCACCATCATCAAGACCGTGAGTTGGACACCTCCTCAACAAACCATTAAATCTCTCCCAAGCTTCACATAAGGGCTCATCTAACCCTTGTTTAAAAGTAGAAATAGCCATCTTCCGTTGGTTGATCTTGGATTGAGGAAAGAAACGGTTCAAGAATCTATCAACCAACTCATCCCAAGTCAGAGGAGTGTTAAGAGGAATTGCTCGGTACCAATCATTGGCTTTCCCATCAAGAGATAATGGAAAAAGACTATGCCGGATGTAGTCATCATTCACTTGATGGAGCTTCACCATGTTGCAAACATCAATAAAATTAGCCAAGTGAGCATAAGGATCTTCATTGTCAAGGCCATGGAATTTGTTGTGTTTGATCAAATGAATGAGATGGCTTCATTTCCACATTGAGAGCTTGCACTTCAGGCCTAACAATAGAGTTGAAATATCTTGGCCCGGTGTTGGCAATGTAATCATTCAAAGTCCGCATTAGTGGGTGAGCTTCTTCCTCTGCCATGATGAATTCTTCTTCTTCTTGAATGGGTGGCAAAGGAAGATTGGGTGAAACAGGTGAATTGGGCTCTTGGATGGCTAATATTTCTAGTGTCTTCCTCTTCCTTGTCAAACTGTTGTTCCTTCGAGCTGTCTTCTCAATCTTCGGGTCGTAATACAAAGGATCAGTCCAACTTCTAGTTTGCATAAACAAGGAAAACAAAACACTAAAAGAGATAAGTTAGCACAAGAGAATAAACACAAATAAAAATAAAACACAATGAATAAAAGAATGAAAGAATGGAGCCTAGGATAATAAAAACATGAAGTTGCCTAATATTGAGATGCAAGTCCCCGGCAACGGCACCAAAAACTTGTTAACCTCTTTGGCAAGTGAACCAAATCGCACAAGTAATATCTTGGTAAGTCCAAGTATCGTCTCCTAAGTGACTCGCATACTATTGGACAATTTTCACGTTAATATTAAATTAAGCTAATATCACAAGAAAATAGTAAAGACAAGAACTTTAGTTGATTTTGTGAAGACTAAACACAAAACAAGTGTATAAACAAAGTTAAAACGATCTTTTTGTGATTTTTATAAAAAGAACAAAGTTGAAAACAAAGGATTTAACAGATAACAAAGGTATTGCCGGGGTTAGACTTCACCAAACTCTACTCTCTTCTTGCTTTAACGCACAATACATATTCCATTTGTATTTCAATGTTAACATCAGCTAATAAATGCATTCTTAACCCTAATCCCTTAGGTGAAAAGAGTCTTAGGTCCTTTATCAAGTCTTGATCCCTCAACAACTTAAGAAAGGAACTAGCTTTAAGCTTGGTGACACAAGATAACCAATGAACTAAGTTCCATTCCTAGACACCAAGTTCATTGGGTATTTTGTTTCAGTTCAAGAAAATGAAGGCATTTTCCAACAACAATCATGTCCTAAAATCATGCCACGGTCATTCCACAACAAGCTATTAAACAAAGAAACAAAATACTAACATTGAACACAAACACACTGAATATATATATATATATATATATATATATAGGAATACCAAAAGGTACAAGAGAGTGTGAGTAAGGTTAAATCTAACCCTAACAATGGAGGAACTTAGCTACTCATTGTCATGAGTAGCACCAAAACACATGGAAAGAGGAAGAAGATGAAGAAAATAGAGCCAAGGAGAAGCTTTTTCTCTCTATAGAACAGTGGGTTCGTTCAAGAGCCAAGTTACAATCAATAAAAATGAAAGCTCCCCTTTTAAATACATGACCCGAGTTCCTATTTTTAAGTGACTGGCTGCTCAGCCTCCAATTTAGGCTTCAAGCCTTCAGTGCAAAAAGTAAAGGAACGTGGAGTCTTAGGTTCACTCTTCGAGTCATGCTTGGGTCAGATTTAATTTGTTTGAATCTTGCTCAGCCTCAAATTCAAGCTTCAAGCCTCAGGTCAGAGATATGCTTTTGGTCAATTTGCTGATCCACTTGAAGTTTGATTTGGTGACTAAACACATTTGGCTTTGAAACACTTCCTTAGACTCCAAAATTAAGCTCCAATCAACTCTTTCAACTTCAATTTCCATTTCTACAAAAAGTAAACAAAATAACTAAGATGTAACCAATAAAACTGATTAACAAAACTAAAAATCAAATAATCACAATTCTAACACTAATTGAGTTAAACATTACTCCAAGTGTGGATGAAAGTAAGATAATTGCCTCAAAATTCATTCAACAAGTAAGTAAATAAGGCCATTATCAATGCTTAAGGGATGCAGGTGGAGAATTTTTACAAGCTAGAACAACATGTAAGGGCCAATTTGACAGTAAAGGAGGGCAAAGCTATTGCTATCTTACAGACACTTAATTGGCTTATCAGTCACAACTTTCATCAGGTGATTATTGAAGTATATTGTAAGTTGATAGTGGACTAGATTAAGAGTAATGAGGAAGATATTTCTGAATGTGGAGTGATTCTTAACCAAATTAGAGATATTTTGAAATCTGCTCCTATTAAAGTTCAGTTTGGGAGAAGACAAGTTAATTTGGTAGCATATTCCTTAGCCATAAGTTCTATTCTCTTTGATTATGAAAGTATCCATTATGTAATTCCAAATTGTATCCAGAATGTTTTATCAATGGAAAGAATCTGATTCTGGTATTGTAAAAAAAAAACCACTTGATTGATTAATCCTATTATAAAGTGGGTAATGATTATTGTAGACACTTTACCCTTAAATAAAACATAAAAAATCATTTTAATTCCATAAGATATAAAATTATATGTGTCACTATATTAATTCTTAATTTACTTATTTTTCTATACATTTTAATACGTAATTAGTTTGTAAAAAGTGAATTATATGTTTAGTATGTAAAAAGACTTGATAATTCTGACTTTTGCAATACCCTAAATGATAAATTATTATTATTATTTTAAATTAATTTATGAATCTGAAATTCAATTTCGGTGTAATTTATAAAAGACTTCATAAAGGTTATTTTAAAATTAATAAGAAATCGTAAGATATATTTACCAACAGAGAATCATATTTATAAAACAAATAATTAACAATTAATTAATATCAAAATACATAAATAATAAAAATATGTCTTTAGTTATTATTGCTCATAAAATATATTTAAAAATAATACATTTAGTTCACATTTTATTTTTATATTAATTTAATATATTATATTATATGTATTTTTTTCTTGTTATTTATTATTTTTACAATAAACATAGTTAAAATTTATTAATTATAAAAACATAAAAACATGTTAATATAATATTCACAATAACAAGAATGGACATTCAATATTATCTATATATTATTTACATTTTTATTTATAAGTTTCATACAGTTATTGCATCATTATCATTACTAGAAAAAAAAAATAACTCACTAAATTTTAACTATTCCTGAAAATTACTAAACTTTTTTGAAAACAACACCCACAATTTTAATGTAATTATATGACATACAATCAAGGGAGTCTAGCTCAATTAGTGGAGTAGGGTGCGTGAGTTGTTGTAAACTCTTGGTATCTGTTTTCAATTCTTATGGATAAAAAAATTTATGACATACAACTAAATATTTTTAAAAATTAATTTTATTTACATATACATTTTAAAAAATTATAAATATAATAGATATATAATATAAAAAAATTTGTGCATTGCACAAGTCTAATGACTTGGTATTGGAGAGGAAAACCATCACAAAAGTGGCAGAGGTAGCACGTGCACGCCGAAATGGATTGGATTTTGTGGTGATCTGTGACTGCTTTTAAGTTTTAACAACAGTGCATCGGAAACCACTTTTAGCATATCATTTTAAAGATGGTACATTTATTTTAGGTTCGGTTCTCTTTGGTTTTATTTTATGAGTGGTTCAGTTTATTTGTATTTGTATTTTTTTCACCCCTAGCGAAGGTACATACACCAAGCAATGGTCAGTGTTGATCATGGATGAAAGTATAATCCACGGAACTCCATTGCATAAATTTACATAGTAATAGTGTCCCAGATAAAAAAGAATACTTTCCCTGTTCATTTTACATTTTATTCGTAAAAAATCATTCCACCACTCTAATGGACTCTTTTACTTCATAATACAATTATTCACACACTTTACAAGAAACAAGGCTGCCAATATATTGCATAGTCTAGTTCATTCCTCATTATTTTTGACCTAGGATATTCCCTAACCAAGAATCAAAGGACTAATTCTTGGAGATATTGAGATTCATTTAAAAGACTAACATCTTTCAACAAATGTTTTTTCATACATATGGACCTAGGGATCGAACCCCTAATTACATGTTTGAGAAACAAGGTTATTTGTCAATTAGATCACACCATGTTGGTACTAAATTCTTTTTTTTTTTTTGTACAATAACAACAATGAGGATTGAACCTAAGTCCTTATGCATCTACCCCAACTCTCCACCACCAGAATTGATACATGCACAGTTCCTCCTCCAATTCAACCAGAATTGCTATATCTTGAAGCTGCAAAGCCATAGGATGCTACAGTTCCTACAAGAACAGCAAGGACTGCAACAAAGAGTTGAACATTAGCAAACAATTCACCTCGAACCTCACTCTCTTTTGGATGACATGTGACATTACTATCCCTGAGCTTACAACCAGAGGGTAGCATGGGGCCATAAAGAACAAAAGCGGTCTGATAGAACCAGATTCCTTGCAGTGTTATAGCAATGCCAATGCATAAATCTACTGGGAAGCTGGTTGGCAAAAGGGCCCCAGCAATTGAAGATACAATGCAAAGCCCAATAAGGAAAGCAAGGAGGACATGGTAATAGCCCTCAAGGCCTTTGTGTGTGGTTGAGTGAAAGTAGAATAGAAGATACTCTGCACAGAATGCTGTGGCAGCAATCAAACAAAGAGCACTGTCTGGCAAGGGAAGATATCTGCGTAAGTGTCCGTAATCAGAGGATGAGAGGGATACAAATCATAGGCATAAGCCAAATAGAGAGAATGATAAGAGATGTCATATTGATTAAAAGATGTAAAATGAATTACAAGTAGTCCTATTTATAGAGTTTTTGGACTAAACATATGTAACTAATTTCTTACTAACTGTATACTCTAATAATAAGATGATCAAGAAAATGAGAATGGAAAAGAAGCAACAGGTTAAAAATGCAGCACTTCAACAAATCAATTAAGATTTACGGAAACATAGGTCGGTGGAAATTGAACAAACTGGGAAGTATCAGAACAAATTTCCAAAATGCACACAAATGCAAGCACACGCACACTAATACACACATGTGCGCAATATGTACATTTAAAATCTGATACATGTTTCAAACCAAGGATTAATAGATATTGAAAGCATTAACAATTCCTAGATGAATTTAAATAACACAAATTCTGCCAAACAGCATAGTTGTTAGCCTCACAAATATCTTTATGATCATATCACCTACATTTTTTTCCCCAATAGCATGTAGAATAAAACTAGCAATAGGTTGAATTAAGGACAATTGAATGAGAAAAGGAGATAATGACAGTAAGCACTAAGTCATATGAGAGATAAACAGACATGCAATGAAAGATTGAAAGTCCTATGATATCCAGACTCATTGCTGAACATAACTCTTAAGCATGATTACGGAACTCATTGTCCATTAAAATCTTCAAAAGCATAAAAATAAACAAAAAAAGTACTAGGGTGGAATCTTTATGTGAACCTAGATCAAAATCACTGTAAATAAAATAACAGATCGATCGAGTGAACCAGTAGCTCTCAAGTAGACAGGAAACTTTTGTCCTGTTTTGCTTTCTCTGAAAGCTGCATGCAACATATTTTACCACAAGGATGAAAGGATGCATCATGAGGACAGATTGACAGAAACATCAATTCTCATGCTACAATGCAGGAGACAACTCTAGGTGGCTTAAGAACTATGTATATAATAGACATCAGAAGAAGAGAACCCACAGATAAAGAATAAATTATTGCATGTGCAGATTATGAAGAACAATGATTGGAAAATATAGCTTCTTCACTGGCACAAGCACAGGAAATAGAAAGACAGCTATGAGAAAGCAGGTATGGTCCTCAGAAACACTGTAATGGAATATTTTTCACCTTCAGAGTTAAATAGCTCATACCATGCATTTATTGAAGCTTTTACTATGGTACTTGCGGGTTTTCACTAATATCAATATCTCATACTAACTTATTTACTGATTCAATCAGATTTTTTTTTTATAATAAAATTGCACACTTAAACCCATTTCCATTTGTTAGTACATGATGACAATACAAAATGTTAGTAAAATGCCTAATGCTTTCAGTGACTTCATTACATTACACTTACCACCATAAGGTTGAGGAAAATGCTCGGTGAATTTGTATGTTTCATATCTACTAAAATGTGTTTGATCAGCTAAGAACCAGACACAGTAACCAAAAGAAGAAAAAAAAAGCTAGTGTGTCGTGCAATCCTATCACTCATCCACCATCAACATCATCAAGTCCTAATTATCCTCCACACCCTACTTTATCTTTTGTTTAATTTCCAAAGTAAATAAGATGAAATAAACTAATAGAAAATTTTTAACTATTACCGAGGACACAAATTCAAGTAGCATTCATTTTTTTAGATTAGAACAACTTATTCTCAACTGATGATACCAAAAATTTATTAAAATTGCATTACCACCTTAGATGCTCTATATTAGAGTGTGTTTGGATTAGTGTTGAAACCACGTTGAACGGAGAAATTGCGCGTTCCAAGGAAAAAAGCCAAAACTATGTGAGGGAAGTTTTTTTTCTAACGCTAGTTGAGTTTGCCCCAACTGGTACCCAAACACACACTTACAGGTACAGGAGAGTGGAGATTGGTGAATGAATTTTAACAAGAAATGGCCTACATAATAACAATAAGAACAACAGCAACAACTAACCTTGTCTTTTCTGAGAGGAGGGCAACAACACCATAGACAAAAAACATTAGAAGCATTCCTGAGTGCTCAAAGTTGTTGAAGTATGTTGTGTTCAAGGCTCCACCCACAAAAAACCTGAGGTGGGTTGCAAGTAAGAGCTCCACACACAAGTCAATGAAAGCACCAACTGAAATGACATACAGCTCCAAGTGCTTGAGCTTCCCATTAAACCCTGGTACAGGATTCCAAACATGGACACTGAATGTCTTAGGATTTGACACAAATCTCACCACAGAGCCCCATATATGCCATGCCCCAACTAGAAGAAACAAGCTCCCTGGCAATATATGACCTATGAAAGATCCCATCTTCCTAATACTTACTCAACTGGATCCTTCAATGATTCTTTAGCTGATCAAACCGAATAGTTGATCACTAAAAAATCTCCACCTTGTAAACCCACCAACTAGTCCTGTTTTGAATAAAAGTACACTCAGTTTTCAAGCTTCCAATAACAACACCTTGGATAAAAGGTTCAGTAGCTTATACTATTCATCAGTCATAATAGCAAGTAGTTTGCTAATCAAGCAATCCTAACCCAATTCTGCTGCTAAGATTCCCTTGTAAAAAGACTGATATTCAGTGTCAAGTGTCAACTTCAATTTTTCATTTTCTGGGAAAACCCAAATCAAGTTTCTTGGAGCAAATTAACTATGTAGACTAGTCAAAATCTGTAACAATAATTGATCAGAAAATCAAATAAGCCAAAGAAAAACTGCCACCAAACTAAACCCACAAGCCAAAAAACTGTAAACTTGGAGAAAGAAGATAGGGATCCATCTATAACCGGAAAACTTCTCATATTCAAAACCCAACAAAATCTAACCCATTTTCTTGTGTTCATAACTAAATCTGAAGTACATTTCCTTTTTCTTCTTTTGCATAACAGAGACACAGATTGTGTATTTGTGCAAGCCAGTTGAATTTTTTTTTTTAGATAAATTAAATCGTATGAATAATTAGGAACTTTACACAGGCAATAATGGGGCTTAAGAAAGTCCTAAAGGAAGAAAGTGATGATGAAGAAAAAAGGGGTTTGCTTTACTTACTGTAATAATTTATTTATGGCATAATAAGCAAAGGTTGACTGGTTTGGATGCAGAAAGCAGAGAGCCCAATGATTCAGCAGTTCAAAAAAGTTATGGTTTTCCAATTTACAACACCAGCGTCACTGAATTTAACATGCACCAGCAGAGATTGAAAAGAGGGTGACAGCTGTGAAAATTGCAAACTACAAGGAATGTTATGATGAGTAGCGTGGAGATGTGACATCAGTGGTTACATCGTAAAAAGGTATTGTGGCAAGGTCTGAGAGTAAAACGAAGGAAGCCGAAACGTAGGTTACGTTTTTTTTTTAAGGGTATATGACAATTTTTTTTTAAAATATCTTTTTAGTCATTATATGTAGTATTTTTTGTTTTTTATTTTTGTAATTTTTTTTATTTTAATTTTTATAAATTATATTTATTTTGTTTTTTTGTTTTTAAAGCGGTTTAGACAGTACTTTTTTCACTGGTCAAAGAGCTATTTAAATCATTTTAAAGACGAAAAATAAAACAAATATAATTTGCAAAGACTAAAAAAAAAATATTTTGTAAGGATGAAAAATAAAAAAATACTAAATTGTAAGAATTAAAAAAATATTTAAATATTTTTTTTATATAAGTAACTAACTATTTTGATTTCTAACGTATAAACAGGTGATCATTTAGTCTATGAAAAAACAAAATTTCTGATTTAGTTCCTAAATGTGTAAAAAGTGTGGCAATTACGTCCTGGTATACAACATAATGTAATATTGGTCATCGAAAAATACAACTTAATGTCAAATTAGTCATTAAACATTACAACTTAATAACAAAATGGTCCATGAAGCTTAACGACAAGATGTAATTATTGTATTTTTTACATATTTAGGAACTAAATAAGAATTTTTGTTCTTTTAAGACTAAATTATTACCGATTTACACATTCATGGACCAAAACAGTAATTTTTCCTAAAAAAACGTAGGTTATGTTTGAATATATAAGATTCACCACTAATTTCACCCTTAAATTATGGAGGCGCTCACAAGTTAGGTCCTTAAAGATTTTTTTTTTTTTGGCAAAATAGTCCCATGAAGGTTTTTTGTGTTAGGCTCCTTAGTCCTCTTGCCACCTTCCGTTAGTGACCTTTTTACTGGATGAATAGTAACCACATTTGTTGACACAGTTAATGGCAGCTAAAATTTGCCACAATTTTTTCTCTCTTTCTTCAACCCTCTCTTCTTCTCTCTTTAACAATGAATATATGCAGCACACATATCAACCAAACAAATCAATCCATTAAATTGAAGCAAACAAATTGCAACATTGCAACTCACTCATCCTTCTTTAGAATTGCAAACAAATATAAGAAAGTAAAGTGAAATAGAAGAGGAACGAACATCTGGGAAAGTAGGCAGATGTGACGGCGTGGAAGCACTCATGTTGAACACAAAACATACAATGTCATCACCGTGTCCTTCTTCTAGCAAAACCTCCACCTTTTAGAAGCTTCATGTTTCTCACCTATTTTTTGTTGTTGCCAAAAGGGGAGTAGATAGTTTAAAGATGGAAGCATCATATGAGGGGGAGCATCTATTGGAGAAGGAGATTTCTCATGATGAGTGCAAAGATAGATCATCTTCATCTAGAGATAGACAAATCTCAGGGGGAGCCACTTTTACTTTAAGTCTATTTTTAGTTTTTGCTCTGATGATCTCTTTGTATTTAACAAAACACAACATCTCCATGTGAAAATATTTATAAAATGAAATATGTTTGATCATGTTGATCAGACTGAAACATATATGCTTGTCTCTGTTCGATCTTATTTGCTTTTATATATATGTTTCTATTTGTTGTAACCTTTCTTAATGTGTATATGTTTGATACACATGCTGTGATATGATCACATGTGTTATGATATGTTTGATTTTATTCGCTATGATCATATGTTATGCTGCTTTTCAAGCTTTGCATCTTTCAAACTTATATTTATTTGACATCATAAAAAAAGGAAGATTGTTATGTCATTAGACAAATCAGATCCCTCAAATGTTTTGATTAATACAAATAAATATTAATTTTTAGGTTTAAATATATTTTTATTCTCTTAAATTAAGGCTATGTTTTTTTAATCCATCAAATTAAAGTTTATTTTTTTTAGTCCCTCAAACTTGAGAAATGTTTTTTTTAGTCTCTCTCTCCAAATGCCAATAGTGGATGTCAAACAGAGAATATTAAATTTACAAATTGTGACAATTTTTTACTGCTAGTATTTGATTTTGTAATTTCAATTTTAAAATATGAATTGTGACTGTTTAAAGCCGCCACAAATTATGAAAAAAAAAACTGCTAATTATGTATTTGTTTGATTTGTCCGCTGCCATCCCAAAAATCATAAACCCAGAAAATGAATCCACCATGTATTACCAGCACCTGAAACAATTAAACACCATGATAAACCTCCTGTCGTGCCAATGCTTTATGTCTCCCACGGCCACATGCTTTCTCATTATCAACACATAAAACAATAAGGCCATATAACTACTTCCTCTGGGAAACCACACCTCACGTCACCCATCACCTATGTTTCAATTTTCCATTTCTTCTCCTTAATTTATAAACATAACAATTTAGAAATCGACTAATTTGATGGTGATGACTTCCAATTTCGAATTCGACGACACCTTCTTCAAAGCCTCCCTCGCCGCCATCACCGCTGCCGCGCTCGCTCGCTCTGAGAAACGACAGATCGAGGCTGCTCAGAAAGTCGCCGAATCGCGCACTCAGCAGCCCATCGCCGCGAGAGGCTCTTTCCTTCATGTTTTTTTCGTCGCCTGATTCTTCCACCATCGTAGATGACCGTCGCGAAAGTGTTGCAACCGCTGTGTCGCTCCAGAATCTTCCGCAGCGGTGAATGCGTTTTCTGGTACAAAGAATCGGGCTTTGTGGGGCGTCGATTCCGAAATGTGAATCGCTCTTTGTTCCCAATTTTCTTTCAGATCTGGTTGATTTTCATCCTCGTTTTGCTTATGTAGATCTGGGTTGTTTCAAATAATGGGTGATGGAGATGGATTGTTCCTCTTTTTTGTTTTCATCCTTTTTTTGTTCCTTCTCATCATAAATTGACTTTGTTTCTTTACAATAGTTTTTGTATGATTGTGAGAATTGTTGAAAATTATAGGATATGTTTGACTTGTACGAGAACGAGAAACCCGTTAAAAATAAAGAAGATGATTTTTGTTCTTTGACCGATGAAGAAAGAAGATGAATTTGATTTTTGCAATTTTTAAGCAATTTGTGGCGGTTTTTAGCTACAACGAATCATGTTTTAAAATCTAAATTTTAGCAATCAAAAGTTGTCACAAATTGTAAATTTAATATTCTTTGTTTGGCACGCACTAAGACATCTGTGGAGAAGGACTAAAAAAACATTTTTCATAATTGAGGGACTAAAAAAAATGAATTTTAATTTGAAAGACTAAAAAATATATATCTCTATATTTGAGGGACTAAAAACATATTTAAGTCTAATTTTTAAATATTTCTTCTTATAGTAATCAGACAGAAGCTATGTTGTGTCTGCGTCTATTCTTACAAACGATAGCTAACAAATGTTGAGTCTGAAGTATTTATTATCACGATTAATGCTCTGTGTTTTTGATACTTTCTACAGAGAATGTTCTTATTCTTCATAGGATTTATCAAAGTGCAAAGAAAGAGAAAGAAGTCAACTGATAAAACTACCTACTCTATCAAAAGGCTTGCCTAAAGCAAGTGGCAGTATATCGAGTGCACAAAAGTGCCTAGACGCAGGACTTGGAGTGTGCATAAAGGAAGAAAAACAAAGTACTTTATCAGGATATTTTGACAAGTTGGTGACATGCAATTAATGCCTCAACGAGTACCTCACCAATAGACAAAGACAAAGCTTGAATAGAAGGTCGCTTAGAGACAACAATTACTTACTAATCAAGTCTATAAATACCTGAAGATTTGAAGTGCTGAAAAAAGAGAGAACTCAATGCGCAATTACACTTAAGCATTCAAATCTTTTGTAACCTTTTCTAAGTTAGATTTCAAAGTTGTCAAAACACCTTGTAAAATCTGAGAGTATTGACTGTGAACTTCATTTGTATACACATCTCTAAGACGATAGTTATAGTCAAGTGTGCATCTAAACCTTAAACAAATTTGCGTGATTTGTTTGAAGCTAAAAGTGACTTTGTGGCAAAGAATACTTGGGTTATTAGCTTGGAAAGGCTAATGCAAAACAACTTGGGCAGAGGTAGAAATGGCTTGAAGAAAGAATACTTGTATCTTTGAGAAAAATAATGGAACTTGGTGGGTTTGCTAAGAATTGGATGTAGTCTCAATGGTTGAGACGAATCAGTATAAAAACCTGTGTTTTATTTGTTTCCTTATCTGTTTTTATCTAACCTCAAATTGTGATTTTAGTTAAAATCGTTTTTCAAAAGGTTTTTGATAATACAGTGTTTTCACAAAACTATCGTCTATTTTCTATCATCTGCTTTGTTTGAACGTGGTTTTATAAGACAATAAGTATATTTGTGAAAAGGTTTGCGAAAATGTTTAGAAAACACAATTCAACTCTCTTCTTGTGTTTTCCTGCCTTTGTATAGGGACTAAAAGCATAATTTCGAAAATATTTAGGGACCAAAAAGATAGTAAACCCTAAAATTTATATTGGTTGGCATACAATAATCTCAAGTCCATAAGTATTAATTTCCAACTAATTACTAGAATCATTTGAGTGAACTCAGGGTATCCCCCAGCAGAGATCTAAATATTAATCCATTTAGGTACTAAAATCTATTTATAGAGTTGACCTCTCCTAACAAATATTTTTCCATATACACGAACTTAGAGATCAAACCCTTGATCATATGCTTAAGAGACATCTACCAACTATGTCACACCATATTAATGTAGTTCAAACTTCTTGATACCTTAATCTTGAGTGTTCATGGACTATTCTCCCCATTTTTTTTCATTGGTGATGGATGATTTTTTGAAATTGAAATTTTTGGATATCCAATCACGTGGAGTAATAAATTGGGTGACGAGGGTAATATTCAATAGCATTTAAATTATCTTTTTTGGCCTCATCAATATGAGAACAATTAAGTGGACCTGTCTTTTCCTAGATATATTCTCTCAAATACTTTGATGATCAAAGTATGAAAGAAAAAAGACAACAAATGGTAACTATTTTAAAAATTTTATTATTAAAAAAATTTCACTTATCCATTGGAGATCGCATGTTTTTTTATAGCTATATAGTTGCCTATGGTTCAACAACAAAATTGTTTAAAAGATAAATAATAAGCAAAAAAGGGAAAGACCATAGCATGTTGGCCTTTTGCCATACATTTTTTTAAAGATGAGATCGCTTATGAAATTATATTAGAAGGAAACGTTTCCAAAGACAGTTTTATTTCATGAAAGGTTTATTACATGAAAAGAAAGTCAAACTTGCGAGCCAACACCTACTAACCTTGATAATATAAACAAACACAAACACCACAACCAACCAAATCACTAACAAAACAAGAGAGAAAAAGGTTCAAATTCAGGCAAAACCACATTATGGTGACATAGTCACAACTAGCTAGCTATATTTGTCCTTTCATGCATGAAATACACATTTGAGTCACACTAGCATCAACCCAAACGTAGATCCAAATCAATTTCTCTGTTAGCATTAGCGGTTATCGAAGTGCTCGCACCACCTATTTGTAGCTGGAATTCATACATGTTGGCATTGAAGTTGTTGATAGTTTTTTCATATGGTGGAATCGAAAAGTAAGGAGCTTTCTCTGGGAAAAGTGTGAGGGTTTGTTGTGGCTTGTTAATGATCATAGGCTTGGAGTATGAGGAAGATGCAACAACCATGAGGTTATTGTTTATGCTTGTGAGGTTATTAACATCAGAGTAGGTTAGCTTCCTTCGTCTAAAGCCATGAAGTTGTGTAGATGGTAGGTGCCTGAAGAAACTAGCAGCATATCTCCGAACTTGATGTGGTGTCTTGTTGCACACAAAGTCTCTAGCAATTTTGCTCCAGTGCCCTCTTCCATACTTAATTAGCCCCATCAAAAATAGCCTAAGATCAAAATAAAAAAAAAATTGTAGCAAAATGAAAGGAAGTAATAAATAATTAATGAGAAAAATAGTAAAACCTAACTCCATTAATGTCTTATGAAAAACTTTAATTTAATTCTTTTTCAAAAATGATTTGTGGAAACCTGATCTATATCCAGAGAGAAAAATCTAATTGTGACAAGTGATATGATCTATATCTAGAGAGAAAAATCTAGATGTGATAAGTGATATGATCTTTAGTTTCTCATTTGGATCCATGTACACATCATTCATTTTTACTCTTTCCAAGACAAGCACCTCAAAAGTTCTCATTCTCTCCAACTCAATACTTCTATTTAGGTTCTTATTTAGGTCCCACAAAATAACTCACATCGTTAGTTTTCAATTTTTTTTAAAGAAAAAATAACACATTGGCCCACCAAATAAAAAAGTTGGAACGGTTCTCAAATCAAAATCGCAATTGGGATATGATTCTTCTTCAACCCAATATCCAAAATCAACACCTCACTTTTGTATGAAATACTGTGCTGAATACACAGATAAAGTTGGTCTAACTGGTTGGTGTGGTGCAAATTGGGATTTGTGCAAGCCCCTAAAGGCATAGGAGCTTTCTCAAATTGATTCTTTTCTACATAAACAACACCAAAATTGATGAATCTTTGTGCCTTAGAAGATCTGGGTGGTGATAATGAATCTGTGAGATCAATGATGAGTCTGTGAGATCAATGATTTCAACCTCCATTGTTGAGCAAAGGTAGAGCGAAAAAAAAAAGAGAGAAGGCAACTAGCTAGCGTTTTGAGAGAGAATAGAATAAGAAAAGGTTACTAAAACTGCACTTTGACTAAGTGGTGAAAGATGAAACTGCTTGCATCTTGTTTTATAGAACTTGAAGCCTACACTACATTTACCGAAATGTCCATAGAAAATCATCGTTTAGATTATTTTTTCTTTTCAAATTAATTGTTGATTCCTTGAAAATTTAATGTGTACCCTTGTTTTCAAAATTAATTACGACATCCCTGATATATTACACATAGGGAAAGGGATGGTATTAGCTTAGAAAGTTTAGTGTTTATGGCCTTGTTTGCATTAGACTTACTTCGTAAATTATATAGTTTAAGATTTTTATTAAAAGATTATTTTTCTAAAAAAAACATTAGGTCATTTAAATTTGTTTTATAAGTTTAAGAAGCTGGTAGATGTTACTAATAATAAAAATAATAATGATCATAATTATAATAATATACATTTTTATTAAAATGTATTGAAATTATATATTTATTGACATACTAAATCTTTAGACTTATTGGCTTATGTAAGAGTATAAGTTCGTTAGTCATATTAGGTTGATAAATAATGATCAAGCCTACTGAAGGTAAACTTCAACTTCACTCATTTCCACTCATATTACACACACCTCCTTTGCATTAATTATATAAATAGCACGTAATTAAACAATTTATAGTTTGTTAACAATATATCAAAAGAAGTTGTTAAGTAAATAGATATTTTTTTTTATTGTGGAAATAATAGATTTATTATAGAAAAACTACAGAAAGTAAAAGGGTATGATTGGAATAGAAATCCTGACGCAATAAACTAAAAATATAATGAGTATAAATAAAAGGGAAAACAAACTTCGAAACCATACAACCGAGGATCAGGAAGTAACGTCCGTTTTACATCCCTCGAGTATACCCCACCATAACCATTACATACTTTTTTCTACAAACAAACATTTTTTGTTTTTGTAATTTTTCTAACCTCTAACTCTCTCTCTCTCGCTGATGTAATTTTTTTAAAGATGGTGTTGAGAGATAAATATTTAATATGAAAACAAAATTTGCATGTACGCGTGGAATATTTTGTTCTCACCTGCAAAGAGTGAAAGCCATCTTTTCAACCGTTTCCCGAGCGGTTTGGTTAAAGTGGAGTTAAAAATGCATGAGATACAGGTGATAAAATCTTCTTTACATGCTGCAACAGGTTAACCATTAAGAAAAAAAAATTACTTAAAAAATAAAATTATTATAATAAAAACTTTCTTTTTTTTTAAAAAAAAATAAGAACCACCGGTGGTATTTGAACAAATTACTTATTATATAAAATTATTATAATAAAAATTAGAATAAAAATTTTCTCATTTTTTTAAAAAAGTAGGAACCACCGGTGGTACTTGAACAAATTACTTACTATATAAAATTATTATAATAAAAATTAGAATATTTTTTTTTTTAAAAAGTAGGAATTACCGGTGGTACTTGAGCAAATTACATACTATAATATATTGGTTAACCGGAAGAAAAAAATCATTTTTTTATTAAATGAAATTATATAAAAATTATTAAAAATATATTTTTTTATTTTTTTTCTACCGGTGGAGCATAAGAGAAATAAAAAAATAATTTTTTTCTTCCGATTAACCAATCTATTATAGTAGATAATTTGTTCAAGTACCACCAGTGGTTCCCACTTTTTTAAAAAAAAGAGAACATTTTTATTATAATAATTTTGTATAGTAGGTAATTTGTTCAAATACCACCGGTGATTCCTATATTTTTTTTAAAAAAAGAAATTTTTTATTATAATAATTTTATATAATTTCATTTTTTAAATATTTTTTTTAATGGCTAACCTGCTATAGCAGGTTAAAAACTAGTAACTAACCTGCTGCAGCAGGTAAAGAAGACTTTCTCACCGGTGCCTCATGCATTTTCAACTCCACTTTAGCCAAACACTTTCCCAAGTCTCTGCCATGGTTCATTTACGTTATACTATTGGTTACCTTAGTCTTTTGTGAATGAAAAAAAGTAATTGAAAAGAGAAATTCTATCAAAGGTGGTTAGTCAAGTTTTCCAACGGAAATTAGTCATCAACAAAATTGATAGATATTCCGTACCAATGTCATGATTATAAAATAAATCTTATTTTTCTCCACAGTGCCTTAATGGACCATCTAGTAAGGAAGCAATTTTTCCATATCCAAAACTTATAATTTTTAAGAATCATGAATCAATCTTAAATCATGATTTTTTGGAATGAATAAAATTTGTTTGAATAATTTATATATTTTTGTGAATGTTTAAATAAGTTTTCTATGAATCAAAGATTTTCTGTTTGATTTTAATAAAACTTTTGTAGATATATAATTTTCTTTTTCAAAATCTCCGTTTAGAGAAATAATTTCATTAAGTACACTTTTTAAAACTTTATTATTTATTTTTTAAAAATATTTTTTATTTATCATGCGAGAATCTTTATCATTTAAACTTTTTTTTTATTAATTTTTAAATAAAGAATTTTTTTTTAACTAGACAAGAGTGTTTACTTGCTTCTATGTATCATTGGGTGCAATGGTAAATCCAAGTTATGTAATGTTTTAGAAAAAATTTGAAGTTGATTAATTTTAATAAAAATATTATTTTTAAGAAAATATGAAAGAAAGTCATCCATTTTATTTTTGAAAAAATAAAGATTTCCAAGTTGTTATGATTCAAGCATTCCAACATAAGGTTCTCACAATAATCAAAGAAGAACTTAATTAAAAGTGATTATCACTAACAACTTTTTTTTTCTAATAATTCTAAAAGTTAGAGATTATGAGATAGTCACGACTCCAATATTTTTAAAAGTTAAGTGTTAGCAACAGACTCTCTAACATACTTTTTCTAAGATACTATATTATTGGTTATAATTTATTGAAAAATATAAAATTGTGAAAGAGACTAATTAAAAAAAAATAGTGGGACTTGCAAAACATTATGATTTATTGTGGTGTCAAAATTTATTAGGGTCGTTAGATGATAACAAAATCAATGGGTGAGAATGAGTTTAACACTTTCAAAGTTACACCGGTTAGAATTAAAAGTCATTTGACGATCGCATGACCACTTAAAAATGTCACATAATTTTGTGATTTAATATAACCCTATATGATTTTATCTAATGACTAAGATTCATTACCGAGGGGGTGTAGCTCAGTTGGTTGAACAGGGTGCGTGAGTGTTGTAAATATCATGGTACCGTCTTCGATTCCTACGGATAAAAAAAATGACTAAGATTCATTTCTCTTACTCACAAGAAAAGTTACCTAACCAATAATAGATTAAAAGTCATGTCTTCCTCCTTGCTTCTTCCTCTCTCTCTCTCTCTCTCTCTCTCTCTCTCTCTCTCTCTCTCTCTCTCTCTCTCTCTCTCTCTCTCTCTCCTCCCTTTAGCTCTCCTTAATGGCTTTCTCAAGGAAGAAAAGAGTCGGGGGCATCATAAATTTGGCATAGTGGATTTCAGATTGAGCAGGAAAATGTGATGACTAAGCCAATGCTCATTAAAAATTATTTTTTAAATAAATAGTAATTATCATTAACCACAAACGACACAAATTGAATTTTTTTTTACAAAAATCAATTTAATATCGTCAGTTAGCCAACATGAGTTGAAAAACATAAAAAAGAAAAGAACAACAAAAACACAATTTAGCATTAGCATAACATTGGCCTGACTAGGGATGCTCAAAATAAATGGTTATAAAAAAAATTAACCATAACCGGTTATAAAAATTAACCACATATGATAAGTGATTATTATAACCAAATCATAACCATTACGAAAAACCGATTAAATAACCGGTTATTTAACCGTTATATATTCATAATCGGTTATAACTTAAACCGGTTATATAACTAGTTATATATCTTAAATTAATAATTAATTTTGGTCTTTAAAAAAGAGTTTTTAATCTTTAAAATGAATTTTAATTAAACATGACATAATCATTAATGCATAATATCGATTATAAAAATGTAATAAATATAAAAAAAAATCATTTTTTATTTTTTAAACCGGTTTATATATTCATAACCAGTTATGGATATATACCCAATTATATAATCAATTATATAACTGGTCTTTCATAAGCGATTATGATTTGATTATAATAACTACTTGACATATTAGTTATTTAATGGCTTTGGTTAGGTTATTTCATATTGGTTATTTAATGGCTGTGGTTAGGTTATTCAAATAACCTAACCGTGAGCAATCTTAGGCCTGACCAACACTAACCACATTGGCCTTATGGCCAACACTAAATGTTTGCAAATATTTTAATACATACATACATACATGCATACATGTGTGTGTAATTCATATACACTTTCAATTTTATTCTTATACCAAAATCAAATCATATTAGCATGTTACAATATAATAATTTGTTAGATTTTTCAACAGTTGTAAATCTTAAGTTCATCCTCTAATTGGTATATATAAACCATTACAAAATATTTAATAAGAGAGTAAGGGTAAAATTACCATAAACGACAACAATAATGTAAGGGGGGTGTGGGGCGGCTACACTCCATACATTTTATAAGGTTTTTAATACGTGTTTTGGAAAGGTAAACAAATATTCATTTTTTATTGAATTTTGAGGCTTTTTTGGGTCTGTATTTTAGGAGGGGTTGTGCTAAATAGTGATAATAATATCTTGTATTTAACCATACTTCTAATATCTACACATTAATTTGAGAAAACATGATTGTCTTTAACGCTTCTGATCAGCTCTCCTTTTGGTAATTCTGCTTCTGAAGTGACAAAATCTATGTCTAGATTGTTGGCATATTTCAAGTTGATGCTCCACACTTTTCTTCATGCTTCTTGAACAAGTCCTATCTTATAAAGCACATCTCAAAACAAACCATTAGTAGCTAAGTTCAGATAACTTATAATTTGCCTTTTGGAAGTTTGTTGTCATTAAGACTTAAGCTTCAGAAGAAGTTCTGCTTCAACATAAAGAACTGACTAATATACATGACATGCATTGCATGTATATAAAGAACTAACTGGATAACATCTATGTGAGTTGTTGCTATTTTGTTAATTGTGGTGAAATGCAATGTATTTGTACTTCTATGTGTGAATATAAGTATTTCTAAATATTTATTATTTGTTTGTTAAATCAAAACATTTGATTATAGAGCAAACAAATATTACTTTTCATATGGTTAAATAATTAAAACATGATATAAAATCTTAGATTCAACAAGAGTATAAATCCAACAACTTCAGCCAAATAACCAACCTTGTGGTTTTCCTTTATTAAACCCTTAAAGCTTAATTAGCCTTTTTCTTGTTCTTAGTCCATCAAAGTCTTAAAAAATAAATAAATGTTTCTTCACATAAGGGAATATGAGAGGATTGATTTATGAACCTTAAAAACATTCCAATGTCACTAGCACAAGTTCCTAATGATGTACTAGGTGAAGTGAGGAAATGAGTCACAAGAAGAGGATTGATTTATGAACCTTAAAAACATTTCAACTTGAAAACTTGATAACTTTCTATGCTTATTCTCAAGTCAAGAGATGTACTTGTATTCCAAAAGTAGTTAGGATGTTTAGAAATTTATGTTTCTAAACTCAAAAAATAGTTAATAAGTTCAAACAAAGTATAAGATTAATGCAATCAAAGATGGTGTAAGGTCAGTTTTTTTTTTTTTGGATGAGTGGGAAATAAAACAAACAGCAAGGAAAGGGAACCAGAAGCTGAAAACAACAACTAGACCCTAGTATGAGAAACACCAGTTGCATAAGCAAACAACAGATGCCTCATTTGACTAGGATAAGAATCAAACACAACTAGAGGTGTTGATGATGATGAGCCATGCTTAGCAAGCCAATTTGCACAAATTTGGCTTCCCTATAAACGTGCTTGAAAGTGAGATTCCAAGGAAGAGACTTGAAATGAAGGATTCTTTTGATAATTGAAGCATAAGGATGCATACAAGAGTCATCTTGCTGCAACAATTGAAGTGCAATCTGTGACGTTGTAATTTCCTAATTGTATGATTAAGTGTTTGACTAATAATGCAAGACAAAAAAATTTAAAATTTAAATTATGTTGAAATAATATAATAATTTACTTAAGTTCTAAGTTGTGTTATGTGCTGTGGTATTACTCTTGGAGTTTTAAAGAGGTGTTGGACTTAGAGGGTGTGTTGAAAGATTTTCGGGATTTTTACGTGAGTTCCGTAAGTTGTAGAAGAAAATAATAAGAAAAAGGAGTGTATTTAGAGGAAGGGTGGAGACAAATAGCAAAATTCCATGCAAATCTCCTTATTAAGCGTGCAAAGCTTCCTGTTTCTTCCATTCTCCTTCATTCTTATCTTTCTTTTTCTATAAGTTTCCTTACTGTGGGTGAGAGATTTATTTCTACTTTAGCTTGAAGCTTAATTTCTCCTTTCCTAGAGATTTCTTAGCTGATTTTAAGTTGGTAAGTCCAGTTCCTTTTATTCTTGATTTCTAAGTAACTTTCTCATATCTTCCCAAGAACATAAGAAATAGGTCTTGGTTAAATTTAAAGAGATAAGAGAAATCTTGATTTTGAGTTTGCTTTGATGTTGATTTAGGTGTCTCCTAGTTGATTCTGTAACAAAACTTGAGGACAGATCACTTGAGAACCTCAGAGTTATCCTCTCTAGCTTTTTCTTCTTCACGGGTTGAGTCAAGAGCTGTAGGTAAGAGAAGCTTCATAACTGTTTGAAATGATCTGGTGGTGATATGTTTGGAATTCTGTTTCTGTTTGTATGCTTTAAAGATTTTTTATGATGATGTGATGATTTTGCTCTCTTGATGTTTTGATGATTTGAGCTAAGTTTGTTGTGATAATATGTTGTTGTGCTTTGGAATGATATTGTAAGTGATGGAAATGGTTTCAAAATCTTTGAAACATGTGTTCGTAATGGGTTTTGAAAGGTTCTGGGCTCTGCAGAAAACCACTCGTCCAAAGAAAATCATCGTCCATCTACCTATACTACAACTAAAAACAACGTCCAGTGAATACTAGAGAGTAGTAAAACCAGCGTCCAATGACCCAGTGTCTAGAGACCAGCGTCCAATGATTCAGTGCCTAATGACTCGCGTCCAGCGGTGCCTTATGTTCAGTAAAGTCTGACGTCCAGTAATGGTGGTTGTGAAATTATGAGGGTGTGTTTAACAGAGAATCAGAACCTAGTCTTGTTACGAACGAGGATGTTGGATATGCCACTATTTTGGTTCTAAAACTATGTTAGGAAATTCACATTTTTGGTTAACGTTGATGTTGAGTTGTGAGTAAGGATTCAAGTGTTGAGAATGCCTTATTTGTGCTTATTGAACTGCTAGATGGGTTCATAAGCTTGATTTGAGAAAAATGGTGAATTTATAACATAGAGGGAACGTGTGGCAATCAGAGTTGTTGAGTTGTGCATGATATTGCATAAGGGTAGGCACGTAAGTTGAGGGTGCTAGGTGGGCTCTCAACCTAGTGCTGGAGGATTTCGTGATGGCCAATGGTGGGCATATGGAATAGACAAGTGGACGAATTCCTAAAGATGGAAGGTTTTGCAAACCTGACAGAGGTAAGCCAATACCAACACTTGTCTATATTCAATTAAATTCACACTTCCTCCACATGGTGGCTCAAGGGACTCCTTGAATGGTCTAAGGTGAGACTAATGGTAGGGGATGGGGCCTATGGGGACCGCCCGTAAGTTGTTGAAATCTCCATGGAGTCGAGTCAGCATAATATTGCATGATGATATTGATGTATGGAGTGGTATATGAAGTGAACTGAATGTCTAGTGTGAATGATGTTGATTGTACTTTGTGTATAGTATATCATTCTTTTTATAAGTAAGCTTACCCTTGCAATTTGTGTTTGTATTGTTTTACTGCAATGATCGTGTGGTTAACACGGGAGCAGGTAGTAGTGATGGTGCTGGCTCTCATGCTAGTCACAATTGAAGATTGAACGATCATCAGATTGGACGATCCTCCTGTTATGTTGATTGGACGATCCTCCTGTTTTGCTGATTTTGTTCTATTATATATGTACATATTACGGGGACCAGCTTAGGATTTTTGTATAAATATTAAGATTAGTGTGAATGTTCTCTACAAGGGGATCATTCTTCTGATGTTATATGTATCTTCGTATTTTAATGTGTAAATCGGTATATTATACTTGGACGATGTGGTGATGAACGTTTTATGTAGGTACATATGTATGTATTTTAAATGTGAAAAATTTATACGTTCTTTCACATGATAATAATTAATGAAGCGTTTAGTATAACATATCCGTAACGAAGATGGGTCATTACACAATTTGTGAGTCTGTTTCACAAATTACATTAAGAAAACCTTGATCTCAAGCAAGTTGTAATCCACGCATAATAGCATGAAGTTCAGCAACAACATTTGTTGAAATACCAAGAGAGTCATTGAAACCACAAAGCCATTGACCAAATTCATCTCTGATAATTCCGCCAACACCAGAATCACCTGGATTTCCTAAGGAGCTGTCATCCACATTTAGTTTGACTGTACCATAATTCGGAGGTTGCCAAGAAATCTGAATTGGAGTATTCTTTTTGACTGTATTGGTTTCTGACTTGAACACTTGAAGAATGGATTGAGCTTGACTAATAATGTACCAGTTAGGCCAATCCTTATCTTGGAAAATGTTAGCATTTCGAGACCTCCATAAGAACCAACAAATGCAAGCAAATAACGAGCCAGTAGAGTTTGTTGAAAATTTATGAATCCATGAAGTAGCTGTACTGTTCATAAAGTCCATATGGTGATAGAAATTCAAAAACTCCCACACCATCTTGCTTGAAGGATAATCACGGAGAACATGGATAAGATCCTCCACTTGCGCACCACACCTGCAACAAGACAAATCAAAAGATAGATGTCGTTTAACACGGAAGCTGTTAGTAGGAAGCTTGCCATGATAGGCAAGCCAAATGAAGTGTTTTATGTGTTCAGGAATATTCATTTTCTAGATCCAGGTCCAATTCCCTAGGGGGGTAGAAAGAACAATTGGCTCCTTAGTAATCCACCGAAAAGATGAACTGGCAAAAATAAATGCCAGTAAAGGATGATCCCCAAATAATGATGTCATCTATTGAAGGCTCCAGCACAATTCCCATAAGTTGCTTATTAACATCCAAGGAAATAGGAGTAGAAAGAGTATTCTAGTGCCATTGTCCATCAACTAGCACGTCTTTAATGGAGAGATGAGTATCTGAAATAGGAACATATCAACCATACCACAGATTGGGCCATCCTCCAAAAAACTATCATAGAAAAACGATACATCCCCCTTTCCCACTCTATAAATAAAGCCTTTCTTCAAAGAATCTAAGGCTTTTAAGATGGATGACCAAGTATAAGAAATTCCTTGAGATGGTTGGGCATGCATGATAGAAGTGACATGAATATATTTATGCTTCACCAAATCAACCCACACTTTTTCATGATCATGTAAGATACTCCAAACCTTTTTACCAAGCATCGCAATGTTGACCTCTTTAGTTGGCCGAATACCAAGCCCGCCCTTGTCTTTGGGTTTGATGATATCCTCCCAACCAACCCAATGACAATAAGGATTGTTCCAAATAAAACTTCTTACTCTCGCATCAATAGCATCACATACTCCTTCAGGCAACCAAAAGTTTTGCATGGTATAAGTTAGAATGGCAGCCAAAATCGATTTAACTAGGGTGACCCTTCCAGCTCTATTCAATAAATTGCACTTCTAGCCATCCAGTTTACTATTAATTTTGTCCACAAGATAAGCAAAGTCTGCCTTTTTCACCCGGCCAGTTAATAGAGGGAACCCCAAATACTTACCAATGTTGGTTGTATGTTGAAACTCAACAATGGAAGTATATTTGTCTAAATCCTTGCGAGATACATTTTTAGAAGCCAAAAAAGCGGGATTTATGAAAGCTGACTTTTAGACCTGAAGCAACACAAAAGTTATGCAAAACCTATCTAACTAAACGAACCTGAGCACAATTGGCTTTCACAAACAACAAACAGTCATCTGCAAAAAACAAGTGAGATATAGAAGGTCCATTCTTAGAGATTTTGACTGGTTGCCAAACACCTTGATTAACTTTTTCTTGAATAAGTTGCTAGTTTCTCCATACATAACAGAAAAAGATAAGGTGAGAGAGGGTCACCTTGCCTGAGGCCTCTTTGAGGAGAAAACCCTTCAAGGATAGAATTATTCCACTTCAGAGGTAAGTTTGTGGCCTTGGTACAATTCATGATAAGCTGGATGGTTTGTGAGGGGAAGCCAAATTCTGATAAAGTGAGCTGGAGAAAATCCCAATTCACTTTATCATAGGCCTTCTCAAAATCAATCTTGAAAAGCAAATGACCCATCTTACCTTTTCTCTTGTGCATGTTGTGAACAATCTCCTAGGCTACCATAGCATTATCAGTAGTACCCCTACTAGGAATGAAACTACTCTGGCAAGGGCCAATAATGGAGTCCAAATGAGGCCTAATCCTGTGAACCAGCACCTTAGAAATGAATTTAAAAAGGACATTGCAAAGGCTAATGGGTTTGAATTCCTTCAAAGTAGTAGGATTATCAGACTTAGGAATGGGAACAATCAAAGTATCAGCCAACTTTGGGGGAATGTAACCACTCTCAAAGGCTTCATATATAAGCTGCCAAACATCATTACCCACAACAGGCCAATAAGTTCTATAAAAGATCGGTTGAAAACTGTCTGGGCCTGGGGCTTTGTAAGGATTCATGGAAAAAACTGCATCCCTCACCTCCTCTATAGTCACAGGTTTAACCAAGGCTTCAAAAAGATCCATACTTACCCGAGGGATATGATTCAGCTGGAGATTGTGAGGGTCACAATAATCAGTTGACTGAAAAAGGCTCTTGAAGAAGGATTGAGCTTCCTTCTCAAGCACGTCCAAGTTAGAACACCAAATCGCATCAATGAAAAGCCCTGTGATCTTATTCTTCCTTCTCCTAATCACTGCTTGAGTGTGAAAAAATTTGGTATTCTTGTTACCAAACTTTAACCAATTCTCCCTGGATTTCTGAAACCATAAGATCTCCTCCTAAGCGAGAACCTCCTGGATTTCTTGTAAGGCCAGTTTAAATAAATCTATCTATCATAAGCTAATGATAAAAAAAAAGTTTATTTGCAAAACTTCTTTTGTGTTAGATTTGCTTTAATATTCACATATCATATCTATCTATTTGTCTATCTTTCATGTTTTGCCGTCATCAATAATAACAATGTTTTAGGGATAGTTTTTCAGTTATTAATAAATAAAAGTGTTGCTTAAAGAAAAATGTATTATATTGTTAAAATAAAAAAAAATGAATCAAAAACATTTTCTCAAATTAAACAAATAACTTCTCTAAAAGAAGTGAAACCAAGAAAAAATATTATTTTATTTTATAGACTAACTTGTAATTTTGGTTCTCCTTTAATTCCTAATCTACGATTTTGGTCTCCTTTTTTCACAATTTTTGTCCCTATATTTTAGAAAATTCATAATTTTGGTCTAATTGAATGCTAGATCCAACATATTCATTTAAGGTATCATCAAGAAATAATTTAATTAACTAAAATATCAAAAAATTAAAGAAATAAACGTACGAAAAATTAAAGATTTAATCAAAATTATGAATTTTTTAAAATGTGAAGATTAAAATCACAAAAAAGAGAGCCAAAATCATATATTAATATTTAAAGGAGAACAAAAATTACAATTTAGCCTATTTTATATAATCGGAGACCAAACATTACGAAAAAGAGTGAATTCATTCTTGATTTAATTTAAAGCATAATGTAATATAATCATAAAAAAAAGCATAATGTAATATTATTAACTCATCACCATTTAAAACTAAATATATCATTATTTGTACGTTTTAAAAATAAATTAACTAAAAAAGCCCAATTCCCTTTTTCTTGTTCAAAATTGGCTACCTCACCCACTGAATACAGTCAACTTACGCTCCAATCAAGTATACTAGTTAGACTACAAATTCTTCTTGACAATCTCCACCTACCCAGCTACCCCCCACCTGGGTCAATTCACCATACTTTAATCAATATAAAAAAAAATATATTAAATTCACCTTGGTTCTCCTTATATATTATTATTATTATTTAATCCAGCAAAGTGAGGCAACTTTGTTGACAATAAAAGGGGAACCAAGGATCCAAAACACTGAGGCAGAACAGAAGAAGCAAGAGGGGTAGTATTGAGATGGGGAAGAGCAAGGTTCTTGTGGTGGGGGGAACTGGGTACATAGGGAGGAGGATAGTGAGGGCAAGCCTGGCACTGGGCCATGAGACCTATGTGGTTCAGCGCCCAGAGCTGGGCCTCCAGATTGAGAAGCTGCAGAGGCTGCTCTCCTTCAAGAAGCAAGGTGCTCATCTCATCCAGGCCTCTTTTTCCGACCACAAGAGCCTCGTCGATGCGGTCAAGCAGGTCGATGTTGTCATCAGCGCCATCTCTGGGGTCCACATCAGGAGCCACAGCATCTCCTTGCAGCTCAAACTCGTTCAGGCCATCAAAGAAGCTGGGAACGTTAAGGTTAATTTCACCCTCCTCCTTGCTTTTTTCTTTGATGAAAAGATATTTGTGCCATTATATTTATGGCAGACATCGCTTTATAGACAGGGGATGTGATATGTGTTAGTTTTGTAGTCATTTTCCATTTACAGATGTTTATTTTTCTTAAACTACATGCATTTGGATTAATTACATGATCTGATAAGTGAAATCAAGAACGAAAAAAAGTTTTCAAAATCGAATTCCGTACTAATTGGGGGGATCCATCTTCTCTCTCTATATAATAAGTCAAATCAAGAAAAAAAAAATTAAAAATATAATTCCGTACTAATTGGGGATGGTGTGTGCATGGAAAAAAAAAAAAACATACATTTGCTCCTTTTATTTTATACTAATTTCCAAAAGTTTAAAATATATTAATATAATTTTATTAAATTTTAACATATATGAAAAATATAATTTGCTTTAATATTTCTTACAAAAGAATGTACATAGTAATTATTTTCCTAATTTTTATTTGCAGTAAAT
This sequence comes from Pueraria montana var. lobata, assembly GCA_026413185.1. Classification (NCBI taxonomy): domain Eukaryota; kingdom Viridiplantae; phylum Streptophyta; class Magnoliopsida; order Fabales; family Fabaceae; genus Pueraria; species Pueraria montana. Next base: position 39,047,645 of record CM048649.1, on the reverse strand, counting down.
ATTTAAGAAAATTATACTTTTCATATATGCTAACTAATATTAAATAATATTATATTAATCTCTTTTTTGTTTTAGAAAATAGTATGAAATAAATAAATAAAAAGTGCATGTTTCCCAAGAATAAAAGGACAAACAAATATCTGTCTAATAAATATTTAAAATAGTAAATTATGACATTTTTAAATTAAAAAAAAAAACATTCAAATTTGAGATTTTTTAAGTGAGAGTTTTGCACGTGGAGTGATTCCCTTACCTACCGCACCGCATAGGACATAGTCCACCGATGATTAGAAAATAAAAAACAATAAGTTATAATTTATTTATTTTTTCAATTAACTTTCACGAAATCAGATCAGATGCTTGACATAGTTTCTTAATGAAAAAATGGAAAATTTTATCATACAAAGAAAGTGAAAAAAGAAAAATGCCTTGTGTGTGTATAACGTATTATTACTCTTGCACTGGCTAATGCTAGGAATCAAGGTAAACCACGTATTTCAACCAAACATACATTACATAACTTTTTTTTTTTTTTTTGTAGACAAATACACATAACTTAATAACTTTTTTATTTTTTTATTTTTTATATTTGCTTTATTACACCATTTAGAGTACTGGAATCACATGATTGGTAGCTCCATCAATAATTTTTGTTTCCAATTTGTCATAATCATATACATACATGGACACTAATTACTAAACAATATTGTAAAACTCTTTTTTGTGTTTCCCTCTAGCGTTTCTTGCCTTCCGAATTTGGGCTTGACCCAGCAAGGATGGGACATGCATTGGAACCAGGAAGGGTAACATTTGAAGACAAAATGGCTGTGAGGAAAGCAATAGAGGAAGCTAATATCCCTTTCACTTACATCTCTGCAAACCTTTTTGCTGGATACTTTGCTGGTAGCCTCTCTCAGATGGGATCTTTTGTGCCTCCAAGGGACAAGGTGCATCTCTTTGGAGATGGCACACTCAAAGGTACCTTTATAATCACCAAGGTTTTGAAAAAGAGATGTGATATACAATAATTTGTACAACATATATTTCCTTCCATCACATTATTTATTGGCAAATACTAACCAGACACTGGTTAAGGAAGTTAAGGAGAAAAGGTTTTGATTGGAATGCATAAAAATGCATTCTTCTATAATTTTAAAATGCGCTCCTACACGTGGAAGTAAAAAGGCACCAATTAGCAAAACCTTATTTATTACATCTCAAATTTCTGTCAATTATACAAATTGTTGTACAATTTATTATACAAATAGTATTTTTCATTAAAAAAAATGATTTGTAACTACAATTGCAATTGCAGCCACAACATTAAAGTTTTTGAGTCTCTGTAATTACAATTGTGACCACATCATTTACGTTTGTCTACAATATTTTGCAACATCAAGAATTGCAATGAAACCGCAAGTGCAATTGCAATTTAAAATCTTGGCCAATACTAAACTCAATGAAAATAGATATTTTTTGAATACCAAAAAAAGAATAGATATCTTTTATTTTATTATGTCAATAAAATGGTTTGTCATTATGACATTTCTGTGATGATTGCAGCTGTTTTTCTGGATGAAGATGATGTTGCAACATATACAATCAAGGCAATAGATGATCCACGAACCCTTAACAAAACATTGTACCTAAGGCCACCAGAAAATATTCTCTCCCAAGGAGAGCTTATTGGAATTTGGGAGAAACTCATTGGAAAAGAACTGGAGAAGACATACATGCCTCCAGAGGGCTTTCTTACAACACTGAAAGGTAACACATTCAATATTTATTTGGAAAGTATAACACTATTTTCTTAGACAAATTGTGATTTCTGATTGATTTAAATTTGATTTGCAGGGTTGGATTATAAACTTCAAGTAGGGATTGGGCACTTCTATCATATATTCTACGAGGGGTGTTTGACAAATTTTGAAATTGGAGAGGAAGGAGAAGAAGCATCCAAGCTTTACCCTGAAGTGAATTACACACGCATGGATGAGTACCTAAAAATTTATGTGTAAAAGGAACTCATTCTATGTGAGTTCAGTGATTCAATCATGAACATGGTTTTTAGCTAAAATAACCTTAATTTAAGGAGATGATTTTGTGCTTATAATTCGATGGGGAAATTGGATGTTTCGGATCTTTGAATTGTCAATGAGTTTAATTACTTTATAATGAATTTAAGCTCAATTATTTGAAAATTTCACACGAGATAATGTGAATCCCAATCGGCAGGAAGACGTTACTTATAATTCAATGCCATCCAAGAAGACATTGATTGAGAAATGAGTTTATTATTCCAAGGAGTTACTGTACAAGTCTTTGGTTCTTAAATGATGTTCTAATGCTGTAAATAAATTAAGAGGATTTTTATTTCATACGAAGGTTTCAACTTTCAAACTATTAAAAATTAGATATTAAATTATCAAAAATTATTAAAATTAAAATAAATGAAAAATCACAATACAATCCAATGGTTGGCATCAATTTGTCACTTTTCGTTGAAAATCGGAACAATTACTTAATTTTTATTCTCCCATAAATATTAAAACTAAGTTAACCTTTTCCAATAGACTACATAGGACTATAGCATAACAATTTAAATCAAGTTCTGCAACCGTCACTTGAAAAAAAAAATTGTTCAAGCATTTCATTGTTATTCTATCTGTCGTTGAAGCATTTAGAAAGACATATAGCAGAAAATATTAAAATATATTCATACACACAAGTAGTTGTGGAGAAGAAATTGCCAAGGTACATTCCTGAAGGTATGAAGCGACATTCCATTGCTAATGGTGGGTGATGGAGAACTCATTAGAACTCTAGATGGGACATGGGTCTTTTTGTTGTAGAACATGGTGGGAAGAGGGCGCAAGAATTAAGAGGCAGCTTTAGCTCTGTCACGTTAAGTGTAACGCTCCTGAGAGTTGACGTTTCGACGACTCACATTGTACGACACTTTACACGGTGACACTTCATTCAACATTCTTATTGGTCAGAACCCTCCGTAGGTAGTCCTTTCCAACATTTTCGAGATATCGACAACCAGCTTGACTTCTCAGCATGTTTTATCCTCACTCGTACACTTCTTGGAAAACTTCCCAGGAGGTCACCCATCCTATAATTGCTCCAAGTCAAGCATGCTTAACTGTGGAATTCTTAAGTGATGAGCTACCGAAAAGTAGATGCACCTTGTTGATATAAGTAGTACTAATTAATTTCTTTAAACCATCCTCAACTGTACAGTCCCATACCTGCAGTCTCTGGATCCCTCTCGTTTCGGTGTGTATTCGCCAGGGGTGTTACATAAAGAACTTTTGTAGGAACTAGGGAGAGAGAAAGGAAGAGAACTTGCTGCTAGCACCATGACCATAGAGAGAATGAGACCAATTGTGGGTATTTTGATTTTGGTGTGGAAAATAATATATATATAAATTTTTAGGTGATGGACTTTTTTTACATTTTAAAATATGAGAACAATTCATAATCATATAAATAATAGTCTCTTACTATATATAGAAAAAGAGAGAAATAAATATTAGTTACTAAATTATATAACTTTATTAAATTATCATTTAATTTTAAGAAACTTTTAATCTTTATATATATATATTTAGTCTAATTTAACCTGCATGACCAATGCATATGATAATATTTCATACCACATAACATGTGAGTCTCAATCCAGTATAGCACTAACGAACCACATTTTTCGGATGGTGAGCTGCGTTGACAGTTAGTCTTAAATTAGTATAAATAGGCACAGAAAAACCCCATTTAGGAATCTTTTGTTAAATTTTCGAAACTGAGGATTCTGAGTGAAAAAGAGGTCGTATGAGATATTCTAAGCTGTAGTAGGACGTAGAGAGCATCATTGGAGGTCGTCACTATAAAGTTCTTCCCTTCTTGTCATTTTTATGTCTTCTTTTGAGTTATTTATCTTATTCATGAACATGAGTGACCAGTTCCTGTTAGCCCGAATTGTGATGTAACTGTACCTTTGTACCTCAATTCTGATTTTAATGAAATCCTTTATTCAGTAATTGTGTCTCTTCACCATTCTTATTTCTTTTTAGAACTGATCACTCTAAACCTAAATTAATCTATTGTCAATGATCAATTGCTACCGATTAATCAAACTGTGAAGTGATTGAATTTGTACAATTTGCACGATCAAACCTATTGTGTGAATTTTCAGTGGATTAACCCCGTTAATTAGCCTATCTGAGATTCATCGTTTGTCCTAAGTTAATTCATCTATGATCAATTGGGAATTAAATTAGGGGAAACAACGTTATCAAACTATGGCCAATTGTTAATTAACGATTTCAAGAGGTCACTGGCAATTAAACTTTATTAGGGATTTTATTGAAATCACAGTCCTAGGCTACTTTCGTAATAATTGTTTTCACATTAAACTTTCTACTCTAATTCTCATTCTTCTTAAAGGACTATTTGAACATTATTTCTCCCAATTTGGTTCTAAAATATGATTGCTTAATTTACTACAAAATTAGTTATTTGGTAACGCAACTGGTCCTTTGGGTTCGATATCCGAACTTAAAGTCCACTATTACTACTGCATAGGGTACAGTTGCCCTTAGCAAATGCATTTTACCCATCAAGTTTATGGCATCGTTGCCGAGGACAAGTTGCGTAGTTCCTGGAAATTTATTTTGTGAAAATCGAGCAATTCTTGTTTATAGTATGCATAGTTTCGCTTCCTTTTAATTTTTTGTTTTATTCCTTTTTTTTTTGTTTGTTTATTTATATTTTGAAAATTCTAAATTTTTATTCATTTTGTATTGTTACATTGTCTTTACTTATTGCGTTTTAATCCCCCTTCCTATGTTGACAGATTATATTAACCAAAACTTAGAGGCCAGAACTCTTGGACGAACTTGAAATTGAAAGGCTTGTCCGCAGGAACAGAGAAGGAGACTGATGGCTGAAGGCAATGACCCACCGGTGGAGCAGACCTTGTTGGACTACCTCACTACTCAAGTTGGGATAATTAATAACATTTTACTGCCAGACCTGAGAGATGCTAACTTTAAGCTGAAACACGAATTCCTCCAGATGATAGAGAGAGCAACCAGATTAATGGGTTGTCCATCGAAGACCCTGTAGGGCACTTGAAGGATGACCAACACTGTCAAGTATCCTCAGGTACCTACTAAGTACATCAGGCTAGCTACTTTCTAATTCTCACTTAATGAGAAAACCTTGGATTGGTTATACTTACTTCCGACACACAACATCACCACCTGGGAGATGTGTACCAACAAATTCCTCAGGAAGTACTTCTTTGTGGTGAAGACAGACCAAATTCAAAGAGAGATTGTCAACTTTGCTAAAAGAATAGGAGAGTCTGTTAGAAACATGGGAAAGGTTCCAGGAGTTGCTTCGGAGCTGCCCACACCATGGTTTTAGCCAGCAGAGGGTCATTCAAATATTATATGGAGGTGTGTCCAATAACAACAGGACAAGCCTTGATGCTGCTTGTGGGGGATCTATGATGGATAAGTCACCCATTGAAGCTATAAGGATCATAGAAGCCATGGCCTCAAACGCCTATAATAACACTGCAGATAGGCGAATTATGAGGAGGTCAGTGAACCAAGTGGAAGCAGAGCATCTATTTCTGGGATTGATTAGAAGCTAGAAGCACTGTCTAAGTAGATGGAGACCATGATGAAGGCACAAGTACATATTTTGTCTACAACCCTTCCACCTCCCACTTGTGATAAGTGTGGGGAAGTCTATAAGGGGGTGAATGTCCCATGAGCAATGATTTTGCTCAAGCCATGGAAGAGTTGAATTAGAGGCCAAGGCAAGAAGACAGAAGGCCATCCTTGCAAGAAGCCATGATGCAGTATATGGCCAAGAATGATGAGTGCATGAAGACCATGGAGTCTCATTTTTTTAGCATGCAAGCTCTTTTATCTCATAAAGCTCCTGGCACACTCACTTCTCAAACTGAAACTAATCGTAAAAAGGAGGATGTCAAGGCAATGATGACTAGGAGTAAGAAGGTTAAAAAGAGTTGAAGAGGAAGGAAGAGCCAGCTCCAGTTCCTGAAGAAGAGGTTCTTACTGAAGATAACCCAGTTTCTGAAAGGGAAAAAGAAAATGAGGTATTGACACCTCCAAAGGTAAGTATTCCTTTCCATCAGATAGTTAGGAATGAACGACAGGATAAGCAGTTTACTAGGTTTCTTGAAATGTTTAAAAAGTTGCATATAAATATTCCTTTCGCTGAAGTCATTGCTCAAATGCCAAAATATGCAAAGTTTTTAAAAGAAATGATTTTTAACAAGCAGAAGTTTGTAGAATTTGACACAATTGGCCTTAATGAGGAATGCTCTACTGCTGTGCTTAAGAAATTGCCCCCTAAGATGAAGGACCCAGGGAGTTTCACTCTCCCCTGTAAGATAGGGAATTCCTATTTTGAGAAATGCCTATGTGATTTGGGAGCAAGTATAAATCTTATGCCTTATTCTATCTTTAGGAAGATAGGCATGAAGGAGCCACAACCCACCAACATCATCCTTTAGCTTGCTAATAGGTCTGTTGTGTACCCTAAAGGGGTGGTAGAGGATGTACTGGTGAAGGTGGACAAGTTCATCTTCCCAACGGATTTTGTGGTGTTAGATATGGAAGAGGATGTCCCGATGATATAAGGGCGTTCTTTTCTAAACACTTGTGATGTGGTGATTAAGGTTAGGCAAGGCAAGCTCACCCTCAAGATGGGTGAGGAAGAAGTAATTTTTAATTTAACTGAGTGTGTGAAAGAACCTGCCTCATTTGCTTCTTGTAGTTTTGTGCAGTCTAGGGACATATCAGATGATCTGATACAGGCCTCATTCCCAATTGTGGGGATGGAAGACCCCCTAGAAAGAGTCGTTACTTTGGAGGATTTGGATTGGGAGCTGAGTAGTGATGAGGAGGAAATACTGATGTTCCTCCAAGCTCAGCAGGATGCCAAACCGGCAGGGTTTGAGAAGTTGGAAAAGGGCAAAGGTCCAAAGCCAAAGCCCTCAATTGAGGAACCTCCTAGCTTGGAGTTAAAACCTCTTCCATCCAACTTAAAATATGCTTTTCTTAATCCACCTTCTTCTTTGCCAGTTGTTATTGCTACAAGTTTGCCCGAGACTAGAGAGGAGAAACTGTTGCGGGTTTGGAGGGACAATAAGGAAGCATGTAGGTGGACGATCCATGATATCAAGGGTCTTAACCCTACTGTGTGCACTCACAGGATCCACTTGGATGAAGGATTCCCACCTAAGCGGTTACCCTAATAAAGCTTAACCCAAACATTGATAGAGGTAGTCAAGAGTGAGGTAATTAAACTGCTAATTAAACTGCTTGATGCGGGTATTATTTACCCAATTTCTGATAGCCCTTGGGTTAGCCCTGTGCAATGTGTCCCTAAGAAGAAGGGCACCACTATTATGGAGAATAAGCAACATGAGTTCATTGAGGTTAGAAAAACCACCGACAGCGGATATGTATAGATTATAGGAAGCTAAATGAATGAGACCACTCGAAAAGACCACTTCCCTTTTCCTTTTATTGACCAAATGCTAGAGAAGTTGACAGGGAAAGCTTTCTACTGTTGCGTGGATGGCTATTCGGGTTATATGCAAATTCCATTGGCTTAAAGGGATCAAGAAAAAACCATTTTTACATGTCCCTATGGAACTTTTGCATATAGGCAAATACCTTTTGGGCTATGCAATGCCCCCCTGCCACTTTCCAAAGATGCATGATGTCCATTTTTTCTGATTTAATTGAAAATTGCATTGAGATATTCATGAATGACTTTTCTGTGTTTGGATTCTCTTTTGACACATGCTTAAGGATTTTGAACTGGGAGAAATGCCAACTTATGGTGCAGGAATGCATTGTACTAGGGCACAAGGTGTCTCAAAAAGGCACTGAGGTAGACCATGCCAAGGTAGAGGTTATTGCCAAATTGCCTCCACCAAATTCTGTGAAGGCGGTTAGGAGCTTTTTGGGTCATGCTAGGTTTTATAGGAGGTTTGTTAAGGATTTCTCAAAAATAACTAAATCCATGACTGACCTGTTGGCCAGGGAGGCTACCTTTGAGTTTTCTGCTGAATGCGCATGGGCATTCAAATTGTTGAAAGAGCGGCTGATTAGCGCTCTAGTGGTAGTTGCCCCTAACTAGTCGCTATCTTTTAAACTAATGTGTGATGCTAGTGACTTAGTTGTGGGGGCAATTTTGGGCCAGAGGAAAGATAAAATGTTTCATACTATTTACTATGCCAGTAGGAATGAGGCCCAAAAGAATTACACCACAACTGAAAAGGAACTTTTGGCAGTTGTATTTACTTTTGATAAGTTTATTAATTACTTAGTTTTGTCTAAGGTTATTGTTTATACTGATCATTCTACTATTAAGTTTCTTTTAAGTAAACAGGATGTAAAGCCTAGGCTCACCAAATGGATATTGCTGCTCCAGGAGTTTAATTTGGATATTAAAGACAAGAAAGGATCAGAGAACTTGGTGGTGGATCATCTATCTCGCCTTGATCCTTCTATTATGCAAACTGTTGAAGATGGGGTGATAAAGGAGACGTTCCCTTATGAGCATCTCCTTGCTATGACTGCATCACCAAAAACAGCTTGGTATGCATAAATTGTTAATTATTTAGCCAGTATGGTGTTCCCACCAGAGTTCAACTATCAGGAGAAAAAGAGGTTAATGTTAGAAGCAAGGAAATATTTCTAGGATGACCCTCACCTATACAAGGTTTGTGGTGAAAATCTGGCAAGGTGTTGTGTGTCGTATGAAGAGGTAACCTCTATCCTTAGCCGTTGTCATTGTTTGGAAGCTGGTGGTCAATTAGGTCCCATAAGGACTGCTCAAAGTACACTAGTGTGGTTTTTATTGGCCCTCAATCTGTAGAGATGCACACACATTTTGTGCGGGCCTGTGATAGATGTCAGCACACTGGTGCTTTGTCGAAGCGGCTTGAAATGCCACAAAATAACATGCTAGTTGTTGAGTTGCTTGATGTGTGGGGGATAGACTTCATGGGTCTTTTCCCCAAGTCTTTTGCTAATGAGTACATTTTGTTTGCTGTGGATTATGTGTCTAAGTGGGTGGAAGTTGTGGCACTACTGACATGGATCCTATGAGTGCACAAAACTACAAGAAAATGATGCATGTTTTTTTCACACACTTAGTTAAATTAAAAATTACTTCTTCATCACCCATCCTGAAGGTGAGCTTCCCTTGCCTAACCTCAATCACAAGTGTTCAGAAAAGGATGCCCCTGTATGATTGGGACATCCTTATCCTCCTCCATATCTAACACCACAATATTCGTTGGGAAGATGAACTTGTCCACATTCACCAATACATCCTCTACCACCACCTTAGGATACACAACAGACCTATCAGCAAGCTAAAGGGTGATGTTAGTGGGTTGTGACTCTTTCAAGCCTATATTCTTAAAGACAAAATAAGGCATCAGATTTATGCTTGCCCCCAAATCACAAACATTTCTCAAAATAGGAATTTCCTATCTTACAGGGGAGAGTGAAACTCCTTGGGTCCTTCATCTTAGGGGGCAATTTCTTAAGCATAACAATAGAGCATTCCTCATTGAGGCCAATTGTCTCAAATTCTATCAACTTCTACTTGTTAGAAATAATTTCTTTTAAAAACCTTGCATATTTTGGCATTTAAGCAATAGCTTCAGCAAAAGGAATATTTATATGCAACTTTTTAAACATTTCAAGAAACCTATTATCCTGTCGTTCATTCCTAACTCTCTGAGGGAAATGAATACTTACCTCTGGAGGTGTCAGTACCTCCTTTTCTTTTTTCCTTTTCAAAAATTGGGTTATTTTCAGTAAAAACCTCTTTAGGAACTGGAGCTGGCTCTTCCTTCTTCTTCAGCTCCTATTTGACCTTCTTACTCCTAATCATCACTGCCTTGACATCCTCCTTTGTAGGATTAGTTTCAGTTTAAGAAAGGAGTGTGCCATGAGCGCTCTGAGATAAAAAAGCTTGTGTGCTAGAAAGCTGAGACTACATGGTCTTCATGCGCTCATCATTCTTGGCCATATACTACATCATGGCCTCTTGCAAGGATGGCTTTCTGTCTTCTTACCTTGGCCTCTAATTCACCTCTTCCATGGCTTGAGCAAAATCATTGCTCATGGGACATTCACCCCCCTCATGGACCTCCCCACACTTATCACAAGTGGGAGTTGGGAGGGCTGTAGACAAAATTTGTACTTGTACCTTCATCATGATCTCCATCTACTTAGGCAATGCTTCCAGCTTCTGATCTATCCCAGAACTAGATGCTCCAGCTTCCACTTGGTTCACTGGCCTCCTCATAATTCGCCTATCTATAGTGTTATTATAGGTGTTTCAGGCCATGGCTTCTATGATCCTTATAGCTTCAATGGGTGACTTATCCATCATAGATCCCCCACAAGTAGCATCAAGGCCCATCCTATTTTGACTAGACACACCTCCATAGAATATATGAATAACCCTCTGTTGGCTAAAACCATGGTGTGGACAGCTCCGAAGCAACTCCTGAAACCTTCTCCAACCTTCTAACAGACTCTCCTGTTCTTTTTTAGCAAAGTTGGCAATCTCTCTTTCAATTTGGTTTGTCTTTCACCATAGAGAAGTACTTCCTGAGGAATTTGTTGGCACACATCTCCCAGGTGGTGATGTGCACCGGAAGTGAGCATAACCAATCCAAGGCTTTACCATTGAGAATGAGAAAGCAATTAACCTGATGTACTCAGCAGCTACCCGAGGATACTAGACAGTGTTGGTCATCCTTAGGAACCTCTTCAAGTGCCCCACAGGGTCTTCGGTGGACAACCCATTAAACTGGTTGCTCTCTGTTAGCGATCTCTTGAAATCGTTAATTAACAATTGGCCATAGTTTAATAACGATGTTTCCCCTAATTTAATTCCCAATTGATCATAGATAAATTAACTTTTAGCAAACGATGAATCTCAAAGAGATTGATTAACGAGGTTAATCCACTAGAAATTCACACAATAGGTTTGATCATGTAAATTGTACAAATTCAATCACTTTAGTTGATCATTGACAAGAGATTAATTTAGATTTAGAGTGATCAGTTCTAAAAAGCAATAAGAACAATGAAAAGACATAATTACTAAATAACATCTAGGATTTCATTATGATCAGAAATGGGGTACAAGGGCCAGTTACATCACAATCTGAGCTAAGAGGAACTAGTCACTCATGTTCACGAATAAGCCAAATAATTCAAAAAGACATAAAGATTACAAGAAGGGAAGAAACTTTACAGTGACGACCCCAATTATGCTCTCTACGTCCTACTGCAGCTTAGAATCTCTCACACGACCTCTCTTTCTCACTCAGAACCCTCAGTTTGAAAAATATAACAAAAGATTCCTAAATGGGGTTTTTCTATGCTTATTTATACTAATTTAAGACCTAACTATCAACGTAGCTCACCACTGTCGTGTTGTCTCGACCTTTAAGGGACAGAACCCCATTGTAAATAGCTATTTGAATTCCTATAGAAAAGTGAGGTGGAAACATGCATATTCACTCACAAAGAGGGTAAAAGTGTTCCCTAGTTTTGTGTAAGATTGGTCATTGCATATTAGCCATATTCACTCATGTGTGAAGGGAACTTGACTAGTGACAGATTTATAATGCTATGCTAGACAACCTCTAAAGCCTTTTCTAAGGGCAGTTTCATCCAAATTCCTTCCAATAAACACAAGCTTGTTTATCCTCTTCTCGTTAGGTTCCCACGCTTTTCCTGGACAGCCATCCAACATGGAATGCACCCCCTGAAAGTATTTGGGAAAATGGGGTGAGTATATGAGCGCAAATCATAACTAGACACTTGGGCCGTGTTTGGAAATTGAGTTTTGACAGGCACAGGAAGGGAGGGTAAGGTAAACATTTTATTTTTAAATTAGGAGATATATAATATTTATAACAATAAATAAAAGATCTACACTTCAACTTTATGCTAATCTACCATTTTGTTTATTTAAAAAAAAAAATCAAATTAAAGAATTTTATTAGAAATAAAAAAATTTACCCTCCCCTCCCGTCTCCAAAACTCAACTCCCAAAGGTATCTTTGAAAGATTGTAGATAAGTAACAAAAGCATGATAGCATGTTCAAGAAGAGAACCTGAAACACATATCTTTGATCAGAACCATCCACTGACAAAATACCCTTCATTCTGTATAGGTCCTCTCCTTTTTCTTCAATCACTCTCTCAAGCCAATCGTCAACCTAGACCGTCATTTAAACAGAAAGTGAGGATAAAGCCGTTGACAAAAGCACCAAAGATGTAAAGGTTGAAGCATAAAGGGTCAAATCTACAAAAAAGAAATCCAGTGATTTAAGACAATATTTTGTAAAGGGTTAAAAAGAAAAAAGTAACAATTACCTCATCAAGATCAAGAGTTCCCTCTGCAACAATACTGACACTAGAGACAGCAGAATCATGCACATGGTCATGATGATGATGATGATGCCCTTTGTGTTCTGTCGATATATTTGGAAAGATAAGTCATGCAGAACCACAAGAGAACAAATGAGTAAAAACATTCAGGAAACATATTTTTATGTTTATGTTGTTGTTATATTTGACATTGTTAAAATCAAAAGAATAATTGTATTGTAGGATCATAAAAGTTCCTTTCGTTACACCCAGGATGTTCAGCAGTAGGAACAGATCAGGATTGCTTGTGAGAGACATTTAATCAGTGTGTTCTGTTAGTTTCAGCTCCGCAAATTCCAGGTTGAGTTGGGAATTGGGAGGCCTGGATGGAAATAAAAACCCAGCTTAATGGGTTTTTTTACCTAATCCCTCTTCTCCCCCATTGTATAACAGATAGGATCTTACAATCCCACAATTTACATGTTTTCCTCCCCTTTCCAATCCTAGGTAGGATCTGGATTTTGACAACCTTTGGGCATGGATCAGACGAGCTTTTACACCAAAACAGTAAAAGAAAAATAAAAGAATAGTCTTGGAAGTATCTTGAAGTTGAAGTTCTATCTTATAAACAAAATTTTAAAATGAAGTTAAATATGAAACCTATTTAGCACTGATATAGAAGACAAAGTGGGGAATCTAGAAATCGATCATACTGTCTTCTCACATCTTGATTACCATAACAATGCAAGACATAAGTTTTACCACTTATATAGTACATGTGATCTTGATCCTATAGAAGACTATGAAATGCAACCTCATTAAAATGAACAGAACATACAGAACGGGTGGCTAAGGATCAAGAGGAGATAATCTCTCTGAAGAGATAACTAGAAAAAATTAAGCAGTATTTTTGTTCACTCATTCTCACTTTGTGCACTGATAAACAAAGAGTAAACCATATGGAAGAGGAACGAGATGGCAGATAGTTGAGAGCGTCAAAGGGAAAAGAGGCAGAACTAAATGCAAGAGAACTTTACTACCAATAGAAGGCTTGGGGAGAGATGTATTTTCCTCATGCAATTAACATCTATTTTTAGTATTCTGCCATGGCCGAACTAATCTAGCCTTTGTCAAACTTGTGAATCCCACTTAGGATCTAGCAATAATGCAATTGTAGTGTTTGTGTCTGGATAAATGATATTCAATCAAATCTACATGATCCACCAATACCCTCTGATTTCCATTTGAATATCATTGGCCTTTTTTATGCATCCAACTCTAAAAAATTACAAAAAAAAATGGGAAAAGGGTTTAGAAAAATTACCATGTCCAGAATCATCCTGATGGCTTGAAGAGGGACATTCTCCAGGTACCTCAGATTCAATTCTGCAGTATCAACACATTCTGATTAAAAAACAGATAATTTTGCAGCAAATACAGAACATGTATAAATATGCATTGTGATTTATCATACTTATAGCCATATTATTTAGGAAAGAAAAGGCGAGCATGGCAGAAAGGGATGCATCAAGTAATATAATGGAGGCTTAAAATATAAATCAAGGTAGCAATATGTTAGAAAATACAATATAATTGAACACCTATTACCTCTCAAGATCATATCCTCCCACACCCAGAACAAAGTCTATGTCAACAGATCCAAATTTAGCTTGCTTGATTTGTGCCATTCCATTGATGTGCTAGCAACGATTCACAAAAATGAAAAACTACTTCCATAAGCATTATTTCTTGGGGAGCCAAGTATATCCATACACAATGCTAAAGAAGCTGAAGAAAGAAACATACAAACAAAAATCAAAGGACAACAATCTGATCCATTTCATCAGAAACAATCTGATCCATCAAAAAACACATACACAAAATCAAAGGAAAACAATCTGATCCATTTCATCAAAAATAAATCGAATTTCTCTCCCACTGTCTTTCTCTAATAAATATGCATTCATCATCATATCACAATAACAGCATTACATGGCTATCATCCATCATAACAGTTATCACATATTTAATAAATTTTTCCCTAGAGCAAGGATTGAAGTTTAATACAAAATTACAGATCTGTTGTACTATCCATATTGAAAAATCAGCAGTAGAAAAGAACTGGTATCATTCAAATATCACTCAACATGAAAAACATGGTTTTGGTACAACACATTCAATACTTAATCCAATCTAATCTAACTATCAATCCCCATCCATACACCAATTATAATTAGAAATATAATCATAAAATATGGAGTCACTTAGGGCATGACAAGCTCTGTATGAAATTTGTACAGAAAATCATGTACATACGTTCATTTCATGAACCTAGTTTGACGCTAATACACATCATCTTTTTACTTGCTACATAGAATTCTGTTACCATCCTAGTTCAATTAAGGAATACAATGTGTAGAGGATCAATAAGTAACAAAAACGTACCTTAATTTTCTTAGTCAATATATTTAACTCCGATTCAGTAACCAAATCTATCTGCAAGAGCAATTAATTAAAATCAGAATCTAGAAACACAAACACAGACTGACATATTTTAGTAGTCATAATTGGAACAATAGAGAGCAGAAAAGCATACAGAAATACTATCAGAGAATCTTAAAGGCAGAAGCTTACCTTGTTCAAAATAATACGATCAGCATATGCAACTTGTTCTACCGCCTCATTAACCACAAATCTTGGTTTCACTTCATTTAAATGTTTCATGGCATGCTTGCAGTCAACCAAAGTCACAACTCCATCCAGTTTCACATGCTGTGAGACCAGCTCATCAGTGCAAAATGTTTCAATAACAGGAGCTGGCTTTGCAAGACCTGCAAAAAGGTTTAATGTTTAAACATTAAAATAAATACTCTATTAAATTACTTCATACACCTAAAAGATGCAGTTAACAAGAGAACATACAATTTTTCTTCACACCCTCATCTAGTTAGCCATCCTTGTGAAAGATTAAAGTTTCCAAACAAGTTTTTGCCATGAAGGAGAATCCTTAAAAGATTTCTAAGTACCAGATGACCAGATGAAAAAATTAATGCATTAAGATAAGGACAATAATGCGAACTCATTGTGCTTCTCCAAATCCTTTTTTATATGATCCCTTTCATTAAATTACTCATTTATTTTCACTTATTCTTAGACATATGATCCAAAAGTCCCAAACACTGTGAATTTCAGACTGCCACAAGAACAATACTAACTTAACAGTTTGGTCAGCTTAGTTTCAACTTGCAAGTAAATATCCAACCTCCAACACCTCAATCTCACTGCATAAATTCCTAGAACTAGATGAGCAATTTACAAACCTGTGGTTTCAATAACAATATGATCAAACTTGTCTTGTTTTTTCCTAACCAGCTCCAACAGCATTTTAACTAGATCTCCTCGAACAGTGCAGCAGAGGCAGCCATTATTAACCATGATAATCTCTTCACTTGCAGAAGAATGACTAGCAACCAGTGACCCATCAATATCAACCTCACCAAACTGCATTTACACCAACGAGACAATTTCATAAATAACAGTAAGCCCATAATATTACAAGGGCAAATCCTCTAAAGCACCAAGCACTCATATTATTCAGTTATTTCACAATTGCTCCAAATAAATAAAACGTCAACTAACCATTTCAGTAAGCACATTACCTTGTGTGGCATATCATAAACAGGCAAGTGCTACGACTAATTTAGTTTGAGGCAATATCATTAGAAAAAGCTACACGTGTTGTGATGTCATAAGTCAAATTAATCAAAATATTTATCATAACTCAGTATTAGCAGAAACAATTCTCCTAATTTAAAATACACTAAGATACACTTTTAGTCCCTTGTCTTATTTTTTTTCTTTCAGTTTGGTCTCCTATGTTTAAAAAAGTTTCACTTTGGTCCCTTAAGGTGTCTCTTAAAGCAAGTTGATCCTTCCATCAATTTACCACACTAACTTGGTCAACTTGGTGATATGTGACAAACTATGAAAGATGTCACATCATATGCGTGTTTGCCACATAAGCTACAATAAACACCGTTAGTGCAAAAAATTGACAAATCGACCAATTTTGTTTAACAGACACACTTTGATAGACCAAAGTGAAACTTTTAAACCTGAGAAGCCAAACGGAAACCAAAAACTAAAATAAGGACCAAAAATGTATTTGAGCCTGTGGAATTAATGAAATTAAGTATTTTCAATTAACCTAAATCCATGGAACTTAATACAAATACAGGTAGAACTCGATACCTCATTTTCAATGACCGCTATCCGCTTTCCATGTTGAGATGTGAGAATATGATTAAGGAGAGTGGTCTGCATTACTGAAAACTCAGTTATAAACTATTCAATTGCTTAAAACTTAAAATGAAAAACGTAAAATACATGAAATCCTTTTAAACCTTTTGTTTTTAAATTTTAAGGTTTTCGCTTTATAAACCGTTATCTTTTTCGAACAAAGAAAATAAAATGAGGGAAAATGGGGAAAGGGTCACCTTTCCGGAGCCAAGAAAACCGGTTATGACGGTAGCGGGAACGCGGTTATCGAGGGCGAGCGAAGCAGCTTCGTCGAGATTGGGGTTTGGGGCAGAGACCAAGCCTCGGAAGGTTCCAGAATAAGAGTTGCGAAACTTGCGAGGGTCAGAGTCTCGTGCAACGAAGGAATGGAGGGTTCTGATCAAATGCAATGCACCGCGAGAATCTTGAACAGGAGAATGAAGGCGTTGGAAAAGGGTTTTAGCGGAGGTTCTCAGAGTCATGCACCTTGCTGCCATTTTGGCCGGAATGTGATAAACCCTAAACTAGGGGTTTATAATATGTAGGCTTCTTGGTTAAAAAAAAAAATACTAATACGTAGGCTTCAATATTTTTAAGTCCCTTAGATATGTTTGGGATAATTTTTAGTTGAGAATTTCAATTTTTTTTAAAAATAACAATCAATTTTTAGTTTTTAAAATTTAGTTTTGTTTTTTTTTAATTTTTAGTGTTAAAATAAGTGGAATGGTGAAGAAGTGATTCAAATGATTTATGATGGACCAATATTATTATTTTTTAGATTTATTATTAATATATTTGGATAGTTGAGAGTAAAATTAGATAATAATTAAACAAGGAAAACAAAAAATTCAAATAACAATTTTATCCCTATCCCCTTCATCCCAATTCCTCGCCACCGTGGAGAGAATCATCCATCCATCCACCAACACAACAAATAACTTCATCATTCATTCTTCACCGTAGAAAAAAATGGAATTAAAAATCATTCATTCATCATTCATTTGATCATGTTTGCTGCCTTGCAACTCGGGGTCACGTGCCACGCCCTCGTTCTGTCACCAAAATTGATCTTTCCAACCAAATGTTATTTGGGGTTCTCCTATTCGTTTTGCTCTACAACCTTCAATTGCTCCAGAATCTCACGTCAAGTTTCAACAACTTGCACGACAATGTTTCAGAGGACCTTAAAAACTGTGTCAATTTGGGGTACTTGGATTTGGAAAACCTTTTAATCAATTGCAGTACTTGTTTCAATTGTGTGTAAATAAGAGTGGATTTTCCAGAACTTTTTCGTGTGGCAGACACTATTAAACATGACGGGTCTGTTACAGTTAAGTGTTGTAGATAATTCTCAAGCCATTTTCCAAAGAAGTTATGAACCTTCTGAAACACTGGTAACTTATGTTCTTCAATAAGTCTTTCATGGGAAAGATTTCAACTTGATTTTCTATCTAACTACTAAAGAGAAAACAAAAAAGTTTAGGGTTGAAGGAGAGCATGAGGGAGGGACACCACCAAAGGGAAAGACCAAAAAAAAGAAAAAACCTTGACTGGGATGCTTGCTGTTGCAGCGGCGGATCTATGTTTGATGGCACTGATGTGATAACTAGATTGTAGTGAGGGTAGGAATGACATTTGCAAAATAAAAACAAATAATAAAACATGGTGGTTCACTCATGGACTACCTATTTTATAGTCAACCGTAGACATTGCTGTCAAAATAAACTCATTTTTAAAGTTTTTTATCCTATTAAAATGAGTTTTAAGGATATTTTGTGTGGTGGTGACGATGATGGCGACGGTGACAATGATTGCGACAGTGACAACAACAGTGGCGGTGGTGGAGGTGTCGATAATAACGGTTGGCAATAGTGGTAGTGCTAATGGTGACGGCGGTGCTACTAGTGGTGATGGTGTAGCGGTGTCGATAGTGGTGGTGGCAGTAATGGTAGTAGTGGTAGTGTCGATGGTGGTGGCGGTGGCGGTGGCGGTGATGGTGATGGTGTTCGTGTTGGTATTGGTAGCGGTGTCGGTGGTGGTGGTGTCAGTAGCAGGAAGTGCAATTGTCAAATGTAGAGAGTGTGTGTTTTTTAAAACTAAAAACCAAATTCTTAAACTTTTTTTTTCTTGATTTTGAAAATGAATATAAAAGTGTTTTGAAATTGAGTTAAAAATAGTTTTAGCTCCATTTTTGTCAAACGCATTTTGTGTTTAAAAATTGCATTTGAAAACCAAAAACTCATAACCACCCCAAATGGGCCCTTAGGTTTGGATGTTGGTTTTTGTAATTTTTATTTTCATTATTTTAAAATTTGAAATTATTTTTTATAAAATGAATAAATTTTGCTTAAAAAATTGATTTTTATTCCTTTTAGATTAAAAATCATTATTTTTTGTTCTTAACATTTATTTTAAAATAAATAATATTTATTTGAAGGATACTTTTTTATTTGTAGAAATTCAAGATTAGGTATCAGGAGATTTATAACAACTCACATTCTGCTCAACCAACTGAGCTAGACCCCTTGGTTATTTGAAGGATATTTGGAATAGTTGCATAAATACATAAGGATCAAAAATAAAGATTGGTTTAAATAACTTTTAGGTTCCTAATTGTGACACCCTAAAAAATCAACAACTTTTATTTAAATTGTTTTATTGTGTGACATATAGTATAATGGTGTGTTGTGTGAGTGGAATGTTTATAAAACATTAAACCTTCATTAACAAAGTGAAAATAATTGGTAAAACAAGCTTTGATCATTATTTGACCAAAAGTCAAAGAAAGTATAGCTAGTCAAACTAGTCAAAGTAAGGAAATATTCTTATTAATGACATTTTCGTAACTATGTGATTTTGAGCTTAAAAAATTATTTTGAACTTAGATAAAATTTTAATAATTATAATTAAGCATATAGATGCCTTAAGTTCATAAAAAATAATTAATTTGAATTAATTGATAAGTTTAACAATTTCTTTAGTAATTTGGGCTTAGAAAATTCATTTTAAGTCCAAATTAAATGATTTAAGAGGCATTGGCTTTAGTAAATTAAATGCTAGATATTGGTGAATTAATAGAGTAAAAAAAACCTAGATTAAAGCCTAAAACATAATTAATTAAAATACTTTTTTTAAAAAAAAAACATGTGGGACCCCTTCTAGAGTTGGGGGCCCTTTATAAAAGCCAAGAGGGAACCCCTAGCACAACACAGCCACAGCCCAAGAGAGAGAGAGGAGAGAGGATTTCAAAAATTTTGGCTCGTTGAGGGAGAAGGTAAAAACCTCTTCCTTCTATCTAAGTTTTCCATGCTTCTCTCTAACTTTTGGAGGACTAATTCTTATATTTTCTCTTTGATTTTTGGGTATGATGTAGAGCTACTCTAGCTCTACATTTGGTGGTGGCTTTTTGCATTTTGAGTTTTGAGCTAGGAGAAACAAGGTATAGGAGGAGTTCTTTCATTTTCTTGAGCCTAAATTGCTTGTATTGTGAATTTGAATGTATAACATGTGTATAAAATGTGATTTTCGTTTCTGTTCTGCTGGCTGGGAATTTTTTATTCACTTTTTGATGTTTTGGACTTCAAAAATGGCTTCCTTGGGTATGAAAACATTGGGTTGCATATGTGAAATGTTGCATTTGGACTTTGGAATAATTTGGAATGAAATATTTAAGTTTTAGGGTCATTTATGTTAAATCTGTACTGTTTACGAAACTAGGAATCATGGGGCTGTTATTGGCTGTTTTTGACCTCAAAAATGGATTTCTCATATTTGAAAATGTAGGGTTGCATATAAGATTCATCAAAAATGGATTTCTAGATCATTTGTAATTTAATTTTTGAGTTTAAATGCATTTTTATCCTATTTTGACATTGTTTACAAAACTGTGAATGATGAGACTATTATTGGCTGTTTTTTACCTCAAAAATGGATTCCTCATGTATGAAAATGTAGGGTTTCATATGAGATTAATCAAAAATAGATTTCTAGATCATTAGGAGTTTAATTCTTGAGTTTTAAGTGCATTTGTCATGTTTTGCTATTGTTTTGAAAACTAGGAATTATGGGGCTAGAAATAGTTATTTTTTTACCTCAAAAATGAATTCCTCATGTTTTGAAATGTAGGGTTGCATCTTTGGTTCATCGAAAACGGATTTCTAGATCAACGAGAATCTAATTTTTAAGTTTTGAATTTGAAGCTTTTTAAGGTAGATTTGAGACCCATTTTCTGGTTAGTGTTTGAATCACAATAATCTAAGTTTTGAATGCCTAAATTGAGTTTTTTTTAGTGAAAAATGTAAGTTTATATGTATATATAAGTTGATGCATAATTTGGGAGTGTTTGAAATGCAATTTTGGAACCTATGATCACTACTACAAAAAAGGTTTTAACATCGATTAAACACGACTTTCAAAATCAGTTAATAACCGATGTTGAAGCGAACGACGTTGAAAGTAGGGATCCTTCAACCGAACCGATGTTAAAAACTACATTACAACATCGGTTATACCTAAAATCGATGTTGAAATATTAAAAATGTTTTTCTTCGCACAAACAACATCGGTTCTAGCTATAACTGATGTTGTTTGTGCAGTTTCAACGTCGGTTGTAGCCAAAACCGATGTAAATTTGAGCAATTTTTTTTAATATTCATTCTGTATGCAAAGGAACCCATCCTATAATTTCAAAGCAAATACAAACCTAGGTAGTTTGTATGATATTCATTTATATTTATATTTAAATTGTTATCACATTAAAAGTGGAATGAATGGAATAAGTGAATCATGAATTGTTGTCACCCAAATGCTTTTGAAAATGAACCTCCAAAAATAATGGAAAAAGCATTGCTAACACCTAGCTAATCTAAAGCATGAAGTAATTGAATCCATTATACATGGTTATCATGAGCCTTGGAAAAAAAATGAAAGGTTATTTGCCAATTACATGACTATAATAATTAATTGATTTTTCAATAAAATTCTATATTCATTAAGAATAATTAATTGATATAATCATATACGTGAGTTCACCTATAAATTCTATATGCAAAGGCTTATAAGAAACCTAGAGACAGTAGTTTTGTCATAATGTTACTAGAAAGCAACATGATAGAAGCACCACCCTCATCATCTAAGAAAATAAACTCATTCACACTTTATTTGTGATGAATTCACAGATCAAGAACTGCTAAAAATAAGCCACTATCAAGCTTCAATGCCAATTAGACTTCAAAACATTAAAAAATATCAAATAATAATAAATGATAGGGTAAATTACACGAACCCCCTTGAGGTTTGCCTTTATTACACCCGATACCCCTTCGTTTTTTAACCCCACAAAAAACACCCTAATTTTTGGATTTTAGTTACACCGACCCCTTCTTATGTTTGAAAAATCTTACATTAACCCCCCCTTAGGGCTACTCAAAGTAATGTAAAAAAAATAGAGGGGTACCATGTGTAATAAGAGTAAACCTTAATGAGTGTCCGTGTAATTTACTCTAAATGATATTAAAACTGACATTTGTTCCCATCAATGCTACTTTAGCTTGTTCTGCCTCTTCCAATCTCGACTTCAATTTGGATTTTGGCCAACTTTGAGATATTACATGATCCAAGTTCAGTTGTTCAGCCAAGTTTTATACCTGAAGCATACAAATAGAAAATAAAAAAAAATTAAGAGAAGGAAATTAAAAAAAAATTCATAAGTTAAAAAATTTATTTACTCTAAAATTAGATGAAAAAACTTTTAAATTATAAAAAAGTTATATCTAATAAAAAAAGTTGAAAAACTTTTCTAAAAATCAAAGTGAATAAATTAATTTTAAGTTATAAAAGAGTTTAATTTATTTTATATTTATACTTTTTTCTATAAATATTTCTAAAAGCATCCAAGTCTATTTTGCGGCAAAGGTGATCATACATATCCTGCCAAGGGCCAATACACAACGAGACAAAACCTTTAGAAGTTTATGGTCAGAGACATGTCAAGTTTAAACCTAAGGTAAATTAACAATTTAGTTCCTATTTAAAAACTTGAATATGAATTTTTTTAATTCAAAAGCTAAAATAAAAAATAAAGTCATATGCATGACCAAACCAAAAAAGAAGATCAGGAAAAAAAAAAAAGCACCAACAATTGTCATACATTTGTCTAGTCACTACTCACAATGCAGATCAAATTGGCGGCAACCAAAGTATATGATCAGTTTTACTAGTATTCAACCTATCTATTCACTATAATCATTAACAATAGTATAGACGTCATGAGCACAAATAAACTATTAGCTTAACACATTTAGAGCTTTTAAGAGAAAAATATTATCAGTGTAAGTTAAAATTCAGTTTGACAAGCAAGAAAAGAAACAATGAGCCAATAGTAGAGTAGCAATTGCAAACAATAAAAGGAAACCACAAAGCAAAATTTCTTAGACTGAGTCCTAAACATAAATAAGTTAACATGAAAACAACTAATTTACTTGAAAAATCCAAACATTACCCCAAAAGCCAATCCAGAATGTCTTCATCTTTTTTCTTCTTCTTATAGTTCTTAGGCCACTCCAAGCCAATCCAGAAATCAAAACATTACCCCAAGCCAATCCAAAATCAGTTCCATATTCTTTTTTCTCGCTACAAACAAATTATTATAATAGAGCTAATTGGTATACAATACTATAATTGAAAATAAATTTACTTCTAATAATTCCCTGTATTTTCATGGGCCAAAATATTCCAAAATTTAAGCAAACAAATGCAGAGATCTTGGAGGGCTACAATGAGTTATATGGTTAGTTAAATACATCTTTTAGTTCAATGTGATTCTCTTACATTTGTTAATTGTTAGTGTAATCCCACCCACTAAACTAAATGTTGGCCCTATTGGTCATAAGGAAAATGCTTGATGATGCCTAGCATGTTCAAAACCAAAATATTATCTTTAAGGCCAAAACAGAGTAACAAAATATTGTTATATCTATTATATGGCCAAAACAAGATATATAGGGAAAGAAAAACTCATGCCAAACCCAGAAGCATTTTCAAACTTGATATATTACCAAATATCTATGTTGGCATTCAATATTGTCCACATACACCCTCTTTCACAACTATTTGACAAATAGTTAATAATTATTACAAAGTAAACTTACTATGATTATTGGTCTTTCATGTTCCAAAGACCAATTAAGCAAATTACCTGCTTCAAACATCCCACTTTCGAACTCCAATAAGCTTGGCATGGAGCACTTCTTGTACATCTTTTTGGTTTAAGTAATTTGTAAGTTTGTCATCTACACACACAATCTAGATTTTTTTCCAATACAATATGGAAACACAAGAATTAGAGTATATACCAAACCATAATTATATATTAGACAAACCAACTCATACAAATAAAAGGCAAACTAGTGGAACTGAAATTAGATTATAAAAAAGACCATAAATAAAACCAGTTTTAAATGCAAAGTGAAATCACATGAAAAGTAAACTATCACAGAAAAGTAATAACAAGAAACACTGTGCATACACAAAGCAAACTAAATCTTAATTTCCTTAATCAAATTGTGTACAATGGGATTATCATACAAGCATATAGAAACTAATGTTTCCAATTGAGTTAGCTGTCATAGCATTGAAGGTCAGATTTTTCATACCTTGCAATTCAAAAGTTCATTAATCACCATATTATTAGTAATAAAGTGAAAGTTTAAGATATACAAATTTGACCTTGTGGTGGACCTAAGAATGGTTGCCATTGAAGATAGCTCATTCTGTAGCAGCATAAACAATCCAGTTAAATAGAATGGTTCGAGAAACTCAACTTCTAGCATGGTTCCAACTAGGAAAAATAGAATAAAATGGACCAGAGATTTGCATGAGCAATTCATTGAGGCTGTGAATAGCCTTGGTGGTCCTCAAAGTCAGCATATGAATATTATTGAAAGCATGGTAATTTTTACAAGCATAAAGAGAGAAAAGGGGGGAAATGTCATTTACCTTATATATATATAAATGAGAGCAAATATCAAACTCATTTTACTTATCAGTGGGTGGTGGTGGCAGTGTGAAAAAGAAAGATTGAAATCTTCGAAATAAAGACCTGTATAACATAATAGAAAAAGGAAAAAGTAATAATGAAAACAAAATTTGAGAAATACAAGAACGTGAGAAAATTGGAGTTTGGGTTGAGAAAATAAAATTGAAGATTTGTATAACATAACAGTACCTTGGTTCTGGGTTGAGAAAATAAAATTGAAGACCTGTATAACATAATAGTACCTTGGTTCACGAATCACACTTAGAAAAGCCAAGCCTAGGGTTTTAGAGCAGTAAAATCTTGAAAATAGACACGAATTGATGGAGAAGGATAGCAAGGCTCGCAATGCAAAGAAAGTAAGGTTTTAAGCTTCGTTAGCTTGGTTCCGATTAGATCTCACACTTTCACTCTCACCACAACCTGTGTTCACGGGGGGAGGTAGACGATGGTAGTTTCGCAGTCACGGTGGTGGTGGCGACACGGTTGCGATGGCGATTTCGTTGCCGCACTTGACGCCATGCTAACTCGAGATGGGAGAGTGAGAGAGATGCTTCGCAACGATGTCGGAAAGACTGGAGGCATTAGGGAAGGGGACAACAACATGGAAGAAGAACAAGAGGAAAATGTGAGAGGAAGAAGAGCACCAACAATAGGGGAGTTAGAAGGGTTCGTAAATTGCGAGAGTGAGAATGTGAGAGGCAGAGAGGAAAGAAAGTGATTGGGTGCGAATGAATTCAAGATAAGAAAAAAGAAAACACATCAACAACATCGATTATGAGATACTATAATCGATGTTAACTATGCTTAATAACATCAGTTATCAAATAATCGATGTTAATGACATCCATTTATTTACAAAATGCCACCGCACATTTGTTAACATCGGTCCTCATATAACCGATGTCAATTGGACGATGTAGAATGCATATTTTATAATAGTGGATGCTTGAAATTTTTTGTTTTAAGTTAGCTACAAGTTTGATGAAATTTTAGAGTTTGCATTGTGAATGTCACATTATTAATTATTTCCATTATGGTTTGTTGATAGGACCGAACGGATGTGACCTTCGGCATATTGAATTATGGTTTGTTTGCTAAGACCGAAAGGATGTGACCTTCGGCATTGAATATTAAATTGTATAAGTTTTGCTATATATTATTTTGTTGTGATATGAGTCTGAGGGACGTTATCCCTCAGCAATGCATGTTAGTTTTGTTTGTGCATGAATAGAATTGTTGATGTTGAAGTGCCCGAGGCACTGAGATGTTTGTAAGTGGATGTATCCACTTTAAGCGATCATAATGCTCATGACGCTAAGAGGTGAGAAGGGACGAAATCCTTTTACTCTTGTTGTACGAGGAATAATGAATGGCAATTCGTATCATTTACCTTGCACGGGACGATGCACATTACAAGGAGACAAAATTATGTGGAAATGACATCGGTGGCAAAGACGAGTTGCAATTAGAGAGATAATGTTATGAGTCAGAGATAGGGTTTAGCTCCATGCTCGGTGGGAAGGTCCTCTAACGTCCTCTCAAAAGTACCATTGAAACCGGATGTTGTGTGAAAGATGATTCTCGATGTAAAAACATGTGAGGATTCGTAGTAAGAAGTGGATTGCTACAGTCGGTACACTGGGGGATAGTTCGTCCGGCTCAAAGGAGTCCTGGGGAAATGGTGTCAAGTTGTGACAACCCGGCTAAGGTTAAAAGTCCGGTTAATACGGAAACTCACACAACCGACCTGGCATTTACGACTAGAACGAAGCTATATCCAAGGTTGGTGAGAACAACGTGTCACTTGTACCAGACATGAGTTGTGTGCTCCCAATCGTTATCCACACAATTGTATAAGACCATTAAAACCTGGGAGGTTTAATGGTAGTGAGGCCCATAAGAATAGATGTTGTGAAATAGATACTCGGACTAGGATTACTGTGAGCGATTATTGTTAGTGAATCATATGCAGTGGTTGCGTAGGTTGTTTGGGATTGTAAGTCCGATTGTTTGTGGCAACCAAGGAAACGGAGAACTCACTCCCATGTTTTTTTTTTCCGGGGGAAGATGGTTGACCCTATGCGAATGATGAAGACGGAGTGGAAACACTACGCCAAGTGCCAATTATGCAAATGGATATGTTTAAGGAAGAAGAGGATCCTTCTGAGGATGCCTTATGGGTTTAATGAGTATTTTGGGTTTTAATTTTCATTGAGTCACTGCTTTGAGTCTCAGTCCCTTCTTCTATAAATGAGAGTAGACTAGGATTTAGTATTATGATATATCATTTTCCTTCATGTGACTCATTTGAAAAATGTATTTATTTTCAAGGATGTAAAAGTATTCAGTTTTGTATAGTAAAATTGTTTAATGATAAAATTGAGGATGTTTAAAAGAAATTTATTATGTTTTAATGGTTTACCATGGTTATGATGTTTGATCATTTGCATTTAGTTTATTAAGAAATTTATTTACAAAAAGAGCGTTTTTAAATGAATGGCAAGTTAACAATGATGTTTCTTCTTTTGAATTTCAAAGTAATAAGATTTGAAAGTTAAAAGGGGAATAAATTTCCTCGTATTTGGAAGGTTACTTTAAAATTAAGAATTAAATCATTTTCGCTAATAATGCAAATAAGTAGAAATTCCTTAATAGTAACAAGGGGTGTTACACTGATAAATTTTGGAATTTTGCTTTGGGTCCTCGATAAATTTTTTCTTTGCATTGAGTCATTGATTTATTAAAAAAATTTGTTTTAGGTCCCTACCGTTAGTTAAGCGATGACGTGGCCGTTAAAAATTTTAAAATGCAATTTCTAACGGCTCAAAAATCATTACTATTTATTTTGAAATTTAAATTACATTTTCTAGTAGTTTAAAAATTGCCTTAACTAATTTAATCAAAAAATGGCTAAAATAAATATTCATGTTGTGTAATGGACAAAATATTAGTTATTTTATAATATAAAATATAAATATAAACTGAGTTATGATTTATATTATAAAATATATTTTTATTTAAATTAGGTGTACATAAATTTATGCTTAAAACCTGGGTGAAGAAAAATTTATGCTTAAAATGAAAAAAAAAAACAACCTATTTTTATATCCTAATTGAAAATGCAACAAAAAAAAATTGTAATTGAAGATGAGAAAAATTGCCTACTCCGACAACTGGTCCTTTAACACAAAAACACTACCCCTAAATCTTAAATCAATGTCTTATTCTCTCTCTTTGATTCTCCTCACACCCCAAACATCTTCGATTCTTCTCACACCCTTAAATCCTAAATGTCTTCTTCTCCTCACACCCTTAACTTTCCAATGCTACCTTGTACCCCGAACAACACCCACCATGCTTGTGTTTCGATCGAAGCCTTGCAGTTACAAGGAAACAATAACCCTCACACTTTCCCAGTTCAAGCACTTGGTGTTCAACTTAACACGCCCCAGAAACTCGAAGTTGCTAATCAACGACCACCACTGTGACTGGTATAGGATTCTCCAAATCCTCCATTACACCACCAACATGAGCTTGGGGTTGGTCTAGGCTTTAAGAAATTGGTTAGGGGTTTCAGATCTACGATGGTGTTGCTGGAGATTGGGGTTTTGAATATTAGTTGGGAGGGTTTGAAGATTAGGGGTTTAGGGTTATTGGAGAAGAACCTGGTTGGGAGGGTTTCGGATCTACTATGGTGTTGCTAGCTTTGGGTATGGCGACGGTGTGGTGGTGGTGTGATGGGTTTGTGGCAGTGCAGGTGTAATGGAGTTGTTGCGGCGCGGTTTCTAGGTTTTGGGTTGTTTGAGCATTTGAATTTGGACAAAGGTTCCACCTTTGGTTTTTTTTTTCTCTTTTTTTTTCTTCTTTTGAAGTCTTTTTTCTAATTTAATCTAAAGAGATTTGTTGCAAGTATGAAGTTTATCACAAGGCTTTGGGACAAAGATTTGGGTTTGTGATGAAGATATGGGTTTGGGGTATTGGTTTTGGGAGATTTTGGCGGTTTTAAACCACTAGAAATTATAATTTAAATTTCAAAATAAATAGTGGCAATTTTTTAGTATCCAGAAATCGCATTTTAAAATTTTTAACGAACACAACATCACTTAACTGACAGTAGGAATCCAAAACAAAATTTTTAATATATCAAAGACTCAACACAAAGAAATTTTTTATCAAGAACCTAAAGCAAAATTTGAAAATTTATCAGGGACCTAAAAGTTATTTAAACCCTAAAAATTTCATAATTTTGAAGAATAAAAAAAAAAGAATTTAAAAGAACCAAAATTAAGACTAAAATATTTTTTTTTTATATTTGTGTATTGATTGAGTGTTTGTAAGTCTGCTGGTCAAATAATAGTATTTTTATAGTATAATTTATTTTGAATAATAATTCTATCCATTATAATTTTATGTAAACAATATCTCTCTAACATTTCAACCTTTTTACATTATTTTCACATCAGACTTTTGATAGTATGAACGCAAGGAGAAAAATGTTAGATATTGTTTGGTTAATAATGTGAGTCAAAAGTCCTTTAAATATTTTTTATGAGCTTTTTAAATATATTTAAAGGGTAAACTATGTTTTTTTGTCCTCCGAAAATATACCAAATTTGATTTTAGTCCTTTGAAATTTTTTTCCTTGCATTTGATCCCGAAATTTTAGAAATACTATATTTTAATCATTTTCTTAACTCTGTTAAGAGGTAGGAGACAATGCAGTGAGTGGATTAGATATGGATGATGAGTTAAATCAGTTGCATCGGCTTCGAACAAAACAGATCCATCAGAGGCACACTGCCTTCTCCAACCTTCTATTTCTATTACTTTTTTTTACTTGTTTTTCTAATTATTTTTTAATTTTTAAAATTAGTTATTTAATTCTATTTTTAATTTTTTAGTTAGTTACATGGCATGCCAAATCACAAACTAAATCTATGATAATTAATCATAAACTAGAATAATGATAATTTTATGACATTTTTCACAACTAAATCTATGTTACTTTTTAATGAGACCTTAGTCTCTCTTATAGATTAAGAAGAAGGGAAATAACATAAAGAGTGAGGTAGGGAATAGGGTTAGTCTAAAAAACTTTTGGGTAATTTTCAAGATTAATTGGGTTGCGAGGTTGCACGAACAATAGCCCAACACAGAAGGCCTAAATAGAAAGGGGTCCCGAATAGCAAAGGGTCCAAATATAAAACATTAGAAAGTTATTTTATTTTCAAAATAGTTTAATTACAAAACCCATTTTAATCACCCAACATCGTCTTTCCAAAAAATATTTATTAAAATAAATAAATATCACACACACACACACACACACACACACACATATTTAAGAAAAGAATATCAAGGTGTTACACTTTGCCTTCGTCCCCATCCTCAAACTCTACACTTCTTGATGCTCAAATGGTTCCCACAGTGTAGCAGTTGGAGCATGCTTTTCCCAAGAGAATTTTACCACCTATGAATGTACTATATACTCCTAACTTGTCATACAAATTCATCCTTCCTAGCTAAGCCACAAGGCCAACACCTAAACCTCATGGATCCAACGAATGGCTAAAAGAGGAGGCTTATGTAACTAGAAACAAGGAAGGCGATACAAATCCATCTAAAGGGACTATTTAGATATATAGTATTCAGGATGTTTGGTGTATGTGTGTTTGTGTGTGTGTAAGAAAAGAAATATCAAGGTGTTACAATTCACCTTCGTCCCTATCCTCGGACTCTACACTTCTTGATGCATGGATGGTTCCTACAATGTAGCATTTGGAGCATACTTCTCCCAAGAACGTTTTACTATACATGACTGTACCTATATACTCCTAACATTCTATATAGATTCATCCTTCCTAGCTGGACCATAGGACCAACATCTGGAAATCATGGATCCAACGAATGGCTAAAGAAGGAGGCTTATGCAACTAGAGACAAAAGAGGTGATACAAATCCATCCAAGGGATCTATTTAGATATATATAGTATTGGGGAGGTCTAGTAGGTTATAGGATGTTAGCCCAGGCTTTCATTTCTCTAATGTAGGCTCTTATCTTTTCCTGTATTTTATTGGGAGGGCTAGGTTACTTATCTTTTATTGTATATATGTCAAAGTGAGTCTAGCTATTTCCCTTTTTAACATACTCTAATGTACTTACTTCAAGCTATGTATATGACATTATATGGTAACTGTAACACCCCTTTTTAGTATTAAAGATTTTCTTATTAATTAAGAAATCTGAGAAGTGATTTGATATCCAATTATTACAACCTTTAAAATACGGGAAAATTTGTTTTTCCTTTAAAACGTTGTTACTTAAAATTCCAAACGACTATCATCCATAATAACTTATTAACATATCAAAATCCCTTTTAATGAAATATCGGTCTTAATAAATCAAACTCATTTCATAAGACATTAACTTCGTTGCAAACCATGAAACATAACAAAATCTTCTTCAATTAAAAACATCCTCAGATCCATCATTATATTATTCTATTACACCGAATATATTCATGCATTTACATTCTTGGAATTTAACACATTATACATTTGAGTCACATAAAGAATTGGTACATCATAATATTAAAACCAAGTCTACCCCTTTTTATACAAGAAAGTACTAAGACTCAGAGCAGTGACTCAATGAAAATTTAAAAAATACCCAATTAACCCAAGAAACATCCTAGAAGATCCTTTTCTTTCTTTTAAAACACCCACTCGTGTTCACAGTGCTTGTTGTAGCCTTTCGTTCCATCTTCGTTGTTTGCATAAGATCATTTGTCTAAATCTGAAAAATAAAGGCGTATGGAGTGAGTCTCTTTCCTCCTCTAAACCAACAACCAAACAACCTTCCGGTCACAAATAGTCACAAGCACACAACATCAACCACTTCGATGTGGTACTCTCACGGGTCTCACTCGTAACCCTAAACACATTTCGGACTAGTCCTTAACTTATCACATCTCGGGCCCACTGCCACTGCATCTCCCAAAACTCAGTGAACTTTCACAATTTAAGTCGGATGACTTGCTGGGAGTACACCCTTCACCACGGTACAATGGTAAGGCTCTCACCAACACGGTTATGCCTCGCATTTGTCGGGATTGCTAAGTCGGCACTGTGGAAAATGCGACCACAAACTCGGCGCCAGATCCCTAAGAAACATCAAGTTAGCGAGCATACCTCAGGTACCACTCTGTGAGGCCATCCAATCTCTGAGAACTAACTCCTCAACCACTCACTCCCCTTGGAGTTCATCTTTTATAGGTTTGTGTGGCTTCTCTGCCAAAGGTACCGAATGGTGGTCTTTAACAACGTATGTCCCAGACATACCATGCGGAGATCCAACTCCCCACTACCACAGTGGTTACGCACTTCGACCCCATTCCTCACAAGCGCATCACTCACTACAGACGAAGCCCCCACACAATCTCTTCAACATTTGTCCATTCGGTCTTTGACCGTGCAAGTACATCCTCTACAATCCACGTGTCGCCTTTGTCCGCAAACAAATCCATAATGTTATTAAGTTCACACTCTTAATTATAGTTGATTCACTATTGCTCATAATGAATATTATTGATTACTAGAATGACCTTCTAGTATTCACAAATGTACTCCATTTGGAGTTCATTTGCTCCCACACAAGAATGAAAAATTCTCGTTCCCACAATCAACAAGCCATCACAAGCAATTCACATGCACAAACAAATTCCAGCGCTCTTTGCCTGATGATCACATACCTCCCGATCTCCAATTCACAGTTAATAATAGAACAATCATTAATAACCAATAATCCAATAACTCAAACTCAATCCATCACAAATCATTGCATTCATATTTCTATGGAAACTTTCCTTTTTAGGTGAAATTATTCCTTAACAAGTACAATTAAAGGCATTAAAACCAAATACACAATTAATACAATTAAATTTCATGTGGACACATAGAGCTGTACACACACACAAAAAATTATTTGATATATCATATAACTTGAAATTTCATGAGATTTTACAGAGAAACTATACATCATACATATTGAATCATAAAAATTTATATCACGAAAATTCAACCCACAAATATTATTTTTGAATTAAAAACAGTGGCTGGACATGCTCTGTAAAACACAATTCCATATTTTTAGAAAATAGTATATCAAATTATTTTTATGTGAAATTTTACAGAGAATATCTCCAACATGTGATCCATTACATATAATTTCCTCAGTACCAAAAACCCACCAAAAATACCCTTTTTGAATTTCCAAATTATTATTGCTCCAGAATAGAGTTTTCAATAAGAAAATGTAAATAATTATAAAAAGTACTTAAAAATTATGAGAAGATCCATGGATATTCCAAATGGTCAAGAAAGTATTAATAAATTTTTTTAAGACCAAATTCTCACAAAAAGTAATTTTCTACATTTAATTTCTCTACTATCTAGCTTTTCCATTTTTCCAACATTAAATCACTAAAAATACTTACCAGGCTTTTCTGACCTTAAAATATTCAGGGATTACCCTCATAGTATATAAATCGAAGTTCTAGTTCCTGTTTTCCAAAAATCATGTCCCAAAATTTTTGTAAAAATCAAAATAGTCCCATTCTCAGAATCAACAGTTTTCGAAAATAATTCCGGTAAAAATAGTTAGGGTACTCAAAAAAATCTGAAAAAAATACTACGACATGAAGAGGAATCAGAACATAGGAAAATGTATTTACATTGTCAAAAACATGCACGTAAACCGAGACAAAAAATCCAACACAGTCACAGGACACAAATCACAACTAGCTCATTTCGGGTTTTTCAAAAGTTCTTGCAACAACCATGGTATCTACTGACCATCAACAATAGCCACAATCAATATTTAACAAGAAAACAGGAAAATAGCTTGGGAAAGAAGGAAACCCCTCCATACCTCCTACTTTCTTCCACCAAATGCAACAAAAATGGGTTGGTTGTGTAGCTCGAGTCTCCCTCTATGATATATCCAAGATTAATTGGTAGAAACTTTGATTTGGAGGCTCAAATTTTAGAGAGAAGATGCAGAATATTTAGAGAGAAGGAGGAGAAAATGGAGGAAACTTGGTGGAGAAGGAAAAGAATGAAGAAAAAGGCAAATACACACTTTTTTAAGAGAAAGAAAAGTGAAAAAGAAAAAAGCATTTGCCCTTTCTCTATCCTCTTGGACAGCCACACTCCTAAGCATTAGGGGTCCATGTTGGTTTTTAAATTGGGCCCATACGAGGCCCATTAGGGTTAGGGTTAGGGTTAGGATTAGGGTTTATGTGCAATTTTGGTCATCTGGGTTACTAACAATCATGCAAATGGAATTTTAATTCACTCCTATTTAAATTATTATTTTTCTAAGACACAACTTAATTAATCACTAATTATATTTAATTACTCAAAATGCATATTTTTCTTATTTAGAACAAATAAATCCCAATTAAATCATAATTAAATCACACAAGTATATACTTATTGAATTGTAATTTTTAGGGTGTTACAGTAACTTTGGGACATGAAAGGATGTATAGGTATTATCTCATTTATATTGTGTATCATGTTCATTATTTACTTAAAGCCTTGTCATGTTAATTCATGTGTACAAAAAAAAATTATTCAACTTATTATGGTTAATTAAATTAATTAAACGAGTTTTAGTGACAAATTAATAATTAATGAATTAACCTTGTAACACTGTGATTTTCTTAATCACATTTAAGTGATTTTAATTATATTGCAAGAATAATTAAATTTATTTTATGTTGTTGAAAAATATAAATCGAGTAGATGATGTTTTATGTTGTGTGTGAAAGATGGGTTAAGTTGTGTTGGGATGGGCCATGGGCTTTAGTGAGAAGGGCCCATTCCCTCTTTCCTTCCCCCCTTTTATGAGTAACCTTATACCTAGAGGCACTCTCATTTTCTCTCATTTCTTAAGTGCTCTATTTTCCTCTATTCTCTCAAAGTTTCCCCGTTCTCTCATTTTCTCCTCCACCCACAAGGAGTTTTCCCACTCTCTCTCAAGGATGAGACTTGATTCCTCTTCAAGACAAGATGCTTTCTTCCCTTTTCTTGATCTTGGGGTCCCATTATTGGAGTGGTGAGCTCTCTTTCTCTCTTCATTCTTCTTTCCTTGGGTTGACCCATAATGGGTATTAGTGCAACTTCTCATCTTGTGTTGTTTTGGGTGGTGTTTCATGGGTTTTGGTGAGGTGGTGCTGTTGTTGAAGGAAGCCCTTTGTGGAGCTCAAGCCCTTTCTCTCCTTTTCTCAAGACCTAAAATTGGAGACCCATAAGTAGGGGAAGCTATATCCTATACTCTATTGTGTTGTAATATTGAAATATTGGTTGCTTGAATTGTTATTGTGTTGTTTTCCCTTTTTCCCCCTTTTGAAAACCTAAGTTAGGTAGTTTAGGGATTTTCAAGATTAAGCTTGATTGAGGGGTTGATTTAGTAGATTAATCGGTTATATATGTAATAGAAGTGTTTAGGGTTTGATTGGTGTATTTTGGAGTGCTTGGAAGCCATAGTTGGTCCTAAATCTAGCTAATTTCATGCCCTTGTGAGTTGCAGAGTTCGCACTCTGGCTAAGCCAACAGCATTGCTAACTAAGCCAGAGCATTCCTAGAGTTCTCTATTGGTTTTGTGGCTAAGCCAGAATGATAGCTAGCTAAGCCAGAGCATCCCTAGAGCTCTTTGTCACTTTTATGGCTAAGCCAGAGGGAGTGTTGGCTAAGCTAGCTCATCACTAGAACAAAATGACCTTTTGTTATCATTTTTGCTAAGCTAGAAGTTGTTGTTGGCTAAACGAGAGGCTATTCTCGCTAAGCTAAGGCGGATAAACTTGAAAGTAGTGCAGGCACTGGCTAAGCTAGCAATACTCGTGGCTAAGTTAGGAAAACCTTCAGAGTTGTCTTGAGCATGCTGGCAAAGCTAGCAACGCTTTTGGTTAAGCCAGGTACCTTCCTGAGAGTGAAAATTGAGAGAATGCATGGGCTGGCTAAGCGAGGCATCAGTCTAGCTAAGCCATAGTGTGTTGAAAACCTATGTTTGTTTAATTGTCATTCCTCCTTGTTCCTTTGGATATTTATGATTGCTTGGTGACTATGAGTAAGGTTATTTTCATGAGGGTATCATATTTTCATATTTAAAGGAGGATTATTCTTTGGTTTGAGCTATTACCATGACAAGAGGAAGGTAGATAATATGAATCTTATATGCTTAAACAAAGGTGGTAAGTTTATCTATGAGATGATGACTTTGTTGTTAGGATTATTATATTGTGGTTGATGGGATATAATTTGTTGAAGTGGTTTGGTGGTTGTTGAAAATGTCATATCTTGATAAGGTGGACTTGAATGAATTGTAATTTCTATAAATTAATTATTTAAATATAATAGATTATTGATGAGAAGATGATAATGAATGATAATCTTGTATTGTAATTGTCTCTATATGTTGGAGGGTTAGCTATGTCATTTGGGAACCCTCACGATTTCTTCATCGGATTTTCCTTTTACTATAAATTTCATTGTAGGACTCTATCTTTATTCTCATTTGAATGATCAATTCTTCAAGGGATCTATCAAATTATGATGGAGTGAATAATTTGATCAATGAATATTCCATCTTTTCTTCATCAATGAATTCATTTGGGAATATTTTTTTTTTTATCACAAATGGATCTTCACTAATCAAATGAAATAGTATGCATGTGTGTTCCATTGAGTCTTAGCACCTATCCCTTTTTTATTATCACTTTCTGAACGTATGAAGGCTTCATGAAATTGTTCTGATAGAAAAATGACTATCACTATTGCCCATAATCTGATCCAACATGATAGGACTAAGCATATTAAGATAGATCGACATTTCATTAAAAAAAGGTTAGACAATGATTGGTAATAAATTCAAATATTCCTTTTGAGAACTGTAACAATTATTTACTGTGTTTGTGTGTCTCTGATGAGTACACTTAAGCTTTATTTATAATATGAGAAACACAATCAGTATTGATTACATAGGATCAATCAATTCCTGAGTAATAAGGAATAAAATCCTTGATTATTATCTAATAATAAATAACATAATCTGACACTCCCCCTCAAGATGGAGCATATATGTCATATGAACCACGCTTGTTACAAATGTGCTCAACCCGGGAAACTTTGAGAGGTTTAGTGAACATGTCTGCAAGTTGATATTTGGATTTGACAAAATTAGTGACAATTTCTCCTGAGAGTACTTTCTCTCTCACAAAGTGACAATCTATCTCTATGTGTTGGGTTCGTTCATGGAAAATCGGATTTGATGCTATATGAAGAGCGGCTTCATTGTCTCAGATTAGTGTGGTGGCTTGAGTGTCTCCAAATTTGAGCTATTGGAGAAGTGGCCTAAGCCATGTAATCTCGCAAGTGACTACTACCATCACACGATATTCAGCTTCCGCACTAGATCTGGATACTATGTTTTGCTTCTTACTTCTCCACAGAAGTGGATCTCCTATCTGATGGTAATCCTACCTAATCAGCGTCAGAGTAAGAAATGATCTTGGTATTGCCTTTGTCTTCATACAACATTCTGTGGCCTGGTGCACTCTTGATGTATCGAAGGATACGCGTGACGTCATTCCAATGACTAGCACAGGGAGCATTCAAGAATTGGCTCACTACATTGACAACAAATGTGATGCTTGGTCTGGTGATAGTGAGGTCATTAAGTCTGCCTACAAGTCGTCGATATCTTCTAGGGTCTTTCAGAGGCTCCCCCTGACCCAGAAGAAGCTTAACATTAAGATCCATAGAAGTGTCGGTTAGAATGTCTAAAGCATACTTTCCACTGGGAAATAGCAATGCCAGGTGAAGATTGGGCAACTTCGATACCAAGGAAGTACCAGAGGGGACCCAAGTCTTTGGTCTGAAACTGATTGTGGACGTGAGGCTTGAGCCGAAGAATGCCATCGGAGTCATCTCCAGTGATGACAATGTCATCAACATACACAACGAGATAGATGCACATGCCAAACGGAAAATGGAGGGAAAATACCGAGTGATCAGCCTCACAATGAGTCATACCAAACTCAAGTAGAGCAGAGCTGAAACGACCAAACCAGGCATAAGGAGATTGCTTCAAGCCATAGAGTGAGCGGCGAAGCTTACAGACAAGGCGTGAGTCACCAAAGACTGTAAAACCGGGTGGTTGATCCATGTACACCTCTTCTTGTAACTCACCATGCAAGAAGGCATTTTTGATGTCCAACTGGTTAGAGGCTAATGTCGGATGGTGGCCATAGCAAGAAAAAGGCGAACGGAAGTGATTTTGGTGACAGGAGAAAATGTGTCACCATAATCAAGGCCAAAAATATGAGTATAGCCCTTAGCCACCAGGCGAGCCTTGTGACAATCAATAGTGCCATTTGGTGCGATCTTCATTGTATAGACCCAACGACATCCAGCAGTGGTTTTGTTAGGAGGTAAGGGAACAAGCTCCCATGTGTTGCTAGCATCCAAAGCAGCCATTTTTGCCAGCATCGCTTGTTGCCAATTGTGGTCAGCCATGGCTTCACCTGTAGTTATGGAATAGACACAAAATCCAGAGAAGAGACAAAAGAGAAATAGGAGGGAGATAAACAGTCACAGTTAAGAGTACATGCATATAAAGGATTAGAATTACAAGTGGACCGAATACCTTTGCGGAGTGCAATAGGAAGTTCAGCTACAGGCGACGGTGGTGGAAGGACGTTTGGAGTAGGAGATGATGTTAGAGGATCAGTGGGTGGTACTACCAGTGGTGCCTGTGTCTGTCGATGGTAGATGAGTAGTGGAGGTGGGGTAGGAGCAACTACTGGTGCTGGAACAACAGGTGGAACCTCCAGAGGAATGTTTTCAAAGGTGGAAGAAAAGAAAGGAGTAGTCTCAAAGAAAGTAACATCAATAGAGACCAGATACCGTTGAAGTTGAGGAGAGAAACATCGGTAACCTTTCTGGAGGTGGGAGTAGCCAAGAAAAATACATTTTAGGGACTTTGTAGAAAGTTTATTTTTACCTGGGCTAGGATCATGGACAAAACACGTACTCCCAAAGACACAGAGAGGGAGAGGATAAAGGTCCTATTGAGGATTCAAGATGGAATAAGGAATCTGTTTATTGAGAACCATTGAAGGCATGCGGTTAATCAGATGACAGGTAGTAAGAATAGCATCTCCTCAAAAACGAAATGGGACATGATAGTGAAGAAGAAGAGTGCGAGCTGTTTCCACCAAGTGGCAGTTTTTGCGTTCAACAACACCATTTTGTATTGGTGCGTGGGCACATGATGTTTGATGAAGAATCCCCTGTGAGTTTAGAAAAGACTGAAACTGGGAGGATAGGTATTCTTTTGCATTATCAGTTCATAAAATTTTAATGGAAGAGCCAAACTGTTTTGAATTTCTGCAGAAAAGCTTTGAAAAATAGAAAAAAAAAACCTCATAACGATTCTTCATTAGAAAAACCCAAGTACAACGAGAGAAATCATCAATAAATGTGACAAAATAAAAAGATCCTAATGTTGAACAGATGTGACTAGGACCCCAAATATCGGAGTGAACTAAAACAAAAGGTGATGCAGCATGCTTATTGACATGAGGACCATAACTAGTACGAGTATGTTTACCTAGTTGACAAGACTCGCATTGAAAGGACTAAAGAGTAGAAAAACTAGGAACTAACACACACAACTTTTCTAGACTCGGGTGCCCAAGGCGTTGATGTGTGAGAGCTGGAGAAGCAGAGGAGACATAGGCAACCGGAGACATAAGCTGATATAATCCTCCAGACTCATGTCCTGCTCCAATCATCCGACCAGTGCGTCGATCCTGTACAAGAACAGATTTATTAACAAACAAGATAGAAAAATCAAGAGTGCGGGTGAGTTTGCTAATAGAGATTAAATTAAATGGGCAACTAGGAACAGATAAGATAGTTTGTAAGGAAAGTTGAGGAAGAGGATGGGTTTGTCCAATGTCGCGGACTTTAATCTGAGAACCATCCGCGAGAATAACAAAGGGTAAAGAGTCCAAAAAAGTCAAGGGAGAAAAAAAAGATTGGTTACCAGTCATATGACCAGAGGCACCGGAATCAAGTATCCATGGTCCAAGAGAGGAGGATGTTAGATAAAATGGCTTAAAATACAGTAAATCCAAGAGGGGGTGAATTGGATTCTTTCAAATTTTCTTTAAATTTCAATTTACTTTGTGAAAACTTTTGCAACTTTCAAATTCTTTTTGAATCTTTTTAGAAGTTGAGAGTGTATGTTTAACTTGTGTTAACCATCTCTTATTTCGAATACTAATTTTAACCAAAAAGATCAAGATCAAATATGAGTAAGTAAGATCAAGATATTTAAGAGATAAGGAAAGAAGGAGAAGGTGACACAAGAATTTATACTGGTTCGATTTCAACCTGAAACCTACATCCAGTGTTATCCAAAGCAAACCTAGCTTGGACCTATCAAAAAACACTACAATGTAGAAAACCTATCTACATGCAATGCAGCTAGGGAAACCTACCCTATATCTCAATTAACAACAAAAGTAAAAGGAAAGAAATCACCTAAAACGTGAAGATATGAAAAGTTGAAGTTCTTCCTTATTTGCCTTCATATTCCCTTCATGTAGCTCCAAAGTGATTAATTGTTTTCTTGAGAATTAGAAAAGATTTGATTCAATGAATCTTTGTGAAGATGACACACTTTCAGAGTTCTCTCAGATGAAAAAGATGAAGTACAATGAGAGAGAATTGTGTCACTTTCAATTTCCATTCGAAAAGTTAGTTATATAGATCTCAAAACAAAGATAATCGATTATTGCTTAAGATAATCGATTATTTCGTTCTTATCAAAATCTGAAAACGCTAAAGATCAAAATAGTCGATTATATCCTGAAATAACCGATTAACTGCGAAAGGCTCATTTTTCTTTCAGAGCTAGATAATTGATTATGTTAAGTGGATAATCGATTATCTGCGAAGGAGTAACAAATTTATATAAACAGAGCCTCAAGATAATCGATTAATTTGTTCATGTAATCGATTATTTTGTTCTTGGATTGAAATCTTAGAATTTTAAAAAGGTTTTTGCCCAGATTCAATTCTTAAACAAAATATATAGAGATACAATGATTAATTGATGCAATCATGAGGGAATAAAAGTATAACTAGCCTAGATGCATGATACACACACATTCATACAATTAAAGCTATAACAAGCAACTTACTAGGACTAGTATTCTCAAACTTTATAAACTATTACAATTTCATAATCATCAAAACAAAATAGAGATGAATACAAGGCTAAGGGGTCTTCATAGATTTAAATTCTCCCCCTTTTTTATGATGACCAAGCTCCATATCCATGTGTTATGTTCCTCTTAGTTCTTTCATGATGTTCTTTTAAAATTGCTTGAGTTGAGTACTTTTAAGACTTAATTACCTTAAACACAATAACATACACTTTCTCTCCTTCTTTGGGCATATAAAAAAGAAACAAGTACAGTATTTGATTAAATGAGAAAGAGTTAAGAAGGAAACAAGTCATAAGATAAAAGTATTGATTTCATTAATATTTAATATATGGCCAATATGATTTGAGTGATGCACAAAACTTGGCCTTACAAACATATTAATCATGAAACTTAAACAAAGCAAACACTTAAAACATAGACATCAAAACAAGAACATAGGAACAAAACATACTAGAAGCTTAGAAACAAAAGCAAGAGAAGCAACAAAATATAGGAAAAGCAGAAGATGATCCTAGGACTAAGG
Source organism: Pueraria montana var. lobata (assembly GCA_026413185.1). NCBI lineage: Eukaryota > Viridiplantae > Streptophyta > Magnoliopsida > Fabales > Fabaceae > Pueraria > Pueraria montana. The sequence goes on along the minus strand of CM048649.1, from coordinate 39,006,044 downwards.
CTCTAGTCTTCTTCATCAGTATCATCACCAATGTGATGCTTCCTCAGCCTAGCCTCAATGTTTTCCAACCTATCATTTATGCTTTCCAAAGTCTCATTGTGAGACTCACTCTGCTCCCTTTGCCAATTATACATTTGGTCCATCTTCATGAGCAAGGTTCTTTCAAAAGGAGAGAGAGGCTTCTCTTCACTTGTAGCTTCAGCTTCTATCTCTTCCACTTCAGGCTCAGGGGCTTCATCCTTGTAGAACCAGTGATCATCTTTTTCAATTAAGTGCATGTGGTGAAGAGCAGAATCATCAATCTTGTTGGAGCTCTGAAGGATCTTGTATTTCTCATCCTTCATGTCAACTCCATAATGCTCCATCACCTTAGAGATGAACACATCATAAGGAATAGGATACTCAACCAACCTTCTTGCCTTAAGGATGTTATCCATGATAAGAGCACTCCAATCAACCTGGACATTCTTCTTGAAAGCATGGATCAGCAGCACATCATCAGTGGAGAGTTGAGCATGGTTGCTTCCCCTTGGAGCCAATATTCAAGCTATCACATAGGCAAACAATCGCTCATCCATCTTCATACCACCGGTCTTGAATTGTTTGAAGGAAGTGGCAGGGCCAGGATTCCTTAGACAATCCTTGTAGACCTTGACCTTATCAAAGTCCTTGATTCCACCAGAGATTCTTAATCCCTCCTTAGGGAATCCAGCAATACCTATCCACACACTTCATTTAACACAATATCTACTCCCTTTACACAGGAATGGATCTCACCATCTTTGGATCTTACTGCAACATAAAAAGCCCTAACAAGATCAAGGTAAATTTTACCTTGCGTTTCCACAAAGGTCTTGAGACCTTGCTTCTCCAACTTATCCTGAAAATCAAAATGTTGACCTTTGAACCAACTTAAAGAGAGATGCTTGTGGGGGATGATTCTCCTATCTTTCCAAAAGTTCTTGAAGTCAAATACTTGGTTTGGGTCTAAGAGCCATCCTTCCAAGTTTGCAGATGGGCTGACCTCCCTATCTTTTCCTTTCCTCTTGGAGGCTTTAGCAGCAGCCCTCTTAGGTCTCTTGTTGGGGTTGGAGGAAGACATAGTTGGTGGGTGTAGAAGTTTGAGAGAGTTGAGAGAATTTGGAGATGTGGGGTTGAGTGTTGTGAGGATGAAGATGAGGTTTAGGGTATTTTATAGGGTGTTTGAGTTTGTTGGGGAGGTGTGAGAGGAGTTAAAACCGTGGGAAATAAGTGGTTGTGATGTAAGGGTTTGAATCTTTTCGTGCGAAACAAAGAGACATTAGTAGGAAGCCCAAACGCTTGAAATAATCGATTGGATAATCGATTATTTTATGCAGAAAACCACACAAAATAAGTTCTGCTACAAATAATCAATTATTACTAAGGATAATCGATTATTTGTGCCAGCATATATCTCTCAGAGTTCGAAATAATTGATTATTTCACAAATAATCGATTATCTGCGCACTGATGTTTCCACCAGGTGCTTAGATAATCGATTATTTACTTATGATAATCGATTATTTGCGCGAGGATGAGTTTTTCAACTCAAGACTCAGCACGAAATAATCGATTATATCTTGTGATAATCGATTATGTGCGAACAGAGCACATACATGACTCACACAAACATACATCAAACACTTTCAGATGCAAACCAATTAAACACATACCATATTAACATACAACACATATATTTTTTTATTTTATTTTTATTTTTATTATAAACAAAACACAAAATACTAAACACTAATAAGACATAAAGTTACACACAAATCATTAGTTATGCAATGTTAGTTCCATCTAATATGCCTAGTTCACTTCTAATTGCATAGAATCTATCTCTAGGCAGAGGTTTTATGAAGATGTCAGCTAGTTGGTTGATAGTGTCTACAAACTCAATTTCACACTCACCTTTAAGAACATGATCTCTAATGAAGTGATGTCTAATCTCTATGTGCTTAGTTATAGAATGCATGGCAGAATTTTTAGTCAAGTTAATAGCACTAGTATTATCACATCTCAAGGGAATGTGATCAAGGAAGATACCATAATCTTCTAGTTGTTGTTTCATCCAAAGGATTTGAGCACAACAACTCCATGCAGCAATATATTCAGCCTCAACTGTAGATAGAGCCACACAAGCTTGTTTCTTAGAGTGCCAAGAAACCAAAGCACTCCTAAGTAAATGACATGTACCGCTAGTACTCTTTCTATCTACCTTACATCCAGCAAAGTTTGAATCTGAATATCCAACTAAGCTAATAGATGCACCTTTAGGATACCATAAGCCGACATTTTCAGTTCCTTTTATGTATTTAAGTATTCTTTTAACAGCAACAAGGTGTGATTCCTTAGGATTAGCTTGAAATCTAGCATACACACAAACACTATGCATGATATCGGGATGACTAATTAGATAGAGCAAAGAGCCAATCATACCTCTATATCTTTTCTCATCAACATGTTTACCTTTATCATCCAGATCAAGATACCATGAGGTGCCATAGGTGTATTTGACTCTTGGAACTTTCCATTCCAAATCTCTTGAGTAGATCAATGCAATATTTGGATTGATTGATGAAGGTTCCATTTTCTAACTGTTTTATTCGAAGTTCGAGGAAGTAGGATAGTTCTCCCATCATGGACATTTCAAATTCTCCCTGCATGGTCTTAGTAAACTCTTGACACATAACATCATTAGTGGCACCAAAAATAATATCATCTACATATTTGCACTAATAAAATGTCCTTTTAGTTTTCTTAATAAACAAAGTTGTATCAACCTTGCCTCTTTCAAACTTGTGTTCGATTAAGAAGTTACTTAACCTTTCATACCAAGACCTTGGTGCTTGTTTTAATACATAAAGTGCCTTTTTCAGTTTATACAAATGATTTGGAAACTCATAATAAAAAAAACCAGGAGGTTGAGAAACATAGACTTCCTCCTTGATATATCCATTTTAAAAAACACTTTTAACATCCGTTTGAAAAAGCTTAAAATCCATCAAGGAAGCAAAGACAAGAAGTCTTATGGCCTCAAGTCTTGCAACAGGGGCATAAGTTTCATCACAATCAATGCCTTCTTCTTGGCTATATCCTTTGGCTACTAAGCGGGCTTTGTTTTTTATGATAAAACCGGATTCATCCATTTTATTGCGAAAAACCCATATAGTACCAATTACTTGTTGAGCATTAGTTCTTGGCACAAGATCCCAAACTTCATTTCCTTTAAATTGATTCAATTCTTCTTGCATTGCCAATAACCAATGTTCATCAAGCAAGGTCTCCTCAATTGATTTTGGCTCTACTTGGGATACAAAAGCAACACATCCACAAAAATTACTATGAGAGCTACGAGTGGTTACCCCTTTACTTATATCACCTATGATGTTGTCAAGTGATAAGTCTTTGGATGTTCTCCATTCCTTAGGTAGCTCCATTATAGGTGGTTGAGTTGTATCAATACTTGGCCTTTCCACAATGTGAGGTCTAGTTTCCTCAATTTGGCTAGAATCTTCAAATTGACATGCACAATCATCATCTAGATCTCTTTTTGATTCATGGGGATTTGCCTCATGGTCATTAGTTTCATCAAAAGCAATATGAACAGATTCTTCAATCATTAAGGTTCTTTTGTTGAAAACTCTATAAGCCTTGCTAGTCAAAGAATATCCTAGAAAGATAGCCTCATCCACCTTTGAATCAAATTTGCCTAAGTTATCTTTACTATTATTCAAAACAAAACATTTAGTACCAAAGACCCTTAGGTGTGATATGTTAGGCTTTCTCCTTTAAAAAGTTCATAAGGTGTTTTCTTTAAATTGGTCTAATAAGCATTCTGTTTAGAACATAGCAAGTTGTACTAACCACATCCGCCCAAAAATATTTAGGAAGATAGGTTTCGTTTAACATAGTCCTTGCTAGTTCTTCCAAAGACCAATTTTTCCTTTCAACAACTCCATTTTGTTGTGGAGCTCTAGGAGTTGAAAAGTTATGAGAGATACCATTTTCTTCACAAAAAGTTCTCAAATTCTTCATTTTGAAACTCACCTCCATGATTACTTCTTAGGGCCTTAATTTTCAAATCCTTTTCATTTTGAATAACTTTGGCAAGTTTCTTAAAGGCTTTGAAGGCTTCACTTTTTAGGGATAGAAATAAAGTCCATGTGAATCTAGAATAATCATCAACAATTACTAAATCATAATACTTCCCTCCTAAGCTCATGGTTCTTGAGGGTCCAAACAAGTCCAAGTGAAGTAATTGTAAATGTTTAGATGTAGAAACTACACCTTTGGGTTTGAAGGACACTTTGACTTGTTTTCCCTTTTGACAAGCATCACATAGCCTATCTCTTTGAAACTTGAGCTTAGGGAGTCCTATTACTAGGTCTTTGGCAATGAGTTTATTTAATTGATTCATATGAATGTGAGCTGCACGTCTATGCCAAAGCCAAGAATCATCATGATTACTCATAAGACATTTAGAATCACCAAAGGATGCTTTTTCTAAGTCAAGCATATAGATGTTATCAATTCTATTTCCTATTAGTTTTACATCATTAGAAACACTACAAATCATGCAATATTCGGAGTTGAAAGATATCTTAAAGTCTTTATCACACAATTGGCTAATGCTAAGCAAGTTGTGTTTCAAGCCTTCAACTAACAAGACATTTTCTATGCATACATTTGAAGAGTTCTGAATTTTACCAATATCCAAAATTCTTCCTTTATTGTTGTCACCATAAGTCATAAATCCATCTTGCTTTGAGGAGATTTCCGAAAATTTGGTTGGATCTCCCGTCATATGCTTTGAACACCCATTGTCCACATATCATAAGGATCTCCGGGTCTTCAAGCATACCTACAAAATAGATTTAAGGAAGTTGTTGAGGTACCCAAATTGTTTTGGGTCCTTGGAGATTAGTGAGGGGTTTGGTTCCTTTTGGAATCCATATATACTTGCCACTAGGAATGCCATATTTTCTAATGTAGCACATGTTAGATGTATGACCTTTCCCATTGCAATAAAAGCGTGTCACCAAAGGAGAATAAGTTTGCTTTTTAAAGCCGAAAGAGTTTTTGAAAGTCTTTTGCTTTGCTTTGTGATTAAAACCAACTCCAGCTTTATCAAAAATAGATTTTTGTTTTTTAAGAATGGAATCCAAGTTGGCTCTACTATTTGTAAACTTAGCAAGAGTCCTCTTAAGATGTTCATTTTCAGCTTTAAGAGTGATGCAAGTATCACATTCAGCCTTTTGAGATGAGGAAGATGATGATGCATGATTAGTATGAGCAAGTTCAAGTTTATCATGCTTGAGCTTAAGATCATCAAATTCCTTTTTAAGATTGTCAAGTTGTGAGTTATATTCTTTATTCTTACATTTAAGCTTATTATTAGAGATAACCATCTTTTGTGCCTTTTCATGAATGTCCTCAAATGCTTGATACAATTCATCATATGTTAAGATTTGAGTGTCATGTTCACTTACATTGGTTTCTTCATGTTATGAGGCCATTAGGCAGAGGTTCGCTTTCTCTTCCTCACTTGAGTCACTTGAGGAGCTTGCTTCACTATCTTCCCAAGCAATATAAGCTCTCTTCTTCTTAGTTGACTTCTTATGCTTTTTTTCTCCCCCTTGTTGTTTCTTTAAGTAGATTGGGCAATCTGTCTTGATGTGACCTTGTTTTCCACATTCAAAACAAGTATAAGTGGTAGGAATATAATCATTTTTCTTGGTACCCTTTTTCTGAAAAGTTCCTTTGTCTCTTCCTTTGTGTCTCATGAATTTGGTGAACTTCTTGACAAGCAAATTCAGATTTTCATTGTCTGAATTTTCAGATTGCTCTTCTTCACTCTTTTCATGTGTTGGTGTAGTTCTCTTGAGTGCCAATCCTGTTTTCTTCTTGTCAAGTTCTTCTTCCTCTTTGAGTCTACCAAGCTCTAATTCATGTTCTCTAAGCTTCCCAAAACTGCGGCCACATTCATAGTAGTTAAATCCTTAGATTCGGAGATGGCCGTCACTTTCGGTTGCCAAGATCTGTTGAGACTTTTGAGGATCTTTATGTTGAGTTCTTCCATGTCAAACTGCTTGTCAAGGGCCATCAAGTGATTTACAATATGTGTAAATCGTTTCTGCACATCGGAGATACTTTCTCTCGGCAACATCCTGAACATTTCATACTCTCGTATGATAGTGTTCTTCCTTGACCTCTTCACCTCTGGGGTTCCTTCATGGGTTACTTCTAAGTTGTCCCAAATTTCCTTTGCATTTGCACACTGCAAAACATGAAAGAACTCATCGAGAGTCAAAGCAGATGAAAGAATATTTTTAGCTCTAACATCATATTGGGCACGTTTATTTTCAGCATCTGTCCAATCTGCAAATTCTTTTTCTACTTTTACCATCTACTACTTGAGTGGGAATAAAGGGACCATTATGTACAACTTCCCATACACCTCTATCAATGGATTCAAGAAAGATTTTCATACGAATTTTCCAAAAGGCATAGTTTTCACCAGCAAAAGGTGGGGGTCGGTTTATGGAAGCGCCTTCAGCGAAGGTTGGGTGATGCCCAACCATTTTAAGGATCAAACACAATTTAAAGGACTATCAAAACAAGCTCTGATCACCAAGTGTTAGATAAAATGGCTTAAAATACAGTAAATCCGAGAGGGGGTGAATTGGATTCTTTCAAATTTTCTTTAAATTTCAATTTACTTTGTGAAAACTTTTGCAACTTTCAAATTCTTTTTGAATCCTTTTAGAAGTTGAGAGTGTATGTTTAACTTGTGTTAACCATATCTTATTTCCAATACTAATTTTAACCAAAAAGATCAAGATCAAATATGAGCAAGTAAGATCAAGATATTTAAGAGATAGGGAAAGAAGGAGAAGGTGACACAAGAATTTATATTGGTTCGATTCCAACTTGAAATCTACATCCAGTGTTATCCAAAGCAAACCTAGCTTGGACCTTTTCCACTATTAGAATTTGTACACACAAACTCATAAGCACATGCAGCACATATGTTATGCAACTTCTTGAAAACCTATCAAGAAACACTACAATGTAGAAAACCTATCTACATGCAATGCAGCTAGGGAAACCTACCCTATATCTCACTTAACAGAAAAAGTAAAAGGAAAGAAATCACCTAAAATGCGAAGATATGAAAAGTTGAAGTTCTTCCTTATTTGCCTTCATATTCCCTTCATGTAGCTCCAAAGTGATTCATTATTTTCTTGAGAATTAGAAAAGATTTGATTTAATGAATCTTTGTGAAGATGACACACTTTCAGAGTTCTCCCAGATGAAAAAGATGAATTAAAATGAGAGAGAATTGTGTCACTTGCGATTTCCATTCGAAAAGTTAGTTACATATATAGATCTCAAAACAGAGATAATCGATTATTGCTTAAGATAATCGATTATTTCGTTCTTATCAAAATCTAGAAACACTGAAGATCAAAATAGTCGATTATATCCTGAAATAATCGATTAACTGCGAAAGGCTCATTTTTCTTTCAAAGCTAGATAATCAATTATGTTAAGTGGATAATCTATTATCTGCGAATGAGTAACAAATTTATATAAACAGAGTCTCAAGATAATCCGATTGATTTGTTCATGTAATCGATTATTTTGTTCTTGGATTGAAATCTTAGAATTTTAAAAAGGTTTTCGCCCAAATTCAATTCTTAAACAAAATATATAAAGATACAATGATTAATTGATGCAATCATGAGGGAATAGAAGTATAACTAGCCTAGATGCATGATACACACACATTCATACAATTAAAGCTATAACAAGCAACTTACTAGGACTAGTATTCTCAAAATTTATAAGGAGCAAATCTAAACTATTACAATTTCATCATCATCAAAACAAAATAAAGATGAATATAAGGCTAAGGGGTCTTCATAGGTTTACAGAGGACTGAGAAACAAAAGCCACAGGATTACCAGACTGAGCTACAGTGGTAACAGGTGATGCAGGTTTATTGGCTGCTCGAAGTTGAAGAAGCTCATTATATTTGACGGTAGAGATAGTAATATCTCAAGTAGGAGTGGTGACTTGGGCCATATTAACGGATCGAGATTGTTCTCTAGCTTTGGTGCGGCAGTCTCCTTCTATATGACCCCAGCAGTTGTAGTAGGTGCAACGAGGATGTCCACGACCACCTCCACATCCTCCACCATGTCCACCACGATGAGAGGAGTGGGAGACGAGGGTAGAGGAATCACTGGTAGACGTGGAAGACGATCCAAAAGTATGCGTAATGGAGAGACGCAATAACTGCTCCTGAACCACGTCATAGGTAGGAACAATGGAACTGGAGAGTATTTGATTACGTACTGCATCAAGGTCCGAGGGGAGTCCAGCTAGAGCGAGGACAATGAAGAACTGACCATGTTGTTTGGAGAAAGTCTCTGCATTAGTGGTAAAGAGCATAAGAGTAGAATATTCTACAATCAAGTGGTCAAGCTTACCAAGGTATGCATGCATGTCTAAATTTTCCAACTTGATGTTCAATAAACAAGTAAGAACACTGTAGAAGCGATGGACATCGTTGGAGTATACTTTCTTGGCCTTGGTCCACACATCATAGCAAGTGGTGAAGGCCTAATATTGAGCCTGAAGGTTGGGAGCAAGGGAAAACCATACGACGCTACATAGAGAGGAGTCAATTTGCTTCGAACGAGCTTGATTGGCAGACGGAACAACTGTCAGTTGGGTGGTTAAGTGATCGGCATGACCTTGGCCTTGGAACCACAACTGAACAACAGCAGACCAAGTGCTGTAGTTGGCTGTCTTGGTATGTTTTTCGCACAGATCAGCGGCACGTTGGTGAAAGTCACAGCAGGTTGAGCGGAAGCTGGATCGGTAGAAGCCATGAGAAACATTGAACCAAAACGAGGCCAAACAGAACCAAACAGGGGCAAGCAAGAGCCAAATTTGGTTCACAGGAGGAAAAAGAGTGCGGCGGGGAGGTCATTGGAGGGTGCATTGCACCGGAAAGAGCGTCACGAGCCGATTTGTGGCGGGCGCGTGTGGCGGCGAACGGTGAGGCGTTGGGTGTCACGGTGGTCGTCAAAAAGGGACGAATCTAAGGGTGGGGTCGCGTCGGAGAAAGAAAGGCACGACAGAGGCCAATGGTGGCTTGTAGCGGCTCGCGGTACTGTTCACACGAGGGGTAGGAACGACAGTGGAAAAAAAAAACCTAAACTGCTGATACCATGTAACAATTATTTACTGTGTTTGTGTGTCTCTGATGAGCACACTTAAGCTTTATTTATAATATGAGAAACACAACCAGTATTGATTACATAGGATCAATCAATTACTGAGTAATAAGGAATAAAATCCTTGATTATTATCTAATAATAAATAACGTAATCTGACAAGAACCAATTGACCGATGTATTAACCATAGAGTTACCAACAAATTGTTTTCTACAACTTACTTCTATGCTAGGATTGAATGGCATCCATTTACCGACTTAAAAGAAGTGTTGTAAATAATATATAAAGTTCCCTAATTTATGATAGAGAGTATTTCCTATTCTTTGTATATATTATTATATGTAATTGTTAGGTTATATATTATTTCCTTATTATATTTAGGATAAAATATTTTCTATTCTTATATATATCATCTGTAATTATTAAGATATATATTATTTTCTTATTTCCCTATTATCATTAATTAAGCTCAATCTACATAAGAGCATTTGCATTTGTACTTTAAAAAAATCAAAATATTTAATTTTCTTATATTTTAAGTATAGCTATCTAAATTCTATGGTGAAAACTAAGATTCTCCAGGCTTGCATATATACATGCCCAAGTTGATATCTAACATTTGCACAACTATTAAATGTTATACAACTCAACTTTTACAAACTACTATCAATATAATGCTTAAACTATTTATTGATTCAGAGAATTACTATCAATATTACTGTGGCCAGATACCTTCTACACTTCATCTACTTAGGGTATATTTGTGTAACTGTTTGTGTTTGCAAACGGAGGTTGGCAAAAGCATCCAAACCCTTCCTTTTGCATTCAGTTTGCAGTGGGCCGTTGGATTCGTCTTGGAATTCATGCGGTAGCAAGTTGTCTTGTAATTCATCTTGTACATATCATTTGTAATTATTAAGATAAATATTATTTTCTTATTTCCCTATTATCATTAATTAAGCTCAATCTACATAAGAGCATTTGCATTTGTACTTAAAAAAAATCAAAATATTTAATTTCCTCATATTTTAAGTATAGCTATCTAAATTCTATGGTGAAAACAAAGATTCTCTAGACTTGCATATATATATGCCCAAGTTGATATCTAACATTTGCACAACTATTAAATGTTATACAACTCAACTTTTACAAATTACTATCAATATCATGCTTAAACTATTTATTGATTCAGAGAATTACTATCAATATTACTATGGCCAGATAGACCTTCTACACTTCATCTACTTGGGGTATATTTGTGTAACTGTTTGTGTTTGCAAACGGAGGTTGGCAAAAGCACCCAAACCCTTCCTTTTGCATTAAGTTTTCGGTGGACCATTGGATTCGTCTTGGAATTCATGTTGTAGCAAGTTGAATGGACAACCAAACATGCACTTAATCTTTGATGGTTTCCATTTTTTCCTTTTGTAAAATGACAATCCTTGTACACTTTGCAATGGCATGAAAGCTAGTCATACTTTAGATGCTTACAAGCTACCTAGAAACTGCCCTTTCTGATTCTCATGAGACCCCTCTTTTTTATGTGTACTATACGTTTTGTTGATGTTCTGAGGTGCGGATCATAGCTCCTTATTCCCTAGAAAAAAAAACTACTGTCGGCACCAAAAAGCTATGTTCTCTCTCAAGCCTAAATACTCATTTATTTCTCATTATCATACTGATAGCCTGAATACTTATTTATTTCTCATTATCACACTAATTAAAGCATTGTACTAGAACACCTTTAGGCATGTTTGGTTGGGTGTCATCTACAGTTGATGCATGTCCTCATGCATTTTATAGCATGTTTGTTTCTTCGCTCTGATCATTATGACATTTGAAGCCAAAAGTATGTAGCTTTCACATTTTTTGAGAAAATTGACGTGGTTATACATGTTTTTTTACAACATGCAACCAAACATGTTTCTGTGTTCTTTTTGGATTTTGATGTGTTTCTTTTTACCTAAACATACATATATATAACTCGGGACACCAAACACACTTTGTATTATAAGTTCCCTTATGTCATGCTAACCACATACCAACCCATCCATGCAAAAAAAGACAATTAACAGTTGTAAATGAGGGTAGCATTTTTTTTTGTATCAGGTCAGAGACCCCGTGTGTCCCCCAAATGGATACCATTGCTCAAGGAAAAGAACAATAAATTATTACAGCTACCAATGTAAATGGAAAATCTCATTCCATCCCATTAGATAGAAAAATGATAATGATGTTCAAATGTCACACCACCTTGTCTACTTGCATTGAAGAAATCAGGTAAGGGAAAGAATCACTAACTCCGAGAAAGCAATTCTCAAGATGACCTCTATAACTTAGTAACTTGCTAGCTAAAGAGGTATGCAAATAAATAAAATTGTGAATTCAACTGAAGTTGGATTTGCTGAGAAGAGTTCACCGGATACATGAAGGAAAATTTGCTCAGCAACAACTTTAAATATAAACACTGTTTACATTACAATGAAATCAATGGAAAAGAATAGGATGAATGTTAATCAGTGTTGCCAGGCTGATTATTAGATAACTGAAGATAATTGGAGTGAGAGAACTTGGGCGGGAGGGTTACAAGTGGGTCATTTCCACTGAGTTTTCTATAAGCAAGTCCTAGGGCATAACCTAAAGCCCGTGAAACAGGAACAGCAACTGCATTTCCAATTTGGCAGTACCTACAAATAGTATCATAAAAAAGAATGCACACAATTCAGTGTATGGAAACTTGGTAAAATGCAGGAAAAAATTAAAATATTATTTTCAGCCTCTGGCTATTTGGAAACTACAAACATGCGATTGCTTCCTGCAAACAAAATAACTGATTCTAAAATGCATCCCTTTATAGGCTTAAATACGTTTTTGGTTCTTATAAATATACTAAATTTTGGTTTTACATTTAAGTTTTGATTTGTAATCCTTGCATTTTAAAAAAGAGCACTTTTGATCACTGCCACTATCATACATTCCTCGAGTGCTGATGGGAAAAAATGGATTCTCAACTCACTACTAAGTGACATGTGGCATTCAACAATCCTATGATAATGCTCACCTTTTAAAATAAATTAGGGACACAAACCAACATCCAAATTTTAAAGAGATTAAAACCAAACTTTGGTATATTTTTGGGCACTAAAAATATATTTAAACCCATTTTATTTTTTGTCATTAAATAATGGTTTTGTACCTCTCTTTCACAGACCCATGGAATCTATAATAATCAGGAAACCCTTGCAGCCTGGCAAATTCTCGTACAGTGAGGTGTCGATCCTGCTCCGGGTGTAGTACAACCTACAAGACTTTAAAATATATAAGAAATCAATTTTTGTCATTTCTACAACAAATCAAAGACCGGGGTAAGACCTGGTTATGACAACTTGGGAAGGTTAGTGCAGTAGGAAGATTCTCATCCCACCACAACCGTGCAAATGGCCTACATATATGTGTAAATACAGATTAAAAGTCATTCAAAAGAAAAATCACCAGATATACTACTTTATTGAAAAAAAATCACCTCTTAGACTTCCCTTGCTCAAAAGTGAAGCAATAATCTGGGACCTGAGAGACCAAATAGAATAGTCAGATAAGATTAATTTGACTTCATGCTGTTCTAGGCATGAATTAAGAAACCTAAACAGATAACCCGCCATTCAAAACCCTGTTAACTTCAATGGCTTGGTGAAACCAGAAACATCTAAAAACATCTTATGGGGCGTTTACTTGTGTTTCTATTTTCTGTTTTCATTTTTCATTTTCACTTTTTAATTACAAAACTGTCCCCTTATTTTTAATTTATTTCCTGTTTTCAAAGTATGTCTGATTGTTGTGGCTAATTTTGGAAAAACATAAATCTAGGATAAATTTAATGCTATTAATTAAATAAACTAATTTCCTAAATCATTGTGAATTAATTAATTGGGTCTTATAAAGAGAACCGAAGGGAGTAGTCTTAAAAATTGGACTGGAGGGAGTATGTCTTTGTTTATGAAGGTTCTTTAGTTAAAAGTTGACTAACAAACATGAAACTAATGTATTGGAGAGATATAAGAAAATAAATAAAGTCAATGATCAATAGGCTACTTGCTTTTTGTGAACATAGATCAATATAATGAAAAATAGCAAGCCAATATCCCAGGTAAAAGGAAAGTATAACAAGGTGCATAATATTTTGTAATCTCCTTATTGAGTTTTCCACGTAATGATTAGCAATCAACTTATATTTTCTTACTATATAAATCTAAAATATGATTTGGAATGTTGAAATTAATTCTAATTCATTGGTAATGTAAATTTTCTTACATTAGAGATGACAAGGAACCGTCAAATACTTTAGCATTTTAATCATACAGCAACAGACACACGTATATAAAATAAAGACAAAAATGAAAATGCATATAAACCTCTTTCCAGTGACAAACTCACCAATGGCTTTCCAGATGGTAGCAATGGATTCTCTGTCGGATGCCGTCTAACCACATTGTCTGCTCCTACAATTACACCAGGCAGATCACGGAAATTTGCACCCTACAGTCATTCAATTTAAGGGTGAACAAGGAATGGATCAAAAGATCAAACGTGTAATACATGAACTTAATCTAGACTACCACCTTGCGTTTTGGAATTTGACAAACACGTAGGTAGTCATCTTCAAACAAAAAGTAGGGACGATGATCATACAATAAGGGTCTTTTCTCTGTTGTTCCATTTGATTTTGACCCGGTCATCTCTACTCAATGAATAACAAGGAAACAAAAGATGAGCTGTCATCTATTGCCAAAGTACATAAGAGAACAAGTAAAAAAGGAAAAACTACAGATAAGATGTGCAGATGAAATGACTAGCAAGAAAGCATAGGATTAGGAACACTAGTGCTTGTCATGAACTCAAATCAACAAAGGTTAATAACTTGAATCTGGAACAAATAAAATTCAAACTTTTATTTCTTTATTTTAATAATTACAGATGAATGGAGTCAACTATGACAGAGAAATGTTGCAGTTAAAAACTACACATAAAAATGATTCTATGATTAGTAACAAATTATGTACTCAAAGGAAGTGCTATTACCATACTTAGTTGACCGTATATATCTTTGAAATTCTGTTTCTGGAGGATTCCCATATGGCATTTCATCACGAGTTTCAGTGTTCATAACCTATAATATTGAATTATTTTAAAGTCAAGTGGAACACTAGTAAACATAAAGAAAAAGGCTCATCTAAAGTGTCTAAAGTGAGAAAGGGTGTATCCACCTTAGAATCTTAGTGAGTTAAAATCACCAAGCACTTAAAATAAATGAGGGGTACCCTTACTTTTTACACTTAAGAGACAAACTCACTTTAGAGGAGTCTGCCCAAACATTAAAAAAAAAAAAACGCAAATAAATGTAGAACATTACAGCAGGAAGATCAGAGATGGCATCTTGAATAACAGTAGCTTTCTCTAATTCACGAGGTTGGTCTTCATCATAAGCAACAACATTCCGCTGCATATAAAAGCCAAAACTAGTGAAAAATATACAAGACTATTGATAGAATTATACAATTAAGCATTAGGATCAATACCTCAAACTCTGGTGGAGGCCAGTATCTGACAATAACATCATGCGTTGGCAGTGGAAATTGGGGTATAACCTGCTAGAGATTAACAATTAACAAATCATAAAAGAATATAACAATTTCTTCACTTTTTTTGGGTAAGCTATAAAATTTCTTCAAACCCTTGAAAGTTGAGAAGTATACTTTTTTTCGTACAAAATTTGGACAGCTTTTCTAATGGACTACCTAGTCATGTGGTCTATGGTGGACCAATATTTCTAACTGGTTACAAGAGGTAAATACTGGTTTATTTAATTTGGAAATTACAATTTCATCCTCGAGACATTGTTCTATCCCTGCTCTGCTCTCTTTGCCTCTCTCTTTTATCCCTCATCACCGCTCTCTACCATGCACTGCCATCAGAGGTGATTTCTGATGGCATCACCACCCTTCTTTTTCTTTCTCTTTTCCGCTTATCTCTCTGGGCAACCAGTGGCCTTGTAGTCGCACCACCATCTCCAGCCTCAAGGAATGTCTAACTGATCCCGCCATTGGAAACAGCCCCATGCTCAGGCTCGTCGCCAGTCTCGTCTTCCTCCATGAAAACGACTTCAACGAAGCCCTCAAACACACCAATCCCAGTGGAACCATAACTGTAAAATCCCGCTTGTCTTTGTTTCAATAAAGAGACAGAAGGTGGTCCTATTTATCTGTGTTTTTTATTTTTTCAGGCATGCGTTGAATGTTTAGATCTTCATTAAGATACATAGGTCAGATTATGCGAAGAGGCAGCTACAGATCATGCAGCAGCAATGTTATCGATGGTGGTTGGCGAAACATGGCTGAAGGCCTAAATTCTGCCATATAAACACGCAATTACGGGCCTCCCTTCACAAATTGCCTATGGTGGTTGGCAAACAATCCGCCACGCCATTTAGCCATGGTACCGCCATTTAACAACAATGTGCAGCAGATTGATGAGGGGTAAAGAAAGGGTGAAGAGGAAGAGAGAGAGTGCGATTGTGAGGTTGCTGGTTGCAGAGGCGCCATTGCAGCCACAACAGTCCTTTCCAGGAGAAGAGTGAAGTGCGAAGGGAAGGAGAGGAAAGAACCAGTCATTCTAAGAGGGATTACTCTTTGGCTAATATATTTCCTTATGTTTTGAACTCCTACACCCTAAATGAAAATTTTATGTATTATGTTGCAGCATAGTTGAGTTCATCTTCGTGGCTTTTTTTTTTTTTCCAATACAATAGCTATGCATGCTGAATGTCACTATATAAGTCGAGTTCATCTTTGCGGCTTTCTCTATCCCTATACAATAGTTATGCATCCCAGATATTTCTATATAAACAAAGGTAAGCAAATGATAGATTTTTTTCTCATACAATAATGGATGTTAGAGCTTTGAATATGTTGTACATTGTTGCATATCTTTATATAGCCAGTCCTATATTAAAGAGGAGGGTTTGTTAGGTAATAGACAGCCAACATATAACATCAATGAATCTGTATGAAAAGCTAAAAAATATGGATGATTTAATGATAGGTTGTTACCCATAAGTAACGTGGTGCATGTCTTGAATATTGTTAGATATTTAGAAATATTGAATCTTGGGCTTTTTGTCATAGGCCTATTCTAGGATCTACAAAATTACAGTAATCAGGCAATTAAGATATCTGTAATTATTCCTTAGTTATTACCCATATAATATACTCTGTTATGTAACCAACACAGATTTAGTTATGAACAGTCCTCCTCCTTTGAGCTAGCTTTTAGGAGTGAGTTAAGCCCAATGTGTTTCTAATATAGTATTAAAGCCTATCTGGTCTTAATGTTGGGCAACCTCCAAATGTCCAGTCCTACAAACTTGACACTCCATATGTCTAATCCTAGGGGTAAAGATATGGGTAGAATACTCCTTATAAAACATGGGCAATCCTCCTTCCTTGAGATAGCTTTTGGGAGTGAGTTAGTGTTAGGACTATGGGAAAGGGTAGTTAGTTAGTTAGGGGGTTAATGAGTTAAATAAATAGGAGGATCTAAGGAGAAAGGTATCATTTGTAAATTGAGCATTAGCTCTTAGTGAAGGGGCAACCCTTGGAGGAGAGATTGCTCTCCTATTCATTGTTCTTTTCATCCTATTCAATAAAAATCATTCTTTTCTTTCAAATTTCAATTATTGGATCCTAACAGTTAGATTCAATCCATTTCCAATAAGGATTAAGAAAATACTCATGTAACATTTTAGATAACCAATTTGGTTTTATGCTAGGGAAGTCAACCATGGAAGCAATGCATCTTTTGTGAGGTTTATTGTAAAGGTATTGGAGGAAATTTTCATTAAAGGGCCACCCACCATGTTATCTACGCACCAAGCCCAAAAGTGCTGGGCGTAAGGGCTGTATTGGGAAAAATCCAAGTCCCACATCGGCTAAAGATAGTGCTAAAGTACAATATATAAGTGAGGGCAACCCTCACCCTATGAGCTAGCTTTTGGGATTTAGTTAGGCCCAAACCCACATTCTAAGATGGTATCAGAGCATATTTAATGACCATATCCAATACTTGAGGATTAATCCAACCATTAATAACAAGATTAAGTAGGGAACAAGAGTCATCTCGACTAGACAGAACCTAAGACACAAATTTGTAAAAACTTTTAAGGCAAGGGTAATGAAAGGTAAGATTAGTGAGACGTTTGCAAAGGTCTTTCCATCGTTTAGACAAGACACAAGTCTGGATAGTAGGTTTTGTAGCCATAAAAGTCATTATGTCGAGTAGAGCATAGTCAGGCAACTCTGCATTCTTCCATTTTCAATCCTAAAGCAGGAAGGTGATGGCTCCCAATCCCAAATCCAAATTCAAATCCGATTCAGCCTACTTTGAACCAGGTTCTGCAGTGGAAGTGACCATCGAAGAGGACGGCTTCCGTGGCTTATGGTTTTCTGGCACCATCGTCCGTTGTCTTACCTTCGACAGGTTCTTGGTTAAGTACCACTACCTAATTGCGGACGAGCAAAGCCGCAAACCGTTGAGAGAAGTTGTTAGTCTTCACCAGCTCCGGTCACTGCCACTGCCACTGCTGGAGAGTCACGTGGAATTCAAGTCAGACCACAAGTGGATCAATAAGAAACCATAACAAGGTATCAGTAAGAGGAGAAACAGAAGGGAGGTCAATGGTGAAATTGAAAGTAAGAGAAATAGGAAAGACGATAGGATTAGTGAGCTGCCTGATTGTGTTCTGCTCCACATAATGACTTTTATGGCTACAAAACCTATTATCCAGACTTGTGTCTTGTCTAGACGATGGAAAGACCTTTGCAAACGTCTCACTAATCTTACCTTTCATTACCCTTGCCTTAAAAGTTTTTATAAATTTGTGTCTTGGGTTCTATCTAGTCAAGATGACTCTTGTTCCCTACTTAATCTTGTTATTGACAGTTGGATTAATCCTCAAGTCTTGGATATGGTTATTAAATATGCTTTGATACCATCTTAGAATGTGGGTTTGTGCCCAACTCAACCCCAAAAGCTAGCTCATAGGGTGAGAGTTGCCCCCACTTATATATTGTACTTTAGCACTATCTCTAGCCGATGTGGGACTTGGGTTTTTCCCAATACACCCCCTCACGCCCAGCACTTTTGGGCTTGGTGTGTGGATAACATGTGGGTGGCTCTTTAATGGATTGGGCTCTGATACCATCTTAGAATGTGGGTTATGGGTCTAACTCAACCCTACAAAATCGGCTTATAAGGTGAGGGTTGCCCCCCACTTATATACACTAATTTGGCCTCATCACTAGTAGATGTGGGATCTCCAACAAAAACAAACAAAGATCTTAATATGTTTATCATTGACCTGGAAGAGGCATATGATTGATTGAGAAGTAATGTGGAGGGTGCTAGAGAAGGGAATTCACGGTGCTTATATTAGGTCCTTATGGTTATGGATATATATAATGGGATTAAAACTAGTGTGCAAACACATGGGAGGGAGGGTGGAGCTCACGATTTCACTACAACTAGGTTTACACCAGGGGTCAATCCAAGTCCCTTGTATTTTTTACCTTGCTATAAGATATTCTTACTCAACCTTGGAATGTATGGAATGTAAAATCAATAATAAGAACGCTAGCACTTGCATGTAGGTGAAGATGGGAGATGAAACCATACACGAAAGAAAAATAAAATGAAATGTAAATCATAGGATTCTCAGTTGCTGGATGAATGGAGAAATACTTCCAAGTGTTATTTGTGATAGAAAGGTGTTTTTCAAGCTAAAAGAAATTTTTTATCACAACCATAACTAGTAGTGTTTTATATGGTACTAGATGTTGGGCAATAAAGGCCCAACAAGTGCATAATTTTTGCAAAGATGACTAGATGAGAATGCAAAATTCAATAAGCAGTAGAATTGAGAAAGATCGAGAACAAATTAGTGACAACATAGGAGTGTCACCTAAATTGCACCTAAGAAGGTGTGAACAAGTGAAAAATATCAATATAAGCTTCAATTAGAAGACTTGATTAGATGAAAGAGAGCCCAATAATAGGTCAAGAAAGACCAATAAAAAAACAAAATGGAATTAGATCTCTATGAATAATTAGATTATGAAAGAACACAATGGCATAATTTGGTCCATGTAGGTGAACCTACCCAATGGAAAAAAAAAAAAAAAGTTGTTATCATTAAGGTTTAATAAATGAATGTTATATATGACAATAGTTAACACAAAGTGTTGAAGACATTGATGGAGAGAGGCATATGCTTTCCCATAAATTTGGGTGGATTAACATAGGCACAATCTTCGAAAGAGATATCAAGAGAGATATGTTTGTATTCAGTTGTACATTTATCAACTTTATCTAGCACCAAATTTTAAAACTGACCTCACTAGGATGAGCACCCCACAAGAAAACACGCAAACGAAATTGTGGAAGACCATAACACCCAGCAGCAATGATTCCCAATCTTGCTTGGTAGTTCATATGTACCAAACGACTCAATGCATATCTTCCAAGCGAACCCTTGTCAAATCTCAATATGTCAACCACATTCTCCATTAAAACATACCTAGGCTTCAAAAATTTCACCATGTCCATGAAAATCACAATCTGACGATTCCTTTCATCATCCAATGGTGATGCAGAGTTTCTAAAGCGATTATATCCACTAATTCCTTGACAAGGAGGACCCCCACAAATAACATCAACTTCACCCTGAAATAATTTTAAGCAACAGTTATATTTAAAATGCAAAACCCATCAAGATTTTGCCATATCTACACTATAAATAATACTACTTACAGGAAGAGGCAAGATTTTTGATTTCATCCCTTTCCTCACAAAATCCTGTATGCTTTCCTTACACTTACTACAAATATAAATAAATAAGTACTGACGCTCAGAGAATATTTAATATCATCAATCACACTGAAGAAAATTGAGAAAATACATACCTTAAGCTATTAATCGGTTCCCATGTGTCTTCACTTGCACTGTAACCCTTCCAATGCACCTATGAAACAACCGTGAGAATGCAATCATCACCAATTTATGAACCAAAACATTATTAGATTCAACAGGGTAAAATATGGATAAAAGATAAGAAAGTAAAGGAACAAATTTTCGCTGTTAAAGGGCCGATGTTATAAAGTTGGTAATACTAAAATTAAAAATCTTTGACCATGAGAAAAATCTACAAAATGAAGCCTGCCCGGGCTCTTATGACAGCTAGTGGTATCCTAAAATCCACAAAAGCAAAATGATCTGAGCTTTGTAAAACAAAAGGCTAATTTTATCAAAGCCCAAACATTCTATTCCACTTCTGGTAATAAAAACCCATGCTTTAATTTTCACAAATATTCATACAATAACTTTCACTAATATTAATTACAGAAAATTCATTTCAAATATTAACTTTATACAAGTGTACATATGTATACAAGAAATCACCTTATGCAAAAGATCTTGCAATCATATGACTTAATACTTAAAAGTTTCAAGCTTGAACTATGTTAGAATCCAACTGCAAGGTATGGGACTTGAGTTCCACGTTGGAAATATGGGATTCTAGTGTGGAGTTTATAATAGAGGACTACAAGGAACTGTAAGAGAATGGGAGTAACAAAGAAGAGGATATTGGGCGACTTGAAGAAGTGCTTTAAAGATTAGAGGGTTCTACGACAAGAGCAAGAAGCAGGCGTATACAAAATGATTTGGTTCAAGGACTCCTAGGCATAGTTACATAATTTGTGAATCCTTTAGAGAACCGCGAATTGGTTCGTGAGTATCAATTCGCGGTACGTTTGTGAACCAGTTCGCTGGAATTCGGGGTTAAATTCGTAAATGGGACGAACCAGAAAAAATAGCTCTTAAAACACCATTTGCAGTCAAGCTTTGCACAGGAGGAAGAAATGTTACAGGGAAGGGAAGACCAGTGCAAAAGAAGACGAAAGAGTGAAAAAGAAGAAGATGAAAAGGGTTGGTTTTTTTTTTTTCACTTTTCAAAAAAGTTGTGCTGGTTCAGTAAACGAGTTGTTAGGAGCACTATTCTTGGAGAGAGTTACATCGTAAATTGTCACCAAAGTTAAAATAATAATATATTTATAACCATTTCTTATATAAATAAAAAAAATTAAAGCTAAAGCACTACTACCGGAGAGTTACATTGACAATTGTGTGCAGAATTACAATAGTGTTTATAATCATTTAAATAAAAATAATTTAAAATACTTTGCACTTTATTCAGATATTGATAATGTTAATAATAATTTATAATATTTCATATTAAAATTAACATAGGCTACAAAAATGTATAGTACATTATATTTTATACTCATAATTAATTTATGAAATAATGATTATATTTCATAATAATTTATAGTTTTATTTAAATAATGTACCAAAACGTATTGACTATGTATACCCCCACGTACCAATTCTTCATAAGGTCACGTACCGTGTACCCGTACCACGTACCGGAGCGTATGGCGAATTATGTGACTATGCTCCTAGGACTCCACAAGTTGATGTGTTTGACGTCTGTGATTGATGGGGAGCCAAGGCAGCTCAATTGGAGCCTCATTGAAGATGGAGGAACCTAACTTGTCGCTTGGTGAGAGGATCATTCGCTAAGCGAGATTAAGAGTCATTTTTTGTCTGTTTTTCGCATAGTGAAGGGCATTTCGCTCAGCAAAAATTAAAGTATATAAGTGGGGGGCGACACTCACCTTACAAGCCGATTTTGTAGGGTTGAATTAAGCCTAAGCCCACATTCTAAGATGGTAACAGAACCTATTGTTAGGCCACCTACATTTGCCACGCTCTAGGTTGGTAGTCTTGGGCGTGAGGGGGAGTGTTTAACATCCCTACCAAGATTAATAAGGGTACTGTGGAAATTATCACCTTTGTAGAACTCATTAAGAAGGGAGACAAGGTTGGCTCTTCTAAAGCTGCATTGCTTGCCAAGGTTGGAATAAGGCCCTTCTCTTATGGGCTTGTTGTCCTTTCAGTTTATGACAATATTTCAATTTTTAGCCCTGAGGTTCTTGATCTGACTGATGATGACCTCGTTGAGAAGTTTGCTGTTGGTGTCTCCATGGTGACTTCACTTTCATTGGCTATCCATACCTGATAATTTTAGCTGCACCACACATGTTTGTCAATGCCTATAAGAACGTACTGATTGTTGCAGTGGCAACAGAATATTCGTTCCCCCGAGGCAGACAGGGTTAAGGAGTACTTGAAGGATCCTAGTAAATTTTGCTGTAGTTGCTGTTGCCGCACCTGGCTACTGATTCTGGCACTGCTCCAACCATAGTTTTAAAAACCGAACCGGTGATCGACCCGGTCAAGGCACTGGGTCACTGGGTTAATGGTCAAACCAATGGGTTACTAATTGACCTGCATGACCCGGTTTGTATTAAAAAATTTGAAAATTTTATACCTGCCTTAAAAAAGTAAAAAAAAAATCACATAACAAATTAATATAATTCCACAAGCTCATTTTTCAAGTTCAAATCCATTAACATTCACAGTAACAAAATCACATTATAAATTATTTATTACACTTTTTTAAAGTTTAAATAGAATTCAAAATAATAGAATCACACTATCAACTGTACCATCACTTCTTCAAACAAAATTCATAGTGAAAGAATCACAGTATCAATTACCTAAGAATCACTACTCATAAATAATAAAACAGAATCAACTAAAAATAATATTCAAGTTGGATTAAACAGAATCATGTGGTGTGGACCGATGTGGTTGAGTTGAGGGCCTTAGTATTTATCTGTGTGCACTTTGAAGTTTGAAGAAGAAGAGTCACGGACTCACAAACACAACACAACAAGCAATGCTTTGCCAAACGCTCACAGCCACAAAACCTTTCTTTCTTTTGGTTTTTTATCCAAACGACGTCGTTTCGAGCAATTTAAAAAAAAAAGTGTGACCCGGGTCAAGTTACCGGGTCACCGGTTTAACCACGGATCACACCGGGTTTGATCGGCTCGAAAGCATGGCCGGTCCGATAGCCAACTCGACCCGGTCTAACCTCTGGGTCACGGTTCGACCGGTCCGACCGGCCGGGTCGGTCCGATTTTTAAAACTGTGGCTCCAACTACTGCCTCCAAGGTGGAGGAAAAGAAGGAAGAACCACAAGAATTTGGTGACAATATGGGCTTCATTTTGCTTGATTAAGATGTTTATGGTTATAGTCTAGTTTAACTTGCTGTCTGGTTTGGTAAAATAGATTTTTTCTTACTTAGGTGTGTTATTTTCTATTTTTGATCATTCCTGTTGTTTTCTATTATTACTATTATAATTACACTTTATTATAAAAAATTCTCACTTTTGGTGAGGAAAAAGGCGACTTTCCAACACTCCCCCTCATGCCAAGGGCAACCAGTCAGGAGCGTGGCAAATGTAGGTGGCCCAACAATGGATCTAGGATAAGCTTTGATACCATCTTATCTTAGAATGTGGGCTTGGGCCTAACTCACCTTACAAAACCAACTTGTAAGGTGAGGATTACCCCTCCCTTATATACACTACTTGGGCCATATCTCTTGTCGATGTGGGGCTAAAACACCACCCTCAAGGCTGCAATCAAGGCAAGCCACAACTAAGGTGGACTAGGGGTGACCACAATTAAGGTGACTTTCAAACATTTAGAAAAAAGCTTGGTTTAGCTCATTTAAACACACAATCCATGGACAGTCAGGGCATTTCTTTTAATGTACTCTAAATAGTTCCCATACCTTTTTTTGCCATCAAAATGAATTTACAACCCATCACTCAACTTTTCTTCCTTTTGTCTTTTATTGATGGAGGCAAGACACGAGCTTTTAAACTTGCATGCCATTTTAGATTCCACAATAATTATCTCTCTTAATTAGAGAATTATGTAATTAGCTAATATAATTGAATTTGACAAAATTGCAAGTACTAGTCATTTAAGAGGGTCACGTGACTATCACTATCTAACAGCAAGTAAGCAAATATTCTACAACATGATTTCATGTTGTATATGGTTTTAATGAGCCAAAAAAATGAATACCCAAAAGTTGACATTGGATTTATTACCTTCAAATATAGACCACGTTTGCCAGTTTCATTGGGATCACCAAAGCAAATATCAACTAACTTAGAAACTTCAAGTTCACCATCAGAAATATCATGAACTTCAGAATTCCCTCGTTTCTTTGCTCCTGAAGAATTGGATCGAAATGGAAGTTTTCTTTCTGCACTGCTGACATTATACCGTTTGCATAGCTTTTCCCACTCCTTCAACAGTTCCAGAAAGTCCTCAGCAGATTCATTTCGCACCTATACAATGAAGGAATATATTATCTCTGCTGTGAAAAGTTACCATCAAATATCTTTATTGTAGCAGAAGATTGTCAGCACTCACTTGTGTGTCCGGATGGTTTAGTTTCAAGCTTTCACTAGCGGAACTATCACTATCAACAGCCCATCTCTGAGCAAAACAGCAACCAAAGCAAGATCAATGTATCATAAGATGATATTTAATGGAATTCATAAATAGTAAGAATTTCATTTATGATACCGTGACAAGGTTAACTGATGCAGTTTTGGCACCTAAGCACAATCCAGTTGACATGCCACCACAGCCAGAATAGAGATCTAGTAATGCTAATTGTGTCTTGTACAACTCAGAACAGGGTAGACTCTCGGTTACTGTAGAGGCATCTGTTGAGAGACTCTCAAGAACAGCAGGTGGTGATAACTCATTAGTCTTAACATGATTATCTAAGGCAATATATTCACACTTTTTAGATATAATCTTAAAAGAAACAGAACATATATTTGAAGAACTTTGTTGGAATAGTTCAAGGCAGCTAACATTGATCACATAAGAACAAATGAAAGTAGTAATATGACATGGGGTTTTGACATATCTCTACTTGTTAACATTGTCAACATTCATTAGGAAGCACGGACATGCTGGCTGAAGGCCGTGTCGAGGTGTCCGACACGTTTTTGCTGTGTCCAGTCTTTTTTTTTTTTTTTTTTGGGCTTGGACACGATGCGGACACGGCCCAAACAGCTGGACACACATCGGACACTTCTCTGATTTTTTTTTATCAAAAATTTTAAAAATCAACATAAAAGATTAGATTATAAAAATTCCTTTTTAAAATTAACCAATTTTGGTAACCTCTCACGTAAAAACGTTCTGCCTTCTTCTCTTCACGGTTTGCCCCTTATATAGACGTGAATGTATAAAAGAGATACATAAATTATAAGCTTCTTTTCAATAGTATTTCTTTTTCTTTTTCTTGTGAGACTCTTTATTATGATGGTTTCTCTTAGATTCTTTGCATTGTAGAATATGATGCCTCTTAGTACCTTTTTGTGAGACTTATTATCATATAAAAATTATAAAGCTTAACATGTTTTAAGATTATCTTAATTATCGATTTAAATTTTTGTCATGTTAATCATATATATATATATATATATATATATATATATATATATATATATATGCAGTGTCCCTGTGTCTTATGTTTTAGACTTTAGCTGTGTCCCAGTGTTCGTGTCGTGTCCGGTGTCCATGTCCGAGTCGGTGCTTCATGATTCATGAGAGAGTCTAGCCCTCATTGCAGGCCTTTTTCATCGACTGTCCAGCCTTTGTTGTGGACATATGATTGGTAAAATGTGTGAAACCCAATCCACTCAACCAATATCTCACCAAAGCATGACTATCAGTCACCTCATACACATTTGGTAGAGCCCACATTATATTTTTAAAGGATTTATATATTTATGATAAGCTTACATCTTAGTTAACTTTATCTTGAGGGGAAGTGTTGAAACATCTCATAATATCAATATTATATAATCAAATAATTTAGAGTATCATCGAAATTGTCTCTTAGGATTATTTCTTACTTGCCATGTTTTATAATATTCTGTACTGTTTCCTTATTGAGATTATTACTATAAATAAGGATGAGTATTTTAGGCTTTATTAACACTTTACATCTTATTGTAAATCATCATAATATACAAGAAAATATTATTAAAAGTTTCTTTTCTCTTTATTATCTCCTTGTATTTCTACAACACCAAAATATCAACAAGGGGATAGATGGATTTTATGCATGAAAATGTCAATAGTGTCAGAAGCATGCATACAGAAGTTGTCACCTACTGCTAAAAGTAAATTTTCTTACAAGTTTTAAGGCTCTCCAGCCTCCTATTTCTTTCTCCAGTGATAGATCAAATCAAACAAGAAAAAAAAAAAAAAAAAAACAGATATAGAAACTGGTGACAAAAAGCATCTGGGGCTCCTTAATGACATACCTGTTGGTATGTTGCGGAATGTAGAGTAATCCACGCAATATTCCATGTCATAATAGAAGTCAGATGGTGAAATTGAAGCCAACTTCAGACCAACCTGCAGCAAGTCGCACACAAAAAAATTGGTTGTTAGTATATACAAAGACTGATGTATATACCAATTAAGAAAGACCCTAACCAAGATTTGTCATACCCTAGGTGTTATTTGTGTGACATTAGCTTTTCCTATTATGCAATCTATTGAGTTATCGTTCATTACTGATGAATAAAATACACGCCTCTTGTCATGAAAACCACCTTCATCTTGGACAACCTGAAAATCAAACGGAAGCAACAGTTACAATGGCATATCCTTTGACATGACTAGATAAATATCATGACATACTCAGTACTCACTGTATCTTGAATTCTGTAAAACCATTGGACTCGGAAATAATTTTGACCATCAGTTGTTTGGAAAAATTCAATAATCTTGCCAACATGTTTTTGTTCTCCTTCACCCTGTAAGAATTACTCAAGGTGTAAGTATAAATTGCTCTCACATTATGTTCAGATGAGATTTTGAAGTACACAGAAGTCACTGACATCCACATGTTACTCACCTTCTCAACAATGGACAGCAGAAAAATTAATATAATCAGTCATATTCACATGCATGTTAAAAGGACACTCACTACACCTTTGCTAATAAGGTTGATGAATTTGAACATATAGCAGTAGTTATGATGATGGTCTCAATATCAAATTTTATATCTTCCATTTAATGTCTGGAAACTCAACATCAGTAACATGTCAAAAATTTCTAGCAATTTCATGGAAAATATCTTATAGATAAGAATCTACAGTAGGGGCAGACCTTTTGTTTTCTGAGGGGGAATATAAAGATGAAAATAAAAATTAAAAAATTTATATATTAAGTATAGCCAATAACGAAAAGATTCATAATGATTAACACTTGTATAAAATACAAATTAAAAGCAAAAGAGAGCATTTCACTGGGAGAAAATGAAAAGAGGAAGCCCTAATACAGTGACATGCTAAAATATCTTTACGAGGGGCTAGTCTCTCTCTCTTTTTTTTTTTTTTTTTTTGTTGTCATGTCTAGCAGTAGTTTTCTCTAAAAAGGAGGAGACAATTAAACAAAATGTATATATGTTTTTTTTTTTTTGGTTAGCCATTCTTATACTACACTCCACTCTTAATCTACAATGCATTGAATCACCCTTTGTTAACAAACCTTTTACTCATATCCATCATCCATTATAAAAAAGAGATTATTTATGTGAAAATCCAAAAAGGAAAAAATGTACATACACCCTAGAAATTTATTTTCTTCATTTTGAAGTGATCACACCATGAACTTTCAAATCCATAATTTTCTTGAAGCTTAAAATATAACGTTTTCATTTCCAACTAAATGGTAATCATTCATTGTATCATTTATATATGTTTGTTTATACATGTGATGGTACAACCTCCCATTAGTCCACATCTTTTAAAACAAATGAAACACATACATACATATATGTATGTATGTATGTATATAAGAGCTCCCCC
Organism: Pueraria montana var. lobata; assembly: GCA_026413185.1. Lineage (NCBI taxonomy): Eukaryota > Viridiplantae > Streptophyta > Magnoliopsida > Fabales > Fabaceae > Pueraria > Pueraria montana. The sequence continues at coordinate 38,977,829 of CM048649.1, read as the reverse complement.
TGACCCAGAAGAAGCTTTACATTAGGGTCCATTGCAAGAATAGTAGTCAAGCATACTTGTCTCCTCTAGAATGTCCAATGCATACTTACATTAAGTAATAGCAACCCTGGAATGCAACCAGGCAACCTCAATACCCAAGAAATATTTGAGTGGCCCCAAATCGTTTGTTTGAAAATGGCTAGATGGTCTTTGAGGCAACAGGTGCCAAGCTCATCATTGCCAGTTATGACAATGTCGTTGACATAGACAACAAGATAAAGGAGAAGAGTGAATGAAGATAGAATGCTTAGCCTCACATGGTCATGCCAATAAATCATTGAAGTGTTGGTCAATAAGAATGATAACCCTTTTGTAGACAAGAATAGACAAGAAAAATGCATTGAGAGATTTGGCAAAGTTTGTCTACAAAATACGGAGCAGCTAAAGATGCAAAGAGGAACAAGGTAGAGAGTTCTTGGTCAAGGAACAATAAAGTGTGGAGTTTGTTCTAAAGAACAAAGGAAGGCATGTGATTAATTAAGAGCATCATCCTAGAAGTGAAAAAGGTGCAAGTTGTTTCAACCAAGTGTCAATTCTTTCTTTTCAACAACACCATTTTGCTAAGACATATGAGCACAAGTTTGTTGAACAATTCTCTATGAAGACAAAAGAGATTGAAAATCACACTGTAGAAGAGATGAAACATCATTGGAATAAACCTTCTTGGCTTTCGTCTAGACATCATAGCAGGTTGTAAAGGCTTGGTATTGCGGTTGGAGTTGGGGTGCAATAGAAAACTAGAGAACGCTGCATAAGGAAGCATCGATTTGCTTCCAACGAGCTTGATCCTTGGTGAAATATCATTGCCTTGGAAGGTCAAGTGATTTGCACGGCCTTGGCCTTGAAACCACAACTAGACAGCAGCAGCCCAAGTGCCATAGTTGGTTGTCCCAGTCAATTTTTCACACAACAGTACATTGGTAAAAGTCATGGCATAACCAGAATCCAAGGAAGAATCGTTGCAAACCATGAGGAAGCATGCCAAGGGGGCTGGAAGGGAGTAATCAGAGAAAAGGGAAGACGACGGATGGGTCGTCGGAGGAAGGCAGTGTGAGACACATGCGTTGGAGGAAGGCAGCGCGTGGGAGCACGTATGGCAGCAGTTAGGGGCAAGTTTGGCAACGCAATGGTTACTGAAGAATGCCGACTTTGATTGCATAGGAACATTGGAAAAAGAGGGTCACGGTGGCAAGGAAAAGGGCGCATAGTGAACATGATACTATTCACGTCTGAGAGAAAAACCAAAAAAACCTAAATACTACTGATACAATATAGAAATTAGAAAGGAATTTAATGTGTAAAATATGCACACATATACTTTTTATTTATAATCACATACGAGAATAAATCATGGATACAAAGAATCAATTAAATATCAAATTTCCAAAAATGGAATCTTTCCATATTTACATGTAATAAAGACATTTTTCTAACATGATAGAATAAGTGTCAGTTTACTTTATTAATGCCATCTTGGTCATCTCCAATCATAACAATGCAATCAACATACACACTAGAGAGAAACATTTGCCCTAAGAATTATGTCCGTGTAAAATACTATTTTTAGATTCACTTTAAACCATGCCAAATAGTTGAATAACAATATTAAACCTTTGAAACCAAGCACAAGGAGACTGCTGTAACCCATAAAAAGAGCAATGAAGTTTGTAAACCAAATTAGACTCCTCCTAAGCAACAAAACAATGAGGTTGTTCCATACAAATTTTCTCTTGGAAGTTTGTTGTGCAAAAGACATTTTTAATGTCTAGTGGAAATAGAACCCAATAACACATGGCAGTCATGGCAAGGAAGAGACAAACAAATGACATCTTGGTGACAAGTGAAATGGTATCACCATAATCTTGACCATAAACTTGAGTGAAACCATTAGTAAATAGATGAGCCTTGAAGCGATCAACTTGATCATTAGGACCAATTTTCACAATGTAAATCCAACAACAATCATCTAAAGTTTTTCCTTGAGAAATCCCAATTACCATAAGCATGAAATGCAATCATCTCTTCTGCCATTACCTTCTGTCACCCTAGATGAGAAAGTATCTCTCTAATGAATTTATTTAGGAATAAAATCAATAGACATGGAAGAGATAAAGACACAATAGAGTGAAGACAATGATGATAATTGAGAAAGTAATAAATAGGATGAAGGTTTTGAGAGGAATGAGTACCTTTCCTCATTGCAATTGGAAGGTCAACATTTGAAAATGGATTTGGAATAGGTAGTGATGTTGCAGTAGGATTTCAGTCAATGGGAACCTCAAAGGAACATAAAAAAATAGTTTGGCAGTAACAACATACTTTTAAAGGCACACATGATAAGGACAACATTGAATCACCAAGGTTAGTTGAAAACAGAGGAGTATGAGTAAAAGGTAAAGCTTCTGTCAAAAAGTTACATGAAGAAGTAAAACGAGAATAGAAAGGAAAAGGCTAAAAAAGTGACATCAGTGAAGAAATAGTATCAAGTAGTCTCTAGAAAGTCATTTATAACCTATTTGAAGATGAGAATATCCAAGAAAGATGCACTTCAATTTTGCTAACAAATTATCCTATCCAAAAGCCACATTATAAACAAAAACACATCCAAAAGCATGAGGGTTAACAACGTATAATGACTGGTTAAGAAATAATATGGAATAAGGAACTTGAGGATGAAAAAAAAAACAGAGAAAATTCATGCATCTCCCCAAAAGTCTTATCTCACATGGTGATGTTGGCTACATGAATTATATGTCATTCATCGCAGTTAAAAACCAAATCTTAGAGATATTATTCCCTATGAGATCTCTCTTAAAACCTTTCTCTAATGTCTTTCTAGGTCACCTTTTCTCCTTTTTCATAAGACTAAAAATCATGCAATCTACTCTCCTCATTGGTACTTCCACTAGCCATCTTTGTACGTGTCTAAATCACCGTAATTGATTTTATATCATCTTTTCCTCAATCGGTGCCACACTGAATCTTCTCGTATACAATTATTTCATATTATGTCCTTTTTTGTGTGACCACACATCCATCTGAACATTATATACTTCTCCCACTTTTTTCTCTCATTAGTCCTATAAAGCCTAACATTCACTACCATAGAGTATAACCATATGTATAGAAATTCAATAAAACTTTCCTTTGTGTTTGGTAGGTACTTTGCCATCACAAATAACCCCTGATGCCTTTCTCCATTTTAACCATCCCGCTTGTATCATGTGTGTGACATCCTCATTAATCTCCCCATCATTTTGTAATATAGATCTCAAATATTTAAACTTAGAAACCTATGGCATGACATCTCTCATTTTTACTTCCAAGTCATTTTTCTCGTCTCTTGCCAAATTGCAATGCATACCTATGCTTTGTCTTATTCCCACTTGAGTGAAAACCCTTAGTTTCCAAAGTTTGTCTCCAAAGCTCCACTTTAAAGTTAATTGTTTCCCTTGATTCCTCAATTAAAATTATGTCATCAAGAAAAAACATGCAATTAACGGTAATCTTTTGCATGTCTCTAGTAAGCACATCCAAGATTAGATTAAATGAGGACTTAAGGCTCAACCTTAATGTAATCCTATTCCTATAGGAAAGTCCTAAGTCTCACTTCCTGAAGTTCTTACACTACTAGTTACCCCATCTTATATGTCTTGTATAGTCCAGATATAAGTCACATGAACACCTTTCTTTTCCAAAGTCTTCCACAACAGTTCTCTTGGCACTTGATCATATGCTTTTCCTAACTAATAAAATTAGGAACAGAGATACCATGTTAGCAAAGATCAGTCAACTTTTCAACAATTGATTTAACATTGTAAAAATATTATAGAAGTGAAGTGTTTACAGGAATTGTGTGTCTGATACACACAAGCTAATTTATTTATAATGAAGAGATATAAAATAATAAAGGAAAGAGAGAAATAAATCCCTATAAATCTGCTATACAATTATGAACAGTTTCCCTATTTACAGTAAATCTAATCATATCTTTAACAAATATAATCTCTAGATGTCATTTATGTAAAGGGATTTAGCGTGGCTCCATAAATTATAACAAGTATCAAAGTAGTGTATATATTGACAAGAGGGATCTATGGACCACCATAAAAAGGTACACAGCAATGCATCAGCCTTTTCCCAATTTTCTTTATCCATTTTCACATATTCAAGTTAGGTGTGCAAATGATCCTTTAGACCTAGACCCATGCACCTCTTCTCAACTGGTTTAGACCAAGACACATAATTAATGGAACCTAATAACTGTTCAGTTGCAATTGCCAAAGAAGGGGTAAAGCTGCCAGTAAATGACCCAGACTTCAAGTTGGATGATGGGCCTTCTGTGATAAATTGAAGACAGCTTTAAACAAGGAGATAAAACAGACAATGGAGACAGAAATAGGAGAAATGAACTTCAGAAATGATATCAAGAAAGAAAAACAATCCAAAACAGATCAAACAGCGGCAGCAAAAACCAGCAGTGATGCAGGCTCAATGTTAACAGAGAGAGATTAAAGAGATGCTAAAAAGTGTGACTCACTATTATTCCATGAAGGAGAGTACAAGAATATATGTGTATGTTTACGCTTATGTTCTACACTTCAAGTATATATTTAAACACATAAACAGGTATTTATACATTTTCCTCCATTAAACTCAGAAAGGGAGAGAACTGAGAACCTAGGCAAGAACAAAAATAAAATAAGGAAACTTATAGATATAAACGTGTCCTTATATTGATACTGATTGACACTAAGCTCCCAACCACAACTATCTCCCAACTGAACCAAAGTGGTTGGGAAGGCCTTTAGTTTCTTCTTGAATTACTAATTTAAATATTGTAATTAAATCTAAGAAATTAAATTTCAGGATTAGAAATATTATGTCAATAAAAGGGCTGAAAAAAGAAAAGTAGTAAATAGATAGGAATATGGATAAGATCATAGTTATCAAAATCTTATGATTCACAATTCGAATCTTACGATTCGATACGATTAGGCTATCTACTGATACATATCTTAAGATGAATCTTAAAAGACTTTGTATCTTAAGATACATGAATGAATAATGTGAATCTTACCATTCACAAGATTCAAGGATTCGTTATTTTTTTAGTTTTCTTTCACCAATTCTCATGAAAAAATTGAAAAGCCATACAAGCTTAAATTATTAAATGAAAAGGAATTGAAAGAACACTTCTGAACTTATCCTATTTGATTACTCCACTACTTTATTTGTTGCTCACTCATTTAATGCATGTACTTTATTTAGCTATTTAATTGCTTTGTTTCCATTCTACTAAAATAAAGGCTTCACAAACTCAGATTCAACAGAACCCATGCATCTCATGCTCCTAGAGTTATGTTTTTTTTAGTTATTGATCATGAATATGTGTTTTAATATGTTTTTGTTAGTTGCATATGCTATGTTTTATTATTGATCATGAATCTTACGATTCACGATATAGAAAATGAGCCTTCCAATTCATGATTTGAATGATTCAACTACCATGGATAAGATACATCAAAGGAAAATTTGGGGAAGAAATAATGGACATGAATTTGGCTACATATATATCCTTAATTAAATTGTCATTGCACAAGCTCATGGTGGAAATGCAATGTGGAAAAATATGGAAGGGCTTAAAGAGGATTGATCAAAATATATCTTCATGAAAGAAGAAAATTAATGTGACTAATCCAAACTAACAAGATTATTCTGGTCAAGCTACTAATTAATGCTACATAGTTCAACTACCACAATTTCTGGATAGAAGAGAGATGAACAGAAAAAAAATGCATGGGCTTGTTAACCAAGAACTTACTTTTACAAATGCACAATCGCCAAGACTAAAAATGCAATTCCCAATTTCAGCTTGTGCATAATGGCATTTGACATTTGCAATAATCTCATCTTCTTCACCCTCACTATGAAACCAACAACATCAAAAAGAAATATATGGTGAAGAAATTAGAAAATGTATCAACTGAGAAAGAGTGCTAAAATACACTACATAAGTTTATGAATTGATTAATACTTACTTTATTTTAAACATTTTGTCTTTACATTTTTTGTCCTGCAAGCTTCAGAGAAAAATCAGATAAAAAATAGAAGAATATAATGTGTTTGGATTAAAAAATAGAAACTAACGAAACTTATTCCATTTCTTCAAAAGTAAAAAAAATAGATGCAACAAGACCATATGTTAAGTGACATAAAAATGGTTAATATTTTCTTTCTTTTCTGAGCACAACAACATACGGAAGTTCTTATAGCATGAAAAGCCTACTGAAAGAAACAGGTCAACAACCTTTAATTCATAACGCCATCCCCATCTTTTCTGAGCTTCATCATCAGGTATTGGATCACCAATGAAGGAAGGAATGCTTTCTGAATCCATACTTTCCTTAGTTGAAGAATTTGATGTATTATATTTCTTTCTTGGCGGGTTGTCATCTAACTTGGGCAAGGCAAAGGAATTAGAAGTTGTTCTGCCATTTTCAGCCCAGGATGGGGATGTGATTGCCTCTGAAGACCATCTCAAGCATTTTGTATCATCCACCTCACAAGTATGCTGCTCAACTAGTGAATTAGACAATTCAATAGAAGTAGAAATCACTTTTGTATTTTTCTTCTTTAGGTGAACTACTTTTGATGTTCTTTTTCCTTGTAAAACTTTAATTTCCATGTTTTCATTCCCATTTGAAGATGAAAGTCTTGGAGATCTTCTAAGCTCCAATGTACCGTACAGTTTCACATCAAGCTTTTGTGCATGTCCCTCACTTGATGGGTTTAATCCCAGGCACTGCCTCAAGTGCTTCTCACCAAAGAACTTCCCTTGAGAAACTTTTGTAGGTTTGGTTTCCTTTTGAAAGGAAAGATGACCTGGCTTGGCATCTGAATGAAGATTGGAATCTACATTTTGCTCCTTTAGATCAGCACTACAAAATCAAAAAGCATTATGTGGCCTAGAATTGATACCATTAAAATTGAAGCAATGAATGTAATGACAGGAAAGTGAAGTATTAAACATCCATTCCAGTTTTCACTCACTTCAATGGTAATTCTGGACCCCTAGACCCTTGCCACTGCACAACTCAAGAATCAACAGACAGAATTTTAAGCCAAGAAATTCAAATAAAGTCAACAATATAGCAGATTGTGTCAACTACTAGAAAAGAAGGAAACAAGAAAAAGAACAAGACCAAGAGCATCAAATATACTTTGAAAATAATAAAGTATTATGTCACAGTTCAAAAATAGATATAGCAAATATGCTATTCAAAAAGGATTATTTAACAAAATCATAAAGAAGTCACACCTTAATAGGTGCATTGCTCAACAACCCAAGAGTAAACCTTGACATACTGCATCTGTTGAATTTATTCAATATAACAGTTGGATTGAAAAATGGCATCACACAAATTAAAACCTGGTTAATATTTGATCATAATGTTTTATTCTAATGTATAATATATTTTTTAAAATATTAAATAAATGTCAAGTATAAGATTGTACATGCATGAATGTCCAATACTTCCTTCAGTCCTTTCCATAAGACCCAATTAACTAACTCACAAAGATTAAGAAAATTAGTTAATTTATTTAGTAACATTAAATTTGTCGTAAATTTATGTTTCTTCCAAAATTATTCCTAACAATGATGAGGCATACTTCCAAAATAGGATATTTTTATATAAAAAATAATAATGTTGGAGACTTCTAATTTGTTTCTTATAAAAAGAAGCAGAGAGAGTATATTTAAAATATATTTAAAATTTTGTGTATGAATAAGATAATAAGATAAGATAATACTATTAGCAGGTTACAAAAAGAAAAGAAAAAGAAAAATGATTCGCTGGTTATATTTATTAACTACATACTCTTCAAACAGTTATTAAATTGGTGTAAGAGTATGCGGACCTCTTTCCATAAAATAATTATCATAAAAAAAAAATCTATTTTCAATCTCCTAGAGTGCAATGATTTGATTTTCCTCTCTCAAAATAGCAAAAGAAACAAAAAAAAAAGAAGCAAAGAGTCATGCTGGTTTTTAATTTTTAATTTTTATTTTTAATTACTTACAAACGCAGATATTAAATAATTTTTATGGTTTTGATATAATAATATTTTCTTTCTTAATAAAAAGTTTCTAATTTTGTTTCTAGCCTAACTTTTGCCAAAACAAAACAAAAAAAATGATAGTAGCTACTAGACAGTAAATTGATTTAACCCTTTTAGAACTGTGTTACACACGCCGAAATCCCCCTTTTCATTTTTCAGCCAAATCATAAAGGAGAACTTGCATTTCTGGCAGAACAAAAGGTATCATTAACGGTAACCCAGACACAAAATTTTTTTAAAAAAATCTATATTTCTCATATTACATTTTATAGAAACCCATTAGGATAAGTCTAGTGGTTAGGGGCTGGGATTAAATGCATGAAGTCATAGGTTCAAACCTTGGTATGAGCATTTGTACACCAAAAAATATTACATTTTATAGATAATCTGGCAACAGGTTAAAATAAACTAATAAACAAATGGAAACAAAACCCCTCGATCAAAATTTGTTTTAATTTCTGTGTTTTAAAAACGATAATTTTAGATTTTTTTTTATAATCAATGAATTTTTATCTCTTTTTATGAAACTTAAAATACTAGAATAAGTGTCCATATTCACTAATTATTAAAATTATGATAACTAAAATCATCATTTTAAAATATACTTCTTCCGTACCTTTTTAAAAGTCCCTTTTAACCGATTCACAATCACCATTTAAGAAAAATAATTAATTTAATTAATTACATTAAATTTCTTTTTTAAAAGTCACTTTTAACTGATTCACAATCACCATTTAAGAAAAATAGTTAATTTAATTAATTACATTAAATTTGTCAATTATTTATACTATTATTTCAAAATTACTCTTTATTTCTCTCTTCACTTAAATAAGAATAATTAATGTTGGACAGATAATACTGTAATTAATTAAATGAAAATGATATTATATCTGGGGACGGAGGGATCAGATATTAAATGCATTTTGGATTAAAGTCCACAGAGTTCAAAATAATTTTACTAACAATGCAATAATTTTTTTTCTTCTTCATTTATACATCAAAATTCACAAAAGTATTTCCAAACTTTAAATAAAAAAAAAAACAACCTAAAACCAATTTTAATGGAGTAACCTAAAACAAATTTTATTTAAAAAAAAAAAAGCAGAAATAGGGGAAAAAAGAAATGAAAAAAAAAAAAAGAACAGCACCGCAAAGCAAAAGGACAGTGACACACCTTAACAAGACGAGTCGAGCCTGTCGAGAATCTCGGGGAGCGTCTCAGAGATTTCTCCGGCGACCGCTTCCGCTTTCTGGAACCCGCATTGCCGCCGTGCGCGGCGGCCGGAGGGGAATTGAGCCTGGGGGAGCGGCTGAGACCCTCTGCATGCGGCATGAGGTGGCAATTTCCGTCGGCGCCGTTCGAGGACCACGCGTTCAGCGGAAGAGCGGGGTCGCAATTGTGATTATTATCGGGTGCATTTCGGAACACGGTGAGGGCTAAGGATTTGGATATTTGAGGATCCGATTGGGATTCGATGATTGGTTTTTTGCGCGGCGGCGTCATGACGCTGTGAGCTGTTGTTGCAGATTTTTTGTTGACTCTGTGGTGTAAGAGAGAGAAAAGGAGGGTTGGTAATTAGTAATTCATGAAATGAAATGAATGGCAGGGGTGAGTGAGAAAAAAGGGAAGAGAGTTACCGAGACTTATATAGAAAGAGAGAGAGAGAGAGAGTGTGTGTGTTTAGTTTGAAGTGCGGTCTAACTCATCTTCCAGTCACAAGTACGAATTACGAAAGGGCATCATTGCATGACAACATATGTTTGGCGACGCAGGCTATCGTAGGTCTCCCACTGTGGAAAAGGAATACTGCCCGTTAGATTTATTAGTTTTTTATATTAGTGGCTAAGATTTTTTCTTCTTTTATATTTTTTCTTTTTATATTAGTGGCCAAAGATACTAACTTTGGAAATTTAGAAAAAAAGTAAAAGAAAAAAAAAATCAGAAAAGCAAAATATTTCAACGGTTGATTTAAAAAGCTAATAAATCTAACGGACAGTATATGTTTGGCAGAACTTTTATGGCTACTTCTATTTCCATCTTTAGATTTCTTTTTCCCATGTCTGGTCCCTACACTTCCACAATTTACTTAAAATGATTTATCAATATATATTTAAAACTTACTATATTCAATTAAAAACATTTAATAATTAGTGTTTTTATGTAATTAAAAATTTGAAGCTTTTTTTTATTCAATTAATGTTTTTTGATTCATGATGAAAAAAATTGAAATGTTTATTATTTTAATATTTTTAAGACTTAATTTAATCAAGTATTTATTTAACACATTTTACTCTTGAGAATTTATATAATCAATTTAAGAGTTTAATGATTATATATTATTAATATAAAAATTTTATATCATCAATTAATTAAATACTATCTCTGTTACACTTTATGTGACCTTTTAGCAAAAAAAATGTTTCAAATTACTTGTCGTTTTATAAAATTAATAAAGCATTAAATATTTTTTTCTCATTAAATAACTTAGTGGGAGTAATTATTACTAGATAATTAATTAGAGAGATAAAACCTTAAATGGATTGAAAGATATTAATTGTACGTATTTCTTATGGAGTTCAAGATATTAATTGTGCTATCTCCGTCCCTATTATTTATAAGACATAATTTTGAAATTTTCTTGTCCGTTTTTATAAGACTTCATTTCAACTATCTTGTGCATTAATTATTTTTTTATTAAAATACATTTATTTATTGGCAAATGCTAACCAGTGCGTTAAAGAACTAAAAAGAGAAAGATTTTTATTGGGATGTGCAAAATTACGCTACCCATAGTTTTTTTTTTTGCGTTCTCATATGATTTTCACACTAAATACTTTCTCATTTTAATTCCTTAACCAGTGCCCTACTGGTTAGCAAGACCCTTATTTATTTTAATCCATAATTAAATGTTACTCTAAATTGTTTCTTTCTCTCTCCTATGAAGATTGGAGAAGATGAATAGGTTCTCAATATTGTTAAGGGCAAATTTGAAAAAACATTACAAGTACAGACAAATCTAATATTGCTAATACTTAAATTGACCAATTTTCTTAATATGCATAAATTAGTCAATAACATTTTATAAATAGGGATGGAGGTAGTATTTCTTAATACTTATGTTAAAACCTTAAACGTCATATAATATGAAACATATGAAATATTATTGTTGATATGACTTTTAAGATATTAATTCTAAAATTCAATAAAATTACCATACATAGTAATTTGTAATTCGATAATAATAGTGCATAACCTATTTTTTTCTAAATTTAATTATAAATTTATTAAAATAAATTAAAAGAACTTAACTCAATAAATTATATAAAAATGTTAAAATAAGTTAATAAAACTCTATAAAATCATAAATAAGTTTTCATTAAATCTTCTAAACATCTCTTTAATTATATACTTTTAGTTACTTAACTTTATCTTTTATATAATTTTAGTCATTATAATTTTATTTAGAGATAATAATGAATGGAGTTGAGTAATATCTCATATCTGGATTTGGCTTTTCTAAAATCTTTTCTAAAATAAATATAAATAAAGAAAGTAATTTTAATTATTAGTGAAAAAGTAAATGATTAACATTCTAATATATTTATGATTTCATTATACATATATACAAGCCTTCAATATCTTTTTTTTTTTTACTGCTTTAATATCTTTCTTATTAACCACTAAAATTTGTTACTTTCCACGATAAAAAAAAAAAAACCTATTTGATACCGGTGTTAAACTAAAAGAAAAATGTTACTTTCCAGTGTTAAATACCGGTGTTAATATTTTAATAAATTTGATATATATCCATAAATGTACAAAATAACCATTTGATAACTTAACACACTTAAAATTAAAATAATCAATAGCATAATATTTTCTTAAAGCACGTATTAAATGCAATTAAATTAAAAAGATAGACTTTCAATTGTTTATATTTTCAGTTGTTAGCATTCAATTTACTTAAAAAAAAGTTGTTAGCATTCAATTTTGAACTTTTTAAAAACTACAATAAGTTTTACTTTCAATTGTTTATGTTCTTTGATTTGATTTTAAAGTTATTGTAAACTTTGGTAACTGTAACTCGCTAAGATATCCACTTTGAGTTCGATGCTTAGATCTTTTAACCAAAGTTTAGAATTTGATATCCTGCTTGAATATGGATTTGCAAATGGAGGTACCACTTTATCCTCAAATGAGCTTACCTGATGAGGGAGAGATTAGTTGGGTATCAAATAAGAAACCCCATATACCTCCTAGTTATACAAAATAATAATAATAATAATAATAATAATAATACACACTTTAGGTATCTTATCCTACATTAAAACAATTTAAGTCCCCCACAATGTCACATTATATTTAAGCAACTCATTCTTAAATATGCTTTAATGTAAAAAAGTTAAGCAACTCGTATTTTTATAATTTTTTATTTGCACTTGTTGGCACCAAAATTGTTTATTGACAAGGAATGGTAGTCGCCTTTGGACGATTGACAGATAGCCCGTGGCAGAACAACTATTTTAGCTATTAGATGACATGAAGGGCAGAATTGGGATAATGCAAAAATGAGGCCCATGATTCAAAATAATGTTTTTAAAACCGGACCGGTCACTAAACCAGTGAAGGCACTGGTTTAAGGTTCAATGGTTGAACCGTGGTTGAATCGATTTCAATAAAATAATATTTTTTTTAAAAATTTAATATGATATACTGAGTAATATTAAACAAAAAATAACATGCTATGCATAAATTCTTAATATTAAAAATTAAACTTCACTTAAAAGTGTCATAAGTCATAATAACATATAACAAAACTAAGTTATATATGAAACCAAATTTAAGACAACATAATATTTAAGTTCAACAATACCAAATAAAATCCATTAGCAACTACAACTCTCTTTTAAAAAAAAAAAAAAGCAACTACAACTAAAAGTAACTAATATAACAATTAGCCACTATTATATTCGTTGAGGTTGATTCCATCAAATTCAGGAATAACATCTTCATTGGTTGAACCACCAACACCATCATCACTTTCAACTTGAAACTCCATAGTGTTAAGATTTTCATCACCTATTTAAATAACAAATAAGTATGAAAATAAGATTTTAACTCCAAAACAATATTTAACAAATGAAACATGTTCAATGTAACTAAGCAAGTAAAACATTCACTTTCATTATTTTTTGACATTTCACCAATTGGAATTGCATTCTCAAGTTCATCAATATCAAGCTCAGGAGGTGCTTCTTCCTCAGTTACCCAAAAATCAACTTGGTCAATGGATTCAAAGTCAATAGGATCATAACATATCTTCTTGTACCTAAAATCAAGCATCACAATATAAAAAAAAAATCAATTATGCTTAAAAGAAATGTTTTGACTTTTGTTTTGACTTTTGACATAAAGAAATGTTTATACTTATTCTTCAAACGCAAGTTATAAGTAACATAAACTAGATCATTTAGTCTTTGATATTCTAGTCTATTTCTTCTCTTGGTATGGATGCGTTCAAAGACGCTCCAATTTCTCTCACATCTAGAAGAAGAAATTTGGCTAAGAAGACGAATTGCCAACTTTTGCAAAATTGGAGCACTACTCCCATACAATGACCACCATTGATCTACAAGAAATGTATTTAGTTATATGATCATAGAACACAAAATATACAAAACTATTTAAGTATAAAATATAAAATACAAATTGGTGCTCACCAGGTCGTACTGTCTTTACTACAGTAAGACCACTTGGTCGACCAAAGCTTTCTCACCGCTCCTGATAGATATATGTCTCACTAATGGCTTGAGTTAGGTCTTGACAAAAAGCTTTTTTTTTTTTCAAGTATATCAATAATTGATTCCATGACCCTACTCTTTTTAACGAACTTCTCATCATACCTGAATGCAGGATTGAACCAGTAAGCTGCTGCACGAAGATTGAGCTTTAAATGTTTATCACATCAAGCCTTAATAATATCTGTGTAAGGCTTATACAAAGCTCTTCTATTCCTAAACATCTCCTTTATGGCATTTTTTTCCCTTTGCATGCCTTCATAAACATAACCAAGAGAAGGTTTTTCATCCTCGTCTACAATTCTTAGTAAACAAATTATGGGAGCCACAAGTTTTGCTATAAAAAAATATCATTCCAAAATTTCTGATCCAAAATGGTAGCATTAACTGCTTTTCCTGCTGCAGTCTTTGCTAACTTATGGCTAGTGAAATGCTTGTCCACAATTAAAGCTTGCAAGTCATGCTTGTGATCATGAATATTTTTCAATGTAATAAAAGTAGTAGCAAACCAAGTCACTCCTGGACGTACAATTTCTTTCCAACCTTGTCTTTTCCTCAACCAAGATAAGAATACCATGTGATTATATACAAACACAGTTATCATGGAAGCCTTTGAGGCAAGATTTGCAACATGAGGCATGCTAGCAATGCCCTTCAAAAGAATATTCAAACAATGAGCAACACAAGGAGACCAATAAATGGTTTCATATTTCTGATGAATCAATTTACCAACAGCTACATAATTAGTTGCATTATGTATCACTATGTGAACAACATTCTTAGGTCCAACCCACTCAATAACTTCACAAAACAAATTGCACAATGTAGTGGCATCTTTCACAACATCTGGTGCGTCAATAGATTTGACAAATGCTATACTTATAGGGATAATAAATTTAAAAGTTGATCATAGATACATGAAGTAATAAGTGGACTAACAAGTAACAAGTACATTATGGACTATAAAAGTGTCACATATATTATACTCGTTGGACAATAAACTAGGAAGTTGATCAAAGTTCTTTGCCTTTGATCAGTCCATCCATCAGCCATAATGGTGCATCCACTCCTAGCCTAATTTGCTCGATATCCTTCTACAAGCAATTGACACTCTTTCTTGCAATCTTGCAACAAGTTAAGTCTTAAATCATGATAAGATGGACCTTTAAAACCAGGACCAATAGCAGTAACTGCATCCAAAGCAGGTTTAAAATATGTTGACTGTATTGCATGAAATGGAATGCAAGCATCATAAAACCATCAAGCAATTGCCATATTAGCTTTCTGTATTGCTTCCTTACTCGATAATACACTTTTCAAACCTGGTTGGGATCCGGGAGTAGATCTTGGAGCAAAATAACTACCCGCTTCAACAATGGCTTTCCTTTTCCCTTTGGTATGAGTTACTAAGGGAGGCTGGACTTCTTGTACTTCCTCTTCAAAACTTTGATTAGTGTATGCTTTATGTAACTCACCACTCTTACTTTTTTCTTTGATTTCATTTAATAATTGTAGCATCCAGTGACAAACATCATGAGAAACTTTTTTGCAAGAGCTAATATTACCCGGTACGCCCGCAAGATGTTGCTTCATTCTATTTATGCCCCCTCCTCTACAAGACTTACTACAATGAATACAAGTGTAGACATGATTTTTTCCTTCTTTTTTATATGAATCATGCTCCCATGCAGGATAAGTTTTCCCACGTGTAGTTGAGGCTCCTGTGGATTGTTTTTCAAATGACACATTATTAGGATCATTATCTTCGGGAGCATTCACACTTGGTAATTCCTACATATTATAAAGTATAAACATATTGTTAGCTTTGTGATTCCTAGTAATAAATACATGTAATTTATCAATAATACACTAAAGGAATATATACACTATGTACTAAAGTAATAAATTTGTCAATATAATTGTACATCAATTTCACAATTTGTATAGAAAACATGCATAACCAATGTGTCCAATTTCCAATATGCTAAAAGAATGTATATTTAAATCTCAACATTGAATTAGCCAACAAGATTGTAAAGGCACATTAATTTCCTTGCAAAAAATAGAATATATAGTTATATACTTATATACCAAAATTTGAACATAATTTAACCAAAAGGCACGTTACTAATCTTGCCATAATTTAATCATCTTTATGTTTAGTTTGTTTCAAATAATTACTCTTAGTGCATCACCATTTCATGCATCACTGTTTTCAATTTCTAATATTCTCCCTATAACAGTATAACCATTTCCCGTCCCAATTAGCTCGAAACCAGAGTACACTAAACAAACAAATTTCAGTATCAAACAACATGCATTCTAATTTCTAAATTTCTAATATAGTAATATTCTTCATTTACCAATCAAAAGCAACTCCAAGCCATATTTCAGCTAACAAAAACCATATTTTAGCTAACAAAAACCAAGCCAATCAGTAGCAATAAAACACAGAGAAGTAAGAGCCGTTGTCGCAAGGGGTTGCTGGTGTTGCCATTGAGACAACCACGTCCGCCGCATGATGGGCAGTACGGGCTGCTCCATCGCGTAAACACTTTCGTAAACAAAAAAAATACATGTTGATGCTGCGATCGAGGCATGACGTCGGAGAAGGAAGAGCCGCCGGAGAAGGGAAGCAACTTGCAGTTGTGCGTTTGCCGTTTGGAGAGCTCTGCGATTTAGGGCTGTGTTTGTGCCTTTGTGGGTTTACTGGTGCACTAACTGAGAGAAAGTAGAGAAAAAAAATACCCACTCATTAAACGACAACGTTTGGGCCTTTTTAAAAAAAAATTAAAAATAGTAATTTTTGTTGAACCATTCCAACCTGCCCAACCGCCAATTCACTGGTTCGGGACCAGTTCATTTGGTTATTTACCGGTTCAATTCCATGCCAGTTCAGGGGGTTAGTCGGACCAACCAGGCCATCGATTCCTGGTTGAACTGGCCGATTTGGTCCGGTTCTGACAACATTGATTCAAAATGCAATTACTTTGGGCAACATGGGGTTGCAACATCTACAAAAGCCAGGAAGTTAAGATCATGCAATACATGATCTCCCTAGAATCCAAGGTAGTGGTTAGTTAAAGATTAGGGACGGCTAGTGGCTTTAACCATTTTTTATATTATAAATAAGGGAAAATACAATGTGATTGAGGTCCACGACCAGAATCAATACAAATTTATATTCTTCGTCCAAATTTACAATTTCGTTTATTGCTTTCATTTACTTTTCTACACTTTTACATTAGTCATTTATTACATTCCTTTACCACAATTTTCGTAGAAGTGGCGTAGCATAGAAACCTCAAAATCACGACTACTTCTTTGGAGTGGACCAAGGACTCAAAATCTCACTAGAACCTCACAAAAACTCTCTCAAACTTTCTCTCAACTTAGCACTTAGGAAGCTAGTTGTTTTGGTGTGAAGTAACCTTGGAGTGAGGTCTATTTATAGTGGAGGAAAAACTTTCTAGAAGAGCTTGACTGAAGCTTGGTCAAGAGAGGGTGGCAAGGATGGGCAATGGTGGCCTTTGCTTATAGGGAAATTAGCTAAATTTGCATGATGAGAAATTATGAAAGTGTGGAGTGTGTGGAAGAGGATGAAAGGACAAGTGCATGGTGAGTGAATAGTGAAGTAAATTTTCATAAATCTCTCCCCCCTGTCTCTCTCCCCATGTCAACTTCTCTCTCTTTCTCCCTCTCAATTTCTTTTTCTCATTTCTTTGCATTTTGGGTGGGTTTTTGGGTTAGTTTAGGTGTTGTAGAAATAGTTAGGCCCATTTTATTTCTTTTTTAAGTGTTCCGGGCTCAAAATTAGATGACAACTCAATTTGTTGCTATTTGCACCCTCCTGAATTACTTTATGGACACAATTTGTATAAGGTCAGTTTTACTAGATGTAACCCCTGTTAACTACACCCCTGACTGATTTTTGTTTTCTAATTTCCTAGGCCTAATTTCTATTCTATTTCACTTAGGCCTGTAATTATATATATT
Source organism: Pueraria montana var. lobata (assembly GCA_026413185.1). Lineage (NCBI taxonomy): Eukaryota > Viridiplantae > Streptophyta > Magnoliopsida > Fabales > Fabaceae > Pueraria > Pueraria montana. Next base: position 38,959,871 of record CM048649.1, on the reverse strand, counting down.
AAATCATATCTATCTAATTATCATACTAATTTAAATAATTAAATTCATAATTTCAATAAAATTAAATCAACATGCTAATTTAACTAATTTAAAACATCACACTAAAAATCACCAAGTTAAGTAATTCAACTCAAATAAAATTGAATTAAATAAATTCAATAACACATTAAATCAAAACTTAAATCATATATCATGAAATAATTTCATGATAAAAGACTATCAAAACCCCGATACTAATTTACCCAAGGATTAACCACAATTTATCATCCTTGGCGTATGCAATTAAGATCCGGAAAATCAACTATGGATCTAGCACCACCATCGAAGTAATCCACTAGCCATCACGCTACCAATCAAGTTGGTGTCGCTTCAACTGGAGTTACCACCACCACTTTAGCTGCCCCTGTCTCTATTTCAATGATGGCAATTGCATCCAATAGGCCTGATTTTATACTGGAGAACTATGTGGATAGCGAGGGTGAGACACCTAGCAATACCTCTGCCCCAGTATTGGAGATGGCCTAGCCCATTCCTTTAGTTGTTTGCCGATAAATGGAGATGGAGGTTAATGACATCATGTTGCAAATCTCTAAACAGATAGGGGATATTGTGAGGCATATGGTGTAGAACGAGATCCAAAAGGCTAGGAAGGAGTAGTGTCATCAGCACGGCCAGCCAGAGGCATCAGCTAACTCTTTGCCTAAGGTTCAGCCGATGCAACCTGAGGTTATTGGGCCTATGACAAACATTGAAACTGTTGGGCCCCCTCCATTATGGTGCAGATGGCGAGGCGTCCATCGAATACAACGGGAACAATAGGATTGCCCTAATGAATGTTAATGCTCCAATTCTCGCGTATATGAACAAAATGCATGGGGCAAGAAGTAGTGTAGTGGGGGATACTGCTTCGTATCCTATTGGGTATCAAACTTTGCTTGGGGGGAAACTAGATTTTTTACCTCCTTGTGAGCCGTATAGCAGAAGATTTGAAGTGCTAAACACACAGAACTTAATTCAAATTTTGCAAGCATTCTTTCAAGCCTTCATTCTTTCTCTTGAAAATTTCTCTAAGTTGTAAAAGCTTTCAAAACACCTTGAGTATCCTGAGAGAAAAAGACTGTGTTCTTAAACTTGTATATTCGTATGTAAGATGTTGACCTTAAGTTCGTGTGCCCCAACCTTCAACAAATCTTCTGATTTGTTGTAGAGCCAGAAGTGGCTTGGTAAGAGAGAATACTTGGGTTTTTAGCTTAGAGAGGTTGGTGTAAAAACTACTTGGGTTGAGCTAGAAGTGGCAGTGAACAATACTTGTAACTTGTGAAAGTTAGTGGAACTTGGTGGTTTGCCAAAAACTGGACGTAGTCTTGTGGTGAGACGAACCAGTATAAATTTTTGTGTTTTCTTTCTTGCTCTCTCTCCCTCTTAACTGCTTGAATTGACTCTGTCTTGTGATTTAACTTGTTTTGTTTTGAGAAGGTTTCGTCTGTTATCTTGTATAACATCGTCTATTAACGCTTTTCTTTAAACTCCTTTTAAACCTGTTACAGACAATCTGTTTGTTTTATAAAAAGTTTGCGAAAATTTTTATAAATCACAATTCAACCCCCCTTCTTATGATTTTCGCCTTTAAAACCACTTTCATGTCACCAACGTCATTTCTATCACTTAATGAATTCTCAATCTTGAATCCATTATCATCTCTCTTAACACTCATAACAAGGCTAACTCATGATGGCTAAATAGCACATAGTGAACACGTAGAACATGATAGACCAAAAAATTGATTTTGGACTCTTTTAGAGCTAAAATTAGTTTTTTAGGTATTATATATCAATTAGTGTCTATCTCGTGTTAGAATGTTATTTTCACCTATCGTCATAGCATTTCCTAGGCTTCTGAAGCTTGATCTAGTTTCTTGAATGAACTTATTAGGAACAAGGTGGAAATAAGCATGCCCTAAACGATATGCAGCAGAATTTTTTTACTGAAGAGAAGCTTAATCATTTCTCTTCAGTAAATTTCTTGTGCTACAAGTCGTTTAGTACCATGCTTACTTCCACCTCTTTTATGATAAGTTCATTCTCTTTCTTACTAAAAATCCCACAGGCGGGACACAAAAAGAAATCCTAACTCCACATGTTTCAACATCAGACAAGATCGAAAAATAAGCAAAGCATTGAATCATCATACAAACCCCAAAGGTAGCACCTAAAAAGAAACCCTAACCCCAATATATAACCAATCTCAAACTCAATTCAATATCAACATTAAAGATAATACACATTTATCAATTCTCACAGACAAGACACCACAGACAGGACCCAAAAGAAATCTTAACCCCACATGTTTCAACATTAGACAAGATAAAAAAATGAGCAAAGCATTGGAGCATCATACAAACTCCACAAACAGGACCCATAAAGAAACCTTAACCCCACATGTTTCAATGTGTTTAATTTCAACAGTCATGATCTAAAAATAAGCACAACTAAAAAATAAGACATAACAGAAAAAGTACATGAAAATTCAACAGAGTCTCCTATATTTTTTGCACTATCCCACATACCATAACAAGGGTATGACCAATTACAGCAAACACAACACCTGCCAAGTAGTTCCATTTACAATATATATAGCCAATCTTAGACTCAAGCTCAATAAAAATTTGCAACATATCAATTAAATTAAAAGAAAATACAAATAAAAAACACAATAACAAATTTTGATAAATGAAAGTTACAAAATTGCACCTTTGTAGAGGTGACAAGTTGAACCAGCAATACAAAAATAGTGAGTAGGGTTCTAGTGGTAGAGATCCACTGCTTACTTCACAAACAGAAAAGAATATTAATGGTTTTGTTTAAGGAAAAAGGGAAATGCGTGAGAAAAGGAGATAAGAAGGGAAACATATGCACGATGTAGTACATGGTGGTGGCGGTTGCGTGATGTAGTGGTGGTGGTAGTAGCGTGAACGATGTGGTACACGGTGGTGGTGCGCACGATGTGGTACTTGTTGGTGGTGGTGGCATGATAGCTAGGGCTTCAAGGGTTTGAAGAGTAGGGGATAGATTGAGGCGAGAGTGAGAAAGAGGAGTTCGAATTAGTAAGTCTAGAAAACAATTCTACATCGATTCAAATTAGAACCTATGTAAGAATGCTCCTTTTACATTGGTTCAAACTAGAACCGATGTAGAAATATGTTTTTTACATCGGTTAATAAATAACCGATGTAATGAAGTTGCATTTAATTGCAAAAATGCCACTGTGACATTTACTGCATCGATTTTTTAACAATTGATGTAGAATAGGCGATGTAAAATGTCATTCGTGTAGTAGTGAAAGTTAATTTTGTGATCAAATTGATTAGGGGTTCTGCTTGAAAATATTTTATTAAATATTACTTATATAATTAATATTTTAAAGCTATATTCTTTGTATAAGTTTAGAATTTAGAATATAATTAAATTGAATTTAAAATTAATTTAAATAATAGCCAATTATTTTAATATTACTTTTCTTAGCTTCAAAAATTTATTCTAAGAGATTTACAAGGTACTTTGACTTGATTCTTTTACAAAAATTCTAAAGAATTTTAAAGTTCTATAACATACTTAATGAATTTTTCAATATTTTTAGATATAAAATTACTATTTTCCCCTTAGATTTTCCATTTTGACTAGTTACTTGTAAATTATTTATTTAAGTCCAAAAATTAGTTTCTCTTCAAATCTTAATCTAATAACTTATTTTAACTAAATTAAATATTTTAAACATGATTTTAGTTTAATATTGGTGAAACTATAGTTTTTCCCTTGGTTAACCTAATTTTAAAATTAGTCCAAATTAGTTCCTTTTTAATTCAAACTTTTTCCTTAGCTCATTAGTTCATTGCTAATGACTATTAGTTTCTTACATTAAATTAATATTGCTTTGTTAAGGGTAAATGATTCATTTTAGCCACTATTTTCACTAAAGCTTACATTTTTATGAGGGTTTCTTAATTAAGACTAAACCTAAAATTACTAGAAGTTGTATTAGGATTCTTAATCCATATTTAGTACTTCAACATAAAACTTTATGAAGTTAATAGTGGCTATCCAGAGGAACGAAATAAAATTGTGTCTTGTGGTCAAGTTATCATCTTTGTCCATTAAAGCTTATGACGGTGTCAAAGTTCAAGGTTATTTTGGTTCAAATCAGCAAAAAAAATCACACCAAAGATCATTGAAACATATCATATAAATACATTTTTCTAGCAAAAAATAAACCATCCATATAATACATGGAACAAAAACATAATTGGTGGCACAAAAGAGGTAAAAATATCAAAGATTCATGCTTTAGTAATCAAGCAACCATTTTCTATTTATCGAGATCAAGAATTTAGGAGGCCATACTCTTTTGAAAGAGTTTACCAATCAATTTTTCATCAAGAAAAGAAGATTATACAGCCCTCAAGCCTCTAAGGACTTGTATCAAGAAGCTTCCCTTACTCAAAGCTCAAGTCTTAAGTCCCTTTTCCACAACTTCTTCAAAAATAATGTCCAAATATCTAACTCACCGACTAATCTACTACTTTTGACCATGAAAATGAAGCGAAGAAAAAAATGAGATGAGAGCTTTTGACCATCAAATTTGGAGGGTTTTTAAACTGCTAAAAATCGCATATTAAATCGTTACAAACCAAAATACTGTTAGTCATGTCAATGATATTTTTAATAGCGTCAACTTTGAGGACCAAAAGTGGTTATTTTCAAATTAGGGAAACTAAAATGATGATTACTTTTAAATTTGAGAGACCAGAAAAAAAAAAACTTCACCCAAATTTAAGACAAAAAAAATATTTAATCCTATTTCAAATAAGCAAACATAACAAAATGTGAAATGCAGGGAACACACTAGAATGGGGGTTGAATAGTGTGTTGGATAAAACTTTAAAACCTTTTTCGCAAATGTGGAGATTTCTTAACTTAGATTTTGCACAGAACTTGCAAAATCAGAGTTGCAAAGACCGTCCAGTAGTTCAAAATAATAGTTATGATAAAACTGTATTTTTAACTGATCGTCCAATAGTTCAAAAATATTTTCGCAAGCAGATTTGTAAAACAACACTTGTGTGACAAATGTGCAGAAAGCTAACACAAGAGATAACAAGATAAGCTAAAAGCAATAGAGTAAAAACACTTGATTTATACTGGTTCACTCAAACTGAGTTACATCCAATTCTTCTTCAAATACCTTTTGAAGGGTTCCACTAATCAAAACTTATTACAAACAAGTATTCTCTATCTTGCCACTCCTGGCTTACAAATATTCTCTAAGCCACTCCTGGCGTACCTTTAAAGAACACCAAAGTATTCTTTATCACTAAGCCACCCCTGGTTTTCCAAACAACATATTACAAAGTATGAATCTGAATACCTCTCACAGAGAGGATATTACAATATGAAATAGATTACACAATAAAGAACTTAGCAAAGCTAAGGAATAATCTCCTTGAGCTTAAGTGTGGATTGTCCAACGATTTTGGCAGCGTTTCAGCACTTAGGAAATTTTTCACTTCGTTCAATCTCTTAGCATTTTCTTCTGAGTGTTTGGTATTCTATTTATAGGCTTCAAAGCAAATGTATCTGTTGTGGGATTTGAGCCTTGGTAGAAGTCCATTCTCTCATAATCATATGACCGTTACCACGTGTCAGCTTGGGGTGGAGAGAGAAAGGGGACAACAGTACTGTCTTTGCCTGAGCACGCCTCCACTACTTGCACGAAAAGATTCTTCTTTTTTTGGAGTGTGATTGTTTGTCCTTGGGGTACACTTTTCGAATTTTCAAATGATATGTCAATATGAAAAGAGAGGGAATAAAGGAATATAATTTTCCATGTGAAATCATCCTCGTAAATGTTGAGTGTACGAACAAAGATAGTGGATGCTTTGTAACTTAGATAGAAAAAAATATGTAAGTTATTTAGCTCCAGTTGGACGCTTCAAATAAGCCATAGTGTTTATACACTGATTTTCATAAAGCATTTGGACGCTTATTAGTTAACAATGCCTTGGACGCTGGTTTGCTCATATAAGAACAAGTTCTATCAACATGGTTGGATGATACTCTTAATGATAAATGTAAGGTTTGAGTGTAAAGAATATAATACCACTATGGCATTAGATGGTGTAATTCCTGTAATACTCAAATATAATCCATTAGATACTTTAAAATTTAATCTCATTTGATATCATCAAAACCAAAGTTTGAGGGGTTGGATATTGTCCAAAGTCTTTGGGTCTAACAAAATGTTAATCACTTTCTTTCTTTCTTATATTTATTTGTTTGTTTGTTTTACTGAAGCTGATATATTATCACAGTACAAATTGTGAGTTGCATGAGTAAATAAAAGAGTAGTTATATTTTGACACCCCACTTTTTTTAACACCCTATCAATACCTCTCATTTATCTCTATCTCTCTCTTCCTATCACATCATATAACCTACCATATCTATACTTTTCTATTTTTTTTTCTTCTCTTTCTAGGAGTAAACTAGCATTTGAGGTGTCTATAAAACATTATTCTAAATAAAACTGAACCCACATCCCCACTTTTAGACATGTTGGAAGTAATTTACGTGGTTGATACACACATTCAATATAATTTAAATATGATAGTCTCATAAAATAGGTAATGATATACTTATAATATATTTTTGCCCCTCTCATTCATTTTATGCAACACATCTCTCTTTTTATCTTTCTCAAATTGTAAAATTTGTACAAATTTTATGTATAAAAATCGTTATTCTAATAAAATACTTTAGCAAATAACTAAGAACAAGTTAGAGGGTGGACGATTTGAATGGTCCAAGAATTTTTTTTAAGACTTTTATGTAGGGATCCATTTTTCGACCCAAATACACCCAAAATCAATCACGAAATCAATCCTATTACACCACCCTTGCATGCATTTGCAAGAGAGCCTAAAATCGAAGGCATACAAAAAGCACAATGTTACAAGTTACAACATTGGTTTATTATTTCACACACTTTCAAACGCTGAAAGATTCCTTGGAATCCAATGCAGCATGGGAATTGATCTCAGCACCCTCTCTGACAGCAGCACCACCAAGGTGATGATCACTCACATTTCCAAAAAGCAGCACAACAATTCCAACAATGGCACTGCAAAACGCAGCTCCAAAAGAGGTCTTCACGTTCCTTGGCACCACTGAACCCACTGTGAACCCCCCACACAAGCCAACACCTCTCACCCAACTATACCAAACAGAAAAAGCACCTTCTTCACCAGATGGAGCACTCTCCAGCACCAACACCCTCCCAAAAGTGTGCACCAATCCACTTGCTGTGCCCTGAATGGCCCCAAACACCAGCAAGTGCCCCCACTTCCAATGCTTGTTCCAGAAGTAGAACCCAAACCCAGAACTCAAAAGTGACAAGAGGAACCCCAGAATCTTCATTTTCACAGCATTAGCCTTGATCAGGTGCTGAAAGGGTAAGAGTAGTGGCAGAGAAATTATAGGGAAGAGGAAATAGGTTAGCCAGAAATAGAGCAAGTACACTGGCTTGATGCAGAGTTGACCCACCATGAAAAGCAACCCACCAGTGAAAATGCTCATTGTGGCAAAAGAGGAGAGGAGAACAGAAACCAAGCCTCCAATTGCATTTGGGTATTTGAAAATGGAAAAAAGTTGGAACCTTGATGAGGACAGAATGTTGGGAACAGAAGAGCTAGTTCTGTTTTCAGCAGTGAAGGCATGCAAAGCCCCCACTAGCCAAACCAAGCCACAGAAGATTGAGACAATCCACAGGCTTATAAACTCATGATCACTGTCCTTGGGTTCCCTGAGCATGTGGTAGGTGAAGGATGACACAATGGCTGCACCCAAACACCCAGCAACAGTGGCATAAAGAGAGAGCCAACTTGACACTCCTTGCTTTGTGGAAAAAAATAGGGTTAGTTTCTTGAAGGTTGAACTTGGCCCTAGAAAGGCACGAGCCATGAGGCCTAGGTGCTGGGTGTGGGTTGAAGTTGCCACTGTGATGGCAGCAACAATGGCTGCAATGTAGGGAATGAAGATCTTGGTGGTTTTGAAGAGGCCCACTGGGAGGCAGAAGAAGGCTCCAACGCCTGTGGCTATTGCTGTGATTAGGGTTTGGAAGTGGCAATTGAGGTGGAAGGAAATGAAGGCCAGAATTGGAGCAGCCATGGCTAGACCTCCACCCCATGCAATTGATGTCCACTCCAAAGAGGAGAAGGTTGAGCCACTCACTGATATGGTGCGGTTTGTCAGTGTGCTGTACCTGCAATTGATCCGTTTGCACATTCATGTCAACAATGTTACATTGTTTTTTAAGGACAAAACTTATACCTAGTTACTTAGATATTTTTAATAGTGTTCTCCAATTAGAATTACGTAAAACTTTAATACAGATATTTATTATGTTCATTATCAAAAATATCTAAAGAATAGTTTCTAAGTTATGGTTTTTTTAATGAAAAAACTTCATGAAATTCTTTATGTATTTTTATTATCATTTTTAATTAAAATTAATTGTATTAAAGATTAAGATAAAGATATATATAGAGATATTACACTATGAGGGAAAAAAAAAAGAAAAAGAAATATAAATATCATAAATAATATAATTTGATAAGAAACAAATGCAGTCTACACACAATATCATTCTATTTTTTCTACACACACCCCCACAGAAATATGATCAAATGCAGCATATATCAAATTTGTCAATTAAAGATTTAACATTTGTAATTTTATTACAATACCGAACTGAGCTAATTGGCAATTACAAAAGATAGGGCTTCATATATATATATATATATATATTATATGGCACATCATCAATGTATTTAATTAATTTATTATTTTTAATTTGATTAGTTTAATTTCAATATAAGAACTTATTAGGCGTGTGAATCTAGTACAAAAACCGATTTTTTTTTTCTTTTTTGTAAAATGTGATAATATAAATTATCTAATGAATGATATTTTTAGATATGAAACATGTTCTTGAATTATATAAAAATTTGCAAAATAAAATATTAATGTCATATCTAACACCCAAGTTAAAATATATACAATAGAATGAAAATAGATTTTTTTTTAAAAAAAAAAGTGATGTAAAAACAATTTCCTTAAAAAACAATAAAAATGAATTTCCAATATTTGTCAAAAAAAAAAATTTCCAATATATTTTTTTCAAACATTGACTAATTTTTATTTCTATGTGAATAATATATATTTTAAAAATTTAAAGAGAAAACTAACTTTAGGTTGTTATTCAGACAAAGTTCTTATACCATCAAAGAAGATAGCATAGTTATTATTTTCTCTCTGCTTTTGTCAGAACATAGAACATTTTTTATCTTGAGGTAGGTCAGAACATAACTTGTTTTAAATATTAACAAGTGTTTTGAAGTACAATGATTAAAAAATTAAAGTAATTTTTTTTATTAATTTTTATTATATACAAAATTTATTTAATATTTATGTTTATAATGATTAAAAACATTTTATAAAATATATTTAATAATTCTTACTCTTAGTCTCCTAGCATTCGTCCTTAGTAACACTCTTTTCTTTCTCTTCGGAAGTAGACAAATTAAGGAGCATAAATAGTTAATAATACCCAAAATACAGTTGATACGAAGTGTGTGATCTAAGTGAAGTGGAATCTTAACTGTTGTTGAGTAGAAGAAACGATGAAGTGTGGAAGCAGACAGCATCGATCATCACCAAAGTCACCAACAAGCAGTTATACATGATTATATTGAGGACTATGATAAAAGCCTGTTCTTTGTTTATCACGCTGTCCATTTTTAAAGAAACAAAACCTTTTCTACCAACTTTCAAACTCATGGCCACTCCAACCATTTTGAAAGATTTTCAATAAAAAAATGTTACATGAAGGCAACGGAAAGATACACAGAAAAACCATGTTGCACACCAAAAAACATTTACCAATAAAAAACAAGTTAAATTTCTCAAGTTACAAAAAAATTATGAAAAACAATTTATTTTACGAATTCGTGCAACACTCATACAAAAACCGTAATATAGAGACACTGAGAGTGATTTCCGTCAAACCATTAATATTTTTAACAAATTTTTTTTATCTAACTTTTGATTAAAAAAGTTTTAATTTTCATGCTATTTGAACTAATAAAAAATCATGCTAGGTTCATTTAGAGTATGTTTAGTTTAAGAAGGAAAGATTAAAGAAAGAAAATGAAAGAAAATAAAGAATAAAGAAAAAAGAGAGTAGAAAATTAAATAATTGTTATGTAAAAAAAAGTAAGAAAAAATGAAAACAATAATATATAACACAATTATTTCAAATAAAAAAAGATATACATAATAAATAAAGATATTTTTATCTTTATATTCATATAAACCTTAATTCAGTAACTATTTTTCCATCTATTGAGAAGAAAAAATATTTAAGTATGACTTATAATTACTATATCTTTCCTTCCTACTAAATGCTCTTCAAAGTTCAAAGAGAAGAAGGATTTCTATCTTTCCCGTCCATCATCAATCATTCCTCTACTTTTCTACTGTATCAAACAAATGCTTAATTATCTACAAACTTACCATACATTTCAACATGAAATTCAACCTGTTAGTGCACTTAAATTAAATTCTTGTTTTGAAAAAACAGTCCTCAAAATTCAAAGCATGCATGTATGCACTTACAGGTTAATCTCCTTTTGTGCACAGGCCTTGCCTTGGTGGTTCTTGAACCAGTCCTGAACAGGGTCCATTGGGAGGTGCTGCAACTGACTAATTATGAGAGGAAACACCACAGGGATGAGAACAGTTTGAACAAAGTAGGAGCAGAACTCATAGAGATACCATCCCCAAACCTCAAACGTTGGTGGCTCATCTCCTATTTCTTCATAGGAAGAATAACTATAATTAGCCTCTCCACTTTTGGAATTTCTCATGCTGTTTCCATTTTGGGGTGCAGGAACTGGTGCTGCTTCTTGCCCTAGGCCTCCTCCACCTTCACTGCTCACTTCCTTCATTATTATTGATCACACAAACTTGGTTTGAGGAAAGAATTAACACTGAGAAGTGTCAGGAATATTGTGGAGAAAAGGGAATGGAGGAGGGTGTTTTAAGAATGGTCACATAGGAAGTGTTGGGTGTGTAAACAGTAAAGCACAGCTGTTTAACGAAACTTTCGAGGGTGCAGAACACAAATGGTTAACGAAACTTTCGAGGGTTGTAAACACGGCTTGTTAAGTGAAGGTATATATATTGGAATAATTCCTCTTGACCGTTTTGTTTTCTCTTGATTTTATTCCTTTTGTTTCTTGTGGTATTTATACTGTTGAGCCAGAAGGAGATGGCCGACTCATGATGCTAATCCAGTTAGAAGCTGAATTGCGTGGAATTTTCGTTACATCACAGCTTAAACAATTAATTGGGCACTGAAATTTTCTTGTATCTAACATAGATCCGACCATTAGTTTAGGTGGAAGTCCCTTTTATCACTTTAGCCCTCTGTGTAAAAACAAAAAGAGAATATAAAAAACATAATTAAAATAACAAGAGAAATTCTCTATCCCACACATGCCTAGTTGGGAGGGAGCCAAAACCGTTAATTATTAGGATTCAACATTTTTGGTTTAGTTGTATTTTTTGTCCTTCAGATATTCCAATTGTGTGATTTTGATCTTTTATGTTCCAATTGTGTGAATTAGGTCCTTCAACTATTGTAATTGTATGATTTTGGTCCCTTTGTCAGCCTTTTGTTGAAAATTTAATAGATTTTGCTAATGTAACACGAAATGATGACATATCAATGGCGTGGCAACTGACATGTTACTTGACACATGCTAATGTGGTTTTATCACAATCTTGAAAGATCAAAATACAATTAAGTCACGTCAGCATATGTGTGTCAAGTAACACATTAGGCGTCACATCATCATCCAGTGTCATATCCGCAAAATTTATTAAATATTTAATAGAAGATCCGTAGAGGGATCAAAGTCGCACAATTATGATACTTGGGAGACCAAGTGCAATTAAGCCAATATTTTTTTTAAAGATTGTAAATGTTTCAAATGGTTAAATGTCTCACAAGTGTTTTTATATTGTCATGAAGTTGTTGAAATGTCTAATGGTGGTTAACTTTGTCAAAGCCATTCCTAAATCTGACCTCCCTCTCTGTCTCATTACTTTTTCATATGCTAGTCATAATCCTATGCTTCGTGAAGACCTTTGGAAAGAGTTGGGGGTGTTTGTCTACTTCTATATTTATATCTCTGAATCGTGGCTAGCTATAGGAGACTTCAACTCTCCTATTTACTTGCTTCTAAAAAGTGGGGAGGTGGACCTCCTAATAGAACTAATATGAGGAGATTAATAACCTCCAGTCTTGTAACCTTTCGGATATTGGCTTCAAAAGGCCACCATACACCTAAGAGGGGAGGGGGATTAAAGAAAGGATTGATAGAGGAGTGGCTAATGTGGAGTGGAGACTAGCTTTCTCTGATGCCTCTTTGTTCCATCTTCTAGCTTTAAAGTTGGAAACCCTCTTTCTGGATCTAAAATTTGAGCATCAATTTTCAGAAAATTGGAAACACAAAAGGTGAAGAAAATATAAAGCGAAAAGACAAGAAATGGGATATGACGCCACAATCGAAGCTCGATTAATAAGTCTAGGAGGATTCGCCACAAAGAAAGTGTTTCTTTGATAAGAATATAAAGGTTCTTCACAAGAACCAAGAGAGAACTCTCTCAACTTAGCACAAAGCTAATTTTCTAAAAATGATCAAAGCTTTTCAAATGTGTTCTAAGGGCCTATTTATACTAACACTAATAAAAAGGCCAAAATAACTAAAAAAAGGCCCAACACAAGTCATAATGGACCAAAACAAAAGGAAACATCACTAAAATATAAAAAGCTCAACAAAAGCCCAAATTAGACCCAAATTACATAAACTTCTATTCTAAGATTTGACACCACTTTAAGCTCTTCATGTACCATTCTAGTCCTCTATCAATCTTCTAGCTTTAAAGTTGGACCACAAAGGACTTCTCCTTAAGCTTAAAAACACTGAGCCTTATGTGGGGAATGGTACGTAAGCCTTTCCATTTTCACTACAAGAAAATTGCAGATTAGCAAGGGACCATTCCCTCGAAAATCCCTTGCTAAATAGAATAGCGAGGGATTACAGAGGGAATGGTCTCTCACTAAATCCAGGTCACTAATTGGCGACGAACAACGATTCCTTGCTATTTCCTCACCAATTCCCAGTCCATTCCCTTGCAAAAGACGTCGCTAATATGTCGCAAACTGCCCTTTCTAATTCATCATTATTGCCTTGCAAAGGTAGTGCCATTTGTCCCTCGCTAAGTTTCATCGCTATTCCCATGCTAATGCCTCACAAAGACCTCGCAAATATCCCTCGTTACTTTGTTGCTATTTAGTCACAAATTCTTATTTTATTGATTCCTCAGCATTCCCTCGCTGCTTGCTTGCAAAAATTGTCTCGCTAATCCCTCACTAATCCCTCGCAATAATTCCTCGGCATTTCTTCTCTCCTTGGTCGCAAAATGGCCATACTAATCCCCCACCAATCCCTCGCAATAGTCCCTCGCCATATCCTCGCTAATCTCTTGCAAAACTCGTTCGCTAATCCTTCACGAATCCTTCACAATATATCTATTACATGCCTTCGCTAATTCCACGTGAATCCCTCACAATTTATCCATTGCATTCCCTGGCTAAACCTTCGTAAAACCCTCGCAATATATTCATTGCTTTCCTTCGTAAAGCCCATGCTAATACCTTGCAATATATCTATTGCATTTGCCTCACTAATCCCTCGCAAAATAAAACTGAGCACTGTCCTATCTATCAGATTTTCCTGGCAATTTTAATTCAATTATTTGTTATGTATTTCATAGAAATTCATCAACTAAATAAAATAAAATAAAATGTTGAACATACTAAAACTTGATTTAAAATAAAACTTGCAAGTGACAACATGTCTTACAAAAACCAAACTACTCAATGTCTTACAAAACCAAATTGTTGTCTAATAAAACCAAATTACTAAATAATGTCTTACAAAACCAAATTGATCAATGTCTTGCAAAAAGAAAAGGCAACTAATATATGTAATCAACCTAAACTAGTAAAATCATCATCACGGGCTTGGTCCTCCGTAGGTTGGTTGGTTGATGGTTGGACTGCATGAAGTATCTGACTCATAATCCCTGACAATTGTGTCTGCAAGAAAAAGTTCAATGCATTATTTATAATTGCAGTGACTCTTTCTTCTGTCATAGGTGGAGTTGTGGAGGGAGGTACAACCTCTGAAGAAGAAGCATGTGTCGAGCTACTAGTAGTGCCAAGATCCAAGCTATGACTAAGGCCATTGACTCTTTTCTTCTTGTTTTCACCTGCAACTTTTAACCAAAGATCAAAGTCAATCACAGGATGGGATGAAGTGTCTTCTCCATATTTTTGTGTCATTGAGACTTCATATGATTCCTACAACAAATAAACAAAAATTTAGTAAAATGACAATAAGTTAACAAAAGTAATCAATCTTAAAATATAAAAACACATACAATGAAGTTCTTCGCCCTATGAGAGACAAATTCACCGTTTTTCCTTTTGTGAACTTTGCTATATATTTCATTGCAAGAAATAGGACGGTTCTCTTCCGCCTCCTGTAATAACATTATAGTGTAAATTGTAAATCATGATCAGTTTAAACCAAAGTAAGTCACACAACAATCTAAATTAACATATTTAGGTGTTACAACTCAAAGAGAACAAATTTGATAAACAACCATTTCATACAACTCATACCATAATAAACAATCTTAGAGATATAAAAAATGATCTTTTCATTTGACATAGGTAAACTGCACACACTATCAGAATCCAAAGTAACATATATGAAGCAAACCCCACAACACATATTTAACATCTTTTCCTTCTAACACTTCAAAATCAGTAGTAAACAAGAAAGTACCCACTCATTATAGAGGCAGTGATATTAACACGGAAATTTCTAGCTGAAAATTAAAATGAGTATCAATATCATTGTAACTAAAAACCTACAAATCATTTGAACTAAATCGATATTTAGCATGATTCTTCCTAGCAAAGACCAACAAAGAAAGCCAATTACAAAGGTCTATCCCAAAGGCAAAATGTGCAAATTTGTGTAAGAATCTAGCAAGTGGATAAATAGGAAGAGAAGTAGTGCACTCAACACAATCATGAATATTCGTGTATATGTATGTCTTTATAATATGTTTGATTGTTGGAAAAGAGATTAGTTATTGTATCAATGTTATGAGGGATATTTAGTCATGCACACAAAAGCAGGCTTCCAATCATCACTTTGAGATGATGAATTAATAGAATGTTAAGGGATTAGCAATTGACAAATATCAATGAACATAACAATTTTTTTTCATGTTACAAACTTCATGACATACAATAATCAAAATATAGACAGAAAAAATCAAAGACAAATATACACAGATGCATACAACTAAAAACTGAAACAAGCAGCAGTAGTATAATAAGTCCAAAGAAGGTAATATCTATCCTTAAAATCTTAAATATTAATCTGGGTACAAGTACAAATTGTATATACCTAGGTAGGTATGTACCAACCAAATACATACAATTTTTTTTAATAAGGTTACAAGCCTCGAATATAGCACCAGTTTGGCCCAGTTTGGATGGGTACTACTTGAGCCAGCTATGCCACCCCACACACTACAAAATTTTAGATGTAGAATTTTAGATGTAGATTCATTTTAATTAGATTGTGTTGATTACTTATTTCCTCCTTTTTGCTTAAAATATCAAGACCAATTGGTTCTAACTAAGTTGTGATTAATGGTAAGGCAACAAGTGCTCAGATTAGCATTCAACAACCACAATAAATATTCATAAAAAACTTGGCTCTATATGGATTTTTCTAGGTGAAAAGTGTGCAGACAAAATGTATATGTAATGCAATTTTCACAAACTACTAAACTAACTAAAGAATTCCCATCCCATAGTGAATAGTATGGGGAACTGTTAAAGTGTTACCTTCAACAACTATATGAATTTTTTTCATAAAACAGATTGAGCTTACAACATATGTTAAAGAGAGAGAAAGAGAGACTTATTAGGGATCAAAGTCATCAAACAAATGCCTTGTTTTATAAATCATAAAAAAAAGTCATCAAACAAAGCGTCAACTTTACAGGGTAATTAGTGTTACTTTCTTGTCAAACATACAAGAAAAGCCCATTAATTTAGGCAATTAAAATAGGACAAAATGCATAAATAGAATGCCTATATTTATAATAATTCACTAGATATAAAAAATTGCCACTCAGTTGCTAATTAATACATTCACTTCCTTCACTAAAAATAATAAGAGCAAACTATTTTTTTGGTCCCCGAACTTTTCGATATTTATGGTTTTGGTCCCTAAACTTTTTTAGGACCGGTCAACATCCTCAAACTTTTTTTTCCATCCAATGTTTTGGTCCTTTCCGTCTATTTTGGACGTTAAGTGATGATGTGGCATTGATGTTATTATTATTTTATTTTATTACATTTTCTGGCGGCTAAAAACTGCCAAAAATTGTATTTTTTAAAAGGATTAAATAATTTGCAGCGGCTTTTAGCCGCCACAAATTGCTTCATCTTAAACAATTAAAAATTGAAAAATCAAACTTGACCAAACCATTTCATAAACCAGAAAAATCAAATCACAAACCCTTTATAAAATTTGGGGAAATATAAATTAGATTACATAGGCAAATCAATTATGATATAATAGCCTCCAAAGTGTCTGATTGCAAATGCACTAATTTGCCAATGATTAACGCTTCTTATTGCTTCCTTTTGCGCTGGATTTTGATGGTGTAGCTACCAAGTATATGAACAACACCACAATGGAACTTTATGGGAACACAAAACTTTATGACATCTCAAATGTATGAGAAAGGATGCCACCACTGAAAATAACATATGCAGAATTGGAATGAGAAACCGGTTGGTTCATTTGGATCTTTTCAACCATGAGCCGTGATTGTGTTCTTTTGAAGAAAGTTATTTTCTCATTTCTGTAACAGCTGCACAGTTACATAAAACAAAGGAAACTCACATCAAGCCTTTTCCATGACTTAATCACACCCTTTCCTACCTCTCAAATGTAAGCCCCCCTCGAAACGGCGCCATGGGGACACGCATGTTGAACACCTCTTCTTACAATGGTAGTGGCGTCGTGTAAGATGGGAGTGATGGTCCATTCGCCTCTTTCTTGATTGCAAAACACAGACAATTTCGTTGAGTCAATTCATCGAACACCTTGTTGGCAGCAACACACAAATACGTTGCGAAGAATAAAGAGAGTGAAAGAGAGAGACTCACGAAATTAATGTTTTGGAGAGAGAAACAACAAGGGCATCTAGTGGAACCGAGGCAAGGGTTGATGGTGGGATCGTGGTGGAGATTTTCGGCCCGTAGTTTCTCTTCGTACACCTCTTGAGTACCCATTCTTTTTCGGTGTGTGCTATTGCTTCAGGAGAACATTTGGTTTGGTTCACCTTCCACAATCACCTGATTTATATGTTTTAAAGCATCTGTGTCCTTGAGTGATTCTGGAACGAGTTAGGGGTAGTGAATAAGTTGGAAAAGGAGTGAAGTAATTTTCGACGGTTTTTAGGTGCCAGAAACTGAACCATAATAATATAATAATAAAACTAACGTTCAAAATAGACGGAAAGGACTAAAACATTGGACGGAAAAAAGTTTGAGGACGTTGACTGGTCATTAAAAAGTTTAGGGACCAAAACCATAAATGTTAAAAAGTTCAGGGACGAAAAACATAGTTTACCCAAATAATAAATCCTAAAACAGACAATTAACATAGAACCAAAGCCAAGGAAAATTCAAGCAAGAAAGATCAATAGAAGTAGTAAGTTATGGAACAGCTTCAAATTTAAAAATTAATTGGTAGTTCAAAGGTGCAAATGCCCGTATTACAAATCATAGGACACAACACGACTATGATCATACAAGCAAGTAAACAAAAAGTTGATATCATACTCCTCATTATTCATTGACAAAAGTAAGTATGATTACCATAATTTTCTTATGTTGCCCAAAGCTCCTACACCCTCCTGTGTGAATCATTGCATCAGGTTGGGCAGCCCTATTTTTACTTCCAGAAGCAGACTTCTTTTGCCATTATGGTGTTTTCCAAATGTCTATTAATCCATTCCAAATCTTAGCCTTCATCCCTCTAGGCCGGTGAGGCCTTAAGTCCTCATAATCCATTGAGTTTGTCACTTTCCTTGCTTTATCCCTATCCTTACACAATTGATCAGAATACCTATCCATACATGTCTTTTCCCAAACTTCCCTTGCCATGACTCGATCATATTTTGATACAAAACGATATTTTTCCCACAACAATACAACTTAAGTTGAAAAAACAATTATAGATATAATAATATAATATATATAATACTATCATAATAATTGATTACCTTAAAATAATTAAATAATATTTCCTTCATATTCGGACAATAACTTTTCCAAGAATCTGCAGCATAAGGCATCCTTGAGATTGCCTAAAAAATAATATATCGAGTCATAGATTGTTGAGCAAACCTCCTCATATAGGTCAATTCAAGCCACATATATAGTTCAATAACATAAAAAACAAATCAATAACATGAATTAATAGCATTAATCATAATCATTGATAAAGTTCAATTTTATTTACGAATTATAAACATCTGCCACAACTATTATTTGTCTTCTATCAACTTCTACATTAGAATCTTCACTTAAAGGCTCCATAGTAGGTTGCAAGTCATCAAATGATGGGATAGTATTTGATTGACCACCATTAAAAATTGGAGTGGTATCAGATGATTGTCCACCACTAGTTGATGTACCACCACCATTAGCTAATGGACCACCACTGTTAGATCCATCACCTAAGACAAGCATAATAAAAAAACATTAGTTTTTATCAATTACATTAAAATAAGAAAGGGGTTAATAAGTAAAAGTTATTCTACAAGTATACCCGGTGAGTGGTGAGAAGGACGTGTTAGTGGAGGATCAACAGTAGTTTGAGTCAGTTGATGGGAATTGTTGGTGTTACAATCAATCTGATGGTGGAGTGAGCCCTAGTGGTCAATCTATTTTAGGTTACATTTGTATTATGACTTTGATTTATATATTTCAATATATAAGGCATTTCAGTTATTATGTTATCTATGGTTTGATATAGTAATGTCCTTAGAATAGGCTGGCTATTCGATGATGTGAGATTCATTGAATAATAGAATGTGATTCTTAAAGTGTATGTAGTCGAAGTATCATTGTTAACCAGGATGACAATGATGCATCAAGACTTTGTGTGAATAGCATGATGACCGCATCTCACAGGTCATGGATATGGGATATCAGGCAAGCACACAGGTATAAATATTAGGAATAATATTTATACTAGACAGACCCACTATGAGAAGGTTTCATAATAGTTATGTAAGTGTCATAAGCGCTTCTCATGGCAACTATAAGGTGATAATAGTCCTCCGACTTAAAGTCATTACGGTTCCTACATGTAGGAATTGTATGTTTTAATGCTATCAAACGTCATCTGTAACAGGGTGATTATAAAGGTAGTACTTGGTCATGCAATGAATCATGTTGAGGAATGTGAGTGATGTAGATATGATTCGTCTCTTCTACATAACAGGAGTTATGTCTATAGGCCTCTCGATAGAGTGAGACGTACAATATGCATGGCCATGTGCAAATGGACTGATATGAGATATTGAGTCTGTTTGTAATTAAACGTCTACTTGGGTATCGAGAAATAAACAATTGGACTTAATGAGGATGACACTCTTATGCCTCGTGTTCAATTGGGACATTCAAACGAAGGGACAAAGGCTACATGGTGGAAATTGTTGTCGTAAAGGTTGAAATCGGATCACCGATTATCTCATAGGGTGAGTGGCAGCGATGCATTGCTAGATGCCAATCACTGTCTATAATATTATAGAGATAATATTATTGCTAGTTTAGTGGGAGCGTATAGGGTTACACACATAGAGTAATTTATTGGAGCAGATGAATAAATTAAATGTGATTTAATTTAGTTCATGATTAATTAATAAAATATGATTTAATTAATTAATCAACATATTTAATTAAATAAGATGCAAGATGATAAGAAAATCAATTAGATATGATTTAAATAATTATCTAAATCAAATGAGATTTGATAAGGTAATTATCTAATCAAATAAGATTTGATAAGACAATTATCTGTATATCTAATCAAATAAGATTTGATAAGATCAAATGAGATTTGATAAGATATTTTATGGGATTAAGATAGAGCTCATGTTTCTATATAAGGAGGTGAATACCTCATAACATGATGCATGAGAAAAACACCTTTTGCTAGCACTGAGACTCCACTTCGATAGTTGCTCACGTGGACTAAGTAGAGGTGCCGTTACTTCAACACTTGGTGATCAAAGGCAACCAGTTAATTGAAAGCACGCTACAAAGGTAATTGTCTAAACCCTTAGAGATTCACAAGTAATGCATGATCAATGGGAAAGGGTGATTTCTGCTCTTGGTCATAAAAAAATTTAAAATTATAGACCTTGAAACCCCAACATCTGACGCCTCTTTCCTCGAGTAGTTGGCATGATGATTGCCTACATAAAGAAATACAATGATTTAAAAAAACCATAGGACATTACTGGAAAAAAATGACGTAAAAAAGGTATTTAAGCTCAACATCAATACCATTAAAATAAGAAAGAATTAATCATAACTACTTGAGTCTGTGAATATCAACTTCACATATGCCAAATTCATTATTCAAAGTATTAAGATAGATGGTTGCTCATAAAGAAATGCATATTCCAATTTCTCATAGCTCATTATCTCTCTCTCTCTCTCTTAAGTCCTCAAAAAAGTTTAACATAGGCAGAGAAGATTCATTTCACCAGTGGAGATGAAAGTGAATTTTGCACACAAGTCAATAAAATGAGAAAATCTATTTTAAAATATCAAAAATGCCACAACCAACCCTCTCTTAGAATACTTCTCCCTTGGAAGACTTTCACAAGAAATCCTAATACAGATGGATCTTCGGATGATCCAACCTTGAATGCAATACCAGCAAGACCACCAACAGGTTCTTGTTTAACAAGATGAGCATTCTTGGCTACCCAACCAGCGAGCAAACGTGCCTTCGAATGAGGATACCGAGCAACAACGTTTACTCTTGCTCTTCTCGTTATCTTAGTAAACATAGATGTGTTTACTGCTGCACTCAACTTGTTGCCTTACCCAGTACCATTCAAGTTTACTCCAGTTGGTGATGGTAAAACCAACCCTTCCAATTCAGACCTTCTTAACATGATCACAATTGGTGTGAGTATTTAAGTTTTCATGATCTATCTTCATTATCTGTATCATGTTGCATTTTTTTTAATTGTTGCATTGAAAATGCCTCTTTTATGTGTAGGCCTTAGGACTTAGATGCTGTGGTGGGGGACATTACCGTTACTACAAACCGAACTAAAATAGTGGATTTTACACAGCCATATATTGAGTCTGGACTAGTTGTTGTGGCACCTATCAAGAAGTTGAAATCCAGTGCTTGGGCTTTCCTCACACCATTCACTCCAATGATGTGGTGTGTAACAGCAATGTTTTTCGTAGTGTTGGGAGCTGTTGTGTGGATTTTAGAGCGTCACATAAATAATGACTTTAGAGGCCCTGCTAGAAGAAAATTTGTCACCATTATCTGGTAATTAAGTACCAAAACAATTTTTAAATATGGTCTTTATTAACTTCTTTGATTGGTTCATCATTCGATCACTTGCATTCTTTATCAATTGCTGACATCTTAATCATTTATCTCTGCAGGTTTAGCTTTTCAACCTTATTCTTTGCACATAGTAAGTGGTTGGAGCTTTCCTTTGGCTAGTTATCCTTGTTGTTTTCTTCATGTAAAGAACAGAAACTCAATTTGTAACAAACTGTAAAGAACCAATCAACCTAAAAGGGTTTATGCTATTACCCGGAACTACATGAATGATTTTACATCCAACACATTTTCTAACACAAATTGCTTTTTCCACCTTTAAGAGTGGACAACAAAAACTCATCTAACCTTGTGAAGAAATTTTTATTTAATTGCAAAGATGGACTGCAAGAATCCAATTAATGACCCCTTGTTCATAAATGCTATAATACCTCATGAATAAAAAATCATCCTAAAACATAAAGTTGTTGTTGCCTTTAAGCTGAAAAATGGTGTTGTGGATTTAAGTCTTGCATCTCATAGAAATCCCTTATGTGCAGGAGAGATGATGAGGATCAACCAAGGAACAAGGACATTGAAGTACTACAAGGACTTGGTGGACCAATGACAAGGGCACGTGCTAAGAAAGCAAAAGAAGCCTTAAACCAAATGATGACAACTTTGATTGAAGCAGATTCACATATGGAAGGATTGAAACCCATATTGGCCAACTACTTAATTCAAGTTGAGGAATAAAGAAGATGGACTGATTCACATGACAAAACCAATGAAGACATATTATCTAGTTTATTTTCTATTAAATAAGTTGTAATAAGATGTTTGGGCTGCACTACTTTATTTTAGCACATAGGCCCCAAACATTTGGTTATTTTCTTTTTTTATGCTGTGTGGGCTACATTAGAATAATATTTAAATAAAGCATAAATAGGAGTGACTGTTGGTGTGTTTTGTGTCTCTTGAATGGCTTACATGTTAATTAATAAGCCACTTACTTGAGATAATTACCACCATCAGTAAAATAGTTAATGATGATAGGAGTTACATTATGTTTAGTGGACTCTTGGTATGCTTTTGTGTAGCAACCATCTCCTATATATATGTAAAGTCACATTTTATGAAATAGAACTTGGATATTGAATTTTGGAATTTTTCCATGAAGTAACTCTCTTGGGCTCATCATTGAGCCAACCTCTAATCTTATCGAGGGCCTTAACCCTTGTGGCGATCACTTCCCATGGCCTATCAATTCTCCGAAATTGTAGTGCCTTCCGTCTTGTGTCCTTAATCTTATCATTTGGTATCAAGAGAAAACTGTGAGCACCCTTGGTAGCTTTGTACTAATCATATGACTGTTTGTAGTTCTGATACTCAACTCAAACTATATTACAAGCCTCACCTCCATACTAACGGTGGAATAGCTCTCTTCCCTAGTTAAGGGAATTGAAAGATTAGTAACAAGCAACAACCGCATTGGTTTCCTGAGGGATACATCTGCTAAAAGTTATCTGACCAAGGAGCTCAACATACATAGTTCCAGGCTTGTTCCTCTAAACTCCCAATCAGATTATGAAAAAGCCTTGAAGGATGGACCAACTAGTGTTGGTGTTGGTGTTGTTGCAATAATAGATGAACGTGCATACATGGAGCTCTTCCTAGCAACCAGATGTGAATTTAGTATTGTTAGTCAAGAGTTCACCAAGAACGGATGGGGTTTTGTAATTATAAATCCATTTCTCTTATGTGAAACTCAACTTCACATACATCATTCAATGTATTAAGATAGGCGGTTGTTTATAAACATATGCATATTCCTTTCTTTGTACTTTATATTTCAATTTCATTCTCTATCTTTCTCTTAAGTCCTCAAAAGAAAGTTCAACATAGGCACAAAAGATTTATTTTCACCAGTGGAGATTAAAATGGACTTTGCTACACAATTCAATAAATGATCAACTCTATCTCGATCACACCAAGTCAAACATATGTTCCTTATGTAACGCTCAATAATAATAACTCTCAAAGCATACAAAAATTATTACAATAGTAAACGAAAGAAATAAATATTCATGAATCAACATACTACATGATATATAATGTGTTGTTTTGTCATCTAGAATTTGCAACACCATCATTGTTTTGGCTAAATTTCTTCATATTAGCCATTTGCTTTCCACTTTAATGGTTTCACATGAAAAATTTTGAGCGACTTTCAACTTGACAAAATGCATAAAGAATTATTTATACCTCTTCCTTGTTTTCAATGCATTTGCTTCCCCTACTTCTTTCCCAATAGTTGTTTCATTCTCATCATCCAGACCACCTAAACCTTGGCTTTTTTGCACTCAGTCCTCTTTCGTAGGTTCTAGTATGCCTATGTTTGTGGGGTTATGCCAAGTTGGAGCTGATTGTGAGATTTCATGGGCTCGGGACAAAAATGTAGTTAAGGCCCCTTATATATAAGTATTCGAAAATATAAATATATATTGCATAAAAAATAGACATGTAATTTAATTAAAAACTATATGTTTTATTACATTAAATGAATAACGTAATTTTAGCAAATTTTAAAAAGATATATCACATTTTTATTCAATTCACTCCTATGTTATCGTCTATCATTCAATTTACGTCCCCCAGAAAATTATGTACACATAAATATCTATATATAAGTTCACTCCCTAAATGAAAAAATATATATACACACAATATGTATATATAATTCTATAAGATTTTATACAATTTTATTTCTTATAATTCCTTCATTTTATTTTTCTTTCTATTTCCTCCTTTTCTTTCTCATAAAATCTTCTATTACATCTTACATTTTCTCTATCTCTCTTACCAATCAAGATAGATATTGGTCCCAAATGTATACAACCATAATTTTCAATCATTTTTAAGGTCTTTGTTTTTTCATAAAAGTTTCTTAATAAAAAATGAATTAAAAGAAGGGTAAAATATGTTTTTGGTCCCTCATTTTATCTAAATTTCTGTTTTTAGTCCCTCATAAATTTTTTCTGTGTTTTTAGTCCCTCAAAAATTGTTTTCTTTTGTTTTTAGTCCCAGACATTAATTTTAACTGTTAAGTATGTCGTGACGAGCATAATTTGTGCTTGAAAATTTTTTGTTTAAGTTTCTAGCGGTTTTTAACTATGGCAAACTTTCTGGCAAATTAAAACTGCCAGAAATGTTAAAAAAAAAATCAAAACCTCGAACACCAAATTATCTGAAATCACAAGAAATGTTACAAAAGTAAACATTTCTGACCGCTAAAAAAATTGTAGCGGTTAAAAGTCACTAGAAACTTAATTCGGAATTTTCACACACACAGTTTATGTCTGTCATATCATCACTTAACAGTTGAAATTAACGTCAGGGACTAAAAACATATCAAAATAATTTATGAGGGACTAAAAACAGGACATAACAATTTATGAGGGACTAAAAACAGTAAAAAAAATTTATGACAGACCAAAAATAGAAATCATGATAAAATGAGGGACCAAAAACATATTTTACCCTTAAAAGAATATTATTTCATTGTTAATTTGAAGCAGAGAATGTATTATTCTTATTATTTTTAGGTTAAAAATTAAATTTTGCTTTAACAAAATTTGAGGGTCAATTTTGTGTTTAAAACTTCAAAAATGATATTCAAATATAACAAATATTTTCTATCACTAGAATTGCTACAATGAATTTTAAAAGCTAAATCTCTTTTCTTCCACTACAACATTATAATCTTATATCTTTTGTTTAATTTGTGGATTCTTTTCCTGAGATTGTGAATGATATTCTTGACGTCCCTGCTCACCCACAAAAGGATTTGTTGATTTGGGAGCCTTCTGATTCAGGTGAATTATCTTTGAAGGATGCTTTTCTTTTCTTAAAATCTCCTTCAAATCATTTGTCTTTTTTCAAGTCAATTTGGTCAAAGTGTATCCCGCCTTCTAGAACATTTCTAATTTGGCGTTTACTTCATAATAATATCCCAACGGATGAGCAACTTCAACTAAGAAATTGCTCTTTGGTATCAGCGTGTAGCTTGTGTTGTTCATGGCGTGTAAAATCACAATCAAAAAGTCTGAGACATGTGTTAGACACACTGTCCTCAAGGATTTATCTGCATAAAGCGTAAATCCCCAGGATTTAACAGACTCTTTCCAATAATAGATTGGGGCAGCAGAACTAACAAGTTTTTAGTGAGATTAACCCAGGAACTCACAAGGAGAAAAAGAAAAGAGGGCTCAGTAAAACCATCTTAAGCATAGACATTTATAAAGAAAAGATAGGGTTTCTAAAACCACCCAAGAGCAAGTCAAAAATAAGGTAAAACCTAGTCTAACTGACCAAGTTAATAAGACCAAGTCAAACAAAATTTCTGTTTTTAATAGACAATAAATTAATTTAAAAAAGATTTTTTATATTTAATTTAATAGACATGTTAACCTTTTGAAATATCAACAAAATATACAACAATCCCCCACATATTTCAAAAGGTTAAATAAAAGTTTTCAGAAACTATAAGAAAATCCTGGGTTCTCTTTCTCTTGGATGTAATGCATCGGACCTGGTGTAGCAAGCTATATGAACCGGACCTAGAATGATAAGACTTAACACACAGTGTAATTGGTGTAGCAAGCTATATGAACCAAAGACACTTGGTGTATGTTAGAGGTCTACCTATCACACTACACCCCTACAATCCTTGTTGTTATCGCTGTTTTGCGCTACTAGGCCATGCGCGCGCCCGGTATTCATGAGTGCTCTAGAGATCTCTCCAAGATCTCATAAAAGCGGCCCCACTTGACACTCATATAGGTGATTTCATCAAGTGTATGCTGCAAATCATACACCACCTATAAGGGATATGAAAATCATTAAAAACTTTATAAGTTGTCAAGCTTTCTCATAACTATGTAAAGCTTAACTATAAAGTTTAACCTCTCAATAATGCAGTGTCTAGCACTTTCTCACACCATAGGAAGGGACTAACAAATTAAAATTGATTAAAATCAATTTAGTGCTAACAGAACTGACAAGTGACTTGTTCTTACCCATATGAACCTTCTTCATGGGATCTCCAACCACAAAGGTTGGGTTACCATTACTTGTTTGTTTTCAAGTGGCTTAATAAAGTCTCATTCCCCTCGATGTTTCATACAATAATTTCTTCCTTAGGGGTTTAAGTCTGAGGATCGGCCGAATCCATTAATGACTTCACATAATCAAAAAAAAATTATCCTTTAAGAAATTTCTTTATCACATTATTTCTCAATTTATATTCCAAAGGAATATTCGCTTAAGTGATTTTTTCTACCACCGAACCTCATAATCAACCATCTCCAGAGTAATAAATTCTCACTCAATTCCTATTTGTTTGGTTGATCTCTAAGTAACACACTACAACCAAGTGTATAGTGACACAATCTCTGGTGGATTTTGTCTCATACGGATCAAAAATTCATTTAACATCATTGTATTTTCTAATATAATGGAAAATCCACCATGTGAATGCCATAATTTATGGTACCTCTCAAGTATCTCATATTATGCAAATTATGTAATATGGAGAACTCACACTTGACTACAGCCAAGTAAAATACTCATAATATTGTTAACAGTTCACACACTCCCCAGAATCTCATGTCACAAATAGTTACTATCAAGAGTAAAAATTAGAGAATTCACATCTCAAATATTTTATGTAGATATTTTTCTTACAATCCAATCATTTTATTGTCACCGTGAAGTCAATCAAATATCACTTGTAAAATCCCCACATACATGCTTTTAAAACACACACACTTGTACCTCCAGAAGATAGTTTTCATAATTCTTAATCACAACACTCGAAGGCAAAAACATTTATATGTATTAAGCATTCTATCTAATAGATTTTCACATCACTGATATCAATATCAAAATTAAAATTAAGAACAGTGTAACCAATCAACATCACTGGTACCAATCCATAATAGCAAATTTGAATTGCTAAACATAAGAAATGAAATAATAGAACATTATACTAATATATAACAATTAAAAATAGCAATTGAATGACAATTGCAAATAATTAAATAACTCAATAATGTTCAAATATAACGTTTAAAAAAGAATGAGTAAATATATTTCAATTTTAATTAAATACACATTCAATTGAAATATTTAGTAAAGATATTCAATCAATTGCCTATGTTACAAATTACCTTCTCGTACCAATTTTCTCACTTTAAGTATTGCCTTAAAAGCAAATAAAAGAAAATGCTAATAGTCAGACCAAATATGCGGTGACAAAATTGTGAGAAAATCTTGTAACCAATATCTCCAAAACATAGAATTAATATGCTTAACATCTCATAAAATGATGCATATACTAAGATTGAACTTTAAAACATATTGGTCCAAAAGTGAGTCTCAAGTCATTTTATTCATAGGGACTAGTGCTCACTAGTGCTCTCAGTTTAATAAAATTATTAATTCTCCCAAAAGAATTTTAATCAACACATATAAAGTCACTCAGGCAGTCAAGGCAACTCATGCTTATTTCCCAACACATATATATAAAATAAAACTAATTGAAGGGAAGACATACATGCATACCTCATATATCTCATTATGAGAAATCTCAAAGCGTGACTGCAACTTTACATGTGCATCATCCATGCCTCTGTGAACAAATTCACCTTACAGCTATGTTCGTCCAATTTCTCCTCCTACGCAACAACACGCATTCCACGTGGATAAATTTCTATGTGGCATTACATCAAACATGTTGCATTCTCCACTCAAAGGATGGTTTTGCTGTACACATAAAAGTCATTTTTTTTTAAATAATAAAACATATTAGTCACGAGGTGGTGCTCCAACTCCACGAATCGCGCAACCAGAATGTAACCGCCTCAACCCATCTCGTCTTGCTTACACCACACTTGCTCATGTTGAACGTTGTTAGTATGCCCACCCATGATGCAAATCAATGAAGGTTTTCACGGTGAAAACCCACGATCACGCTTAACTCCCCCACGATGAACATCATCACGCAAGCTTTGACGACCTGTCACCGCGCGTACCCGTCTGCGGCATATCCTGCGTTCAGCTCGTTGCAGCATTGTATGTTATTGAGTTGCGGTTCCACGACGAGAGGCATCAACACGTAGTGCTTGGTGGTGATCACAGTTATTCATTCCTGCAAGGTAGAAGAAACATTATATAAATAAAAAACACACGAAACAAATTTAAAAAGAGTGCAATTGGTTAACGTAGTTCTCTTTCTAGGGAAAAATAGCAATATCAGTTAGGGAAGCTTCAAGGTTGAGTCGCTTCTGTGAGGCTTTTATTTGGATGGTAAACGCTGAAATGAAGATCGGTAGGCAGAACCACGAAATCATGGCCTTCATTGACGTGTAAATTTTTCATTGCTTGCAGCTGCACAAATGTCACTCCGAATCGTAAAAGCAACAACAGGAAGCCTGTACTCCTTCCTCGCAGGATTGGAATGGCGTTGCTCCTTCTCTTTCTGATTTTGATCACGTGGAGAATTTCATGTTCTCTTTCCGACTGACAATTTTAGGTTTTGAACAAGTGAATAGGGATTGCCATGACAACTTAAATCCTTGAGATTGTTGTTCATGGCGTGTAAAATCACAATCAAAAAGTCTGAGACGTGTGTTAGACACATTGTTCTCAAGGATTTATTTATTCGTGTAAAGCGCAAATCCCTTATGATTTAACAGACTCTTCCCATTAATATATTGGGGCAGCAGAACTAACAAGTTTTTAGTGAGATTAACCCAGGAACTCACAAGGTGAAAAAGAAAAGAGGGCTCAGTAAAACCATTTGAAGCATAGGCATTTATAAAAAAAAGATAGGGTTTCTAAAACCACCAAGACCAAGTCAAAGATAAGGTAAAACCTAGTCTAACTGACCAAGTCAATAAGACCAAGTCAAACAAAATATCTGTTTTTAATAGACAATAAATTAATTTAAAAAAGATTTTTTATATTTAATTTAATAGACATGTTAACCTTTTGAAATATCAACAAAATATACAACAGCTTGTGTTTTGCTAACGAAGAGACATCTGATCATTTATTTTTTTGGTGTGCTTTTCCTCAACATATTTGGAGGTGGCTGGGGGATTGTCTTTCGACTGTTATTGACACATCCTCCATCTCTACAGTTTTGTCATTGCTAAATGGTTCATGGAGCCCTCAAGTGAAGGATATTATTTTAATTGCTGTGACTTATGTATGTTGGGGTATTTGGTCTGCTAGGAACCAGATTCGTTTTCATAACAGAAAGGCTGAGATTCAGGAGGTTATTTCATCCATTTGGAATGATATTTCCCTGGTTGGTTCTTTATCAACTAGTTGTACAAAGAATTCGATGCAAGATTTCTGTATTCTCAAAACATTTGCAATTTCCAGTTGGCCTTGTAAGCTTATCATTCCCATCCCAGTAACTTGGCATCCTCCTTTACAGGGATGGGTTAAAGTTAACTGTGATGGGGCTGCTAGAGGTTCTCCTGGGATTGCTGCATGTGGAGGGATTTTCAGGGATCACTCAGGAGGTTTTCTTAGTGGTTTTTCTTCTCATATTGGGGTGAAGCATTCTCTGCATGCTGAATTGCTTGGAGCAATGCTTGCTATTAATATTGCTTATCATAGGGGTTGGACACATTTATGGCTCGAGTCAGATTCTCAGTTGGTGACTAAGGCTTTCAACAGCTTACCTGTGGTACCATGGTCCCTTCGTAATGATTGGATCAATTCTTTGGCTCGCTGTAATGCGCTATCTTTTCGTGTGTCGCATAATTTTCGCGAGGGGAATAAGTGTGCTGATGCACTTGCTAATTATGGGATTGTAAACCAAGGCTTTACTTGGTGGGATTCACTTCCTAGTTTTATTAGGGGTGACTTTTTAAGAAAAAAGATAGGATTGCAGTCCTATAGGTTTAAGTGAGTTGTTTTCATGGGTTTAGGCTTGGTCCCCCCATGCTTGTATCTTTTTTTCTTTGCCCTTTTTAATAAATTTCTGGGGTTTTTGCATAGGATCTTTGGGGCAAGTGGTGCCAATCTAGTTGGGATGATTTGTCCTCATTGTGATGCTTAAGCCTTCAATTTATTCAAAAAAATATGTGATAAATTATTATAATTTTTTAATTGTTGGTTAAATTTAATATGTTAATTAAAAATATAATTTAATTTTTTATATTTGACCCCCTTGAAGAAAATGCTCTAACTTTGTTGCTATTGCTTGTTTTCGACTAAATATCATCATTTCATATTAAAACTTACTTATAATTTTGTCCTTTATTAGTATTCTAACTTTTAGTTCTAATTTCTTTATAACCTGAGTTTTTTTTTTTTATCATGTTAAATAAACAAACACTTTAATTATAGATTCATTACATGTTGATACATCGCACAGAGCTGAAAAGATATTCAACATGAATCTATGAATGTAACACATCAGAAAAAATTAACAACCAACAAAGTGATTCCTTTTTGTTCACATGTAAAATTTTAATTTGGATAGAAAAAGAGACATAAATTGGGACAATAATTTTAATCTATTTATAAAAATAACATAAAATCATATAGAAAAAGAATACTCGACAACCATATAGACTATTTTTAATATATTGGGCCTCTTCTAGCCCTGGGTAGTCGCTCCTCCAGACATAGTGCAGGTCTAACTCAGTGTTAGATTGAAGTGTCTAACAATCGATTTGGTCTTGAATCCAATCCTGAATTCATGGTAACAACAACTTCATTAGATTTCATGCACTTTTTACCTTTCTTTAATGATAATGATTAGGGGTGGGCTAAGAACCAACACCCGAACCAAATACGTAATATCCAAACAAAAAAAGCAATCATCAGATGGATTCGGACGGTTCTCGGTTTGAACGGGTGAAGAAAAATGGTTTCGTACGGACTGTTAGGGCGGGTTCGGATTTGAAATTTTTTTCCATCAAAGTCTGAACCCGTCCGAAGTATTGATAGAAAAAAATATTGTAATTCATTGAAATTGGTAGTAGTCACGTGATATAGCCTGGTGTTTCTATCCTTATGATCAGTGGTCACTTCATGCAGCAACTGCTTTCAGCGCTTTCATTTTCCTTTCTACAGCTGGTTAGTAACCAATGGTTACACTTCCACGTATTCTACTTCTACTTCCCGTGAACTCACAAGTCTCAATTTCACTTTCACTTGCACAGTTTTCCTTTTGCACCCCACTCATCTCTATCCTTACCTTTTTAGAATCATCACACAAAAAGATGGGTATGGCTGTGTGGGAGCAACGAAGAGCGTCGTAGACATGGTGAAGGAGGGTGTGAACATTACATCTCTCTCGCAAGGTACCGGAGAGTGGAGATCTCATCCCGTAAGCATGGAACGTGAACTGTTGTTACATAATAAGATTTTTTTTCTTCTTAAGATGTAACTTTTTTCTTCAACCCTTTATCTCTGTATGGCTCCATCCTTTTTTTTTTTTTTTTTTCACATTCTGGTGTGGCTTAGCTTATCCGTGGATTGTGAAGATGATTACCGTTCATGCCTTCGTCGCTGGCGATAGGAACCTGAATAGAAATGAACCGCTCACACCCGCCCGATATACCTACAATCCGATCGACCCCTAACCCGACAAAACCGAATGCACAATCGGTCGAAATTGGTCCATATCATTTATTAAATGGGTTGTTTTGGTTCTGAAGTTTTTGCCCCGAACCTGCTCGAAACCGTCTGATGCTCACCCCTAACAATGATGTTTTGGTGCCTATACCTATTTTTGGAATTCTCAGGGATGCTTCTTTAGCCTTGTGCTTTTTTCCATGAAGGTGATCATTCAACCCTTTCTCACTAGTGGTAGTAACTTGACATAGTTCGCAACTCCACCCTTCTTTGGGTTTCTTGTGCAAAGTACATGGAGAGTGCTCATTGTCATAAACAGCAAGAGGTGTCTCCGCTTTGTGCTTTGCACCATAATGATCAACAGGCTTAGGCTGCAATGGGATAAAGAGAATAATATATATTGAATCCATCTTCTATTTAGGATGTATGAATAAGATATACATATTGTGATCGCACAAAATAGTTTTAAAAATAAATAATCAAAACACAATCAAGCAAATCCTTACACTCCACTTCCTTGAGTTATGTTCAAATTACAATAATTTTGAACTCATTATTGACTTTCGACTTGGATTGCTTGCATCACTCATAATTTTTCTAACATTTTAATAATTTTGGAAATAAGGCTTTAAACAAAGGGATGAAACTTTATTTTATAACTTTGACAAAATTCTTAAAATATGTTAAAAAAATACAATTCAGCCACTATATCATGACTGCAGGATTCGCTATGTCAAAAGTGAATAAGTGATTGTAGGCAATTTAGCCACAATTCAGGGGACATTCTCAAACAAGGTGACATTTTTTTTAATATAAAACAAAAAAAAAGATAAAACATTTTCACAATCCAAATGCCACTAAAGAAGAAGCAAGAAAAAAGTAAATTGTTAAACTGAAAGCAAAGATAAAGACAAAGAAGAAGGGAAAATTAAACATAACATTATACACTAACTAGTATAATCACTTTATCCTTGTTAGCTGTAGTAAGCGACCGCATAAAAGATTGTCTAATATCCATTTGGAGCGGTAAGTGGGTCTGCGGTTGTGGTCCACTAAATATGTTGATGTGATCAACTGGTCGGTTGTTCAAAGGCATTGAAACTCGTTGTCGAAACGAGATCCCCTCCAGTCTTTGCATCAAGATTCCCAATGCTCTCTCCACTGCCATTTCTCTCCTGACTTCCTCCTCCGGATCTCGTCATCGTGCCAATGCCATCTCAGTGGCAATTTCTCTTTTCTGATTTCCTTTTTCTTCAGCTCTCGTCGTATCTCCTCTTGCTCTATTTCTCGTCGGAACACTTCTTCCTCTGCATTCACCTGCATTGGCGTTGGGAAAAATCTAGGCACCGAAATATTGCTAGCAGAACCACCTGATGCAAACTCATACCCTAGAAATGAACTAATATTAGAAAAACTTTGTTTTTTTAAACAACTGTACTCTTGAAAGGAACATGAAGAAAAGCGAGCGTTACCTTGAAATGGGCAATTAGAAACGTAGGCGACGGTAGAAAGAGAGTGTGACATTGTTGATGGCATCCTTTGGTTTTGGCCATCACAATATTTGAACTCCATGGCAAAATGTTGGAACGTTAAACAAATGGAAGAAAAGGCGAGAAGAAAGAAAAACAGTGCCAGGGAAATCAGAGACAATGTGTCTGAGTGTGTGCAGTGTTGAATTTGAAAGCATGATTAAATAGTTGTCAGAAGTGGGTGTTTGTAGATGTCATTCATTTAGTCTTTTTGTGTAATGATGTTTTTTTTTTGTTTTTTTTTGTTATGTGAGTGATGGTCAAATCCTAAAAACTTACCAAATTTACCTTTCAACTCTTGACAAGGGAAGGAAAAGGAAAAAAAAAATTGACTTGAGATTTCAATAAATTTTTCAACAAAATTCATATATACTTTGACTTTGAATAAAGTATTAAATATACATAAATATTTAATATGTTAAAGATTTAAAATATTTCATGATTTAAGAATTAAATATTTATCCATTACAAACATTTGATAGTATAAATAAACTAAATCACACCAAAAAATATATAAATAAACTAACAAAGTGGATAACTCATAACTATAAATAATTATCATCAAATTAATATAATTAGTATTTTCCCTTGTGGATTGCATAAAATAAATTTAAATAAATATTTCTCTTTATAGAATTAAAATTTATAATAAATAAATATTTTTACATATATAATATATTTCATTGTTAAAAATATAATTTATAATATAAATTATATTTTATATTTATAATAAATAATTTAAATAATTCTCGTAGGAAAGAACACATTATTTTATTTGGGTCTCATTAAAGAATTTATAGTAAAATATTTATTAGAATGAAAGAAATTAGTTTTCATTTTTTAACATTTTCTATTTAATTTTTTTACATTTTACTCGGTCAAATTATTGGAAAATTTATTATTATCTTTAATTCATTAAAGGTATTTTATCATTAATTAATTAAGGGTTTTTTATGCATAATATTAAATATAAATCTTGACAAATATATAGAGGAGTTTAAAATCTTGCATACTAAATGAGGGTGTTACTTTAATGTTTTTTCCTTATATTTCATATGAAGAATAACCTTAATAGTTTCTCATATATAATAAATGTTTTTTGTTCAAAAAACATTTAAGGAAAATAATGATAAACATGTATTGGTAAAATATTAAATATATTGTTTAATAAAAAATATTTTTAATATTTGATTGATATTTTTAAAGATAATAGTACACAAAATCATTAATAAAATTTATATATTTATACGAATTGAACAGATATGTCAAATGTGAAAGTGAGACTATATTCACCAGTAGATTGAATTAAGGTGTTTTTAATTATAACATCATTAAATTGACTTTGAATGTGGTTATAATTTTTCAGTTTACACATTTTTTATTTTAAATAAGTTAAATTTGAAAAATAAATTTGTCATTTAAAATAATCTTGAAAATCTATTTTAATACCAGCATGGACTGAGGAAAAGACTAGAGACAAACAATAAAAGGAAAACTATAATGAAATAAATTATCAATAAAGTATTTTTATCAATAAAAATACATGTTAAAACTAAAAAAAACTTTTGTAATATTTTATTATTTATATTTTAATTACTTTAATATCACCAAAATAAATTTCATAAAGAGTGCTTATGTAATTTTATTGTCATTAAAAAAATTTCTTTTGAAGTATATTTTATTTATTAATGAATTAATAGTAAAATATTTTTCTCTAGGTTTTTTAATGAATCAATGCTCGATTATATTTTTTATGGCTTTTACATTTACAAATTTACTCAATCCCATGAAAAAGGAACCAAATCCCCTAGAGAATTTGTTTTACATTTAATTTGCAAAAAAATCAATTTCATTAACAAAGTAATTTTTGAAATGTTTATTATATTCAAATTATTAATAAAATATAAATTTATTAATCAAAGCAATTTTATGTAAATGAAATGATTTTATTATTATTAAAATGATTTTATATAAATTAAATTAATTTATACAATATTTTTTATTTTATAAGTATACTTTTTCATTAAATCAAATAACTAGTTTTAAATAAAAATAAAACTTTTAAAAAAATCGAATAATTTTTAAGTTCTTTTTTTTTAACTTCAAATTAAAAGTAAATTTTTAGCAGAACACAAGATGGACCAAATAAGAAATCATTTACCTCACTTCAACTTTCGCATTACTTTCCTACAATTAAGTGTGTGTTTGATTTTTCTTTTTCAACCCTCAAACATACATTCAATGTGAATCCATTACTCACACCTTAATATGTATACACTTTATAAATGAGCATGTGCAAAAGGAAATGGAACTAAACCATTTAGTTATGTTTGGATGTGAGTTGAGAGAGCTCGAAAGTACTTTTACTCTTAAAGCAATAATTTTTTCTTCTGTATTTGGTCTCAAAATTTGGGGATGTGCATTAAAATTACCAAAAGCACGTTCTCATGCATCTTTTATCCAAACATAATGTGAGAGTCCTAAACTGTGTTTGCGTTGTAAAGAAGGAGTCAATAAAGACTAAATCAAGCGAAGATGGATATATATTTATGCAGTATAACCAAAAAATTGGCATGGATTGAAGATGCAACCCATCAAGCTCGATCACACCAAGTCAAACATGTTCCTCAAGTAATGCTCTATAATGATAACTCTTAAAGCATACAAAAATTGTTACATTAGTAAACAAAGAAATAAATATTCATGAATCAACATACTACACCATATATAATGTGTTGTTTTGTCATCTAGAATTTGCAACACCATCATTGTTTTGGCCAAATTTCTTCATATTAGCCATTTGCTTTCCACTTTAATGGTTTCACACGAAAAATTCTGAGCGACTTTCAACTTGACAAAATGCATAAAGAGTTATTTAAACCTCTTCCTTGTTTTCAATGCATTTATTCTTTATTCCCCTTACTTCTTTCCCAATAGTTGTTTCCTTGTCATTATCTAGACCACCTAAACCTTGACTTTTTTGCACTCAGTCCTCTTTCGTAGGTTCTAGTATTCCTATGGCTGTGTGGTTATGCCAGGTTGGAGCTGATTGTGAGATTTTATGGGCCTGGGACAAAAATGTAGTTAAGGCCCTTTATATATAAGTATTCAAAAATATAAATATATATTGCATAAAAAATAGACATGTAATTTAATTAAAAACTATATGTTTTATTACATTAAACGAATAACGTAATTTTAGCAAATTTTAAAAACATATATAAAATTTTTATTCAATTTACTCCTATGTTATCGTTTATCATTCAATTTACGTCCCCCCAGAGAATTACGTACACATAAATATCTATATATAAGGTCACCCCCTAAAAGAAAAAAAATATATACACACAATATGTATATATAATTCTATAATGATTTTATACAATTTTATTTCTTATAATTCCTTCATTATTTTATTTTTCTTTCTATTTCCTCCTTTTCTTTCTCATAAAATCTTCAATTACATCTTACATTTTCTCTGTCTCTCCCTTTTCTATCTCTCTTACTAATCAAATAGATATAGGTCCCAAAATGTATACAACCATAATATCCAATCATTTTTAAGGTCTTTGTTTTTTCATAAATGTTTCTTAATAATAAAATGAATTAAAAGAATATTATTTCATTGTTAATTTGAAGCAGAGAATGTATTATTCTTATTATTTTTAGGTTAAAAATTAAATTTTGCTTTAACAAAATTTGAGGGTCAATTTTGTGTTTAAAACTTCAAAAATGATATTCAAATATAAGAAACATTTTCTATCATTAGAAATGCTACGATGAATTTAAAAGCTAAATCTCTTTTCTTCCACTACAACATTATAATCTTATATCTTTTGTTTAATTTGTGTGATTTTTGTTTTCATGATACGTGATAAATTATTATAATTTTTTAATTGTTAGTTAAGTTTAATATGTTAATTAAAAATATAATTTAATTTAATTTTTATATTTGACCACGTTAAAGAAAAGGCTCTAACTCTGTCGCTATCATTTATTATCAAAAAAATATCATCATTTCATATTAAAACTTATAATTTTGTCCTTTATTAGTATACTAACTTTTAGTTCTAATTTCTTTATAACTAGAGTTTTGGTATGTGTCTTTTTTTCATGTTAAATAAACAAACACTTTAAGTCTATTATTATAGATTCATTACATGTTGATACATCGAACAGAGCTGAAAAGTCATTCAACATGAATCTATGAATGTAACACATTAGAAAAAACTAACAACCAACAAAGTGATTCCTTTTTATTCACATGTAAACTTTTAATTTGGATAGAAAAAGAGTCATAAAATGGGACAATAATTTTAATCTATTTATAAAAATAACATAAAATCATATAAAAAAAAAATACTCGACAGCTATATAGACTATTTTTAATATATTGGGCCTCTTCTAGCCCTGGGCTCTGGGTAGTCGCTCCACCAGACATAGTGCAGGTCTAGTTATGTGTCAGGTTGAACTGTCTAACGATATTTGGTCTTGAATCCAATCCTGAATTCATGGTAACAACAACTTCATTAGATTTCATGCACATTTTACCTTTCTTTAATGATAATGATGTTTTGGTTCCCATACCTATTTTTGGAATTCTCAGGGATGCTACTTTAGCCTTGTGCTTTTTTCCCTGAAGGTGATCATTCAACCCTTTCTCACTAGTGGTAGTAACTTGACATAGTTCACAACTCCACCCTTCTTTGGGTTTCTTGTGCAAATTACATGGAGAGTGCTCATTGACATAAACAGCAAGAGGTGTCTCCGCTTTGCGCTTTGCACCATAATGATCAACAGGCTTAGGCTGCAATGGGATAAAGAGAATAATATATATTGACTCCATCTTCTATTTAGGATGTATGAATAAGATATAAATATTGTGATCACACAATAGTTTTAAAAATAAAAAATCAAAACACAATCAAGCAAATCCTTACACTCCACTTCCTTGAGTTATGTTCAAATTACAATAATTTTGAACTCATTATCGACTTTCGACTTGGATTGCTTGCATCACTGCTAATTTTTCTAATATTTTAATAATGTTGTAAATAAAGCTTTAAACAAAGGGATGGAACTTTATTTTATAACTTTGACAAATTTCTTAACATATGTTAAAAAAACAATTCAGCCACTATATCATGACTGCAGGATTCGCTGTATCAAAAGTGAATACGTGATTGTAGGCAATTCAGCCACAATTTAGGGGACATTCTCAAACAATGTGACATTTTTTTTAAAATAAAACAAAAAAAGAGAAATTAAACATTTTCACAATCCAAATGCCACTAAAGAAGAAGCAAGAAAGAAGTAAATTATTAAATTGAAAGCAAAGATAAAGACAAAGAAAAAGGGAAAATTAAACATAACATTATACACTAACCAGTATAATCACTTTATCCTTGTTAGCTGTAGTATGCGACCGCATAAAAGATTGTCTAATATTCATTTGGAGCAGTAATTGGGTCTGTGATTGTGGTCCACCAAATATGTTGATGTGATCAATTGGTCGGTTGTTCAAAGGCATTGAATCTCGTTGTCGAAACGATATCCCCTCCTGTCTTTGCATTGGAATTCCCAATGCTCTCTCCACCGCCATTTCTCTCCTGAGTTCCTCCTCCAGATCTCGCTGGCGTGCCAATGCCATCTCAGTGGCAATTATCTCTTTTCTGATTTCCTCTTTCTTTAGCTCTCGTTGTATCTCCTCTTGCTCTATTTCTTGCGGAACACTTCTTCCTCTGCATTGACCTGCATCGGCATCGGGAAAAATCTGGGCGCCGAAACATTGCTAGAAGAACCACCTGATGCAAACTCAGACCCTAGAAATGAACTAATATTACAAAAGCTTTGTTTTTTTTAAACAACAAAACAACTGGTACTCTTGAAAGGAACGTGAAGAAAAGCGAGCGTTACCTTGAAATGGGCATTCAGAAACGTAGGCGGCAGTAGAAAGAAGGTGTGACATTGATGACGGCTTCCTTTGGTTTTGACCATCACGATATTTTAACTCCATGGAAAAATGTTGGAACATTAAACAAAGAGAAGAAAAGGCGAGAAGAAAGAAAAATAGTTCCAAGGAAATCAGAGACAATGTGTCTGAGTGTGTGCAGTGTTGAGTTTGAAAGCGTGATTAAATAGTTGTCAGAAGTGGGTGTTTGTAAATGTCATTCATTTAGTCTTTTTGTGTAATGATGTTTTTTTTATTTTTATTTTTGTTATGTGAGTGAGGGTCAATTCCTAAAAATTTACCAAATTTATCTTTCAACCCTTGAAAAGGGAAGGAAAAGGAAAAAAAATTGACTGGAGACTTCAATCAATTTTTCAACAAAATTCATCATATATACTTTGGCTTGGAATAAAGTATTAAATATACATAAATATTTAATATGTTAAAGATTTGAAATGATTTAAGCATTAAATATTTATCCATTACAAACATTTGATATAAATAAACTGAATCACACCAGAAAATATATAAATAAACTAACAAAGTGGATAACTCATATCTATAAATAATTATCATCAGATTAATATCATTAGTATTTTTCCTTGTGGATTGCATAAAATAAACAAAAATAAATATTTATCTTTACAGATTTAAATTTCTAATAAATAAATATTTTTACATATATAATATATATCATTGTTAAAAATATAATTTATAATATAAATTATATTTTATATTTATAATAAATAATTTAAATAATTCTTGTAGGAAAGAACAAATTATTTTATTTGGGTCTCTGAAGAACTATAAAGGAATTTATAGTAAAATATTTATTAGAATGAAAGAAATTAGTTTTCGATTTTTAACTTTCTCTATTTAATTTTTTTACATTTTACTCGGTCAAACTATTGGCAAAATTATTATTATCTTTAATTCATTAAAGGTATTTTATAATTAATTAATTAAGGGTTTTTGATGCATAATATTACATATAAATCTTGACAAATATATAGAGGAGTTTAAAATCTTGCATACTAAATGAGGGTGTTACTTTAATGTTTTTTCCTTATATTTCATATGAAGAATAACCTTAA
Organism: Pueraria montana var. lobata; assembly: GCA_026413185.1. Taxonomy (NCBI): domain Eukaryota; kingdom Viridiplantae; phylum Streptophyta; class Magnoliopsida; order Fabales; family Fabaceae; genus Pueraria; species Pueraria montana. The sequence continues at coordinate 38,918,765 of CM048649.1, read as the reverse complement.
AAGTTTATCATATATAATAAATGTTTTTTGTTCAAATAACATTTATTGAAAATAATGATGAACGTGTATTGGTAAAATATTAAATATATTTTAATAAAAAATATTTTTAATATTTGACTGACAATTTTAAAGATAATGGTACACAAAATCATTAAAAAAATTAGATATTAATTTATTTGAATTGAACAGATGTGTTAAATGTGAAAGTGAGACTATGTTCGCCAGTAGATTGAATTAAGGTGTTTTTGAATATAACATAATTAAATTGACTTTGAATGTGGTTATAATTTTTCAGTTTACACATTTTGTATTTTAAATAAGTTAAATTTGAAAAATAAATTTGTCATTTAAAATAATCTTGAAAATCTATTTTACTACCAGTATGGACCGAAGAATAGACTAGAGACAAACAATAAAAGGAAAACAATAATGAAATAAATTATCAATAAAGTATTTTTAACAATAAAAATATGTTAAAATTAAAAAAAACTTTTGTAATATTTTATTATTTATATTTTAATTTCTTTAATATTACCAAAATAATTTTCATAAAGAGTGCTTATGTAATTTTATTGTCATTAAACAATTTGTTTTGAAGTATTTATTAATGAATTAATAGTAAAATATTTTTCTCTAGGTTTTTTAATGAATCAATGCTCGATTATATTTTTATGGCTTTTACGTTTACAAATTTACTCAATCTCATGAAAAAGGAACCAAATCCCCTAGAGAATTTGTTTTACGTTTAATTTGCAAAAAAATCAATTTCATTAACAAAGTAATTTTTGAAATGTTTATTATATTCAAATTATTATTAAAATATAAATTTAATAATCAAAGCAATTTTATGTAAATTAAATTATTTTATTATTATTAAAATAATTTTATACAAATTAAATTAATTTATACAATATTTTTTATTTTATAAGTATTCTTTTTCATTAAATCAAATAACTAGTTTTAAATAAAAGTAAAACTTTTAAAAAAATTGAATAATTTTTAAGTTCTTATTTTTAGCTTCAAATTAAAAGTAATTTTAAGCAGAACAATAGATGGACCAAATAAGAAATCATTTACCTCACTTCAACTTTCGCATTACTTTCCTACAATTAAGTGTGTGTTTGGTTTTTCTTTTTCAAACCTCAAACATACGTTCAACATGAATCCATTACACACACCTTAATATGTATACACTTTATAAATGAGCATGTGCAAAAGGAAACGGAACTAAACCATTTAGTTATGTTTGGATGTTAGTTGAGAGAGCTCGAAAGTACTCTTAAAGCAATAACTTTTCCGTCTTTATTTTGTCTCAAACTTTGGTGATGTTCATTAAAATTACCAAAGCACGTTCTCATCTTTTATCCAAACATAACGTGAGAGTCTTAAACTGTGTTTGCGTTGTAAAGAAGGAGTCAATAAAGACTAAATCAAGCTAAGATGGATATATATTTGTGCAGTATAACCAATAAGTTGGAATGGATTGAAGATGCAATCCATCAAGCTCGATCACACCAAGTCAAACATATTCCTCATGTAACGCTCTATAATAATTACTCTCAAATCATACAAAAATTGTTACATTAGTTAACAAAGAAATAAATATTCATGAATCAACATACTACACCATATATAATGTGTTGTTTTGTCATCTAGAATTTGCAAAACCATCATTGTTTTGGCTAAATTTATTCATATTAGCCATTTGCTTTCCACTTTAATGGTTTAACATGAAAAATTCTGAGCGACTTTCAACTTTACAAAATGCGTAAAGAATTATTTAAACATCTTCCTTGTTTTCAATGCATTTGTTTCCCCTACTTGTTTCCCAATAGTTGTTTCATTTTCATTATTCAGACCACCTAAACCTTTACTTTTTTGCACTCAGTCCTCTTTCGTAGGTTCTAGTATGCCTATGGCTGCAGGGTTATGCCAGGTTGGGACTGATTGTGGCCTTTTATGGGCCCGGGACAAAAATGTAGTTAAGGCCCCTTATATATAAGTATTCAAAAGTATAAATATATATTGCATAAAAAATAGACATGTAATTTAATTAAAAACTATACGTTTTATTACATTAAACGAATAACGTAATTTTAGCAAATTTTAAAAAGATATATCACATTTTTATTCAATTAACTCCAATGTTATCGTCTATCATTCAATTTACGTCCCCCCAGAAAATTAAGTACACATAAATATCTATATATAAGGTCACCCCCTAAAAGAAAAAAAATATATACACACAATATGTATATATAATTCTATAATGATTTTATAAAATTTTATTTCTTATAATTCCTTCATTATTTTTTTTTTCTTTCTATTTCCTCATTTTCTTTCTCATAAAATCTTCTATTACATCTTACATTTTCTCTATCTCTCCCTTTTCTGTCTCTCTTACCAATCAAGATAGATATAGGTCCCAAATGTATACAACCATAATTTCCAATCATTTTTAAGGTCTTTGTTTTTTCATAAATGTTTCTTAATAAAAAAATGAATTAAAAGAATATTATTTCATTGTTAATTTGAAGCAGAGAATGTATTATTCTTATTATTTTTAGGCTAAAAATTAAATTTTGCTTTAACAAAATTTGAGGGTCAATTTTGTGTTTAAAACTTCAAAAATGATACTCAAATATAACAAATATTTTCTATCATTAGAATTGCTACAATGAATTTTAAAAGCTAAATCTCTTTTCTTCCACTACAACATTATAATCTTATATCTTTTGTTTAATTTGTGTGATTTTTGTTTTCATGATATGTGATAAATTATTATAATTTTTTAATTGTTGGTTAAATTTAATATGTTAATTAAAAATATAATTTAATTTGATTTTTATATTTGACCCCCTTAAAGAAAAGGCTCTAACTCTGTCACTATCGTTTATTATCGACAAAAATCATCATTTCATATTAAAACAAACTTATAATTTTGTCCTTTATTAGCATACTGACTTTAATTTCTAATTTCTTTATAACTAGAGTTTTGGTTTGTGTGTTTTTTATCATGTTAAAAAAACAAACATTTTAAGCCTATTATTATAGATTCATTACATGTTGATACATCGCACAGAGCTGAAAAGTCATTCAACATGAATCTATGAATGTAACCCATCAGAAAAAACTAACAACCAACAAAGTGATTACTTTTTATTCACATGTAAACTTTTAATTTGGATAGAAAAAGAGACATAAAATGGGACAACAATTTTAATGTGTTTTTAAAAATAACATAAAATCATATAAAAAAGACTCGACAACCATATATACATAGTGCAGGTCTAGCTCTGTGTCAGGTTGAAGTGTCTAACGATTGATTTGGTCTTGAATCCAACCCTAAATTCATGGTAACAACAACTTCATTAGATTTCAGGAACTTTTTACCTTTCTTTAATGATAATGATGTTTTGGTGCCCATACTTATTTTTGGAATTCTCAGGGATGCTTCTTTAGCCTTGTGCTATTTTCCCTGAAGGTGATCATTCAACCCTTTCTCACTAGTGGTAGTAACTTGACATAGTTCGCAACTCCACCCTTCTTTGGGTTTCTATTGCAAATTACATGGAGAGTGCTCATTGTCATAAATGGCAAGAGGTGTCTCCGCTTTGCGCTTTGCTCCAGAATGATCAACAGGCTTAGGCTGCAATGGGATAAAAAGCGAGCGTTACCTTGAAATGGGCATTCAGAAACGTAGGCGACAAGAAGGTGTGACATTGATGACGGCTTCCTTTGGTTTTGACCATCACGATATTTTAACTCCATGGCAAAATGTTGGAACGTTAAACAAAGAGTAGAAAAGGCAAGAAGAAAGAAAAACAGTGCCAGGGAAATAAGAGACAATGTGTCTGAGTGTGTGCAGTGTTGAGTTTGAAAATGTGATTAAATAGTTGTCAGAAGTGGGTGTTTGTAGATGTCATTCATTTAGTCTATTTGTGTAATGATGTTTTTTTTTTTTATTTTTTTGTTATGTGAGTGATGGTCAAATCCTACAAATTTACCAAATTTATCTTTCAACCATTGAAAAGGGAAGGAAAAGGAAAAAAAAAAAAAAATTGACTGGAGACTTCAATCAATTTTTCAACAAAATTCATCATATATACTTTGACTTGGAATAAAGTATTAAATATACATAAATATTTAATATGTTAAAGCTTTGAAATATTTAATGATTTAAGCATTAAATATTTATCCATTACCAACATTTGATTATATAAATAAACTGAATCACACCAAAAAATATATAAATAAACTAATAAAGAGGATAACTCATAACTATAAAAAATTATCATCAGATTAATATAATTAGCATTTTTCCTTGTGTTACTTTAATGTTTTTTCCTTATATTTCATATGAAGAATAACCTTAATAGTTTATCATATAATAAATGTTTTTTTAAATAGCATTTATTGAAAATAATGATAAACATGTATTGGTAAAATATTAAATATGTTTTTAATAAAAAATATTTTTAATATTTGACTGATAATTGTAAAGATAATAGTACACAAAATCATTAAAAAAAATTATATATTAATTTATTTGAATTGAACAGATGTGTTAAATGTGAAAGTGAGACTATATTCGTCAGTAGATTGAATTAAGGTGTTTTTAAATATAACATAATTAAATTGACTTTGAATGTGGTTATAATTTTTCAGTTTACACATTTTGTATTTTAAATGAGTTAAATTTGAAAAATAAATTTGTCATTTAAAATAATCTTGAAAATCTATTTTACTACCAGTATGGACTGAAGAAAAGACTAGAGATAAACAATAAAAGGAAAACAATAATGAAATAAATTATCAATAAACTTTTGTAATATTTTATTATTTATATTTTAATTTCTTTAATATTACCAAAATAATTTTCATAAAGAGTGCTTATGTAATTTTATTGTCATTAAAAAATTTGTTTTGAAGTATATTTTATTTATTAATGAATTAATAGTAAAAAAATTTCTCTAGGTTTTTTAATGAATCAATGCTCGATTATATTTTTTATGGCTTTGACGTTTACAAATTAACTCAATCCCATGAAAAAGGAACCAAATCCCCTAGAGAATTTGTTTTACGTTTAATTGGCAAAAAAATCAATTTCATTAACAAAGTAATTTTTGAAATGTTTAATATATTCAAATTATTATTAAAATATAAATTTATTACTCAAAGAAATTTTATGTAAATTAAATGATTTTATAATTATCAAAATAATTTTATGTAAATTAAATTAATTTATACAATATTTTTTATTTTATAAGTATACTTTTTCATTAAATCAAATAACTAGTTTTAAATAAAAATAAAACTTTTAAAAAAATCGAATAATTTTTAAGTTCTTATTTTTAGCTTCAAATTAAAAGTAATTTTAAGCAGTACAAAAGATGGACCAAATAAGAAATCATTTACCTCACTTCAACTTTCGCATTACTTTCCTACAATTAAGTGTGTGTTTGATTTTTCTTTTTCAAACCTCAAACACACGTTCAATGTGAATCCATTACTCACACCTTAATATGTATACACTTTATAAATGAGCATAAGGAAATGGAAATAAACCATTTAGTTATGTTTGGATGTGAGTTGAGAGACCTCAAAATTACTCTTAAAGCAACAATTATTTCTTCTTTATTTTGTCTCAAAATTTTTTGATGGGCTTTAAAATTACCAAAAGCACATTCTCATCTTTTATCCAAACATAACGTAAGAGTCCTAAACTGTGATTGCGTTGTAAAGAAGGAGTCAATAAAGACTAAATCAAGCTAAGATGGATATATATTTACGCAGTATAACCAAAAAATTGGCATGGATTGAAGATGCAACCCATCAAGCTTGATCACACCAAGTCAAACATGGTCCTCATGTAACGCTCTATAATAATAACTCTCAAAGCATACAAAAATTGTTACATTAGTAAACAAAGAAATAAGGCTTAATTGCATATTTTACCACCCAACTTTCATTATTTTGTGAATTTTACCACACAACTTTCATTATTTTGCAAATTTTACCATTCAAGTTATTTTTTCACAAATTTTACCATCCAACTTTCATCATTTTACGAATTTTACCACCTAAGTTTTCAATTTTTGCACATTTTACCACCATGATGTTTCACAAAAAAAAAGTTTTGAATTCTTTAACTTTTTTTTTTGTGAAATATCATAATGGTAAAATGCACAAAATTGAAAACTTAGGTGGTAAAATTTGCAAAAAAAAAACTTGGATGGTAAAATTTGCAATTAAGCCAAGAAATAAATATTCATGAATCAACATACTACATGATATATAATATGTTGTTTTGTCATCTAGAATTTGCAACACCATCATTGTTTTGGCTAAATTTCTTCATTTTAGCCATTTGCTTTCCACTTTAATGGTTTAACATGAAAAATTCTGAGCGACTTTCAACTTGACAAAATGCATAAAGAATTATTTAATCCTCTTCCTTGTTTTCAATGCATTTGTTTCCCCTACTTCTTTCCCAATATTTGTTTCATTTTCATTATCCAGACCACCTAAACCTTGACTTTTTGCACTCAGTCCTCTTTCGTAGGTTCTAGTATGCCTATGGTTGTGGGGTTATGCCAGGTTGCGGCTGATTGTGAGATTTTATGGGCCCGGGACAAAAATGTAGTTAAGGCCCCTTATATATATATATATATATATATATATATATATATATATATATATATATATATATATATATATTCAAAAATGTAAATATATATTGCATAAAAAATAGACATGTAATTTAATTAAAAACTATATGTTTTATAATATTAAACGAATATCATAATTTTAGCAAATTTTAAAAAGATATATCACATTTTTATTCAATTTACGCCCCCCTAGAAAATTGCGCACACATAAATATCTATATATAAGGTCACCCCCTAAAAGAAAAAAAATATATACACACAATATGTATGTATAATTCTATAATGATTTTATACAATTTTATTTCTTATAATTCCTTCATTATTTTATTTTTCTTTCTATTTCCTCCTTTTCTTTCTCATAAAATCTTCTATTACATCTTACATTTTCTCTATCTCTCCGCTTTCTATCTCTCTTACCAATCATCATAGATATAGGTCCCAAAATCTATACAACCATAATTTCCAATCATTTTTAAGGTCTTTCTTTTTTCATAAATGTTTCTTAAAAAAAATGAATTAAAAGAATATTATTTCATTGTTAATTTGAAGCAGAGAATGTATTATTCTTATTATTTTTAGGTTAAAAATTAAATTTTGCTTTGACAAAATTTGAGGGTCAATTTTGTGTTTAAAACTTCAAAAATGATATCCAAATATAACAAATATCTTCTATCATTAGAATTGCTACATTGATTTTTAAAAGCTAAATCTCTTTTCTTCCACTACAACATTATAATCTTAAATCTTTTGTTTAATTTGTGTGATTTTTGTTTTCGTGATATGTGATAAATTATTATAATTTTTTAATTGTTGGTTAAATTTAATATGTTAATTAATAATATAATATAATTTAATTTTTATATTTGACCCCATTAAAGAAAAGGCTCTAACTTTGTCGCTATCGTTTATTATCGATAAAATATCATCATTTCATATTAAAACTTACTTATAATTTTGTCCTTTATTTGTATACTAACTTTTAGTTCTGATTTCTTTATAACTAGAGTTTTGGTTTGTGTTTTTTTTTATCATGTTAAATAAACAAACACTTTAAGCCTATTATTATATATTCATTACATGTTGATACATTGCACAGAGCTGAAAAGTCATTCAACATGAATCTATGAATGTAACCCATCAGAAAAAACTAACAACCAACAAAGTGATTCCTTTTTATTCACATGTAAACTTTTAATTTGGATAGAAAAAGAGACATAAAATGGGACAATAATTTTAATCTATTTATAAAAATAAAATAAAATCATATAAAAAAATACTCGACAACCATATAGACTATTTTTAATATATTGGGCCTCTTCTAGCCCTGGGCTCTAGGTAGTCACTCCTCCAGACATAGTGCAGGTCTTGCTCTGTGTCAGGTTGAAGTGTCTAATTATCGATTTTGTCTTGAATCCAGTACTGAATTCATGGTAACAACAACTTCATTATATTTCATGCACTTTTTACCTTTCTTTAATGATAATGATGTTTTGGTGCCCATACCTATTTTTGGAATTCTTAGGTATGCTTCTTTAGCCTTGTGCTTTTTTCCCTGAAGGTGATTATTCAACGTTTTCTCACTTGTGGTAGTAACTTGACATAGTTTGCAACTCCACCCTCTTTTGGGTTTCTTATGCAAATTACATGGAGAGTGCTCATTGACATAAACAGCAAGAGGTGTCTTCGCATTGCGCTTTGCACCATAATGATCAACAGGCTTAGGCTGCAATGGGATAAAGAGAATAATATATATTGACTCCATCTTCTATTCAGGATGTATGTAATACCCTTAGTTACTATTAAGGAATTTCTACATATTAGCATTATTAGCAAAAATGATTTTAATTCTTGATTTAAAGTAACCTTCCATAATACGCGAAAATTTGTTCCCTTTTTAACTTTCAAATCTTGTTGCTTTTAACTCCAAAAGAAGAAACATCATTGTTAACTTATCATTCATTTAAAAACACCCTTTTTGTGAAATGAAATTCTTAATAAACTAAAGTTGAATTATCAAAACATCAAAACCACGGTAAACCAGTAAAACATAATAGAACTTCTTTTAAACATCCTCAATTTCATTATTAAATAATTCTATTACACAAAACTAAATACACATTTACATCCTTGAAAGTAAAGGCATTTTACACGAGTCACATATAAGGAACTGATACACCATAAAAATCTCTAGTCTACCCCCTTTATACAAGAAAAGGACCAAGACTCAGAGCAGTGACTCAATGAAAATTAAAATCCAAAATACCCATGAGACATCCTCAAAGGGATCCTCTTCTTCCTTGAACATATCCATTTGCGTCATTGGCTTTTGGCATTGTATTCCCACTCCATCTTCATCATTCGCATAGGGTCAACGAACTTTCCTCTGAAAAATAAAAACATGGGAGTGAATTCTGTACCTCCTTGGTTGCCACAAACAAATGGACTTTCAGTCCAAACAACCAATACGACCACTGCATGTGGTACTCTAGCGATGACACTCACGATAATCCTATCACGAATATCTATCTCACAACATCTATTCCTATGGGCCTCACTGCCATTAAACCCACCTCCCAGGTTTTAATGGTCTTACGCAACTTCGTGGATGACGATTAGGAGCACTCAACTCATGTCCGATATATAGCGACACGTCGATCTCACCAATCATGGATATAGCCTTTGTCTTCGTCGAGAATGGCAAGCCGGTTATATGAGTCCCCTGTACTAACCCTTAGTCGGGTTATCACAACCTGACACCATTTTTCCCAAGCCTCCTTTGAGACAACGAACTATCCCCCAGTGTACCCGCCGTAATCATCCACTTCTCAAAACGTCTCCTCACACGTTCTCCACGTCGCGAGATGTATTCTACAGGGCGAAACAGTTTCAATGGTACCTACAGAAGGATGTTTTGGGGACCCTCCCCACTGAGCATGGAGTCAATTCCCACCTCTAATCAAAGACCCCGTCTTTCTACATCCATCCCATCTTTTGTCACCGACGCCCACTTCACATCATCCGCCTCCCCGAAGCGCGCGATGTCACATCACCGTTCTTCTTCATAAACAAGAGGAGAAGGGTCTCGTCCCTCCTCACCTCTTAACGTCATGAACACCATGACCCTACAAAGTGGGTATACCCACTTGCACACACCAACTCATCTATCCTACTCATGCACAAGTCGAACCAACATGCATTACCGAGGGACAACGCCCCTTGGACTCAGATCACAACAAGCAATATATCCATAGGAAATATCTTAACAATTTATGTCAACGCCGGAGGTCACATCCTCTCGGTCTTAGCAATAGCTAATCACACGTATTCACGACATATAAATATGCATATAAGACAACAAATACATGCCAAAGGTCACGCCCTTTCGGTCTTGATTAACAATTCCATAATGAAAATAACATTCACATACTTATCCAATTCAACTCATCACAATTTACAAATTGTTGGGTCAAACCCGCAGCCAATACAACATCCAAATTTTCAAGTGTCATAACTTCTTATTTTGGGTTCCAAATACTCACAATTTAAGTCCTAACCCTTATGTACATGTTAACTATCATTTTTCACTGCAAAATATTTATTTTAGACTTTCTAAGCTTAGATTTTAAATAGTTAAACCCCCAACCCGAAATTAGTTCAAAAACTCAAGAAAAGGGGTTTAAAACTTCAAAATTACATTTCCAATGATGTAGAAATCGGATTTTGATGAACCAAATATGCAACCCTAGGTTTTAGGACGTAAGGAAACCGTTTTTCTTGTCCAAAACAGCTAATTCCAACTCCAAAAATTATTAATTTCTAAACAGTGGAAAATTCGATGAAAATGACATTAAAACTTAGAAACTAATTTCCCGTTGATGAAGAAATCGGATTTTGACGAATTTTATATGCAACCCTAGGTTTTAAGGTATGAGGAAGCTAATTTTAAGGTCCATTAAAGTCAATTCCAACCACATTATTCCCAGTTTACAAAACAGAGGCGAAACAGAGTAATATAATGCCAAACGTTAAAATTTGAATTCCCGTTGATGTAAAAATCGGTTTTCAACGAATTTTATATGAAATCCTAGGTTCTAAGGTATGAGAAAGCTAATTTTGAGGTCCATTACAGCCAATTCCAACTACATTATTCCCAGTTCTCGAAACAGAGGTAAAACAGTGCAAAATGGCATCAAACTAACAAATAAATTTCCCATTCTTATAGAAATCGGTTTTCAACAAATTTTATATGCAACCCTAGGTTTTAAGGTATGAGAAAGATAATTTTGAGGTCCATTACAGCCAATTACAACCCCATCATTCCCAGTTCCCGAAATAGTAGCAACAGTGCCCAAAATTCACATTTTCGCTAGACAAAAATTTTCTAAAAGATTTCCAATCCATTCTCAACCTTCCACATATGCATTTCCATATTTTAAGACGTGGGAAGACCATTTTTAAGGTCAAAAACAGCCCAGCACAGCCACAACATTTATTTTCCCAAAACAGAACAATAAATCACATAAATAGCTCAAAACTTAAGAAATTCATAATAAATAGCTCACTTGTCCAAAATTAACATACTTTATATGTAACCCTAGGTTTTTGGACCCAAGGAACCCATTTTTGAGGTCCAAAACACCAAAATAGATACCCATTTTTCACAGAGCACAAGGCAGTACGGGATTCATCACATACACACAATTTCAAGATTCAAAAATTAAATACATCAACATGCTACATAGACCCATCACTCTAGGTCTCAAAGCAACAAATTTTAGGCTCAAAGAGAATAGAAAATCCCTCCCATACCTCGGTATCCTAAGCTCAAGTTTCTGAAACAAAATTTTCAACTACCCAAAACTAGAGCTTGATGACTACAACATATCCAAAATGCAAAGAAAAAGGAAAAGGATTAGTCTAGAAAATCTAGAGAGAGGAAGAGGGGAAATGTAGAGAGAAGGAGGAGCTCACCCAAGAGAGATTTTTGAACTCTCTCCCTTCTCTCTCCACCAAAGCTGGCGGCTGCACATTGTGGGGGAAGGGGTCCCCTCTTAGCTTATATAGGGTCCCCAAAACCCTAAGGGTAGGTTCCTCAAATTAAAAAAAGATTTTTCTAAACCTAATTGTGTTTAGGTGTTTAGCTGCTCTAGGTTTTGTTTTTTTTAGCTCTAAAATGTTCTTAAAACATAAAATTTAATTTTCTAAAGCCAACGCCTTTGGAATCACTCAATTTGGACCTAAAATGAATTTTCTAGGTCCAAAATACTAAATAATTTGCTAAAATTAATAATTAATTCATTTTAATTAATTTTTCTGAACTTAGATAATTTTCATGCTTAATTATAATTATTAGAATTTTATGTAAGTCCAAATTAATTTTTTGAGCTTAAAAGCTCATAATTACGAAAATGTCATTAATGAGAATTTTCCTTCCTTTGACCAGTTTTGACCAGATTTGACTTTTGGTCAAATCATGGTTAAAACTTGATTTTATTAATTATTTTCACTTCATTACTAAAGATTTGATGTCTCACATTCATTTAGTTGCTAACTAATTCTTTTTAGGTTTTTATTAAACAAATTACACTCTATTTTGTTTAATTACCTTAATTAAATTTTCTAAGTCACCAATTTCTTTAGAACAATTAATTTTACTAATTAAAGTTATTCTAGACCCATTAGTAAGTTAATTATGCTCTTAAAAGTCTAATTTTAGATTCTAGACACAAGTTCCACTTAATTACAACAATGCCATTAATTAGTTGACCAAATCTCTTCCCATTGACTTTGACTAAAGTGAGTCTATCTTTGACTTTTCAAATTTTGAATTTCCCTCCACTAATTATGTAATATCTCTACTTAATCCTTGTTTAAATAATGCTTATTTTTAATTATTTACATTATTTTCTCAATTACTCAATTAATCACTAATTAAGAGGTCAATTTCCTATATAGTCCTAAGCTCCAAAATTTGGGGTGTTACAATGTATGAATAAGATATACATATTGTGATCGCACAAAATAGTTTTAAAAATAAAAAATCAAAATCCAATCAAGCAAATCAAAACTCTGCATGAAGGTAATAGATTGCAGGCTATCAAGGATATTTTGGGATTCTCCAAGGGGTCCCTTCCATTTTCCTATCTTGGGGTTCCCCTGTTTCAAGGACGTCCAAAGAAGATATATCTGCAAGGGGGCTTGGAGAGGTAAGCTTCTTTCCTATATGGGAAGAGTCCAACTTATCAAATCTGTTATACAAAGCTTGCTATTATACTCTTTTCACATCTATGCCTGGCCTATTGCTATGCTAAATAAACTTGACTCTTGGATTCAAAATTTTATATGGACCGGGGATGCAGACAAGTCTAAATTAGTCACTGTTGCTTGGAAGAAGATCTGTTTGCCAGTGGAGTTGGGTGGTCTTGGAATTAGACCCCTAAAGTTAGTTAATAAAGTTGCCATTCTTAGACTTGGTTGGTCTTTGCTTACTTCTGATTGCCATTGGGCCTGTTTGGGGCGAAGTAGGTTCTTTAAGAAGGGCGTCCTTAGAACATTCCATGTTCCCTCCTCCCTTTGGATTGGACTAAAGCCATATATCCTAATCATTTTGAATAATTCTGCTTGGCAGCTTGGTAACGGTAAGCACATTTCGTTCTGGATAGACAACTAGCTCTCTTGTCCAATAACTGAATTATTGAATATTCCTATGGATACGAATAGGCTATTGACAGCTTCGGTGGCTGATTTTATTTTTAACAAGCAATGGGTTTTTCCGCCTTTGTTTGAATATCATTTCCCTCATTTGGTTCAACAAATTAAAGGTGTTACCATTCCTATGGATGAGGTTGAAGACGTTCAGGTGTGGTGTCCATCTGATACGGGGCTTTTGCTTTTTAAAGATGCAATCAAGTTTTTTCAGCCCCATTCTCAGCCAGTAGCATAGAGCAAATTGATTTGGCACGCTGGGATTCCTCCTTCAAAAGCCTTTTTCTTTTGGCGCTGGATCTATGACAGATTGCCCACTGATGACAATCTCTAGAAATGTGGCTTATCATTTGCTTCAATTTGCTCTCATTGTGGTGCTTTTGCTAAAACAACATCTCATCTGTTCTTGGAGTGCTCTTTTGCTTGTGATCTTTGGAATTCTTTAGGGCATCTTATTCAATGTGATTTTGATCTATCATCCCCTTTGCGGCTTCTAGAAACTGCTCAAACAGCTACTAGTTCTCAAGCTCTTGATGTATTTATTTCCTTAATGATACATTTGGCTGATCTTATTTGGTTTAGCAGAAATCAAAGTAGATTCCATCATGGCCCTTTATCAAAAACTTTCATTTTGAACAAGACAATAGCTGCTGCCTCTCTATCAGGTAACTTCTCAGTTGGGACCATGTCTAATTCCATGGAGGAGTTTGTCTTATTTAAAAAAATTGTGTTACTAGCCATACCAAACTCGCTCCTAGAATTATCACAGTGAATTGGTATCCTCCTTTGCTTGAGTGGATAAAATGTAATGTGGATGGGGGCAGCGAAGGGATGTCCTGGTCCCACTGCTTGTGGTGGCATTTTTAGAAATCATGTTGGTGATCTTATGGGCTGCTTTGCGCTCTCTCTTCCCACTTTCATTGCTTTTCATGCAGAATTGCATGCAGCTATGACAGCAATCGAAATAGTTTTTGAAAAGGATTGGTTGAAATTATGGCTTGAGTGTGACTCCTTAGCAGTAGTTCAAGCCTTTGATTTTGTGGACATGGTGCCTTGGAAATTTAGAGCCCGTTGGAGGAATTGTCTTGCTCTTTCTCATTTAATGTCCTTTTGTATATCCCACATCTATAGAGAGGGCAATGGCTGCGCTGATAGTTTGTCAAATTATGCACTTCAAGTTCATGGCTTCACTTGGTGGGATTCATCTCCAAGCTTTATTCGAGATAATCTATGGAGAGATAGACTTAGTCTTCCAAATTATAGATTTTGTTAGTTTCATTCGTAATGTGGATGTAGGCTTTTTGCCCAATTTTGATGTTTTCAGTCTTAGCTATAGCTTTTGCTGTTTCTTATTCATGGGTTTGTATGTTTTCCCCATGTTTTTACTTGTACTTTCTTTTCCCTTTATCTTAATAAATTTTGAGCTTGTTGCAGGTGATGAGTAGGGCCTCTGGTGCCAACATAGTTGGGATTAGAGGTTCTATGGACACCTTATCAGCTCTTTCTTCTTGTTTAAAAAAAAAAATCCTTACACTCCACTTCCTTAAGTTATGTTCAAATTACAATAATTTTGAAGTCATTATCGACTTTCAACTTGGATTGCTTGCATCACTCATAATTTTTCTAATATTTTAATAATTTTGTAAATAAAGCTTTAAACAAAGAGATGGAACTTTATTTTATAACTTTGAAAAAATTCTTAAAATATGTTAAAAAAAAAAAACAATTCAGCCACTATATCATGACTGCAGGATTCACTGTGTCAAAAGTGAATAAGTGATTGTAGGCAATTCAGCCACAATTCAGGGGACATTCTCAAACAATGTGACATTTTTTTCAATATAAAAATAAAAAAAAGAGAAATTAAACATTTTCTCAATACAAATGCTGCTAAAGAAGAAGCAAGAAAGAAGTAAATTATTAAATTGAAAGCAAAGATAATGACAAATAAGAAGGGAAAATTAAACATAACATTATACACTAACCTGTATAATCACTTTATCCTTGTTAGCTGTAGTATGCGACAGCATAAAAGATTGTCTAATATCCATTTGGAGCAGTAACTGGGTCTGCGGTTGTGGTCCACCAAATATGTTGATGTGATCAACTGGTCAGTTGTTCAAAGGCATTGAAACTCATTGTTGAAATGAGATGCCCTCCGGTCTTTGCATCGGGATTCCCAATGCTCTCTCCACGCCATTTCTCTCCTGACTTCCTCCTCTAGATCTCGCTGCCGTGCTAATGCCATCTTAGTGGCAATTATCTCTTTTCTGATTTCCTCTCTCTTCAGTTCTCGTCGTATCTCCTCTTGCTCTATTTCTCGTCGGAACACTTCTTCCTCTTCATTGACCTGCATCAGCGTTGGGAAAAATCTGGGCGCTAGAACATTGCTAGTAGAACCACCTGATGCAAACTCAGACCCTAGAAATGAACTAACATTAGAAAAGCTTTGTTTTTTTAAACAACAAAACAACTGGTACTCTTGAAAGGAATGTGAAGAAAAGCGAGCATTACCTTGAAATGGGCATTTAGAAACGCAGGCGACAGTAGAAAGAGGGTGTGACATTGATGACAACTTCCTTTGGTTTTGGCCAACACAATATTTGAACTCCATGGCAAAATGTTGGAACGTTAAACAAAGAGAAGAAAAGGCGAGAAGAAAGAAAAATAGTGCCAAGGAAATCAGAGACAATGTGTCTGAGTGTGTACAATGTTGAGTTTGAAAGCGTGATTAAATAGTTGTCAGAAGTGGGTGTTTGTAGATGTCATTCATTTAGTCTTTTTGTGTAATTATGTTTTTTATTTTTTTGTTATCTGAGTGATGGTCAAATCCTAAAAATTTACCGAATTTATCTTTCAACCCTTGAAAAGGGAAGGAAAAGGAAAAAACAAAAATTGACTGGAGACTTCAATCAATTTTTCAACAAAATTCATCATATATACTTTGACTTGGAATAAAGTATTAAATATACAAATATTTAATATGTTAAAGATTTGAAATATTTAATGATTTAAGCATTAAATATTTATCCATTACAAACATTTGATTATATAAATAAACTGAATCACACCAACAAATATATAAATAAACTAACAAAGTGGATAACTAATAACTATAAACAATTATCAACAGATTAATATAATTAGTATATTGCCTTGTGGATTGCATAAAATAAATATAAATAAATATTTATCTTTATAGATTTAAATTTCTAATAAATAAATATTTTTACATATATAATATATATCATTGTTAAAAATATAATTTATAATATAAATTATATTTTATATTTATAATAAATAATTTAAATAATTCTTGCAGGAAAGAACAAATTATTTTATTTGGGTCTCTGAAGAACAATTAAAGAATTTATAGTAAAATATTTATTAGAATGAAAGAAATTAGTTTTTGATTTTTAACATTTTCTATTCAATTTTTTTACATTCAAATTATTGGCAAATTTATTATTATCTTATAATTCGTTAAAGGTATTTTATCGTTAATTAATTAAGGGTTTTTTATGCATAATATTAAATATAAATCTTGACAAATGTATAGAGGAGTTTAAAATCTTGTATGCTAAATGAGGGTGTTACTTTAATGGTTTTTCCTTATATTTCATATGAAGAATAACCTTTATAGTTTATCATATATAATAAATGTTTTTTGTTCAAATAACATTTCTTGAAAATAATGATAAACATGTATTGGAAAAATATTAAATATATTTTTAATAAAAATATTTTTAATATTTGACTGATAATTGTAAAGATAATAGTACACAAAATCATTAAAAAAAATTATATATTAATTTATTTGAATAGAACAGATGTGTTTAAATGTTAAAGTGAGACAATATTCGTCAGTAGATTGAATTAAGGTGTTTTTAAATATAACATAATTAAATTGACTTTGAATGTGGTTATAATTTTTCAGTTTACACATTTTGTATTTTAAATAAGTTAAATTTGAAAAATAAATTTGTCATTTAAAATAATCTTGAAAATCTATTTTACTACCAGTATGGACTGAAGAAAAGACTAGAGACAAACAATAAAAGGAAAACAATAATGAAATAAATTATCAATAAAGTATTTTTATCAACAAAAATATGTTAAAATTAAAAAAAAAAACTTTTGTAATATTTTATTATTTATATTTTAATTTCTTTAATATTACCAAAATAATTTTCATAAAGAGTGCTTATGTAATTTTATTGTCATTAAAAAAATTGTTTTGAAGTATATTTTATTTATTAATGAATTAATAGTAAAATATTTTTCTCTAGGTTTTTTAATGAATCAATGCTCGATTATATTTTTTATGGCTTTTACGTTTACAAATTTACCCAATACCATGAACAAGGAACCAAATGCCCCTAGAGAACTTGTTTTACGTTTAACTTGCAAAAGAATCAATTTCATTAACAAAGTAATTTTTGAAATGTTTATTATATTCAAATTATATTAATCAAAGCAATTTTATGAAAATTTAATGATTTTATTATTATTAAAATAATTTTATATAAATTAAATTAATTTATAAAATATTTTTTATTTTATAAGTATACTCTTTCATTAAATCAAATAACTAGTTTTAAATAAAAATAAAACTTTTAAAAAAAATCCAATAATTTTTAAGTTCTTATTTTTAGCTTCAAATTAAAAGTAATTTTAAGCAGAACACAAGATGGACCAAATAAGAAATCCTTTACCTCACTTCAACTTTCACATTATTTTCCTACAATTAAGTGTGTGTTTGATTTTTCTTTTTCAAACCTCAAACACACGTTCCACTTGAACCCATTACTCACCTTAATATGTATACACTTTATAAATGAGCAT
The DNA here is from genome assembly GCA_026413185.1 of Pueraria montana var. lobata. Lineage (NCBI taxonomy): Eukaryota > Viridiplantae > Streptophyta > Magnoliopsida > Fabales > Fabaceae > Pueraria > Pueraria montana. The sequence continues at coordinate 38,900,544 of CM048649.1, read as the reverse complement.
GTGCAAAAGGAAATGGAACTAAACCATTTACTTAAGTTTGGATGTGAGTTAAGAGAGCTTGAAATTACTCTTAAAGCAATAATTTTTCCTTCTTTATTTTGTCTCAAAATTTTTGGATGTGCATTAAAATTACCAAAAGCACGTTCTCATGTTTTATCCAAACATAACGTGAGAGTCCTAAACTGTGTTTACGTTGTAAAGAAGGAATCAATAAAGACTAAATCAAGCTAAGATGGATATATATTTATGCAGTATAACCAAAAAATTGGCATGGATTGAAGATGCAACCCATCAAGCTCGATCACACCAAGTCAAACATGTTCCTCATGTAACACTCTATAATAATAACTCTCAAAGCATACAAAAATTGTTACATTAGTAAACAAAGAAATAAATATTCATGAATCAACATACTACACGATATATGTTGTGTTCTTTTGTCATCTAGAATTTGCAACACCATCATTGTTTTGGCTAAATTTCTTCATATTAGCCATTTGCTTTCCACTTTAATGGTTTCACATGAAAAATTCTGAGCGACTTTCAACTTGACAAAATGCATAAAGAATTATTTAAACCTCTTCCTTGTTTTCAATGCATTTGTTTCCCCTACTTCTTTCCCAATAGTTGTTTCATTTTCATTTTCCAGACCACCTAAACCTTGACTTTTTGCACTCAGTCCTCTTTCGTAGGTTCTAGTATGCCTATGGCTGTGGGGTTATGCTAGGTTAGGGCTGATTGTGAGATTTTATGGGCCTGGGACAAAAATGTAGTTAACGCCCCTTATATATATATATAAGTATTCAAAAATATAAATATATATAGCATAAAAAATAGACATGTAATTTAATTAAAAACTATATGTTTTATAACATTAAACGAATAACGTAATTTTAGCAAATTTTAAAAAGATGTATCACATTTTTATTCAATTTACTCCTATGTTATTGTCTATCATTCAATTTATGTCCCCCAAGAAAATTACGTACACATAAATATCTATATATAAGGTCACCCCCTAAAAGAAAAAAAAAATATATACACACAATATGTATATATAATTCTATAATGATTTTATACAATTTTATTTCTTATAATTCCTTCATTATTTTATTTTTCTTTCTATTTCCTCCTTTTCTTTCTCATAAAATCTTCTATTACATCTTACATTTTCTCTATCTCTCCGCTTTCTATCTCTCTTACCAATCATCATAGATATAGGTCCCAAAATCTATACAACCATAATTTCCAATCATTTTTAAGGTCTTTGTTTTTTCATAAATGTTTCTTAATAAAAAAATGAATTAAAAGAATATTATTTCATTGTTAATTTGAAGCAAAGAATGTATTATTCTTATTATTTTTAGGTTAAAAATTAAATTTTGCTTTGGCAAAATTTGAGGGTCAATTTTGTGTTTAAAACTTCAAAAATGATATCCAAATATAACAAATATCTTCTATCATTAGAATTGCTACATTGATTTTTATAAGCTAAATCTCTTTTCTTGCACTACAACATTATAATCTTATATCTTTTGTTTAATTTGTGTGATTTTTGTTTTCGTGATATGTGATAAATTATTATAATTTTTTAATTGTTGGTAAAATTTAATATGTTAATTAAAAATATAATTTAATTTACTTTTTATGTTTGACCCCCTTAAAGAAAAGGCTCTAATTCTGTCGCTATAGTGTATTATCGACAAAATATCATCATTTCATATTAAAACTTACTTATAATTTTGTCCTTTATCAGTATACTAACTTTTAGTTCTAATTTCTTTATAACTAGAGTTTTGGTTTGTGATTTTTTTTATCATGTTAAATAAACAAACACTTTAAGCCTATTATTATAGATTCATTACATGTTGATACATCGCACAGAGCTGAAAAGTCATTCAACATGAATCTATGAATGTAACCCATCAGAAAAAACTAACAACCAACGAAGTGATTCCTTTTTATTCACATGTAAACTTTTAATTTGGATAGAAAAAGAGACATAAAATGGGACAATAATTTTAATCTATTTATAAAAATAAAATAAAATCACAAAAAAATACTCGACAACCATATAGACTATTTTTTATATATTGGGCCTCTTCTAGCCCTAGGCTTTGGGTAGTCGCTCCTCCAGACATAGTGCAGGTCTAGCTCTGTGTCAGGTTGAAGTGTCTAACGATCGATTTTGTCTTGAATCCAATCCTGAATTCATGGTAACAACAACTTCATTTGATTTCATGCACCTTTTACCTTTCTTTAATGATAATTATGTTTTGGTGCCCATACCTATTTTTGGAATTCTTAGGTTTGCTCCTTTAGCCTTATGCTTTTCTCCCTGAAGGTGATCATTCAACCTTTTCTCACTAGTGGTAGTAACTTGACATAGTTTGCTACTCCACCCTTCTTTGGGTTTCTTGTGCAAATTACATCGAGAGTGCTCATTGGCATAAACAGCAAGAGGTGTCTCCGCTTTGCGCTTTGCACCATAATGATCAACAGGCTTAGGCTGCAATGGTATAAAGAGAATAATATATATTGACTCCATCTTCTATTCAGGATGTATGAATAAGTTATACAATTGTGATTGCACAAAATAGTTTTAAAAATAAAAAATCAAAAAACAATCAAGCAAATCCTTACACTCCTGTTCCTAGACTTATGTTCAAATTACAATAATTTTGAACTCATTATTGACTTTCGACTTGGATTGCTTGCATCACTCATAATTTTTCTAATTTTTTTAACAATTTTGTAAATAAAACTTTAAACAAAGGGATGGAACATTATTTTATAACTTTGACAAAAATTTTAAAATATGTTAAACAAAAAAAAAAAAATCAGCCACCATATCATGACTGCAGGATTCGTTGTGTCAAAAGTGAATAAGTGATTGTAGGCAATTCAGCCACAATTGAGGGGACATTCTCAAACAATGTGACATTTTTTTTAATATAAAACAAAAAAAGAGAAATTAAACATTTTCACAATCCAAATGCAACTAAAGAAGAAGCAAGAAAGAAGTAAATTATTAAATTGAAAGCAAAGATAAAGACAACGAAGAAGGGAAAAATTAAACATAACATTATACACTGACCAGTATAATCACTTTATCCTTGTTAGCAATAGTATGCGACCGCATAAAAGATTGTCTAATATCCATTTGGAGCGGTAATTGGGTCTGCGGTTGTGGTCCACCAAATATGTTGATGTGATCAACTGGTCGGTTGTTCAAAGACATTGAAACTCGTTGTCGAAACGAGATCCCCTCCGGTCTTTGCATTGGGATTCCCAATGCTTTCTCCACCGCCATTTCTCTCCTGACTTCCTCCTCCAGATCTCGCCGCCGTGCCAATGCCATCTCAGTGGCAATTATCTCTTTTCTGATTTCCTCTTTCTTCAGCTCTCATCGTATCTCCTCTTGCTCTATTTCTCGTCGGAACACTTCTTCCACTGCATTGACCTGCATTGGTGTTGGGAAAAATCTGGGCGCCGGAACATTGCTAGGAAAACCAACTGATGCAAACTCAAACCCTAGAAATGAACTAATATTAGAAAAGCTTTGTTTTTTTCAACAACAAAACAACTGGTACTCTTGAAAGGAACGTGAAGAAAAGCGAGCGTTACCTTGAAATGGGCATTTAGAAACATAGGCGACAGTAGAAAGAGGGTGTGACATTGATGACAACTTCCTTTGGTTTTGGCCATCACGATATTTGAACTTCATGGCAAAATGTTGGAACGTTAAAGAAAGAGAAGAAAAGGCGAGAAGAAAGAAAAACAGTGCCAGGGAAATTAGAGACAATGTGTCTGAGTGTGTGCAATGTTGAGTTTGAAAGCGTGATTAAATAGTTGTCAGAAGTGGGTGTTTGTAGATGTTATTCATTTAGTCTTTTTGTGTAATGATTTTTTTACTTTTTTGTTATGTGAGTGATGGTCAAATCCTAAAAATTTACCAAATTAATCTTTCAACCCTTGAAAAGGGAAGGAAAAGGAAAAAAATAAAATAAAATTGACTGGAGACTTCAATCAATTTTTCAACAAAATTCATCATATATACATTGACTTGGAATAAAGTATTAAATATACATAAATATTTAACATGTTAAGGATTTGAAATATTCAACGATTTAAGCATTAAATATTTATCCATTACAAACATTTGAGTATATATAAATAAACTAACAAAGTGGATAACTCATAACTATAAACAATTATCACCAGATTAATATAATTAGTATTTTGCCTTGTGGAATATATAATATGTATCATTGTTAAAATATAATTTATAATATAAATTATATTTTATTTTTATAATAAATAATTTAAATAATTCTTGCAGGAAAGAACAAATTATTTTATTTGGGTCTTTGAAGAACAATTAAATAATTTATAGTAAAATACTTATTAGAATGAAAGAAATTAGTTTTCGATTTTTAACATTTTCAATTTAATTTTTTTTACATTTTACTCGGTCAAATTATTGGCAAATTTATTATTATCTTTAATTCGTTAAAGGTATTTTATCATTAATTAATTAAGTGTTTTTGATGTATAATATATTAAATATAAATCTTGACAAATATATAGAGGAGTTTAAAATCTTGCATACTAAATGAGGGTGTTACTTTAATGTTTTTTTCTTATATTTCATCTGAAGAATAACCTTAATAGTTTATCATATATAATAAATGTCTTTTGTTCAAATAACATTTATTAAAAATAATGATAAACATGTATTGGTAAAATATTAAATATATTTTTAATAAAAAATACTTTTAATATTTGGCTGACAATTGTAAAGATAATAGTACACAAAATCATTAAAAAAATTATATATTAATTTATTTGAATTGAACAGATGTGTTAAATGTGAAAGTGGGACAATATTCGTCAGTAGATTTAATTAAGGTGTTTTTATATAACATAATTAAATTGACTTTGAATGTGGTTATAATTTTTCAGTTTACACATTTTGTATTTTAAATAAGTTAAATTTGAAAAAGAAATTTGTCATTTAATATAATCTTGAAAATCTATTTTACTACCAGTATGGACCGAAGAAAAGACTAGAAACAAACAATAAAAGGAAAACAATAATGAAATAAATTATCAATAAAGTATTTTTATCAATAAAAATATGTTAAAATTAAAAAAAAAACTTTTGTAATATTTTATTATTTATATTTTAATTTCTTTAATATTACCAAAATAATTTTCATAAAGAGTGCTTATGTAATTTTATTGTCATTAAAATATTTTTTTTGAAGTATATTTTATTTATTAATGAATTAATAGTAAAATATTGTTCTCTAGGTTTTTTAATGAATCAATGCTCGATTATATTGTTTATGGCTTTTACGTTTACAAATTTACTCAATCCCATGAAAAAGGAACCAAATCCCCTAGAGAATTTGTCTTAAAATTAATTTGCAAAAAAATCAATTTCATTAATTTTTTAAATGTTTATTATATTCAAATTATTATTAAAATATAAATTTATTAATCAAAGCAATTTTATGTAAAGTTAATGATTTTATTATTATTAAAATAATTTTATAGAAATTAAATTAATTTATACAATATTTTTTATTTTATAAGTATAGTTATTCATTAAATCAAATAACTAGCTTTAAATAAAAATAAATTTTTTTAAAAAAATCAAATAATTTTTAAGTTCTTATTTTTAACTTCAAATTAAAAGTAAATTTTAAGCAGAACACAAGATGGACCAAATAAGAAATCATTTACCTCACTTCAACTTTCACATTACTTTCTGCAATTAAGTGTGTGTTTGATATTTCTTTTTCAAGCCTCAAACATACGTTCAACGTGAATTCATTACTCACACCTTAATATGTATACACTTTATAAATGAGCATGTGCAAAAGGAAATGGAACTAAACCATTTAGTTATGTTTGGATGTGAGTTGAGAGAGCTCGAAATTACTCTTAAAGCAATAATTTTTTCTTCTTTATTTTGTCCCAAAATTTTTGGATGTGCATTAAACTTAAAAAAAGCACGTTCTCATCTTTTATCCAAACATAACGTGAGAGTCCTAAACTGTATTTGCATTGTAAATAAGGAGTTAATAAAGACTAAATCAAGCTAAGATGGATATATATTTACGTAATATAACCAAAAAATTGGCATGGATTGAAGATGCAACCCATCATGCTCGATCACACCAAGTCAAACATGTTCCTTATGTAACGCTCTATAATAATAACTCTCAAAGCATACAAAAATTGTTACATTAGTAAACAAAGAAATAAATATTCATGAATCAAAATACTACACGATATATAATGTGTTGTTTTGTCATCTAGAATTTGCAACACCATCATTGTTTCGGCTAAATTTCTTCATATTAGCCATTTGCTTTCCACTTTAATGGTTTCACATGAAAAATTTTGAGCGACTTTCAACTTGACAAAATGCATAAAGAATTATTTAAACCTCTTCCTTGTTTTCAATGCATTTGTTTCCCCTACTTCTTTCCCAATAGTTGTTTCATTTTCATTAGCCATACCACCTAAACCTTGACTTTTTGCACTCAGTCCTTTTTTGTAGGTTCTAGTTTGCCTATGGTTGTGGGGTTATGCCAAGTTGGGGCTGATTGTGAGATTTTATGGGCTCGGGACAAAAATGTAGTTAAGGCTCCTTATATATATATATATATATATATATATATATATATATATATATATATATATATATAAGTATTCGAAAATATAAATATATATTGCATAAAAAATAGACATGTAATTTAATTAAAAACTATATGTTTTATAACATTAAATGAATAATGTAATTTTAGCAAATTTTAAAAAGATATATCACATTTTTATTTAATTTACTCCTATGTTATCGTCTATCATTCAATTTACGTCCCCCCAAAAAATTACGTACACATAAATATCTATATATAAGGTCACCCCCTAAAAGAAAAAAAAATACAATATGTATATATAATTCTATATTGATTTTATACGATTTTATTTCATATAATTCCTTCATTATTTTATTTTTCTTTCTATTTCCTCCTTTTCTTTCTCATAAAATCATCTATTACATCTTACATTTTCTCTATCTCTCCCTTTTCCATCTCTCTTACCAATCAAGATAGATATAGGTCCCAAAATGTATACAACCATAATTTCCAATCATTTTTAAGGTCTTTGTTTTTTCATAAATGTTTCTTAATAAAAAAAATGAATTAAAAGAATATTATTTCATTGTTAATTTGAAGCAGAGAATGTATTATTCTTATTATTTTTAGGTTTAAAATTAAATTTTGCTTTAACAATATTTAAGGGTCTATTCTGTGTTTAAAACTTCAAAAATGATGTCCGAATATAACAAATATTTTCTATCATTAGAATTGCTACAATGAATATTAAAAGTTAAATCTCTTTTCTTCCACTACAGCATTATAATCTTATATCTTTTGTTTAATTTGTGTGGTTTTTGTTTTCGTGATATGTGATAAATTATTATAATTTTTTAATTGTTGGTTAAATTTAATATGTTAATTATAATTTAATTTTTATATTTGACCCCCTTAAAGAAAAGCCTCTAACTCTGTCGCTATCATTTATTATCGACAAAATATGATCATTTCATGTTAAAACTTACTTATAATTTTGTCCTTTATTAGTATATTAACTTTTAGTTCTAATATCTTTATCACTAGAGTTTTGGTTTGTGTTTTTTTTTTTTATCATGTTAAATAAACAAACACTTTAAGTCTATTATTATAGATTCATTACATGTTGATACATCGCACAAAGCTGAAAAGTCATTCAACATGAAGATATGAATGTAACCCATCAGAAAAAACTAACAACCAACAAAGTGATTCCTTTTTATTCACATGTAAACTTTTAATGTGGATAGAAAAAGAGACATAAAATGGGACAATAATTTTAATCTATTTATAAAAATAAAATAAAATCATATAAAAAAATACTCGACAACCATATAGACTATTTTTAATATATTGGGCCTCTTCTAGCCCTGGGCTCTGGGTAGTCACTCCTCTAGACATAGTGCAGGTCTTGCTCTGTGTCAGGTTGAAGTGTCTAACGATCGATTTTGTCTTGAATACTATCCTGAATACATGGTAACAACAACTTCATTAGATTTCATGCACTTTTTACCTTTCTTTAATGATAATGATGTTTTGGTTCCCATACCTATTTTTGGAATTCTCAGGGATGCTTCTTTAGCCTTGTGCTTTTTTCCCTGAAGGTGATTATTCAACCCTTTCTCACTAGTAGTAGTAACTTGACATAGTTCGCAACTCCACCCTTCTTTGGGTTTCTTGTGCAAATTACATGGAGAATGCTCATTGACATAAACATCAAGAGGTGTCTCTGCTTTGCGCTTTGCACCATAATGATCAACAGGCTTAGGCTGCAATTAATGGGATAAAGAGAATAATATATATTGACTCCATCTTCTATTCAGGATGTATGAATAAGAGATGCATATTGTGATCGCACAAAATAGCTTTAAAAATAAAAAATCAAAACACAATCAAGCAAATCCTTACACTCCACTTCCTTGAGTTATGTTCAAATTACGATAATTTTGAACTCGTTATCGATTTTCGACTTGGATTGCTTGCATCACTCATAATTTTTCTAATATTTTAATAAGTTTGTAAATAAAGCGTTAAACAAAGGAATGGAACTTTGTTTTATAACTTTGACAAAACTCTTAAAATATGTTAAAAAAAAAAACAAATCAGCCACCATATCATGACTGCAGGATTCGTTGTGTCAAAAGAGAATAGGTGATTGTAGGCACTTCAGCCACAATTGAGGGGACATTCTCAAACAATGTGACATTTTTTTTAATATAAACAAAAAAGAGAAATTAAACATTTTCACAATCCAAATGCCTCTAAAGAAGAAGAAAGAAAGAAGTAAATTATTAAATTGAAAGCAAAGATAAAGACAAAGAAGAAGGGAAAATTAAACATAACATTATACACTAACCAGTATAATCACTTTATCCTTGTTAGTAGTAGTATGCGACCGTATAAAAGATTGTTTAATATCCATTTGGAGCGATGATTGGGTCTGCGGTTGTGGTCCACTAAATATGTTGATGTGATCAACTGGTCGGTTGTTCAAAGACATTGAAACTCGTTGTCAAAACGAGATCCCCTCTGATCTTTGCATCGGGATTCCCAGTGCTCTCTCCACCACCATTTCTCTCCTGACTTCGTCCTTTAGATCTCGCCGCCGTGCCAATGCCATCTCAGTGGCAATTATCTCTTTTCTGATTTCCTCTTTCTTCAGCTCTCGTCGTATCTCCTCTTGCTCTATTTCTCGTCGGAACACTTCTTCCTCTGCATTGACCTGCATCGGTGTTGGGAAAAATCTGGGCACCGAAACATTGCTAGCAGAACCACCTAATGCAAACTCAGACCCTAGAAATTAACTAATATTAGAAAAAATTTGTTTTTTAAACAACAAAATAATAGGTACTCTTGAGAGGAACCTGAAGAAAAGTGAGTGTTACCTTGAATTGGGCATTCAGAAACGTAGGTGACAGTAGAAAGAGGGTGTGACATTGATGACGACTGCCTTTGGTTTTGGCCATCACGATATTTGAACTCCATGGCAAAATGTTGGAACGTTAAACAAAGAGAAGAAAAGGCGAGAAGAAAGAAAAACAGTGCCAGGGAAATCAGAGATAATGTGTCTGAGTGTGTGCAGTGTTGAGTTTGAAAGCGTGATTAAATAGTTGTCAGAAGTGGGTGTTTGTAGATGTCATTCATTTAGTCTTTTTGTGTAATGATGTTTTTTTTTTGTTATGTGAGTGATGGTCAAATCCTAAAAATTTACCGACTTTATCTTTCAACCCTTGAAAAGGGAAAGAAAAGGCAAAAAAAAAAAAAATTGACTAGGGACTTCAATCAATTTTTCAACAAAATTCATCATATATACATTGACTTGGAATAAAGTATTAAATATACATAAATATTTAATATGTTAAAGATTTGAAATATTTATGATTTAAGCATTAAATATTAATCCATTACAAACATTTGATTATATAAATAAACTGAATCACACCAAAAAAATATATAAATGAACTAACAAAGTGGATAACTCATAACTATAAACAATTATCATCAGATTAATATAATTAGTATTTTGCCTTTTGGATTGCATAAAATAAATATAAATAAATATTTATCTTTATAGATTTAAATTTCTAATAATAAATATTTTTACATATATAATATATATCATTGTTAAAAATATAATTTATAATATAAATTGTATTTTATATTTAAAATAAATAATTTAAATAATTGTTGCAGGAAAGAACAAATTATTTTATTTGGGTCTCTGAAGAACAATTAAAGAAATTTTAGTAAAATATTTAGTAGAATGAAAGAAATTAGTTTTTGATTTTTAACATTTTCTATTTAATTTTTTTACATTTTACTCGGTCAAATTATTGGCAAATTTATTATTATCTTTAATTCATTAAAGGTATTTTATCATTAATTAATTAAGGGTTTTTGATGCATAATATTAAATATGAATCTTGACAAATATATAGAGGAGTTTAAAATCTTGCATTCTAAATGAGGGTGTTACTTTAATGTTTTTTCCTTATATTTCTTATGAAGAATAACCTTAAGAGTTTGTCATATATAATAAATGTTTTTTGTTCAAATAACATTTACTGAAAATAATGATAAACATGTATTGGTAAAATATTAAATATATTTTTAATAAAAATATTTTTAATATTTGACTGATAATTGTAAAGATAATAGTACACAAAATCATTAAAAAGTTTATATATTAATTTATTTGAATTGAACATATGTGTTAAATGTGAAAGTGAGACTATATTCGTCAGTGGATTTAATTAAGGTGTTTTTAAATATAACATAATTAAATTGACTTTGAATGTGGTTATATTTTTTCAGTTTACACATTTTGTATTTTAAATAAGTTAAATTTGAAAAAGAAATTTGTCATTTAAAATAATCTTTAAAATCTATTTTACTACCAGTATGAACCGAAGAAATAAATTATCAATAAAGTATTTTTATCAATAAAAATATGTTAAAATTAAAAAAAAAAACTTTTGTAATATTTTATTATTTATATTTTAATTTCTTTAATATTACCAAAATAATTTTCATAAAGAGTGCTTATGTAATTTGATTGTCATTAAAAAAAAATTTTGAAGTATATTTTATTAATTAATGAATTCATAGTAAAAATATTTTTTCTCTAGGTTTTTTAATGAATCAATGCTCGATTATATTTTTTATGGCTTTTACGTTTACAAATTTACTCAATCCCATGAAAAAGGAACCAAATCCCCTAGAGAATTTGTTTTACGTTTAATTTGCAAAAAAATCAATTTCATTAATTTTGAAATGTTTATTATATTCAAATTATTATTAAAATATAAATTTATTAATCAAAGCAGTTTTATGTAAATTAAATTATTTTATTGTTTTTAAAATAATTTTATGTATATTAAATTAATTTATACAATATTTTTTATCTTATAAGTACACTTTTTCATTAAATCAAATAACTAGTTTTAAATAAAAATAAAACTTTTAAAAATCCAATAATTTTTAAGTTCTTATTTTTAGGTTCAAATTAAAAGTAATTTTAAGCAGAACACAAGATGGACCAAATAAGAAATCCTTTACCTCACTTCAACTTTCGCATTACTTTCCTACAATTAAGTGTGTGTTTGATTTTTCTTTTCCAAACCTCAAACACACGTTCAACGTGAATCCATTACTCACACCTTAATACATATACACTCTATAAGTGAGCATGTGCAAAAGGAAATGGAACTAAACCATTTAGTTATGTTTGGATGTGAGTTGAGAGAGCTTAAAATTACTCTTAATGCAATAATTTTTTCTTCTTTATTTTGCCTCAAAATTTTTGGATGTGCATTAAAATTAGCAAAAGCACATTCTCATCTTTTATCCAAACATAACGTGAAAGTCCTAAACTGTGTTTGCGTTGTAAAGAAGGAGTCAATAAAGACTAAATCAAGCTAAGATGGATATATACTTATGCAGTATAACCAAAAAATTGGCATGGATTGAAGATGCAACCCATCAAGCTCGATCACTCCAAGTCAAACATGTTCCTCATGTAACGCTCTATAACAATAACTCTCAAAGCATACAAAAATTGTTACATTAGTATACAAAGAAATAAATATTCATGAATCAACATACTACACGATATATAATGTGTTGTTTTGTCATCTAGAATTTGCAACACCATCATTGTTTTGGCTAAATTTCTTCATATTAGCCATTTGCTTACCTCTTTAATGGTTTCACATGAAAAATTCTGAGCGACTTTCAACTTGACAAAATGCTTAAAGAATTATTTAAACCTCTTCCTTGTTTTCAATGCATTTGTTTCCCCTACTTCTTTCCCAATAGTTGTTTCATTTTCATTATCCAGACCACCTAAACCTTGACTTTTTGCACTCAGTCCTCTTTCGTAGGTTCTAGTATGCCTATCGCTATGGGGTTATGCCAGGTTGGGGCTGATTGTGAGATTTTATGGGCCCGGGACATAATGTAGTTAAGGCCCCTTATATATATATATAAGTATTCGAAAATATAAATTGTATATATTGCATAAAAAATAGACATGTAATTTAATTAAAAACTATATGTTTTATAACTTTAAACGAATAACGTAATTTTTGCAAATTTTAAAAAGATATATCACATTTTTATTCAATTTACTCCTATGTTATCGTCTATCATTCATTTTACGTCCCCCAAGAAAATTACGTACACATAAATATCTATATATAAGGTCACCCCCTAAAAGAAAAAATATATATACACACAATAGGTATATATAATTCTATAATGATTTTATACAATTTTATTTCTTATAATTCCTTCATTATTTTATTTTTCTTTCTATTTCCTGCTTTTCTTTCTCATAAAATCTTCTATTACATCTTACATTTTCTCTATCTCTCCCTTTTCCATCTCTCTTACCAATCAAGATAGATATAGGTCCCAAAATGTATACAACCATAATTTCCAATCATTTTTAAGGTCTTTGTTTTTTCATAAATGTTTCTTAATAAAAAAAATGAATTAGAAGAATATTATTTCATTGTTAATTTGAAGCAGAGAATGTATTATTCTTATTATTTTTAGGTTATTAATTAAATTTTGATTTAAGAAAATTTTAGGGTCAATTTTGTGTTTAAAACTTCAAAAATGATATCCAAATATAACAAATATTTTATAGCATTAGAATTGCTACAATGAATTTTAAAAGCTAAATCTCTTTTCTTCCACTACAACATTATAATCTTACACCTTTTGTTTAATTTGTGTGGTTTTGTTTTCATGATATGTGATAAATTATTATAATTTTTTAATTGTTGGTTAAATTTAATATGTTAATTAAAAATATAATTTAATTTGATTTTTATATTTGACCCCCTTAAAGAAAAGTCTATAACTCTATCGCTATCGTTTATTATCGACAAAATATCATCATTTCATATTAAAACTTACTCATAATTTTGTCCTTTATTAGTATACTAACTCATAGTTCTAATTTCTTTATAACTAGAGTTTTGGTTTGTGTTTTTTTTATCATGTTAAATAAACAAACACTTTAATCCTATTATTATAGATTCATTACATGTTGATACATTGCACAGAGCTGAAAAGTCATTCAACATGAATCTATGAATGTAACCCATCAGAAAAAACTAACAACCAACAAAGTGATTCCATTTTATTCACATGTAAACTTTTAATTTGGATAGAAAAAGAGACATGAAATGGGACAATAATTTTAATCTATTTATAAAAATAAAATAAAATCATATAAAAAATACTCGACAATCATATAGACTATTTTTAATATATTGGGCCTCTTCTAGCCCTGAGCTCTGGGTAGTCGCTCCTCCAAACATAGTGCAGGTCTAGCTCTGTGTCAGGTTGAAGTGTCTAACAATTGATTTTGTCTTGAATCCAATCCTGAATTCATGGTAACAACAACTTCATTAGATTTCATGCACTTTTTACCTTTCTTTAATGATAATGATGTTTTGGTGCCCATACCTATTTTTGGAATTCTCAGGGATGCTTCTTTAGCCTTGTGCTTTTTTCCCTGAAGGTGATCATTCAAGCCTTTCTCACTAGTGGTAGTAACTTGACATAGTTTGCAACTCCACCCTTCTTTGGGTTTCTTGTGCAAATTACATGGAGAGTACTCATTGACATAAACAGCAAGAGGTGTCTCCGCTTTGCGCTTTGCACCATAATGATCAACAGGCTTAGGCTGCAATGGTATAAAGAGAATAATATATATTGACTCCATCTTCTATTCAGGATGTATGAATAAGTTATACATATTGTGATCGCACAAAATAGTTTTAAAAATAAAAAATAAAAACACAATCAGGCAAATCCTTACACTCCACTTCCTTGAGTTATGTTCAAATTACAATAATTTTGAACTCATTATCGACTTTCAACTTGTATTGCTTGCATCACTCGTAATTTTTCTAATATTTTAATAATTTTGCATATAAAGCTTTAAACAAAGGATGGAACTTTATTTTATAACTTTGACAAAATTCTTAAAATATGTTAAAAAAAAAAAAAATTCAGCCACCATATCATGACTGCAGGATTCGCTATGTCAAAAAGTGAATAGTGATTGTAGGCAATTCATCCACAATTGAGGAGACATTCTCAAATAATGTGACATTTTTTTATTATAAAACAAAAAAAGATAAATTAAACACTTTCACAATCCAAATGCCACTATAGAAGAAGCAAGAAAGAAGTAAATTATTAAATTGAAAGCAAAGATAAAGACAAAGAAAATGGGAAAATTAAACATAACATTATACACTAACCAGTATAATCACTTTATCCTTGTTAGTTGTAGTATGTGACCGCATAAAAGATTGTCTAATATCCATTTGGAGCGGTAATTGGGTCTGCTATTGTGGTCCACCAAATATGTTGATGTAATCAACTGGTCGGTTGTTCAAAGGCATTGAAACTCGTTGTCGAAACAAGATCCCCTCCGGTCTTTGCATCGGGATTCCCAATGCTCTATCCACTGCCATTTCTCTCCTGACTTCCTCCTCCAGATCTCATCATCGTGCCAATGCCATCTCAGTGGCAATTATCTCTTTTCTGGTTTCCTCTTTCTTCAGCTCTCGTCGTATCTCCTCTTGCTCTATTTCTCGTCGGAACACTTCTTCCTCTGCATTGACCTGCATCGGTGTGTTGGGAAAAAACTGGGCATCGGAACATTGCTAGCAGAACCACCTGATGCAAACTCAGACCCTAGAAATGAACTACTATTAGAAAAGCTTTGTTTTTTTAAACAACAAAACAACTGGTACTCTTGAAAGGAACGTGAAGAAAAGCGAGCGTTACCTTGAAATGGGCATTCAGAAACGTAGGCGACAGTAGAAAGAGGGCGTGACATTGATGACAACATCCTTTGGTTTTGGCCATCACGATATTTGAACTCCATGGCAAAATGTTGGAATGTTAAACAAAGAGATGAAAAGGCGAGAAGAAAGAAAAACAGTGCCAGGGAAATCAAAGACAATGTGTCTAAGTGTGTGCAGTGTTGAGTTTGAAAGCATGGTTAAATAGTTGTCAGAAGTGGTGTTTGTATATGTCATTCATTTAGCCTTTTTTGTGTAATGATGTTTTTTTTATTTTTATGTGAGTGATGGTCAAATCTAAAAATTTACCAAATTTATCTTTCAATGCTTGAAAAGGGAAGGAAAAGGAAAAAAAAAAGACTAGAGATTTCAATCAATTTTTCAACAAAATTCATCATATATACTTTGACTTGGATTAAAGTATTAAATATACATAAATATTTAATATGTTAAAGATTTGAAATATTTAATGATTTAAGCATTAAATATTTATCCATTACAAACATTTGATAATATAAATAAACTAAATCACACCAAAAAATATATAAGTATTCGAAATTATAAATATATATTGCATAAAAAATAGACATGTAATTTAATTAAAAACTATATGTTTTATTACATTAAATGAATAATGTAATTTTAGCAAATTTTAAAAAGATATATCACATTTTTATTCAATTTACTCCTATGTTATCATCTATCATTCAATTTACATCCCCCCAAAAAATTACTTACACATAAATATATCTATATCTAAGGTCACCCCCTAAAAGAAAAAATATATATACACATAATATGTATATATAATTCTATAATGATTTTATACAATTTTATTTCTTATAATTCCTTCATTTTATTTTTCATTATATTTCCTCTTCTTTCTCATAAAATCTTCTATTACATCTTACATTTTCTCTATCTCTCTTACCAATCAAGATAGATATAGGTCCCAAAATGTATACAACCATAATTTCCAATCATTTTTAATGTCTTTTGTTTTTTCATAAATGTTTCTTAATCAAAAAAATGAATTAAAAGAATATTATTTCATTGTTAATTTGAAGCAGAGAATGTATTATTCTTATTATTTTTAGGTTAAAAATTAAATTTTGGTAGAACAAAATTTGAGGGTCAATTTTGTGTTTAAAACTTGAAAAATGATTTTCAAATATAACAAATATTTTCTATCATTAGAATTGCTACAATGAATTGTAAAAGCTAAATTTCTTTTCTTCCACTACAACATTATAATCTTATATCTTTTTATTAATTTCTGTGATTTTTGTTTTCGTGATATGTGATAAATTATTATAATTTACAATTGTTGATTAAATTTAATATGTTAATTAAAAATATAATTTAATTTAATTTTTATATTTGAAACCTTAAAGAAAATGCTCTAACTCTACTCTATCGCTATCGTTTATTATCGACAAAATATCATGATTTCATATTAAAACTTACTTATAATTTTGTCCTTTATTAGTATACTAACTTTTAGTTCTAATTTCTTTATAACTTGAGTTTTGATATGTGGGTAGTTATAGAAATATTGTGAAGGTGTATAGTTACCGAAATTGATAAGAGAATTTTTAATAAAAGTTAGAAGAACTAGATGCATATTAGGGGAGTGAACTACACCATTTCATATAAGGAGAGTACAAATAAGAGTGAATGTGAGGAAGAGTAGGGAGAGTGCAAATAGACTTATATATATATATATATATATATATATATATATATATATATATATATATATATATATATAGGGCATATCATATGAGAGGAATGTATCTTATATGAGAGTGAGAGTAGCTAATATCAGCCATTGGATCAGGATTAACGGTTTGGATGAAAAGATTCATTAAATATTCTCACGTGCCTCTTTGCAGCAACGATACCAGACCTCATTGTGGTGCCCAAACACTCTACATCGCTTCCTCTTCTCCTCCCGCGCCCACCAAATTCTGCCTTAGCCCACACCCACCACCGAATGCCACTAAATTCTTTCTCCTCTGATTGATGCCTAACGACCACAGCCATCATCACAGTTAGAGGAACCTATGAAGCACGGACTCGGACATGGACATCGAACACGACACGGATACCGGGACACAGCTAAAGTCTAAAACATAGGACACGGGGACACGGCATATATATATATGATCAATATGACAAATTTAAATTGATAATTAAGATTTATATATTCATCTTAAAACAAGTTAAGCTTTATAACTTTCATATGATAATAAGTCTCACAAAAAAGGTACTAAGAGGCATCAACTTCCACAATGCAAAATAATAGTCTCACAAAAAATGAAATATTATGAGAAACCATCATTGAAAAGAAAAATCCAAAAAAAAACTTGTTAATATTAATCTATCTAAGCACTTCCCCTTCCTTCTTGGTCATCATTGTTGAAAACACAGCTTCTAATTATAAAATGGAATTTTTATAAGAGAAAAAGGATTATGCACTGACAGGGTAAAATAATTTTACACTGTCATCCAATCATAACCCACCATGTATGGTAAGTTTGTTGACTTTTAAAAAATTATCTTAAAAGTCATACAAACGGTGATTCGTGATTGGATGACCGTGTAAAACTGTTTTACACCATTAGTGCATCACCCTTAAACTCTTTTTATAATCTAATCTTTTAGGTTGATTTTTAAAATTTTTGAAAAAAAAAATCAGAGGCGTGTTCGGTGTGTGTCCCCGCCGTGTCCAAGCAGGAAAAAAAAAGAACAAGACACCGCAAAAACGTGTCCAACACTGTGTCGGACACCTCGACACGACATTCAGTCGTCGTGTCCGTGCTTCCTAAAGAGGAACAACCATGAGCTTTTGTTGTCAATAGTAATGCTTCTCCTCCCGCACCCACCACCCTCAGTTGCCACCAAGCCCCTGTCTTAGAAAGTGGGTTATGGGCCTCACTCAACCTTACAAAACCGACTTGTAAGGTGAAGGTTGCCCCCCACTTATATACACTAACTTGGCCATATCACTAATCAATGTGGGATCTCCAACACACCCTCCTCACGCCGAGGACTGGACATCTCTAGCGTGAAGTTTGCAGGAGTGGTCCGATAGCGGCTCGATAACGGGTGGCACAATAGGCCCACAACAAGGCACAATAGGCCTAACAACATATCGCTAGGACATGCTCTGATACCATCTTAGAAAGTGGGTTATGGGCCTAACTCAACCTTACAAAACTGGCTTGTAAGGTGAAGGTTGCCCCCCACTTATATACACTAACTTGGCCATACCACTATTCAATGTGGGATCTCCAACACGCTGCACTTCTAATTACTCTGTTGCATACTGATTTTGGGTTAAAATTTGATATTTTTTTAATTCTTTACATATTGATTTGTGCTATTTTTTTAATTTTTCTCCACTTGTTGGGACCATCACTTGCTAGAAGCTATGATACAGAAGTTTTACGCATTGGTGGACACCAGTGATGCTTTAGATAATATTTTTTAAGTAGCTATTGGTTTGATTTTGGTTAGAGATAACTTTTTATTGTGATTAATAGCAAACAATGTGCTGAGATCATTTTTTGGATGTGCTTTACTGAGTTTTCAGACTTTTAAGTTCTACATTTTTGGGATGAATTAAATTGTCCTTGAATAGTGATAATATTTCCGCAATATTACTGATATTTATCTAGTTGGGAAGTTAGAGTTTAGTTTTTTCTTTTGATTTTGGTGTTGTATTGATCTTGGTCAGACCATACTACACACAGTTTACAGGTCTTTGTTGAGAACTACTGGTTTGTGGATATGAATCAATGGAGCAAATGCAAATGCATATGGCAATTATGAATCAACTGGGTTTCGGATAAACTAAGTGTGTTATTTGTGATAGGTGTAAACATATGGCAATTATGCAGCAAATGCACATGGCAGACGTGGGGATGCTGATATATATATATCTCATGTAACTATGTTCTTGACAGTGGATATTTCTTTGGATGATCGATGCATGTTCTGTGCCTTAGCATACAATAGACTTATGTTTACTTACTAAGTGGGGTCTGATGCATTCAAGGTCGGGGTTGAATTGCAAAGGCTAACTCTGTTCTGTAGTTTTGTGTTCTGGATGTAAGTTTAGTATATGTAAAATCTTTCTGTGATGTTTGGTATTTTGTGAAGGTACATCTGGTGCTACAAACTACATGATTAATGATACTGTGTTTTTGCCTTCGGAAAGAAAAAAACCACCTGTTATGTCATTAGTCATTAATAAAAATCATGAATACTTTTTATATCTTCTTTCAATTTTATAAAATGGTGATTCTATTATTAATGAGAGTAAGTTTGACCTCTGACTCGTGTTGGGGTTGCAGTTTGCACGTTCTTAATTATTGGATTTTTTATTTATTAA
Organism: Pueraria montana var. lobata; assembly: GCA_026413185.1. NCBI lineage: Eukaryota > Viridiplantae > Streptophyta > Magnoliopsida > Fabales > Fabaceae > Pueraria > Pueraria montana. Next base: position 38,880,664 of record CM048649.1, on the reverse strand, counting down.
AATAGTACAAATATGACAAAAGACTCTAAAATCTTAACCCTTCTTTGGTAAATCTTTTAGAGATTTGATGGTTACATTATATTTTAATTTTAACCGTTTATTACTTTTAATATTGATCTAATGGTTATTATTAGTTGTTATCATGTTCTTACGTGTGTGTATTTATGTATATATTTTATCTTCAAAATTTAAATACACTCTTAATATATATCTGATATATCTCCTTATTCTTTTAATATCAACTAAATTGTTTAACAAGCTGTAAATGAATGTCAAAACTAATTTCAAATATATAATTTGTCTTCAAAATTTAAACACACAATTATTTGATATATTCTCTTATATTTTTAATAGCAACTGAATTATTTAAATTAACATTTTATCTTTTTTTTTTCAATCTATCATTTTTAATATCTTTAATTCTAACTTGAATTTCAATATTTTAAAAAAAATTTTACCAATAATTAAAAATAATAATATATCACAATATAAATTATTTATCATAAATCTAAAATAAAATTTATATAAGTACAAATATATTTATTAATGAGTTTAGTGGTGATGCACTGACAGTGTAAAACTATTTTACACAGTCATCCAATCACAAATCACCGTTGGTATGACTTTTAAGATAATTTTTTAAAAGTCAACAAACTTTCCATACATTGTGGGTTATAATTGGATGACGGTGTAAAACTTTTTACACTGTCAATGCATGACCCTTTTTCTCTCTATTAATTACATATTTTAATTATAATATAATTTATATATTTAGAAATGTTTTTTATTATAAATTTTAGTTGTATAAAATAAACATTTAGCATGTGCAATGTGTGGGATAAAATACTAGTTATTAATTAATTTGGATCGCATGTTTCTTAATTAATCATCATATAATAATATAATTAATTATTATTAATATTTCTCATAAATTAAAAATTTAAATACAAATCATGCAAAAATTAATTAGAATTATAGATTATAGATAGATACTTGTTGGGGGTATATTATTATCTAATAATATTTTTTCCTATATCATACCTAGTGTTTTTTTATTTTATATTAAGATTGAGATTAAGAAAAAGAATGTAAAAGAAGATTCAAATTGATTGCGTATAGGTGTGTGCCAGGTAACCCTGTGCGTGGGAAGAAGCGAAGGCCACAGAGCACGTATTTTCAGCTCTAAATTTCTCGCCTTCATTTCCTCTTCTATTCTTTTTCCTTCTTCAATTTCACCACCGAACGCTCAAACCCCAAACCCTAACACAAGGTTGGTGAAACCCTTATAATGCTATGTGATAAATTATTATAATTTTTTTTAATTGTTGGTTAAATTTAATATGTTAATTAAAAATATAATATAATTTAATTTTTATATTTGACCCCCTTAAAGAAAAGGCTCTAACTTCATCGCTGTCGTTTATTATCGACAAAATATCATCATTTCATATTAAAACTTATAATTTTGTCCTTTATTAGTATACTAACTTTTAGTTCTAATTTCTTTAGAACTAGAGTTTTGGTTTGTGTTTTTTTTATCATGTTAAATAAACAAACACTTTAAGTCTATTATTATAGATTCATTACATGTTGATACATCGCACGGAGCTGAAAAGTCATTCAACATGAACTATGAATGTAACACATCAGAAAAAACTAACAACCAACAAAGTGATTGCTTTTATTCACATGTAAACTTTTAATCTGGATAGAATAAGAGACACAAAATGGGACAATAATTTTAATCTATTTATAAAAATAACATAAAATCATATAAAAAAATACTTGACAACCATAGAGACTGCTCTGTGTCAGGTTGAAGTGTCTAACAATCAATTTGGTCTTGAATCCAACCCTGAATTCATGGTAACAACAACTTCATTATATTTCATGCACTTTTTACCTTTTCTTTAATGATAATGATGTTTTGGTGCCCATACCTATTTTTGGAATTCTCAGGGATGCTTCTTTAGCCTTGTGCTTTTTTCCCTGAAGGTGATCATTCAACCCTTTCTCACTAGTGGTAGTAACTTGACATAGTTCGCAACTCCACCCTTCTTTGGGTTTCTTGTGCAAATTACATGCAGACTGCTATTTGTCATAAACAGCAAGACGTGTCTCCGCTTTGCGCTTTGCACCATAATGATCAACAGGCTTAGGCTGCAATGGGACAAAAAGAATAATATATATTGACTCCATCTTCTATTTAGGATGTATGAATAAGATATACATATTGTGATGGCACAAAATAGTTTTAAAAATAAAAAATCAAATCACAATCAAGCAAATCCTTACACTCCACTTCCTTAAGTTATGTTCAAATTACAATAATTTTGAACTCATTATCGACTTTCGACTTAGATTGCTTGCATCACTCATAATTTTTCTAATATTTTAATAATTTTGTAAATAAAGCTTTAAACAAAGGGATGGAACTTTATTTTATAACTTTGACAAAATTCTTAAAATATGTTAAAAAAAAACAATCCAGCCACTATATCATGACTGCAGGATTCGTTGTGTCAAAAGTGTATAAGTGATTGTAGGAAATTCAGCCACAATTCAGGGGACATTCTCAAACAATGTGACATTTTTTTAATATAAAACAAAAAAGAGAAACTAAACATTTTCACAATCCAAATGCCACAAAAGAAAAAGCAAGAAAAAAGTAAATTATTAAATTGAAAGCAAAGATAAAGCCAAAGAAGAAGGGAAAATTAAACATAACATTATAAACTAACCAGTATAATCACTTTATCTTTGTTAGCTGTAGTATGCGACCGCATAAAAGATTGTCTAATATCCATTTGGAGCGGTAACTGGGTCTGCGGTTGTGGTCCACCAAATATGTTGATGTGATCAACTGGTCGGTTGTTAAAAGGCATTGAAACTCGTTGTCGAAACGAGATCCCCTCCAGTCTTTGCATCGGGATTCCTAATGCTCTCTCCACCGCCATTTCTCTCCTGACTTCCTCCTCCAGATCTCGTCGTCGTGCCAATGCACTCTCAGTGCCAATGATCTCTTTTCTAATTTCCTCTTTCTTCAGCTCTCATCGTATCTCTTCTTGTTCTAGTCGGAACACTTCTTCCTCTGCATTGACCTGCATCGGCGTTAGGAAAAATCTGGGCACCGGAACATTTCTAGCAGAACCACCTGATGCAAACTCATTCCCTAGAAATGAACTAATATTAGAAAAGCTTTGTTTTTTTAAACAACAAAACAACTGGTACTCTTGAAAGGAACGTGAAGAAAAGCGAGCGTTACCTTGAAATGGGCATTCAGAAACGCAGGCGACAGTAGAAAGAGGGCATGACATTGATGGCAGCTTCCTTTGGTTTTGGCAATCACAATATTTGAACTCCATCGCAAAATGTTGGAACATTAAACAAAGAGAAGAAAAGGCGAGAAGAAAGAAAAACAGTGTCAGGGAAATCAAAGACAATGTGTCTGAGTGTGTGCAGTGTTGAGTTTGAAAGCATGATTAAATAGTTGTCAGAAGTGGGACTTTGTAGATGTCATTTATTTAGTCTTTTTGTGTAAGGATGTTTTTTTTTTATGTTTTTTTGTTATGTGAGTGATGGTCAAATCCTAAAAATTTACCGAATTTATCTTTCAACCATTGAAAAGGGAAGGAAAAGGGAAAAAATTGACTGGAGATTTCAATCAATTTTTCAACAAAATTTATCATATATACTTTGATTTGGAATAAAGTATTAAATATACATAAATATTTAATATGTTAAGGATTTGAAATATTTAATTATTTAAGCATTAAATATTTATCCATTACAAACATTTGATAATATTAATAAACTAAATCACACCAAAGAATATATAAATAAACTAACAAAGTGAATAACTCGTAACTATAAATAATTATCATCAGATTAATATAATTAGTATTTTGCCTTGTGGATTGCATAAAATAAATATAAATAAATATTTATCTTTATAGAATTAAAATTTATAATAAATAAATATTTTTACATATATAATATATATCATTTAAATAATAATTATATTTTATATTTATAATAAATAATTTAAAGAATTCTTGCAGGAAAGAACAAATTATTTTATTTCGGTCTATGAAGAACAATTAAAGAATTTATAGTAAAATATTTATTAGAATGAAAGAAATTAGTTTTCGATTTTTAACATTTTCTATTTAATTTGTTTACATTTTACTCGGTCAAATTATTGGCAAATTTAATATTATCTTTAATTCGTTAAAGGTATTTTATCATTAATTAATTAAGGGTTTTTGATGCATAATATTAAATATAAATCTTGACAAATATATAGAGGAGTTTAAAATCTTGCATACTAAACGAGGGTGTTACTTTAATGTTTTTTCCTTATATTTCATATGAAGAATAACCTTAATAGTTTATCATATATAATAAATGTTTTTTGTTCAAATAACATTTATTGAAAATAATGATAAACATGTATTGGTAAAATATTAAATATATTTTTTAATAAAATATATTTTTAATATTTGAATGATATTTTTAAGGATAATAGTACACAAAATCATTAATAAAATTTATATATTTATATCAATTGAACATATATGTCAAATGTGAAAGTGAGACTATATTCGTCAGTAGATTGAAATAAGGTATTTTTAATTATAACATAAATAAATAGACTTTGAATGTGGTTATAATTTTTCAGTTTACACTTTTTTTATTTTAAATAAGTTAAATTTGAAAAATAAATTTGTCATTTAAAATAATCTTGAAAATATATTTTACTACCAGTATGGACCAGGGAAAAGACTAGATACAAACAATAAAAGGAAATCAATAATGAAATAAATGATCAATAAAGTATTTTTATCAATAAAAATATATGTTATAAAATTAAAAAAATAACTTTTGTTATATTTTATTATTATTATTTTAATTTCTTTAATTTCACCAAAATAATTTTCATAAAGAGTGCTTATGTAATTTTATTGTCATTAAAAAATTTGTTTTGAAGTATATTTTATTGATTAATGAATTAATAGTAAAATATTTTCTCTAGGTTTTTTAATGAATCATGAAATGCAGAGAACACACTAGAAGGGGGTAGAATAGTGTGTTATATAAAACTTAAAGATTTTTCACAATGATGGAGATATTTCAACTTAGATTTTACAAGTAACTTGTAAAACAGAGAGTTGTAGTTATCATCCAATAGTTCAAAATAACAGTTCAATGAAACTGCGTTTTTCAAGTTGTCGTCCAAGCGAGAAACAAATACTTTTCGCAAATAAGTTTATAGGGAAACTTGTGCATCTAATGCGAAGAAATAACGCAAGAGATAACTGGTAAGCTAAAAGTAATAGAGTAAAAATACTTAGTTTATACTGGTTCACTCAACCTGAGCTACATCGAGTTCGCCTTCAAAATAACCTTTTGAAGGGTTCCACTAATCAAAATTTTGATTACAAACAAGTATTCTCTACCCTACCACTTCTGGCTACAAGTATTCTCTAGACCACTTCTGGCACACCTTTAATCTCCCCCTAAGATTAAAGCAACACCCAAGTATTCTTTGTCACTAAGCCACTCCTGGCTTTCCAAACAAACATTTTGATTACAAGATTCAAATCAATTCTCACAAAGAAGATATTACAATGTAAAACAGAATACACAATATGACTTAGCAAAGCTAAGAAGTTGCTCTTTTTGCGCAAGTGTTGGTCGTCCAATTGTTTTTGCATAGTTTCAGCTCTTTGAAAAACTTGAATGCTTCGTTGGTTCTATGCTTGATCCTCTATATATAGGCTACTGTGTGAAGGTATCCGTTGTGGGATCTAAGCCTTTTTCGAAAACCGTTCTCTTATAATCATATGATGGTTACCACGTGTCAGCTCGGGGTGGAGAGAGAGAGGGGATAGCAGTACATGCAGCGCCTCTACTACTGTACGGTTTTGCAGAGATAAGCTTTTTTGTCTCCTTTGGTACACTTTTTGAATATTCAAATGAAATGTCACATAAGAAAAGAGAGGGAATAACAGAACATTCCAAAGAATCAGCATCGAAAAGCTTAAGTGTACTTTTAGACATCGTGGACGCATTATATAACTATGTGATAGAAAAGATTATGTAAGTTATATAAGCAAGTCTCAAATGGACGCAGTGTTTGCACACTGGTTTTCACAATGCCTTGGACGCTTGTTTCATTACAGCGCATTGGACGCTGGATTTACACTTAGAAAAACAAGTTCTAGTTACTCATTGGACGCGATAAGCACATAGAGATATATAGTTTGAGCTTAAGAAATACAATACCACTGAGGCATTGGACGGTGTGGTACCTATAATACTCAAACATAAAATATTAGATACTTCAAAATTTAATCTCATTTGTTATCATCAAAACCAAAGTTTGAGGGGTTGGACATCGTCCAAAGTCTTCGACTCTAACAAATCAGTGCTCGATTATATTTTTTATGGCTTTTACATATACAAATTTACTCAACCCCATGAAAAAGGAACCGAATCCCCTAGAGAATTTGTTTTACGTTTAATTTGCAAAAAAATCAATTTCATTAACAAAGTAATTTATGAAATGTTTATTATATTCAAAATATTATTAAAATATAAATTTATTAATCAAAGCAAATTTATGTAAATTAAATGATTTTATTATTATTAAAATAATTTTATATAAATTAAATTAATTTATACAATAACTTTTATCTTATAAGTATACTTTTTCATTAAATCAAATAACTAGTTTTAAATAAAAATAATTTTTTTAAAAAATCGAATAATTTTTAAGTTATTATTTTTAACTTCAAATTAAAAGTAAATTTTAAGCAGAACACAAGATGGAGCAAATAAGAAATCATTTACCTCACTTCAACTTTCGCATTACTTTCCTACAATTAAGTGTGTGTGTTTGATTTTTCTTTTTCAAACCTCAAACACACGTTCAACGTGAATCCATTACTCACACCTTAATATGTATACACTTTATAAATGAGCATGTGCAAAAGGAAATGGAACTAAACCATTTAGTTATGTTTGGATGTGAGTTGAGAGAGCTCGAAAGTACTTTTACTCTTAAAGCAATATTTTTTTCTTCTTTATTTTGTCTCAAAATTTGGGGATGTGCATTAAAATTACCGAAAGCACGTTCTCATCTTTTATCCAAACATAACGTGGGAGTCCTAAACTGTGTTTGCGTTGCAAAGAAGAAGTCAATAAAGACTAAATCAAGCAAAGATGGATATATATTTATGCAGTATAACCAAAAAAATGGCATGGATTGAAGATGCAACCCATCAAGCTCGATCACACCAAGTCAAACATGTTCCTAATGTAACGCTCTATAATAATAACTCCCAAAGCATACAAAAATTGTTACATTAGTAAGCAAAGAAATAAATATTCATGAACCAACATACTACACGACATATAATGTGTTGTTATGTCATCTAGAATTTGCAACACCATCATTGTTTTGGCAAAATTTCTTCATATTAGCCATTTGCTTTCAACTTTAATGGTTTCACATGAAAATTTCTGAGCGACTTTCAACTTGAAAAAATGCATAAAGAATTATTTAAACCTCTTCCTTGTTTTCAAAGCATTTGTTTCCCTACTTCTTTCCCAATAGTTGTTTCATCTTCATTATCCAGACCACCTAAACCTTGACTTTTTTGCACTCAGTCCTCTTTCATAGGTTCAAGTATGCCTATGGCTGTGGGGTTATGCCAGGTTGGGGCTGATTGTGAGATTTTATGGGCCTGGGACAAAAATGTAGTTAAGGCCCCTTATATATAAGTATTCGAAAATATAAATATATATTGCATAAAAAATAGACAAGTAATTTAATTAAAAACTATATGTTTTATTACATTAAACGAATAACGTAATTTTAGAAAATTTTAAAAAGATATATCACATTTTTATTCACTTTACTCCTATGTTATCGTCTATCATTCAATTTACGTCCCCCCCCCCCCCCCCCCCCCCCCCAGAAAATTACGTACACATAAATATCTATATATAAGGTCACCCCCTAAAAGAAAAAGTATATATACACACAATATGTATATATAATTCTATAATGATTTTATACAATTTTATTTCTTATAATTCCTTCATTATGTTATTTTTATTTCTATTTCCTCCTTTTCTTTCTCATAAAATCTTCTATTACAGCTTACATTTTCCCTATCTCTCCCTTTTCTATCTCTCTTACCAATCAAGATAGATCAGGTCCCAAAATGTATACAACCATAATTTCCAATCATTTTTAAGGTCTTTGTTTTTTCATAAATGTTTCTTAATAAAAAATGAATTAAAAGAATATTATTACATCGTTAATTTGAAGCAGATAATGTATTATTCTTATTATTTTTAGGTTAAAAATTAAATTTTGGTTTAACAAAATTTGAGGGTCAATTTTGTGTTTAAAATTTCAAAAATGATATTCATATATAACAAATATTTTCTATCATTAAAATTGCTACAATGAATTTTAAAAGCTAAATCTCTTTTCTTCCACTACAGTAATATAATCTTATATCTTTTGTTTATTTTTGTATTCGTGATGTGTGATAAATTATTATAATTTTTTAATTGTTGGTAAATTTAATGTGTTAATTAAAAATATAATTTAATTTAATTTTTATATTTGATCCCTTAAAGAAAAGGCTCTAACTCCGTCGCTATCATTTATTATAGACAAAATATCATCATTTCATATTAAAACTTACTTATAATTTTGTCCTTTATTAGTATACTAACTTTTAGTACTAATTTCTTTATAACTAGAGTTTTGGTTTGTGACTTTTTTATCATGTTAAATAAACATGTAATGAATCTATTATTATAGATTCAATACATGTTGATACATCGCACAAAGCTGAAAAGTCATTCAACTTGAATCTATGAATGTAAAACATCAGAAAAAACTAAACACCAACAAAGTGATTCCTTTTTATTCACGTGTAAACTTTTAATTTGGATAGAAAAAGACACATAAAATGGGACAATAATTTTAATCTATTTATAAAAATAACATAAAATCATATAAAAAAATACTCAACAACCATATAGACTATTTTTAATATATTGGCCTCTTCTAGCCCGGGGCTCTGGGTAGCCACTCCTCCAGACATAGTGCAGGTCTACCTTTGTGTCAGGTTGAAGTGTCTAATGATCAATTTGGTCTTGAATCCAACCCTGAATTCATGGTAACAACAACCTCATTAGATTTCATGCACTTCTTACCTTTCTTATCATGTTTTGGTGCCCATACCTATTTTTGGAATTCTCAGGGATGCTTCTTTAGCCTTGTGCTTTTTTCCCTAAAGGTGATCATTCAACCCTTTTTGACTAGTGGTAGTAACTTGACATAGTTCGCAACTCCACCCTTCTTTGGGTTTCTTGTGCAAATTACATGGATAGTGCTCATTGTCATAAACAACAAGAGGTGTCTCCGCTTTGCGCTTTGCACCATAATGATCAATAGGCTTAGGCTGCAATGGGATAAAGAGAATAATATATATTGACTCCATCTTCTATTTAGGATGTATGAATAAGATATACATATTGTGATGGCACAAAATAGTTTTAAAAATAAAAAAATCAAAACACAATCAAGCAAATCATTACACTCCACTTCCTTGAGTTATGTTCAAATTACAATAATTTTGAACTCATTATCGACTTTCGACTTGGATTGCTTGCATCACTCATAAATTTTCAAATATTTTAATAACTTTGTAAATAAAGCTTTAAACAAAGGGATGCAACTTTATTTTATAACTTTGACAAAATTCTTAAAATATGTTAAAAAAAAACAATTCAGCCACTATATCTTGACTGCAGGACTCGCTGTGTCAAAAGTGAATAAGTGATTGTAGGAAATTCAGCCACAATTCAGGGGACATTCTCAAACAATGTGACATTTTTTTAATCTAAAACAAAAAAAGAGAAATTAAACATTTTCACAATCCAAATGCCACTAAAGAAGAAGCAAGAAAAAAGTAAATTATTAAATTCAAAGCAAAGATAAAGACAAAGAAGAAAGGAAAATTAAACATAACATTATACACTAACCAATATAATCACTTTATCCTTGTTAGCTGTAGTATGCGACCACATAAAAGATTGTTTAATATCCATTTGGAGAGGCAACTGGGTCTGCGGTTGTGGTCCACCAAATATGTTGATGTCATCAACTGGTCGGTTGTTCAAAGGCATTGAAACTCGTTGTCGAAACGAGATCCCATCCAGTCTTTGCATCAGGATTCCCAATGCTCTCTCCACCGCCATTTCTCTCTTAACTTCCTCCTCCAGATCTCGCCGTCGTGCCAATGCACTCTTAGTAGCAATTATCTCTTTTCTGATTTCCTCTTTCTTTAGCTATCATCGTATCTCCTCTTGCTCTATTTCTCGTCGGAACACTTCTTCCTCTGCATTGACCTGCATCGGCATTGGGAAAAATCTAGGCATCCGAACGTTGCTAGCAAAACCACCTGATGCAAACTCAGACCCTAGAAATGAACTAACATTAGAAAAGCTTCTTTTAAACAACAAAACAACTGGTACTCTTGAAAGGAACGTGAAGAAAAGCTAGCATTACCTTGACATGGGCATTCAGAAACGTAGGCGACAGTAGACAGAGAGCGTGACATTGATGACGGCTTCCTTTGGTTTTGGCCATCACAATATTTGAACTCCATGGCAAAATGTTGGAACGTTAAACAAAGAGACGAAAAGGCGAGAAAAAAGAAAAACAGTGCCAGGGAAATCAAAGTCAATGTGTCTGAGTGTGTGCAGTTTTGAGTTTGAAAGCGTGATTAAATAGTTGTCAGAAATGGGTGTTTGTAGATGTCATTCATTTTGCCTTTTTGTGTAATGATGTTTTTTTATTTTTTTTGTTATGTTAGTGATGTTCAAATCTAAAAATTTACCAAATTTATCTTTCAACCCTTGAAAAGGGAAGGAAAAGGAAAAAAAATTGACTGGAGATTTCAATCAATTTTTCAAAAAAATTTATAATATATACTTTTATTTGGAATAAAGTATTAAATATACATAAATATTGAATATGTTAAGGATTTGAAATATTTAATTATTTAAGCATTAAATATTTATCCATTACAAACATTTGATAATATTAATAAACTAAATCACACCAAAGAATATATAAATAAACTAACAAAGTGAATAACTCGTAACTATAAATAATTATCATCAGATTAATATAATTAGTATTTTGCCTTGTGGATTGCATAAAATAAATATAAATAAATATTTATCTTTATAGAATTAAAATTTATAATAAATAAATAAATATTTTTACATACATAATATATATCATTGTTAGAAATATAATTTATAATATAAATTATATTTTATATTTATAATAAATAATTTAAATAATTCTTGCAGGAAAGAACAAATTTTTTTTTTTTGGGTCTCTAAAAAATATTAAAGAATTTATAGTAAAATAATTATTAGAATGCAAGAAATTAGTTTTCGATTTTTAACATTTTCTATTTAAATTTTTTTACATTTTATTCGGTCCAATTATTGGCAAATTTATTATTATCTTTAATTCGTTAAAGGTATTTTAGCATTAATTAATTAAGGGTTTTTGATGCATAATATTAAATATAAATCTTGACAAATATATAGAGGAGTTTAAAATCTTGCATACTAAATGAGGGTGTTACTTTAATGTTTTTTCCTTATATTTCGTATGAAGAATAACCTTAATAGTTTATCATATATAATAAATGTTTTTTCTTCAAATAACATATATTGAAAATAATGATAAACATGTATTGGTAAAATATTAAATATATTTTTTAATAAAAATATTTTTAATATTTGACTGATATTTTTAAAGAAAATAGTATGCAAAATCATTAATAAAATTTATATATTTATAAGAATTGAACAAATATGTCAAATGTGAGAGTGAGACTATATTCTTCAGTAGATTGAATGAAGGTGTTTTTAATTATAACATAATTAAATTGATTTTGAATGTGGTTATAATTTTTAAATTTACACATTTTTTATTTTAAATATGTTAAATTTTAAACATAAATTTGTCATTTAAAATAATCTTGAAAATCTATTTTACTACAAGTGTGGACCGAGGAAAAGACTAGAGAAAAACAACAAAAGGAAAACAATAATGAAATAAATTATCAATAAAGTATTTTTATCAATAAAAATATATGTTAAAATTAAAAACAAACTTTTGTAATATTTTATTATTTATATTTTAATTTCTTTAATATCACCAAAATAATTTTCATAAAGAGTGCTTATGTAATTTTATTGTCATTAAAAAATTTGTTTTGAAGTATATTTTATTTTTTTAATGAATTAATAGTAAAATATTTTTCTCTAGGTTTTTTAATGAATCAATGCTTGATTATATTTTTTTATGGCTTTTACGTTTACAAATTTACTCAATCCCATGAAAAAGGAACCAAATCCCCTAGAGAAATTGTTTTACTTTTAATTTGCAAAAGAAAATCAATTTCTTTAACAAATTACTTTTTGATATGTTTATTATATTCAAATTACTATTAAAATATAAATTTATTAATCAAAGCAATTTTATGTAAATTAAATGATTTTATTATTATTAAAATAATTTTATATAAATTAAATTAATTTATACAATATTTTTTATTTTATAAGTATACTTTTTCATTAAATCAAATAACTAGTTTTAAATAAAAATAAAACTTTTAAAAAAATCGAATAATTTTTAAGTTCTTATTTTTAACTTCAAATTAAAATAAATTTTAAGCAGAACACAAGATGGACCAAATAAGAAATCATTTACCTCACTTCGACTTTCGCATTACTTTCCTACAATTAAGTGTGTACTTGATATTTCTTTTTCAAGCCTCAAACATACGTTCAACGTGAATCCATTAGTCACACCTTAATATGTGTACACTTTATAAATGAGCATGTGCAAAAGGAAATGGAACTAAACCATATAGTTATGTTTGGGTGTAAGTTGAGAGAGCCCGGAAGTACTTTTACTCTTAAAGCAATAATTTTTTCTTCTTAATTTGTCTCAAAATTTGGAGATGTGCATTAAAATTACCAAAAGCACGTTCTCATCTTTTATCCAAACATAATGTGAGAGTCCTAAACTGTGTTTGCGTTGTAAAGAAGGAGTCAGTAAAGACTAAATCAAGCGAAGATGGATAAATATTTATGCAGTATAACCAAAAAAATTGGCATGGGTTGACGATGCAACCCATCAAGCTCGATCACACAAATCAAACATGTTCCTCATGTAACGCTCTATAATAATAACTCTCAAAGCATACAAAAATTGTTATATTAGTAAACAAAGAAATAAATATTCATGAATCAACATACTACACGATATATAACGTGTTGTTTTGTCATCCAGAATTTGCAACACCATCATTCTTATGGCTAAATTTCTTCATATTAGCCATTTGCTTTCCACTTTAAAATTTCACATGAAAAATTCTGAGCGACTTTCAACTTGACAAAATGCATAAAGAATTATTTAAACCTCTTCCTCACTTTGAATACATTTGTTTCCCCTACTTCTTTCCCAATAGTTGTTTCATTTTCATTATCCAGACCACCTAAACCTTGACTTTTTTGCAATCAGTCATCTTTTGTAGGTTCTAGTATGCCTATGGCTATGGAGTTATGCCAGGTTGGGGCTGATTGTGAGATTTTATGGGCCCGGGACAAAAATGTAGTTAAGGCCCCTTATATATATATATATATATATATATATATATATATATATATATATATATAAGTATTCAAAAATATAAATATATATTGCACAAAATATAGACATGTAATTTAATTAAAAACTGTATGTTTTATTACATTAAACGAATAACGTAATTTTAGCAAATTTTAAAAAGATGTATCACATTTTTATTCAATTTACTCCTATGTTATCGTCTATCATTCAATTTAAGTCCCCCCAGAAAATTACGTACACATAAATATCTATATATAAGGTCACCCCCTAAAAGAAAAAAATATATACAAACAATATGTATATATAATTCTATAATGATATTATACAATTTTATTTCTTATAATTCCTTCATTATTTTATTTTTCTTTCTATTTCCTCCTTTTCTTTCTCATAAAATCTTCTATTACATCTTAAATTTTCTCAATCTCTCCCTTTTGTATCTCTCTTACCAATCAATATAGATATAGGTCCCGCAATGTATACAACCATAATTTCCAATCATTTTTAAGGTCTTTGTTTTTTCATAAATGTTTCTTAATAAAAAAATGAATTAAAAGAATATTATTTCATTGTTAATTTGAAGCAGAGAATGTATTATTCTTATTATTTTTAGGTTAAAAATTAAATTTTGCTTTTCACAAAATTTGAGGGTCAATTTTTGTTTAAAACTTAAAAAATGATATTCAAATATAACAAATATTTTCTATCATTAGAATTGCTACAATGAATTTTAAAAGCTAAATCTCTTTTCTTCCACGACAACATTATAATCTTATATCTTTTGTTTAATTTGTGTGAATTTTTGTTTTCGTGATATGTGATAAATTATTATAATTTTTTAATTGTTGGTTAAATTTAATATGTTAATTAAAAATATAATTTAATTTTTATATTTGAACCCTTAAAGAAAAGACTCTAACTCCGTCGCTGTCGTTTATTATGGACAAAATATCATCATTTCATATTAAAACTTACTTATAATTTTGTCCTTTATTAGTATACTAACTTTTAGTTCTAATTTCTTTATAACTAGAGTTTTGGTTTGTGTCTTTTTTATCATGTTAAATAAACAAACACTTTAAGTCTATTATTATAGATTCATTACAAGTTGATACATCGCATACAGCTGAAAAGTCATGCAACATCAATCTATGAATGTAACAACACATCAGACAAAACTAACAACCAACAAAGTGATTCCTTTTATTCACATGCAAACTTTTAATTTGGATAGAAAAAGAGACATAAAATGGGACAATAATTTTAATCTATTTACAAAAATAACATAAAATCAAATAAAAAAATACTTGACAATCATATAGACTATTTTTAATATATTGGGCCTCTTCTAGCCCTGGGCTCTGGGTAGTCGCTCCTCCAGACATAGTGCAGGTCTAGCTCTGTGTCAGATTGAAATGTCTAACGATCGATTTGGTCTTGAATCCAATCCTGAATTCATGGTAACACAACGTCATTAGATTCCATGTACTTTTTACCTTTCTTTAATGATAATGATATTTTAGTGCCCATACCTATTTTTGGAATGCTCAGGGATGCTTCTTTAGCCTTGTGGTTTTTTCCCTGAAGGTGACCATTCAACCCTTTCTCACTAGTGGTAGTAACTTGACATAGTTCGCAACTCCACCCTTCTTTGGGTTTCTTGTGCAAATTACATGGAGAGTGCTCATTGTCATAAACAACAAGAGGTGTCTCCGCTTTGTGCTTTGCACCATAATGATCCACAGGCTTAGGCTGCAATGGGATAAAGAGAATAATATATATTTACTCCATCTTCTATTTAGAATGTATGAATAAGATATACATATTGTGACCGCACAAAATAGTTTTAAAAATAAAAAATCAAACCACAATCAAGCAAATCCTTACACTCCACTACCTTGACTTATGTTCAAATTACAATAATTTTGAACTCATTATCGACTTTCGACTTGGATTGCTAGGATAGGCTCTGATACCATCTTAGAAAGTGTGTATGGGCCTAACTCAGCCTTACAAAATCGGCTTGTAAGGTGAGGATTGCCCCCTCTTATATACACTAACTTGGCCATATCACTAGTCAATGTGGGATCTCCAACACGCTGGCTGCACTTCTAATTACTCTGTTGCATACTGATTTTGGGTTAAAATTTGATATTTTTTAAATTCTTTACATATTGATTTGTGCTTTTTTTTTTAAATTTTTTCTCCACTTGTTGGGACCATCAGTTGCTAGAAGCTATGATACAGGAGTTTTACGTATGGATGGACACCAGTGATGCTTTAGACAATATTTTTTAAGTAGCTATTGGTTTGATTCTGGTTAGAGATAATTTTTTTTATTGTGATTAATAGCAAACAATGTGCTGAGATCATTTTTTGGATGTGCTTTACTGAGTTTCAGACTTTTAAGTTCTACATTTTTGGGTTCTACATTTTTGGGATGAATTAAATTGTCCTTGAATAGTGACAATATTTCCACAATATTACTGATATTTATTTAGTTGGGAAGTTTGAGTTTAGTTTTTTCTTTTGATTTTGGTGTTGTATTGATCTTGGTCAGACCATACTACACACAGTTTACAGGTCTTTGTTGAGAACTACTGGTTTATGGATATGAATCAATGGAGCAAATGCAAATGCATATGGCAATTACGAATCAACTGGGTTTCGGATAAACTAAGTGTGTTATTTGTGATAGGTGTAAACATATGGCAATTATGCAGCAAATGCACATGGCAGACGTGGGGATGCTGATATATATATATATATATATCTCATGTAACTATGTTCTTGACAGTGGATATTTCTTTGGATGATCGATGCATGTTCTGTGCCTTAGCAGACAATAGACTTATGTTTACTTAGTAAGTGGGGTCTGATGCATTCAAGGTCGGGGTTGAATTGCAAAGGCTAACTCTGTTCTGTAGTTTTGTGTTCTGGTTGTAAGTTTAGTATATGTAAAATCTTTCTGTGATGTTTGGTAGTTTGTGAAGGTACATCTGGTGCTACAAACTACATGATTAATGATACTGTGTTTTTGCCTTCCGAAAGAAAAAAACCACCTGTTATGTCATTATTCATTAATAAAAATCATGAATACTTTTTATATCTTCTTTCAATTTTATAAAATGGTGATTCTATTATTATGATAGTAAGTTTGGCCTCTGACTCGTGTTGGGGTTGCAGTTTGCACGTTCTTAATTATTGGATTTTTTTTATTAAAATAGTACAAATATGACAAAAAGACTCTAAAATCTTAACCCTTCTTTGCTAAATCTTTTAGATATTTGATGGTTACATTATATTTTAATTTGAATTTTAAATATTTTAATTTTAAGCGTTTATTACTTTTATTCTTGATCTAATTGTTATTATTAGTTGTTATCATGTTCTTACGTGTGTGTATATATATATATTATCTTCAAAATTTAAATACGCTCTTAATATATATCTGATATATCTCTTTATATTTTTAATATCAACTAAATTATTTAACAAGCTGTAAATGAATGTCAAAACTAATTTCAAATATATAATTTATCTTCAAAATTTAAACACACAATTATTTGATATATTCTCTTATATTTTTAATAACAACTGAATTATTTAAATTAACATTTTATCTTCTTTTTTTTCAATCTATCATTTTTAATATCATTAATTCTAACTTCAATTTTAATATTTTTTAAAAAAAATTTACCAATAATTAAAAATAATAATATATCACAATATAAATTATTTATCATAAATCTAAAATAAAATTTATATAAGTACAAATATATTTATTAATTACAGGTTTTAATTATAATATAATTTATATATTTAGAAATGTTTTTTATTATAAATTTTAGTTGTATAAAATAAACATTTAGCATGTACAATGCACGGGATAAAATACTAGTTATTAATTAATTTTGGATCGCATGTTTCTTAATTAATCATCATATAATATATAATTAAATGATATTAATATTTCTCAAAAATTAAAAATTTTAAATACAAATCATGCAAAAATTAATTAGAATTATAGATTATAGATAGATACTTGATGGAGGTAGACTATTATCTAATAATATTTTTTCCTATATCATGCCCATTGTATTTTTATTTTATATTAAGATTAAGATTAAGAAAAGAATTTAAAAGAAGAATCAAATTGATTGTGCCAGGTAACCCTGTGCGTGGCAAGAAGCGAAGGCCAAAGAGCACGTATTTTCAGCTCTAAATTCCTCGCCTTCACTTCCTCTTCTATTTTTTTCCTTCTTCAATTTCACCACCGAACGCTCAAACCCCAAACCCTAACACAAGGTCGGTGAAACCCTTATAATGATATAGGATAAATTATTATAATTTTTTAATTGTTGGTTAAATTTAATATGTTAATTAAAAATATAATTTAATTTAATTTTTATATTTGACCCCCTTAAAGAAAAGGCTCTAACACCGTCGCTATCGTTTATTATTGAAAAAATATCATCATTTCATATTAAAACTTATGTATAATTGTGTCCTTTATTAGTATACTAACTTTTAGTTCTAATTTCTTCATAACTAGAGTTTTGGTTTGTGTTTTTTTATCATGTTAAATAAACAAACACTTTAAGTCTATTATTATAGATTCATTACATGTTGATACATCGCACGGAGCTGAAAAGTCATTCAACATGAATCTATGAATGTACCACATCAGAAAAAACTAACAACCAACAAATTCACATGTAAACTTTTAATTTGGATAGAAAAAGAGACATAAAATGGGACAATAATTTCAATCTATTTATAAAAATAACATAAAATCATATAAAAAAAACTCGACAACCATATCTTGTTTTTAATATATTGGGCCTCTTCTAGCCCGGGCCTCTGGGTAGTCGCTCCTCCAGACATAGTGCAGGTCTAGCTTTGTGTCAGGTTGAAGTGTCTATCGATCGATTTGGTCTTGAATCCAACCCTGAATTCATGGTAACAACAACCTCATTAGATTCCATGCACTTTTTACCTTTCTTTAATGATAATGATATTTTGGTGCCCATACCTATTTTTAGAATTCTCAGGGATGCTTCTTTAGCCTTGTGCTTTTTTCCCTGAAGGTGATCATTCAACCCTTTCTCACTAGTGGTAGTAACTTGACATAGTTCGCAATTCCACCCTTCTTTGGGTTTCTTGTGCAAATTACATGGAGGGTGCTCATTGTCATAAACACCAAGAGATGTCTCCGCTTTGCACTTTGCACCATCATGATCAACGGGCTTAGACTGCAATGGGATAAAGAGAATAATATATATTGACTCCATCTTCTATTTAGGATGTATGAATAAGATATATTGTGATCGCACAAAATAGTTTTAAAAATAAAAAATGAAAACACAATCAAGCAAATCCTTACACTCAACTTCCTTGAGTTATGTTCAAATTACAATAATTTTGAACTCATTATCGACTTAAGACTTGGATTGCTTGCATCACTCATAATTTTTCTAAAATTTTAATAATTTTGTAAATAAAGCTGTAAACAAAGGGATGGAACTTTATTTTATAACTTTGACAAAATTCTTAAAATATGTAAAAAAAAACAATTCAGCCACTATATCATGATTGCAGGATTCGCTGTGTCAAAAGTGAATAAGTGATTGTAGGAAATTCAGCCACAATCCAGGGGACATTCTCAAACAATGTGACATTTTTTTAATATAAAACAAAAAAAGAGAGACTAAACATTTTCACAATACAAATGCCACTAAAGAAAAAGCAAGAAAAAAGTAAATTATTAAATTGAAACCAAAGATCTTTAAACATAACATTATACACTAACCAATATAATCACTTTATCCTTGTTAGCTGTAGTATGCGACCGCATAAAAGATTGTCTAATATCCATTTGGAGCGGTAACTGGGTCTGCGGTTGTGGTCCACCAAATATGTTGATGTGATCAACTGGTCGGTTGTTCAAAGGCATTGAAACTCGTTGTCGAAAGGAGATCCCCTCCAGTCTTTGCATTGGGATTCCCAATGCTCTCTCAACCGCCATTTCTCTCCTGACTTCCTCCTCCAAATCTCGCCATCGTGCCAATGCAATCTCAGTGGAAATTATCTCTTTTCTGATTTCCTCTTTCTTCAGCTCTCGTCGTATCTCCTCTTGCTCTATTTCTCGTCGGAACACTTCTTCCTCTACATTGACCTGCATTGGCGTTGGGAAAAATCTGGGTGCCGGAACATTGCTTGCAGAACCACCTGATGCAAACTCAAACCCTAGAAATGAACTAATATTAGAAAAGCTTTGTTTTTTTAAACAACAAAACAACTGGTACTCTTGAAAGGAACGTGAAGAAAAGCGAGCGTTACCTTGAAATGGGCATTCAGAAACGTAGGCGACAGTAGAAAGAGGGTGTGACATTGATGACGGCTTCCTTTGGTTTTGGCCATCACAATATTTGAACTACATGGCAAAATGTTGGAAAATTCAACAAAGGGAAGAAAAGGTGAGAAGAAAGAAAAATAGTGCCAGGGAAATCAAAGACAATGTGTCTGAGTGTGTGCAGTGTTGAGTTTGAAAGCGTGATTAAATAGTTGTCAGAAGTGGGTGTTTGTAGATGTCATTCATTTAGTCTTTTTGAGTAAGGATGTTTTTTATGTTTATTTGTTAAGTGAGTGATGGTCAAATCCTAAAAATTTACCAAATTTATCTTTCAACCATTGCAAAGAGAAGGAAAAGGAAAAAAAGAATTGACTGGAGATTTCAATCAATTTTTCAACAAAATTCATCATATATACTTTGACTTGGAATAAAGTATTAAATATCCATAAATATTTAATATGTTAAAGATTTGAAATATTTAATGATTTAAGCATTAAATATTTATCCATTACAAACATTTGATAATATAAATAAACTAAATCACACCATAACATATATAAATAAACTAACAAAGTTGATAACTCATAACTATAAATAATTATCATCAGATTAATATAATTAGTATTTTGCCTTGTGGATTGCATAAAGCAAATATAAATAAATATTTATCTTTATAGAATTAAAATTTATAATAAATAAATATTTTTACATGTATAATATATATCATTGTTAAAAATATAATTTATAATATAAATTATATTTTATATTTATAATAAATAATTTAAATAATTCTTGCTGGAAAGAACAAATTATTTTATTTCGGTCTCTGAAGAACAATTAAAGAATTTATAGTAAAATATTTATTAGAATGAAAGAAATTAGTTTTCAATTTTTAACATTTTCTATTTAATTTGTTTACATTTTACTTGGTCAAATTATTGGCAAATTTATTATTATCTTTAATTCTTTAAAGGTATTTTATCATTAATTAATTAAGTGTTTTTCATGCATAATATTAAATATATATCTTGACAAATATATAGAGGAGTTTAAAATCTTGCATACTAAACGAGGGTGTTAATTTAATGTTTTTTCCTTATATTTCATATGAAGAATAACCTTAATAGTTTATCATATATAATAAATGTTTTTTGTTCAAATAACATTTATTGAAAATAATCATAAACATGCATTGGTAAAATATTAAATATATTTTTTAATAAAATACATTTTAAATATTTGACTGATATTTTTAAAGATAATAATACACAAAATCATTAATAAAATTTATATATTTATATCAATTGAACAGATATGTCAAATGTGAAAGTGAGACTATATTCGTCAGTAGATTGAAATAAGGTATTTTTAATTATAACATAATTAAATTGACTTTGAATGTGGTTATAATTTTTCAGTTTACACTCTTTTATTTTAAATAAGTTAAATTTGAAAAATAAATTTGTCATTTAAAATAATCTTGAAAATCTATTTTACTACCAGTATGCACCGGGGAAAAGACTAGAGACAAACAATAAAAGGAAAACAATAATGAAATAAATGATCAATAAAGTATTTTTATCAATAAAAAAATATGTTAAAATTAAAAAATAAACTTTTGTAATATTTTATCATTGATATTTTCATTTCTTTAATATCACCAAAATCATTTTCATAAAGAGTGCTTATGTAATTTTATTGTCATTAAAAAAATGTTTTGAAGTATATTTTATTTATTAATGAATTAATAGTAAAATATTTTTCTCTAGGTTTTTTAATGAATAATGAAATGCAGAGAACATACTAGAAGGGGGGTTGAATAGTGTGTTATAGAAAACTTAAAGATTTTTCACAAAGACGGCGATATTTCAACTTAGATTTTACAAGTAACTTGTATAACAGAGAGTTGCAGTTATCGTCCAATAGTTCAAAATAACAGTTTAATGAAACTGCGTTTTTCAAGTTGTTGTCCAAGCGAGAAACAAATAATTTTCACAAATAAGTTTATAAGGAAACTTGTGTGTCTATTGCGAAGAAATAACGCAAGAGATAACTGGTAAGCTAAAAGCAATAGAGTAAAAACACTTGGTTTATACTAGTTCACTTAACCTGAGCTACGTCGAGTTCTCCTTCAAAAATAACCTTTTGAAGGGTTCCACTAATCAAAACTTTGATTACAAACAAGTATTCTCTACCTTGCCACTTCTGGCTACAAGTATTCTCTAGGCCACTTCTGGCACACCTTTAACCTTCCCCTGAGATTAAAGCAACACCCAAGTATTCTTTGTCACTAAGCCACTCCTGGCTTTTCAAACAAACAGTTTGATTACAAGATTCAAATCAACTCTCACAAAGAGGATATTACAATGTAAAACAAAATACACAATATGACTTAGCAAAGCTAAGAAGTTGCTTTTTTTGCACAAGTGTTGGTCGTCCAGTTGTTTTGGCATAGTTTCAGCTCTTTGAAAAACTTGAATGCTTCGTTGGTTCTATCTTGAGCTTGATCCTCTATATATACACTACTAAGTGAAGGTATCCGTTGTGGGATTTGAGCCTTTGTTGAAAACCGTTCTCTCACAATCATATGATCGTTACCACATGTCAGCTTAGGATGTAGAGAGAGAGGGGACATCAGTACATGCAGTGCCTCCACTACTGTACGGTTTTGCAGAGAGAAGCTTTCCTGTCTCCTGTGGTACACTTTTTGAATATTCAAATGAAATGTCACATAAGAAAAGAGAGGGAATAACAGAACATTCCAAAGAATCAACATCGAAAAGCTTAAGTGTACTTTTAGACATCATGGACGTATTATATAACTGTGTGAAAGAAAATATTGTGTAAGTTATATAAGCGAGTGGACGCTTCTCAAATGGACGCAATGTTTGCACACTGGTTTTCACAATGCTTTGGACGCTTGTTTCATTACAGTGCATTGGACGCTGGATTTTCACTTAGAAAAATAAGTTCCAGTTACTCATTGGAAGCGATAAACACAAAGATATAATACTCAAACATAAAACATTAGATACTTCAAAATGTAATCTCATTTGTTATCATCAAAACCAAAGTTTGAGGGGTCGGACATCGTCCGAAGTATTAGACTTTAACAAATCAATGCTTGATTATATTTTTTACGGCTTTTACATTTACAAATTTACTCAATCCCTTGAAAAAGGAACCAAATCCCCTAGACAATTTGTTTTACGTTTAATTTGCAAAAAAATCAATTTCATTAACAAAGTAATTTTTGAAATGTTTATTATATTCAAAATATTATTAAAATATAAATTTATTAATCGAAGCAATTTTATGTAAATTAAAGGATTTCATTATTATTAAAATAATTTTATATAAATTAAATTAATTTATACAATATTTTTTATTTTATAAGTATACTTTTTCATTAAATCAAATAACTAGTTTTAAATAAAAATAAAATTCTAAAAAAATCAAATAATTCTTAAGTTCTTATTTTCAACTTTCGCATTACTTTCCTACAATTAAGTGTGTGTTTGATTTTTCTTTTTCAAACGTCAAACATACGTTCAACGTGAATCCATTACTCACACCTTAATATGTATACACTTTATAAATGAGCATGTGCAAAAGGAAATGGAACTAAACCATATAGTTATGTTTGGGTGTGAGTTGAGAGAGCCCGAAAGTACTTTTACTCTTAAAGCAATAATTTTTTCTTCTTAATTTGTCTCAAAATTTGGAGATGTGCATTAAAATTACCAAAAGCACGTTCTCATCTTTTATCCAAACATAATGTGAGAGTCCTAAACTGTGTTTGCGTTGTAAAGAAGGAGTCAGTAAAGACTAAATCAAGCGAAGCAGTATAACCAAAAAATTGGCATGGATTGAAGATGCGACTCATCAAGCTCGATCACACCAAGTCAAACATGTTCCTCATGTAACGCTCTATAATAATAACTCTCAAAGCATACAAAAATTGTTACATTAGTAAACAAAGAAATAAATATTCATGAATCAACATACTACACGATATATAATGTGTTGTTTTGTCATCCAGAATTTGCAACACCATCATTGTTTTGGCTAAATTTCTTCATATTAGCCATTTGCTTTCCACTTTAATGGTTTCACAAGAAAAATTTTGAGTGACTTTCAACTTGACAAAATGCATAAAGAATTATTTAAACCTCTTCCTTGTTTTCAAATCATTTGTTTCCCCGACTTCTTTCCCAAGAGTTGTTTCATTTTCATTGTCCAGACCACCTAAACCTTGACTTTTTTGCACTCAGTCCTCTTTCGTAGGTTCTAGTATGCCTATGGTTTTGGGGTTATGCCAGGTTGGGGCTGATTGTGAGATTTATGGGACAAAAATGTAGTTAAGGCCCCTTATATATAAGTATTCAAAAATATAAATATATATTGCATAAAAAATAGACATGTAATTTAATTAAAAACTATAAGTTTTATTACATTAAACGAATAACGTAATTTTAGCAAATTTTAAAAAGGTATATCACATTTTTATTCAATTTACTCCTATGTTATCGTCTATCATTCAATTTACGTCACCCCAGAAAATTACGTACACATAAATATCTATATATAAGGTCACCCCCTAAAAGAAAAAAATATATACACACAATATGTATATATAATTCTATAATGATTTTATACAATTTTATTTCTTATAATTCCTTCATTATTTTATTTTTCTTTCTATTTCCTCCTTTTCTTTCTCCTAAAATCTTCTATTACATCTTACATTTTCTCTATCTCTCCATTTTGTATCTCTCTTACCAATCAAGATAGATATAGGTCCAAAAATGTATACAACCATAATTTCCAATCATTTTTAAGGTCTTTGTTTTTTCATAAATGTTTCTTAACAAAAAAATGAATTAAAAGAATATTATTTCATTGTTAATTTGAAGCAGAGAATGTATTATTCTTATTATTTTTAGGTTAAAAATTAAATTTTGCTTTAACAAACTTTGAGGGTCAATTTTGTGTTTAAAACTTCAATAATGATATTCAAATATAACAAATATTTTCTATCATTAGAATTGCTACAATGAATTTTAAAAGCTAAATCTCTTTTCTTCCACTACAACATTATAATCTTATATCTGTTGTTTAATTTGTGTGATTTTTGTTTTCATGATATGTGATAAATTCTTATAATTTTTTAATTGTTGGTTAAATAATATGTTAATTAAAAATGTAATTTAATTTAATTTTTATATTTGACCACTTAAAGAAAAGGCTCTAACTCTGTCGCTATCGTTTATTATCGACAAAATATCATCATTTCATATAAAAACTTACTTATAATTTTGTCCTTTATTAGTATACTAACTTTTAGTTCTAATTTCTTTATAACTAGAGTTTTGGTTTGTGTCTTTTTTATCATATTAAATAAACAAACACTTTAAGTCGATTATTATAGATTCATTACATGTTGATACATCGCACAGAGCTGAAATGTCATTCAACATGAATCTATGAATCTAACACATCAGAAAAAACTAACAACCAACAAAGTGATTCCTTTTTATTCACATGTAAACTTTTAATTTGGATAGAAAAAGAGACATAAATGGGACAATAATTTTAATCTATTTATAAAAATAACATAAAATCATATAAAAAAATACTCGACAACCATATAGACTATTTTTAATATATTGGGCCTCTTCTAGCCCTGGCTCTGGGTAGTCGCTCCTCCAGACATAGTGCAGGTCTAGATTTGTGTCAGGTTGAAGTGTCTATCGATCAATTTGGTCTTGAATCCAACCCTGAATTTATGGTAACAACAACCTCATTAGATTTCATGCACTTTTTACCTTTCTTTAATGATAATGATGTTTTGGTGCCCATACCTATTTTTGGAGTTCTCAGGGATGCTTCTTTAGCCTTGTGATTTTTTCCCTGAAGGTGATCATTCAACCCTTTCTCACTAGTGGTAGTAACTTGACATAGTTCGCAACTCCACCCTTCTTTGGGTTTCTTGTGCAAATTACATGGAGAGTGCTCATTGTCATAAACACCAAGAGGTGTCTCCGCTTTGCGCTTTGCACCATAATGATCAACAGTCTTAGGCTGCAATGGGATAAAGAGAATAATATATATTGACTCCATCTTCAAAATAGTTTTAAAAATAAAAAATCAACACACAATCAAGTAAATCCTTACACTCCACTTCCTTGAGTTATGTTCAAATTACAATAATTTTGAACTCATTATCGACTTTCGACTTGGATTGCTTGCATCACTCATAATTTTTCTAATATTTTAATAATTTTGTAAATAAAGCTTTAAACTAAGGGATGGAACTTTATTTTATAACTTTGACAAAATTCTTAAAATATGTTAAAACAAAACAATTCAGCCACTATATCATGACTGCAGAATTCGCTGTGTCAAAAGTGAATAAGTGATTGTAGGAAATTCAGCCACAATTCAGCGTACATTCTCAAAAAATGTGACATTTTTTTAATATAAAACAAAAAAAGAGAAATTAAACATTTTCACAATCCAAATGCCACTAAAGAAGAAGTAAGAAAAAAGTAAATTATTAAATTGAAAGCAAAGATAAAGACAAAGAAGAAGGGAAAATTAAACATAACATTATACACTAACCAGTATAATCACTTTATCCTTATTAGCTGTAGTATTCGACCGCATAACAGATTGTCTAATATCCATTTGGAGCGGTAACTGGATCTGCGGCTGTGGTACACCAAATATGTTGATGTGATCAACTGGTCGGTTGTTTAAAGACATTGAAACTCGTTGTCGAAACGAGATCGCCTCCAGTCTTTGCATTAGGATTCCCAATGCTTTCTCCACCGCCATTTATCTCCTGACTTCCTCCTCCAGATCTCGTCCCCGTGCCAATGCTATCTCAATGGCAATTATCTCTTTTCTGATTTCCTCTTTCTTAAGCTCTTGTCGTATCTCCTCTTGCTCTATTTCTCGTCGGAACACTTCTTCCTCTGCATTGACCTGCATCGACGTTGGGAAAAATCTGGGCATCGAAACATTGCTAGCAAAACCACCTGATGCAAACTCAGACCCTAGAAATGAACTAATATTAGAAAAGCTTTGTTTTTTTAAATAACAAAACAACTGGTACTCTTGAAAGGAACATGAAGAACAGTGAGCGTTACCTTGAAATGGGCATTCAGAAACGTAGGCGACAGTAGAAAGAGGGCGTGACATTGATGACGACTTCCGTTGGTTTTGGCCAACATGATATTTGAACTCCATGGCAAAATGTTGGAACGTTATACAAAGAGAAGAAAAGGCGAGAAGAAAGAAAAATAGTGCCAAGGAAATCAGAGACAATGTGTCTGAGTGTGTGCAGTGTTGAGTTTCAAAGCGTGATTAAATAGTTGTCATAAGTGGGTGTTTCTAGATGTCATTCATTTAGTCTTTTGTGTAATTAAATTTTTATTTTTTTGTTATGTGAGTGATGGTCAAATCCTAAATATTTACCAAATTTATCTTTCAACCCTTGAAAAGGGAAGGAAAAGGAAAAAAAATTGACTAGAGACTTCAATCAATTTTTCAACAAAATTCATCATATATACTTTGACTTGGAATAAATTATTAAATATACAAATATTTAATATGTTAAAGATTTGAAATATTTAATGATTTAAGCATTAACTATTTATCCCTTACAAACATTTAATTATATAAATAAACTAAATCACACCAAAAAATATATAAATAAACTAACAAAGTGGATAACTCATAACTATAAATAATTATCATCAGAATAATATAATTAGTATTTTGCCCTGCGGAATGCATAAAATAAATATAAATAAATATTTATCTTTATAGATTTAAATTTCTAATAAATAAATATTTTTACATATATAATATATATCATTGTTAAAAATATAATTTATAATATAAATTATATTTTATATTTATAATAAATAATTTAAATAATTCTTGCAGGAAAGAACAAATTATTTTATTTGGGTCTCTGAAGAACAATTAAAGAATTTATAGTAAAATATTTATTAGAAAGAAAGAAATTAGTTTTCAATTTTTAACATTTTCTATTTATTTTTTTTACATTTTACTCGGTCAAATTATTGGCAAATTTATTATTATCTTTAATTCGTTAAAGGTATTTTATCATTAATTAGTTAAGGGTTTTTGATGCATAATATTACATATAAATCTTGACAAATATATAGAGGAGTTTAAAATCTTGCATACTAAATGAGGCTGTTACTGTAATGTTTTTTCGTTATATTTTATATGATGAATAACCTTAAAAGTTTATCATATATAATAAATGTTTTTTTGTTCAAATAACATTTATTGAAAATAATGATAAATATGTATTGGTAAAATATTAAATATATTTTTTAATAAAATACATTTTAAATATTTGACTGATATTTTTAAAGATAATAGTACACAAAATCATTAATAAAATTTATATATTTATATCAATTAAACAGATATGTCAAATCTGAAAGTGAGACTATATTCGTCAGTAGATTGAAATAAGGTATTTTTAATTATAACATAATTAAATTGACTTTGAATGTGGTTATAATTTATCAGTTTACACTTTTTTATTTTAAATAAGTTAAATTTGAAAAATAAATTTGTCATTTAAAATAATCTTGAAAATCTATTTTACTATTAGTATGGACCGGGGAAAAGACTACAGACAAACAATAAAAGGAAATCAATAATGAAATAAATGATAAATAAAGTATTTTTATCAATAAAAATATGTTATAAAATTTCAAAAAATAACTTTTGTAATATTTTATTATTTATATTTTAATTTCTTTAATATCACCAAAATAATTTTCATAAAGAGTGCTTATGTAATTTTATTGTCATTAAAAAATTTGTTTTGAAGTATATTTTATTTATTAATGAATTAATTGTAAAATATTTTTCTCTAGGTTTTTTAATGAATCATGAAATGCAGACAACACACTCGAAGGGGGGTTAAATAGTGTGTTATATAAAAGTTAAAGATTTTTCACAACGATGGAGATATTTCAACTTAGATTTTACAAGTAACTTGTAAAACAGAGAGTTGTAGTTATCGTCCAATAGTTCAAAATAATAGTTCAATGAAACTGCGTTTTACAAGTTGTCGTCGAAGCGAGAAATAAATACCTTTCGCAAATAAGTTTATACGGAAACTTGTGTGTCTAATGCAAAGAAATAACACAAGAGATAACTGGTAATCTAAAAGCAATAGAGTAAAAACACTTGGTTTATATTGGTTCACTCAACCTGAGCTACGTCGAGTTCTCCTTCAAAATAACCATTTGAAGGGTTCCACTAATCAAACTTTGATTACAAACAAGTATTCTCTACCCTACCTCTTTGGCTACAAGTATTCTCTAGGCCACTTCTGGCACACCTTTAATCTCCCCCTGAGATTAAAGCAACACCCAAGTATTCTTTGTCACTAAGCCACTCTTGGCTTTCCAAACAAACATTTTAATTACAAGATTCAAATCAATTCTCACAAAGAGCATATTACAATGTAAAACAGAATACACAATATGACTTAGCAAAGCTAAGAAGTTGCTCTTTTTGCGCAAGTGTTGGTCGTCCAATTGTTTTGGCATAGTTTCAGCTCTTTGAAAAAATTGAATGCTTCGTTGGTTCTATCTTAAGCTTGATCCTATGGGATCTGAGCCTTTGTCGAAAATCGTTCTCTCACAATCATATGATCGTTACCACGTGTCAGCTCGGGGTGGAGAGAGAAAGGAGACAGCAGTACATGCAGCGCCTATACTACTGTACGGTTTTGCAGAGATAAGCTTTTTTGTCTCCTGCAGTACACTTTTTGAATATTCAAATGAAATGTCACATAAGAAAAGAGAGGGAATAACAGAACATTCCAAAGAATCAGCATCGAAAAGCTTAAGTGTATTTTTAGACATCGTGGACGCATTATATAACTGTATAATAGAAAATATTGTGTAACTTATATAAGTGAGTGGACACTTCTCAAATGGACGCAGTGTTTGCACACTGGTTTTCACAATGCTTTGGACGCTTGGTTCATTATAGCGCATTGGACGCTGGATTTACACTTAGAAAAACAAGTTCCAGTTACTCATTGGACGCGATAAGCACATAGAGATATATAGTTTGAGCTTAAGAAATACAATACCACTGAGGCATTGGACGGTGTGGTACCCATAATACTCAAACATAAAATATTAGAACTTCAAAATTTAATCTCATTTGTTATCATCAAAACCAAAGTTTAAGGGGTTGCACATCGTCCAAAGTCTTCGACTCTAACCAATCAATGCTCGATTATATTTTTTATGGCTTTTACATATACAAATTTACTCAACCCCGTGAAAAAGGAACCAAATCCCCTAGAGAATTTGTTTTACGTTTAATTTGCAAAAAAATCAATTTCATTAACAAAGTAATTTTTGAAATATTTATTATATTCAAAATATTATTAAAATATAAATTTATTAATCAAAGCCATTTTATGTAAATTAAAGGATTTTATTATTATTAAAATAATTTTATATAAATTAAATTAATTTATACAATATTTTTTATTTTATAAATATATTTTTCATTAAATCAAATAACTAATTCTAAATAAAAATAAAATTTTAAAAAATTGAATAATTTTTAAGTTCTTATTTTTAACTTCAAATTAAAGGTAAATTTTAAGCAGAACACAA
The DNA here is from genome assembly GCA_026413185.1 of Pueraria montana var. lobata. Taxonomy (NCBI): domain Eukaryota; kingdom Viridiplantae; phylum Streptophyta; class Magnoliopsida; order Fabales; family Fabaceae; genus Pueraria; species Pueraria montana. The sequence continues at coordinate 38,849,856 of CM048649.1, read as the reverse complement.
GATGGACCAGGTAAGAAATCATTTACCTCACTTCAACTTTCACATTACTTTCCTACAATTAAGTGTGTGTTTGATTTTTCTTTTTCAAACCTCAAACATACGTTCAAAGTGAATCCATTACTCACACCTTAATATGTATACACTTTATAAATGAGCATGTGCAAAAGGAAATGGAACTAAACCATTTAGTTATGTTTGGACGTGAGTTGAGAGAGCTCGAAAGTACTTTTACTCTTGAAGCAATATTTATTTCTTCTTTATTTTGTCTCAAAATTTGAGGATGTACATTAAAATTACCGAAAGCAAGTTCTCGTCTTTTATCCAAACATAACGTGAGAGTCCTAAACTGTGTTTGCATTGTAAAGGAGTCAATAAAGACTAAATCAAGTGAAGATGGGTATATATTTATGCAGTATAATCAAAAAATTGGCATGGATTGAAGATGCAACCCATCAAGCTCGATCAAATCAAGTCAAACATGTTCCTCATGTAACACTCTATAATAATAACTCTCAAAGCATACAAAAATTGTTACATTAGTAAACAAAGAAATAAATATTCATGAATCAACATACTACACGATATATAATGTGTTGTTTTGTCATCTAGAATTTGCAACACCATCATTGTTTTGGCTAAATTTCTTCATATTAGCCATTTGCTTTCCACTTTAATGGTTTCACATGAAAAATTCTGAGCGACTTTCAACTTGACAAAATGCATAAAGAATTATTTAAACCTCTTCCTTGTTTTCAAAGCATTTGTTTCCCCTACTTCCTTCCCAATAGTTGTTTCATTTTCATTATCCAGACCATCTAAACCTTGACTTTTTTGCACTCAGTCCTCTTTCGTAGGTTCTAGTATGCCTATGCCTGTGGGGTTATGCCAGGTTGGGGGTGATTGTGAGATTTTATGGGCCCAGGACAAAAATGTAGTTAAGGCCCTTTATATATAAGTATTCGGAAATATAAATATATATTGCATAAAAAACAGACATGTAATTTAATTAAAAACTATATGTTTTATTACGTTAAACGAATAACGTAATTTTAGCAAATTTTAAAAAGGTATATCACATTTTTATTCAATTTACTCCTATGTTATCGTCTATCATTCAATTTACGCTCCCCCCCCCCCCCCCCCCCCCAGAAAATTACGTACACATAAATATCTATATATAAGGTCACCCCCTAAAAGAAAAACAATATATACACATAGTGTGTATATATATATATATATATATATATGTGTATATATATATATATATATATATATATATATATTCTATTTCCTCCTTTTCTTTCTCAAAAAATCTTCTATTACAGCTTACATTTTCTCTATCTCTCCCTTTTTTATCTCTCTTACCAATCAAGATAGATCAGGTCCCAAAATGTATACAACCATAATTTCCAATCATTTTTAAGGTCTTTGTTTTTTTAATAAATATTTCTTAATAAAAAAATGAATTAAAAAATATTATTACATTGTTAATTTGAAGCAGAGAATGTACTATTCTTATTTTTTTTAGGTTAATTTTGTGGGTCAATTTCGTGTTTAAAACTTCAAAAATGATATTCAAATATAACAAATATTTTCTATCATTAGAATTGCTACAATGAATTTTAAAAGCTAAATCTCTTTTCTTCCACTACAACATTATAATCTTATATCTTTTGTTTAATTTGTGTGATTTTTGTTTTCTTGATATATGATAAATTATTATAATTTTTTAATTGTTGGTTAAATTTAATATGTTAATCAAAAATATAATTTAATTTAATTTTTATATTTGACCCCTTAAAGAAAAGGCTATAACTTTGTCGCTATCGTTTATTATTGACAAAATATCATCATTTCATATTAAAACTTACTTATAATTTTGTCCTTTATTACTATACTAACTTTTAGTTCTAATTTCTTTATAACTAGAGTTTTGGTTTGTGTTTTTTTTATCATGTCAAATAAACAAACACTTTAAGTCTATTATTATAGATTCATTAGATGTTGATACATCGCACAGAGCTGAAAAGTCATTCAACATGAATCTATGAATGTAACGCATAAAAAAAAACTAACAACCAACAAAGTGATTCCTTTTTATTCACATGTAAACTTTTAATTTGGATAGAAAAATAGACGTAACATGGGACAATAATTTTAATCTATTTCAAAAAATAACATAAAATCATATAAAAAAATACTTGACAACCATATAGACTATTTTTAATATATTGGGCCTCTTCTAGCCCTGGGCTTTGCTCCTCCAGACATAGTGCAGGTCTAGCTCTGTGTTAGGTTGAAGTGTCTAATGATCGATTTTGTCTTGAATCCAATCCTAAATTCATGGTAACAACAACTTCATTAGATTTCATGCACTTTCTACCTTTCTTTAATGATAATGATGTTTTGGTGCCCATAACTATTTTTGGAATTCTCAAGGATGCTTCTTTAGCCTTGTGCTTTTTCCCCTGAAGGTGATCATTCAACCCTTTCTCACTAGTGGTAGTAACTTGACATAGTTCGCAACTCCACCCTTCTTTGGGTTTCTTGTGCAAATTACATGGAGAGTGCTCATTGACATAAACAGCAAGAGGTGTCTCCGCTTTGCGCTTTGCACCATAATGATCAACAGGCTTAGGCTGCAATGGGATAAAGAGAATAATATATATTGACTCCATCTTCTTTTCAGGATGTATGAATAAGATATAAATATTGTGATCACACAAAATAGTTTTAAAAATAAAAAATCAAAACACAATCAAGCAAATACTTATATTCCACTTCCTTGAGTTATGTTCAAATTACAATAATTTTGAACTCATTATCGACTTTCGACTTGGATTGCTTGCATCACTCATAATTTTTCTAATATTTTAATAATTTTGTAAATAAAGCTTTAAACAAAGGGATGGAACTTTATTTTATAACTTTGACAAAATTCTTAAAATATTTTAAAAAATAACAATTCAGCCACCATATCATGACTGCAGGATTCGCTATGTCAAAAGTGAATAAGTGATTGTAGGCAATTCAGCCACAATTGAGGGGACATTCTCAAACAATGTGACATTTTTCTTAATATAAAACAAAAAAAGAGAAATTAAACATTTTTACAACCCAAATGCCACTAACGAAGAAGCAAGAAAGAAGTAAATTATTAAATTGAAAGCAAAGATAAAGACAAAGAAGAAGGGAAAATTAAACATAACATTATACACTAACCAATATAATCACTTTATCCTTGTTAGCTATAGTATGCGACCGCATAAAAGATTGTTTAATATCCATTTGGAGCGGTAATTGGGTCTGCGGTTGTGGTCCACCAGATATGTTGATGTGATCATCTGGTCGATTGTTCAAAGGCATTGAAACTAGTTGTCGAAATGAGATCCCCTCCGATCTTTGCATCGGGATTCCTAATGCTCTTTCCCCCGCCATTTCTCTCCTAACTTCGTCCTCCAGATCGCGCCGTCGTGCCAATGCCATCTCAGTGACAATTATCTCTTTTCTGATTTCCTCTTTCTTCAGCTCTCGTTGTATCTCCTCTTGCTCTATTTCTCGTCAGAACACTTCTTCCTTTGCAATTGACCTGCATCGGTGTTGGGAAAAATCTGGGCGCCGGAACATTGCTAGCTGAAACACCTTATGCAAACTCAGACCCTAGAAATGAACTAATATTAGAAAAGCTTTGTTTTTTTAAACAACAAAACAACTGGTACTCTTAAAAAGAACGTGAAGAAAAGCGAGCGTTACCTTGAAATGGGATTTCAGAAACGTAGGCGACAGTAGAAAGAGGGTGTGACATTGATGACAGCTTCCTTTGGTTTTGGCCATCACGATATTTGAACTCCATGGCAAAATGTTGGAACGTTAAACAAAGAGACAAAAAGGCGAGAAGAAAGAAAAACAGTGCCATGGAAATGACAATGTGTCTGAGTGTGTGCAGTGTTGAGTTTGAAAGCGTGATTAAATAGTTGTTTGTAGATGTCATTCATTTAGTCTTTTTGTGTAATGATGTTTTTTATTTTTTTGTTATGTGAGTGATGGTCAAATCCTAAAAATTTACCAAATTTATCTTTCAACCCATGAAAAAGGAAGGAAAAGGGGAAAAAAATTTGACTGGAAACTTCAATAAATTTTTCAACAAAATTCATCATATATACTTTGACTTGGAATAAAGTATTAAATATACATAAATATTTAATATGTTAAAGATTTGAAATATTTAATGATTTAAGCATTAAATATTTATCCATTACAAACATTTGATTATATAAATAAGCTGAATCACACCAAAAAATATATAAATAAACTAACAAAGTGGATAACTCATAACTATAAACAATTATCATCAGATTAATATAATTAGTATTTTGTCTTGTGGATTGCGTAAAATAAATATAAATAAATATATATCTTTATAGATTTAAATTTCTAATAAATAAATATTTGTACTTATATAATATATATCATTGTTAAAAATATAATTTATAATATAAATTATATTTTATATTTATAATAAATAATTTAAATAATTCTTGCAGGAAAGAACAAATTATTTTATTTGGGTCTCTGAAGAACAATTTAAGAATTTATAGTAAAATATTTATTAGAATGAAAGAAATTAGTTTTCGATTTTTAACATTTTCTTTTTAATTTTTTTACATTTTATTCGGTCAAATTATTGGCAAATTTGTTATTATCTTTAATTCGTTAAAGGTATTTTATCATTAATTAATTAAGGGTTTTTGATGCATAATATTAAATATAAATCTTGACAAATATATAGAGGAGTTTAAAATCTTGCATACTAAACGTGGGTGTTACTTTAATGTTTTTTCCTTATATTTCATATGAAGAATAACCTTAATAGTTTATCATATATAATAAATGTTTTTGTTCAAATAGCATTTATTGAAAATAATGATAAACATGTATTGATAAAATATTAAATATATTTTTAATAAAAAATATTTTTAATATTTGACTGACAATTGTAAAGATAATAGTACACAAAATCATTAAAAAATTTATATATTAATTTATTTGAATTGAACATATGTGTTAAATGTGAAAGTGTGACTATATTCGTCAGTAGATTGAATTAAGGTGTTTTTATATATAACATAATTAATTTGACTTTGAATGTGGTTATAATTTTTCAGTTTACACATTTTGTATTTTAAATAAGTTAAATTTGAAAAATAAATTTGTCATTTAAAATAATCTTGAAAATCTATTTTACTAACAGTATGGACCAAAGAAAAGCCTAGAGACAAGCAATAAAAGGAAAACAATAATGAAATAAATTATCAATAAAGTATTTTTATCAATAAAAATATGTTTAAATTAAAAAAAAACTTTTTATTCACATGTAAACTTTTAATTTGGATAGAAAAAGAGACATAAAATGGGACAATAATTTTAATCTATTTATAAAAATAACATAAAATCATATAAAAAAATACTCGACAACCATATAGACTATTTTTAATATATTGGGCCTCTTCTAGCCCTGGGCTCGGGGTAGTCGCTCCTCCAGACATAGTGCAGGTCTAGCTTTGTGTCAGGTTGAAGTGTCTAATGATCGATTTGGTCTTTAATCCAATCCTGAATTCATGGTAACAACAACTTCATTATATTTCATGCACTTTTTACCTTTCTTTAATGATAATGATGTTTTGGTGCCCATTCCTATTTTTGGAATTCTCAGGGATGCTTCTTTAGCCTTGTGCTTTTTTCCCTGAAGGTGATCATTCAACCCTTTCTCACTAGTGGTAGTAACTTGACATAGTTCGCAACTCCACCCCTCTTTGGGTTTCTTGTGGAAATTACATGGAGAGTGCTCATTGTCATAAACAGCAAGACGTGTCTCCGCTTTGCGCTTTGCACCATAATGATCAACAGGCTTAGGCTGCAATGGGATAAAGAGAATAATATATATTGACTCCATCTTCTATTGAGGATGTATGAATAAGATATACATGTTGTGATCGCACAAAATAGTTTTAAAAATAAAAAATCAAAACACAATAAAGCAAATCCTTACACTCCACTTCCTTGAGTTATGTTCAAATTACAATAATTTTGAACTCATTATCGACTTTTGACTTGGATTGCTTGCATCACTCATAATTTTTCTAATATTTTAATAATTTTGTAAATAAAGCTTTAAACAAAGGGATGGAACTTTATTTTATAACTTTGACAAAATTCTTAAAATATGTTAAAAAAAAACAATTCAGCCACTATATCATGACTGCAGGATTTGCTGTGTCAAAAGTGAATAAGTGACGGTAGGCAATTCAGCCACAATTTAGGGGACATGCTCAAACAATGTGACTTTTTTTTCAATATAAAACAAAAAAAAAAAAAGAGAAATTAAACATTGTCACAACCAAATGCCACTAAAGAAGCAGCAAGAAAAAAGTTAATTAAATTGAAAGCGATGATAAAGACAAAGAAGAAGGGAAAATTAAACATAACATTATACACTAGCCAGTATAATCACTTTATCCTTGTTAGCTGTAGTATGCGACCACATAAAAGATTGTCTAATATCCATTTGGAGTGGTAACTGGGTCTGCGGTTTTGGTCCACCAAATATGTTGATGTGATCAATTCTTCGGTTGTTCAAAGGCATTGAAACTCGTTGTCGAAACGAGATCCCCTCCAGTCTTTGTATCGGGATTCCCAATGCTCTCTCCACCGCCATTTCTCTCCTGACTTCCTCCTCCAGATCTCACTATTGTGCCAATGCCATCTCAGTGGCAATTATCTCTTTTCTGATTTCCTCTTTCTTCAGCTCTCGTCATATCTCCTCTTGCTCTATTTCTCGTCGGAACACTTCTTCCTCTGCATTTACCTGCATCGGCGTTGGGAAAAATCTGGGTGCGGGAACATTGCTAGCAGAACCACCTAAATGAAACTCAGACCCTAGAAATGAACTAATATTAGAAAAGCTTTGTTTTTTTAAACAACAAAACAACTAGTGCTCTTGAAAGGAACATGAAGAAAAGTGAGTGTTACCTTGAAATGGGCATTCAGAAACGTAGGTGACAGTAGAAAGAGGGCGTGACATTGATGACAGTGTCCTTTGATTTTGGCCATCACGATATTTGAACTCCATGGCAAAATGTTGGAGCGTTAAACAAAGAGAAGAAAAGGCGACAAGAAAGAAAAACAGTGCCAGGGAAATCAGAGACAATGTGTCTAAATGTGTGTGGTGTTGAGTTTGAAAGCATGATTAAATAGTTGTCAGAAGTGGGTGTTTGTAGATGTCATTCATTTAGCTTTTTGTGTAATGATGTTTTTTATTTTCTTTGTTATGTGAGTGATGGTCAAATCTAAAAATTTACCAAATTTATCTTTCAACCCTTGAAAAGGGAAGGAAAAGGAAAGAAATTTTGACTGGAGATTTCAATCAATTTTTCAACAAAATTCATCATATATACTTTGACCTGGAATAAAGTATTAAATATACATAAATATTTAATATGTTAAAGATTTGAAATATTTAATGATTTAAGCATTAAATACTTATCCATTACAAACATTTGATAATATAAATAAACTAAATCACACCAAAAAATATATAAGTATTCGAAAATATAAATATATATTGCATAAAAAATAGACATGTAATTTAATTAAAAACTATATGTTTTATTACATTAAATGAATAACGTAATTTTAGAAAATTTTAAAAAGATATAACACATTTTTATTCAATTTACTCCTATGTTATCGTCTATCATTCAATTTACATCCCCCCAGAAAATTACATACACATAAATATCTATATATAAGGTCACCCCCTAAAAGAAAAAAATATATACACATAATATGTATATATAATTCTATAATGATTTTATACAATTTTATTTCTTATAATTCCTTCATTTTATTTTTCTTTATATTTCCTCCTTTTCTTTCTCATAAAATCTTCTATTACATCTTACATTTTCTCTATCTCTCCCTTTTCTATCTCTGTTACCAATCAAGATAGGTATAGGTCCCAAAATGTATACAACCATAATTTTCAATCATTTTTAATGTCTTTGTTTTTTCATAAATGTTTCTTAATAAAAAAATGAATTAAAAGAATATTATTTCATTGTTAATTTGAAGCAGAGAATGTATTATTCTTATTATTTTTAGGTTAAAAATTAAATTTTGGTTGAACAAAATTTGAGGGTCAATTTTGTGTTTAAAACTTCAAAAATGATATTCAAATATAACAAATATTTTCTATCATTAGAATTGCTACAATGAATTTTAAAAGCTAAATTTCTTTTCTTCCACTACAACATTATAATCTTATATCTTTTGTTTAATTTGTGTGATTTTTGTTTTCGTGATATGTGATAAATTATTATAATTTTTAATTGTTGGTTAAATTATGTTAATTAAAAATATAATTTAATTTAATTTTTATATTTCACCCCTTAAAGAAAATGCTCTAACTCTGCTCTATCGCTATCGTTTATTATTGACAAAATATCATCATTTCATATTAAAACTTACTTATAATTTTGTCCTTTATTAGTATACTAACTTTTTGTTCTAATTTCTTTATAACTTGAGTTTTGATATGTGGGTAGTTATAGAAATATTGTGAAGGTGTATAGTTACCGAAATTGATAAGAGAATTTTTAAGAAAAGTTAGAAGAATTAGATGCATATTAGGGGAGTGAACTACACCATTTCATATGAGGAGAGTACAAATAAGAGTGAATGTGAGGAAGAGTAGGGAGAGTGCAAATAGACTTATATATATATATAGGGCATATCATTTGAGAGGAAGGTATCTTATATGAGAGTGAGAGTAGCTAATATCAGTCATTGGATCAGAATTAACAGTTTGGATTAAAAGATTCATTAAATATTCTCACGTGCCTCTTTGCAGCAATGATACCAGACCTCACTGTGTTGCCCAAACACTCTACGTTGCTTCCTCTTCTCCTCCCATGCCCACCATGTACCCTCAGTTGCACCAAATTCTGCCTTAGCCCACACCCACCACCGAATGCCACTAAATTCTTTCTCCTCTGATTGACGCCTAACGACCACATCCATCGTCACAGTGAGAGGAACCTATGAAGCACGGACACGGATACCGGGACACAGCTAAAGTCTAAAAAAACATAGGACACGGGGACACGACATAATATATATATATATATATATATATATATATATATATATATATATGATCAATATGACAAATTTAAATTGATAATTAAGATTTATATATTCATCTTAAAACAAGTTAAGCTTTATAATTTTCATATGATAATAAGTCTCACAAAAAAGGTACTAAGAGGCATCATATTCCACAATGCAAAATAATAGTCTCACAAAAAAAGAAATACTATGAGAAACCATCATTGAAAAGAAAAATCCAAAAAAAAAACTTGTTAATATTAATCTAAGTGCTTCCCCTTCCTTCTTGGTCATCATTGTTGAAAACACCGCTTCTAATTATAAAATGGAATTTTTATAAGAGAAAAAGGATGATTCATTCACAATGTAAAATAATTTTATACTGTCATCCAATCATAACCCACCATGTATGGCAAGTTTGTTGACTTTTAAAAAAATATCTTAAAAGTCATACAAAAGGTGATTCGTGATTGGATGACCGTGTAAAACTGTTTTACACCGTCAGTGCATCACCATTAAAGTCTTTTTATAATCTAATCTTTTTGGTTGATTTTTAAAATTTTTGATAAAAAAAATCAGAGGAGTGTCCGGTGTGTGTCCGTGCCGTGTCAGTGCTATGTCCAAGCAGGAAAAAAAAAAGAACAAGACACCGCAAAAACGTGTCCGACACTGTGTCCACCACGTGTCGGACACCTCGACACGGCATTCAGCCTCCGTGTCCGTGCTTCCTAGAGAGGAACGATCATGAGCTTTTGTTGTCAATCGTAATGCTTCTCCTCCCGTGCCCACCACCCTCAGTTGCCACCAAGCCGCTGTCTTAGAAAGTGGGTTATGGGCCTAACTCAACCTTACAAAACCAGCTTGTAAGGTGAGGGTTGCCCCCCACTTATATACACTAACTTGGCCATATCACTAGTCAATGTGGGATCTCCAACACCCCCCCTCACGCCGAGGACTGGACATCTCGAGGGTGAAGTTTGCAGGATTGGACATCTGCAGGTGATCCGATAGCGGCCCGATAGGCCCACAACAAGGCACAATAGGCCCAACAACATATCGCTAGGATAGGCTTTGATACCATCTTAGAAAGTGTGTTATGGGTCTAACTCAACCTTACAAAACCAGCTTGTAAGGTGAGGGCTGCCCCCCACTTATATACACTAACTTGGCCATATCACTAGTCAATGTGGGATCTCCAACACGTTGGCTGCACTTCTAATTACTCTGTTGCATACAGATTTTGGGTTAAAATTTGATATTTTTTAAATTCTTTACATATTGATTTGTGCTTTTTTTTAAAAAAAAAATTCTCCACTTGTTGGGACCATCACTTGCTAGAAGCTATGATACAGGAGTTTTACGCATGGATGGACACCAGTGATGCTTTAGACAATATTTTCTAATTAGCTATTGGTTTGATTTTGGTTAGAGAAAATTTTTTATTGTGATTAATAGCAAACAATGTGCTGAGATCATTTTTTGGATGTGCTTTACTGAGTTTTCAGACTTTTAAGTTCTACATTTTTGGGTTCTACATTTTTGGGATGAATTAAATTGTCCTTGAATAGTGACAATATTTCCGCAATATTACTGATATTTATTTTGTTGGGAAGTTAGAGTTTAGTTTTTTCTTTTGATTTTGGTGTTGTATTGATCTTGGTCAGACCATACTACACACAGTTTACAGGTCTTTGTTGAGAACTACTGGTTTGAGGATATGAATCAATGGAGCAAATGCAAATGCATATGGCAATTATGAATCAACTGGGTTTCGGATAAACTAAGTGTGTTATTTGTGATAGGTGTAAACATATGGCAATTATGCAGCAAATGCACATGGCAGACGTGGGGATGCTGATATATATATATATATATCTCATGTAACTATGTTCTTGACAGTAGATATTTCTTTGGATGATCGATGCATGTTCTGTGCCTTAGCAGACAATAGACTTATGTTTACTTAGTAAGTGGGGTCTGATGCATCCAAGGTCGGGGTTGAATTGCAAAGGCTAACTCTGTTCTGTAGTTTTGTGTTCTGGTTGTAAGTTTAGTATATGTAAAATCTTTCTGTGATGTTTGGTAGTTTGTGAAGGTACATCTGGTGCTACAAACTACATGATTAATGATACTGTGTTTTTGCCTTCGGAAAGAAAAAAACCACCTGTTATGTCATTATTCATTAATAAAAATCATGAATACTTTTTATATCTTCTTTCAATTTTATAAAATGGTGATTCTATTATTAATGAGAGTAAGTTTGACCTCTGACTCGTGTTGGGGTTGCAGTTTGCACGTTCTTAATTATTGGATTTTTTTTTTATTAAAATAGTACAAATATGACAAAAGACTCTAAAATCTTAACCCTTTTTTGGTAAATCTTTTAGAGTTTTGATGGTTACATTATATTTTAATTTGAATTTTAAATATTTTAATTTTAACCGTTTATTACTTTTAATATTGATCTAATGGTTATTATTAGTTGTTATCATGTTCTTATGTGTGTGTATTTATGTATATATTTTATCTTCAAAATTTAAATACACTCTTAATATATATCTGATATATCTCCTTATGCTTTTAATATCAACTAAATTGTTTAACAAGCTGTAAATGAATGTCAAAACTAATTTCAAATATATAATTTGTCTTCAAAATTTAAACACACAATTATTTGATATATTCTCTTATATTTTTAATAGCAACTGAATTATTTAAATTAACATTTTATCTTTTTTTTTTCAATCTATCATTTTTAATAACTTTAATTCTAACTTGAATTTCAATATTTTAAAAAAAAATTACCAATAATTAAAAACAATAATATATCACAATATAAATTATTTATCATAAATCTAAAATAAAATTTATATAAGTACAAATATATTTATTAATGAGTTTAGTGGTGATGCACTGACAGTGTAAAACTATTTTACACAGTCATCCAATCACAAATCACCGTTGGTATGACTTTTAAGATAATTTTTTAAAAGTCAACAAACTTACCATATATTGTGGGTTATGATTGGATGACGGTGTAAAACTTTTTACACTGTCAATGCATGACCCTTTTTCTCTCTATTAATTACATATTTTAATTATAATATAATTTATATATTTAGAAATGTTTTTTATTATAAATTTTAGTTGTATAAAATAAACATTTAGCATGTGCAATGTGCGGGATAAAATACTAGTTATTAATTAATTTTGGATCGCATGTTTCTTAATTAATCATCATATAATAATATAATTAATTATTATTAATATTTCTCATAAATTAAAAATTTAAATACAAATCATGCAAAAATTAATTAGAATTATAGATTATAGATTATAGATAGATACTTGTTGGGGGTATATTATTATCTAATAATATTTTTCCTATATCATACCTAGTGTTTTTTTTATTTTATATTAAGATTGAGATTAAGAAAAAGAATGTAAAAGAAGATTCAAATTGATTGCGTATAGGTGTGTGCCAGGTAACCCTGTGCGTGGGAAGAAGCGAAGGCCACAGAGCACGTATTTTCAGCTCTAAATTCCCCGCCTTCACTTCCTCTTCTATTCTTTTTCCTTCTTCAATTTCACCACCGAACGCTCAAACCCCAAACCCTAACACAAGGTTGGTGAAACCCTTATAATGCTATGTGATAAATTATTATAATTTTTTTTAATTGTTGGTTAAATTTAATATGTTAATTAAAAATATAATTTAATTTAATTTTTATATTTGACCCCCTTAAAGAAAAGGCTCTAACATCATCGCTGTCGTTTATTATCGACAAAATATCATCATTTCATATTAAAACTTATAATTTTGTCCTTTATTAGTATACTAACTTTTAGTTCTAATTTCTTTAGAACTAGAGTTTTGGTTTGTGTTTTTTTTATCATGTTAAATAAACAAACACTTTAAGTCTATTATTATAGATTCATTACATGTTGATACATCGCACGGAGCTGAAAAGTCATTCAACATGAATCTATGAATGTAACACATCAGAAAAAACTAACAACCAACAAAGTGATTGCTTTTATTCACATGTAAACTTTTAATCTGGATAGAAAAAGAGACATAAAATGGGACAATAATTTTAATCTATTTATAAAAATAACATAAAATCATATAAAACAATACTTGACAACCATAGAGACTGCTCTGTGTCAGGTTGAAGTGTCTAACAATCAATTTGGTCTTGAATCCAACCCTGAATTCATGGTAACAACAACTTCATTATATTTCATGCACTTTTTACCTTTCTTTAATGATAATGATGTTTTGGTGCCCATACCTATTTTTGGAATTCTCAAGGATGCTTCTTTAGCCTTGTGCTTTTTTCCCTGAAGGTGATCATTCAACCCTTTCTCACTAGTGGTAGTAACTTGACATAGTTCGCAACTCCACCCTTCTTTGGGTTTCTTGTGCAAATTACATGCAGACTGCTATTTGTCATAAACAGCAAGACGTGTCTCCGCTTTGCGCTTTGCACCATAATGATCAACAGGCTTAGGCTGCAATGGGACAAAAAGAATAATATATATTGACTCCATCTTCTATTTAGGATGTATGAATAAGATATACATATTGTGATGGCACAAAATAGTTTTAAAAATAAAAAATCAAATCACAATCAAGCAAATCCTTACACTCCACTTCCTTAAGTTATGTTCAAATTACAATAATTTTGAACTCATTATCGACTTTCGACTTAGATTGCTTGCATCACTCATAATTTTTCTAATATTTTAATAATTTTGTAAATAAAGCTTTAAACAAAGGGATGGAACTTTATTTTATAACTTTGACAAAATTCTTAAAATATGTTAAAAAAAAAACAATCCAGCCACTATATCATGACTGCAGGATTCGCTGTGTCAAAAGTGTATAAGTGATTGTAGGAAATTCAGCCACAATTCAGGGGACATTCTCAAACAATGTGACATTTTTTTTAATATAAAACAAAAAAGAGAAACTAAACATTTTCACAATCCAAATGCCACAAAAGAAAAAGCAAGAAAAAAGTAAATTATTAAATTGAAAGCAAAGATAAAGCCAAAGAAGAAGGGAAAATTAAACATAACATTATAAACTAACCAGTATAATCACTTTATCTTTGTTAGTTGTAGTATGCGACCGCATAAAAGATTGTCTAATATCCATTTGGAGCGGTAACTGGGTCTGCGGTTGTGGTCCACCAAATATGTTGATGTGATCAACTGGTCGGTTGTTAAAAGGCATTGAAACTCGTTGTCGAAACGAGATCCCCTCCAGTCTTTGCATCGGGATTCCTAATGCTCTCTCCACCGCCATTTCTCTCCTGACTTCCTCCTCCAGATCTCATCGTCGTGCCAATGCACTCTCAGTGCCAATGATCTCTTTTCTAATTTCCTCTTTCTTCAGCTCTCATCGTATCTCTTCTTGTTCTAGTCGGAACACTTCTTCCTCTGCATTGACCTGCATCGGCGTTGGGAAAAATCTGGGCACCGGAACATTTCTAGCAGAACCACCTGATGCAAACTCATACCCTAGAAATGATCTAATATTAGAAAAGCTTTGTTTTTTTAAACAACAAAACAACTGGTACTCTTGAAAGGAACGTGAAGAAAAGCGAGCGTTACCTTGAAATGGGCATTCAGAAACGCAGGCGACAATAGAAAGAGGGCATGACATTGATGGCAGCTTCCTTTGGTTTTGGCAATCACAATATTTGAACTCCATCGTAAAATGTTGGAACATTAAACAAAGAGAAGAAAAGGCGAGAAGAAAGAAAAACAGTGTCAGGGAAATCAAAGACAATGTGTCTGAGTGTGTGCAGTGTTGAGTTTGAAAGCATGATTAAATAGTTGTCAGAAGTGGGACTTTGTAGATGTCATTTATTTAGTCTTTTTGTGTAAGGATGTTTTTTTTTTATGTTTTTTTGTTATGTGAGTGATGGTCAAATCCTAAAAATTTACCAAATTTATCTTTCAACCATTGAAAAGGGAAGGAAAAGGGAAAAAATTGACTGGAGATTTCAATCAATTTTTCAACAAAATTTATCATATATACTTTGATTTGGAATAAAGTATTAAATATACATAAATATTTAATATGTTAAGGATTTGAAATATTTAATTATTTAAGCATTAAATATTTATCCATTACAAACATTTGATAATATTAATAAACTAAATCACACCAAAGAATATATAAATAAACTAACAAAGTGAATAACTCGTAACTATAAATAATTATCATCAGATTAATATAATTAGTATTTTGCCTTGTGGATTGCATAAAATAAATATAAATAAATATTTATCTTTATAGAATTAAAATTTATAATAAATAAATATTTTTACATATATAATATATATCATTTAAATAATAATTATATTTTATATTTATAATAAGTATTTTAAATAATTCTTGCAGGAAAGAACAAATTATTTTATTTCGGTCTATGAAGAACAATTAAAGAATTTATAGTAAAATATTTATTAGAATGAAAGAAATTAGTTTTCGATTTTTAACATTTTCTATTTAATTTGTTTACATTTTACTCGGTCAAATTATTGGCAAATTTAATATTATCTTTAATTCGTTAAAGGTATTTTATCATTAATTAATTAAGGGTTTTTGATGCATAATATTAAATATAAATCTTGACAAATATATAGAGGAGTTTAAAATCTTGCATACTAAACGAGGGTGTTACTTTAATGTTTTTTCCTTATATTTCATATGAAGAATAACCTTAATAGTTTATCATATATAATAAATGTTTTTTGTTCAAATAACATTTATTGAAAATAATGATAAACATGTATTGGTAAAATATTAAATATATTTTTTAATAAAATATATTTTTAATATTTGAATGATATTTTTAAGGATAATAGTACACAAAATCATTAATAAAATTTATATATTTATATCAATTGAACATATATGTCAAATGTGAAAGTGAGACTATATTCGTCAGTAGATTGAAATAAGGTATTTTTAATTATAACATAAATAAATAGACTTTGAATGTGGTTATAATTTTTCAGTTTACACTTTTTTTATTTTAAATAAGTTAAATTTGAAAAATAAATTTGTCATTTAAAATAATCTTGAAAATATATTTTACTACTAGTATGGACCAGGGAAAAGACTAGAGACAAACAATAAAAGGAAATCAATAATGAAATAAATGATCAATAAAGTATTTTTATCAATAAAAATATATGTTATAAAATAAAATAAAATAACTTTTGTTATATTTTATTATTATTATTTTAATTTCTTTAATTTCACCAAAATAATTTTCATAAAGACTGCTTATGTAATTTTATTGTCATTAAAAAATTTGTTTTGAAGTATATTTTATTGATTAATGAATTAATAGTAAAATATTTTTCTCTAGGTTTTTTAATGAATCATGAAATGCAGAGAACACACTAGAAGGGGGTAGAATAGTGTGTTATATAAAACTTAAAGATTTTTCACAACTATGGAGATATTTCAACTTAGATTTTACAAGTAACTTGTAAAACAGAGAGTTGTAGTTATCATCCAATAGTTCAAAATAACAGTTCAATGAAACTGCGTTTTTCAAGTTGTCGTCCAAGCGAGAAACAAATACTTTTCACAAATAAGTTTATACGGAAACTTGTGCATCTAATGCGAAGAAATAACGCAAGAGATAACTGGTAAGCTAAAAGTAATAGAGTAAAAACACTTAGTTTATATTGGTTCACTCAACCTGAGCTACATCGAGTTCGCCTTCAAAATAACCTTTTGAAGGGTTCCACTAATCAAAACTTTGATTACAAACAAGTATTCTCTACCCTACCACTTCTGGCTACAAGTATTCTCTAGGCCACTTCTGGCACACCTTTAATCTCCCCCTAAGATTAAAGCAACACCCAAGTATTCTTTGTCACTAAGCCACTCCTGGCTTTCCAAACAAACATTTTGATTACAAGATTCAAATCAATTCTCACAAAGAGGATATTACAATGTAAAACAGAATACACAATATGACTTAGCAAAGCTAAGAAGTTGCTCTTTTTGCGCAAGTGTTGGTCGTCCAATTGTTTTTGCATAGTTTCAGCTCTTTGAAAAACTTGAATGCTTCGTTGGTTCTATGCTTGATCCTCTATATATAGGCTACTGTATGAAGGTATCCGTTGTGGGATCTAAGCCTTTTTCGAAAACCGTTCTCTTATAATCATATGATCGTTACCACGTGTCAGCTCGGGGTGGAGAGAGAGAGGGCATAGCAGTACATACAGCGCCTCTACTACTGTACGGTTTTGCAGAGATAAGCTTTTTTGTCTCCTATGGTACACTTTTTGAATATTCAAATGAAATGTCACATAAGAAAAGAGAGGGAATAACAGAACATTCCAAAGAATCAGCATCGAAAAGCATAAGTGTACTTTTAGACATCGTGGACGCATTATATAACTATGTGATAGAAAAGATTATGTAAGTTATATAAGCAAGTCTCAAATGGACGCAGTGTTTCTGGTTTTCACAATGCCTTGGACGCTTGTTTCATTACAGCGCATTGGACGCTGGATTTACACTTAGAAAAACAAGTTCTAGTTACTCATTGGACGCGATAAGCACATAGAGATATATAGTTTGAACTTAAGAAATACAATACCACTGAGGCATTGGACGGTGTGGTACCTATAATACTCAAACATAAAATATTAGATACTTCAAAATTTAATCTCATTTGTTATCATCAAAACCAAAGTTTGAGGGGTTGGACATCGTCCAAAGTCTTCGACTCTAACAAATCAGTGCTCGATTATATTTTTTATTGCTTTTACATATACAAATTTACTCAACCCCATGAAAAAGGAATCGAATCCCCTAGAGAATTTGTTTTACGTTTAATTTGCAAAAAAATCAATTTCATTAACAAAGTAATTTATGAAATGTTTATTATATTCAAAATATTATTAAAATATAATTTTATTAATCAAAGCAAATTTATGTAAATTAAATGATTTTATTATTATTAAAATAATTTTATATAAATTAAATTAATTTATACAATAACTTTTATTTTATAAGTATACTTTTTCATTAAATCAAATAACTAGTTTTAAATAAAAATAATTTTTTTAAAAAATCGAATAATTTTTAAGTTATTATTTTTAACTTCAAATTAAAAGTAAATTTTAAGCAGAACACAAGATGGAGCAAATAAGAAATCATTTACCTCACTTCAACTTTCGCATTACTTTCCTACAATTAAGTGTGTGTGTTTGATTTTTCTTTTTCAAACCTCAAACACACGTTCAACGTGAATCCATTACTCACACCTTAATATGTATACACTTTATAAATGAGCATGTGCAAAAGGAAATGGAACTAAACCATTTAGTTATGTTTGGATGTGAGTTGAGAGAGCTCGAAAGTACTTTTACTCTTAAAGCAATATTTTTTCTTCTTTATTTTGTCTCAAAATTTGGGGATGTGCATTAAAATTACCGAAAGCACGTTCTCATCTTTTATCCAAACATAACGTGGGAGTTCTAAACTGTGTTTGCGTTGCAAAGAAGAAGTCAATAAAGACTAAATCAAGCAAAGATGGATATATATTTATGCAGTATAACCAAAAAATTGGCATGGATTGAAGATGCAACCCATCAAGCTCGATCACACCAAGTCAAACATGTTCCTCATGTAACGCTCTATAATAATAACTCCCAAAGCATACAAAAATTGTTACATTAGTAAGCAAAGAAATAAATATTCATGAATCAACATACTACACGACATATAAATGTGTTGTTATGTCATCTAGAATTTGCAACACCATCATTGTTTTGGCTAAATTTCTTCATATTAGCCATTTGCTTTCAACTTTAATGGTTTCACATGAAAATTTCTGAGCGACCTTCAACTTGACAAAATGCATAAAGAATTATTTAAACCTCTTTCTTGTTTTCAAAGCATTTGTTTCCCTACTTCCTTTCCCAATAGTTGTTTTCATCTTCATTATCCAGACCACCTAAACCTTGACTTTTTTGCACTCAGTCCTCTTTCATGTTCAAGTATGGCCTATGGCTGTGGGGTTATGCCAGGTTGGGGCTGATTGTGAGATTTTATGGGCCCGGGACAAAAATGTAGTTAAGGCCCCTTATATATAAGTATTCGAAAATATAAATATATATTGCATAAAAAATAGACAAGTAATTTAATTAAAAACTATATGTTTTTATTACATTAAACGAATAACGTAATTTTAGCAAATTTTAAAAAAGATATATCACATTTTTATTCACTTTACTCCCTATGTTATCGTCTATCATTCAATTTACGTCCCCTCCCCCCCCCCCCCCCCCAAGAAAATTACGTACACATAAATATCTATATATAAGGTCACCCCCTAAAAGAAAAAGTATATATACACACAATATGTATATATAATTCTATAATGATTTTATACAATTTTATTTCTTATAATTCCTTCATTATGTTTATTTTTATTTCTATTTCCTCCTTTTCTTTCTCATAAAATCTTCTATTACAGCTTACATTTTCCCTATCTCTCTTACCAATCAAGATAGATCAGGTCCCAAAATGTATACAACCATAATTTCCAATCATTTTTAAGGTCTTTGTTTTTTCATAAATGTTTCTTAATAAAAAATGAATTAAAAGAATATTATTACATCGTTAATTTGAAGCAGATAATGTATTATTCTTATTATTTTTAGGTTAAAAATTAAATTTTGGTTTAACAAAATTTGAGGGTCCATTTTGTGTTTAAAATTTCAAAAATGATATTCATATATAACAAATATTTTCTATCATTAGAATTGCTACAATGAATTTAAAAGCTAAATCTCTTTTCTTCCACTACAGTAATATAATCTTATATCTTTTGTTTAATTTGTGTGATTTTTTGTATTCGTGATGTGTGATAAATTATTATAATTTTTTAATTGTTGGTAAATTTAATGTGTTAATTAAAAATATAATTTAATTTAATTTTTATATTTAATCCTTAAAGAAAAGGCTCTAACTCCGTCGCCATCATTTATTATAGACAAAATATCATCATTTCATATTAAAACTTACTTATAATTTTGTCCTTTATTAGTATACTAACTTTAGTACTAATTTCTTTATAACTAGAGTTTTGGTTTGTGACTTTTTTATCATGTTAAATAAACATGTAATGAATCTATTATTATAGATTCAATACATGTTGATACATCGCACAAAGCTGAAAAGTCATTCAACTTGAATCTATGAATGTAAAACATCAGAAAAAACTAAACACCAACAAAGTGATTCCTTTTTATTCACATGTAAACTTTTAATTTGGATAGAAAAAGAGACATAAAATGGGACAATAATTTTAAATCTATTTATAAAAATAACATAAAATCATATAAAAAAATACTCAACAACCATATAGACTATTTTTAATATATTGGCCTCTTCTAGCCCGAGGCTCTGGGTAGCCACTCCTCCAGACATAGTGCAGGTCTACCTTTGTGTCAGGTTGAAGTGTCTAACGATCAATTTGGTCTTGAATCCAACCCTGAATTCATGGTAACAACAACCTCATTAGATTTCATGCACTTCTTACCTTTCTTATCATGTTTTGGTGCCCATACCTATTTTTGGAATTCTCAGGGATGCTTCTTTAGCCTTGTGCTTTTTTCCCTAAAGGTGATCATTCAACCCTTTCTGACTAGTGGTAGTAACTTGACATAGTTCGCAACTCCACCCTTCTTTGGGTTTCTTGTGCAAATTACATGGAGAGTGCTCATTGTCATAAACAACAAGAGGTGTCTCCGCTTTGCGCTTTGCACCATAATGATCAACAGGCTTAGGCTGCAATGGGATAAAGAGAATAATATATATTGACTCCATCTTCTATTTAAGATGTATGAATAAGATATACATATTGTGATGGCACAAAATAGTTTTAAAAATAAAAAAATCAAAACACAATCAAGCAAATCCTTACACTCCACTTCCTTGAGTTATGTTCAGATTACAATAATTTTGAACTCATTATCGACTTTCGACTTGGATTGCTTGCATCACTCATAATTTTTCAAATATTTTAATAACTTTGTAAATAAAGCTTTAAACAAAGGGATGCAACTTTATTTTATGACTTTGACAAAATCTTAAAATATGTTAAAAAAAAAACAATTTAGCCACTATATCTTGACTGCAGGACTCGCTGTGTCAAAAGTGAATAAGTGATTGTAGGAAATTTAGCCACAATTCAGGGGACATTCTCAAACAATGTGACATTTTTTTAATCTAAAACAAAAAAAGAGAAATTAAACATTTTCACAATCAAAATGCCACTAAAGAAGAAGCAAGAAAAAAGTAAATTATTAAATTCAAAGCAAAGATAAAGACAAAGAAGAAAGGAAAATTAAACATAACATTATACACTAACCAGTATAATCACTTTATCCTTGTTAGCTGTAGTATGCGACCACATAAAAGATTGTTTAATATCCATTTGGAGAGGCAACTGGGTCTGCGATTGTGGTCCACCAAATATGTTGATGTCATCAACTGGTCGGTTGTTCAAAGGCATTGAAACTCGTTGTCGAAACGAGATCCCATTCAATCTTTGCATCAGGATTCCTAATGCTCTCTCCACCGCCATTTCTCTCCTAACTTCCTCCTTCAGATCTCGCCGTCGTGCCAATGCACTCTTAGTAGCAATTATCTCTTTTCTGATTTCCTCTTTCTTTAGCTATCATCGTATCTCCTCTTGCTCTATTTCTCGTCGGAACACTTCTTCCTCTGCATTGACCTGCATCGGCATTGGGAAAAATCTAGGCATTGGAACGTTGCTAGCAAAACCACCTGATGCAAACTCAGACCCTAGAAATGAACTAACATTAGAAAAGCTTTTTTTAAACAACAAAACAACTGGTACTCTTGAAAGGAACGTGAAGAAAAGCTAGCATTACCTTGACATGGGCATTCAGAAACGTAGGCGACAGTAGACAGAGGGCGTGACATTGATGACGGCTTCCTTTGGTTTTGGCCATCATGATATTTGAACTCCATGGCAAAATGTTGGAACGTTAAACAAAGAGAAGAAAAGGCGAGAAAAAAGAAAAACAGTGCCAGGGAAATCAAAGTCAATGTGTCTGAGTGTGTGCAGTTTTGAGTTTGAAAGCGTGATTAAATAGTTGTCAGAAATGGGTGTTTGTAGATGTCATTCATTTTGCCTTTTTGTGTAATGATGTTTTTTATTTTTTTTTTTGTTATGTTAGTGATGTTCAAATCTAAAAATTTACCAAATTTATCTTTCAACCCTTGAAAAGGGAAGGAAAAGGGAAAAAAAATTGACTGGAGATTTCAATCAATTTTTCAAAAAAATTTATCATATATACTTTGATTTGGAATAAAGTATTAAATATACATAAATATTTAATATGTTAAGGATTTGAAATATTTAATTATTTAATTAAATATTTATCCATTACAAACATTTGATAATATTAATAAACTAAATCACACCAAAGAATATATAAATAAACTAACAAAGTGAATAACTCGTAACTATAAATAATTATCATCAGATTAATATAATTAGTATTTTGCCTTGTGGATTGCATAAAATAAATATAAATAAATATTTATCTTTATAGAATTAAAATTTATAATAAATAAATATTTTTACATATATAATATATATCATTGTTAGAAATATAATTTATAATATAAATTATATTTTATATTTATAATAAATAATTTAAATAATTCTTGCAGGAAAGAACAAATTATTTTTTTTGGGTCTCTAAAAAAAATTAAAGAATTTATAGTAAAATATTTATTAGAATGCAAGAAATTAGTTTTCGATTTTTAACATTTTCTATTTAAATTTTTTTACATTTTGCTCGGTCCAATTATTGGCAAATTTATTATTATCTTTAATTCGTTAAAGGTATTTTAGTATTAATTAATTAAGGTTTTTGATGCATAATATTAAATATAAATCTTGACAAATATATAGAGGAGTTTAAAATCTTGCATACTAAATGAGGGTGTTACTTTAATGTTTTTCCTTATATTTCGTATGAAGAATAACCTTAATAGTTTATCATATATAATAAATGTTTTTTCTTCAAATAACATTTATTGAAAATAATGATAAACATGTATTGGTAAAATATTAAATATATTTTTTAATAAAAAATATTTTTAATATTTGACTGATATTTTTAAAGAAAATAGTATGCAAAATCATTAATAAAATTTATATATTTATAAGAATTGAACAAATATGTCACATGTGAGAGTGAGACTATATTCTTCAGTAGATTGAATTAAGGTGTTTTTAATTATAACATAATTAAATTGATTTTGAATGTGGTTATAATTTTTAAATTTCCACATTTTTTATTTTAAATATGTTAAATTTTAAACATAAATTTGTCATTTAAAATAATCTTGAAAATCTATTTTACTACAAGTGTGGACCGAGGAAAAGACTAGAGAAAAACAACAAAAGGAAAACAATAATGAAATAAATTATCAATAAAGTATTTTTATCAATAAAAATATATGTTAAAATTAAAAACAAACTTTTGTAATATTTTATTATTTATATTTTAATTTCTTTAATATCACCAAAATAATTTTCATAAAGAGTGCTTATGTAATTTTATTGTCATTAAAAAAATTGTTTTGAAGTATATTTTATTTTTTTAATGAATTAATAGTAAAATATTTTTCTCTAGGTTTTTTAATGAATCAATGCTTGATTATATTTTTTTTATGGCTTTTACGTTTACAAATTTACTCAATCCCCTGTAAAAGGAACCAAATCCCCTAGAGAAATTGTTTTACTTTTAATTTGCAAAAGAAAATCAATTTCTTTAACAAATTACTTTTTGAAATGTTTATTATATTCAAATTACTATTAAAATATAAATTTATTAATCAAAGCAATTTTATGTAAATTAAATGATTTTATTATTATTAAAATAATTTTATATAAATTAAATTAATTTATACAATATTTTTTATTTTATAAGTATACTTTTTCATTAAATCAAATAACTAGTTTTAAATAAAAATAAAACTTTTAAAAAAATCAAATAATTTTTAAGTTCTTATTTTTAACTTCAAATTAAAATAAATTTTAAGCAGAACACAAGATGGACCAAATAAGAAATCATTTACCTCACTTCGACTTTCGCATTACTTTCCTACAATTAAGTGTGTGTTTGATATTTCTTTTTCAAGCCTCAAACATACGTTCAACGTGAATCCATTAGTCACACCTTAATATGTGTACACTTTATAAATGAGCATGTGCAAAAGGAAATGGAACTAAACCATATAGTTATGTTTGGGTGTGAGTTGAGAGAGCCCGAAAGTACTTTTACTCTTAAAGCAGTAATTTTTTCTTCTTAATTTGTCTCAAAATTTGGAGATGTGCATTAAAATTACCAAAAGCACGTTCTCATCTTTTATCCAAACATAATGTGAGAGTCCTAAACTGTGTTTGCGTTGTAAAGAAGGAGTCAGTAAAGACTAAATCAAGCGAAGATGGATAAATATTTACGCAGTATAACCAAAAAAATTGGCATGGATTGACGATGCAACCCATCATGCTCGATCACACAAATCAAACATGTTCCTCATGTAACGCTCTATAATAATAACTCTCAAAGCATACAAAAATTGTTACATTAGTAAACAAAGAAATAAATATTCATGAATCAACATACTACACGATATATAACGTGTTGTTTTGTCATCCAGAATTTGCAACACCATCATTCTTATGGCTAAATTTCTTCATATTAGCCATTTGCTTTCCACTTTAAAATTTCACATGAAAAATTCTGAGCGACTTTCAACTTGACAAAATGCATAAAGAATTATTTAAACCTCTTCCTCGCTTTGAATCATTTGTTTCCCCTACTTCTTTCCCAATAGTTGTTTCATTTTCATTATCCAGACCACCTAAACCTTGACTTTTTTGCAATCAGTCATCTTTTGTAGGTTCTAGTATGCCTATGGCTATGGAGTTATGCCAGTTTGGGGCTGATTGTGAGATTTTATGGGCCCGGGACAAAAATGTAGTTAAGGCCCCTTATATATATATATATATATATATATATATATATATATATATATATATATATATATATATATAAGTATTCAAAAATATAAATATATATTGCACAAAATATAGAAATGTAATTTAATTAAAAACTGTATGTTGTATTACATTAAACGAATAACGTAATTTTAGCAAATTTTAAAAAGATATATTACATTTTTATTCAATTTACTCCTATTTTATCGTCTATCATTCAATTTAAGTCCCCCCAGAAAATTACGTACACATAAATATCTATATATAAGGTCACCCCCTAAAAGAAAAAAATATATACAAACAATATGTATATATAATTCTATAATGATTTTATACAATTTTATTTCTTATAATTCCTTCATTATTTTATTTTTCTTTCTATTTCCTCCTTTTCTTTCTCATAAAATCTTCTATTACATCTTAAATTTTCTCAATCTCTCCCTTTTGTATCTCTCTTACCAATCAATATAGATATAGGTCCCGCAATGTATACAACCATAATTTCCAATCATTTTTAAGGTCTTTGTTTTTTCATAAATGTTTCTTAATAAAAAAATGAATTAAAAGAATATTATTTCATTGTTAATTTGAAGTAGAGAATGTATTATTCTTATTATTTTTAGGTTAAAAATTAAATTTTGCTTTTCACAAAATTTGAGGGTCAATTTTTGTTTAAAACCTAAAAAATGATATTCAAATATAACAAATATTTTCTACCATTAGAATTGCTACAATGAATTTTAAAAGCTAAATCTCTTTTCTTCCACGACAACATTATAATCTTATATCTTTTGTTTAATTTGTGTGAATTTTTGTTTTCGTGATATGTGATAAATTATTATAATTTTTTAATTGTTGGTTAAATTTAATATGTTAATTAAAAATATAATTTAATTTTTATATTTGAACCCCTTAAAGAAAAGACTCTAACTCCGTCGCTGTCGTTTATTATGGACAAAATATCATCATATTAAAACTTACTTATAATTTTGTCCTTTATTAGTATACTAACTTTTAGTTCTAATTTCTTTATAACTAGAGTTTTGGTTTGTGTCTTTTTTATCATGTTAAATAAACAAACACTTTAAGTCTATTATTATAGATTCATTACAAGTTGATACATCGCATAGAGCTGAAAAGTCATGCAACATCAATCTATGAATGTAACAACACATCAGACAAAACTAACAACCAACAAAGTGATTCCTTTTATTCACATGCAAACTTTTAATTTGGATAGAAAAAGAGACATAAAATGGGACAATAATTTTAATCTATTTATAAAAATAACATAAAATCATATAAAAAAATACTTGACAATCATATAGACTATTTTTAATATATTGGGCCTCTTCTAGCCCTGGGCTCTGGGTAGTCGCTCCTCCAGACATAGTGCAGGTCTAGCTCTGTGTCAGATTGAAATGTCTAACGATCGATTTGGTCTTGAATCCAATCCTGAATTCATGGTAACACAACGTCATTAGATTCCATGTACTTTTTACCTTTCTTTAACGATAATGATATTTTAGTGCCCATACCTATTTTTGGAATTCTCAGGGATGCTTCTTTAGCCTTGTGCTTTTTTCCCTGAAGGTGACCATTCAACCCTTTCTGACTAGTGGTAGTAACTTGACATAGTTCGCAACTCCACCCTTCTTTGGGTTTCTTGTGCAAATTACATGGAGAGTGCTCATTGTCATAAACAACAAGAGGTGTCTCCGCTTTGCGCTTTGCACCATAATGATCCACAGGCTTAGGCTGCAATGGGATAAAGAGAATAATATATATTTACTCCATCTTCTATTTAGAATGTATGAATAAGATATACATATTGTGACCGCACAAAATAGTTTTAAAAATAAAAAATCAAACCACAATCAAGCAAATCCTTACACTCCACTACCTTGACTTATGTTCAAATTACAATAATTTTGAACTCATTATCGACTTTCGACTTGGATTGCTAGGATAGGCTCTGATACCATCTTAGAAAGTGTGTATGGGCCTAACTCAGCCTTACAAAATCGGCTTGTAAGGTGAGGGTTGCCCCCTCTTATATACACTAACTTGGCCATATCACTAGTCAATGTGAGATCTCCAACACGCTGGCTGCACTTCTAATTACTCTGTTGCATACTGATTTTGGGTTAAAATTTGATATTTTTTAAATTCTTTACATATTGATTTGTGCTTTTTTTTTTTAATTTTTTCTCCACTTGTTGGGACCATCACTTGCTAGAAGCTATGATACAGGAGTTTTACGTATGGATGGGCACCAGTGATGCTTTAGACAATATTTTTTAAGTTGCTATTGGTTTGATTCTGGTTAGAGATAATTTTTTTTATTGTGATTAATAGCAAACAATGTGCTGAGATCATTTTTTGGATGTGCTTTACTGAGTTTCAGACTTTTAAGTTCTGCATTTTTGGGTTCTACATTTTTGGGATGAATTAAATTGTCCTTGAATAGTGACAATATTTCCGCAATATTACTGATATTTATTTAGTTGGGAAGTTTGAGTTTAGTTTTTTCTTTTGATTTTGGTGTTGTATTGATCTTGGTCAGACCATACTACACACAGTTTACAGGTCTTTGTTAAGAACTACTGGTTTGTGGATATGAATCAATGGAGCAAATGCAAATGCATATGGCAATTATGAATCAACTGGGTTTCGGATAAACTAAGTGTGTTATTTGTGATACGTGTAAACATATGGCAATTATGCAGCAAATGCACATGGCAGACGTGAGGATGCTGATATATATATATATATATATATATATATATATATATATATATATATATATATATATATATCTCATGTAACTATGTTCTTGACAGTAGATATTTCTTTGGAAGATCGATGCATGTTCGGTGCCTTAGCAGACAATAGACTTATGTTTACTTAGTAAGTGGGGTCTGATGCATTCAAGGTCGGGGTTGAATTGCAAAGGCTAACTCTGTTCTGTAGTTTTGTGTTCTGGTTGTAAGTTTAGTATATGTAAAATCTTTCTGTGATGTTTGGTAGTTTGTGAAGGTACATCTGGTGCTACAAACTACATGATTAATCATACTGTGTTTTTGCCTTCCAAAAGAAAAAAACCACCTGTTATGTCATTATTCATTAATAAAAATCATGAATACTTTTTATATCTTCTTTCAATTTTATAAAATGGTGATGATTCTATTGTTAATGAGAGTAAGTTTGGCCTCTGACTCGTGTTGGAGTTGCAGTTTGCACGTTCTTAATTATTGGATTTTTTTTTATTAAACTAGTACAAATATAACAAAAAGACTCTAAAATCTTAACCCTTCTTTGGTAAATCTTTTACAGATTTGATGGTTACATTATATTTTAATTTGAATTTTAAATATTTTAATTTTAACCATTTATTATTTTCAATCTTGATCTAATGATTATTATTAGTTGTTATCATGTTCTTACGTGTGTATATATATATATATATATATATATATATATATATATATATATATATATATATTATCTTTAAAATTTAAATACGCTTTTAATATATATTTTATATATTTTCTTATGCTTTTAATATCAACTAAATTGTTTAACAAGTTGTAAATGAATGTCAAAACTAATTTCAAATATATAATTTATCTTCAAAATTTAAACACACAATTATTTGATATATTCTCTTATATTTTTAATAGCAACTGAATTATTTAAATTAACATTTTATCCTTTTTTTTCAATCTATCATTTTTAATATCTTTAATTCTAACTTCAATTTCAATATTTTTTTAAAAAAAATTACCAATAATTAAAAATAATAATATATCACAATATAAATTATTTATCATAAATCTAAAATAAAATTTATATAAGTACAAATATATTTATTAATTACATATTTTAATTATAATATAATTTATATATTTAGAAATGTTTTTTTATTATAAATTTTAGTTGTATAAAATAAACATTTAGCATGTGCAATGCACGAGATAAAATATTAGTTATTAATTAATTTTGGATCGCATGTTTCTTAATTAATCATCATATAATATATAAGTAAATGTTACTATTAATATTTCTCATAAATTAAAAAATTTAAATACAAATCATGCAAAAATTAATTAGAATTAATTTTCTGATACTTGGTGGTGGTTGATTATTATCTAATAATATTTTTTCCTATATCATGTCCAGTGTATTTTTATTTTATATTAAGAATGTAAAAGAAAAATCAAATTGATTGCGTATAGGTGTGTGCCAGGTAACCCTGTGCGTGGCAAGAAGCGAAGGCAACAGAACACGTATTTTCAGCAGCTCTAAATTCGTCGCCTTCACTTCCTCTTCTATTTTTTTTCCTTCTTCAATTTCACCACCGAACGCTCAAACCCCAAACCCTAACACAAGGTCGGTGAAATCCTCTCTTCTTCCTTTTCCAACTCTCTCACTCCTCTGCTTTCATTTTTTGCTTCTTATTCAAAATCATACGTATCCTGTAATCAATTTTCATTGTTTTTTTTTTTTTTATCCTTCGTATGTCGTATGATGTACCCAATACGTGGGGCGTGAAATTATTATTATAATGATAATGATGATAAATAATAGTGTAATAATAATAATATCTCTGCGTGCGTAAATACTTGAATATTGATGCATATATGCGTGTTTGTGTATAAATAAATAAATGTAATTGTGAATGTGAACAGCGTTGATCAGATGGCCTCGAAACGAATCAACAAGGAATTGAAGGACCTGCAGAAAGATCCTCCTGCGTCCTGCAGTGCTGGTGTGTTTCTTTGTTCTTTTTTGTTTTCTTTTTGGCCTTCAATAAAAAAAATTTACACAACATTGAACGGTTCAAAATGTGGTTTTGTTGAAAATTTTTGTTTCTGACCAAATGTATGGACCAAGGTTTTAAATTGTGGTTGTGGTTTAGCGGGGATCCGCAATTGCGATGATCGCAATGAGTACAAAAACCTTGATGTTGCGGTTGAAATTCGGGGATTGGTTTTTAAAACCATGGTATAGACTATAGAACCATGGGTAACACAAAGATTTTGAAAAACAATCCGCTGCTGCCGCAATTTTGGCAACAACATTAAAGGTTTTTGGGTGTCAGCAACCGTAATTGTGGCCGTATTTGTTTGCAATTTCATACAATATCAAGGAACACATCGAAACCACAACCATGGCCGTATTTGCAATTTAAAACCTTGGATAAGACATAATGTTGGTTGATTTTGCACTGCAATGGACTTGGTTATATCCTTTAATTTCTTTTTTTAATCTTTTGAATGTTGGACAAACTTTATTTATGATTACTTTGTTGTGTACACACACTTGTGGCTGTGTATGCATATGTAGGGATGTCTGTCAGAAACGAATTAATTTTTTTTTTTTACCTGCTCTGGAACTTTTGTTTTTTGCTACTTATCACAATAATTCATTGATGTTTACTGTAGAATATAGAGAACAGTATAAAGTGTGGGTGCCCGGACTCTTCTGCTACTAGTAAAATAGAAAATTTTGAAATTTAGAGGTCGGTTGCACCCCAGGTTATGTAATTTGGTTTTCTTTTTTCCGGTAAATAAATAAAATAATGCCATGTTAGTAAGGAATCAGGATAGGACCCCCATGATTCTTGTTTGCATCAGAACTTTTGGACTGTTCTCTGTTCAGTCAGTGTATGAATAATTGAATTTTTATGTTCAGGCCCAGTGGCTGATGACATGTTCCATTGGCAAGCTACAATTATGGGCCCTGCTGATAGCCCATTTGCTGGAGGTGTGTTTCTTGTGTCAATTCACTTCCCTCCTGATTATCCCTTCAAACCACCCAAGGTAAATCAAAACTTTACTTTATTCAAACTTGTGCATGTGTCTAATTATATCTATGTACACACTTTATGGGACAGCTTTCTTTTGTGTAAACTAAGATATTTTTTGTACCAACATCTTCACAGAATCCTTTTATTAGATTTTTGCATTGAGGTATTGTAAATTTCACTTTAAGCTGCATAAGGCAATGCGAATCTATTGATAGATGGGAAATTTAGTAAATCCAAGCTTCAAGTTTGGTAAAGGACTAATGGGTGTATTGAAATTGATGCAGAATTCCTGAAAGCCTATACCTATCTGATTTATTCATCAGATCATTGGTTGGTTCTTTTGTGGACTCTTTTGTTTTATTTTTTTACTTTTGTTTGGAATCATATCATTATCAGTTATCACAACTTGAACCTAAGATTGCTATGCATATAAATGGCTAGTTGATGAGTAGAGAATATTCAAGGATAGTAGAGATAATTACTACCAAATGCCAATTTTTTCCATTTACACGGTTGGTTAGATATGGCATTTGATTGGAGCGTTTGCATTGTGCCCTTAATAATTCCACCTCGTGGGAGTGGTTTGTGTGACACTTAGTATCATTTTGTTAAGGTTTCATTCCGCACAAAGGTTTTCCACCCTAACATCAACAGTAATGGTAGTATCTGCCTTGACATCCTCAAAGAGCAGTGGAGCCCTGCCCTCACAATATCCAAGGTAATCAATGATAATTTTTGTTTTTAATTTTCTTGTCATGGATACTTAAAATGTTAAAACTTTTTTGTAGGTCCTCCTGTCTATATGCTCTCTGCTGACAGATCCCAACCCAGATGATCCTCTGGTGCCTGAGATTGCTCATATGTACAAGACTGACAGAGCCAAATATGAGGCCACTGCTCGGTCATGGACTCAGAAATATGCCATGGGCTAAAGCCACTGGTTGATCCGCAAGATATTTTGTTTATTCTCTACCAAAGTAGTAAATAAATAGTGTTGAATTGATTTATAAACAAATATGAAACTGTACTCTGCTTTATGCCAGCTACTTTGAACTTTAACATTGGAAAAGCAGTTTCGTACTATATAAAGTTTATGGACGGAAGTCGCTACATATTTACATTTATTATGCATGGTTTCCTTTAAATTTTAAATGTATATCCCTGTGATAGTTCTCATTTTTTCTTATATATTTAGATTCTTAGAGCATGTTTGGTTAAATGTTGATAAGGTTAAATTTAAGTTTGCCAACAGATCAGGACCATTTCTTTTGCGTTTATTTTGCTTTGATCCATTGGATTTGTTTCGAAATTCGTGCAATAGCAATTTGGACTGAAAACCAAACATGCACTTAATTGTTGGGGGAAAATCTGGGAAAGTAACCCCATCTATGTCTGGATTCTTGGTCCAGCATCTTGCAGGTCTTTCTCAATCATTGTTTTTGTATAAAGTACTCAAGACTTTGTCACGTTAGACAAAAAAAGAAACATAGGACTTTGGCATGTTGTATTAGGCAATGATAGAATAAACTAATACAATGTATTATAGATTTGTGAGTTATTTGGCACAAGAACAGGTGGGTATACAGGGTTGTGGTGCGTGGTTTGTTCGTGCAGGTTTGAACAAAAATATTGAATGGGGTTTAAACTGTTATGAATAATCTTTTTGTGATTGTCCATATCTTTTTGTATTATCTTTTATGATATTTTCTTATTTTTATTTATCTCTTGTAACTTCCCAGTTATCTCTTGTATCTATAAATAGACTATCTCTTCTGGAAAGAATATAAACAATTATCATTCTCTCTAATTCTGGTCGTCTCTTCTTTACTTCCTCTACTTTTCTGTTTCGAGTTATATTTTATTTAACACGTTATCAATATGATTATCTTTCTTCCACGGGTCATCCACAATTGTTATTGCAACGCAAGAAAAAGTCTTGTAAATAATTTGATTGAAGAAAATTGTTCTTTCAAATTCATATTTCAAGGTCAAATTTTATTTCTCTCTAATTTCATTAAAAAATTATCATTTGAAAGTCCTAAAGACTCTATCAAAGAAGAGAAATTATTTCCGAGTCCTGAAGACTCTAACAAAGAAGAAAATTATTTGAAAATTATTTGAGAGTTCTGAATACTCTGAATTGGTTATATTTCTCTATAAAAAATAATTTCTCACCAGAAGTGAGAAAATAATATAAAAGTGAAAATAATTTCTCTTACCAGAAGTGAGAAAATAATACAAAATTTTTTTTTTTCATATACTGTACGTGAGTAAAATATCTTTTTAAACTCTCCATGGTATATTCTTGAAAAATATGATTTTTCTTTTGGGTCCAGGATAAGAGGAATTTGGGGTTAGTGAAATTAATTGAATTATACGTGAATGCTTATGTCACTTTTGATTATACAACATAGTTAAATTTAATTAATTTTATATAAAATTTAGAAGAAACAATATTAAACAAATTTATTTTTTAACAATATTTTGTATCATTAGACTTATAAGTTATAAAAAATAGTGAAAATGCATTATAGAATATCTTTGTAAAAAAAATGCATTATAGACATAACGTTTAGTCTCAATTAATTGTACTCAACAATTCAATGCTGGAGGTCCCCACCATGACGTTTATCATTTGTTGTTATTTCTAATTGAAAAATTATTAAATAAAATAAATAATTTGTAATAATTTAAATTTATATAGTCATGATAAATAAAATATTAAAAAATATATTATATTGCTAACATAAAATACATTATTCTATATTTTTTAAGAGTTTATTTTTATGCATTGTTAGTGTAAATATTATCAACAAATCATAAATCATGATAAGAAGTAGTAGTACTACTACTACTATTATAAAAAATAATAGATAAATAGTGTAATAATTTATTTAAAATAATAGTTAAGGATAGATTCTAAGAAATAAATAAATAAATATATATATATATATAAATTTATGTAATAATATATATTTACATTTTTCTATTTTAAATTATATTTTATGATATTGTTTGAAGAAAGGTGCACACAGACTATCTTATCGTCTTACATAAAGATATACAACAGCTAAAGCTTACAGTTTTTTTCTTTCAGGATTTACAAGGTGTTTTGAAAGTTTTTTTTATAACTTAGAAAATCATGAACACGGAAAGAATTTTAAAGCTTATAGGAAGGCTTCATTGTAGTTTGTAACTTAGGTATCTTGTGCTTCAAAAACTTCTGGTATATATAGTCTTACTAAGGAAGTAACCATTGTCTCCAAATGGCCTTCTTCTTGCGTTTGATTATCGTCTGAATCTAAGTGTCCATTGGAGCATTTAATGTTTGTCATCAACTTGTCACTTAAAGCTGATAAAACATTGTGCTTATCTTCCTTGAGGGGTACTTCATATCTCTATTTCAGTAGTCAAATTCGTTTTTGCTCAGACAAGTATTCATAACAGCTGAGCGCATCTTTTTAGGAGAAGGTAAACTTTAAACTTGAATTTTTTTCATGCTTCGACATATCCTATGAAGAATATTTCAGACATTTCTTGCACATAAAATAAAAAATGACAGTGCATTAACTATGCATTAACTAATTTGTGCTTATCATCTTTTAGAATTAATTTTGATATAATTAATTTAGAATCATCACATATAATTAAGATGTGTACAAATTAGTCTTAACTACAAATTTTAAAATAAAATATGTGCATGGTATAAAAGATTGAATCTAATATAAAACAAATAAGTCCTTATTTCTAAAAGAAACAATTTACTCAAGTGACTTAGTAGAACCTTTATTTGTTTGGTCAACACTTACACAAACAAGATGTTAAAAAAGAGCGTTACAATAATGTAAATAGCATAAACAACAACAAAATCAGACCTGCGTGTTCAACATCAACACTAACACGTCCATAACTAGCAAATTAGCAATCCTAAAACTACAAATACTAGGCTTAATTGCAAATTTTACCATCCAACTTTCATAATTTTGCAAATTTTACCATCCAAGTTTTATTTTTGCAAATTTTACCACCTAAGTTTTCAATTTTTGCGCATTTTATCACTCTGATATTTCACAAAAAAAAAGTAAAAGAATTCAAAACTTTTTTTTTGTGAAACATCATGGTGGTAAAATGCGCAAAAATTGAAAACTTAAGTGGTAAAATTTGCAAAATAATGAAAGTTGGATGGTAAAATTTGCGAAAAAATAACTTGAATGGTAAAATTCGCAAAATGATGAAAGTTGGGTGGTAAAATTTGCAAAAAAAAACTTGGATAGTAAAATTCACAAAATAATAAAAGTTGGGTGATAAAATCTACAATTAAGTCCAAATACTAAAACATAAATCATCATCCTATAACAGAGGAAACCGTGAGCTTTTCTTCATTTTTCTTTCCTTTTGTAATTCCTTTTGGACCGACATGTGTCCAGCAGCAACTCCAATAAAGAAGACCCAATACACCTCTAGTGGTTAGGGTATGGTTGCCAAAGAGGCCCTGTAAAGTTCTTTGGGTTAACTAAGTTTTTAATCCTTAAACTTTTTTTAAAATTCGGTTTTTGATCTCTAAATTTTATTTTGACTGGTCAAGATTTCTAAACTTTTTACAAATTCTGTTTTTAGTCTCTAAACTTTAGTTTGACCGGTCAAGATCCTTAAACTTTTTAAAAATTCAATTTTTAGTCTCTAAACTTTTTAAAAATTCAATTTTTAGTCCCTGAAATCTCATTAATTTAGGGATTAAAAACTGAATTTTTAAAAAGTTTAAGAACTTTGACCAGTCAAAATTTTGTTTAGGAACTAAAAACTAAATTTTTAAAAAGCCTAAGGACTAAAAATCGAATTTTGAAAAAGTTTAGGAACTAAAAACTTAATTAATCCAAGTTCTTTTGCAAAGGAAAAATGTAACCTAAGTTATTTAAATCTTTTTTTTCTTTTTATACACAAAATGGATTTTATAAGGTGATAAATTATCGTCCCTCCCATGATCAAGATTGTGTATCCCACTACCATTTCTGCTCCTCATGGATCTTTTTTGTTTTTTTTTTTGGGGGGGTAAAGAGACAAGTTTTAATTTCAAGCCAGTCCAACAAGATGGGCCCTAAGTGATTTGAATCTATTCAGCATCATTAAAAGAGAGCATCCACCTTACGCGGAATGTCTCCAAAAACCGCTACCGACATTGGTTGAGACACAAAACCTTCACAAGAGCGTAACAAAATACCAATTCACAGAGCAAAACAAAACAAAACAAAACCAATTCTTCACATGAGTGAGTAATTAGTGATCCTTTTCGCCTATGTTATGTTTTATCTCGCTTCCTTCACTGTCAGGCCTTTAGCCTTATTAGCATAATTGGCACGTCTATATATCTGCAACACGCCGCTGTGTTCAGACCTATATATGAAAGTTTTTATAGGTACAGTATATTTTGATGTATTATGGTGTATTATTATTATTATTATATCATTAAAAAAAATTATCGACTTTTACGATTTTACCAAATAAGAGTTGAATTTAGTGGAAGACATTAGACTCTCAAAACATAGTGAATTATGGTTTGATTCTTTGTTGTTAAAAATGTTTATATTTAATACAAGATTATTAAAAAAAAAAAAAAAAGCTTGTAGGAATGTTTTTGACTTTTATGATATTGGTGTCATAATTTTTTTAATTATAATATTAGTACGAAATATTCATCGACTTTGTTAATGACTAATTTTTATTAGAAAATTCAACTATTATTAAAGTCTCTCTTCTTAATCACGTTTTTTTATTTACAATATCATATTTAAAAAATTTGAACTTAGTTCAACTCGAACCAATAATTTATCAGTAATTAGTGAGATAATTGATACAATTTATGTTGAAGGATAAAAAATTATAAAAAATCTTAAAAAATATGTAAACCAATAAGATATATCGTTTTGTTATATAATTATACAGATGACTAGACTTTTCGTTTTTTTTTTTTCTTTCTCTTGGTATCTCTCCTTTCCTTGAATCTTCATACTTAAAAAAAGTATAACTGTCATTTCTGTGTAATAAATTATCACAGTTGAGCCAAATTGAAAGTGACTAGAAACTGCCACTCTCTCGGGTTTCGGGAGCAGACATTGCCATGGACAATGGACTTGTCCCTCTCTCTTCTTCTGCTGAAAGTGACTTTTCCACCACCAACCAATTCCTCTGCATCTCTACAGTCTCTGCCTAAATCAACTTCTCTAGTTTCTGTTGCCCTTGTCACCCTAGCTTGGCTGTTTCTCTTCTCCATCACATGAAACTATTTCAAGTTTCAACTTTCAATAGATTTCATTTGCGAATTTGGTTAATTTCCACAAAACATGAGATGCTGAATTTTGTCCATGCTATAGCTTTAATTGTTATATAAATAATTTGGAAGAGATTAAATGCTACTAACTACTAAAGATATATAGTCATTAAAATTATAAAAGAATTTACCACAAAAAAAAAAAAAACTCTCATCTAACATTTCATAAATTTAAAGTTTCTTTTTATCAAATTATAAGTACGGAATAGATATTTATTTTGTCAATAACTAATTTTTATCGAAAAACCAAATTGATAACTTTTAATAAGATCTTCTTTTCAATTACCTTTTTTTTATTCATAATAATCGAATCCAATATCTCACTTTTTTTTATAGACCATATGTATCTTCCAGTGAAAGTCATTCTATTTGAGTCAGGTAAAATTACTGTAGACGATAAATCTCTCCAAGATCTTCTTTAATTAAGCTTAAGGAATCTAAGTTCTGTTTTATTTGAACCAACGTAGTATTGGTTAAAGATTAGTTTAAGAAACAAATAAACAAAATTTCTTCAAACGTATAAAACTTCATTCATATGTCATTTTTATTGTTTTTTCATAAACATTATAATTAAACTTGATAGAATGGCAAAACAAAGTAGTTAATGCAGCATCTGTTGGCATTGTTTTGTTGGAGAGAAGGCTTGATTAATTTCATGAAGTTTCAAATTGCTAGGTTCTTCTTGTTGGCATTTTATGCATCTAGAATGTATATAAACATGTATTTGCGTCAGTTTGATGTTAACATTATTCTTGCGGCATTAAAGATGGAAATTGACATGGAGCTATCATGCGTGGGGGGACTGCGAAGTTTCACTTTCTGCTCTTGTAGTTTTATTCTGCAATTCACCTTTTATACTGTATGCTCAGAATGAAATCAGCCAGACGAAGACAAATCATATATTTTTTTGTTTAATTTTAATTTCTTAATAGTTATTGTTTTATAAAAAAATAAAAATTCTAACTAGCTCTAACTAGTTCAATCTGTGTAAAAGGAATTCACGTTCTTCCCTTTGGACCGGGTGTCACATTCTCTTGGCGAAAAGTGATAGCGATACCTTATAACCTGACCTTCCTCCTGACTAATATATTTAATGGTGCTTTTTACATCCTGAAAGTGAAGAGGTCAAATTCCGTTTTCATAAATGTCTCATCATGTTGTACGTATTGCAAAATGATAATACGAGAGAAACGATGCATTAAAGTCGACTAATTCCTTTTGAAAATAGTATTTCTGGAAACATGTGACAATGTTTTTCTTCAAGAACATGTGATAAAGTTACGTGATTATCAATAGTCTATTTAACCCTAACGGATTGTCTGTGAAGCAAAACACGAACACGATCTCGTATTTAATAGGTCTCAGGTTCGAACTTTTATTTGTTTTCATGAGATGAGAAAAATGTAAGTAGTTTTGTAAGCAATTTTTGAATCTAGAAACTTTTCCTGCCTTAGAGTGGACGTCATCCCCTCTCCCTAAATTTTTTTAAATAAAAAAATCAATAGCATATTTAAATACGAGTCATGAAACCACTTCTTGTTGGGTCAATTGAAAAGAATTAACCTTTTATAAACTGATAAATTGAAGTTTAATTTTTTTGTTGAAAGAAGTGCTTAAAAAAAGAATTAATCTTTAATAAGGTGATGAATTAAAGTTTAATCTTTTGTTGAAAAAAGTGTTTATATTTAATATTTGACAGTGAATATGAATGTCTTTTTTTTATTCATAAGAATCAAACTCAAGTAATGCTAAGAAGTTTACAACAATTCAAGTATACTGCTCAACTAACTGAGTTAGACCCTATTGGTTAAATATGAATGTTTTTTAAGAAAATGTTATCTATGATGAATTTATAAAATATATATATATATATATATATATATATATATACAAGTAGCGATGAACATCCACTCCATCTTGGGGTGGATTGAAATAGAAAGAGAAGAGAAACGGAGATAAGAGGGGGGGGGGGGGGGGGGAGGGTAGATAAAGAAAAAGATAAATGTGATAAGTAATACAATGAAAAAATGAAGAAAGAGAAAGGAAAAAAAAGAGATGAAAAGAAAGTAAATGGATATTTATAATAAGTTATTTCAAGTTTGTAGACCAGACAAGAGTGTACCTTTACTTGAGTTACTTGTGCATTAGAGACAAAATAGAAAGTTAAAATTAAATGAGTGATAGGAAGAAAGAAAATATATGATAAGAGGAGTTTAATTTTAATATTTTATATTGTCAATTAATTAGAAATTATTTTAAATAATATATTTGAAATAATTATTACAAAAATCAATAATTTTAACTTTCTATTTTGAGAGACAAAATAGAAAGTTAAAATTAAATGAGTGATAGGAAGAAAGAAAAATATAATAAGAGGAGTTTAATTTTAATATAGTGGTAGTGTAAATTATTTTATATTGTCAATTATTAGAAATTATTTTAAATAAAATTTTTGAAATAATTATTACAAAAATCAATATGTGTGATAATTCATTATTGGGAGACATTATAAAAAATCTTTACACTATTATTACATTCTAATTAGCGTAAGCAAATAAAACTCATCATTAAAATCATATATATATGAGGTGAATCAAGGACTAAAACAAGTTAATTCAAATGATCCTTTGCAACTACCAATTTGACCAATTCCAAAAGCATGTGCTAAAAGGTTCAAAGAAGTTTTAAATGGACTTGTACACAACATTTGGGTCAAACATAATTCTTCTCAATATGAATTTGAGCTTAATTGCATTGTTACTTTTATTTAGGTTCAAGATGAGGTTGTAGAGAGAACTTTGGGTCAAAACTACTCAAATTAAGGAGTTTGAGTCATTAACTATATATGGGATGATTGTATTTGAGCTCAATTATGGTATTTGGGATTGAAAATAGTTCTTTATGATCAGTTGTTATATTTGGACGAATTTAGGTTTTTAGTTAAGTGTCTTTTCATTTACCTTTGGGTTAATAAATGTGTTCAATTTTTACATAGGTTAAACAAGCTTATTGATGTAGCTTAATTAAGTTATTTAATGTGTTGTGATTGACGTTTTGTTACATAGGTTCATTAAGTTGTTTAATGTGCTGTTACATATGTTATTTATGCGGTTTAATTATTTTTAGTTAATTACCTAGGTCACCACTTAAGTTATTTATGTTTTTGCCCAATATATAAGGGTTGGGTAGCCCTTGTACCTTATATCCTCTTTATATTTGTGTATGTGTGTGTGTGCTCTTTGTTGATAAAAAAAATTTAATATATACAAAAAGCTCATTCTACTCAAGGAATCAAGATTGAATGAAAACGAGTTTTCTGAACTTAAAAATATTGAGACTTTTCTCTTTGGTTCCTTATTGAACTTTTCTAAATTATCAATACTTAACCATCTGATCATCCTTGGGATGTCTTCAACACTTTCTTATTTCATGTACTTGAGTTTAAGTGGATCACCAAACATGATTCTTAACTTTATTGGAGAAAGCAAAATTCAATTGAATGTGGATTCATATGTTCTAAACCTTCCTATGTTCATATCATTTGGTTATTTGAGATTTGGTTCCAAAAATTAGGTCATGTCACTTAGTTTATTTTTTCTTACTCTAAGTTTGTTCCTAAACATATTAACGATTAATGAGAATTATGGTAACCTCTGATCGAGTTCAATTAGGTCCTCTAAAGAACTTTTAAAAGAAATTGAGTAGTACAAAGCAAGAGTGATGACAAACACGAATATACTATGAGGTCTTATATTCTATAAAAAAAAATTTACTAACCTAGCAGATCAAGATAACCAAAGGAGACATAGAAATAAAGATTTATTATTTTTAATGAAAAATTAATAGATAAAATATATTGCATACTTTCATAATGAACTGAAATAGATAATTTTAAAAAAAAAATTAAGGACTGGGTAACACGTGATTCAAATTTTAAGGTGCTAATATATTTTTTTTTCAGAGTAATTTTGAAACATATTAATGATGTGTGAATCACATGACTAAGTTTGTCATATCTTAATAGGAAATATCATATAAAGATTATTTTACACATATTGAAAATCTTAAAGATTCAAATATACCCTTTTAAAGTTTATTAGTGTCTAAGTTGTACATGACTCACTTTTTAAAATGTTAATTTATAATTTTTCTAAAAAGAAAAGTACCAACAAAGACATAAATTGTCAATTTGTCATCCCTTCTAAGATGAAAAGTGACAATGACAATGAGAGAAACGTTGTTTTTTATAGTTCTTATTTACTTCATAACTTTCATCAGTATTAAGGTCATGGTGTGTTCAACTTGCTTTGCTTGATGAAATTTTAGATGGTTCATGCTGATGTTATTAGAAGATCATTTTTGTTTATTCTGGATTTTATCTCAGCCCCTACATATTTAGTACAAACCGATAAACTTTGATGGATATGCCATGGACGGTTGTGGAGGCCACCAATATTAATATTATTGATTTTTGCAATAAAGTGCTTTCATCAAGTTAAACAGTATAGATCTACTTAAATTCATTATATCTGTAGCAGTTAGTAGATAGAGGGATTTTTTTCTTTTTTCTTTAATGGTATTCTCTTATCGAAAGTTAAAAATTTATCATTTAAAGTTCTAATCACATACTTAAAAGGATCACGTACAGAAATTATTGAAAAATGGAAATCAATATCAAAATCCAAACACTTGTCAAAAAATTAAAAAAGATAAAATGTGCTTTTAATTCTTATACTTTTGTTTAAACTTTTTTTTTTAATCGTCAAATGTTAGTTTTGTTAGTTTTTATTAGAAATGTCAGTGGGAGTGATTTGAATCCGCAACCACCACCAAACCAATCTTATTTTGTTTAAACTTTTGTTTAAACTTGATTTTAGTTTCTGTAATTTCAAATCGATCAATTTGATCTCTAATACTTTAAAAAATAGGTGAATTTAATTCCTATGCACTGATGACCGAGAGACCAAACAGAGACTAAATCTACCTATTTTTTAAAAGTAATAGATTATAAATTAATCGTTTTAAAACTACAAGACTAAAATCAAATTTGACCAAAAATATAAATATCAAAATCATATTTTACCAAAGCAAACAAAAATATGATAAACAACTGTTCTAAATAGTAAATACCATTATTTAAAAGTCTGAATTTGAGTTTGAAGAGGAGCCTAGAATACCATAATTTAGCTACGATCTAAATAGGGAAGAAAAGAAAGAAAGAAAAAAGATGAAAGAAAATGATAAGATAGGAAAGGAAAGGACACTAGAGGTGGGGGAAGTGGTCACATACAGGGGCTGAAGACAAGAAACCACAGGCTTGTTTCAACCTTCACATAGCATAATCATAATTTCACATTTTCACTAACAACTACCCTTCGCATTTTTTTTTTTTTTTGGTTATAAAGTTAAAATTACTCTTCGCATTTGCCATCAACCTTTGTCATGCA
Source organism: Pueraria montana var. lobata (assembly GCA_026413185.1). Classification (NCBI taxonomy): domain Eukaryota; kingdom Viridiplantae; phylum Streptophyta; class Magnoliopsida; order Fabales; family Fabaceae; genus Pueraria; species Pueraria montana. The sequence goes on along the minus strand of CM048649.1, from coordinate 38,807,007 downwards.
CCAATTACTTTGTTTATTCTCCATCACGTGTGTCCTCCCTATATCATACATTAATTGTGTTTTAACCCTAAACCTTATTATTTTGCTGCTTCAGTGTTTATTTATGTGTGGCACCATTTTTGAACTTGTATTTGTTTGGCATCAAAAGGGAGAGATTGTTAAGTTATAAGATGAATAAGGACCCTCAATAATTTCAATTTGATACAAATAAATACTAAGTTAAAAAGTTGTGTATGAAAAATGTTAACAAACGAAAGTGTTGTATCTGTGTCTGTAAGAACAAACGATAGCAGACAGACGTTGAGGTCTGATAGCATTTAAGGTATAATTAATGCATTGTCATTTCTTATCTTGTATGCAGGGAATGTCTGAGTATTCTTCCTACGATCTGTCGAAGTGTAAATGAGTGAAGAAAAGTCAAGTTTAAAGTTTATCTTCTCCTAAAATGATGTGCCACTACAACAATGAGTATTTGTCTGAGTAAAAGCGGATTTGATTACTGAAGCAGAGATATGAAGTGTCTCTCAAGGAAGATAAGCATAGTACTTTATCAGCTTTAAGTGACAAGTTGGTAACAAGCATTAAATGCTCTAATGGACACCTAACTTCAAACGATTATCAGACGCAAAAAGAAGGTCCTTCAGAGACAACAGTTATTTTCTCAGCAAGGCTATAAATACCAGAAGTTTTTAAAGTGCATAAGTTACGAACTATAATTGTAAAAAGCTCTCAAATCACCTTGTATATCCTAAGAGAAAAAGATTGTAACCTTAACCTTGTATATTCATATGTAAGACGATAAGAGAGTCTATGTGCACCCAACCTTAAACAAATCTTTTGATTTGTTTTAGAGCCAGAAGTGACTTGATAGTAAATAATACTTGGATTTTTAGCTTAGAGAGGTTAGTGTAAATCTACTTGGGTCTGAGTCAAAAGTAGCAGTGAATAATACTTGTATCTTTGCATAAAGATAGTAGAACTTGATAGGTTGTTAAGAACTGGACGTAGTCTCAATGGTAGAAAGGAACCAGTATAAAAATCTTTGTGTTTGTTTCTCTCATTCTACATCTGCTTTGATATGAACTTGAGTTGTGATTTTGTGTTTATGAAAAACAACGTCTGTTTTACGTTCCAAACTTCGTCCATGCTTTCATTAAAATTTGTTTTGATAAATCCTTGATAGACAATAAGCTTTACGAAAAGTTTGCAAAAATTTTATAAATCACAATTCAATCCCCTTCTTATGATTTTTGTCTTTACAACATGCAACTCAAACTCAACCATAGAAAACATAAAGGAAGAGACAATTAGCAACTAGATTTGTTGACTATGAGGTAAGTCCAAACAATGCAATAACTGTTGAAGCTGATCTTGTACACTTTACCTTGTTAAATGATACAAAACCACTAGATTGTGAAGAAGTAATGAAGGAATAGGTATGGAAGAAAGCTGTGTTGGAAGAATTGAGATCAAATAAAAGGAACCAACTTGGGAGCTAATTAATCTTCCTCCAAACGAATGTCAAATTGTTGTTAAATGGCTTCATAAGTTAAAGTTGAATCCAGATGGATCAATTGCCAAACACAAAGCAAGATTACTTTTTTTCATTGTATTTAAACAAAATTAATTATTTAAAACTTACTTTTCAACAAATTTATTCAAATAAAAACTAATTTTAATTATTGTAATCAATTATTAAAATAATTTAATTTTTTCAACTATCTCAAACACAATCTTAATCTTTTTCTACACATGTCTATTTTTCACACGTGTCAACTTATAAAAGCAAGCACCTATACTATGTTATGCTATGGGCAGGGCAGCAGTGTGCCGGTGTAGAGAATAGATCCCATTATTATTATTATTATTATTATTATTATTTTTCTCTCACTGTCTTTCTCCCCACACCCAAAAGAGAAAGGCCCTATATGCTTGCTTCCGGTGAGTGAGATCCACAGCCTCAACAAAAAACATTGTCGTTTAGATTCATTGAACAGAATTTAATGTCGTCCTCGTCATATGTATGCAAGTAAATGCCACCTCGGAACAACAGATCCGTGCAAACGTTTATACAAACACCACTCTCATTAACTTTCTCCTCCTCTGTGCCATTAATTAGTTTTTGTCTTCTAACAAGCGCAGCAACATTTTCTTCTTCTTCTTCCTCTGCTAGTTTTCCTCCTTCACCAGTCTGAACTCAAGAAAATAATGTCAGGTATGTTAAGTTATGTTCTGTGTTGTTCTGTTCTGCCTATGCAACACAACCCCAATTAATTACAGCTGTTTTTTTATTTTTATTTTTTTATTGAAAGGGGTGGAAGAAGGGGGTGTGGAATTGGTTGAGAACTGGGAAGAGGAGAGAAGAAGGTCGAGAATTGGAAGCCTGAAAAAGAAGGCCATAAATGCGTCTTCTAGATTCACGCACTCGCTCAAGAAAAGAGGGAAGAGGAAAATAGACTTCAGGGTTCCCATTGAGGATGTGAGAAACGCAGAAGAAGAATGTGCGGTTCTGGAATTGCGTCAGAGACTGCTTCAGAGGGGGTTGGTTCCTCCTAGGCATGATGATTACCATGCATTGTTAAGGTCTTGGTCTTTTTTTTTTTTTTTTTAATTTTTATTATTATTATTATTTTTTTTTTTTTGTTCTCTCTCACTTGTTGTGAATGTGCATTTTGGTCGGTGGTGGTAGGTTTCTTAAAGCGAGGGAGTTTAACATTGAGAAGACGATTCAGATGTGGGAAGAGATGCTAATTTGGAGAAAAGAATATGGAACTGACGCCATCCTTCAGGTAATTTATCGACGGCTTCTAAGGAATTAATACAAAAAAAAAGTCTCATAAATAAAGATTTAATAGTTTTAAACTTTTAATAGTATTGTCTAAGGAATTAATGCACAAAAGGTTTGGCTAAAATAGATTTTTGTTTCTTGTTTATATTTTAGGTTTTAGTTTAGACTTTAAGTTTAAAAAAAATTTATTAGTCATTTCGTCAATTTTTACCATTAACAGTATCAATTTTAATTGGCATGACATTTCTCATAATTTGTTACACATCACGAAGTTAACTAAATTAATATGATAAACTAACCGAATGAACAATTTTTTTTCTCTCTTTTTTGTGATTAATAGAAAAGTTTTAGGGAACTAAAATGAAACTTTTTGAATACAAGAAATTAAACTGAAACTTAAAAATGCAGATAAAAACTAAAATTCTATTTTATACCAAAAGCTTTTTATAGAAACTTATAATAGCAGTTGTATTTTTTATTTTTTTTATTTTACTTTTAAATTTTAATTCCTTAATACACTCTTGTCAAAAAAAAAACCCTTAATACACTACTACTATCAAAAGATAATGATTAGCTAATCGATTCATGAATTCAGCAACTTTGAAAACTTTAATGGGGCGTTTAAGTGTGCGGCGGATTGGTTCGGTGGTCTTGTTTTTTTCGCTTGTGGGTGTCGGTTAACTATTTATTGGCTACCAGTTACATTGGTCCACTCCACACATCTATTGTCAGAAGAATCAACCACTAACAATTATTTGATTTATTTCACCCTAAAATTGAAGAAATAATAATTATTTATTCTCAGTTTTTTTTTAAATAACTTTAATAAAAAAGAAAGATGTTTTTATTAACTTAAATTGTTTTGATACCATAGCAACTTTCCAATGTAAAAGAGGGAAAGTTAAGTTAGATATTTATGATGTTAATTTTGATTAACTTAAATTATCATCCGGTCACATCACATATTGGCACATTATCCGAAGAGCTTGACTTCTCAGGTTTAGATAATGCAAGAGCACATAATTAGATGATAGTGAAAGCCTGAAAGGGGATCCAAATTTAACTCGATCTTCATTATTTCATTACTTCATTTGACATCAAAATTCCATCTTCAAATAAAATTCATTTTTTTTTTAACTTTAGGCAGATCTGTACAATTGTGTGATGTTTGTATATTTTAGAATTAGCATGTGTTCTATGCCAGGATGATGCACTTGATACATATGATTTAGTTGTCTTGGTCTAATGCTATTGTGATTGATATTTGAAGGATTTTGAATTTGAAGAGCTGGAAGAAGTATTGCAGTACTACCCTCAAGGGTATCATGGAGTTGACAAGGAAGGTAGGCCAGTTTACATTGAAAGGCTTGGGAAAGCTCATCCAAGTCGCTTGATGCGTATCACCACAATAGATAGATACTTGAAATACCATGTCCAAGAGTTCGAGAAGGCTCTTCAGGAGAAATTTCCAGCATGTTCCATTGCAACAAAGAGAAGGATTTCTTCAACCACAACAATATTGGATGTACAGGGCTTGGTAAGTTGTATTACAGCAAAGTTTTTCTGAAATTATGTGCCTCATCTATAAAATATGGTTATTGACATAGACTTGAGGCCTATTTGGATACAAGCTAGTTCTCTACCGGAACTATAGAGCTTTTTCCAGTAGAGAAGCTCTAAAAAGCTCTTCTAGCTTTGTATTCAAACAGGCTCTTATGGTTTGTACTTTTGTGTGATTGTTGATTATTTACTTACCTATGCTTCAAGCATTCTATCAATTCTGCTATCCACTTTGTTTTTTTTACATATTAAGGGTGTTCTTAATCAGCTACTTCTGAATTTCATGATCTTCATTGTTTTAAATAGGTTTTCCTGCTTGATTTTTAACTGACATTTGATGATGTGTGTAACACAGGGAATGAAAAATTTCTCTCCTACTGCTGCAAGTCTCTTGGCTGCCATCACAAAAATAGATAACAGTTACTATCCTGAGGTTTTTATTCTACCCGTTCCCAAAGTAACTTGTGTTACATCTTCCTATGTGTTTAAACATCATCAACATATATTTGCAGACTTTGCATCGGATGTATATCATCAATGCCGGTCCTGGCTTTAAGAGGATGCTTTGGCCTGCTGCACAGAAGTTTCTTGATGCCAAAACTATTGCAAAGATACAGGTGAGGGGTATAACTTTTGGATGGTAGCATTTCATTTCTTTTCCTGAAGTCCTACTGATATTACACACTTTCCTAAATTTCCAGGTTCTTGAACCCAAGTCTTTATGTAAATTACTGGATATCATTGATTCTAGGTATGAATCTATGCCTTCAATTCATCATACTGCCTTATAGTTTCAATTCAAATTGTTGTTTAATTATTGTTTGTAAATACATCTATACAGTCAGTTGCCAGACTTTTTGGGTGGCTCATGTACATGTCCTGGAGAAGGTGGATGTCTTAGGTCTAGCAAAGGTCCATGGAATGATCCTGATATCATGAAGGTAATGCTGCTTTGCTATCCGCCTATCTCTTGTTTCCATGTTCTTTCTGTCAGCATTTTGGAAATATTGGGACACTAATTTAGGTGTTCTGATTTTAGCTGGTTCATAATGTGGAGGCAACATTTGAGAGACAAATCACCCAAATGTCCATTGAACAGCAGAATTTAGACTCTTTTTGGATATGCCCACAGAAGGCAAGTCTCAATCTTCTTGACAAATGGATGGTTAGGATTTCACAAATAATTGTTATCTATAATTATACGCTTGACTTCCTTTTCTCATCTCCCAGGGACAATGCAGTGATACGTCAACAGCAGAATCTGGGTCAGATCTTGATGATTCTTTTTCGTCCATCGGACAAAGTAGATTCACTTTTCCTCGTTTAGCCCCAGTTCATGAAGAAGTTAGTTCCAAAACCTTAGTATAATTCATCTTTATAACCGTTGTTCTTGTTATTTCACAATTCACACTGCTTTCATGCTATGTTTATGTCTTTGAGCCTTTAATCATTCAAAAGGCTAACTCTTCTGCAGGTCAGAGTATCAGATAACTACTATAGCTGTGGTGATAATGCTCCTGCAGCCGAGAATGTGCTCAAAAGTGATGAACTTCACATTACTCAGGAACAATCATTGCAAAACGATGATACAGGGAATATTGCTTGTATGGAAAATTCCACAGGTACTGTTAGTGTGAAGTTATTGAAGCATTTGTGTGTTCCTTTTATATATTCTATGTTGAACCTAAGTTGTGCATATACCTTAATAACATTTGAATCTGGAAGTTGGAAACTCACCATAGCTATTATTGACGTTGTGTTTAACTGGTAACACTAGTAAGTAAGCATATTAGTATTTGCCTTAACTTCAAGGTTTACACAAATTCTCATTTTTTACAGGCACTTCAGTCAGCAATTGGTTCAGCTTTGTTAAGGAAAAAGTGGAGAAAACAAATTTCTTATACGTGTCGAGAGTGCTGATATATTTTTTGGAAAGATTAGTAATGTTCTTCCGCGGTTTAAGATTAGAGTTTTGGAGAACACAGAACAATATTTACCCATCTGTTGCCATGGAACATAACAACAACAATAACTTTACAGCAGCTGGTGAAACACTATCCGAAAGGGATCATATTCGTCGATGCATACAACGTCTTGAGAGACTAGAAAAATCGTTCGGGGAACTTAGCCACAAACCTGCTGGTATACCTTTGGAGAAGGAGCACATGCTTACAAATTCCTTGGATAGGATTAAATCTGTTGAGTTTGACCTTGAAAAGACCAAGAGGGTATTTCTCTATGCTTTCACCAGTCATCTATATATAACTATTGATTGTTAAAACCATATGGTGTTTATAATTTGTGCCATTGATAATGCAGGTGCTACATGCTACAGTGATGAAGCAGCTTGAGATTGCTGAGATGCTGGAGACTTTTCGGGCATCAAAGAGTCAAGTAAATTGCTTCTCGGTAATATTTTTATGTTGTGCTTTGTGGTCAATTTTCACATCAGCTTCAAGATTTGTGGGTAGTGTTAGGACTTTCCCCTTGTGTTTTTTAACAATACATCTACATCATTAGATAGTGAGTAAGCATGAACAGAATTTTGTTGGTGATTTGGTACTTGGTAGTTACTGCCTGAATTTTCATTTCAAATCTGTTTTATTTATAGGCAAATGCTAACCAATGTCCTATGATTTTTATTAGAATGCAAAAAAATGCTATCTTCTATGATTTTTAATTGCGCTCTCATATGATTTCCAATAAAATCTTTCTTTTTTTTAATTCCTTAACTGGTTAGCAGGACCCTTATGTATATATAAAAACAATCATTAAAATTTGATACCACTTATCATTTTGTGATCTTCCTTATATTTCCCGCAACTATGCTCAGCTAGCGGCTGTTTTTAGGATTTGAACCTGCAATTTCTAAGGCCATATTTGGATAAACTTCTCCATAAACACTTCTAAAAAGAGAAAATAAGAATGAAATATGAAACAAGTTTTTCCCATAAATTAAATTTCAGCTTTTTAGATTCAAATGGTATTAAGTGACATGTAAAAAAAAAAGTTACAAAATAAGTTGGACATACCCCCTTATGGATGTTACTGAATAGCAATTATTCTTGCAGCAAAGAAGGCTGTTCCGTCGAAAGATTCAAGTTTCGGCAACGACCTAGAGTTGTCAACACCTCAGAAGATTAAATTCAACAGCCAGAAGATTGACCCTTTGTTTGAATGGAGAAAAAATTAAGTTTGAATTGAATAAGAAAAAGAGAGAATTTTTTTTTTTTTTTTTTTGAAGTCAAGCTTTTCTCCCTTTTTTTCTTCAATCAAACCAAAAAGTTTATAAATGTTGAGGGATTAAGCAATTTAAGCATAAGGAGTTGCCGTAGCACATCTAGGGAGACATGGGGATGAGATAGTTCTCTCTGTTTTGTGTATATATATTAATTATATACCTTGTAGTTTTTTGGTTCAAGTCTTTTATCTTATTTGAATAGTATAGTATATAGCTGGCAAAATTTAGATCTTTCTGCCAGAACTTGATGACAGAAATTTGAATAGTATACAGCTGGCAAAATTTGTAGCAATGCATGGATGAGATGCTCTTCTATTCAGTTGACAGAGGAGAGCAGAGAGGAAATTGTCAATTTAACCTACCAGGACTGAAGTGAAGTCTTTAGGGAAGGGCTTTTTTAAAGAGACCCAACAAACAATCATGAACTCATGACTTGACAAGATTAAGTGTCTTTTGAATGAAATTAATTTTTTGAAATGATGTGATTTATGTTTGGATATTTTTATTTTAAAAGCAAGTTAGCTATAAAATTTAGTAATTTTTTATTTAATGTAAAAGCTATCTAGAATTGTTTTAACTATAAATTAATTTTGGATTTAGAATCAAAATTTTTATGTGAAATCAGATAGAGTTTAATGGTGATGTACTGACAGTGTAAAATTATTTTACAGTCATCCAATTACATATTACCGTTGGTATGACTTTTAAGATAATTTTTTAAAAATAAACAAACTTATACATGATGGGTTGTAATTGGATGACAATGTAAAAATTTTTATACCGTCAGTGCATAGGCTTTTTTCTCAATCAAATAATTAAAAGTTTACCTAAAATCATGTTAGCTAGTATTTTAATGTGATTACAAGGAATGTGTTTCAAATGTTTGTATTAGATATATGAATTGAGGAATGTTGGCAACATTTTCTTTAACACTTTTTTTTAATATATTCTTATTTATTGAAAATCTCATATTTTTGCAGGTCTCACTTTTAATCATGAGAAAGACTAATTAAATGAGAAGTGAAACCTATTAAAATGTGTAATTTTCATTAAATTTCAGTCATTAGTAAAGAGTATTAGAAATAGTATTACTGGCACTCCTCGTATAATATACTCCTTTTGTTCCATAATAAGTGACATGTGAAAAAAAAAAGTTACAAAATAAATGTAATTTTAATTTTTCAATGCAATATTTATTATTTTTTCATTAATATTTCCGATAAATGTATTTTAGTTTTTTTAATATAATATTAATATTACAGTTAATTTCGTAAAATTATTACTCTCTTTCAATTTTTTTATTCTGTATAAAAAAATTTAGTATAACAATTATTATGGACAGAAGAGAGGATTATAACAATTTCAATTCATTTTGTGGATTCTCATTATCTCCCTCTAGCTCGAATCATAATGATAATTACACCTCGACTCAATAAAATATCCGTAAATATATTCATGAAGGGAAGGATGATTATCTGATAAATAGATTTAGGTTTTGGTTATAAGCATTTATTTATAAAATAAATATATATATATATATATATATATATGTTAATCGACATCGGTATAGATCTTATTACTCAACTTGTTCCATAGCTTCGTGTTATTAAATATAATAAATTTAAAATAAAAATTAATGTTTTTTTTATCAGTTAATGTTGTTAATTTTTGTTAGAATGTTAGTGGGGGATTTGAACCCATGTCCTTTCCCTCACTCCTCTCCTCAATATATATATATATATATATATATATATATATATATAGTTCCTCAACATGTTATATAAATTTATTATGTCTATGTATAATCTTGGTTTGTATTGGTTTGATTTTCAAAATTAAAAATACTAAAATATATCTAATGTTAAAAATTATTTTAATTACTAAAATAACGTAAGGTCAAATGATCATGTGGTAATTATTTTTTTACTAAAAACCGATAACAAGGTTACCCATAAATCATTTTATTCATTGAAAATTATAGTAATAAATCTAGTGAAAACTGATCCATCATAAACCATTTAATATATTGGACCACCGTGGCCCGCATCATATATGGTGGTGATGTATAGGAGAGATATCAAGTTACTTCAAGAGTCGCTAAAAAAGAATTACTCTTCATTTCCATCATTTATTTTTTTGAAATATATTGATTCTAATGAATAGCTAATCTTAAAATTTACATTTCAAATTTTCAAGAAAATGAATGGTAAATATAGAGATAACTATTTTAGAGTTACTCTTGAACCTCTCTTATGTAGAGAGAGAGAGAGGAGGGATAAGTTACTCCAAGAGTAACTCTCTCTATATATATAATAATTTTTACTATTAATATTTCCAACATGTCAATATTAAAATTACATGTCTTTATTGTGAATATATAAAAAAAAGTGTTTATAAGTGTTATTATAAATTTTTTTAAGAGATTAAATTGTTAAAAATATAGGACTACTAATATTCATAAGAAAAAAAATTAAAAATATAATGACTAACAATTTTGCAACAATTTTTTATGCTTTCTTTCTTTACACGTTATCTAACTTTTAACCTACCGTATTCTTCTCTTGAGAGTTCATATGTTCTTCATTCTTCTAGATAATTTTGTTTTGCTGCTGATTGATTTTCAATTCTTCTTATTGCTCCACGAAGGATACTACCTATCAATTCATTCCCAATAGTTTGATGGATCTTGATCATGCCACAATTCATTCCTCTTTCTAATTTTATGTCTATGTATATGCTTTTGTTCTTTTTTCATTTAATGTTTGCAGTTCAAAAAAAAAAAAATGTTCAACAATTATAAGTTTTGATCATTCTTTATTGAAAGTTGGTTGTCCAATTCCTTCCATAACTCATAAATATAAATAACCCAACTTTATCGTGTTAAAGGTATGAAATTTGCAATATTATTATTCTATGTGATCATATTCATTTTGCTACTAGAATTTTGTATGATGTCTATCATGTTTCATATACATGCATTAAGTTTGCGTTTTCATAAATTTTCCTACTTAGATTTCATAAAAAAAGTTTATCCCAATAAATTTTTATTTTATATATAATATAATTTCTATATTTTTATATTAATAACTTAATAAATTAACACATAAAATCAAACCTTCTAATTCAAATTTAATTTTATCAAGGTAAAAGTAAACCTTAAATGATTTACATTAATAAATAATAAGAAATGAATAATATTTTATTTGGTTAAATTTCAATATATTTTTTTATACTATGATATTAGTACAAAATATACACCGATTTTGTCGATTACTAATCTCCGTCGGAGAACCTAACTGGCCACTTAATTGGACCTCCCCTCCCAACCACAAAACTCAAACTCAAGATCTTACTTAAGAGGACCGATCCAACACCACTCGGACCAACATCATAACTTAACTGTAAAATCACTATATATATAGCATGAGGAATGCTTTTGCTCCTGAATCGCTTTAGGAACATCTATGGCATTGTGCATTGTGCGATTTCTAAACGGGTCCTGTTTCTGCATTAAATTATGTCAAATATTCAAACATATAAACCACATGTATGAATTGCATATTAAATGAATTGTATATATGTTATTACTTCCATTATTTTTTATGGAATTATTATTATAATAATGAATTAAATAAATATAATTTCACCCCTAATAACTTAGATGTCACTGTGATTTCAAACAAATTGTGATTCCTGCAAACACAAATAGACAAAAGAATCATGCCCCTTAATAATACAAATTCATAAAAGATATACAAATTCATAATTTCTATATATACAAATGAAATTTTGAATTGGTATAAATATTCACATTAATTAATAACAGTGAAAGAGGATATATATATATATCAATTATTGATGATTTCGTCGCATGGTTTTTTTTATCAAATAATTCAATAATTTTATAATTAAATTTTTTCGTCCCTTTTGATTGCTTTCCTCACGCATGAAATAATTCCAACTTCCAAATAGTCAGTTTCAAATTGAAAAGGTATAGCTAAAAAAGTTTATATCCGATAAATATTTTTATTTTCAATTATCGAATATGAAAAACTTATATTCTCTTATCAGTTCTCTAAAAATATTAAAGCATTCCTTGTACCAAATATTACATTATATTTTTTTTACATATCTTATTAAAAGTATAAGTTTATATAAATTATTTAATAAATTTGTTATATTCAATTTAAGTTTATTTAATTTATATACATTTGATATATTCAAAAACTATTTTTTTTAAAAAACTTGTATATTTGATAAATGCTTTTTTCCTACCAAAATTGATTTGCACAAGTGATAGAGGCTTATGTCCCTTAGCCAAGTAGTCCAGGATTTGAATCCTGGTAATGTCACTTTGGATATGGAATAAACCATGTTAGGAGGAGAATACCCATCTTGGTGTGCGCTCACGGTCTCCAACGAAGTTTAATCATTACTTTCAACAATGAATAATCCGTACGAATACTATGGTAAAAAAAATGCTTTTTTCCTATTACCTAACATTGAAATTTTTTTTATTCATATCACTGTTCCAAAACCCTTGTACAGACGTCATTTTAAAATATGAATTTTTGTCATATCTTAAGAGTGCAAACATCAAATTTATAGTTTGTAAATAACTAATTATTTCATAAATATATTTTATCAGATTTGAATTTATCTAAAATATTGTCATATGCATCTGACAATTATAATTTATTATATTGATTTAAATTAATTTTTTTGTTTATAATATTTCATAAATAAGACAATAAAACTTGATTAAAATACATCTAAATACTCATATCACTGTTCCAAAACCCTTGTACAGACGTCATTTTAAAATATGAATTTTTGTCATATCTTAAAGAGTGCAAACATCAAATTTATAGTTTATAAATAACTAATTATTTCATAAATATATTTTATCAGATTTGAATTTATCTAAAATATTGTTATATGTATCTGACAATTATAATTTATTATATTGATTTAAATTAATTTTTGTTTATAATATTTTATAAATAACACAATAAAACTTTAATTAAAATACATCTAAATACTCATAGTAATAAATCTAGATATTGTACTCAAACTCTCCATCGTAATCCCCAACAGAGAATGCCCGAAATTAACAAACATCAACATAATTTTTTGGAGAGCTTTTTTCACTGTCTCTTGCCTGCATCTACAAAACCTAGGTTATATTGTAATACTAAGATGCAGATGTTTGGGAGAGTTTTTTTCAAAGGAATTCAGCTCCTGTGAGGATATTTTAAAGGATTTTGCTATTGAGACAAATCCTGTAATGATTTTTTTTTTTTAAACATTCAAGAACTCTGCAGAAAACTGCCAATAAAAGGCTTCTTAATAGCAAAATAAGCAAAAAAACAAACATAAATTCAATGGCAAAAGACAGAAGAAAACACACCCGATAACTTGTACTCAACTCCAGGCAAAACAAAGAATGAAAGGCATTCCAAAACACTAGTCAGAGTTCAACCAAAGCAAAGATCATGCTCATGCTTAATTTAGGCAGAAGTTGACATGTTGACTAAATTTCAAAAATAAAATTCGAAATTGTCATGGTAAACTAGTGTTTACAATAAGAATATTTATAAAACACCTATTGAAGCTAAATCCTATATTCTGTGCTCAAACCTTAACTCTATGACATATCCCGAAACCTGGCAAGTGCTTTTTTGTGAATAAGCATCTTGTAACTGTCCCCTGCCTGCACCTCAAGGCTAGGATCCAACTTCTTCTGTTGACTCCCAAGTCCGGCCCTATTTTCTGTGGCTTGTGCCAGGACAGGCTCTACCATTCCACTTCCATCCTTTCCTAGTCCCTGTGCAGCAAATTATCCATAATACAAGAAACAACCATAATGTAGAAATGTTAGAATCCTTCAACAGAAATGTTGAGAGAACACCAAATTTCCAGGGGTATCCCAATCCAATTCTTGAGGTCCAAACTGACTAAAGAAAAAAAAAAGATATCTAAACTAGAGTAAAATGTTATCTAGGTCTAGGATCAAAATACTAGCATATCCCTGAAAAGAGGAAATTTGGAATACTGGAACTTATTGCAAATATAAACAAATGACTATATCAAGCTCTACCAAACAACTTGAATAACAAAGATAAATGTAATATGTAAAAACTCATGTAGTGGAGAGGAACGAAACGGTACCAATCCTTCTTGCCAGCCCATGTTGCGAAGCATCCGATTACCGACATTGTTTTCATCAATTGCTTTGTCTGCCGTAATCACCTCAAAAGTATCCAGGTTGGCATCTCCAACTATGCGTCCTCCACCAACCCCAGGAGGGAATGGCATTGGATCACCCTTCCTTGATGCAAAACCTCGATCTTCAAGGATACATATGGTAGAAACAAATATTTTCTCAAAAAGTCAATCCACATATCTAAGTTACCAGTGAACCTATTGCCTTGCAAACTTACTATTTAGTTATTTAAAATTTTTAAATATTACCATAATATTTGATACTAAACATGGAACAACTTGCTATAAAACAACTTTTTAAAAGTAACTTTTGGCCTAGAGAGTAAAACAAAAAAACCATAGTTCTATTTAAAAAATATATATACCTAAAACTATAAAATAATTTACGCGCACACAATTTTGATTTCCTAACCAGGAAAATTTCTTCAATTCCCCTTACTTTAAAATAAAAAAGATTCCTTACACCTCCCATCAACGAATACAATTTCCCCAAATATATGTAGCACACCAATGCCATACTACACATCTAATGAACAACTAAAGTTTCCTCTAGCTTTTTTCATCAGATACCAGACAATGTTTTGAAATGAGTAACTAATTACTGTCAAGCAAACACATTCTCTTCACCTCAGCAGTTTTTTAAAAGTACTTAAACTCAAGCAATGAAACCCAATATAAATTAAGTAGTCTTACTTGAATCCCCAATTTCAAGGTCAGCCAAATCATTTCCAACTGAAGATGATGAGCCATACAAACTCCTCCTCTCAGCTGCACGATCCCTGTAAGTTGTTTGAGGTTGTTCCTTGTAAGTTGAAGCAGAATGAGGCATTTCTGAAAACCTTCTTCGGCCACCTCCAACAGTCGCAGATGGTGTATATGAACCCAGGGCAGATACATCTGTTCTAAAGGGAGTAGCAACAGTCTGTGCATCAACATTTGCTGAAGATGAAATTGGCATAGATGATGCAACAGATGTAGAACCTGAATAAGTATCTGATTTAACAACCCCTCTTCCCGAGCCCCTTATAACCCCCATCACAGTGCCTCCAAGACTATTACTAACAGGCCGTGGCTGTGCCTGAGAATCAATAGCAGCAACCTGGGCAAGAGTTGTGTGAATTCCTGGATTAGAAGCATTACTTTCCCTTACCATAGTCTCATTTTTTAACTTATTCTTTGCAGAATGTCCAGAAGAATATGACCTATCATCAGCTGAAACAGAAGGCTGATTGTCTTCCAGAGCCACTCGAGTAGCCTGCCCCTCATGGCTCCTTTGCTTCCACATTGTCAACACATTGTTCATTTTTTTCTTGTTTGCCAGAATACTGCTTTTTGAGGCAAGTTTTATTTCCTTTGCCCTTTCTTTTTCTTTCTTCTCTGCAGCTAAAGCAGCAGTTGCTGCAGCCTGGACAGCATCTGCCAATGAAGCTGGCTTCTCAACTGATGTAACAGTAGTAGCTGGTGCAGAAATAACCTTTTTACTTCCGGAACCATCAGATGCCTTAGACGGTTCAGACTCGTTATTAGATGTTTTATTCTGATTTTGATCATTACAAGGTATGTACTGCTGAGTTTGGTGGTCATATGAATACCAAATCCCATTATTACCATCATAGTAAAGACCTACATATAACAAGAGTGTAGAAAATCAAAATAAAATCAGAGGATAAAACTTTTGACAAGTATATTAGTGTTTCCAAGTCTTCCAAGTCTTAATGCTGGTCAAAAGATGGGCTCAACCAATACATGCAAGCTCCATAAGCAACATTTACCAGAGCACAACACTAGCCTATATCTGAGCAAACAGGAGATGAGCATAACACATGGAGACAAACTAGGCAAAAAGGAAATGAGTAAAAATTTTGCAGCCTTCTCCCTTCTAACAGAACTCAATTACACGAGGAAGAAAAGGAGAGAAGGAGAATACAGGAAAATAAACAGCCTAAAAATTGACTAGCACTACTGCACCAGTAAATGTAGATGTAGAACTCACTTCAACATGCATGTTTTGGGCACTCTCCAAACTTGCTCTTGGCTCATAAGAAAAAAAGGGCCACATCACAGGAAAAAAATGTCTTGAGAATCTAAAAGCAACTTGAGAATTACTTATGCAGCAAACAAATGCTTTAGAGAAACTATCAAGATAATCAATATAGGCTTTTCTGACCAACTCAATCAAGATACATACCAGTATTTCCATCATAGTAAAACCCAGAAGAAGCATCATAGTAATAACCCGATGCTTCATCCCAAACAAAGCCTGATTGTGGAGCACCAGCTTCTGTGCCAGTTTGCTCTGGACCAGTAGATTGTTTGTCATCTGGATTGTATTCTTTTGGAGCCCATCCCACAGAATCATACTGAAGATTGGAGAAAGCAAATGTACATATATCACATTTATGATAACTTGACAGCATGTCAGAACTATAATTAAGAACACAAAGTAGTAAGAAACAAAATATAAATGTGGAATATTCAATGAGATCAGAAATGACTCTTATTGGAAACTCCCCTCTACATTACATTCAAAGACAATCAGTGACGATACACATAAAGCAAAACACATGGGAAAATTTGATTACCTAGGAGCTGTTCGCCAAATTAGAAACCAGCTCAGATCAGAGAGAAATTTGAAAGCTTTGTATACAAATAAAAATCCGATTAGATTGAACACTTGTGTTGTATTTGACAACAATTATTTACTTAAAATTTCTCAAGGAACTGATCTTCAATAATGCCTCAATTTTTTTCAGCTTAAGGAAATCAGATCTCACTATTCATGTTTCTCAATTAGTGATGCAAATGCTTCAGATATTTTTTAAACCAATTTTAAGTCTTGCCTAATACATTATGAAGCAAATATTTTTTCACAATCTGTGCAATACCTATTTTCTAGTAAAATATCTGAGACAGAATCCCTGTTATTTTCCACCAGATTGTTTAATTATTATAAACTATCAAGTAAGGAAGTTGGAACTAAGGCAATCATCCTCAGACAATACAAGCAACATGGCTAAACTTGCATAAAATGATTTGAAATTGTCAATATCAGTGTTATCAATGGTGGATGGCGGAACATTACAGAAGGCCAAAATTCCACCATATAAGCACGCCATAGCGGCCTCCCTTCACAAATTGCCTATGGCGGTTGGCAAAAAATCCACCATGGCGGCCATTGCTCCGCCATTTAACAACACTGGTCAATATTCACCTTCATACTGCTGAATGTCTTTAACCATGTATAAAATACAATGCAAAATAATATATATGAATAAAACACCTGTTGGGCAAATGTCGCAGCCTCAATAGCAGCTGCTGCAAGACTGCTTGATTGGGAAGTTCCAGATGCTCCTGATCCAGGGCCCAGTATACTTTTTGCATATGCCACTCTTAGAATTTGCCCATTCTTTACAAGCATAGTTCCATTTGTTGCCTCAAGAGCTTTGGTAGCATCCTCCACCTAGACAAAAATATCTTGCCACATCAATACCTATCCAAAACATCTATTAACAAACAACTTTTCTTGCCAGGCTCCCTCCCTTCCCCTTCTTTTTTTTCTAGAAGACAAAAATGTGAAAATGAATGGTATCATTTGTAAAGGACTCCAATGGCAAACACAAACAGATAGCTACTAGCCTACTACTAAAATATATATATATATATATATATATGAGGAGGGATCCACTTACTCTAAGAGTAATTCTAAAAGAGTTACTCTTCATCCACACCATTCATTTTCTTGAAATCTAATGGTTAAGATTAGTTACTCATTACAACCATTAGATTTCAAGAAAATAAATGGTATGGATGAAGAGTAACTCTCTTAGACATACTCTTGGAGTAAGTGGATCCCTCCTATATATCTATATATATATATATATATATATATACAATTGTACAAATGTGGGTAAACAACTTAGTTAAGCACTTATTCAATAAGCTCTTACTATATTAGAGTTTTAGCCATATGCTTCTAGAAATCTAGAAATAAAATAAAAAGAACTTCTTTTGATAAGCTTTTAGGTGGACCTTATTGAAATAAGCTAAAAGAGCTTGTAGAAAGGTCATAAGCCACCTTCATAAGCCCAAATAAGATCTTCTAAACACCCCCTTTATCTATTACTCTCAAAGTATTACTTACAAAATTCCAATGAATCCTTCAAATATGGGAATTGTCATTTCAATCAAAGAAACCAACCAAAAAAAAACTACGTCTTCACTCTTTAGACAGTTTTACAAATATGCTATATAATATTTAGGAAGAAGATGACACAAGCATTCCAAATGCACGCATTTTAAGTTCTTATTGTTCTTATTGATCAATATGTGACATAAATATTAACCTTTAAACACCAGGAAGAGAGAGTGAAAGAGAGTCCAGGACAAAAGCATGCAACAAGAATTGCTCAATTATTAATCATAAGTTCTGTACCTACCGAATAAAAGTGTACAAATGCAAATCCCCTTGAGACATGAGTAAACTTGTCTCTCACAAGACGCAGATCCTGTAATAGATAGTAACACTTCTTAGCATATAAATGGCAACATAAACAAGAACAACCCTGCCCCTCCAATGCATAAACATAGTAAAATGCTTAATTAACTAGCTCAACTATTTAGTAATCAAACCTTAATTGGAGCATGTTTGGAAAACTCATAGCGGAGCATTTCCTCATCAGCATTTTCATCCAATCCACGGACAACCAAAACATGAGTCGGACCTGATTATATACTTGTTAATTACAGAGCATTAATAAAACATCAATGACAGGTGCAGGAGTTATACTTACCTGCCTCCAAACCTTTCTTTCCTACAGCTGCTGAATTTGATAATGAAATATCTGCTGCAGGAGCATCATCTGTTCGTGGCTCATTACACTGCAATAATAAGAATAAAGCATTGAACCAATTCAATATCTGCACATATGTACACATACATACTTTTAACTCAATTGAAAAATGGCTGACTACCCTAAATTAATTTGGGCATGATAATCCAAAGCATTAAGCATGAAGAAAGTCTACAATTCAAAAATAGTAATAAAATACAAAAATGATGCAGGAGAAAAATATGAACCTGATAGCAGGAAGTCCGGCGTGCAAAATTTATGTAGCCACATATAGTGCACATCCAATCAGATGGAACCGTAATGCTCTTATAATTATGACCTGATTTCATAGTTCCATCTGGACCAGGACCTCCGGTTGGCTTACTACTGCAACAAAATATAGCTCGAAATGGTAATATAGATGATTGTAATTTACAGCATTGGGATATAACTTAGAAGTACAGACTGGCAAAACACTAAAAATGAAAAAAATACCTATATTCAAAGAAAAGTTTTCTGCCATCCACAACAAGACCATCATCCCCTAGTTTGTCCATCATTCCTTGTGCAGCTCCCTAATCCATAATATATTATACTCAATACAACAACCATGAAATCAAGATATATATACCATTGGAAAATAAACATGATAAATACCACTGAAGGAAAATCAATAAATGCAAATCCACGAGAGACACCAGAATTCCTCTCCTTTATAACGCGAACATGGCGGAGAGGGCCCCATTCCGCCTAAAATCATATAAATGATGATACCCGTGAGAAAAAAACATTATCAAAATCTACAAGAGTAAATGATGACTCTCAACAAAACAAATTAAGTACCACATACAAGGATTTGGTATAGATCTTCTTCAGTTGTCTTCTGTGAAAGACCTTTCACAACAACAGTTGCAGATGGGGCCTATGAAAACAGCTTTTACATCAAATTGTCCAACAATAGTAAGATAACAACCTAAAATATAAAAGCACTATTCAGCACATACCACAGAATAATGCTCCCTCTGACGTTTATCATCACGATCCCTACGTCTTTCATTTTTGTCATATCGACTGTCAGTATAGCTATCTTCCCTATAACTTCGACCATGGCTTCGACCTCGAGGGGACCTAGATTTTGGATGGTCATCATATCCACGAGATTGAGATCGGGAATGAGAATGGGAATGGGAATGAGACCGGGATCGAGAAGGTGAACGAGATCGAGAACGAGAATGTGAACGAGAACGCTCATGTCTCCTATGTGGACTCAGATCTCTTTCCCGACTATGACCTCTCTTATCTCGTTCCCGATCATGTGATTCGCGTCGCCTCCAATTACTATCTCTCCTACTACCTCTTTCATAATCAGAATCATAACTATGCCGACCATGATCATATTCCCTCTCATGGCTATCCTCCCTACGATGATGAGAGGAAGCCTGGGACTTGTAGTCATAATCATCATATGCATAATCATCACGGTCATGTCCTACAAACCTGGCAGGTTTATCATATCCTCGATCACCATAGTTTTCAATGCCAGTATAGCCATCCCGAAACCTTTCATATTCTGGGTAGGTGTCAATCTCACGATCCCTGAAACCATCCATCTGATCATATGATTCATGATAGGGCCTCTGAAAACGTCTAGATTCCCTGTCAAGTGGATAATCTTCATCATAACCTCTCCGTTTGGATTGACTCCAGTGGCCAACAGGAGGTCCTGGCGGCAGATAGGCCTCCCTATCCAAAATGTCACGGTGGAAATTATTTCTCTGGTAAACAGCATCCCTTGGATATCTTTCATCTATAAACCTTCTTTCATCATAGGAACCACCAACCCTGCCAAAAATATGGGTAAAATGGGAGGAAAGAAAAGATAAAATTTGACACTATGCATCAAAATAACTACATTATCCTTATACTCCCAAGACAAGCATTACGCATAACAAAACACAAAAGAAGATCTCAATTGTACAATCACACATGAGATGATGAGATACATACCACACCACCAACAAATTAGAAACAGAAAATCCTCAAAAGACCCAAACTTTTACCCACAGGTTTCATATTACCATAGTGACGATGATAAGCATCAAGCAGTTGCACTCACCGGAAGTTTGGCTCGTGGACGGCGCCATATCCCTCAAGAGCCTGTGGATTCAAGAGAATAAGCTATGTCAGGAACAAATAATCAATGGTGAGACGAGGGTTAGAGGCAAATGGAGTCCATATCTGACTGCCCCCACAGCTAGCTTTCTTTCACAATTCTCCGATAAAAAATCAGATTGAAACCCTAATAGTAGTAGAAGTTTCTTTGAATAATGATCCCCATATTCCATACAGGTGAATTATTTAAGGAGGAAACCACAATTACGCTGTTATTATCCCAGCCTTGATGCAGAGCATAGCGACCAGGATCCATTTCTTGCCAAGCCCACCGTTCCTCTCTCAAGCAATATTGTCTCAAAGTCAAAACCTTTTCTCTCTCCCTGTAATATATGCACAAACAGATTCAGTTATCCACCATGAACCAACCAACAACCCTTTACCACCACCTTCTGGGCCCTCTCCTCCAATCCAACAATTTACCGTCTTCCAAATCCTCGCTTTGTTATCCACACATCAACAAACCCATCAGCTCTATAACTATTTTCGCAAATAAATTAACATTCCAACAATAATAAAAATGTAAAATTTATCAATTTACAATCTGAAACAAATCCGATTGATCAACCAAACAGTCATAAATAATCGAATTTCAAGTGGAAAAAAAAAAAAACAAAAGACGCGACGGTTAGGGTTTTTACCGATGATTGTGCCGGATCTAGGGTTTTGGTCGTGCGCGGATTGAAGAAGGAAAAGACGAAGAGCGCGTGAATGTTAGAGCACTTGATGGAAGAGAAGTGTTGAATATGAACGATGAAATGAAATGAAGTAGGAGTAGTGGCTGGGCGAGACTCTTTCTATGAGTTTAGATGAATGAAGGTCAAAATCCACCAACACCAATATATAATATATAATAGACTAAATGATCTTTTTGTCCTTTATTTTATTTAAAAAATTAAGAATAATTCTTTATTATTTTTTTTTTTTTAAAATTCATTTTGATACCTCATTTTATTTAAAAGATTTAAAATGATCATTTAATTATTTAAATAAATTTAACTTAGTCTTTCTAATAACACTAAGATAAATGATTATTTTGAACTAAGTTGAATAATTATTTTGAACATTTTAAATAAGATGAAGTACCAAAATGAACTCTTTAAAAGATAAATGATCATTTTAAACTTTTTAAATAAAATAAAAGATCAAAGTGAATTTTTAAAAAAATAAAGAATTATTTGAACAAAATAAATAAGATAAAAGACCAAAATGATCATTTATCCTATATAATAATAATAATAATAATAATAATAATAATAATTAATTCATAAATCTATTTCATTTCAATATTGTGAAAAAGAACCATACGATATTCATAAACCACGTGTTTATCTCAACTCATTCCCCGTGTCTCTCGCATCTGAATATTGTAAAACCAATGTTACCAAATTTTGTCGAGGAATTAAAAAATTAATTATTTTATTTGTGAAGGATTAAAATTATTTATTAATAAATACTAATATCTAAATTACCAAAAAAATTGCAGTAAAAAATTACCCAAAAAATTATAATATCTGATGCATCAAAATTAAATTATTTTGTTTTTATTTAATAATTTTCAAATAATTAATTAGTGTCTAAAAAATCGCTACATCTTTTTTGAGTGTATTTGGTCCGACTTTTTTTTAACTTAAAAGTTACTTTAAATTTAAAGTTCAAAATAATAACTTTTAAAATAAAGTAAAAATTGTTTGTCAAAATTAATTTTTTTAACTTAAAATCTTCTTTTAAGCTAGAAGTTGATTGGTTAAAAAAAATAATGTTATTTGAAAATAGTCATCTCATTTAATATAAGATTATATTTGTAAAAATAAAAAATATTATATAAAATTAATTTAATTGACATAAAATCATTTAAATGATAAAAAAATATTTAAAAAATTTAATTATATGCATTTTTAATGATGGAAAATAAATAAATATTGAAAAATATATTTAAAATTTTACTTATATATAATTAAAAAATTAAATATTATACACATATATGATAGACCTCATTGGTCCGAGTGAAATTGGATTCGATCCCTTTAAATAAAGTCTCGGATTTGAGCTTTGTGGATAGAAAAACATGGTTGGGAAGGGAGGCCCCACTAAAAGTGGCCAACTAGGTTTCCCGGCAGGGATTAGTCATCAACAAAGTTGGTGGATACTCCACACCAATATCATGATGACCCAAAAAAAAAAGACCTCAACTATCAAGCACCTTTTCATAAGGGCCAACAACATGTGCAGAAGAATAAAAATGATAAAATTTCATGTTACCGTATTCGAAGAGGGATACATAAAAAGCCCGCTTAAGTAAAAAATAAGTTCTTATATGTAGCTTTTTCAAAAGCTATTTAATTTTTATTTTTTGTTACACTATGATAAGCTACTTATATTTTAAAGAGCTTTTTGTAAAAGATGTTTAGCCCAACTTTTCCTTATAAGGAGAAGAAAAGTTTTTTTTTTTTAAAAAAAAAAAGTTGGGCCAAACACACTCTTTTGCTTGATTTGGATCGTTTCATAAATCAACCTTAAGAACTTGATTGATGAATGCTCAAGAACTCAAAAAGAAAAATGGATTAAGATGTAAAGATGAAAAAGAATGATGCCATGATCGAAGATAATCGATAAATTAGGAGGATTCACCACTAAGTATTAAAAAATCTTAGATAAAAATCATTGCTCTATTGAAGAACCTAGAGAAACACTCAAGCTCTCACTAAACACAAAGCTTAATCTAATTTCAATTATGCAAAAAGTTATTACAAGTATTTGTGTAATATACCCCTTAGGCTTGGCAAAGGTCCTAAATAGAAATTACAAGCATTAATAGGCTTAAGTAGGCACTTAAGAACCCAAAAGCGCGCATAACTCACAACTAACATTCATAAGATTTCTCGCTAAACCAAGTTGTTACAAATTCGCTTAGCCATTTTGATAACACTGAAAAAGTTGCTTGCAGCCTTATTTTTGCTTAGTGAATTGAAATTTACCGAGTGAAAATTAGGCCAAAACTAGCCTTGATTCTATCTAAAATTCACTAAGTGAATGAGGATTCACTTAATAAAAATTAGACCATATGCATGCCCTATTTTCAGTTGGAAATTCGCTTGGCGACAAAGAATTCGCTAAGCGAATTTATTACAAAAATAAATCATATTCTAATCTAAGATATGGCTCTAATTGATTAGCCTTAATCCTCCTCCTTCCTCTAAGGACCTTATAAACAGGTGATCTAGCCCTCATCGTTGACTCTCTAGGGTTTTGAAATGCAATCCTCAAATCTCCTTGGTTAGCTACCCTAGTCCTCTATCACTTCCTCTTTCGAAACAAAAAGGGGGAGAGATTGGGTTTTTCTATCTCCTAAACGCAGCATAAAGGGGAGGAGAGGCTCAACATAACTCATCTCCAAAATGCTAAATAAGGATGAAAATATTTAGTAACGATTACTTGGAGTTGCTCCTTCTCATCCCACCAATCTTTGGAAGATAGGAAAAGCCTATGAACCTTATTTCTTTTTCTACTAATAATTTAGGCATGGAAAAAGGCAATGTTTTTGCTTCCAACCAAACCCAATTTTCCCTTTACTTTTAAAACCAAAGTGTCTCCTCCTGAAAAAGAATTGCAACAGCCCTAGTTTACCCACTTATTTACAAGAAAAGACTAGGACTCAAAGCAGTGTCTCCACTCCATTTTTGTCACTCTCACGAGGTCATCCATCATTCTCTGAAAAATAAATGTATGGGTGAGTCATCCATCCTTCGTCATGTTTCAAACAAATGAACCATACGCCTTTTTATTTTTCAGATTCTGATGGCGTAGAGGATGCCCACAATGAGAGTTTGGGTAGTGACATTTGAAGGGCGGTGGACCCACGATGGGGACTTTCATAAGGACCACTTTGTGGGTCATAACCGTTTCAGCATGGCCGCCGATCATGGGACAACATGTGTAGCCTACTTATTTTGACTTCTTTTTGTGGTTCACTTAGTTGACCCTGCCCTACTATCGTCATACGGCACTGGTGGAGATTGTAGAGATTTCTTCGTCATCTTCTGAGTCTTCATCGTCATGTTCTTCCGACGCACCTTCTGAGGGTCCATTTGCCACACCATCTAACGAGCTCACACTTAGGATAGTGCTTCCCACTTTTTGCCCGAATCCTTTTAGGGTTCAGAGTTTGACTCACGCTGGGGCGAGTGCCCATAAGACGACACCACTAGGTGTGGACTTGAGGGACAACAATTTGGAGGAGGAGGATCCTGAGATGATAGAGGAGGTCCCAGAGGAGGATCCAAACATGATCGAGGAGGATCTCGACATGATGGAGGAGGATCCCTAGGAGGATCCTGTGGATGATGGCCACGAGATTTCTTCTCAGGGATCTTGCTAGAGATCCTTTGACATTACATCTCTTTTGGTACAGTCTGACATAGAGGGTAGGATATAGAGATGACTGCTCTGAGTCATAGGTTTTCCCTTTTTTTTGTATTTGATATGGGTAGGCCTAGATTCAGAAATTTTGTACTTAGTCAGTCATCTATTTTACATACGTTGTTTTACTATTTTATACTTGGATTGTATATGATACTTAATCCTATGATGGTGACACTTCTAACATTTACTCTCAGATACTTATCTATTTATATATTTTGGTGGCCACGGAGGCACACCTCAATCATATTTCTCATTATGCTTTATCTTTACAATGTATGGTTTATCTCTAAATGAATAAGTCTGCGATGTTTAAATGATGTTGTTTTATGCGAAAATTAAGTATTATGAACCTTAATTAAAAAGTTTTAAATTTCTAACAATTTTACTTAAACACTTATCTTTTTATTACGAAGTTTACGAAACTAAATCAATTAATACGTTTTATTAATTTGAAATAAGTTTAAATGTTGATTGTATGTAAACCCGAATTTAGAGTGTTACAGAAAATCTGGGCAGTTGATGATTGCAATTTTTTAGTATAATTGATAATTGAAGAGATAAGTTTATTTTTCCAATATCTAAGACATCACATGCCATTTAAATAGATTTTATTAGAAGCGTTGGATTAAACCTAAATCAACGGGTGAGGATTGGTGTAACTTTTTTAGAGTTATAATGGTGTAATTTAATCTCTCTCTCTCTCTCTCTCTCTCTCTCTCTCTATATATATATATATATATATATATATATATATATATATATATTCATCTAAAATTTTTAAAGTTCAGTTTTAATTTTTCTAAAATCTTTATCCCTAATTTTAAAATATATCACTTTTGACTCTCAAATGTTATCTAAACCATTTTTCGTCCTTCTATAAAGTGCTATCTAAAATACTTTGAGGAACAAAAGTTATGTATTTCAAAATTAGAGAAAAATAATAGACAATTTTTTTTAAAAGGACTAAAACCAAATTCCAAAAATTTTAAAGGAATTTTAGGCTTAGATATGTTTTAGGTCTTGATAAATGATCGATTTTTATTTTGGGTCCTTAATAATTTCGTTGCATTGGATCCATGATATATTAAAACTTTTGTTTTGAATCCCTACCGTCAATTAAGTGATGACGTGGTGCCTTGAGAATAGATCTTACCAATGTATATCAACCGTTGAGATGATGTTACGTCATCACTTAACTGACGATAGGGACTCAAAACAAAAGTTTTGATATATCAGATCCAATGCAACGAAAAAATTTATTAAGGACCAAAAACAAAAATTGGTCATTTATCAGGGACTTAAAACATATTTAAGCCAATATTTACCCAAATTTTAATCTTAAAAAATGCTTAGTTTAATTTAATATTTAATATTGTTATATAAAACAATTATCTTCTAATAAATTGTATGTCTATCACATCCTTAATTTTTCTTTTTTTTTCTTCTGAAAATGAAATTATGTTATATTCAAATTCTTTTTACAATTTATATATTTAAACTTTAAAGTAATCAAGCAATTAAGTTTGCTTATAAGATGGAGTAGCGTAGTTCTAAGTGTTTTAAGTAAGTGTTCTGTAAAAAAAAAGTGTTTTAAGCAAGTGTAGTGAGATAGAATTTTTGGTTGCAAATAAAGAAAGTGGCTCGGGCAAATTAGAGTAAAAGTGAGAAAAAAAATTAATACAACTTGTCTTTTATTTCACAATGTAAAATGTGCTGTAAATTTTAAAGTCACCAAGCAACTACTTTTTTTATTTATTTATAATAACTACTTTTTATTCTATATATAAGTTTTATCTAAATATTTATAGGTGGAAAAGAGCAAAAATTGTTACCCTCACCACTTTCCATTCCAAGCTACCCTTAGGTAGTGTTTGCCCAACTTATTTAGAGTCCCCCCCCCCCCCCCCCCCCTCCTTTTAAGGAGAAGCTGGGTCAAACATTATTTTAACAAAAGCTCTTAAAAAGTGTTTGCCCAACTTATTTAGAGTTCCCCCCCCCCCCCCCCTCGTTTTAAGGAGAAGCTGGGTCAAACATTATTTTAACAAAAGCTCTTAAAAAATAAGTTGCATATAGTATTTGTTAAGGAAAAAATAAAAAAAGAAACTTAAAAAAAAAAAGCTCACTGGATTAACTTTTGGCTTCTCGCTAGCTTATTTTCAAGGCACAACTTCAATTCCTAATAATGTAATGTTTTGATTGTTTTTACTAGCCTATTGCATAGCTTAGAAAAAGAACTGTTATATTTTTCACTACTAGTGTAATAACCGTGACATGCACGGGTGTTAATTTATAAATGTAAAAAAATAAATTGTATATTATTATAATTTTAATGTATTTTTTAATTTTATAATTATATATGTGTGAAATAATTGTGAATATTTCTAAAAAAAGGAAATAATTATGAATATTAAATATATCAATTAATTTTATTTCATTTATATAAACTTATTTTTTTAAGAAAATTTTATGTTTATAAATATATTTATATTTGTATTGTATTAGATGTATTAATAAATATTTATGTTAGGAAAATGTTGTTTTGTATGAAAAGTAAATTTATGAAAGTTTATGAATCATTCTAGTTGGTGGTTTTATTTTTACAAAATTTTGTGTAGATCAACCTGATTGGTTAAAAATAAAAAAGTTTATTAATATACATATTTTCTCACATATATATGTAATTTTAAATACTTGTAAATATATAATTTTTTACTAATATATATTATTAAACATCGTTTATGCATATCGATACTCAAAATAATTAATTAGAAAATTACATATCAAAATTAGCACTCAATGGCAATTCAATTACAAATTAGTTAATTTTGTTTAATTAAACTGATTAGTTGCACTTAATTGCTAAAAAGTTAAATCATCCCATTATCCTTAATTTAGGTCCAAAAACTTTGATTAATTATCCAAATAAAAGATAATAATTATTTAATCAATTAAATTTATTTTT
Organism: Pueraria montana var. lobata; assembly: GCA_026413185.1. Lineage (NCBI taxonomy): Eukaryota > Viridiplantae > Streptophyta > Magnoliopsida > Fabales > Fabaceae > Pueraria > Pueraria montana. The sequence goes on along the minus strand of CM048649.1, from coordinate 38,778,808 downwards.
TTAAACTTCACAAATTAAAAGTTTTGAATGGATGCATATTTTATATATTAATTTATTTTTCATTATCAATAAACTAAATTTTTAAATACCCTTAAATGTATATTTTTTAATATTTTATATGTATTTGTAAATACTTGTAAATATAAAAAAAATTAAAAATATATATAATTAGACATTGTTTATTCATTTTAGTACTTAGAATAATTAATTTAAAAATTACACATTTCATAATGAACAATCAATGGTCATTCAATTACTTAGAAAAACTAATTGCTTTTATTTAAAATAACTTTTTTTATCCTGTGCATGGATAAATTATGCGTGAGAGAGATATTTTCTATTATTTTGAAAGACAACTTATGTGTAAAATAAAGTTCCAAAAAATAACAAATTAATATACAATTATAATTGAATTAGAAGCTACTGAAAATTTAACACTTTTTAAATTCTCATCAACCCTATAAAATTAGTCATCTTTTTCATTTTTAATCTAAAAATATTTATAATTAATAAAAATTAAATAATATAAGTAGCAATAATGATGATATCATTATTGCGATGTATGGGAACTTTATCACCATAATAAAATAAATTATTTAACTAATTACTTAAATGAGAAAATAATAAATAATAATTTTTTTTCAAATTATTAAGATTTTAAATTTAAAATTTGCATCAAAACACGAATAGTTTTTTTTTTTTTTTTACAGAAATGAAAACACAATTAGTAGGTTTACTTAGAATTGTCCCATGCCAAATTTTATTTTAATTTTTAATTTAGTATATTTACTAAAGAAAATATTGTGGATCAATTAGACATTAATTTTCAAAAAATAATGTCATTGATTAGCATTTAATTACTTGAGTAATGGTAAAATTAACACATGACTATTTAAAATTCAAACTTTCTTTACCAAAAAAAAAATCATGCCATACACGGTTAAATATTTTTTATTAATATTTTTATAAAATATTTTTAATATATAAATATTTTTTAATATTTGTATTAAGACATATTTACTATTAAAGTATAATATTTTAATTATTAATTATTGTTGTCCATATTCGCACTTAAAAAAAATAGGTTTAAATACATTTTTAGTCCTTGCAATTTAGCACTATTTTCCTTTTCGTCCTTACAAAAAAAATTTGATTTTAGTCATTGCAAATTATGTTTGTTTTGTTTTTTATCCTTAAAGTGGTTTAGATAGCGCTTTGAACAGTGGAAAAAGTGTTATCTAAATCTCTTTAAGGACGAAAAACAAAACAAACATAATTTGCAATGACTAAAATAAAAAAAAAATTGCAAGGATGAAAAGCTAAAAAGTGCTAAATTGAAAGGACTAAAAAGGTATTCAAGCCAAAAAATTATCATACTTGGACCCATACCCATGTGTATAGAACTTTAATACCTGTGTCATTTCTAGTTGGATACCTAAATGTCCATATCCGTATCCGTTACCCGTATTTTAATTAATAAGAAAATTGATAAATAAACAATATTAATTAAAAATACAATAGTTATTAAATTAAAATCTCATTCAAAGATTTTTCAGAAAATATAATCATAATCATAAAATATCCCAAAAGTTAAAATCTTATTTAAAGATCTTTTACAAAACATACATTTTTGTTTGAACTATTGTTTAATTGTCAATATTTTAGTGTATAAACATCAAATTGATTCTTAATATTAAAAATTGATTTATCTTTGATATGATGATATTGCAGTAATTTTGAGCACTGAAATGGACATACATATCGGACATTTCAATAAAATGAGAAAATCATCTATATGAAATGGTAAATATGTAGTAAAATTATTCAGCAATCAGGAATTCAACAGTTATTTTTATCTTTTACATGGTAAATATTTGTCTTTTACATGCATAGAAATTACAATATTATTCAGCAATTAGGAATTCAACGGTTATTATTTATCTTTTACATGGTAAATATTTGTCTTTTACATGCATAGAAATTACAATAAAATACAATAAAATACTAATTAGTATTATTTTAAATTAAAGTAGCGCATAATGTTAAATAAGTTTTACAGCATGATTAATATTGAATAATTATTATCACTTTTAAATATTCTTTTGAGCAAAAAAAACTTATAAAAGATTGGCTCAATCATAGGATCGAATAACATTAACTTGACTAAACAAAAATAGCATTTAAAAGTGTAACAAACTAACAATAAACTCAATCAAAAAAATCTAAAAATCTTTTAAATTATATTATAAAGTGAGATTTTGTATATTCTTCATGACATTTGATATTAAAACAATGTTAGACTTGTTGTTTTTTTTTACTGAAAAATGTTAGGCCTAATTTAAATTTAAATGAGATTTTTACTCAATAATTAATTTAAATTTTATTTTAAAAATAAATACTGAAAAATGTTAGACCTAATTTAAAGTAATATTTAATATATTAATTAAAATATATTTATCATATTGTCTTAATTAATTCAATTCAGAATATATATTAGTCCTAAAGTTTTTTTTTAATTAAAGTCTCGTTACATAAAATATCAAGCAAAAATACAAACTATTTTCCTAGCTATATATAATTTAACTTTTTCTTTAACTCGTCGATTCTCCTAATAAATAAAAAATTTAAGAAATTTTGTAATACTCAAAGCATAGTCATTTTTTTTCTTTTACGCAATGTTGAATCATTCATATTTTTGAATTGTCGTCAAATATGCGTTTTGTGATTAGACATGAATATTGTATGATTATACTACAAATTATGGTACCTAAAACTTTTAAAAATGATCTCTATTGTTATTAGTATGATTTTTGTGATACTCAAATGAGTCACCTCTTATAAATTTTATTTATGCTTGCAAATAAAGAGAAGATGAATAAACACAAAGTAATGTATCAATCAAACTAAAAAAAAAAGAATCCAATAATGAAAATAGATGATTCAAGTATGAACATAAACTGAATGTTGAAATTCAACAACCAATTTTACCACAATATGTATGCCTCTACACTAACCCATCATTCCCTTGACATATATGCATCACTATATATCACTAGATGCATTAATAATAGAAATAAACAGGAAGCCGGAATACCCGTGGATCAAGAGCAAATAAAGAACATTTGTGCCCGATACAAATCCGTTGTCTTCCATCCAACTACCTATCATTCTTTCTTCTTCTACTTCTTATTCTTCTTCTTCTACTACTTGTTTTTTTAATGCAGTAGAAAACAAAAGGCAAAAGAAAAAAAAAAGACTACAAATGCATAATAAAGATTGTTCCTATGGCATCTTCAAGCCAAGTACTAAAGAGAGCCTTGGGGCAAGCATTTAACCCATCATCTATATATAGACAACACCAAAATCTCTAATTTAAAGTTTCACCAAAATCAAGAGCAATTAGCTTAATTAAGAGCAAAATCAAGAGCAAAAAGGTAACAATTGATTAGAATTTTCAAATTTTAAAATCAAATATAGCTATTTAAAACTCATCAATGTAATAATCATAATCATAATAATTATAATTATGATTTGTAATCGAATCAAATATTGAATTTTAATTTCAGATATTAATTAAAATTAATTTTGAATTAATTTTTGTTCCAAATAAATTAATGAGACTTAAATGTATTGATATGATGGTATGTAATTGGATAACAATATAAAATTATTTTACACTATTAGAGCACAACTCCTTTTCTCTAAGTATTTAAAATTTTAATGATAAAAAAAATTAATTTATAAATATGTGTTGGACAAATTCTATAATATGTATTTAAATTTAAATTGATCAGACAAATAATAAAACCTAAAACTATTTTACGGGAAAAATTGCTAATATTTACCTTAATTATACAAATTATAGATTGTTCTAAATTCATTCCATTAGCATGAATCATATAAGTTGATTGGTTACTAAAATAAGCTAATTGGTTCTTAACTTCTTAATGTTGATTGATAATTTTAATTTCGGATATTAATTAAAAATGATTTTGAATTAATTTTTGTTCCTAAAATTAATGAGACTTAAATGTATTTAAATTTGAATTCGGTTCGTAACCAAACCAAACAATTTCGAAGCATGAAATGATGACATGTGTCATCCAATACTTGAGAAACAATCTTGTTTTGCCACGTGTTTTCCGAAGCTGTTTTTGGATTCGTAATTTTTATATATATTGATAATGATTTAGGACAAGATATATATATATATATATATATATATATATATATATATATATAACACGACTCCTGTGAGAACACTTTTCTATGTGAAAACATGAGACCAACTAATAAGAATCATCAGATCAAAATTAAAAATAATAAACGGTTGACATTAAAATATTTAAAATTCAAATTAAAATATAATATAACCAACAAATCTCTAAATGATTCACCAAACAAAAATCAAATCTTATTACGTCCTAAAATATCTTAATTATTACGATCACGATCACCATCACTGTCACCACCTCCTTCACCATGAACTTCATCGTCGCTATCGCCACCACCGCCACTCACGGCGGTGGTATGGCGGTCACCATGACCGCCATGACCGCCACCACCTCCGCTGTCATGACCTTCGTTGTCGTTGCCGCCACCACCACCACCGACGGTGGTGGTGGCGGCAACGATGATGAAGGTCATGGCGACAGAGGTGGTGGCGGTCAAGGTGGTGGTGACGCAAAACAATAGTCATGGTTACGGTGGTGGTAGCAGTGACGATCATGGTGGTAGCTGCAGTGGTGGTCATGATGGTGATGAGTTAATTGAGATATTTTAGAAAATGATAATTGAGATCTTTATAGATTTGATTTTTGTTTGGTAAATCTTGTAGAGATTTGATGGTTATATTATATTTTTAGAGAAATTTTTTTATCTATTTTTAATTCATAAAACTATATAAATATAGTAATTAAGATAATTATGATAAGTATATATATGTATGTGTGTGTGTATATATATATATATATATATATATATATTATGAATTAAAATTCTTAATAATAATCTTTATCTTTATAATAATAAAAGTAAAGAAGTCTAAACGGGAAAATCTTATGCAATTGAGCGGAAAAATTTTAGAGAAATTTTCATCTATTTTTTAATTCAATAACACATCGAAAGAAATTATATGGGGTTTGCTAACTTACACCCACTTGTTTTATATAAGGAGTAAGTTAGTAAATTATAACTACAAATTTCCTTAAAGGATAAAATATGTTTTTGGTCCCTGTACTTTCAGAAAAATTTGGTTTTAGTCCCTGTACTTTCAGAAAAACTTGGTTTTAGTCCCTTTCCTCTAATGATGTTAATACTGTTAACAGAAATACAATTTTCAGTGGCTATAAATTGCCACAAAATACACATTCCTCATATATTTAAACTCAACATCATTGGTGACTAAAAACCGCCATAGATTATTAAAAAAATAGACATATAATGTGTGATCGGTAATGGAAGAGACGGGTTTCTCGTTGAGTTTGAGTATATTTTTTTTAATAATCTGAGGCAATTTTTAGCCACCAATATTGTTGAGTTTAAATACATGAGGAATGTGTATTTTGTGGTAGTTTATAGCCACCGGAAACTGTATTTTTGTTAACAGTATTAACACCATTAGAGGAGAGGGACTAAAACCAAGTTTTTTTTAAAGTACAGGGACTAAAATGGTTGATTTGAAAGTACAGAGACTAAAATCAAGTTTTTCTGAAAGTACAGGGACTAAAAACATATTTTACCCTTCCTTAAAATACACCTAGGTGTAACTTGCTAACTCACTCCTTCTAAAAAAATAAGTGGGTGTATGTTAGCAAATGCGTATAGGGTTTGCTAACTTACACCCACTTATTTTTTAGGGGTAAGTTAGCAAGCTATAACTACATAATTTTAAAATACACCTAAGGTGTAACTTGCTAACTTACTCATTATAAAAAACAAGTGAGTGTAAGTTAGCAAACCCACCCCTATATATATATATATATGTGTGTGTGTGTGTGTGTGTGTGGATAGGATCTGTTGACACTAGGTGTAAGTCTAAAGACTTACACCAAATCTCATCCGTTGATATCAATTAATCAATTAATCCAATGGTTTATAATATTTCAACTAAAATTAAAAATTATTAAAAAATAAGTAGTCACGTGATCTAATATCCTTACTCCTACAACCATTAGCGACCACAGAATGATCGAGCCACCCAGGTCCTTCATGGGCCGCCACGGTGTTGCATTACTCACACCATGTAAGTCTAAAGACTTACACCAAATTAATCCAATGACTTGCGAGAGGTTCGTAAACCCTAAACCCTAAACCTCTCGCAAGTCATTGGATTAATTTGGTGTAAGTCTTTAGACTTACATGGTGTGAGTAGTGCGACACCGTGGCGACCCATGAAGGACCTAGGTGGCTCGATCATTCTGTGGTCGCTAATGGTTGTAGGAGTGCGTAGTGATTGTTACAAGGGGAGAGAGGTGGAATGGTTTGTGGTCCTTGGTAGAGGTTTGTTGGTTGGCTGGTGGTAGCTCCTGGCGAGATAGTCCTAGTTCGATTGTGAGGAAGAGTAATGAGAAGAATTAGGATATATATACTCATTTTCTTGAAATCTAATGGTTAAGATTAGTTACTCATTACAACCATTAGATTTTAAGAAAATGAATAGTAAGGATAAGGAGTAATTCTCTTAGAGTTACTCTTGGAGTAAGTGGATCCCTCCTATATATATATATATATTAAATATAATTTTAATAATCTTTAGTATTGAAGATAAACAATGTTGTTCATCACACGGATAAAAAGAGGCCTTGTTAATAACTAATAAGTGTTTTAAGAGTATACTTTTAAACAAACATTTAATATATCTTATTAAATATTTTTAATTATTTAAAAAAATTGTATTTATAACTTAGTTAATGCATTTGGGTAAATATTTATTTTTTAATTTTTAATTTTTTAATCAATCACTTAAGGTATTAGTATTTTTACAAATCACATGTATCATTCACATAGACAATCTTGATCTAGTCGAGTAGGATTACTTTAAACAATAAAACTCTTCCTTTTCCTTTGAGTATTTAATACAAATGCATAGTTAAGGCTTGAAATCAAGAGTAACTAATTAAATAGATTTGTTAACATTTGAAGTTATAGATTACAATAAAAAAAAAATCACACTAACAATCCATGAAATTTCATGAAATTATACAAAATTTTCCTGTTTTTTTACATGCTTACACTAATCCCTTTTAATTGTTTAAAAAACATTACATCAACACCCCTTATATATTATACTGACTTCCCTTAATTGTTTGAAAAATATTATATATAAGGGAAGTTCTTATAAATGTTAAAAAAGCAAGGAGTAATTGTGTAAGTTCACAAAACCTCAGGATGATTAGTGTAATTTATTCAAATTCAAAAAGTAATGATGAATACAACGATAAAATGGTGCTTGAATAATAATTTCCTTTTGTTTCAGCTAATAACAATTGAGAAGTTCATAATTTTTTTTATAGTAATTTCAAGCTGGTTTAGATTATTTACAGTTCCACTTCGATGTAATATTTTCATCCTTTATGCATATAAATAATTAGATCTTTTCAGCATATTAGTTATGATTCAATATTTGATCATATGCATGAAAAGTTATACTTGGTAGAAACATACTTAATATATGATTATTGGACATAATCAAAAAATTATAACATAACATTACAAATTTAAAATAACAGGTAAAAAAAAAGGTGATTTATTCAGTATTTGTGAATTTGGATGGGTATTAGTACTTTGACAGACACAGTTCAAACACTTGTGCTAATAAATTGAACTTAATCACCAACTTGAAAATACCATTTTTTTTTATAGTTAAGATATAATTAATGATGAATAAAATGATAAGATGAAGCTACTATAATAATTTTGCTAATCTTTTTTTGTTTTGACTAATTATAATTGATTGACCCCTAAATTTTTCTTTGGTGAAATAACATATGCAGTGAGTTTTAAATAAATAAGCTTCAAATTTCTTATAATATTATAATTTTTGTAAACTTTGTTTTTCTTTTAAAATTTTTATTCTACCAATTTTTTTTAGTTGGTGTAAGTTTTATAATATATTTAAATGCTTATATAAATTAATTACTTACATTATGTTAAGTCTTAAAAATGTGTTTTTTGATACATTATTAATTTTGTAAATATGCATGAATATAGAGTAGATTTATACGCATGCATATATTAACATCATTTTAATATTAATATGAATTAAAACATGAGAAAATAGGTGATGCACTGATAGTATAAAAAAGTTTTACACCGTTATCCAAAAATTGTCACTTATAATATTAATGATTGGTAACAAAATCTAAAAATGACTTAATAATAATAAGGTGAATTTTTTAAAATTGTCACTTTCTTTCATCTATTTATTAGTTTTTCTTGATCTGTGTAAAAATACCTAGGACGACAAATATTATGGGACAGGGGAAGTATTATTTTATTATTTACTAAAAAAGAAAATAATAAAATATTTTTAAATAAAAAAGAATGAATATGATAGTGATATGTAATGTGAAACCTGAAAATGCTTTTTTTTTTATAAAAGATTATGATTACTAATCTTACTAATGTTGCTATTACTATTGCTACTGAACCTGTTACGATGGCTACTATTTTGTCTACTATTATTGATTAAAATTGGTCAAATTTCTTTTATTTAAAATAATTGTATTAGCTATAAATAATAGATAGATGATTAAAAATAAAACATTTAGCATTAAACATATATATTTTTGTAAAAGAGGAGTGGCTTAAATTTTTGGTAATGGTAATATTTAGTATTAGAGAATAACGTACATACACTGTCAGTGTAAAAGTACTTTACACAGGCAACCAATCACATCCTTCTATTTTGCCATATCACATATTAGTGTTTTAATTAAATAAAAAATAAAAATAAAAATGTAAACAACGTTATGTTACACTGCACCACGTCCATTGCACGTTATGAGTTTTGCACCTCTTGAGTCTTGACTAACGCCACTGCCTTCGCCGTTCCAATTCACGCTGCCTCTAGCACAACAAAAGCAAAAATCGAAACCACACTTACAAAGAGCGCGGAGCGGAGCGTCGTGCGTTTATAGCCATGAATCTGGTTGAAAGACAACATTACAAATAAATTTAATTTTTGATTCAATATTCCACCTTGGAGAATGGTTTTTCTGGACAAACAGGCTAATTTCATGAAGTATGTTTTATTCGTTAGGATTGGATTCATAGAGGATTAGCCTTGTTCTTTATTCAAGAATTTTTTTGAATATTTCATCTAAAATTTTGCTTTCCCTGTGCTAGAGGTAGTGTGAATCAGAATGGCGGAGACAACGGCAGAACGTGCAATGGACGTGGTGCTGTGCAATAGAATGTTGTTTATGTTTTTATTTTTATTTTTTATTTAATTAAAACACTATTATGCGAGATGACAAAATAGAGGAATGTGATTGATTGTCTGTGTAAAGTTACTTTTACACTGACAGTGTATGGACATTATTCTCTTAGTATTAAACATGGTCTACACATTTCGATACTCAAAAAAATTAAATTAAAAATTACATATCAGAATTAAAATTAATGGCTATTCAATTTGTATTAGGTGCTAACTTTGTTTAATTAGATTGATTTATTGTACTTAATTTCCTTAATTATGTAAAAGTTAAATCATTATCTTTTTGTTTTTCTAACGTCATTGTCCTTTATTTTAGCCTAAATATTTGTTGCACACTACCTTTATTTTTTTAAAAGATTTTTTAATTGATAATCCAAATAAAAGATAATATTCAATATGTTTTCCATTAAGCATTTATATGGCAATATAATACATATTTGTAAACTATTTTATTTATTTATTTTGTGGTAAATATCCATGGATATTCACGGATACCCGCAGATATTAAAAAAGTTTGCGCGTATTTGCTAAACGGGTAGCCGCACAGGTACATGGTGGATATTTGGCAGCAGGACAGGTAGTGGATAGCTACTACACGTGTCTGTCCCGCCCTGTTGCCATCCCTATTCATTCTAAATTTTGATCCACAAAAATGGTAGTTTTTTTTGTGGTCCTATGACTAGGAGACAAAAATGGTAGTTAATTATTTTGAATTGACAACATGTGTAATAAATAAATAATAAATAATTTGATAATAAATGTACATTTTAATACACAAATAATTTAAATGGACATTTCATATTTAGGTCAAAATTAATGGTCAACTTTAAATTTAAAATTACATTATCTAATTTAAAAGAATTTTATTACCTTTGTTCAAAAAATGTTCATTTCAATAATTGAAATATATATTGATCATAATTATTTAAATATCACAATATTTATCAGTTGCAATAGAATTATGTATTTTAACATATAAATATATTACTTTTTTAGCAATATTTAATAATTATATTTAATAAAAAATTATATACAATGATAACTTGTAATTATTTTAATTATGTATATTTATAATTACATTAATTACTTTAATTTCATCAATAAAAGTTACCGACAATTTAATAAGTAATACATAAAAAACTAAATTATATATAATACATGTCATGTATCTTTTATCCTTTTATACGTGCCATGAAGTTTCGCATTAATTAAAATTAATTTTTTTACTGCAATTAAAATTAAATTTAAATATATATATTAAGATCATAATTAATCTGTCATCAATTGAAATTAGTTTTTTTTGACGTAATTGAAATTAGTTTTTAAAATTTTGTAAATTAAAAGTTTTGAATGTCTTCATAGTTTTGTATGCATTTGCAATTTTATAAAACATTTTTCATTTAATTAAACTTATTAATTGCACTTTATTGGTTTAATTTCATAAAAATTAAATCTCTACGTTATCATTATTTTGAGTCTGAAATTTTGTTGCAAATCTACCTTTTTTTATTTATAAGTTTTTTCCATTGATTATCCAATTAAAATATTTTAATTCACTGTAGATTGCTACAAAATAATATATATTAAGATTTTATTATATATATATATATATTAAGATTTTTTAATCAATTATCGAGTCAAAGGTATTTTATTTTAAAATTAATTTAATTAATAATCAATTTTTCTAAAATTAACGTTAAATATAAAAGATATCTCTTTTTTGCTATTGTAAAAGATATCTTTCAAATCCAATTTTTCCTGGAACAATATTATTATATTTTAAACCAAATCCAAAATGTTGCACAAAAAAATTAAACACAGTAAAATTAGAAATGGAAAAAAATCATTAAGGAGAGACACTTGTAAAAAGAACAAAAGAAATAATAAGAGACATTGGTTCGAATTTTCACTTTTTATTTCTCACCAAATTCATAGTGTTTTTGTTGCTGTAAGAACTTTTATCTTTACTATAGAGAAATATTGAAGACATGATTAAACACAATAAAATTAAAAAGAGATGATTAAAAATATTAAATTAAAAATATTAAATAAATAAATAACAAAAAAAAGATAAATAATTACCCACCATCTATTCTACAAAAAGCACTATAGAAAAGGTTACAATATAGAAGAAAAGTGAATTTCATTATTGAAGAAAATGTTACAATATAACGCAAATACCAGAACGCTTTGCAAACATACCAGAACAGTTTTAGCCCTCCCTCTCACGCTATACCTTTCTCCATACCACCAAAGTAATCAAAACGTGACAATAAACTGCTCCATGTAAAAAAGAAAAAAAAAAAGTCCACATCCACCGTTTACATCACCATATGAAAAAATATAAGAACATCAGAATAATTTGGCTTAACTCTGAGACACCCCTTGCATTTAAAAAGAATGTTCACAATTGTGATTTTAACACTGTTACGTTTCAGCATACCAAGGCATGTACCCATGGTCTCTGACACATGACCAAAAAAATTCCAAGGCATGCACCTAGGTTTAATACCCAATCAAAAAGCACACTGTAAATTCTCCTTTGCATAGCTCCATTGCCAAGCAATTTTCCATTATATAATGTAAATGTCATAAATAGGGGGTAATTTAATTACAGTAATTTACGAAACTAATATTCAAAATGGAAACAATATATTTAATTTTAATTTTGGATATTAATTAAAAATGATTTTGAATTAATTTTTGTTCATAAAAATTAATGAGACTTAAATGTATTTGAATTTGAATTTGGTTCGTAACCGAACCAAACAATTCCAAAGCATGAAATCATGACACGTGTCTTCCAATGCTCGAGAAATAACCTTGTTTCGTCACGTGTTTTCCGAAGCTGTTTTAGGACTCATAAATTTTATATATATTGATGCAAAAAAGAAAAAACGTCCACATCCACTGTTTACATCACCATATGAAAAAATATAAGAACATCAGAATAATTTGGCTTAACTCCGAGACACCCCTTGCATTTAAAAAGAATGTTCACAATTGTGATTTTAACACTGTCACGTTTCAGCATACCAAGGCATGTACCCATGGTCTCTAACACATGACCAAAAAAATTCCAAGGCATGCACCTAGGTTTAATACCCAATCAGAAAGCGCACTGTAAATTCTCCTTTGCATAGCTCCGTTGCCAAGCAATTTTCCATTATATAATGTAAATGTCATAATTAGGGGGTAATTTAATTGCAGTAATTTACGAAAATAATATTCAAAATGGAAACAATATATTTATTTTTAATTTTGGATATTAATTAAAAATGATTTTGAATTAATTTTTGTTCATAAAAATTAATGAGACTTAAATGTATTTGAATTTGAATTTGGTTCGTAACCGAACCAAACAATTACAAAGCATGAAATCATGACACGTGTCTTCCAATGCTCGAGAAATAACCTTGTTTCGTCACGTGTTTTCCGAAGCTTTTTTAGGATTCGTAAAATTTTATATATATTGATGTAAAAAAGAAAAAGAAAAAACGTCCACATCCACTGTTTACATCACCATATGAAAAAAATATAAGAACATCAAAATAATTTGGCTTAACTCCAAGACACCCCTTGCATTTAAAAAGAATGTTCACAATTGTGATTTTAACACTGTCATGTTTCAGCATACCAAGGCATGTTCCCATGGTCTCTGACACAGGACCAAAAAAATTCCAAGGCATGCACCTAGGTTTAATACCCAATCAGAAAGCACACTGTAAATTCTCCTTTGCATAGCTCCATTGCCAAGCAATTTTCCATTATATAATGTAAATGTCATAATTAGGGGGTAATTTAATTGCAGTAATTTACGAAAATATTATTCAAAATGGAAACAATATATTTAATTTTAATTTTGGATATTAATTAAAAATGATTTTGAATTAATTTTTGTTCATAAAAATTAATGAGACTTAAATGTATTTGAATTTGAATTTGGTTCATAACCGAACCAAACAATCCCAAAGCATGAAATCATGACACGTGTCTTCCAATGCTCGAGAAATAACCTTGTTTCGCCACGTGTTTTTCGAAGCTGTTTTTGGATTCGTAAATTTTATATATATTGATGTAAAAAAGAAAAAAAAAAGTCAACATCCACTGTTTACATCACCATATGAAAAAATATAAGAACATCAGAATAATTTGGCTTAACTCCGAGACACCCCTTGCATTTAAAAAGAATGTTCACAATTGTGATTTTAACACTGTCACGTTTCAGCATACCAAGGCATGTACCCATGGTCTCTAACACATGACCAAAAAAATTCCAAGGCATGCACCTAGGTTTAATACCCAATCAGAAGGCACACTGTAAATTCTCCTTTGCATAGCTCCATTGCCAAGCAATTTTCCATTATATAATGTAAATGTCATAATTAGGGGGTAATTTAATTGCAGCAATTTACGAAAATAATGTTCAAAATGGAAACAATATATTTAATTTTAATTTTGGATATTAATTAAAAATGATTTTGAATTAATTTTTGTTCATAAAAATTAATGAGACTTAAATGTATTTCTATTTAAATTTGGTTCTTAACCGAACCAAACAATTCCAAAGCATGAAATCATGATACGTGTCTTCCAATGCTCGAGAAATAACCTTGTTTCGCAACGTGTTTTCCGAAACTGTTTTTGGATTCATAAATTTTATATATACTGATTTTAAATATTTTTCTTTTAATATATTTTAATTATTTATTTGAATTTTTTTCAGGTCATTAAGACATTGATATGGAGTATCCACCAACTTTGTTGATGACTAATCTCTGCTAAAAACCCTAGCTGACCAACCACCTTTAATGAGATTCTCTTTCAATCACTTTTTTTCCATTCACGGGATTTTTACGTATAGGTAATTTACTTGAATTTAAAAACTTTCCATATCTATACCAAAAAAAATTCTTTCTATATATAAATAAACTTTCCATATATTACATAAGATACTTATTACTCATTAATTGGTGGTTTTTATTTAATATTTACTATATTTCAATTCTTGAGTACATTAACTCAATTTTTAATTTCGCACAATTTCTTCCTCACATACCAAAAATAAAACTAGGTAATTTATTAGGCGTGTAGTGGCGAGATTAATGGCAGTCATTTTTATTCCCTGAATCAAACTCACGTCACATAGTTTTTGGGTTTTTAAATGCATTTATGTAAGGTGGGGCACAAGGCATTGCGAAAGACAATAAGATTAAGAGGTAAAGGTCGCAGAAAAAACGTGACACTCCAATTCTTTCCACGCACAAGTTAAAAAGGACTCTCCCAATTTCCAATCCTAATAGAACAGACACCACTTTTTATGCGACTCATCAAAAGCCCAACCCACCTACGTTGTTTTCTTCTTCTGAATTTCTAAGGTAGCATCTCTGCTTCTTCTTCTTCCTTTCTTTTTTTCTTTCTTTCTTTTTTCCCAGTGTTATTTCCTGAGATTGTAAAACCCTGAGCAATGGACCAAGTCAATTGTGTTTTACCAAAAACATAATCATCAGAGAGATTATTTTCTTGGTCGCTAAGCTATCCAATCTTTGATCTGACCCGGTCATTGTGTCGATTTTGGCTTCATCAGGTGTTACCCTTTGGTGTCTTGTGCAAGTAATTGCAGTCTCTCTCCATTAATCACCCAAAAAATCAAGAAAGATCAATTTTTTGGTTCCATGGAAGAAGACCAAGGGTCTCTGGCTACTGGGGTAGGAGAAGAAGGGTCAGAGGGTAATAGAGAAGGTCTTAAGAGCAATGAGCATCGTTCTTGGATGTGCCATATCTGCAACAAAGGCTTCAGTTCAGGTAAAGCCCTTGGGGGACACACCAGAATACACAACATCTCAAGAAAGCAGGTTCATAGGGCCAAACAAGGCCTTAGTGTTGCAAAACCTAAGACCAACAACAACAACACCAAATGGGTGTTGGTGAGTGGCAGCCCCACTTGTTCCCTTTGTGGAAAGAGCTTTTCTTCCATGAAGTCCTTGTTTGGGCACATGAGGTCTCACCCTGAGAGGGTTAGGAAGGGGGGAATTCAAAGCATCACCACTCCAACAATCAATGGGGCATCCTCCAATTCCACATCTTCCTCAACCCTCTCTGATGATTCTGCTGCTGTTGATCTCTCTCAAGCCCTCAGGGGTTGGTCTGTGACTGCCAAGAGAGGCCGCAAAAGCCCTTCTTGCAGCAAATCAAGTTCTGGTTTAGAGGATAATGGGGAGATTGAGCCGCGTATGCAAGAGGCTGTGTATGAGCTCATGTTGCTGGCAAGTGGGAATCCCAAGTGCAAGGAGGAAGAGCTTGATGGTGATCAGATTGAAGAGAAGCCATTGAACAAGATGGGGTGTGAAGAGGGGTTGCTCAACCCGGTTTTTGGGAATTCTGATGAGATAAAGATCAAGAAGAGAAACAGAAAGAAAATGAAATTAACAGAATTAGAAGCAGCTGAGAAGGGGAACAAGTTGGTTAATAGATGCAGAATATGCAATACAACTTTCCCAAGTCACCAAGCCTTGGAGAGTCATCTATGCAGTAATGAAAATCCTAAGAACACTCAGGTCACGGATGAAACTGAATCAGATCATGTGTCAGCCACAAAAGAGGAGCATCATGCCAAAACAACCATGCATGGGGAAGAAACAGGAACTACTGTTCTTGGGGGTAGTGCTGTGGAAGCCATGAGAGGGTATCACTGTAAAACTGTCAGCAAGACTTTCTCAAATGGTCAAGTCTTTGGGGACCACAAGAGATCTAATTGGACCAGCATGGCAGAAGCTCAGTCATCTCAGGCAACTTCTTCTTCACCAGTAGAAAATGGTCAGAATTGTTCCAAGATTTTGAGTTTTGATCTTAACCAGCTTCCACCTATGGATGTTGAAGAGGGTGTTCAATCAGACTTGTTTATTCCTGCCAATATTATCACATCATCATCCAGTTATGATTCCTCCTCCTAAAACTTGTTACTAATTACTGAGATCAAATTTGTTATGATTCCTCCTCCTCCTAAAACTATGTTACTAATTACTGAGTTCATATTTGGTATGAGTTTCTGACCACTATAGGGCATGCATTCTATCAGCAAAGATCAATACTCTTCACAGCTAGTTTTGCATTCTGATTGTTCATTTGGTTTTGTCTTTAGTATTAGCTTCCTGCGGTGAGACACCGTGTTAGATGAGGAACCATCTTAGTTGTTTCCTATGTTTTGGTAGGGTCATGAACTCTTGTCTTTTCTGTTTTTTCTTTATTCATGTGAAGCATGATGTGTCCCGCAAACTTGCTGTGAAGGAAAGATCCGAAAGGGCATTATGGGGCTTTCATTGGGATATAAATGTTACCCTTTTCTGCTTACATGCAATTGGACAGCTTGGTTCTTTCATATGGTTTTTTGTTTTGAAGTGGTCTTTCATATCGTTTTTATCATTAAATAATTTTTTTTTTTTGACAAAAATCATTAAATAATTATTTGACAATCATCACTTTGATTATGGCGCCTAATTAAAGTTATAATTTTATGTTATTCTAAAGTGGCCAAAATTTCATTCTTTGTTGTACAAAAAATTGTTTTGATTTTTTTCCTCTTTTAAATAGTACTCCCTCTCTTTGTTCTACTTTATATGACATTTTAAAAAAAAAATTGTTACAAATTAGTTATCGTTTTAGAAAAACCAATGAAGCATTATTTTTTTTTATGGAGTACCCTAAGTGTGAATAGTTGTCATTGTGTAGTAAATAAGAAATAGCGAGAGAAAGGGTATATTAGAATATTAGATAGTAATATATTTTTTTAAATCTAAAATCTATCTATATTTATAACGTTAAATATTATATTAATAATTATGTTCAAATTTATTTATTTTTAAATTAGTTATTTTAAAATATATTTCATGAACAATAATAATTAAAATTAGTAATTTTATAAAAATGTAATTAAATATAAGTTGAATCATCTTATTATTTAACTTATTAGATGTCACATATATCCTATTAGAATTATAATTATATTAAATCCTATGTTAATTGTAGATTATTTCTATTCACTCAATTTTCTTTGTAGTCACTCAAAACTTTTTTCAATAGAAACTTAACATTGACCATATTAATTAGAGAAAATAATATCAGTTACAAAATATAAACTGTATTGTCTGACTAAAAAAATAATGTAATGATAGACCATATAAAACATTCATTTAAAGTTTACACACTTATCATGCTTTACAAAAGACATTTTTTCTTTTAACAAGAAAAATAGTAAAATCTTTCAATGCAAACTTAATTTTACTATTTTTTTTTCTTTGATGGCATGTTTGGTTTGGAAATGAAACGAAAAGAAAGTGAAAAGAAGGAAAAGAGAGGGAAAGAAAATGAGTGAAAATTAAAATAATATTTTAGGTTGTTTGATAGAGGAGAAAAGGAAAGGAAAAAAAAGCAAAGTGTAGGATAAAAAATAATTTTTAAATAATAAAAAAGTTGATAAATAATACTTTTTATAGTATAATTATTTAAATATTAAAATATTGACACTACAAATCATATTGTATATAATTATTTTTCGAGTAAATTACATGGATCCCCTTGAAGTTTACCGTTATTATACCTAATACTCTTCTATTTTTGAACCCTACAGAAAATTCTTTGATTTTTGGACTTTTGTCACACTGATCCCCTTAGGTGCTCAAAGTAATGTAAAAAAATAGAGGGGTATCAAATGTAATAAGAGAGGGAGGATATGTGTAATTTACTCTTATTTTTATTTATTACTTATTTTTTAATGAGGGATGCTAGTGACACTCTTTCTAACACTCTTTCTACTATTGATTAAAATTGATTAGAAGTTACAAAGTTTGGTAGGTCTCACTTCTAAATCAAGAGAGAGACTCGTTAAATAAGAAGTGAGACTTGCAAAAATTTATGATTTTTAATAAATTTATGTCAATAGTAGAGAGAGTGTTAGAAAGAAAGTATTAGAGATAATGTTGCTAGCACTCCTATTTGTGCCTCTAATTTTTTAAAAATAAAAAAAATAGAGAGAGAAAGAGAAAAGATGGAAGTTAAATAAAAACATGAAAGTGGGCAAATAATTTCATGATAGTTACTTTTTTTTTTGTGAAAGACAAATGTATTAACTAGAAACCTCTAGGGAACGAAGTAAAAGTGAAGTAGGCTCAAAGAGCATTACAAATAAAGTTCGGAGCAACATAAAAAACATGAAAATAATTTGATAGACTCATTCCATGATGTGCCAGAAGATTCGCCACCTAATATGCCTCACAAAAAACATGCACCCAAAAAATGTGCCCTTCATGTTTATGGGTATCATGAATACCTTTAACCAAATTGTAACAAGGATGACTATTACAATCTTTGGTCAATAAATTATTGGCACCTTTAGAGTTGGAGTACACTCTGATTCTCTTAAACCCTTTATCCCAATCCCAAGCAAGTCTAAGACCATTGAAAATTCCCCACAATCCAGCAATCAAAATATTGCACGCACCAATATTAGAAGCAAATTTGCAAATAAACACATTGAACTCCTCTCGAATCACTCCCCCACAGGCTACTCTGCCACCAACTTTCGCCACAGATCCATCACAATTCAAGTAAACTTCTTCAGCTCCCGGAGGCATCCACTTAATAACTTGCGCACTGTGACACCCTTTACCATGAAAGCGTTAAAAAACATTTCAGAAAAAGAAGAAATGCGACTTTTTTAAAACTTTTTTGCGAGTAAAAAAATATCACATTCTCATTTTACATATCAACTTAAACCTAAAAAATACTTCAATTAAATAAAAGGGTTTGGCACTTCAAAGGCCATAAATCTTTAATAAAATAGAAATAAACTTTGGCTCTTAATTGCCCATACAACTCTTTAACAAAACCATCCATAAAGCTTGAAATATTTTAAACAAGAGAAATGAGTCTAAAATTAAAAAGGCATAAAACATCCCAGCCCCGATGTCACATTATTAGAGCATGGCACACCCTAATTAAAACCATAATCGAGGCCAATGCCTCCTCTTTAGGACCCATCATGAGGATCCTACTGGACATCACTTGCACACAGAAAATATCCAAGAAACACATAAATATAGGGGAGTGAGATACATCTCACTACATGCTCATAATGCAACAATAGAGATAGGCAGACAAACACACAACACATAACATTTATTCATGCATATTTTTAACTAGTAATATCGTCATCAAATGCACATGTAATGCAATGTCTCTTCATCTCTACTCCATATGACTGTGGTACCATGCTAAACTTAGGAAGTAGTCTAGGAGCACATGCTTATTCATAAGAAGAGTCATCGATATCTGATGCCTTTGTTCTAAGTCGCACTACTTAGAATGATGTCCTTTGGTGGCTACTCAAGGTGACCCAGCTTTCAAAGTACACTCCCTCTCATAGGATCAATACGAGTAAATGGGGTTTCCACACCGAGACTCTATTCACCCCTAAGGTTTAGGCTAAACCCGTTGCGAACCTCCACTATCTAGATTCATAGATACCTTCCACCATCATAAGTATCTCAAATGTTATGAAGCATGTCTCACATAATGCACACAAGTCCATCTAGACTTCTCTTCGCAAACACATGAGTCCCATTTTCACCTCTCATAGGCTAGGTTCCTCATAAATGAGATATCACCTGAGCCCATTCTTGCCTCTCACAGGCTAGGTTACCTATCTCAATGATATCAAGTCACATGACACATCTCATAGAATAAGTCATGTTCATAGCTAAAGGAACAACATTCTTGTAACGACCCGCCTACGTTACATAACTACTAAAGCTAAGGTTCCTTGATTTCCTTTTCAGTTTAGAAACTCTTTCATTAGTTTACTTATGAAAGTATTGCGTGAACTTTTCGCACTTCCAAAAGTAATAAATAAAGTTCAAAACTCAAGATACAATTCATGCATTTATAAAACATAACTAAATCAAAACTAAAAGAAAACATATTTTTAACTGCAAACAACTCTTAGAGCTTATACATAAGACAAACCTAAGCTGGTCATCACTATACATATAACTATATAGACCAAACTAAGAAAAGAGAGAACACAGCTTCAATCTCGTGCTCGCTCCATCTACCACGCCTCCAATAGGAGTCCACCTAGAAAACCATCTGCTCCCCCGAACACGATGCCCGAGATCATCACAGGCACGAACCACACGTGCAAACATTGCAAGGGTAAGCTTACCAAACAAAACTATACATAATAACTAAAAATGTTATACAAAACTTAGTTCAGTAATAAACACCAATAAACAACACCACCATGGCTCAACCATCTCAAATAGTTTATACAACATAATTATATCACCAATTATTAACATGAATCATCAAATCTCATGGAATTACATCCAATCAACAAAAGTCACAATCTCAACATAATACAACCACCAACAACCATCATCACAAGGTGATGTACAACATAAACCACTAGACAACCTTAGTCAACAAGATTGACTCTACTCCATGGAGTTTCAACATCATATGAGCGATCCCTCATAAGCCCCATCCCCTACCATAGTTTGTACATTCTGACCATTTAGGGAGTCCCTTGAGCTGACCCTACGGGGAAAGTGTGGTTTTATCGAAAATAGACAAGTGCTATAGTGGCTTACCTCTGTAGGTTTGCAAGACCTTACATTTATAGGGATTCGCCTACTCGTCTATTCTATAGGCCCACCGTTAGCCACCACAAAAACCCCCAGCACTAGGTTGAGAGCCTACCTAGCACCCTCAACTTACATGCCTACCCATATGTCTGTGCACCAACTGTGCACACCTACGCACCAACTGGGCAAATACAACATTTGAAATATTTCTGTGCACCAACTATGTGCACCCATCGTATTCCAATGGGAAAACATATTTGGAGTCCCTTACAGTCTTAGATACGGCACTTCCGTACCCGCCATCTTCTATGGCCTGACTTAAGGGTCCAAATACATCTCATCAATCAATAATCCTCAACCACGACAACAATTTATCTCTTATACACTAAAAAAAGTCACTAAACCTCTTGGGAAGTAGTTCTCAACACTCCAACACTCCATTCGAAGTCAAAACATAAGGGTGGTACTCGGGAAGATATCCCACTAGGCGAGATGTAACACCCTCCCAAGTATACCATTTTTCTATAAAAATCTTCCCAAAGGTCATAGCTAACTCCTTTTTAACATATAGGGATGGTTACAATACAAGATTATCATTCATCATCAACATCATCTCATCAACAATTCATATACATCCCAATAATAATACATCCACCTCATCAAAACATAATTATTACAACAATAATAAAACTACCTTACCTTAATATAAACACCTCAAAAATAACATAATCATCTTATAATTAAACATACTACCTTTATATAAACATTTTAAAATCATATAAATCAAAAGGGGAAAAGTTTCAAAAGAATATCAATTAACCAAATTCTAGCCTGGCTGCACAAACTTTCGTGCTGAGCCAAAACCCTCATGCTCGAGCGCGCAAGCTTTCGTGCTGAGCCAGAGCCCTCCTGCCCGAGCGCGCAAGCTTTCGTGCTGGGCCAAAGCCCTCTGAAGCTAAATACACATTCTGACCCTCTCATGCCCGGCAGCACAAGCTTTATCCTGCTGGGCCAGAAAGTCCCTGGAACTGAAAGTTCCATTCTGACTCCCTCTCGCCCAGCAGCACCAAAATTCGTGTTGGGCCTGAGCGAAACTGGTTACAACCTACGAGATTCATGGCCATCAATGGCATACCCACTCATCCTAACTTTATGCAAAGACTCACCCAAGCTCATAAACATCAACAAACATCAATTACATCATCAATCCAAACATAAAACACCACCAAATCATTCAAACAATTTAAAGCTTCCCTTACCCAACAACTTTGAGATTTTTCTTGAAGGAGTTAAAGAGAGATACTTTGTGGCTTTTTCTCAACTCATGCTATGGAATCAACTAGAAGGAACCTAAACCAACATCAAAACAAGCTTGAATCAAGATTTCATCCACCCATCAAAATTTTAACCAAAACCCATTTGAGAACTCCTTTAGAGGAAAGAAGATGAACTTCAAGAAACCAAAGGAGAAGAGAAGTATTGCTTACCCACTAAGGAACTCTAGGAATTAAGGAAACAAAGTCCTCTTTGAGTGAATTCCAAAAACTCTAACTCTTGAGAGGAAAAGAGAAGCTTAGAGAGGAAGGAAGAAATGAAGAAAATGAGGAACAAGAGAAGCTTTTAAACGTGCAAAAGTTTTAGGATTGACTTCAATTTTGCTACTTGCACCTGTGTTACCTCTAACGACACCCCCCTTTTTCTACAACTCAAGGAATTTACGTAAAAGTCCCAAAAATCTCACAATAGCACTATGGCACATAACAAAATAATCTATTTATTAAATTCTTTTATACATATCATGAATTTAAATTTAATTTCCTCTTGCGGTATTTATCAAGCACTTATCATACATTACGAAAAACCACAGTGTTACAATTCTCAAGCATAATTCATTCACAAACATCTTATACACATTCGACTAAGTCATATACAAAGCAATCCATCATCACACATCCCATAATATGCAACACACACACACATTTTCTCTCTCTCTCTATCTCTCTCTCTCTCACACACACACACACACACACACACACACACACACACACATAGTTCAAGCAATTAACATCATTCATTTTCATTCGGATTCTTATAGCATATAGTCATTTTTCCCTACGTAACTATGACCTTTGTTGAGTGTAAGAATAATATCTGGTCATATACTAACCTATCAAGCTGACATCTATCTTGTTTGAAAGCTAAGATAATTGTCTACAACTTCTACGTTGACCTCAAAATCTAGTTTGATTGTTTACTATGTCTAAAATTAGGAAGAACTTAAACTTATTATATAATCCTAACAACTCGACCTTTGCTCACTAAACCTTGTTTTTAGTGAAACCAAAGTCATTGCTTAGATAACATCTAGGGCTACATTTCTTATGCAGACACCTAAGTCTATTTTTTCATTAAATTAGCCCAGCGAGGCCTCGAATTCACCCAATGAATTTACCTTCGCACAGCAAATTTTTCATTCACCCAACGAAATACTTATAATAGCTCACCCTCGCCTCTATCTTAATCTGCCCAGTGAATTTTATGTTTTCCCAACGAATTTCCCTTTGCCCAATGAATTTCACATTCTCCCAATTAAATACTTACAATAGCTCACACTTGCCTTTGTCCTAAATCTGGCCAACAAATCATATTTTCACCCAACAAATTATGACTAACAGAAAGTCACGATTTTGCATTTTTTTGCATAACCTTTTCCCCAAGGGTTCCTAACACTCAAAAACTCCTAATCTATCCTCACCATTACAAGTCATAAATTACATAAAAAGAACACAGAATAACACCCTCAAATAATTAATTCACCAAATTCCAACTAAGAACATAAGGAGAACAAATTACCCAAACAATTCAACAATTAATCGTAAATTAAACTTAAACATAGAGATTAGAACAAGGGTTGCGAAAAAGTGTTTCCCCTCTCAGAATTCATCTAAACATCACATAATTGCAGTTGGAGGCCATCCCCTTTACTTGTGACTATTGTCGCACCCATAAGCGAGATAACTTTCTCCCCCTTACCTTGTAAAGACGAAAATGCAGTATGAGGCTTGATGGTGGGTCCTTCAATCTTCCGATCACGGTGGCAACAATGTTCCGTGTGAAGTTTCTCGCAACGGCTCTGCAACGACAACACGTACCAACACACAGAAAGAAACCTAGGTTTAGGTTTTTGATGGTCGCAATTTTTTGATTGTCGTTGGGCCTCTGGCACAAGGCCCAACTTGAGATAGAAACGTAAACCACTCAAAGGCCCAAAACCTGTTTTACAAACTCTACTTATTTTTTTTATTTAAAACATTTAACTATAATTAATACTCATGTTTTTCCTTTCCAAAATATTTATTTATAAAAAATAATTATATAAAATCAATTTTCACCTTTAATATAGATAATATGATAAGAAATAGGAATTGGGGCGTTACACGCACCATTTGAAGTCATGCAAGAATTATGGGTCAAATTAAAATGTAGAGCTGTCAATTTGGCCCTAAGTCCTAGGGCCAGCCCACTTGGCCCACTATAATTGCCCTAAGTTTTCTAGCCCATTTAATGAAAGGGCCAAAAAATGCCTTAACCCACAAAGCCCCACTCTGTAAAGGGCTGGCTAGGGTCTTGAAGGGCCAGCCCACAAATTATAACAATTTCAAAAATATTTTTTCAGTTGACCAATCCTAGGGTATTGTTTGGCTGACTTCAACCGAGGCATCTTTCGGCTTGCCTTAGATAGGGCATTTTTTTGCCAGTTTTGGCTAGGGTATTTTTCGGCCAACTTCGGCCTGGATTTCTTTCGGCTAGCCTTAGTTAGTGCTTCTTTCGACCAGCCTTGGCCAAGACATTTTTCAGCCAACCTCAGTTAGAACATTTTTTGGCTGACAGTTGGGGCAGTTTTTGACGATGTCGGCGGGGACAATTTTCGATCGACGTCGGCCAAGTCTGTTTTTAGACTGACATTGGCCAGGGCCATTTTCGGCCGATCTCAACCAGGACAATTTTCAGTCGACCTTGACCAGAGCCTTTTTTGGCTGACATCGGCTGGGGGAGTTTTTGGGCGACATTGGTCGAGGCTGTTTTCGGCCGACCTCGGTCAGGGCTGTTTTTCGATCGACATCAACTGCGGCAATTTTTAGTTGACCTCGACCAGGGCAGTTTTCGGCCGACCTCGGCTAGGGTTGTTTTTCGGCCAAAGTCGGCTGGGGGAGTTTTTGGATGGTGTCAGTTGAAACAGTTTTTGGGCGACCTCAACTAGGATAGTTTTCGGCCAACCTCAACTAGGAGAGCTTTCAGCCAACCTTGACTAGGGCTGTTTTTCGGCCGACATAAATCGCAACAATTTTTGGACGACCTCGACTAGGGTAGTTTTCGACCGACCTCGACCAAGGCAGTTTTCGGCCAACCTCGACCAGAACGGTTTTTCGGCCAAAGTCGGATGGGGGACTTTTTGGGTTGTGTCGGCTGAGGCAGTTTTCGGCCGACCTTGACTAGGGCTGTTTTTCGACCGACGTCGGCTGGGGGAGTTTATGGGCAATGTCAGCCGGTGCAGTTTTCGGCCGACCTTGGCCATGGTTGTTTTTCATCCAACATCGACCACGACAATTTTTGGTCGACCTCGACCCGGGTGATTTTCGGCTGACCTCAACCAAGGCGATTTTCGGCCGACCTCGGCCAGCGCTGTTTTTCGACCGATGTTGGCCGAGGGAGTTTTTGACTGACGTCGATCAGGACAATTTTAAGCCTACCTCGGTCGAAAATATTTTTCGATCGTCGTCACTCACTGCAATTTTCGACCAACATTTGCCGTGACAATTTTCAACCGACCTCGAGCAAACCAATTGTCGAGCGACCTCGGTTAGTGTTAGCTCATAAGAAAAATTCTCTTAACCTTTGAAATTTTAATTTCTAAAAGTTGGTTGGTTCATGGGTTGACCCTAGCCCTAAGGGCTTTTTCGCCCTATGGGCCATTTGACCCTATGGGTCAGTTTTGTCCTAGCCCATGTGGGCTAGGGCCAAATAAGTTAGAGCCGGCCTATTTAACAGCTCTATTAAAATGGTTGTGAGCCATGCAAATACAATGCACCAACGTTGAAGTCTTGTTAACCACATCCTCCGCCTTCCACAAATTAAAATAGAATGCAGCAACTTCGTGATAATTACTTAATAAAGACTAAAGATAAAAATGTTAAAAAAAAGTGTACACCAAAATGGAATATTCCTGTTATAATGGACATTAATGGTTATATAGATTATAGATATGTTTTAAAAGTAAATTCTAAAACTAAAAAATAATTTATTATTATTATTATTATTATTATTATTATTATTATTTTCAGTTGAATACTTTACGTATAAAAATTTCTGCAAAAACACAGTTTTGAAAACTTTCTGCAGGTTCCTTCCTTCCTTCCGCTAGCTTTCAGTCCAAGATAAGAAGGAATACTTTTTCCTTGGGTCCCACTCATTTTTTTTCCTTTGCTTTTTGTATGTATTCCAATCCGTGTAAGTAATAAATTTTTGCTAGATTTTATTTATTTTCTATTCTTTTCTTTCCTTTTACTTTTTTTTTTTACCAAATATATCATACACTCTTTGTTTTGAGTGATTTAAGAGGGATGAATTTTTTTTCCTAAGTTGAAGACCACAAGTGTCCCTCAATCACTGGATTAGATACTAATCCCGCTCGCGGTGCGTGACTGCCGCTGGTCTAAGAAAATTTTACATATAGAGAAAATGTTCTCCCGCTAAATAAATTATTTTTCGCATGTGAACGTAATAGGACCTTACATCGCTGTGTCAATCCTATGGATTAGGGATAAATTTAAGAGGGATATTAAATTTTTTTCTTTGTTTATTTGATAGGAAATTAGGAAGGAGAAGTGATGAAAATTCATCGCCCCACATATTTCATTTCCCTGCCCAATTTCCGTGATTTGGAAAGGAAATAGAGATTTGTGTTGTAGCTGTATTTGTTCACATACACAAGTTTCATTTTTTTTAATCACATACAGTATATTGCTTATGCATCTCAAAGAATAATTTTAAAATGGATGAACAGAAGAAGGCAAGTGGTAGCCAGCCATATTTATGTATAAAAAAAATATTATAATTGAATTTAATTAAGATACTTTTAATTAAAAATTTAATTAAATATGTAATAATTATAATACATATTTTGTCAAATTGTTGAATTAAAATTATCTTTGAAGTTTTATTTGATTTAAAGTTAAATTTAATTATGAGTAAAATTGTCCTTTCATAATATTTCTCATTTCTTTTTCTCCATTTTTTTTATATAACAGGAAAAATATAATTTTAATGCAAGCTAAAGAAGACATGTGTTGAGCCATAAGACGAATCAGGACCCTCAATAATTTTGATTTAATGCAAAGAAATATTAAGTTAAAAAGATTATGTCTTATAAATGCCAACAGACAAAAACGTTGCATCTGCGTCTATAAGTTACAGATGATACGCAGACAGACGCTTAAGTCTGTAGGAAATTAATAAAACTTGTGTATTTAAAACCATGTTTTATTTAAAAAGGGTAACAAGGAAATTAATAAATATTTTAAGGATAAAAAGAGAATAAAATATAAAAAGCTAGAAGCTAGCGTTTTAAAAAATGTTATTTCAAGTAGCGTTTCAAAAAATACTAGAAACTACTAAAAAAAGTTTGTTTACCGAACATAACCAAGATCAAAAAACGAATCAATAACACACAATATAACACCAACACACAAACTGAAGAAAAGACATTCGTTAGGGTCTTATTTTCTGCAACTTACTAAACAAAATGATTAATTTAGTTAAATTAAAAAGGCAACACATTGCGCAAACTGCGAAAGGTTTAACTATCAAAATGAGTCATGGAAAATAAGATCATGAAATGAATCAGTAACATGCAATATAACAACAACACACATACCTCTTGATATAGAAAATGCAAAACGATCCCATCCTGTAATAGAAACGCCAAATTTATACACTCCAAAAGAATATAAAATCTGAAAATAAATTCAAAATATAAGATTGCAATACTGATTAATAAGTTGAGAATGAAATTTAGAACAAAATAATATGAAAGAAATGATAACCGATCTGCGATTTATCAAAATTTTCAAATTCTTTCTGTTTGTCCTAAAAAAACAATTAAAATTACATTCAGATTATCCATTTACAAACAATAATTCAGTATACATACAACAGGACAATTTTTTTAATTATTGAAAGAGAAAAACCCTACTTTTGATAAAGAACAACTTACTACCTTCTTATTGAAGAACAACACTCTAGTTTACATTAGGGTCACTCACATTTAAATAGAAGAGAAAACCCTTTTCAAAAATTTTCAAAATTCTGATTTAATGTCAGTTAATGTATTCCACTGATTGTGCTTCTAACGAAAATTACAGATTGACATTAAAAATAAATGCCCCTATGAAATTATTATTATTATTATTATTATTATTATTATGCCAAAATTTTGAGTGGAAAAATATTTTTTATGAGAATAATATAATATAAAAATACAAATATGCACCTATTTTAGGCGGATGCATGTGTCTTTTTGTCATCCGTGTTTTTGTGTTTATTCTAAGCAGTAGCTTTTTGTCACCCGTGATTAATTTATTTCCTATTTCATTTGTTTCTTCATTATATTATATATTTCAAAAGATTTAAATAAAAAAGATAAATGACTATACAACTAATGAGAGAAGATTGTGATAAGTAAAAATAATTGATTATGCAATTAAAAGAAATTGTGATAAGCTAAACTGTATCAGCATTAAAATGAAAAAAAAAAAAGGAGAATAATGATGTGATTGCTGTCATTTCAAAATTTAACTTTTTTTTTCAACATGAAAATATTTATACTATCTTATATTTTCTTTTTGTGATACATAAAGTTCACTATTATGTAACACTTATTTTTAAAAAATTTTAAATTCTCAATTTATTAACTATTTTCACATTTTCCCATTAAGATTTCATTTTTATATTAAAATTTCTTTTTATGTCAAGATTTTAAATTCTCAAATCTTTGTTTTAATTCTTTTTACTTTTTATATTAATTTTTTTTATTTCAAATGTTAATTACCTATATTCCGAAATTAATTTTTTCTATTTTTTTAATTTGACTTTTGACTTAAAGATAAACTATACTTTTTTTCTACTCTTTTTTTTTTTTTTTTTTTTAAAAGTCCACTGTAATCCACGAGATAGTATTTTAGTTACAAATGTATGCATATATCTCGGGTACAAATTTAAATTATACAATTTTTTTGCAAGAAAAAATCATTTGGAAATTACCTTGCCTGATACGAAATGGATATAAAATTATTACATCCAAATTTTATATTTTTTTTGGCTATTAATCTCTGAACCATCAGATTAATCCAAAGGCTACCATTGTTGCGGGAGAAGGTTGGAGAGAGAAAGCTGACGGAGAGGATCTAATTTCCTCATTATTCCAGATACTTCCTAGCCACTGCCAGAAAACACAAGTGTCCAACGATTTGTGCACAAAAGGTAATAATCTTATCTTATAACTTTTATTTACTGTTCCGATTTCCTAAATGATTTGTTTCAGATAACTATGGTTTGGTTTCATCATGTATGTATGGTTTTCATTTTCACAAGAAGGGCGGATTCTACGGTGCACTTGTGCATCAAATGATGCACGGTGCACCAGCCACTATTTATGTCACTGTTCATTGTAGGATTGCTATTCGCATCCCCAAGTGCTTAATTTTTTTTTACCGAAAATACCCTTCCCACAGAATCAGGATACCATTTTATAAAATGTACAGTGGAATCATGATTCAGTTGTGTACGTGGGGGTGCAGAAGAAAATATGAAACGAAATCATGATTCTGTGGGCAAAATAAGAAATGGAATCGTGATTCCGTTGACAAAATACACAACGGAATCATGATTGGAATCATGATTGCTTTATATATATTTTTTTCCACCTCCAGGTACACAACGGAATCATGTTCTGTAGTGTATTTAGCCACTGAATCATGATTCCATGGAAAAGGTATTTTCAAAAATAAAAATAATTTAGAGCACTATCGAAACTTGGATGTAATTTCGCTAATTTAAAATAAAAAAAGTAATCCGTTAAATTATATATATATATATATATATATATATATTGCTACAGTAAAAACACCTATAGTAAAAAAAATTAAGCACGTGAGGATGTGAATAGCAATTTTGGAGGTGCGAATAGCAAAGCAGTCGGTGAACAGTAGCGTGAATAGTGTCTGGTGCACCGTAAGTGCACCGTAGAGATTGGGAGCAATCCATTGTCTGACTATATCTCGTCTTTTTCTGCTAATCCATAACGAACCCGGTAACTTTTCTGTCTATCAACTTTTTTTTTTTTTTTCTCTTATCATTTATTCATTTCTTTTTTTTTTTCTTATGCTTTGATACACTTGTCTTTTTATGTTGCAAAAGGAGGTGCCACATTCATTAGACTCAGATCTGATTCAAATTTTGTTAACAAAAAAAAAAAAAAAGTTAGAAAAGAAGACTCCATAAAGTGACTATTCATATTCTTAGTGTGTGTTTAGATGAACATTGATAAAATTGATTTTAAATGAAATTGATTTTGTAAAGTTGATTTTAGTTAAAATTAATTTTGAAATGATGTGATTTATGTTTGAATGTTTTCATTATAAAATCAAGTTAGGAGTAAAATTCAGTATAAAATTTTGGATCCAACTCAAAAACTACTCAAAATTACTTCAACTCATAATCAATTTTGGAGTCAAAATCAATTCTGAACTCTTCTCTAACGTTTTATCCAAAATCAATTATAGACTCAGAATTAATTATAGAACGTGAAACCAAATACGCATTTAGATGATATCATTTATCATTTTTTTTTTCTTCTCTCTTTCGTCCACTCCAATTTGTCGTACGATGAATGTTTACAATTTTTCTAATATGGTGTGAAGAAATATACTCTTTCAGATTCACCTTTTGTAATGGCGGGGTGGACTTGCCTTCCAGGGATAAAACCTATTTTGTTGCAGAGGAAGAAAAGGATGACGCTTGCGCAGCTGCCTAGGCGTGGTAGAGGTAAGAGTAACTATCAACATATATTTTCTCGTCTAGACTCTTTTTGACAATACCCTTTTCTGTAAATTATTTCTTCCTTTTTATAAAATGTTTTTCTAATTATTAGTTGCATTAATTATCTTTTTTCTTAATTAGCAAAAAATAATAAATGCTGAAGTATAATTAATTAATTAAGGGTATTTTAGAAAAAAATTAATGCAACTGACAATTAGAAAAATCTTTATATTACTAAAAGTAAAGAAATCTTGGAGGAAATTCTTATACATTTGAACGGAAAATTTTTAGAGAAAATTTTTATCTATTTTTAATTCATAAATTTATATAAATATAGTAACTAAGGTAATTATGATAAATATATATATTCTGATTTGAAATTCTGAATAATTAAATTAATTATTATCAACACATAAATTTTTAAAGAAAATTTTATATATTTTTAATTCATAAAACTATATCTTTATAATGGTAATTAATATTTTAATATATCTATATCTTTATATTTTTTTTACGGTAATTAATATAATTTGAAATTAACATACTGAATAATTAAATTAATTATTATAAAAAAATATTAATTATGATAATTAATATAATTTTAAATTAAGATAATTATTATCAAAATAATATTAAATTAAGATTTTTTTTGACGTATGATCTTAAATTAATATAATAAAGATATATATATATATATATATATATATTTATTTATAAATATATAACTATATCTTTATTGTGGTAATTAATATAATTTGAAATTAACATACTGAATAATTAAATTAATTATTATAAAAAAAATATATTAATTATGGTAATTAATATAATTTTAAATTAAGATAATTATTATCAAAATAATATTAAATTAAGATATTTTTTTGACGTATGATCTTAAATTAATATAATAAAGATATATATATATATATATATATATTTATAAATATATAACTATATATTTATTGTGGTAATTAATATAATTTGAAATTAACATACTGAATAATTAAATTAATTATTATAAAAAAATATATTAATTATGGTAATTAATATAATTTTAAATTAAGATAATTATTATCCAAATAATATTAAATTAAGATATTTTTTTGAAGTATGATTTTAATATAATAAATATATATATATATATATATATATATATAACTATATCATTATTGTGGTAATTAACATTTTAAATTAAGATCCTTTTTGTAAAAAAATATGTTTTACGTACGGTAATTAATATAATTTGAAATTAAAATTAAGATAATTTTTTCACATATGATTTTAAATTAATATAATAAAGATACATTTATATATATAATATAATATATATTAATTATGGTAATTAATATTTTAAATTAAGATCCTTTTTGAAAAAAAAATTGTTTTCCGGTAATATAATTTTAAATTAAGATAATTATTATCAAAATAATATTAAATTAAGATAATATTTTGACGTATGATTTTAAATTAATATAATATATATATATATATATATATATATATATATATATTAATTATGGTAATTATAATGTCACATATTTTGTTGTATCTTTCTATTTATTTTTGTTACATATTTTATTATATCTTTCTATTTATTTTCTCCATTTATCGTGTATTCTAAATTGAAAAAATAATTCTCACCTAATTTAAATATAAATATAGATGAATGTGCTTATCTTCTATTGCCAATTTGTCATGAATTTTCTGTCAATACTTCTTGAAGAATGATACCAAAGATGGACGAATGCTAGCGTGAACCAGTGGAATAAGTGATTCATGGTGGGTCACTTTTGGACCACTTTTATACACCACAGGATTCATCTTATGTACAAGGTGTTATGGTGCAGCCTCTGCACCAAATTATTTCTTTTTCACTTCCTCTCTCTCCATTCTTTGACTAGTCTACCACCATCCTTCCCTCTCTCTCCTCCATTCTTCGACCACCTTCCTATGCTTTCCGACCTGTCCACCGTTCACCGCTGCCGGAGGCGATTTTCGGCAACGGCGACCCCTTTTCTTCTTCTTCTTTTTCTCTCCCTATGTCAAACTATCCCCGCATCTATTTTCTTGTACATAACAACAAACTGTTTTTTGGATTTGTGTTTGTGCTATTGTACAAGTATTACTACTGCTTGATGTTGTTATTACTATGAACATGGAAAATCTGCGTGCGGGATTTTAGCATGGATTCTTAAAGGGAGTGAAAATGACGGTGAAGAAGATGATGGAGCTGTTTGCATTTGGAGCAAGTGAAAGTGAAAAGCCAGAAAAGGGAATTGTAGCTGTTATTGCTATGCTATCTTTCTCTCACTCTCTTGCACTCTAATTTGTCTTAGAAGTTGCATCTTTTCCTTGGCCTCATGTTGTGACGGTGATTTCTATCTGATGAACAAAAATTCAAAAGCTCTTTTCATTGCATGTTTCATTAGAGAAAGTAATACAACAAAGTATTGCTTCAAATATTAGCCAAATTCTTTGGTGAAGAATGGAGGAGAGAGAAGGAAGAAGGGTGGTCGGAGAACGGATGAGAGAGAAGGAGGAAGAAAAAAAATTGGTGCAGTGGCAGAGGAAAATGGAGGAGGATGATTGGAGAATGAAAGGGAGAGAGAGAGAAAAAAGGTGGTCGGAGAACGAAGAAGAAAGGGGAAAGAAGGGTCGTCGAAAAACGAATGAGAGAGAAAAAAGGGAAAAAAAAACTTTCATGCGGAAGGTGCCCCGTATTACCGTGTAGATCAGATGAATCCTATAGTGTATAAAAGTGGTCCACCATGAATCACTTATACTACTGGTTCATGCTAGATTCCGTCCCAAAGATGTATATGGTTTCTGATATTAAGCCCGGGAGGATTAAGTATAAGATTTTAGTTCGAGTCATTTGATTGTGGTTTAGAACCGATTTCAATAATAGGAGCTAGGTGACTAGCCTTGATTTGATTTTGCTGGATGACAAGGTAAGAGCATAAAGTTGATAAAGTATATAACTTTTTTTTTTATTTTCTTCTTTATTTGATTTTTTTTTTCAGTCTACTAAAATCCATGCTACCATAAGGAAGGATTACATAACTCTATTTGAGAAGCTTTTACATGAAGGCAAAGTATATATATATAATGGAGAACTTTATTGTAAGCACTCCGGAGAAAAAATGGAGAGTTACTAATCACAAATGGAAGTTAAATTTCATGTCAACCACCAAAGTAGTAGAGGCAAAGTGTGACAACATTCTGATGAACTTTTATGAATTTGTTCCATTTTCAAAAATACTTTTTGCGTTTGATGAAACATATTTGATGGGTGAGTAAGCATATTTGAGTTTTTTTTTTTTACAATAGATTGTTTTTGTTGGATTCTTACTTTTTTTTTTTATTAAACTAATGTGATTGGGCACATGGTTGAAAAGGATAATTTGAGAGAAATAGAGAAGAATGGAAAAATGAGGAAACATATTGATGTGATTCTTGAAAATTTAGAGTAATTGAATTTTTTTTAGAGGAATTTAATATATTTTTTAAACTTTATTGTTTAATTAGTGGTAAATAATTGGCATTTGATACAGGAATGAAAGAATTGTTTGTACTTTATGGGATGAGTACGTTGATGAAGTGGTCATGTTTCTGAATGAAGAAACTTCTGATTATGCACCTATGTGGTTATTCAAACATGCAAGATGAAAACCTTTGGCGATATCAAATTTATTTTATAAATTAATTAGACCTTATTCAAACAATGCACTTATCTCTCTTTTTGGACAATATGAAAGATCCTTCTTTCTTCCAAGATCGTGCTATATTAGCACCAACAAATGAAGTTGTTGACATGGTTAATGAATATATGCTCTCATTAATGCCAGAAGAAGCAAAAACTTATCTTAGTTTTGATAGCCCATGTCCAACGGATGAAGCTTTTGATAGGCCAGATCACGTCCATACTCCAGAGTTCTTGAACACCATAAATTCTTCTGGACTCCCAAATCATCAGTTGAAACTAAAAATTGGTGTTCCTATAATGTTGTTAAGAAACATAGATCAATCTTCTGGCATGTGTAATGGTACTCAGTTGGTAATTACTCAGTTGGGAGCTTATGTACTTGAAGCTAAGGTCATTTATGGAAATAATGCTGGTAAAAAAATATTCATCCCAAGACTATCATTGACTCCATCGGATAATAGGATCCCCTTTAAATTTCAAAGAAGACAATTTCCAATAACTATATCTTTTGCAATGACAATCAACAAAAGTCAAGGGCAATCTCTTAAGCATGTTGGTATCTATCTTCCAAGACCAATCTTCTCTCATGGTCAATTATATGTTGCAGTGTCTAGGGTGACCAGTCGTAATGGGTTGAAGATTCTTATTCATGACAGTGAAGAACAAAATACTTCAACTACTTCAAATGTGGTGTATAAAGAAGTTTTCCAAAACTTAAATTAGGTTAGTTATGTTTCATATTTCTTAAATAATATGTGATAAACATATAGTGACTAATTTGATCAACAGGTTTTAGCACATGCTATAGTGGATGCAACTGAAATTACACCCTAAACCAACCCTTTTGTGAAGAAATGATTTGTTGCTAAGGGACACAAGCTTCCATCAAAGCCTTAACATTGATTAGCTTATCTGTTCTCATTTTGTTTAGGACTTATATTTTCATGAAGTTTGAATATTATTAACATTTCATGTTAAGCAATTTAAGTCATGTCTTGATTTTGTTAACTATTTATTTTTATTGTCAAATT
This sequence comes from Pueraria montana var. lobata, assembly GCA_026413185.1. Taxonomy (NCBI): domain Eukaryota; kingdom Viridiplantae; phylum Streptophyta; class Magnoliopsida; order Fabales; family Fabaceae; genus Pueraria; species Pueraria montana. Next base: position 38,742,901 of record CM048649.1, on the reverse strand, counting down.
TGAGTATAAAGAAGTTTTTTAAAACTTAAATTAGGTTAATTATTTGTAATATTTACTCTATATTTTATTATATATTTTATGTTTTATAACTCTTGAATAATATGAAATAAACGTAAATTGAAATAACTATTTCAATATTTTAAAATACAATAAAATGTCCGTGCATCGCACGGGTCAAAATACTAGTGTCTTATAAAAATGGACAAGTAAATTTCTGAAAATGATCTTATAAAAAAAAGACGGAAGGAGTATTTCATTCTTATATTTTATTTTTATCTATTTTTTTTTATCACAATTCTTTTTTCCTTATAATATTTATTTATTTTTCCTTTTTATTTCTCTTTCTCCACCTCAATTCTTCATAAGATAAATGTTTACAATTTTTCTAATAAACATGGGGAGTGAAAAATATTCTGTTCCAAAGACGGAACTGTAACAGCCCTCATTATAATAGGAATTCAATATAATTTTGAAACTGATTTCAAGAATTTAGGAGATTATTAAAACGACCTATCTAAATTTAGAGGTAAATTTTTCTTTTTTTGAAATGTAATACGTAATTCACCTTTTTAATTATTGCTTATTTAAAATACGATCACCAATAAAATGTCGTTCAACATACAAGGAAACTCTTTCACAATAAACCTTTAAAATATAATTTATAATTTATATTATTTATATTAATATAAACAATTAATAATTAGGAAAGTCAAATACAACAATAATAAATATACATTTATAACAATCAAGGTAAGAATATTACGAACTGAATCGACTAAATAATTACATCAGAATATTAATCCTTAAGCTACCCACACATTTACAAGAAATAGGCTAGAACCTAGAATAGTGACTCGACCAATAACAATGTAGACCTAAATATCTAACTAAACCCATGAGGGCTCAACAGGATTCTCCTCCTCCTTTGTCATGTCCATTAGCATTAGTGACTCTTGTCATATCATTTTCGCGCCATCTTCGTCATCCCTTATCCTCAACTGTAGGGAAAAATAAATATAGGAATGAGTTCCTTTACTCTCTTATAGATTATAGATCGTATACAAATACAAATCTTTCGGTTCCACACATAAATAATGATCACTTTGCAGTGGTTTAAGCATAAACACCACTCATAGGGAAACCTAACACTTAAACTAAGTTTATCAAACTTCACACTTTGGGCCCTTAATGCCTCTTAACCTTTCGGCTCACAGAGGTCTTACATGAACTATTTCTGGGTAACAATTGGGAGTATATACTCTGCCTTGGTACTCTTGACATGATACTCTCTACCAACCTTGGTTATGTTCCATATTCATAGGGAACGCCAAATCGACACGTGTATATACAAGTAGGTAACCAAGGACACCTGTCTTCCTTACTTTCCTCTTTATTCGCGCCATTGCGGTTTCTTCATAATCTCATTTGACTTTCCTCATCTCATCACGTGAGATAGGACACCATTCATGTCCATGACACTAAGTGTCAATGACCACATCAGTACTTTTGGCACTAAGGCTTCTTCACAATATCACTCCACTTTCCTCATCTCATCACACATAACCACATCTATAACACTAAGTGTCAACGACCACATCAATACTGAAAGAGAGGGAATCTCTTCTGTACATTTTCATGTCATATTACTCTATGACATTTCACATTATCACTTCAATATAATATTCATGCCATATGGGCTCCTTAAACATACACAACAATCTCATTACATAATCATTTCCACTTCAACATTTCAAGGGAGAAGGAATCTCTTCCCTTAATCTCAATGCCATATCACTGTATGACATATCACACTTTTAAAATATCATTTCAACATAGCACTCATACCACAAAGGCATCTCAAGCATGCACCACAATCCAATACATAATCAATCAAGGTAATTCTTATTAAGTCTTATGACAAATCTCTTTACTTTAGTGTTGAATTGGGTGTACCTTTTTCTTTTTTCATTCTCCACATAACTCCATTATTTTAATTATCAAGGCTCACACTCTTCACAAGCTTCTCTTTACTAAGTTAACATTTTTATGTACAACTTTCCAAGCCTCTCATTACCATTAAACTTTTTAGTCAAATCTCACCAAGTTTTTGGCAATCTTGAATGTTATTACTACTACTTACTAATTAGCCCTAAGAGTTCCTTACTAAGCTCATGACTTACGAATTATTCTTTTTTCACGTAGTCCTTCAAAATAATGTCTCATAACACTAAATTAAATAATTTTTTAAGTTCAAATTGTCAAACTCATAAGGGTACCTAGATGGCTTCAAAAAGTGACTATAACTTTCTCAATTGACTTCAAAACACTCTCAAATTGTTAGGGTAGCTTATACTATCAATATAATACTTATTTCCATCATTTCCACATGTTTTAGCTTAACTTAAATAACCGTTTTAAGGTGTTTTACACAGCTGAACAACAATCACTATTTTATGTTAATTAGCACATTTCAAGTGTCACAACACTTCACAATTTAACCATTTGGTCACCTAAAGCCCACTCAATCATTCTATCAATATTCCAAATCATTTGCATCAATTCAAGAAACAATAATCATCTCCTAAACAATGAATTTTTCTGCAATAGTGACGAAACATAGTTCTTCCACTATCACATGCCCCTTAGGTGTCAAATCATGCATCCAATGACAATGAAATTTACCATACACTTAGAGCAACATATATTTATCATCAAATATCACCGCAAACATTAAATTTAAGCACTTTAATGATCAAATAAAAAATAGAGCAACAACTTATATACTCACATTTCTTAAGTTCCAACATATCAAATCAACTTCATCTCTTCATCAAAATTTTCTATAATAAAAAATCAACCATGTCATTTCTCCTTCAAAACATGCATTTAAATCATGGAAGACACTCAAACCACTGCTGGACCAAAATAGTGAATTTATGCAAAATAACATGACAATAACTATTTTGATTCCAATTTCACAAATTAGTTGACACACACTTAGGCAAATCTTGGGCACATTTCTAACATGGAAAATCCTCATTATTTCATCAAGAACTAATTTTTATGCTAATTAACAAAACAGGACAGCAACTCAATTATTTGCAAAATACTTTCTTTCAACCATCAAGTAATAATTTTTAACACATCAAAATTATCTAAAACATTAATCAATTTATTTCCAACTCAAGGCACTTAAACACATGGATTTTTGCAACTCAAAAACACCTTTTAATGAAGAATATAAGTAATAAAAAACAATTCTCATAACTGTTTTTACTGCTGCAGAAAAAAAAATTGCTTCCCACGCTTATTTCAAGTCCAAAATACAAAAAACTAGAAGTCTAAGGTTAGGGTTTTGGCCCACCAACACATTCAACTCAAAATACACCATTTTAACACTAAAAAACATGGATTTACACAATATTTTTAAAACAGGGCAACAAACATTAAATTCCCAATTTCATCAATTTCTCAAATCAAGCAATCATTTCACATGTTCCAAACAACACCAAACAATTACCAAATAAACTCCAACACTCAAGTTATCATTCCCAATCATTTTCAAGGTTCTCAAGCTTTCAAAAATTAAGTTTTAGTGGGTGGAAAATACCCAACCCGTAACAGTCCACAAAAGCCCTAAAAACATGTTCAAATTTTCATTTTTAACACTCCAATGGTAAAAAAATCAAGCACCCAAGATTAGGAGATAAAAACCCCAACTTCTCCAACCATAAAAACATCATTTCCAAGCTTTTAAACTTAAGAAAATCCACTGTTATTACACATACAAGTTGGATCAATAATTAAAGAGAGGAAAAATAAGGTTTTGAGCATCCAAATTGAAAACAATGAGTCCAAGTAAGTAACCACTTGAGGTTCTCACCTCCATACACAAGAAAAGACCATAAAAGAATAAAAGAGCTCCTCCCATACCTTAGGAGATTAAAAAATCTCAAGAGAATGGGAAAAGTGTAGACTTTGTGGAACCTTTGGGCTCTCCAAGCTAGCCCTCCAAGGATGGATGCATAAAGATGGAAGCTTGAGGCTTGAAAGGGTAGGTTTTGGGGTGGAGGAGAGGTAGAGCACTCAAAAGAACTTAGAGAGAAGAAAAAATCTCTCTCTCTCTCTAAGGAAGAGGTGGTGGCGTGAAAATGAGGGAAAGGGAGTGTGCCACATTCTTTTCATGTAGGGTAACCTTACATGTTAGGGGTTTGGGACTATTTGGGCCCATTAGGTTTTGGATCCAAATTTTGTGTAATCAACTCCTAATTTAACCTTAATCCATCCTTAATTAACTCTATTAAGTCATTTTTTTATCCTGGGTCAGAGATCACGGGTGTCCCCCAACCCACTGGGTCAGAGATTAGTCTTGCTCGCGATGCGTTGCTGCCGCTGGCCCAAAGAAATTTTGCACACGGGAATCGAACACAGGTTCTCCCGCTAAATAGATCGTTCCCCCTCATGTGAACGCAGCGGGGCCTTACACCATTACGCCAACCCTTTGGGTTCAATTAAGTCATTAATCCATGTAATTTTATTATTAATCCTATACTATGTCTCTAGGTATTTATTTAGTAGGTACAATCTAATTATATCATTAGTTTATTGGTTTTTGAGTTAATTATAACAATGTCATTAATGAGTTGACTTCTTTGCTAAAGTAGTTATTTATCATTGACTTCATTAATATTAAATTTTCCCTAACTAATGAAGTTAATCCCTCACTTAATTATCATTAAGTAGTGTCATTTTAATTATCTCCATTATTTTCCTTAACTATTCATTTTCATCAAGCTGTAAAGCTAATTTCCAAAATTTTCAATTAAAAACTATTTAAAGTGATTAATTATTATTTAATCCTAGTACCCAAAATTTAGGGTGTTACAGGATCCCTTTGTAACAGTGGATTAAGCATGACAATGAACTTTGAACTCGTGGGTAACCATCCCAACCCGTTCTAATTTTGACAAGAAATAACAACTTTGTCTAGATTCAAGTACAAGTATTATCCGATCTTTTTAAACAGGGTCAGGATCAAGATGGGTATATAACTATTCACCCTGTCCTCGCCCTGTTACATATTTAATTTTATAAAACTTTTTGTCATAGCATACATATACACAAATAATATACATGTGTGTGCGACTTAAATCCATTTTTTGTCCCTATAGTTTTGCTATTGTGCAATTTTGATCCTAAAAAAATTATTACACATTTGGTCTCTTATATTTTTTTTATATGAACAACGTTGGTTCATCATTAAAATTCCGTCCAATTTTTAGCGAAAGTTGTTGACGTGGTGTGTTAGTAACGACATGAAACTAACATGTTGATGTGGCGAATGACAAGAAAGTCTAAAACATGTGCTGATGTGGCATTGACACATGTAATTTTGGTCCCTAGAGCCATGTCAGCACACGTGTCATTAATTAATAACTTAATATATATTGTTTGAATTAAAATATAATTAATAACTTAATATAACTTATTAAAAAATATATAAATAAATTAAAATTGTTAAAAATGGTGTAGCGGTTCCCTGTGGATTTTTCTAAACCTGATACAACCCAACGAGAATAAGGTTAGGTATTAAAATTTTAAACTTACCTATTTGAAATCTGAACTCGCCTCGCCTTTTGCGGAGACGGGGACGCAATGAACTAAACTTATCTTCAATCTGTCTCGTTGCCATACCTAGGTGGGGTGGACTTGCCTCCCTTCCCCTAAAATTACCCACTAATATTTATTCATAATATCACCTTAAAAGAGAAAAAAAAATGTACATACACATATATTATATATAAATATTTAACAACAATTTTATATATTATAACTTCTTTTTCATTTACTTTTTTCTATTCTTTATCATCACATCTTCTATCACAATTCATATTTTCTTTCACTTCTTTTTTTATTTCTCTTGTCGCTCAATATGGATACTTTTTTCAAAAAGTATATAATTATCATTGTTTATAATTTTTTAAGGCCTCGATCTCCATTTTTTCTTAAATATTTTAATAAAAAAATTAAAGGAATACTATTTCGTGGTATATTTTTTTAAAACAAAAAATGTATTATTTTTATTATTCTTAAATTAAAAATTAAATATTTTCTTTAAGAAAATTTGAAGCACAATTATACATTAAAATTTTTTATAATGATATTCAGATATAATAAAGATTTCTTGTCAGTAAAATTATTTATTTGAATTTTAAAAATTGAACTTCTTTCTTTCATTATAGCTTTATAATTTTGTAACTTTTTTTAAATTTATATAATTATGATTTTTATGATGTGTGATCAATTATTTTAATTTTTTAGTTATTAATTGAATTTAATATATTAATTTTGAAATTATAATTTAATTTAAATTTTATTGTCAGTGGCCATCTCATGTCTTCATTGGAGTTGTATGCCCCCTGAATCCACAACCTCATTTTTGAATGAAATAACTATGGCTCTAACACAACCAAATATTATCATAGTTGGGATGTATGGATCAAGTAATGCTAGCAAGGTCAATGTGGTGGAGAAACTCACTAGGAGAGTTAAGAGGGACAACATGTTTAATGTGGTTTTGAAGGCAAACGTGATGAAAAAGACAAACTTGAAAAGAATTCAAGAGGAACTTGGGAATGCATTGGGTTTGCAACTCCATGAGAAAACTCTAGAAGAAAGAGCTACCCGTTTGTGTGATAGGATAAAGATGGAGGAGAAAATCCTTATCATCCTAGATGATCTTTGGGGTGAAATCAATTTGGACAAGATAGGAATACCGTATGAAAATGATCTCAAGGGTTGTAAAATCTTGTTAGTAGCTAAAGATCAAGAGGTTTTGTCCAACAAAATGAAAACCCACATAGTATTATGTGCGGATGCAAGTACTTCTTCCGATTTCGAATATACGAAAAAAAAAATCTCGGATGTTGGTTTTAAATATAAACAAATCTCAACTAATGTTACCTTATTTAATGATACCATATCCAAGAGATCCTACGAAGGACAATTTAAGAAAATAACTCATTTTTATTTGAGATTGGTGTAATTATATATTGGTAACAAACTTTTTTAGTTAGCATGAATAATTTTTTTTACTTATATTCGAAATCGGATGGAGTACCCAGTTTCTGTAATTGAGGTTTTTAAGTTCAAACTTGTGGAATGATTTTATTTAGACTTTATCTTATTATATAGAGAAGTTTGTTTGGTTAAGTTTACAAAAATAAATTATATCTTTCTTGTTAGCTTTTTTATTAAAATTATTTTTAATATATTAGAAATGTCTATGCGTTGAGTTTTTATTAAATAAATATTTAATGAAGATATTTACTCAACTTCAAACTTCAACACGAGTAAATATCATATGAATAAGTTGATGAAAAAATTAGCTATCATCCGCGAGGGATATAAAATATGGAAAAGGAAATAACAATAGAATTTGCGTTCTTGATTTGAATTGTTATTTCAAGAAAAAAGAATTTTTTTTACTGCAATTTCAAGAAAAATATTAAGAATTATTATTTGATGTATATATAATTTTATAATGGCAGGGATCACCGGCCATTTTCTTTTAAACTCCCAAGTTTTCTGCACATCCCCTTTTTAATTATTGTCTTCGTTTGTTTTTTCTAAGTCATCGTTCAGGTTTGTGCACACAAATTAAAATTTTCAATTAATATATAGGAATTCTTTTTAAATTTTCTAATATGTACTATATTTATTTACTTATTTCATTTTATCTATATAATTATCTCTTTTGTTAATTATGAAAATAGTAATTAATATTATCTCTTTTAAAAAATAGGATATAATTAGAAAATGAGTTTAATTGTTATACACTGTAATTAGTGTAAAATTTTTTACCCTATCAATCAATCACAATTCATGGAATGTGTGACTTTTAAGATAGTTAGGATAAGACTTAAATTTTTTTTAAATATTTGACATTTTGTGATTGGTTAACAGCATAAAAAATCTTTACAATATCAATGCATAACAATTAAATCCTAAGAAAATAATAATTAACTAATATTTTTGTCCGTGCATTACACGGGTCAAATTTAACATGTAAACTAGCAAGGTACCTGTGTCATTTTTGTTTTTCCTGTATGTTGAAAATACATTTGTTTATAAAATTAAATATTTTCATTAAGATAAACATAATTAACTAATTAAGTTCTCCAAAATAATAGAAAGTGTGAGAGAGAGTATTCAAGCAGAGAAACTATATTTGATTATAGTGTTATATATATTTCTTATTTTATTTAAAATATCTATAAAATTGTATGAGAAATTTATTATGTATAAATTTTTTGAAAAGATTTAACTTTTGTTAAATTTCATTAATTTTGAAATTTAAAAATGTGAAATGATAAAATAATTAAATTATTTTACAACTATATTTGTAAATAAAAAATTATTAATTTTATAATTTATAATTTATAAATAGTATTTTGAATAATTTAAAATATAAAAATTATTTAAATTAGATGCAAACTATTGAAATCAATATTACTTAAAATAAAATATTATTTTATTCTTTAACAGACAATTTATATTTCATTAGCACTTATGTGATGTGTTATTATAAGTGTTTAATATTATCTTTATCCTGTGAGAAGAAAATGTACTTAGTTAAACTTCTCCAGTGAAGGTATTTTTTCCCCTTAATTAACATAATCATACAATATTAACTAATTATAGTAAAGTATATTAACTATAACAAATACATAAAAGATTAATATTTTTTTTAAGTATTTCAATCAAATTTCTATTAAGATTTTTAAATAGATATTATATGTTATAGGTATATTAAAATTAACAATATAAAATAAAGTTAATTAAAAATAAATATTTTAATTTACAGTAAAATTATATATTTTAAAGAAAAAGATTTTTAAAATATAAAATTATTTCAGTTTCAATTCTATATAGTTATATTTTAGATTTAAGTCAATTACTGTATAATTATAAATTAGATCAAATACCCCTGTAATAATTTGATTAATAATATTTAATATTATTTATACAATTTACCTTAGTTATTTAGCTTATTCATTTCAATGTTTGAAAAGTTACAACATTTCTATTTAGATTATGATCTACTTAGCAATTATGGCAATTAATAAAAACATAGAAATGCTTCTTAGTGACGTGCTTATCAAAAAAATTACTTGGTGGTATTACAATTATTCTTTTTGAAAAAAAAATCTTTGAAAGATACTTGTGGTCTCTATCATAAAAAATAAAAAATATTTAATTTATGATATTTTTTATGAAGAAATTTAAAACTATTTTGAAATAAAAATAAATTTAGTAAATTAAGTTTAATATATTTATTATATATTTATATAAAAGATTTAACGTTATTATATATATATATATATATATATATGTATATATATATTAATCAACAAATTTTTGTATATAAAGTTATTAAACATAGAGTCAAAATATCATTTTGTATAGATATATTAACTAATTAGATTTAAATAAATTTTTTGTATAAAAGTTTTGACCACATAATATAAATATTATTCAACAAAATGTTTATTATGAAATTATTTAAAATTATTTTATACATTTTCTAAGTAAAAATAATTTTATTAGATTTCAAAGTAAAAATAAATATTATCGAGTCTTTGATATGTAGCTGTGTTAAATACTCACAGAAAGAGCTTTGTCGTCCGTAATGGTGTCGAGCAAAATTGTCTTTCGTGATGTATTGTGGTCTCTATCATAAAAAATTAAAACTAATTTAATTTATGATATTAATGAGTAATTTAAAATTATTTTGTAATAAAAATATATTTAATAAATTAATTTCAATATATTTATTACATATTTACATAAAAGTATAACATCATTATATAAATATTAATCAAAAAAATATTCATATATGAAGTTATTAAACATATAGTCAAAATATTATTTTGTAATAAATATATTAGTTGATTTCCATTTTTTTTTTCTATTTTTAGTCCTTGTAGGTTTGCACTTTAGGAACTAAAATTGAAAAAGCACAAACTTACAGGGACTAAAAATGAACAAAAAAACTTATATGGAAAAAATATGTATTTATGTAATTATTTAAAATTATTTTATACAATTTCTAAGTAAAAATGATTTAATAGGATTTCAAACTAAAATAAATTTCGGGGAGTCTAGCTTGGTTGGTTGAACAACGTGTGTGAATTGTTGTAAACCGCCCGGTACTTGTCTTTGATTCATATGGATAAAAAACTACTAAAAAATAAATATTGTTGAGTCTTTCATATGCAACTGTGATAAATACTCGCAGAAAGGACTTTGTCGTTGATAATTGTCATCTTTACCTACATTTTGTAGTAGTTTATGAGCAATTATGTGATATCTCTTATGCTTTTGAGCTTTGTTTGTGTTCATTTTAGGTAAGTTTTGAATAAAAACTTAGTTTATTTAGGATTTTCTAGTTTATACCTTTTACGCTTGATCTTTGGATAGTTTGATTGTGTTTTGTAGGAACTTTTTTGAAGCTCGGATCAAGCAAAAGAGTCCATGAGTAGCTACATTGGAAGAAAAATGAAGAAAATTGTCAAATTTCGCAACCAGAGTACACCATGGGCTGCCTGTAGTAACTACCATAGGTGTGACAGACTTCAGGAAGTCAATTATTAAAGTCAGACTCAACCACGGGTAGACCATGGTAGACACCATGGCCATGGCGCGTTCAGTGGAAATAAATTAGAAAGTTGCGTTTTTCTTATTTGTTTTGCTTGGGCTTTGATCCTAATGGACTTTAACTTTAAATAGACTTTCTAGGATAGGAAAAGGGGTTCAAAACTTTGGGGTTTTCAAAGACAAAGAGGTTAGAGACATTGGGAGCCACTTCTATGCTTAGGGATTCATTTTCCATTTCTCTTTTTCAATTTCTTCTTCCCCCATAGCTATGAGTAGCGAATTTCATCCTTTGTTGGGGTTTAATGTAATTGAATCTTCTTCCATGTAATTACTACATTATTTCTATTTAATTAAGCATTGTTATTATTTCTCTTCCATACTTATTGCTTGCTCTTAGCCTGATCACCTGAGTGCATGATTCTTTTTATTTGATTGTAATTGAAAAATTTAATTGAATTGTGAACTGAAGAGAGCACCTAATAATTTTTATGCCTAGGGATAGGGTAAAAAGAATTGGACATCATTAAAACTCTCATTCTTAATGCAAGTACTTTGATTACACTAATTCAAGGGATTTATAGTGGAATCGAAGGACTTAGGTTCTTTCGCTTAAGGGATTAAGGTTAGAATAAATTGTGAGTTGATGATAGCATAGGTTTAATTGAATATGAATGATTAGTAATGCATGTTAAGTTGATTTAATGAAGTCAAACCCGACAATTTCCATCATTGTTATAAACCTCATTTTCTACGTATACCAAGTGTTCGACAAAATTCTCGAATCAAGTTTCTTTCCTTTTTAAGAAGAAGAAGTGACGAGATGATTGTCGAAGAAGAAGTGGAGAAATAATTGTCGATGCAAATTTTAGAATGTGAATATATAGTGTAGAGAGAGGGGCGTGAATCTTGGGATAGAATAGGAATAAAATATTTGAAATTTAAATTTTAAATTTGATTAGTCATTGAGTGGTGTGAGAGAATGGTTGAATGAAACAATTTCCTTATTTAAGCGATTACATCAAAGGATAACATGTAAGCAAAGTTATTGTTTATAAGAATATGATTTTCAATAAAAATGACTAATATTTTTTTTTTGCTAAAAATAAAAAAAATGACTAATGTGATTCCTAATCAAATGCATTTATATATACTACTCAATAATATTATAATTTCTTTTTTTTTTTGTTAAATATAACATTCTAATTTCTAATTCAACATTAAATAGACTCTTAAATCAATTTGATTTTCACACACAATCTCCTTATCTCCTTATATATATAAATGACTAAGAGATCATCTCTTCTCCTTGCTTCACTCTCCTCACTCTCTCTCACATTCACTCTTATTTGAATACTCTTCTCTCATGGAGTGGTGTAGTTCACTCTCCTAACATGTATATGATTTTTTACTTTTCCTAAAATTTCTCTTATCAATTTTTGTAACTACCTCACATTCACAATATTTCTATAACTACCTTCATTTACTTATTTATCTGATGCTATATTTTTTTAAATATTTTTTATTAGTTTTTTTAACTCTATTTTTTAATTCCGAAGATTTCTCTCTTTCATCAATAATTCCAAATCCTTGATTCAATTTACTTTTCAATTTTCAAATTTAATATTAAAAAATTAAACTTACATCATTACATCTTTCCTTATTTTTTTTAAAAAAATTATAGTTTCTAATTTCTTTTATAATTATCTCTTTTTCAAAATTTCTTTCGATGTAATATATAATTTTTTTCCCCAAATTTTATACTCTCTAATCTATTGTTTTTTTAATATTTCTTTTAT